>OY039095.1:9238546-10513546 GCA_955850985.1 Elophila nymphaeata
AGATGGAAATGCTATTGACGAGTCTGATCCTAACAACACAAGTAATCTTTCGTTCAGAACAATAGACTCAATACCTAGTTTAGATGGAACTTCTTGGTCAATGTCTTCTGAAATATTTAGGGATGTTCCATTTGGTGTTAGAAGAGAACGAGGTAAATTAATGATGGGTACATCTCGTGTAGAAATGAATGATAAAAAAATATCAATAGCAGGTCATGAGTACAGAAAAACTCCTGGTTTGTGTGAGCTTTTATTTAAGAAAGTACCCAATTTAGAGCTGATAACGGAAAGCGATGGACAAGTGTATAAAGCAATACTGATAGAAACTAACGCTCACCGTCGAGATTATGATCCAAAGAAGCCAATCAAATCTAATAAAGGCAGAAAATATTTAAATATTATAAGACCACTATTTAAGTTACGTAAACCTTCAACATCTTCTGTTTCATCGAGTGTAAGTAATGTTAACTATGTTAGTGAGGGTGAAGGACTACGTGTGAAGAAAAATTATAGAAAAGATACTGATTATATTTACTGGGATGATCCTAACGAGCTTGTGGAGAGACTGAAATTACTAATTGCCTCTAAACATGCTGGAAATACTGGGCTAGATAATGAAATTATATCCATAATTGAGGAATTACGTGAAAGTGGTATTATAAATTAGATATTATAATTTTATTTTTCTATTATCACTCCACCATTTGCTCGGACTACTTCTCTGGACGAAAATGAATATTGATAAATTCGGACATTCTGTTCATAAAAGATTACGTTTCTCGGAAATATTAGATTTAACAGATAACTCTTTAGTAAAATCAGAAAGTGGTCATTATGATGCTAAGTCATCGCGATTAACTGGAATCAAAGAACCATTGGTACCTGATGATGCGGTAAACAAAAAGTATGTAGATGAAAAAGTTTTTGGTTTATGTACAAAAAAAGAAATTTCCATTTTTATGGTAACAATAAAAGAGGAAATCGCATCAAGCTTAAAGCAGTTAGAGAAAACATTTTGTACAAAAGACTACGTCGAAAAGTTAATTGCTAAGCGAAATAATGATCAAGCAGCAAGTAGTAAACGAAATCCATAGATCAGCACGTAAAAATTTCGACAGAAGATCTGTTATTTTAAAAGGAATAGATGATTTATGGCAAGCTGATTTAATTGATTTCCAGACCATAAAGAAGTATAATAAAGGTTTTGCTTATATTTTAGTCGTCATTGATTGTTTCACTAAATACGCTTGGGCAATTCCTTTAAAAACAAAGACAAAAAGAGCTGTCGTTGACGCGTTTTCGGCTATTTTGACGCAAAGTGGTCGTTGCCCTCGTAACTTACAAACTGACATGGGAACAGAATTTTACAACGATTCCTTTAAATCACTTGTGCAGTCACTGAAAATAAATCACTATTCATCATATTCAACTAAAAAGGCTTCAATTGTTGAAAGACTAATTCGAACATTAAAGAATAAAATTCATATGCTTTTTAGCTATAAAGGTAGTTATAAATGGATAGGGAAAACTTTGATCGACGTTTTGAATACCTACAATAATAATGTACACCGGATTACTAAATTTAAACCAGCGGATGTGAATTCTGAAAACGAAATAATTGTTAGGAATAATATCAAAAACAGTCAAACCAGACCAAATAAAAAGCAAAAGATTAATTTTAAAATAGGTGACTGTGTACGCATAAGTAAATATAAAAGTAGTTTTGATAAAGGGTATACCCCCAACTGGTCTACAGAGATATTTATAATTAAAAAGGTTAATAAAACTACTCCAGTTACATTTCACATTCAAGATCAGAGAAAGCAACAAATATTAGGCTCTTTTTATCAAGAGGAATTGCAGAAAACGAAATATCCTAATGTTTATTTAATTGAAAGGGTAATAAAAAAAATGGGACGCAAACTCCTTGTCAAGTGGTTGGGTCTTTCAGATACCGAAAATAGTTGGATTAATAGCAATTCAGTTGTACAATAATATAAGTGCAGCTTTATACATATCATTATCATTATATAAAAAGAAATGCTAGGAGGAGGACTTATAAACAATTTGATTAATAACTTACCTGTAGAACTTCACTTACCGGGATACAACTATTGTGGACCAGGAACAAAATTAAAAAAAAGATTGGCAAGAGGCGATAAAGGAATTAATCAGTTGGACGAAGCTTGTAAGCACCACGACATTGCATATACAAATTATACGGATTTACCTAACCGACACAAAGCAGACCTGCAACTGTTGGACATGGCTAAAAAACGCTTGCATTCAAAAGATGTGGGAAAAGGAGAAAAATTAGCTTCGTGGTTGGTTAGCAAAGTTATGAAAGCTAAAGTAAAAACAGGCTCTGGAGTTAAAAAGTTTAAATCAATGGTTTCGAAAATAAATTCAAAAATAAACAAAATGAAACCAAAAAGTCATACATCGTTAATCAATTATGCTTATAAAGCTGCTAAAAAAGTTATTCCAAAATGTGGAAATTTCCGACTTCCACGTGTCATACCGATTCCCAAAACTGGTGGGATATTACCTTTGATACCTATTTTCGCGGGTTTGTCTGCTCTTGGTGCTTTAGCTGGAGGTGCAGCTGGCGTAGCTAAAACAGTAAATGAGTATAAATCAGCTCAAAAGAACTTGAATGAGCTGGAGCGTCACAACAAAACAATGGAAGCAATTGCTATAGGAAAAGGTCTTTACATCAAACCGTATAAAAAAGGCAGCGGTCTATTTATAAACATTAAAAAAAACTAGTCCGTAGGCTACCCCGACGTGCTCTAACAAATATTGATATCATTAACCATTCTCATGATATACCATATTTCCGAGGAGTCTATATGAGAGATATGATGCCTCATAAAGCAAAACCGATCGAGTGTGGTATTGTTAACTTAGATAGTTATATGAACAATGGTAGTCATTGGGTAGCCTATGTAAAACTTAATAACTACTGTGAATATTTTGATAGTTTCGGTGATTTGAAGCCTCCTAAAGAAATAGTGGAGTATTTAGGTTCGAATAATATTTATTATAATTATGCTCGGTATCAGAATTTTAACAGTGTTAATTGTGGTCATTTGTGTATATTTTTTTTAAGGAATTTTTGGAATAAATATAGTATATAAACATTCATCCCTTGTTTCATTTCGTCATTTCCACGATGTCTTTTACTTTATCCATAACTGGTAAAAGTTCAATATTAACCACAAATTATTTACCAACTTTGGAACTGGATGGTGATTATGAGTGTTCTTTATTACATTTCTCCACCTTCAATTCTATACCAAATATTACAAAAAATAACAACAAATTTTATTATGGTAATGGTGAGGTTGTAGAAATTCCTGAAGGAACTTACGAGCTTCACGATATATATGACTTTATTAAGGCTAATATAAAAGGTTGTATGTTCAAATTATTTTGTAATAACAACACTCTTAAAACCACAATATACTGCACAAAGGATATTCATTTTGAAATGCAAAATTCTCTTGGAGATTTATTGGGCTATGGTAAAGTTCTTCTGAAAAGTAATAAATTACATGAGTCTCCCTTTCCTGTAAACATTTTATCAACAACAGTGGTACGCATCGAATGTGATATTGTTAGCGGTTCATATATCAACGGAAAATCAAGTCACATAATACATGAATTTGTTCCAAATGTGCCACCAGGTTATAGAATAATAGAAATACCAAAGAACACAATATACTTTCCAGTCAATAGACACTCTATTAATAGTATTAACATAAGGATTTTGGATAGCCTCAATAACCTTATCGATCTTCGTGGTGAAGAAGTACAATTGTATTTGCATATAAGAAAATATGATCGATTACAATAAAAACAGTATTCCACACATTCAAAAGATTAGTGGTTATCGTGCGATCCGAAAGAGAACACTTGCTTGTGGTAAAAGACAGAAATTATCTGAAGAGAATAAACAATTTTTGAAATTGATTGGGCTGTTGAAATGAATATCTTAAATATTACGAATACCCCTGTTTATGACAACTCGATAGAATGTATTGAAACTCATTCATACAAGCCTTACATAACAAGCTTCAACAGAAACGATGAAATAAGAATTCCAATAAACCAACAAGACTTATACATACTTCCAAGTGCAAGCACTTTGTATTTGGAAGGGATCGTCAATGTTTTCAAAAATGATAACAAGGATAGAGCGCCGTCATTTCATTTTACCAATAACTCACTTATGTATCTGTTCCAAGATATACGCTATGAATTGAACGGTGTTGAAATAGATAAAGTAAAGAATGCGGGCATTACTACTACTATGAAATCTTTATTATCTATGAATGACATCGAATCGAAGATATCTCAAGCATGGGGATGGGATATACAAGGCGTTAAAAATGATATTGGCGGTCATTTTTCTGCATCAATTCCACTTAGTCACATACTTGGATTTGCTGAAGACTATAAAAAAGTAATAGTAAATTGCAAACATGAGCTTGTTTTATTGCGAAGTAATACAGACCTTAACGCTTTAAAACTTAACACCGGTGAAACTGTGCGAAGTATTGAAATACATAAAATAATTTGGCGCATGCCTCATATTAAAGTATCAGACAGAGAAAAGGTTAAGTTACTTAAACTTCTTGAAAAAGATAGACCTATACAATTAGCGTTCAGAAATTGGGATATCTATGAATACCCATTACTTCCGAAGACTACGAAACATACTTGGTCTATAAAAACTTCAACACAAATTGAGAAGCCTCGATATGTGATTCTTGGACTACAAACTAACAGAAAAAATGACGTGTCTAAGGATATGTCCAGATTTGACCATTGCAACTTGCGTGACGTTAAAGTTTATTTAAATTCTACCTATTATCCGTACGAAAGCTATAATACAGATTTCGCAAAGCATTCTTTTGCTTTAATATACGAGCAGTTCGTAAATTTTCAACAGTCTTACTATGGTCGTAGATCTAGTTGTTTGTTAAGTGCTCAAGAATATAAAGACATTGCGCCATTATTCGTAATAGATTGTTCGAGACAAAACGATAACATAAAAACTGGACCCGTAATTAATATTCGCCTGGAGCTGGAGAGTCATAAAGAAATACCAGATCAGACGTCAGCATACTGTTTAATATTGAACGATTGTATCGTAGAATACAAACCTTTGAGTAATATTGTTCGCAAAATATCATGAGTTCAACTATTTTTGTTGACGTTCAAGGTTTTAAAGACTACCGTGGTAATTTCATAATAAAGGAGCTAGCGTTATCTACGAAGGAATTTACTCAAGTCTTTTTGATAAAGCCCCCATATCCGTATTCAAAGTTAACACCAGAAGAAAAAAGAAGAGTTAGGTGGATTGAAAGAAATAGAAATATTTATTGGAGCGAAGGAAATATTGACTACAGGGAATTCAAAAGATTAATTATTCCGATTTTACAAAATAAAACTATAGTAATGAAGGGGGTAGAAAAGCAGAAATGGATAAAAGACTTGTGTGATAACTGTATCTTGATAGACATCGAAGCTAAAGGCAGTCCTAATTTTGCAACGTTGTATGAAAATTATTGTAAATGTGCTTCTAGTTTTAATTGTTTAAACCATAATAATGTCTGTGCTCTCAGAAATGTTATATGTATTAAAAAGTGGTGCATTGAAAATAATATGTCAATTACAGATTTTTAAATAAATAAAGTATATTAAGTAAGTCTTTTATTTCTAACGATACCTCATAATGTGGGATAAAATCAAACAACAGTTTGCCTCAAAGTGTAGTATAATGAAATAAGAATAGGACACAGATATTTACAATTATCAAATGAGAATAAAGAATATTAAACATTTAAGACAAACTATTTACATCAGTACGCTCTTTTATTTACAATGTATCTCCGAAGGATTATATGTAACTAGAGAAGTTACACACAATTCCTACGCGAGAAATTTAATTTATGAAATTATAGATTATGATTATAGCCTTAGAAATTATAGCTATAACCACACAATGATTTGGAGATCTTATTAATCAAACCCTCCGTTTGGTCTAGTATAGGGTCCATATTCTCAGTGACCACGTATTGTGCAGACACCATTGAGTCCTCTAACATTTCATTAGATCTCTCCATATCTATTATTTCAATTTTGATTAAGCGCCGTCCTCGCGTAGGCGCACTCTTTACTATAAACGAGTGGCAATCTCTCAGGAAGGAGCTTCTTTTTTGTTTCCTCCTCCGAGTGATCCTCTTCATCGCCTTTAAAACTTTGCGTTGCAAAGGCGAATCAGGTCTGTCTTCACTCGAAGGCCTCCTCACGAACTCCTCCGTGAACCCTTCCAGAGGATCTTGAGCGTCTTGCCACATCGCTCGCTGTTCATTCGCAACAGAATTGTCATCGGGAATATAGGTGATTTGCGAAGAAGTGTTCTGAAATTAATTAGAATTATCGTGAGATACATTACTTATTACTTACAAACCCCCCATCTTCACTGTGGTAGGTAGACATATTTATTACTCACCATGATAACTGACGTTCACTTAGTTTCGTGTTTTCACAAGAATTAATTGTTGATGCAAATAAGCGATTATATATATACCAGTCATATTTTGCTGTAGGTGTGTGTATGTGTTTGCGTTTGTATTGACCTACATCTGTAATTTTGTCTGACATAGCAGAAAGACGAGTTAAATTACTAGGACTTCGGACTCATCAATAACATGTCGCGACTTGCTATTTTTGCATTACTCACAGTTCTAGGCATCACATTTCTTTTTGTCTGACATAGCAGAAAGACGAGTTAAATTACTAGGACTTCGGACTCATCAATAACATGTCGCGACTTGCTATTTTTGCATTACTCACAGTTCTAGGCATCACATTTCTTTTTGTCTGACATAGCAGAAAGACGAGTTAAATTACTAGGACTTCGGACTCATCAATAACATGTCGCGACTTGCTATTTTTGCATTACTCACAGTTCTAGGCATCACATTTCTTTTTGTCTGACATAGCAGAAAGACGAGTTAAATTACTAGGACTTCGGACTCATCAATAACATGTCGCGACTTGCTATTTTTGCATTACTCACAGTTCTAGGCATCACATTTCTGTTTATACAATTACAATTTGATGAGTGAGTTTACAATTTTATTAGGTTCAATGATAACTATAGAACAGTTAGGAAGATGTATTTAAAATAAAAATGCAGTTGTTAATGTATAAACGTTTATATTTATGTAATATTAAAATAATTCTGGGTACCGTTATTACATTCTAATCTTATTAAACTTATCTTAAATACAAATTACAAATTGACATTTGCGTAGAAAACATTACAATACAAAACATTACCTAAATTGAGAAATATGGAAACACAAACACTACAAAAACTATAGTACAATAGGTGGTCTTATTTCTAACACATTACATTATTTACTTATAACTCTATGTCTATTTTAATCCAGAAATCCGAAAAACGTAGATAAATGTCAACTTACTGGGTTTTCAGTAATAAAAACATTCATAACTTACAAGTGAAAATTGTGAGGTTTACAGTGAAAACAACATTCATAACTTCTAAGAAAATATAAATGGATGAATACTAAGATAAAGTATCCCTGTGACCCCATGATAAAGTTGAAATTTTATTTTTTAGTATGATACGTTTGTCGTCATTACCTGACAGGGCAATTTTGTTCTGTTCCTGTGTAAATATATCGTGTTTAAGGGACTTAAAAATTATATTCTTCTTTCGTAGAAAAGCATTTGTTTTTAATATGTTAGAGTAATCTTTAAAGTAAACTTTTTTTATTACTTGTTTCTGTATGCCTTTTGCTTTCTTTAATTCATCTTGCAGTGTTTTAATACAATATAATTTCGACCTTAAACCTACAAACTCTGAAATTAAATTTCCACCTAGTTCATCTTTAAACAAACCTGGTACTTTTTTGTTCTGATCTGGAATACCGTAAGAGTTATTTTCAGGATAATTACTAGTATCAAAATACTGAAGAAAATGTGATTTTAAATCTTTGTAAAAATCTTTGCTTTCTATAGAATAAAGAAAACTGTCTGTATCTGTATAGCAAAGCTTTATCTTTTCAGCATAAAAAGGTTTCATTACCGAGTAATGAAAATCAAACATATGGCTTTTCGATGTTTCCAAAACAGAAAAGCCTATGTATATAGGTTTGTCCAAAATAATTGATTCCGGTTTCATTTGAACTGCTACAAAATTTTCTGTAAAAATAGTAGCACTATGAAAGTTTGGTCGAGCTATCAGTTGCTCAGCTGATAAACTTTTCTTCGTTTTGTTTTCCTCATCACTCCACTTATTGACCAATTTTACAGTGACTCTCTTCTCAGTGTCCTCCAAGGTTTTTCCAAATATACTATTGTTTAGTAATTTGAAAAAATCTTGTTCAAAGGTAGAACTCGCTTGTTTTCGTAACTCTGTGTTCATGTCAATGTATTGCTTTAAATAAGGACTCTGATTGAATTGAATTACTCTATGTATTTTTTTTAACAATAACCCATGTTTCAAACATGTTTTTAGATGAACAAAATGGATAACATAAAAATATTTTTCGTATAAATTTGGAATTAATTTTGAAGTTTTTGAACCTGGCGGAGTAAATTTTTGAGCACAGAATGGAAAATCGTTATGATCATCATGCAAATACTCAGGATATTCCAAGTCAACTTCTAGTATATATCCAATGTCCCCGTCAGTTGGTACATTTCGAAAGTCAATTCTATCAATTTCTTGTTTATTCAATAATTTAAAATTTGAATGGGGCAAAGAGGCACACATCGCATAACCATACAGGTTATTACAATCAATGTAAACTAAGAAATTGTCTTTCTCTATTGGATTATAAGTTTGTAAATACTTATTATTGGCCTTTGAATATCTTGTAGAACATAAACATATACCACCACGTATACCTTTTTGAATCATTCTTAATATTTCCAAATTACTTATTAATTCTAATTTCACGTTTGTTTTTAAAAGCATAGCATCGAAACTTAGGCTAGGGGCTGTTACATAAAAGGCTGGATCTAATTTATAATTTGTCTTACATGTTTCTCGAAAACTTTCGAAGACATCCGCTAATAAGAGTACGTCCGACTTTAGATATAAATCAGTGTATTCTCCTAGATTTAATAATTTAAAAGATTTCCAAACTCTTTTTGCATGTTCATAATCTGTTTCGGATATATTACTATTAAATAATTTGTTGAAAAAACAGTCGTGTGGTGGTAGTTCTTGGTCTTCAAACGAACTCCAACTAGTCATATAATCGTAAGGATATACACCTTTACGTCGTAACAAGTCAAAATGCTTCTGAGATGGGAAAAATCGATGGAGGTGTTTGAAATCACTATCATTCAAGCTAGCAACCAGTTTCTCTAAGCTTGTCCCCAAAAATTTAAAAGAATCAACAAAACGAACAGGTACGATATCCTTGTCATTAATTTGAAAAAGTTTAGTAAACGATATATAATTTTCTTTAGTCTTTGCTATCACTTGTATTCTACCTGGTAACTCACCTAATTGTCGTATAAAAAGATGACTATCATAACCTGCCAAATTATGAAAGAATATAGGAATAAATTTTGGCAAACGGAACTTGATATTGCAATATGAATGAGCTGCACCGCGGTAACGTCCTGTAAGATGACAGTGATCTCTGACTTTATCGTCAAATAATATTTGATCGCAAAGAAAACATTTTGATGAGTTAGTAAAATGAACTTTGTCTTGATCTGTTAAAGACTTTGGTAGTGGCGACTGTAAAATATTATAAATAATAACTACATCCGCTAATAAATGTTCTAAGAACTTTTCTACACAGGAGGGACCGCGATAAGAAACGTACTTGTTGCGTGAGCTATCATAGGAACATACAATGTAGTATCCAAATGCAGCAGGCACATGTTTTTGCAACGACGATGTGCAGTCTCCATAGTTTGACTCAGATGGTATTAACAATGATTCGAAATCTGCGTAAATAACAAAAGGTATATTTTGCATTCGTTCGAAATGTTCAAATTGTAGTAGATTTCCCTTTTTTGGTAAAATTGTTGCTACACCACTACAAAGATGAGATTCTAATTTATCATTGTCATCAAAAAATAGCATACAATCTTCGCACAAATATATTTTAGAATGGTGTTTAGTCAATTGTTTGCGAAGTAATTTAGATAAATCTTTGATTAGACAGTAATGAGTACGTTTTCCATTCTCAAGAAAAAGCATGTTAACGTGGTGTTTTTTTCGAAATTCACTTTTGTATAGTGGTCCGACAACTTGACTGTTATTTTTGAGACCATAAATGTTAACACTAATACGAGGATTATTTTTTTCAAAAATTTTAATATCTGAAAACCCCACCGGAAACGAAATATCTCTAACATTGAGTACACTTTCAAAATGTGGATAGGCTGAAGTTCGCTGCGCATTATTTTTTACAGGAAAAAGTGAAGCCACGACACACCATAAAAAACAATAATCGTCAAAATTTTGAATATTGACGCATGCTTTTTTGTGTTTTATTGTCTTAGGTAAATCTATATAACTTGAGGCTCTCATAGGGTTGTATTTATTTATGTTTACTTCCAGGTATAGACTTTTCAAATAAGCCCAACCGCTATCTCTTTCTTCAAATTCTTCGACTTTTTTACACAACAAACTAGTTATATTTGAAAATAAATCAAGAAAGTCATAATTTTGGTGCAAAATAATGTTTTCGGTGGCAAAAGATTTAACGGCAACTGACTCATTTTTATGCAAAAAAAATTGACAAAACAACTCGAAATTCACTTTCAGATTAGTATGACTTTGAATTCGTGATGATAGTAACAGACTTACTCGTCCGCGCAAATGAGACAAAAATTCAACGGGTGTGTACACACGAACCGGTTGTTCAGGTACCTCGCTATTGCGAGCAACACCATCGCATCGAATTCGATATGACGCTATACGACTGCGGAAAGCGCTATGAACTTTTTCAATGCCTTCACTTTCAACAACCGAACTATTGTCTTTGTGTAAAATACTTTTTAAGTGAGCAGAGAAAGCCCTATTTTTAATGGATATGTTACACACTGAACAGAATATAGTCTTCGACATAATGAATTTGTTTTCACTGTGTTAGCCGATGAAGTGACTAATGTAGGTAAATACACCGTATATAAACTAATGGTAAACTAAGAAGTTAAGTATATGAAAAAAAGTAAAACGAATATTAATTGACCAAAATATAATTTACTGTGGAAGGAACATTAACTAGTTAGGTACCCAGCTTAATATAATCAATTACTTACATTTTCTTTTTGTGATTATAAAATGTTCCCTCCTCAGTAAATTTTGTTTTAGCAATTTTAACGAATTGCTTCAATGCAAGGAATTCCTCAGACTCCGAGTCACCCTGCAATCGTAACCAAACGATTGCCTTGTCGCACTTCTCCAAACCAGCAAGGTCGCGTACCTCTTCCGTGCTGTAGAGTCGTAACTCCGCCACCAACCCACCGTTGAGCTGCGCCGTGCGACGAGTCACGCCGCCAGGTACTCGACGCGTCAAGACGCTCTCGACTTTACTTGGGTTGCGGACTGGAACCTCTTCGTCCGACTCTGTGTCGAACAACCACTCGGAAGCTTCGGTCGAAGAGGAGGATGCCACCTGTTGCTTGGAAGGCACCGACTTCGTCTTACTTTTCTTCTTGGAGCTAGAGGAATTGAAAACATAATTTATAATTATTGTAGTTTAACATCTACATTTCGTAGACGTAAAATAGCGAACTAATAAGTAATAGAAAATTAAAGTCACCTTACGACTTCTTCGTCAGTGTCAAAGAAAAGGCTTGACTGGTTCTTAGCAGCGCGCTTGGTATACTTGGCTTCAGACCTGAAATGTGAAGAATACCAATACTGTATTAAGATAAGATTTTATGTGTGGAAAATAATTTCCTGGCAAACACAACATATTATAACAAACATTCAGCGAAGCAAGTTAAATTTAAACAAAGTGGAAAGACGATAAAAACTTACGAACATTGTTTGGGTCGATTTGTTTTTCCGATGTAGATTTGAATCTCGCTGGTTCTTCAGGTAGTAGTGGGTAGGTACTACGTTAGCACTATTATCGGTGAGTAGTGACTTAGAAAGCACCTTGGAGCACTGGTGAGGTGACTACCATTTTACCGCTTTTTATTACAAGTAAACTGCAAAACTAGCAATAATTGAACAGGAGTGACCAACCTTTCTTATTATTTATAATTATCCATTCTATATAAAACCGATTAGTATTATTAAAAACACTACTGTAAGTAATTTTGTGTTCATGTAAATAGACATGGAACGAGTATTTTTATTCACCATAATAGAAGTATGCATTTATATTATGTGCATCCGTTATATTTGCTGACAAAAGATGCCAATTAGCACTTATAATATTACAATATGTCATCAATTTTGTTTTGTTAAATTAATTATTAAAAATGACACCGAATGTGCTAATCTAATGCCTGTGAGCGTGTGAACGTGTGTCTAATTGCTGACTCTAAGCATCACATGCAACATAAAGACTATTTCATAAGAATGAAAATTATTTAATACTAGTTTTAGCCCGTGACTTCGTATGCGTAGGATTAGTATAATTATAGCTTTTATGTTATTCTGATGTATGAGCTATGAGGTTATAATACATTCAGTAGTTTTTGCGTGAACGAGTAACAAACATACAAACTTTCTCGTTTATAAACGTTTATCAGCGATTCATAATAATCACAACAGCCTTGGGACACATGGTCTCTTCTTGTCAACAAAGGAGGTTTTTTAGATCATAGTCCGCCACGCTGCTTGCCCAATGCGGATTGGTGGATGGAGTATATGGTGATCAATACTCTTTGTTGATCAGAGTATTTGAAAGTTACAAACAATAAATAGGTTTGCTGTATTACCAAGATTACGGTATTAACAATGTATGTATAACATAACAATCAGGATGATTACCTATACATAAACTATGAGTTTATTTTCATAACAATTTATCTTGGAAGCCTATTAAATAACAATATCTTTATTCACATATTAAATCATAGTTATTATAACGTGAGTACGAAGCCTTATTATTTAAACTGAACTCGTAATCGGAGACCTGATCAATTTTATTAAATTTAATATAATTCATTTCATATTTGTTATTGCTGATAAGTGAATTTTCATGGGAATGCTTTGAAAACTGATTGGCTAAATAATATATAAAAGCCGTGATTATTTATCAGTAATTCAGAGCATGTCTTGACAGTGATCGAAAAACACAAGTGTTTTCCTCTGGCTCGAGGGTTCACGTTTGACGACGTTAGAGTGTATTTTGACACAGTTATTTAGCCGGGGATAAAGTCCTGGAAGCCAGGAAGCCCCAAGTTGTTAAGTTCTGTGATCATTATTGCGCTGCTATACCTAGTTAAATGCCTCCATAGCCTGAGATAGAAAACCTTGAAAATGTGTTTAGTAAATTGCAATCAAACATGCTAATGTATACCGCTTTCGGTCAAACCACACAAGTGTTTTCCTTTGGGTTGAGGATTCACGTTTGACAAGGTTAGAGTGTATATTGACACAGATACTTGGCCGGGGATAAAGTCCTGGAAGCTAGGGAGCCCCAAGTTGTTAAGTTCTGTGATCATTATTGCACTGCTATACCTAGTTAAATGCCTCAATAGCCCGAGGTTGAAGACCTTGAAAACGTGTTTAGTAGACCGAAATCAGGTATGCTAACTTATGAAGTTTGCGATCGAACCACACAAGTGTTTTCCTCTGCATTGGGGGCTTAAGTTTGACGAGGTTAGAGTGTATATTGACACAGATACTTAGCCGGGGATAAAGTCCTGATAGCCAGGGAGCCCCAAGATGTTAAGTTCTGTGATCATTATTGCACTGCTATACCGAGTTAAATGCCTCCATAGCCTGAGATAGAAAATCTTGAAAATGTGTTTAGTAAATTGCAATCAATCATGTTAATGTATACCGCTTTCGGTCAAACTACACAAGTGTTTTCCTTTGGGTTGAGGATTCACATTTATCGAGGTTAGAGTGTATATTGACACAGATAAATACTTAGCCGGGGATAAAGTCCTGGAAGCCAGGGAGCCCCAAGTTGTTAAGTTCTGTGATCATTATTGCACTGCTATACCTAGTTAAATGCCTCAATAGCCCGAGGTTGAAGACCTTGAAAACGTGTTTAGTAGACTGAAATCAGGTATGCTAACTTATGAAGTTTGCGATCGAACCACACAAGTGTTTTCCTCTGCACTGGGGGCTTAAGTTTGACGAGGTTAGAGTGTATATTGACACAGATACTTAGCCGGGATAAAGTCCTGATAGCCAGGGAGCCCCGAGATGTTAAGTTCTGTGATCATTATTGCACTGCTATACCGAGTTAAATGTCTCCATAGCCTGAGATAGAAAATCTTGAAAATGTGTTTAGTAAATTGCAATCAATCATGTTAATGTATACCGCTTTCGGTCAAACTACACAAGTGTTTTCCTTTGGGTTGAGGATTCACATTTATCGAGGTTAGAGTGTATATTGACACAGATAGATACTTAGCCGGGGATAAAGTCCTGGAAGCCAGGGAGCCCCAAGTTGTTAAGTTCTGTGATCATTATTGCACTGCTATACCTAGTTAAATGCCTCAATAGCCCGAGGTTGAAGACCTTGAAAACGTGTTTAGTAGACTGAAATCAGGTATGCTGACTTATGAAGTTTGCGATCGAACCACACAAGTGTTTTCCTCTGCATTGGGGGCTTAAGTTTGACGAGGTTAGAGTGTATATTGACACAGAAAGGTACTTAGCCGGGGATAAAGTCCTGAAAGCCAGGGAGCCTCAAGATGTTAAGTTCTGTGATCATTATTGCACTGCTATACCGAGTTAAATGCCTCCATAGCTTAGGATAGAAAATCTTGAAAATGTGTTTAGTAAATTGCAATCAAACATGTTAATGTACACCGCTTTCGGTCAAACCACACAAGTATTTTCCTTTGGGTTGAGGATTCACATTTATCGAGGTTAGAGTGTATATTGACACAGAAAGGTACTTAGCCGGGGATAAAGTCCTGAAAGCCAGGGAGCCTCAAGATGTTAAGTTCTGTGATCATTATTGCACTGCTATACCGAGTTAAATGCCTCCATAGCTTAGGATAGAAAATCTTGAAAATGTGTTTAGTAAATTGCAATCAAACATGTAAATGTACACCGCTTTCGGTCAAACCACACAAGTATTTTCCTTTGGGTTGAGGATTCACATTTATCGAGGTTAGAGTGTATATTGACACAGATAGGTACTTAGCCGGGGATAAAGTCCTGGAAGCCAGGGAGCCCCAAGTTGTTAAGTTCTGTGATCATTATTGCACTGCTATACCTAGTTAAATGCCTAATAGCCGGAGGTTGAAGACCATGAAAACGTGTTCAGTAGACTGAAATCAAGTATGCTAACTTAATGATGATCGAAACACACAATATTGTTGTCCTTCGATATAACAATTATGATTTATAGTTGATACCTAATGTTATAAAATACGACAAGCCACTTCGCAAAAATTAAAACTTCTTCATGATTTTCACTACTATTATTGGACATCCTGGCACACTTTTTTACGACATTGATCGATGATTTATAACTTTCAATTTAATATTTCATTGGAGTGTCTAATTCACTTCGCATTTTAAATCAGCCTTTTAGTAAATCACCTACACAGAACAATGTGATGCAAAACTGCAAAACTTAAGACCACTTCGTGATTTTCACTACTGTTATTGGGCATCCTGGCACACTTTTTTACGAAATTGATCGAACGATAGTGAGATCAATGGAGTGCTAAAAAAGTGTGCCAGAATGCCCAATAATACCCTACTTACATGTTAAAAATTTTACTAGGAAACTTTTTAATCCATTGTTAGAACTGACAAACACATACCTAGTTTCAAAACATCGGAGATAAATCTTGTGAATTGAATACGTGCGGATGCCAATAATTAAATATTTAGTAATGTAAGTAATGCTAGGTACTGATTAATATATTTACTTCAAGATAACATGTAAGCAGATTATCACTTGATTTTGGCGAAATGCGTGAGCTTTAATGTGTCGCGATTGCCATTAATTTAAAAGAAGATGATATTTATAAATCGATTATTAATTAATTTTGTAAATGTTAATTAAATTATGATTAAAAAGTCGCCTTTTTCTTGAAAAATTTTACATTCTTATTTTAAATAATGAAATATTTTACTAACTAAATAATTTCGATGTTTCACGCCTGCCAGACTCACCGTGACAGCTCATAATTCTTTACTATGTTAAAAATATCATGAAAATACTACCCTCTAAGCTAATTAGGACTAGGATTACAAAACTAGGTCAGACCTTTTTTTTTTTTTTGACGATGGGGAACCAATTGACTGGCCATACCACACGCTGGCTAGGCGTGCGACGTGTGCCGCGCCCAGACCACCTTAGGGCCGACGAAGACCGGCGGACATAGCCGCCTGCCTTCTCCGGCCGCAGAGCCGGAGAAGGACATAGCCGCCTGCCTTCTCCGGCCGCAGGGCCGTCTACGCCGGAGGGGAGCGGCTAGAGCATCCTCCTCCCTCTCCCTCTCCGCTGCCTCCTTCTGCCCCATCACAGACTCGCAGAAGGAGGCGGTAGCCTTCCAAGCCCTCTCATTGCCAAGCATGGCTCTAACCATGCTTGGCAATGAGAGCGCTCCTCCGCCGAGTGCCGCCACCAACGTGCGACGCTCGTTTCGCCAGGCCGGGCACTCGACAAGCGTGTGCTCGGCCGTGTCGTCGGGGGAGTCGCAGTGGTGGCACAGCGGCGACTCCTCCCGACGGGCGATACGGTACAGGTAGTGACCGAAGCACCCATGTCCGGTCAGTACCTGTACCAGGCGGTAGGTGAGGCTACCCCGCTGGCGCCCTACCCACTCCTCCAACACCGGACGAATCGCCTCGATCGTCCGATGGAAACTAGGTCAGACCTAGTTTGACCCGAAGACAATCGGCTTATACTAGATTTAACCAAGAGTAAGTAGCTATACCTAGCTCTAACCGGCTAGGACTAGGTGTAGCCGCACTTCGGGTTCTAGCCGTAACACCTACTAACTAAACACGAGACACCCGCGTTTGCGAGATAAAACTACAATACTGCCTGTTCTTCCCTAACCGCGACGGTAATTATCGTAACAGTCAAAATAAAATGATTATGCCTTAATCTTGGTTAACTCGATGTCAACTTAAAGCTTACTTAATCCTATGTTGTATTAGACACTGTTTAACAACTCTGACGCCTCCCAGGCTGACCGTGACAGCTCACAATTCTTAACTATATTATGTTAAAAATATCATGAAAATACTATCCTCTAAGCACCAAATTAGTAGAACGCTTTTACGATGATACTATTGATTTTATTATGTCGTACACGCGGTATTACGTCATTGCCCTATTTATAACGCACATTTGATGAGTTTCCAGTATTCTTTAAGAGGTCGATGCGGCGGTCGGGCGTTGATTATTTCAGCAAGTTAAGCAATTAGCACGCGGTTCGTAGAGTCCGCGTTAAAGGTAGATCGACAAAGTACTTCGTCATCATGATTTTTCAATAACTCATGGAGGCAACGGTTACATGGTCTTCACCTTTCTTATCATGTTTTTAAGACAGAAATTTTTAGTTTAGAAATAATATATTCTAAGTTTAATTTATGAAAAAAGGCGACTATATCCAAAAGACAATAGTATCCAAAAAAAGCGTCGGTGGCATAGTGCGTAGTCTCTCACCCGGAGGCACCGGTTCGAGCCCCGCCACGTACCAACGTGGTTTCAAATGTTGAATTCATAAGTACGTAATTCGACGCTTTTACGGCGAAGGAAAACATCGCAAGGAAACCTGCACACACCTATTAAGAAATTCTTAGGTTGTGTGTGAAGTCGACCAACCCGCACTTGGCCAGCGTGGTTGACTAAGGGCTAATCGCCCCTAATGTAGGGTAGGCTCGAGCCTGACGTGGGGACATTATGTTCCTAATTTACCTATTTGGGCACGGCCGTTGGTGCTACTATTTTTAGGGGTGACACGCTGGACGGTAGGCCAACAAAATCGTGGACGGAGGCCCAACAAACAGCCAACTCAAAATGCTACTAGGGTAGGGAAGGCGCGAGTCACATCAGAGATGCGTCTATTAGGTTAGTAGGCTAATTTTTGAAATCAGTCAGAAATCAATAGTGTTTAAGCTGATTCTTTAGAAACATTAATACTAACATTCGTCTTGATAATATTACTAGCTGACCCGGCAAACGTTATTTTGCCTTACAAAAATGATTAAATTACTAAAATGGCTAAAAAAAATAGGGGTTGGTGTAAAAAAAGTAAAAATTTAGGGTTGCATGTATTTTTTAATGCCACATAATAATAAAAAAACAAAACATTTCGTCCAAAAATAAAAAAAAATTAAGGGTGAACAACCCTTATCACTTAGGGGTATGGAAAATAGATAGTAGCCGATTCGCAGAGCTACTGAATACGCTTACAAAGTTTCGTGAAAATCGGTCAAGCCGTTTCGGAGGAGTACGGTAACTAACATTGTGACATGGAAATTTTATACACTGGGTATAAAAGACATGAACAGTCAAACGAGAACCATGTATTCTATACATCAAAATAAGACATATTTCAAAAAAATATTGCTGGGAAATGATTTTTATTTTTTGGTGTTAACAAAAAATTGCAAATTGTACCGCGCAATTTAAAGGGCTCAACTCGCACGCAACTCGCAAAACCGCGAAAATTTTGTCAGACGGCGGCCCCGCTCGTTAGTGTCCTTGCGCATCGAGTGACCTACATTGAACGCTAACGTAATGAAGCCATTTTTTGTTATGAAATACTAAAAAAAATGATAATGTTTCTTTGGACAATAATTAAGAAATAACGTATAGAATACGTTTTCATAAAAAAATGAGAAAAAAAAATTATGACTTTGACCTTCAATAAAATCGTAACTATCAATTTCCCAGGTATAGTCTAAAGGAAGAAAAATGTTATAATGGTGAGCAGAATACATGGTTCTCGTTTGACTGTCCATGTCTTTTACACCCTGTATAAGATAATGTCGTGTCAAAGCAAAGAGTTTTCTAACAAATAACAAAATGGTGGATTTTCCCCCGAGTTATGGTTGCAAAAATACGTGTTGAGAGACTACATTTTAAACTCAATCCGCCGTACAATTGTCTTTAAACTTATTGTTTGTACATTTTTCCTTGATATTGGCGCAATGCGTAATCTTTATGTGTAGCTTTCGCCATTAATTTAGATATTCATTAATTTTACTTAAATTTACTCCCATGAACAGCACCTTATCTCTGAAAAAACATTTTCTAAGTCTTTAGATAAAAATTCGAACCGGTGTAAACTGCATGACGCAAATAACTAAATCAATAATTACTCAGCACATTGTTTTATTTGGCCACGGTTATTTAAAAATTTGATTGTTCAAATAGTCTAATAGATAACTTTAAATATGGCAACATGCTTCGGGAAGTACACTTTAATTGAATACTTTTTTGCTAAAAATAACCTTCAATTCGAAAACAATCCCTTAACAGCCTTAGCTAGTATCGGAATCTTTGGAGTCAGCGACGTTCAGTTCCGCGATCATTCGAAGAGCAAGTGGCTAAGGTAGCCTCTATGAAGCTTGGTGTGCTCAACAGATCGAAACAATATTTCAAGCTGGCCCATCGCTTACAATTGTATAAGGCGCCAATCCAGCCACACATGTAATAGGGGTTAAAGTATGAAATTGCCGATTTTTTCCTCATTATTCATTAGTGAAAAATTCCTTTAATACAACAGCTATGTCCATTATTCTTTTTCTATTTTAAACTTCATTACATGGACATATATTTATGTATAAAATTTTATTCTTATTTTTATATTTTTTACTAGAAATACATCTTCAAAAACAGCTCGTCCTAAGAGGTACCCGTCTCCGTTATAAAAATATGAATATTTTTTTACAGGTATAAATTCTCAATTATTTTCTCCAAGTATCCTATAGCTTAATGTTGTCTAAATATATCCACAAAATGACACAAAATTTAGATTTGTGGTTTCTTAAAAAATGGCAAATATGTTTGTATGGAAAATGAATTTTCGTTAAATTGTCTATACAAAACGGCAATTTCATACTTAAACCCCTAATAATATTACTTTCATCTGTGGGCAGGGGCACCCTAGTACCATCTTCTTCCCATAGACTGCATCAAAGGAGCGCAGCGTGCATCGTGGACCAGGGGGCCTAGACAAATGGCAAACGATACAAAGTTTCTATCTAACGAAATGATAATAGCCCCCCATCCACTAGTATCAGTTCGTATGTATGGTGACAAAAGGATTGTTTTTCCTCTCAGACTGGCGAGGAATGATAAAGCCGCAGGAAAACGTGTAGAGATGACATTTGGTTTGTGACCTCAACGGTTTTATTTATCCCTACGATTTTTCTCTACAGTTCATCTATAAGGATAAGTCGTCCTCCCGGGTTGGAGACGACGCTCTTACGCACTACGCCACCGACGCTTTAATAATAATAAACGCTTTTAATGCACACAAAAAGATAAATAGAAAAAAAGAACAATACAAGTAAACACAAATGTATGTACAAGGTAGGCGGCCTTATTGCTAACAAGCAATTTCTTCCAGGCAACCTTGTGTTGCAGGAAAACAAATAGAAAAAATATAATATAGGGTGCAGGCAAAAACAAATTACTCAAAAACAAAATTAAGCTAATTACATAAAGCAAATAATACTAAATCACTTAAGCTAAGTATATAGGTATTGTATAAAAAAAAACGAACAGCATAGAATAAGGTGATGGTAACACAGCTAAGGACGGGTGGAAAGAAAATGACTCCAAACTTGACTTTAACTTTAATTAGTTATTAGTTTCATACATTATTATTATTTTCGTTAGACGTTCAACGCAATCGACTGGTCACTTGGCTAGGCCCTCAGCGCTTTCTCATCGGCTAGGCACTAATGATGCCACAGAGATCTGGCATCACTCTACATCTTCTATCGCTTGTATCATGGGGAGCGTTCTGAGGAGTCGTTTTCTGCCATCGTTCCTCGCGACGTCAAATCCATCCCCACAGTCTGGATGCTTGACTGTCTACAACCGGGGGCCTTTCGCGCAATTTTCTGCTGCGGACCACAGGACTGTGAAACCAATTGTCGCCAGCGTTGTTCCGAACCGATACGACCTTGAAATCTACAAAAAAAGAGCGTTATTGTGGAACTTCGGAACAGCAAGTTTATTTCTATTCTTGTACTTATATTGTGATAATCACTACACTTTATGCCCGCTGATGCCGGCAGAGTAGAATAGCGTCACTCGATATCCTCCAATGGGTGTCGTAGAAGGCGACTAATGGATCAGCAGAGAGGTGTTGATCAACTCCGTCCGCCAATCCGCATTGGGCAAGCGTGGTGGACTACTGCCTAAACCTCCTTCGATAGCAAGGAGAGGCCTTATGTCCCAGCAGTGGGTCGAACTACAAAGGCTGTTGTGATGACTATTCTTTAAAAATAACTTGTAATTTTTATTAAATTTTACTATTAATACAGACGACACGCACATTTAATTACAAGTGGTTTTTATCGGTTATTTGTTTTAGATCGGAATACAATTACCTAATATTAGTTGCTTTAATAATATGTAAGTCAAGCAAACACGCAAACTTGTTATGTTTACTCGTTGGCAATTCGAGGTCTCGCATTGTGTTTGAAATAACAGATTGAAACACAGTGATAATTGTGTGAGATGGCAACTGGTTAAATTAAATATAATATTGTCAAGTAATGAAAACTACAGGCTGAAATTCAAAATCACATTAACGAATATACTGCAGTGCTTTTAGCTCTGGCAATTTGGCATTTTGGTGACCTTCTATTCTATTCTTAATTAATAGCATTCGTAAATCTTAAAGATTATGCATTTTGCCAATGTCAAGTGAAAACTCAATTATAGTTACTTAAAAATTGTACGGTAGATTTTGGTTAAAAATGGAGTCTCTCAACACGTGTTTTGACAACAAGAACTCGGGAGAAACTCCCCTCAGACCTTCATTCATTAGCCTCTCCTGCCTTCAATTATATTTGGGGTCAGTATAATAATTATGTTTCCACCTCTCCAGGATCAAAAGACCTCTTTTGCTTCGTAAAATGTCGAAGAAAAAACGCTTTTTGCTGTGAGCTCTGAACAAGACTCATTCAATCTCAATTATTTTAATAATCTTACTTTTAATTTTCAATAATTATTTTTAGGATAATAAACATGTAGGTATTAAAGTATTGCTTTGTTTTTCTCATATAAAACAATTTTTTGCTGGACAGGTGAAAAGTCGTATGTTTCACACGAGAGCAAATTTTTTTGTCTCGTGCCTTTAAATCACTCACTGCGCTCAGTAGTCTATGTATGAATCACTCACTATGCTCGTGATTCAATTCTAGACTACTTCATTGGTTCGTGATTTAAAATTGGCACTCGCAGATAAAAATAACTTTGCTCACTTGTGGAACAAATAACTATTTTCTCTCGGTTAGCCGTCATCGCAGCATTAACTCGTTAAGCCCCGTTCGCGCTCAGGAGCGCGAGAACACAATTAAAATCAATTGTGTCTGGATATTAATAATCGTCCAGGGATACTTGTAACATTGTGGCCTAAATGAAGTCCTAACACTGTGAAGGTTCAAGAAATGAGGCACCAATTACGTCTTTTTTTTATTATTGCCAAAAGTAATGATATAAGGTGGTAATAAAAGGCACTCTCCAAAGAATATAAAAACACACTGTAAAAACTGAACTCTTAAACACTTAAAATAGACACACATAAATATAAAAGGGCTTATCTCGCAATTTTATTAAGGTATTGAGATAATTATAGTAAAGTACTGATCTATACTAGTCTTCTATAATATAAAAATGAATCGCAAAATGTGTTGGTAAGCGCATAACTCAACAACGCCTAGACCAATTTGGCCAATTCTTTTTTTAAAATGTTCGTTGAAGTTCAAGGATGGTTTATACGGCGAGAAAAATTCGAATAATTTCTTTATGACAGAACGAAGTCTGTCGGGTCCGCTAGTACATAATATTATAAAGCTGAAGAGTTTGTTTGAACGCGTTAATCTCAGGAACTACTGATTCACATTGAAAAAATATTTTTGTGTTAAATAGTCCATTTATCGAGGAAGGTTATAGGCTAAAATAACATCATAACACGCAAACAAAATCGCGGGCACAGCTAGTACTATAAACCACGAGACGTCACAAATTGATAAATTTGCGAAAATGTGGGCGTAAAATAATACGTTTAGAATCATACGAAAATTTAGAAATTTCCTAGAAAATTTAAAATCTTGCGGTTCTTGTTATTTTCCGGTGACATATAATATGAAGAACTAACCAAAATTCCCAGTAAATTTCCACTCTGGGAACATGCAATATTCCCAACCAACGTTCCCGGGCACGGTCTATCACTGCTGTTCATCATCTTCTTTATCACATGCCCATGCTATGCTAGACGTTTACTTAAACCTCTCAATTTTTCTGCCACTAGTGCTACTCTCAGACTGCCTCTATTAATTCTTCACTTTGTCCATTTTTGTTACTCCACACATCTGTGCATCACAGTCACGAGCAGCCGACACTCATCCGTCCACTTTACCGTCCAACTTTCAGGTCCTCAGACTTTATTTCACTTGCAATAAAGAATTGAATTGAATAATAATACAAAAAGGCAGAAGGGACGGACGGTTGCCCGACGTTTCGTAACACTGCAGCGTTCGTGGTCACGGGATGCAATAGTACAACATGTAAAATCTAATTACACGCGAGTTAAATCCGTAAAAGTTGTTTTAATTACAATGTGTAGTGCTAATCTAAGAGAACATTATATTATCACTATTTTATGTGTGCAATAAAGGATTTATATAAGGTTCTCAAATATTCTAAATAGTCGATTCCCATACATATCAGAATAAGCCATCATCCTGTACACATCGCTCACATTATCGCATTCACGTAACTCAGCAATCTATTTGCAGTGGTATTTTGATCCTATAGTAAACATACCACGATATAAATTACTCAGTTAACTTCTCCACGCTCATTAGTTAACTTTTACCGTGACTAGTTTATTTTCAGTTCAGTTCTAATTGGAATTTCATCGAGATTTCTACCTTTCTTTGTTGTATTGTGACAGACAGTGAGTCATTCTTTTATTTTAGTATTACTTTTAATATTAAGTTCATAGTTAAAGTCCTCTTCTTGGCAGCAGTGAGTCTCTATCGGAAACAAAATACAGATAATTATATAATGTGTCAACGGTGAACCAATCAAACCATTTATTACTAACATTGGATTTGTGAAGGCTAGATAAAACTTAGTGACTTATGTGGAAGACCATGCGGTTTTACTGAACGATAGGACGTGGACGTAGTTTATGCAGACCTCAGCAGGGCCTTCGACACTGTGTCTGACAGTATACTAATCAAAAATATTACTTATTATAGCAATCTGTGGAGACTTATGAATTCTTTGTTTCTTTGATTTCATTACATAATCGTAAATTCCATGTTGTTATTTATCAATAGATTTACCTCGTATTCTTATGACATCACCAAAGTTGTTTGTCTGTGTGTGACATAAATTAGGAGTACCTCAAGGATCCAATCTGTGCCCAATTGCCTGTGTTGTGTGACTTTGAGACGAAATCGTCTAAATGCCAGTAATTGCTTTCTTAAAAGGATTACAAGACAACTAAATACTTACTAATATTAAATATATAAAATCTGTAGTTTTACATCTGTCGTTAACTATAGTCAAGATTGCACTGAAAAATGTACATAAGTATAAACTGTTTTCTACTTTTTCCAGGAAGGTAACTTTAATCTTAAAGTTACAGAAATCGTAAACCACGTCGGAAAAAGTGTCTTTTAAAGGAAAAACCCAATTCGAGAATGGAATCACATGAGAAGAAGGGCCAGATCCCAGGCGAGGCCCTGGACTTTGGCAACCACATGACAAGTGAAATAAAAGGTGAGGATATATTTCTCCTAATGACTAGGTATATATTTAACACTGACTGGTAATTAGTGGCGGACCAGTTAGGGGAGATAAAATAGCACAATACTAGTCGATTTCACTAAGGGATGCTATCCGATAGCGAACAGTTTCTGAGATATTAATTATTTTAGAATTTTATTACTGTTCAGATATTCTCACTGCCCTCTTGGCAACTTAGGCTTGTCGCGTGGCTTTCTGGCACTGCCAAAGCAATTAAGCAAGCAAGCAAGCAACAAACTCACGCGTTCGGCCCCTATAGGGTCAGTTCGCTTTCTGCCCTATGCCCTAGTCTATATGTCTAGGACAGCGTGTGCACCTCCTCCTCTCCTGAGGGGGCAGCTGCTTCCGATAGCCTTATAGCCACATTGGCACTTTTTTTGTTGTCGGGGAGGTCAAATGCAATTACGCATCGTCCCTGCGGGGTGGTGCCAACCGCAGGGAATATGTTGGACTCGAGGTAACGGTGTTCCCTCCATACCCACTAAATATCCTCCCAGTCCTGACCTTTAGTGCGCTATTGCGCCCAGTGTGCAACGCTGCCCGTCTAGGCACTCCTTGTGCACTAATTGGTGGCCAGCAGCCCACAGGGGCTACCGAATAACGCCAGCCCCTGTGGGCCGCTGGCCGACGCCGGCCTTATAGGCCGCCTCCTCACTGATGGCTGCTCGACCTGGCGCGTCCTCCTGACGAGGACACCGGGAGCAGCCATCGGACTGCACCCGAGGTCATCGGATAGACACAGTGGCACTATGGTAGGAGTCCGACATAACCTTAGGACCGGTCCTAAGGTATCCACGTAGGATTCACGCCCTCCTTCTCTTGTTTGTCCGGATAGGTTCTTCTGACTCTTTTAGCTGCTCTGTCTTTTGCTCCCCCGTGGGGGAAGGAAAGGAAAAGCAGAAGAAAAAATAACACTCAGCTGGACCGCTGTCTCCGGGCAAACAATACCTTGCCCGGCGGAAATACTTCCTACGCACTCATTGCTTGTGTTAAGTTTTAAATGAATTAATACCTATAAAGTAAGATTTTAAGGATGCCGTGTGATGCCGGCAGAGTAGAACAGCATCACCCCATATCCTCGAATAGGCGTCGTAGAGGGCGACTAATGGATCAGCAAAGGGGTATTGATCACCTTATACTCCGTCCACCAATCCGCATTGGGCAAGCGTGGTGGACTACTGCCTAAACCTCCTTCGATGACAAGGAGAGGATTGTAATGATGATGATGAAGATTTTAAGATTTGTAGATACGTTTTACGTTACAACCTATGTCTTTCCTTTCCAGAAAATGGGATACCACCATCCCGTCACCTGAAGAACCTGGACGACCTGTTCCCGTACATCGGGCAGTTTGGTTGGTACCAACGGATTCTGTTCCTCCTCATGATTCCCTACTCCTTCTTCTTCGCGTTCGTGTACTTCGCTCAGATCTTCATGACGGTGGTGCCGGCGGAGCACTGGTGTCACGTGCCGGAGCTATCGAACTTGACAGTTGAGGAGAGGTAAATTTAAACCAACAACAGAAATCTTAATAGAAATCAAATAAGTAGTTCATGCAAGTTGTAAAAATAATATTGCTGTCAGTAACTTAGTGTTTCAGTCAGTAAAATTTTCTGTCTAGACAGTTAGATTAATGTTCAGCTCCGGAAGGCATTATTTTCCTAAGCGTCAACTGATGGTAAGATTATAATATTTGGTGCAATTGGTATAAAGGTATTACATACATTTTTTTTAATGTTACGAGACGGCAAACAAGCTTGCGGCCCACCTGATGTTAAGTGGTCACCGCCGCCAATAGACACTTGCAATATTAAGTGTACATCACTTAACACCGCAAGTGCGTTTGCCATCCTGGGGACTAAGATGATATGCCCTCCATGCCCAGTAATTACACTGGCTACCTTTCCCTTCAATCCGAAACACAGCGAACTGCTTCACGGCAGAAATAAGGAAGGCTGTGGTATCTACCCAGACGACCCTGCATATGGGTCTACCACCTGGTGTGGTACAATACTGACAGTTCCTTTGTTTGGCTAGAATAAATTTTTTAAATCATATTTTTAAGTCAGGGCATGAGATAAGTTAGTATAATACATAGTATTCTATGATAATAGTCTATAAAAAACACATTCTATTTACGTTTTAGTACCATGTGAGTACTAACCATATGTGTAGTATTGCCAGAGGTTCAGTATTTTATTCGGAAGTTGTTTTTTTTCTCGAAAATCCATTTTTTGCAGAATTGTAATTTCAAAATGCACTTGTTACTATGACATTTTTTCGGCATGTTTCGGGTGTGTTTGTTGTGTTTAGTCAGCAGCAGATCGCTGGAGATTAATTTGTTTTTCGGAACCATTATTATTTTCTATTTTTTTAAGTTATGTAGCTACATTTGTATTGTATCAGTCGAGCGCATTCCGTTTTCATTGGTTTCCTTTGTTTTACAAACTTAATGTTACCTACAGAAACTAAGTTAATGTATAATTTTATTTACCAGGACTATATTAAATTATGCGTTTTTCTTGTTATAATTTTTCGCACTGTTTTGCACACCGCAAATACCTGCGTAACGGATAATAAATAGTGTGTAAGATGGAGGTGCTCTAACCTGAGGCTCTAAAAGAAAATAATAGTTGTCTTCTTTTTTGAAATAAAGGCGTTCGCGGCACATAAAGATTACGTAGTTTGCCAATGTCGAGTGAAAATGTACTTAGTAACCAAGAAGCTTATTTACATATAGCAAACAATTTTACGGTAGATAATATACGAGATTGAGATAAAAAATAAAATTTTTAAATTTTTAAAAACCTCCTTACACAAAAAAAAATTAAAAATGAAAAATAATCTCAGCCTTTTAACTTAATTAAAAGAACTTATTAACTTATACTAAGAACGCCGCGTCGGGGACCGCTAATCCATTCTATAACATTATCTACATCCTTTTTTATGAATTTAGGTTCCCTTTTATTTACTTAACGGTCCCCCAACGCAACGACGTTCATCTTAAAAATATTAATAGTTTCTTTTTATGAAGTTAAAAGGCTGAGATATTTTTCATTTTTATTTTTTTTTGTGTAAGGGGTATTATAAAATGTTTAATTTTATTTTTATTTCATTCTTTTTCAATTATTCGCAGACCCCAATTCCGACATTTTTCTTGAATATTATTCAAGAGAGAGCTAAAACCCTAAAAAAACCGCATCAAAATTGGTCCATTCGTTTAGGAGCTACGATGCCACAGACAGACACACAGACATACAGACACACAGACAGGTCAAACTTATAACACCCCTCTTTTTGCGTCGGAGGTTAAAAATGGAGTCTCTCAACACGTGCTTTTACAAGAAGAACTCGGGAGAAACTCAATTAATAGTTTAGAAAGGTAAATTACAATAAAACTGCATGATCCTGTAGCAAAAAGTCACAGATTCGAGTTCCGTCTTAGGCATTTTATCATGACATTTTTTTTATTGTCTTCCATATTCTATTTAAGTTTGTTAACATTTAAAATAATACACAAATAAAATCAGAAACAAATATGTATTCATATTTTTTTATTTTATTTTTTCAGGCGACATCTTTCAATACCATTGACAAGTGAAGGATATGACAGATGCCTCGTCTACGACGTTGACTGGAGTACAATTCTGCAAAATGGCGGCAGATCGCCCGACGCAAAATGGCCGACCAAGAAATGCGAACACCGGTGGGAGTTCAACTTCACTGATGTCCCGTATGAAACTATTGCAACACAAGTAAGTATTTAGTGGGCCTGTTTCACTGGTTCTAGAAAACTCAACTTCAAATAGTTATTTAACAAAATGGACTTTGCCAAGTACTTTTAACTTCCATAGCTTACAATTTCGTAAATAAACATCATTACACCAGGCTAGCTACCTAATAGATATATGTATTATCATCACAACAACCTTTATAATTGGACCCACTGCTGGGACACAACGCCTCTCCTTGTTTACGAAGGAGGTTTAGGCAGTAGTCCACCACGCTTGCCCAATGCGGATTGGTGGACGGAGTACAAGGTAATCAATACCCCTTTGCTGATCCATTACTGGCCTTCTACGACACTCACTGGAGGACATTGGGTGATGCTATTCTACTCTGCCGGTATCGCACGGCCACTTAAATCAATATTATAATTTACAGCATTCCCACGCATTTGGATCATACATAATAATTTATCTTGTAATTTAAGCTTTTTTATATAATTTAGATTAAGTTTAGGTACATATATTTTTTTTCTTGGAGTTTACTCCTTAAGAATCGATTTGCATATATAAGGGGCCCGGTATGAGAAAAATGTGAGGAGTAAAATCTATCGATGAATGACCTCGTTACGTTTTTGAAGGTCAAAGTCATAATTGGTGCGCATCCTATGTCGCGCAACTTTCTAATTATCAAAACACGGATGACAGCAGGTGCGCCATCTCACCTGTCTCGGAGTAAACTCCAGTCGTGCGTCGGAGCTGACACACACAATTTATTAAGAGCCAAATCTCTAGTATTATTAGTAAGCTTATCGTAAAAGATGGCCCAAAACGTGTGTAACGTGCAAAGACTATAATCCGTGGTAACGTGTAATGTAATGTATCGCGTTCTGTAACGCAAATTTAGCGTACCTATGGGCGGCTCAAAGATCATTAAGTAACACTTTAAAAAGCGTATGGATGGCACTGAAGCCATGTGATGCCGGCAGAGTAGAATAGCATCACCCCATATCCTCCAATGGGTGTCGTAGAAGGCGACTAATGGATCAGCAAAGGGGTATTGATCACCTTATACTCCGTCCACTAATTGGGCAAGCGTGGTGGACTACTGCCTAAACCTCCTTCGATGACAAGGAGAGGTCTTGTTTCCCAGCAGTGGGTCGAATTGTAAGGGCTGTTATGATGATTTCTTAGAAAAAAGTATATTTTTCTTTACGTACATACAATAAGTTTTCCAGTAGGTACCCTATACAGGGTGTAAAAGACATGAACAGTCAAACGAGAACCATGTATTCTGCTCACCATCATAACATTTTTTTTCCTTTAAACTATACCTGGGAAATTGATAGTTACGATTTTATTGAAGGTCAAAGTCATAATTTTTTTTTTCATTTTTCTATGAAAACGTATTCTATACGCTAATTCTTAATTATTATCCAAAGAAACATTATCATTTTATTTAGTATTTCATAACAAAAAATGGCTTCAAAACGTTAGCGTTCAATGTAGCTCACTCGATGCGCACGGACACTAACGAACGAGGCCGCCGTCTGTCAAAATTATCGCGGTTTTGCAAGTTGCGTGCGAGTTGAGCCCTTTACATTGCGCAGTACAATTTGAAATTTTTTTTAACACCATAAAATAATAATCATTTCCCAGCAATATTTTTTTTGAAATATGTTTTATATTGATGTATAGAATACATGGTTCTCGTTTGACTGTTCATGTCTTTTACACCCAGTATATTGTGATGACACAGTTGAAATATTTTTTATGAACATTTACTGCAACAAAACCTTTTTACCCAGCACGGATGGGTGTGCGAGAGAGACAACTACCCCGCAACGGCGCAGGCTATCTTCTTCTGCGGAGCTATTGTGGGTGGACTGGTATTCGGATGGGTGGCCGATAAGTACGGACGAGTTCCCGCATTAGTTGGTAATTATAATTTAATATTTTCTTTTTCAAAAAGGTCAAGAAAATGACTCCATTCCATCTGATTATAAGCAGAAGTGGAGTCTAAATGCGAAGACAGCTAGTGCGAGAGATAAATCGCCACGCTAGCTACCCACGCCTTACCGACCAGCGAGGTGCTTCTTCACGCCTCTTTTGAATGACCCAGGATTGTAGGAAGGAGGGAACACGTGTGCTGGCAGTGAATTCCATTTCTTGATTGTGCGACAATGAAACGAGTTGCCAAATGTATTAGTGCGCGTTGGAATGGTAGCCACAGTTTGTCGGTGACAACGTAGATAAGCACACGTAGTCATTAAAAGGAAGGGAGATGGTGGGATTAGGGAAAAAAGCTCCTAGTACTCGCCGTGGTACAGACGGTCGAACGCGCTCAATGACGCAACAATTGGTGACGCTAAATTTCCACATCATCATCATGTCAGCCGCGAGATGCTGTTAGACACAAGCTCCAAGGATCTCCAACCCGATCGTTCCTGCGCTGCCTGCATCCAGCGGCTTCCCGCGACCTTTACCAGGTCGTCGGTCCATCAACGCTGCGTCTCCCGGTACGCGGCCGCTATTCGAGGACCTGTGCGCGCTTGTTTTAAAGAAATTACTGTTTCCTTTTGCTAATACCGAATTACCGAAAATCTCTGTTTTGATCATTCTAATCCTGGGATACAAAAGAGTAGAAGTTCGCTCGTAATCGTGGTATTTTCGAAAGTCGGGAATTCGGGATCCTGGTTTGAGTCAACATTCTCTAAGTCGAACTTTACCACATTCATGAGATTGGGGTACAGTATTCTTTACGGTAAACACTAATACATGTCACCAGGGAGAAGTCAGGCATGGGCTAGGTAGAAAGTGAAGTCGGAGTAGTGAAGGGGAGTGCCGGTGCACCACTAGGAGACTCTTAACAAGACGCCTGTGGTCGCAAGTCCCAGGCACTTCTACTGGCTTCCCTGTCCGACTCGGCACCCGATTGGTGCATCCATGGAATACTAAGAATTTTTGACTGATGGCAGTGTCGACCCACTATCGCTTATTGGTGTTTATCAGTAGCTGATATAGGCAGGGGCTGTCTATAGTAGCCTGGAAAACCAGCGTTGTGCGGCGCAGATTCCACCGACATTTGGAACTTACTGGCGCGTTCTCCAAAAAAGTATAAAAAAAACACCTGCGCTGACCTGCGCCGACTACCAACGCGGACCAGTGCCAGCCACTATAATCAACTTCCTTTATGCTCCACTAGGAACTAACATGGCTGGATTCTTCGCTGGAGTGGGCACCGCATTCGCAGACAGCTTCTGGTCGTTCTGCCTGTGCAGGTTCTTCGTGGGATTAGCCTATGATAACTGTTTCGTCATCATGTATATTCTAGGTGAGTATTATCAAAGTATATCTTTCAACTGACTAACCCTTACTGCGGCTGTTTCAGCTTCTCAAATTCTCAATGGCGTATATCATGTAATTATGCGGTAATGACAACTACCACATTTGTGATGTATATTTTTTTAATTTTATAATGCCTGTGGCTTCGCTCGAATTAATGTCGGTTATTATATAGCCTATAGCCTTCCTAGGTAAATGGACTATTCAAGGAAAAAAAATTTTTTTTAATTTGAATTTTTATTCTTATATTAGCACGTTCAATAAAAAAAAAACAAAGAAACAACCAAACAACTTTTAAGTTATTTTTATTATATTAGAATACATTAGTCTTCTGATCTAAGTTATTATTTATAAAAAAATAAATTCAATGTGTTTATTAACAACAAATAAAATCCATTAGACTTCATCAAATATATTATTTTTCACACACTAATGTTCGTATTATAGAATAAGTTTCAAGAATGAACGCCGACTTGAGCGTCCTACGTCTCTATCACTTTGTACGTGATAGAAAGTGACAGACGATTCTCAAGACATGTTTGACTTCTGAGTGTAATAAGGGCCTAAGGGCCTGTTTCATTGGTTCCAGATAAATTCAGTTATCGTTTATTGGCTGGTAGTCCAAACAATTTAAAACTTTTGAAACCGCCCTAATATAAGTTTTATTAGTATTTAATTGTTTTGAAACATGGCTGCCTCGCCGACCGGCCCTGCCAATAATCTAAAAACTCCCATAAAAATAAATGTATTTAGAAACAACCTCTCCCAACAGTTCTGGAATACGTGGGTCCGAAATGGCGTACGTTCGTGGCCAACATGTCAATCGCGGTATACTTCACGTTCGCCGCTTGCCTGCTGCCGTGGATAGCGCTCGGGGTAGCCAACTGGCAGTACTACACTCTGATCACCAGCATACCCTTGGTGCTGTCAGCTCTGACGCCTTGGGTCGTTCCTGAAAGTGCTAGGTAAGGAACACTTCTTCTTTGCCTACTGCTGAGACAACCTGCAACATAAACTTTGGACGGAGCATTTGCTCTGTCTTTCAGTTCTGTTCATATTTAGTCGTGGTAGGTTAGTTCCATGTAAGGCGAGGGTCGCTAGCGCGGTGGCTTATCTCTCGCACCAGCTATCTTCGCATTTGGACTCCACTTCTGCTTACCATCAGGTGAATTGGAGTCATTTGCTTGTCCTTTTTATAAAAATAACTACATTTTTGTGGTGCTGCAATTCTGTTGGTGAGTAAATTGGGGATCGTCCATTAATCACGTGAGGCTCCGAAAGGGTGAGGGATTCGGCAAAACTCACGAAATATCACAAGGGGGGGAGGGTGTAGTAAGATATCAAGTGTTATTCGTGTATGTTACGCATGTTTTTCGCATGATGACACCATTCCTTTAATATTCTTTTTATGCCAGTAAAAACAACCTTAATTTTCTAGATGTACTTTTTTTTACCTGTATATACTGATAAATAAGATTCTTTGTAGGAGCTAAAAATACACGTAATTTTGTTAGTCTTAAACCTCACCACGTGTCACCAAGGGGGAGGAGGGGATTAAAAATGGTAAAAAAACATCACATTATTAATGGACGGCCCCTCGCTAGGGTTCCACGGGTTAGGGAAAAGAAGCGTGCGAGTGTCACGAGCGTGTTGCAAGAGTCTATATGCCACAGTGACTGCTTGCCACCAGGCCGACCTTCTTGTCTGCAAATCAAATAAAATATGAAAGAAGAATAATTAACATTTTCCAATGTCAACTGACTTTTATTTCTTCAAGGTGGTTAATCTCACAAGGCAGAATCGACGAAGCCATGGAGATCCTGGGCAGATTTGAGAGAGTGAATGGAAAGAAAATTCCTGAGGACATCGCGAAGGAATTTCGGGTGAGTAAATAGCGACCGGTTCGAACCCCGCCACGTACCAATGTGTTTTTAAAATTTGAATTCATAATGCACGTTTAATCCACGCTTTTACGGTGAAGGAAAACATCGTGAGGAAACCTGCACACACCTACGAAGAAATTCTAAGGTTGTGTGTGAAGTCGACCAAACCGCACTTGGCCAACGTGGTTGACTAAGGCCTAATCGCCCCTAATGTGGGGTAGGCTCGAGCCCGAAGTGGGGACATTATATTATGAGCTGTTGATGATGAAATAGCGATGGCCGGATCTTGATGTAATTGAACAATGTAATTGGACATTTAGATTAGAATACACCACAAAGTTTAAAATTGACTAATTCTCCTCCAGGACACAGCAATACAACTAGCAAAAGAAGACCAGGAAACCAAGAACTATTCTATAGCGGATCTTTTCAAGAGTCCTCGGCTGAGACGCCATAGCATCTTACTCCTCTTCATCTGGACTTCCATTGCCATGGTCTTCGATGGCCACGTCAGGAATGTTGGGTCCTTGGGGCTGGATATGTTTGTGACATTCACCATTGCCACAGCTACCGAGTTCCCTGCTGACGTTCTTCTAATTTTGCTGTTGGATAGGTAAGACTTATCTCTTATCTTCAAGACTTTCTCGTATACCGGAAACGACTCAAAGGTTGATTGAAACCTTATATTTTGATGTCATACACGTATGTTAAATTTGGTTGCAATAAGTTAAAGCATGCTAACACACAGACACACACACACATAATTCCAAAAAAAAATATTTTTGGACTCAGGGATGTCCAAAACGTGTAAATCCGTCAAAATCTCAATTTTTTGACGATTACAAGACTTCCTCTGTACTACGTTACGAGAAAATAATAAAAGATAAAATTAATATCATAATAATCAAACACTATAAGACCTTTAGAGGTTTTGAAGGCCCAGTAAATGTTTCGAAAGTAATATTTTGAATGTTCCAATGGAAGTAGAGTTTTTAATGGGAAGGGCCAAGTTGTTCCAACAACGAAAGGCAACCGTCTTATATTGTTTAAGTAGCAAGCGTATTTAAGTAGCGGCTTGCGATTCGAAAATGTCAACTTTTCATACAAATAAACCGGCTTTTGGTTCCTTAAAACCCTCAGCAGTAGCGTAGCAAAATGAAATATTTAAAAGATGCAGCAAATTACTGTATCCTAGTTGGTAAGCAAAAGTCGAGGATAGTGCGAGAGAGTGAGGAAGTTACCAGGAAAGTTTTCAGGGAGCGAGGGACCAAGCGTGGCGAAGGCTTTCACCCTTATATTGTTGTTATTCCTCCGATTCGCACGAAGTGATTTGCTCCCGCCCTCATTATGCGAACAAGTAAAGTGTCGAACTCTTTGGGGTCTGTTTTCCCGGATCAGTATAATCTGGACGTCTTTAATGCCAGAGTGTAAAAGTATCTTATAGGTGAGCGTGTACTATCAGGGTATCTCCCTTCTATTACTGTTGACCAATAGAATTGTTCTCTAAGACATCTGGTTGCAATTTATAAAAAAGGTCATTGTTTTAGTAAATTGCAACCTGGTGCTGCTACGGCAATGTTTGCTAAGGCAATTGTATTACATCAATCTGGGATCTTCACTCAAATTCTATTGGTCAACAGGCAGTGTAATACGAAAACGACCCTAAAGGTGGAAAATTAGGGACACCCTGATAGTACCACCTTAGGCTTCATCATCTCTTTCGATCGAGCGTGATTATGGTCAAACGCTCAGCCTATTTTACATTAAAAAAGTCGATGGCCCAGCAGAATCTTCATCACGATTGTGATCGTGATGAAGCTAAGTTACTCGAATGGGTAACCGAAAAATTTTCAACTCGCTTTCCCTCTGATACACTGCACCGACCGCAAATAAATTGGGAGCAGGGTAGTCAAAGCCAAAGTCAAAGTTTCTTCATTCATTTAGGTGCAATTTGTTTATGAAAGTAAATTTTGATGCCATCGGTTCAAGAGACTAGGAGAATGAAGAAGGCAAATGCTGATGAATGTTCCTTAGAGACTAGGAGTAGCAGGAGAATGAAGTAGGCAAACGCTGATGCATGTTCCTTTGCAGAGTGGGAAGGCGATGGCTTGCTTTTGGATCGATGGCAGTCAGCGGGGTATTCAGCTTCCTAGCTACCACAGTGCCCATTGGTAAGTATCTTAAACTTCAAACCATTCCAACAAACATACAATACATGTAAAGACACGCCTTAAAAATATTATAATGAACAATTTGCAATATTAGAGGTTTATTCCAGACCACGGAATAGATGAGATAATTCCAGAATGGACGGACTGTATCTAAAAAACAACAAAATTTAAAATTTTATGTGACCCCTATAACTTTATAACCAAGAACCATCTAAATCACGTCAGCTTTCAAACAAAAAAACTGCATCAAAATTGGTTCATTCGATTAGGAGCTACGATGCTACAGGCAGACACACAGACACACAGACAGGTCAAACACTTTTTTCTTCTTTTGTAGGAAACACAAATGAACATTAGGAAAACATAAAACATGAAAATGTTAGAGAAGCGCGTCCAGAAAAACAACTACAGACGTTCATTTGTTTTTGTGTGTTTCACGCGATAAGGTCATATTTGTTTTATGGTCATATGTTTTCCTAATGTTCATTTGTTTTTTGACATTTTGCTTCATTCTTTCTGACGTTCATTTAAAGTCTTATTTTTAACCTCCGACGCAAAATTTATATAAGTACTAGCTGAACCCGCAAACGTTGTTTTGCCTTATAAATAAAAAAAAAAAATTAAGGGTGGACAACCCTTATCACTAAGGGGTATGAAAAAGAGATGTTAGCCGATTCTCAGACCTACTCAATATGCTCACAAAATTTCATTAGAATCGGTCAAGCCGTTTCGGAGGAGTACGGGAACGAACATTGTGACACGAGAATTTTATATATAAGATGAAGTGTATGTTTATCTGTGTGTCTGTCTGTGGCGTCGTAGCTCCTAAACGAATGGACCGATGTTGATGCAGTTTTTTTGTTCGAAAGCAGACGTGATCGAAATGGTTCTTAGCTACAAATGAAAATCTGTTCATGTGTTTCAAGGTCATCAGCTCTCTCTTTTCAAGAAAAGTTTAATTTAAGTACCTAGCTATCTATCGGCATTACGGTCCGTGAGTAATTTAAAAGAAGAAAATAAAGTTTAAAAATTTAAAAAAAAAAAAAAAAGTTTTTAGGTAAACCCGACAAAAAAAAATTAATTAACTTAACTTTTTTGTGAAAGTATGGATTAGCGGTTTCCGATCGTTCTTATAATGGAATTAAAATGGTGAATTTTTTTTCTTTTTTTTTTAATTTTTTTTTAAATTCACAGTCCTCCTGTACACTGTCATGCACAGCCAGAACAGGTCATACAAATTTATAGTCACACACAAATTTTTGTTACCAGGACTGCCATCAGCCTCATTGGCCATCATTGGGAGATTTGCAGTGAATATTTCCTTCAACATCGGAATGCAGTACGCAGCAGAGATCTTGCCTACAGTGGTGCGAGCTCAGGGATTGGCTCTAATACACATCACTGGATATTTGGCCACCATACTGGTGCCGTACATAGTATATTTGGTAAGTTTTTTAATTTTGGTTGTATATTCCCAAGGTTTGGTTGTATGCTCCCACTGCCCAGTCTTCTGCCTCTTCTGCGGCGTCTTCGCTCTTCACCTCTCTCTCTAGCCCACTCCTAATCTTGTGCCATTGTCGCGCGAAGTCCCGTAGCTGTCTGAAGTTCACCTCCGTTCCCACGAGGTCCGGGTAATAGACCGGGCCTAAGGTCAAAGGGCAATGGAAAAGGCTATGCTCGGAGTTTCTCTGCGCGATCATATCAGATATGATGAGATCCGCAGGAGAACCAAGGTCACCGACATAGCCCAAAGAATTGCGAGCCTTAAGTGGCAGTTGGCAGGGCACATTGCGAGGACTGACGGCCGTTGAGGCGGAAAGGTCCTCGAGTGGCGACCACGTACCGGGAGCCGCAGCGTTGATAGGTGCCCACAAGGTGGACTGACGATCTAGTAAAGGTCACGGGAAGCCGCTGGATGCGGGCAGCGCAGGACCGACCGGTTTGGAGATCCTTGGGGGAGGCCTATACAGTGGACGGCTGAAATGATGATGATGATTGTATACTAATTTTCATTTTCATTATGTTAAAAAATATATAAGCGTCATACTGGCAACCTGTCACTATTAGAGACACTACAAGGCCCATACTGTCAAATGTGGCTTTTGTGTGTAACCGAATGTTACCTGAAGCTCTGCACAACCCCTCTTGGGAGTGCTATTGTATTATATGTATGGTATGAAACTATATTATATCATTTGTACTTCAGGCCACAATCGCTGTAGAAATCCCGCTCCTCATTCTGGGTTCTCTGGGCATCGTGGGTGGTTGTCTCTGCCTGTTCCTGCCAGAGTCCATGGGCCAGCAGATGCCACAGACCATACAAGAAGGTGAAGATTTTGGCAGAGGCCAGAGGTTCTGGGACTTCCCTTGCTGCTCAAGGTAATGTTTGCATTTGCAAAATTAATTTTAGTCTTAGAAGGGTACCGCAGTCTAGCCCCTCGAAAGCTCCCGAACCGATCTGAGGCATTACCTCCACCTTACAGAAAACCACAGTCAAATAGTACGATATTTAGTAAATTATTTAATTCTATTACATAAGTTTGACACATTTTCATAAAGTATAGAGAACTAATAATGAAGGTAGTTGAAGAAAGGTAAATGCTGTAATGGCAGGACCGACTCGGCTGAGTCAGTCTAGTTCAGATCGCTAAACCGAGAGGGCCTCACGAGAGTACTTCACAATTCACAACACTGATGAATATTTTAATTTATACATCAAACTACATTTTTTTGGGGTTGTGTTTCCGTCGGTGAGTAAGGTTGCCGGAGGGGACAAGGGTTCACCTACGGTGACTGCTTACTACCAGGCAGGCTATGTTTGTCTGCCAACCGAATATCATGTAAAAGAAATCTAATAAAGACATGATACACAGAATATTACATAAGAAGATTTAACAAAATGACACAGTATTGCACTTATTGGGTAACTCATCATCATCATCATCATCAACAGCGCATATAATTTCCCCACCTCGGGCTCGACCCTACCCTACATTAGGGGCGATTAGGCCTTAGTCAACCACGCTGGCCAAGTGCGCGTTGGTCGACTTCACAAACAACCTAAGAATTTCTTCATAGGTGTGTGCAGGTTTCCTCACGATGTTTTCCTTCACCGTAAAAGCGTCGATTAAACGTACATATGAATTCAAAACACATTGGCACGTGGCGGGGATCGAACCAGTGCCTCCCGGGTGGGAGACGACGCTCTTCCGCACGCCATCGACGCTATTAGGTAACTGACCACTAAAATATATAATAGGCTCGTATTACAGAATGACACTCAGAAGTCAAACATGTCTTGAGAATCGTCTGTCACTTTCTATCACGCACAAAGTGATAGAGACGTAGGACGATCAAGTCGGCGTTCATTCTTGAAACTTATTCTATAATACGAACATTAGTCTTTTAAATTCTTGATATAATATTTTGAGACACTGACGCCCTTATTCACAAACAATACTTGTCTTAGTAAAAAACAATGCTATGCAAAATAAGGCATTTCTCAGTGCGTGCCATATGGCAAGGATTTTGAGGTCTCATAGTGCGCGTGGACGCACAGGGTCGTAAAAACCTATTCATAGACAATACTTAAGTGGGGATTGAAACTATGCGTACGCTAAAATGAACGCACAGCTTAGGTAGCTAGATAGCTATATTACACAACGCACAGGTCGAGATGTCAAAAGCAACGTCCAGATGTCAAATGCGCCCTCCAGACTCACGCCGAGAACACCCGAGAAGCGTGAATGTGATTAGTTTCTCGCGTTCTCGTTCTCGGGCTCGCCTGCTCTCCGCTCGCTTCAAAAGGTTTCTCGGGCGAGAAAAAAGAATCGTATCACATTCTCATTCGATTTCAATGCGACGTGGAGAGTGTTTTGAAATAAGATTTACAAACCTTGTTCTATTTCGATGAATTGGTGTGATCACCATCGCCTGGGCCTTCCTTTATCATAATATTATTCTTGGTTCTAACATTCACAAGATTGTAGTATTCTAACGCACACAATACCAAAGCAGCTGCACTGTCAAAGTCGACCATTTCGCATAACGATCGAGAACGCAAGTGAGAAGTTCGCGTGAGTGTAGATACCATCTCGTTTCTCGGGTCATGTCATGTCACTTCTCGCGTGAGTCTGTGGGGCCTAAAAAGTTTAAAGGAAGTTTGAAGTAATAAAACGTCAGTACATTCAACGATGTGAACTAGGCAACAGTAACGAACCAATCACAAAGCTCCATTCAATGCAATGCGTTTAGTTATCCAAGAGTCGAGAAACCTCATAGTAATGTTTGTGAATACGGGTTTTATAACAGATCTACTAACAGCGGCTATTCTACTCGCTTTTGAAACAATGTATTGTGACAATATGGTCTTATCACTAAAAGCGATTTATTGCAGACAAACCGATGCACGGGAAAAAGAAGAATTAAGCGAAGGGATTGATCCGGCAACAGTAAAACTTATAAATTACAATATTAAAGCCAATAGCTTAGAATATACGGACGAAAGTAAGGTACATGTAAAAAGAAAATGTCGCTCAAAAACTTCGGTATTTCCAAAGCTTGTATTGCTAAAACGAATGAGTGAAGACTTTTCTGAGGCTCTGCTCCCAAGGTCGGTACGATACGGCAAGATATTTTAAGCTGTTGCTGATAAGCCCTTGGCCGTCTGCCTGTACACCCGTATCGCAACAATTCGTTTTTCACCGGGAAGCCCACATCGTGTCCGCTTTCGGAAAAACAGCCCGCCAGTGTTGCAGACCGACCGCCACCGAGCACAAGGCTCCACCGGCCCTGAAAATGGCCTTTACTCGCGAACCATAGTGGTGCCAAGGGTTTGGGTAAAACTCAGCGCAGCTTAACACGTCAACTGTCCCTGCATCACAAATGATACAATTATATACCCAATCTCACGTTCATGCATCACATGTGACGCAAGTGCGGGTATACCAAATCAATGTCTTTTATTTTCATGAACGTCTCAGTTAAATTAAAAAATATCTCAAGGTCGTCTTAGCTAGATATCTAGATATTGAGGTAAATAAATATCAAATGATCCGACAAGATATCTACGCAGCAATCCTTCCTTCATAGCGGTCCCACACGAGGGAGCGGCTCCATTGGGTCCGACTGTGTCGTGTAGGCACCAGGCGCTGACTTCGACAGGGCGGCGCTGCCCAGGGGTCCAAATAAATTATTCTGAATTCAAATCAAATTCAAATTTTATTATTGTATTGTATGTAAGTGCGGCAGCGAACCCAGCCAGCAGAATACATTGACTTGACTTGACACTGACAGTATAGCCAAGAACCTTATTAGCACGTGCTTACAGTGACACCACACGTTTCCTTGTCTTGTCGCTCCTGTCCAATTAATTATGTTATGTAAACTAAATACCCTGCCGTCATGTACCTTCAGTGGGCTTGGATCCTCAGAATTTCGCGTTCGGTCAATGCTGGCACTGCATTAAAATTTCTTCAAGCCAATAATTCTCATATTTATTAAATAAAATTTCAACGATGCGTAAAAAAACTATTTTGCTCGTCTGTCCTCTTTCTCTACTGCCTCTCTTCTAATCTCATTTCTCTTTCAGTATTTTTAACTTCATTTCTTTTTGTTGCAGGAAAACACAGCAGGCTACAGAGAAAGCTGAACACTAATATTGCATAAATCTTAGTTTTATATTTTCTGTGATTTAAATTAAGACAGTTAAAATATTTTAAGAACGATACTCAAAGACCAGCGGCCAGTTGCACCAAGATTCACAATTTTTATTTATTTCATTTTATTTATTTATTTACTGAAGTCAACAGCATGAATATTACAGTTCACAATAGACAAAAAATACAAACCACTTAAAGACTTCTACTATGTTACCTAAATATTAATATTATGGGGCAAGTTAAAAACAATCAAGAATCTAAATCTATACTAACATTTTTGAAGACAATTAAATGTGGGTAGTCGTCGTCATCAAACTAACTGTGAGATATGTGTGCGCATGTGTTAGTGTGGTGAGTGGCTGTGTGTATGTGTAAACTTTGTGCTTGAGAGAGTGAGTGAATAGTAGAAATCACAAGGAAGGCTTACATGTCGTTTGAAACCAAACGGATTTTTTTTTAAATAAACTGCAATTTTGCTAATAGTAACCTAAACATTGGTGGTTGTTGTTCCCAAGAAGCTTATATTTTACCTATGTTGTTCCATTTTTACTTTCTCGTATACATAGTATAGAGGAAGTCTTGTGATTAGAGATAAAACGGATATCCGTTAACTATCCCGTATCCGCCCTTAATTTACTATCCGGCCGGATACCGGATATTAAGACAATATCCGGCCGGATACCGGATATTAAGTAACTACGACAATTTACTATAATAAAATGCAATAGATTATAATCTTTGTGAGGTAAATGTCAATAAAATGGCTTATAATTATGAAGACTTTTATTTAAAGTCGAAAAAGTTACAAAAAAGCTTTATAAAAACCAAAATTTTGTTTGAGATATTCCCTCTAAAGATAAATATATAAAAAGTAAATATCTAAACTAAAAAAAAATTGTGTGTGTCAGCTCCGACGCACGACTGGAGTTTACTCCGAGACAGGTGAGATGGCGCACCTGCTGTCATCCGTGTTTTGACAATTAGAAAGTTGCGCGACATAGGATGCGCACCAAAAACGTAACGAGGTCATTCGAGGTCATTCATCAATAGATTTTACTCCTCACATTTTTCTCATACCGGGCCCCTTATATATGCAAATCGATTCTTAAGGAGTAAACTCCAAAAAATTTAGTAAATACTAAGCGAAACCGCCCGAATTGACCTGATTGCGTTTGCGGCGCTAAACTCGTCACGAATGCAACGAGACAATGGTCCAGATATCCGGCCATCCGGCCTCGCAGCTCGCCGGATATCCGGCCAAACAACTATCCGTTTTATCTCTACTTGTGATCGTAAAAAAAATCCACCTTCGACATTTTGACGGATTTACACGTTTTGGACCTCCCCGAGTCCAAAAATTTTTTTTTGGAATTATGTCTGTGTTTGTGTCTGTGCGTTAGCACGATAACTCGAGTATGCTTTAACTTATTGTAACCAAATTTAACATGCATACATGTATGAAATCAAAATATGAAGTTTTTATCAACTTTTGAGACGTCGATCACGAAATTAAGCAACCAAGTGTGCGGTCGGTACTCGGATGGGTGACCAAAATTTAACATGCATATATGACATCAAAATATAAGGTTTCTATCAACTTTTGAGCCGTTTATTGTATACGAGAAAGTCAAGGGGAGACTACTCCTGATTTTTTAAATAAGCAAATTTTTTACGAAATTGTGAAAAGTATCTTTAACTGGATGCAACCGGTCGTAGGCATTCCTATTAAAAATATAAGTAATTATTATTTAATAATTATAAACAAATATTTTTTAATTTTATGTTAAGAAATAAATGTTATTATATCTTAGGCCCCACAATATTTTCAACTACGTTCGCAATAAAGTATTCAAAACAGTCATTTCGTTTTATTTAGAAATTAACTTCAAAACCATTTGTCTCATTGTTATAAGTATTTGGATGTAATCACAAATATTTTGTCTTTCATAAATTAAAATTGCTGCCAGTGATGACTTACGGAACCGAAACGTGGCCGCTTACAATGGGCCTCAAAAGAAGGCTCAAGGTCACCCAAAGGGCAATGGGGAGGGCTATGCTCGGAGTTTCTCTGCGTGAACATATCAGAAATAATGAGATCCGCAGGAGAACCAAGGTCACCGACATAGGCCAAAGAATTGCGAACCTTAAGTGGCAGTAGGCAGGGCACATTGCGAGGAGGACTGACGGCCGTTGGGGCGGAAAGGTCCTCGAGTGGCGACCACGTACCGGGAAACGCAGCGTTGGTAGGCCCCCCACAAGGTGGACTGACGATCTAGTAAGGGTTGGAGACCGACCAGTTTGGAGGTCCTTGGGGGAGGCCTATGTCCAACAGTGGGCGTCTCTTGGCTGAAATGATGATGATGATGATGGTTTTATCCAATGTTTTTTGACAGTTCAAAGCGATAAATGCCTTTAACATATACTGTTTCGGTGGTTCAAGCTTGTTTCCCATCTCGCAGTATAAAAGAAAATACAAACGTTCGAACACGGGTCATGCCCACTGGTCCACGTGGTCCGTGAGTCCGGTACATAATCGGTACCACGACCAGTCCCGAGTGTGTGCCGAACTCGGGTCACGTGGGCTTGAGTCGCTTTCCGACTGTATGAAGAAGATACAAGTAGACTGGGTACGAAAGTGACAGGGTACGGTTGTGACAGAGCTCGTATTAGCAAAACTATCAACGGGGCGGCGAGGGGTGCAAGGGGAGAGAGGCGCGGCTCGCATGTCCGAACGTGTTTCACAGTATTGCGTCAGCCGTCTCGCGCGAATATCTGTTACAGGAACCCATAGTGTGTTTTGGAGACCAAAAGTAAGTATTTTTGGTTGTTTCTTTTTGATAATTGTGTTTTAATTTACAGATGGACTGTTAAGTGTTTTTATTTTTATTATGTATTGGTCTGTAGTCGACAAAATTACGGTAGTTACTTTTTCAAACAGTTAGTTTATACTATCATATCGATAGGTTATGTTGCGAAAGATAGTGTTGTGACAATTTATGTGGGTACGGTTGTGACATCAGTAATCGGTTGTTTTTATACTTTTAGATGCCTAGAAAACGCGTGAGGAAGACTCAGAGGGGTCAGAGCGACTTGTCCAGCTATGCAGCTGCCTATGACGATGTTAAACAGGGAACTTCTTTACGTGTAGCTTCAGAAAAGCATGGAGTAAATCGCATGTCTTTATTGCGATACTTACGGAAACGGGATGAAGCCAATGACGATGAAGGTACAAGTTCTACTATTACAATGGGGTACAACGCTCATAACATAGTGTTTACTAGTGATCAAGAAAATGAACTGTCAAAATATCTGATCCGTTGTGCTGACATATATTTCGGTCTGGCTCCAAAAGAGGTGCGAAAATTGGCTTTTCAGCTTACCGTCAAGTACAATTTGAAGCGACCGGCTACTTGGCTCGAAAATGAGATGGCTGGCGAAGAGTGGTTTCGCTCTTTTATGAGGAGAAACCCTGAATTATCAGTTCGTGCTGCACAAGCAACAAGCCTTTCTAGAGCAACAAGTTTTAATAAAAGAAATGTTGAAGCTTTTTATGACAATTTACAAATTGTTTTGGACAGACATAATTACGAACCTCAAAATATATACAATGTTGATGAAACGGGCGTTACGACAGTCCAAAAACCAGATAAAGTTGTAGCGAAACGTGGTACGAGGCAAGTCGGTGCCGTTACTTCAGCCGAACGGGGTACCTTAGTTACTCTGGCTTTCGCAGCAAATGCAATAGGAAATGCTATTCCGCCTTTATTTATATTTCCTCGGGTTCGTTATTATGACCACTACGTTAGAGACGGGCCGGTGGGATCTATTGGTACAGCAAACCCATCAGGATGGATGCAAGACGCAACCTTTCTTGTTTTTCTTAAGCATTTCAAGAAACATACCAATGCTTCTCCAATAAATAGAGTCTTGCTCGTGCTCGATAATCACTCCTCACACGTGCATATCAATACTCTAGATTTCTGTAAAGAGAACGGAATCACCTTGCTGTCCTTTCCTCCACATTGATCCCATAAGCTGCAGCCTTTAGATCGTTCTGTTTTTGGACCTTTAAAACAAGCCATAAATAGTGCATGTGACGCTTGGATGCGGAGTCATGCAGGGAAAACGATGACTATGTATGATATTCCAGGTATCATAAAAACTGCTATGCCCCTGGCTTTGACACAAGACAACATTCAAGCTGGTTTTTCCAAAACTGGGATCTATCCTTTTAATCGCAATACGTTCCGGGAAATTGACTTTGCGCCCTCATTTGTAACTGATAGACCAAATCCAAATGCCGAAGAGGATATCTTCCATCAAAACTATCTCGGACCTGACGATGAAACACCGCCTCTCTCTCCTTCATTGTTGAACGACCATTCGGACACAACAAATGCACATCCAATTGAACATACAGCCCAAGGTCAATCTAGAAATGTGCAAATATCCTCAACACCCACCACCAGCAATAATCCAGTTTTTACTTTAAACGATGAACTAATCCATCCAACTATTGGTCAGCGAGATTCAACACCATCACCTCAAAGCCTCAGAGAAACTCCTGCGACACAGCAAGACTCATTAGCCGCAACCTCTTGTGCAATTTCTGAGTCAAATGTTCCTCCAAATCCAGCTCCAACAACCCCTCCTAGACGAAGTAATGTGGATATTCAACCAGGAGCATCAACGTCTAAGGTTATACCACCAGTTTTTTCGCCAGAAGTAGTACGACCTTATCCAAAGGCTGCCCCCAGAAAGCTGACAAACCGAGGTCGCAAGACTAAAAAGTCCGCCATTTACACAGACACGCCCGAAAAAGAGGCTATTAGGCAAGAATTCGAAGTAAAGCAAAGACGAGAGAGAGCCAAGCTAATGAAAAAGAAAGTCCAAGGAAAAAAAGGAAAAGGCAAAGCAACGAAAAAAAAGACATTGGTATCATCTGATGAAGAAGAGGAATTCTATTGTCTGGTTTGTGTAGCAAATTATTCTGATAGTAGGCCTGGAGAAAAATGGGTGCAGTGCCAGGGAAAATGTAGACTCTGGTCTCACTTAGAGTGCACAGACGGGGGTCACTACTATATTTGCCACAATTGTGATGATTCCGAATAGGAAAAGGATCTCAAACCTAGAATCTCATTTAAGTTTTTATATTTTTAAATATTTTATCAAGGTTGTGTTTTGTTTGATCTCAAACTATAGGCAACATTTTCTGTTTTTATTTCTAATTGTTAATAATTAAGTACTTAAAGATGTCTGTAATAATTATTTTTGACTGATTGAAATGCTGAAGACTGTTTTAATGATAATAAAAAATAATGCCTAAGTGCCCTAGTAGGAAGATTTAATTAAAATAAAGATGTAAAACTATGTAAAACCATATTTGAGTATTATTTATGTATGTCACTATTGACCCCAATCGCTGTCACAACCGCCCCTGGCACGGGGTCGGATGTGACAGATTAGGCATTTTTTCTGTAATTGATTTGTGAAATAACTATAACACCTAGGAACACAATTTTAGTATTCGAATGATCGCACATGTCAACACGAATATTATCAGTATTTTTCGTTCAACTAACCAGCATATAGGTAAAACTATGGATCATCAAACCAAAATTGTCACAACTGTACCCAGTCTACCCTACTGGAATTATTAACATTACTGTGACTGTACTCTGTACTATTTTATTCAACACACTTTTTTCAAACATTTCTTAGACAAACTTGAATAATTTTTCAACCTTATTCATCATAGAGTTCAAAGTCTAATAAAGAAATGTGACAGAATGTGGTAGCCGGTTAATAAGTTGGTTATACAGCCAATCTACAGGCAGGTATCTAGGCGCTAAAGGTGACTAGAAATTAGAATCGCTTCTTGAATTTCTGAAGACTGACTTTTATGTATGATAATCATCAAGGATTAACACCACAGATATATCAACTAAGAAGAACGGTCGAATCGCCGAGTTCATGTGAAGACCGAGTGTCGCGATCAGCCTCCGTACTACATAACATGGTTCTAGTTGAGCATGCCGTAATATACACCATTCATTGCGCGCGTTTTATGAACTGCGAAGCAATGAAAGTCAAGCACAGCCGTAAAGGAGATCGGTCTAATCGCTGAGTTCATAGGAAGTCCGAGCCGTGTCCGAGTGACGCGATCAGCGGCCGTTCTACATAAAATGGTTCTAGTTGAGCATGCCGTAATATACACTATCGATTACGCGCGTATTAAAGACTGCGAAGCAATGAAAGTTAAGCCGCAATATAATACAATTTGTAACATAGTAACGCATAATTTAAAGCGATTGTGTTTTTATGAATAAAAGTCGGACTATTAATTGTTTTTACTTTCTCGTATACGTAGTATAGAGGAAGTCTTGTAATCGTAAAAAAATTCGACCTCGAGATTTTGACGGCTTTACACGTTTTGGACCTCCCTGAGTCCAAAATTATTTTTTTTTGTAAATATGTCGGTGTGTGTCCGTGTGTCAGTGCGTTAGCACGATAACTCGAGTATGCTCTAACTTATTGCAACCAAATTTAACATGCATGTATAACAGAGATTATCAAACTTATTTCTTTACCACCCCCTTTGAAAATCAATTGGTTTTTAGCGCCCCCTATTTTTTTTTATAAAAAACCACAATTTCAATACTTTAATTACACAAACACGCACAAACTCATTTATCTCTTTCGAGGCTCAATCGTACTGTACCTACCCCCTATGAGTTTTGTTAGTTTTCAAGCTCAATCAAACGTATCGTATTTTTCATACATTGCCCACTATCGCCTCTAGCTTTAACCATCAGAAACAGTGGGCCGTGTATAAATTTTAGTGAATTTTATAATATAAAGTAAATGAAATTACAAATCAACCATCGCCCCCCTAAACTACGCCAACACCCCCCATTTTTTTCTGAGCCCCTTAACGCCCCCCTCTAGGTCTCCAACGCCCACAAGGGGGCGTTATCGCCCACTTTGAGAAAGACTGATGTATAACATCAAAATTTAAGGTTTCTATCAACTTTTGAGTCGTCGATCACGAAAGTTAAGCAACCAAGTGCTTGGTCGGTACTCAAATGGGTGATGGATGGGGAACCTTAATATTTGGAATAAAAGTTGTCACTTGTAGGTATTTGGGACCGACTTCAAAAAGCATTTACTTTTTTATAAACAAAATTTTGGTTTCTCCGTTTTGAATTTTGAAGGTGTTTTTTTTTTTAATAATCTCTTGCTTGACAATAAAAAGAAGCTTGGAGATCAATTTTATTTGTACTTCATACCGAAACGAGGTCAAACAGTTACCGTCTTAAACAATAGACGAAGCAATTAAAAATTGTATAGAAATAAAAAATTCCAACGCTACTGAATCATCGAGAAGAAACCGTAAACATTGATAGTGATGTGAAAATGGTGCAGATTATAGAAGTATCGATACTTTACTCGAAATTCATTATTCAAAATCTTAAATAATTACAAGCAAGATATCTTTCAGATGTCCCCGGTTGAACTCTCGTTCTTTCTTTCTTGTCGTGCTCTTCATTGCTGAAGGTCGTGTCCATCCTGAAATGCCTTCGTCGCGTTGGTTATAAAGCTCTTCCATGCACTTTTACCTTCGGCCTGTCTCAGGGCAGTAGTCTTAGGGAGGCCGGACGAGGAGGAACTCTTGTTAACTTTCTTTATTTAATATACCATTATAGTCCGGCAATCTCGTGCGCGACCGTCCTGCGGGGTGACAGACGGTGGCGTGGTGACGGTGACAACTATTTTCAATCATCATCATGTTAGGAGAGAGATGCTGACTGGATATAGGGTTCTTTGAAGATCTCCAACACGATCGTTCCGGTCTGCCCGCATTCAGCGGCTTAACGCCACCTTTACCAGGTCCTCGGTCCACCTTATGGAAGGCCTACAAACACTTCACTCCCGGTACGCGAGGACTTTTTCGCCCCAACAGCGGTCAGTCTTCTTCGCAAAAACTTGTTTTACATTATTTCTATCGTGGACATTATTAGACACACTTCAACGACTAAGAAACGATAGAATTGTACAGACCACAGTGGATCAAGCTATCCAAAACTATCTTTTTTTTCAAAGTCGGTTAAAAATATTTGACTACACGGAACTACATGTGAGCTATCTATGTCTGTTAAGCTTCTTCAATATTTATTTTACTTTAATTTTCATAGTCAGATTTAAGTAAAAGTGTATTACAGAATACGAGAAACGCGGGAAATTACCTTTTAAATGGCTGACGTTTCAGCCGCGTTACACCGACCCTGGTCACAGGCGGACTGGAGAACTGCGATGTGTTCACCCGGTTTTTCTCGTATTAATCATGCATCGTGAAAGTTTCAAATTGATTATTGTATTACAGAAATTTGATAGTTTTCAATATTCTATCGTGTAAGTAAGTTCCTTGTGTAGCAAGCAATTGTAGGTTAGGAATAAATAAATAAATAAGTACTAACAAAATACTGGCTACATGCGGGTTGAAAATCGAATTCGTCTCCCGTAAAAATTAAAGAAATCGAATAGAATAAATAGAAATCTTTATTATTTGTGTCACATATTTACAAAATAGTTCTTTATACAACATGTAAATTAAATAACCAACACCCTGAATACAGGTTGTTTGGGATTGGCTTCTGAGTTGATTTCAAAAATTTTTTATAGAAATAAAACCCAGAAAATGTTGTACAACATTTTCTGGGTTGGATGATTTTTTTTTTTGTTTTTTTTTTTTCAAAAAAAATCGTTTTTTTTTTTTAAATGGAATTATTGAAATCAACTCAGAAGCCGATCCCAAACCACCTGTATTCAGGGTATTGGTTATTTAATTTACATGTTGTAGTAGATACAGATAATTCATGACTGTAGCTTGCTTTCACAGCATACAAATATAAACTGATTGTCATTTGTCAACTAACAATTAATAAATGCATTGCCATAATGCTAATTAACATTATAATATTACCACAAACAAAACAATATATTAAGTATGGCCATTGGAAAATCAAACATATTAAAATAAGTTCGAAAATTTAAAAAACAATTTAAAACGAAAAAATCGGGAGTGGTCTCCCCTTTACTTTCTCGTATACCGGAAATGACTCAAAGGTTGATAGAAACCTTATATTTTGATGTCATACATGCATTAAAATTTTACTAACCGACTTCAAAAAATCGGGAGTGGTCTCCCCTTGACTTTATCGTACACCAGAAACGACTCAAAAGTCGATAGAATGTTAAATTTTGCATGTTAAATTTTGGTCACCCATCCGTGTACCGACCGCGCACTTGGTTGCTTAACTTTCGTGATTGACGGCTCAAAATTTGATAGAAACCTTATATTTTGATGTCATATACGCATGTTAAATTTGGTTGCAATAAGTTAAAGCATACTCGAGTTATCGTGCTAACGCACAGACACACAGACATAATTCCAAAAACGGTATTTTAGGGCTCAAGCAGGTCCAAAACGTGTAAGTCCGTCAAAATCTCGAGGTCGAATTTTTTGGCGATTACAAGACTACCTCTATACTACGTATACGAGAATGTGAAAATATAGAACTATCGATGAACAATTATACAACACTACGCCGCCCCAACTGCTTACAAACAAACGAAAAGCAGTTTCGTTTGACGATTCAAATACATCCTAAATTCCTTTCATTCAAGCACTCTTGCGTACCCCAAAAGACATGTCACAGACGCAGTGATGAGCAACTTAATAATTTTATCGATATTCGTAATTAAATTAACAGCTGTTACTTCGTCATTTTTACCAGCCGCGTTGAATTTTGTAAAACCACAGTTGGAAAGAAATAATATTTTGAACAAAGGTGTTTGGGTGAAGAGTAAGGGCAGAAATGCTATCGAAGGAGTCAACACAGGCGATTTTATATTCAGCACCAACTCTTTAGACGAGGATGTGTTGCAGAACGATTTCGACGCGTTCAGGGATAATTACGACGCTCCTGTTGTTTCGAATTACATTGAACGAGCGAAAAGATCAAGCAGTGGTAAGTTTTTGTCAAATACTATTTTATTGGCAGACTGGCATAATGGTCTACCTGTTGATAAGCAGGCACTGTAGCCTGTCTAGACGCACAAAACACTATGCGACACTGGCGCGCTGTCAACTTTAGTAACCTTCAGTGCCCAACTTTAGTAACCTTCTGTGCCCGTTCTGAGATCGACTCGTTAGTACGGCGTTCTATCCATATGACACCAAACGGCACCTCATCTCAAACGAGTCTATTCTGGCCACAACTCTTGCTGTCAGAGACTCCAAGCCTTAGAAGCGTATTGAAAAATATTCATTTTAGTCTTGCTGCTTGTCCCGCGATTTTTCAATACTTTCTCTCTGGCTGACTTTACCATCTGTCCTCTCCGCACCACCTCTCTCTCCGTCTGATCTCATGAGGGAGCCTAGATAGACGGCTCAACGGCTTTCAGATGATTGAGCTCATGTGCACGAAATGTACAGCTTCGATCCACGAACATGAGTTTGGTTTTCGACCTGTTGATTTTGAGGTCATATTCCACACACACATTCTCAATCTCTCTATTCTTAAAAAAACCGCCTTAAAAACGGGGAAATAAAAATTCTGTTTATAAAAAAACTAAATGTTTTTTTGTGGTCAGTGCCAACCTCAATATTGGGATAAACGTTGTTACTTGCATTTGGAACTGACCTCAAAAAAAGTTTAGATTTTTATAAGTAAACAGAATTATTACTGCCCCGATCTTAGTTTTGAAGGAGGTTTTTTTTAATTTAAAAATATTTTCTTTGAATTTACACTAGGTTAATTTATTCCTTGAATTTGGAGTCAGCAAACGAAGCCATGGGCGATCATTAGTAATGGTATATTACCGCGAGAAAAGCTAGTGAATTTTCCTGGCCTGCTCCCGGTGTTATTTGTGGTCGGCGTGTTTTCTTCTTTTATCCTTCTCAATTAGCCATCATCTCAACATTTACACCCTTCTTTGCCACATTATTTTTCTCTTTCACGCAAAACAACTGCGTCTGGTGCTACTTTAAAATTTCCCAAGTCTACGTTATACCCCGATATATGTTTCCTGCATGAACTTATAATTTCATAAACAATAACAATATTAAATTACAGATGAACGAAAACGAATTATCAAGGACAGTATAAAAGCTTGCAACGGAGACCACAGTTGTATTAAAAAAAAACTAGACGACAAAACGTTAATCGTCAAATCGAAACTTATAACGAAGCTCAAACCAGCGTCCGTTTTCAATGATTACCCATACGAAGTTGCTGTATTACTTAGTGGTTATAACCCCAAGAATAATCGCGTAAGAAATACCAAAGAAAGTGGAAAAGCATACAAAACTGCAATGCCTTTACATGATGAGCAGGAAAACAAACAAGTTCTTGAAACACTAAACACAGTAGGAAAAGTTGAAAACGTTATCAAATACAACGACAGTGATAATGGTATCCCAACACCAAGAAGAGGAACGAAAAGTGACTATGAAAGTCAAATTATCAAGAAAATAGAGTTTACAGAGGAAATAGATAATATAATTGGCAATTCTACAACCAATAAAGTTGACCGGAACGTTTTTGACAAAGAAGAAAGACTCTGGTATCAAAACACTCCTGACAAAAAACACAACACTGACACAAATTTCATTAATGAAGGTAGGAAAAACAAACCGATAAATGAAAGAGGCTTGATAAAAGTCCTGTCGATGTTAACTAAGACTTTTAAGAAGATAATGAGGCAACATAATGACATAAAAGCCATACATTACAAACTACGTAGTTTATATAACGATGTTACAAAAAATATAGCAGATATGACAATAAAATTTGAAGATTTTGAGAAGAAGTACGCTAAAGTGGTTGAAGTAAGCGATAAAATTACAGAGTTCGAAGCAAAAATAAATGCTAAAGAAGCTTCCCTCGAAACAAAAGACAAGGAAATGTCTAAAAATCTACTGGAGTTCGAAAATCAACAGAAAAAGTTTTTAACTCAACAACGTCAGTTCTACAATATACAAAAGTTGATGTTAGAACAAAACGAGAAAATCAACATAAAACAAAACCTGATAGCTAAAACGCAGAGCGAAATATCTCACAGGCAGAACAATTTTGCTAGAATACTTAAGAAAGCTAAGCAAGTTTACGTAGATAACAAACAGAGTACTTTGAAAAAACTATCTACTACAACTTTACCTACTCAAACAACGGAAGATGTTGCAAAAATAACGCACACTACCACCGAAACGCCTTACACGACGGAATCTGTAAAAATCAACCTATTCTCTATACCAGCTTTCAATGAGTTAGTGAACCAAGATTCTTTGATCCTCAAAGAAAAGGACAAACAACCCGTAGACGATTTAGTTTACAAATATTACTTCAACAACACATTCATAGACAACTTGATGAAAAGCAAAGTGCTAGCAAGTTTTATAAACACACCGCAAGGCACAGAGCTATCTAGAAAGGCAAAGAATAAAAGAAACGAACAGCTTTTGGAAACTACTATTTTATTACCCGTAAAGAATGACACAGAAATGGTAAGAGAGAAAAGATGGATACGACGCAGTCAAACCAAGAGCAAACTTAAAAGAAAATCCCGAGGTAACGACAAAATACGAGAGAATGAAGAAAAAAATACAAACAAAGAAGAAGCAGCTCTTCAAACTAATGACAAAACCCGTCTCGTAGCGGTCAAAAATAAAAAGGACCCGTTTGTTATCATGGCAAATAATTTTTGCAATGAAATAGGACAAAACACTGATAGTCAAGTGTTGGATTGGTGCGTTGAAAAGGCTCTTCGTAAACTACAAAATATAGGTGAGATTTTATTTCTGTATGTATGAACAATTTCCTAAATAAACATATTAAATCGAATACAGACGAAAATGACTGTGATCTTCCGTAACGTGGTAACCTCCACGTCCCAAATGCGAATGGTCTGCTGTGGCACCTCGACAGTCGATGATTGCTAATTGATCAAATTTAGTAGCTATAAATGGAAATTAATTGGTAACGTCAGTTCTGCTTACACTTCGCTTTCAGATATCATCACCAATTAAGATTATTAAATTTTAGATCTCAACATTAACTCAGCTGCAACTCCTGCAAAAGCGAATACAAAGATGCCTACTACTAAAATGAATCCTATAATCAATGCAAACAACATTATGTCATCCAAAGATATACAAGCCGTTTCTGATACAAGTAAGTTTAAATATTGAGACGATGGTTTTAGGTGGTTGTCCTGGCGTCCTGGCGGTTGTACTGGCGACCAGACGCGGTCCAGTTGTCTGCCACCATTACTGTATAAACAAAAAATCATATTGAATCGTACAGATTCTACCTTTCTTTCAGTATTTCCACCTTCATCTTCAATATCACCAATAACAAGAATAGGAAATGACGTAGAAGCATCTACAATGACAGCAAACGTGTATTTTCCAGGTAAAGTAACAATATTTGCAAACAAATACGGCAATACATATATTCTCAATACTGTCTCTTACTCCACTACGAGGCTTAGCGGGGATATCGCTAACTATTTTTGACTGATGAAAGTGATGATCATCGAGTGAGTGAAATACAACATCAGGCTTTAGATACCTCATTCCAAATTTTTTTTTCCTTCGCTTAAATGTTATTTGATAATAATAATATAAGGAACTTAAAAATGCAATATTATATTTACACATTTTTATTTTAGACGTACACTTAACACAACTATCCAACTTATAATATGTGCTTTGTCCACAGGTTACCCAACCGAATAATAATCACAAAAGTAATAGTAATAATCATACAATATACAATCCGTGTCTTTCCCAATACTGGATCTTGGCAAAATTGTCAAATCTGACAGGGGCCATAATTTATAAAAATTTAATTGAGTGAATTACATATCTATTGCTGTTTTACACAAGTGGCAATATGTAATTTACTCAGTGATTATCACTTTCAACTGTCAATAAGAGTTAGCGAATGGGCTGGTTGGTCGCTATCTAGCTATAAACCATTATTTGAAGCCATTATAATTAGGACAAACACGAAACATCTCCTGTAATATCGCGAGTTGGCTCATACTTCAGATGCCATGTTGCAGCGTTAGCAATTTTTACTTTCTCGTATACGTAGTATAGAGGAAGTCTTGTAATCGTCAAAAAATTCGACCTCGAGATTTAGACGGATTTACACGTTTTGGACCTCCCTGAGTCCAAAAATACCGTTTTTATAATTATGTCTGCGTTTGTGACTGTGCGTCAGCACGATAACTCGAGTATGCTTTAACTTATTGCAACCAAATTTAACATGCATGTATGACATCAACATATAAGGTTTCTATCAAACTTTGAGTCGTTTCCGTTATACGAGAAAGTCAAGGGGAGACCACTTTCGATTTTTTATGATATTTAGTTGTCAGACAAGCATATGGCCTGCCTGGTGGTAAGCTATCACCGTAGCCTATAGACGCTTGCAACACTGACGTCACACTCGCACGCTGCCGACCCAGTCTCTTTCTCTATCACATAGAGCTTTGTCAACCTTACTCACAAACAGGAATACGACACCACAAAAATGCTATTATTTCACTGCGGTCTTCTGTAAGGTGGCAAATGTCCATTACCCACTAGTGCGATAATGTATTTGTCGGGGATGTCGTCATGATTTAGGTCGAATCATGATCACACATACCAATGCAGAGTCAGTTTATCAACACACATCACAAAGAGGAGAACCAGAGTAGTGCCTGGGACTTGTGACCCAGTGTGTAGGTTTACCTAGGGCACTCGCCTTCACTTCTCTCTAACTATTATCACACAACCGTCAGACATAGCTTCCACAAGCATTCCTAATACAACCATAGAAACGTCCGCACTCAGCGACGCCTTGAACCAGACTGAGCTCTGTCGAGCGCGCACCGCTGCAACAAAGGCACGCCCCACCACAATTACGTCGCATCGTACGATAGCTCGTTCGGCGCTGACGTCACTCTCAATCCCACGGACTATTTCCAATGAAAATAACAAAGTAAATTACAATTGAACCTAATAATGTCATAGCGCCGTCATATTCATTACAGCACTAGTGCTTTTCACTTCATAGTTTTTTTATTATTCGTTAGACAAAAGGATATAGCTCATATAGTTGTGTCCAGTAAAATGGTACTGGAGTTAAATCTTCTTGAAGTTTGCATTAAAGTGAGGGTATCACATTATTTCGAGTTAGATTTCGATTAAATTTTCAACTTCTATTTCGATTTCGATGTCGGTTACGATTAAATATATACTCGTCTGAGCTACGCACTCGCCTTCAGATAAAATTGCAATCCACAGCATCGTATACAACATGTAAACTAAATAACCAACACCCTGAATACAGGTGGTTTGGGATCGGCTTCAGAGTTGATTTCAATAATTTTATTTTGAAAAAAAAAACGATTTTTTTAAAAATAAAAAACGATTTTTTTTAAAAAAAACGATATTTTTTTGAAAAAAAAAACAAAAAGTACCCAGAAAATATTGTACAACATTTTCTGTTTTTTTTTTAAAAAAAAAATCGTTTTTTTTTCAAAAAAAGTCTTGAAATCAACTCGGAAGCCGATCCCAAACCACCTGTATTCAGGGTGTTGGTTATTTAGTTTACATGTTGTATAAGGCCTCTGCCTTGAATCTTGCGGGTAGCCTGGTGGCGGCGGGTGGCCGCGCGGAAGCGTCAGGATCTTATGCGTAAAATCAAATGGATCTACTCGACGATCGGTGCACTCCAGTCAAGCGGTGACGCTCCCGCGCCGCCCGCCGCCCCGCTGCCCGCAAGATTCAAGGCAGAGGCCTAATGAGCAGCTCAGCTCATTTATATCTTAATGTACCTACTATTATTAAATTTTCAGATAACGAGGAGCTGGAATTGAACTTGAAACAATTTGGTGAGGAACGGACTTTATCATTCATATTACGTTTGAAAAAAAAACATTTTATAAAAAAAATTAAACATGTTTTTTTTTATATTTTGACGGGGAAGCTCCTGGCCTTCATCTCACTTGATGAAAAGGCTAAAGATGGAATCGGGCTTTATCTAAAACCCTAAACCACAGAGGGGCTGACTGTTGGAACACAATAATGCCCTTAAAACTGTAATTAATAACAATGCACTTGCATTTACCATTTTGAAATTCTGAGCGAAGTCATGAATATGCACCAATCACTGCTTGTCATTTTTTTAAATAAACTGGAGTGCTATTGGTTTCGGCAAATAAATACCAATTAATTTTTAAATTAAAATATAGAGATCACTTTGACACCATTTACTGTAACTGTATATTTTTTACAGAACTAAAACCAGATAAAGAGGGAAATGTTTATTATGATGGCAGCGTACACACGAGCGACATAGGTAAAATCAACATACTATTAAATCTTTAAAAACCTCAGAAGTCACTTTAATTGCTTACACGACAGGATAATTCAAAACTGTTAAAAAAGAGTTCGAGATATTCAGAATTTAAACCCCAATCCTGAAGCACTAACGTGCTATTAATATCCTATCACATTAATTGAGATTTGCTAATTATTAATACAATGCTATCCACACCCACCATAGTCCAGCCTCAAGGTAGCAGATAGCAGACTACGACTGAAGGGAGGGCGGCTCACAGGGCTCACAGTTGCGCGCACCAATATAGTCCGGTCTCAAGCTACGATATATTCCTGCGCTACAAGCACTGCCTACACTAGGAATGTACTGGGGGCGGCTCACAAACACACCAATAGTCTGGCCTCAAGCTACGGTATACCCCTGTGCTACGAGTACTAGACTACGACTGGACTGGGGGTGGCTCACAGACACACACACATTTTTTTTTTGTCGGGGAGGTCAAATGCATTTACGCATCGTCCCTGCGGGGTGGTGCCAACCGCAGGGGATATGTGGGACTCGAGGTAAAGGCGTTCCCTCTATACCCACTAAACATCCTCCCTGGCCTGACCTCCAGTGCGCTCGGGACGGCTCGGGATCTGCGCACGTGAGCGCAACTACATCGAGACCGTCCCAACTCTGCCCGTCTAGGCACTCCTTGTGAACCAATTGATCGCCAGCAGCCCACAGGGGCTACCGACTGACGCCAGCCCCTGTGGGCCGCCTCCTCAGCGACGGCTGCTCGACCTGGCGCGTCCTCCTGTCGAGGACACCGGGAGCAGCCATCGAACCGCATCCGGGGGATCCCGGGCGCAGTCATGGCCCTGAAAAGGGCCGTCCGGAACTAGCCGTGGTGGGAAAACAAAAACAACTCTACGATGGCATGTGACTTCGAATGCCAAGGGACACTTGATATCAAAAGCCACACACCCGCCGAGAAAGTTTCCCCACCACGTTACCAGGGTCCGCCACGAGGAGGCTTCCGGACTTGGACCCCCACAGACACACACACCAAAATTTCGACCTCAAGCTACGGCATATTCCTGTGCTACGAGCAATACGCTACGACTAGACTGGGGGCGGCTTACAGACAAACACACACCAATAGTCCGGCGTCAAACTAAGGTACATCTCTGTGCTATGAGCACTAGACAACGTGTGGACTTACGGTGACTCTCAGACACACACAAATAGTCCGGCTTCAAGCTACAGTACATCCTTATGCTACGAGCACAAGACTACGACTGGACTGGTTCACATACCATACATGCGACATTATACAATTAATATTGACTATTGAATCTTCAGTTCTAGAAAGCGGCGGGTTCTCTGATATTATGGCCGGTGTGGACAGCAACTCCAGGGTTGAGGTGGACCCTTTGATATTAAATTTGCAAGCTCTTAGACGGGATCCATTGCACAAGTAATGACACCTTCCATTATTATTTTAAATATTTTTATACGTCGGCACTTGCTATCGGAATAAATAAGATAATGGCCGAGAACTACCCTAGCAAATTTAGAAAATATAAATCCATGTATACCTACTGCTACGCTCATAGTCCATAATATCATCTTCCAGACATCATTGAGTCAGTTTAGAAATAAACTATTTCACATTGTTAAGGATCAATTATAGTAGTCATGTGTCATTTCTTGTGCTCAATGCTTTTGAGTTTAATTATTGATTAGAATAAGGCTGCCCACTCACGTTCGATAGTCAGTGACCGATTTTTTGTAGGGGAAATAAGGAACCTATTGTATAGTGAAACGCACAGGTCCTACAAAAGTCTGACATGGGCGAATGCCATATTTGAGATTTTGAATAACGATAGATTGTAATGCTGTCTTCTATCGCGGACACACCACGTGCTTGAGCACCCATAAGATCAAAATCGCTTGCGCACATATAGCAAATCAGTCTGGCGTCAAAGGAAACTCATTTTGAAATGCTTAAGCATGGAAGTTCGCCACCGTACATCTGTAAAGGCAATTCATAGTGTCCTATATTATTGTTAACTATATCTTTTTTTCTTAATTTATTTAACCATAAAAAGAAAAATACAATATTTAAAACATTATAGCAATTAGTAAAACCACTATGGTTGGTAGGGGGGTAATGCTATAGGAGTCTACTTACAACAACTAATTGAATGTATTGTGAATATGTCGTTAGTGTATTTGTACAATTAAATAAGTAAATAGTCCAAAATGAATTAAGCAAAGCTTTAGATAATAATATTGGTTTACACATTGGCAATTAATTTTTTAACTCGCTGATTTTTTTGTTTCAGACTAGATGAATTGAAGAGGATGGCTTATGGCTGAAATGCGGTTTACACATTAATATCTAGTGTTTGAAATGTTACTCATAAACTATATTGAATTTCTACTAGACTAGTAATGAACAAAATGCAAATGGTTATTGCTTATAAACGGTTTTATAATATTGAGTGTTTTTTTTAATACTAAGTGTAGACATTTCAAAACATGCGTGCTAACAGCAGTCGCCGTCCCCTATTCCTTAAAAATATGATATTAATATTAATATTAACCCTTAAGGTTAATACTGATATTAACCCCACCTAGGGTTGCCAACTTTTTTTACAAGAAATAAAGTATATTTAGCTGTGAAAAAGAAAATAAATAGTTTTATAGAAAAACCGGAAAAGTGCAAGTCGGACTCGCCCACCGAGGGTTCCGTAGAAATTTGAAGTTACAACATAGTAAAAATAGTTCAGGAATTGAGTCTCGCAGTGTTTTCCAAGCTTTTCCCAAGATTCAGTTTCTCAAACCTTATTTTGTTTTATAATTGTGGTTATACTAAATTGGTCAGGTAACATAATCAATGTTGTTTTTTACATAAATCTCGAATTTAATCCCGATTTGTAAGTGGTGACTGCAAAAAGATATGATTTTTTCACAGCTTCAAGGGACCGTAGTTATGAGCGCTTCTGTAGTTATGAGGTTTTAATTTCAACTCGATACCTCCGCTCGTTCCCGAGATAAAAGGTCTTGACAGACAGACGGACAGACGGACAACAAAGTGATCCTATAAGGGTTCCGGTTTTTCCTTTTGAGGTACGGAACACTAACAATGAGCAGTATTTTATTTTTGCAATGTTTTAAATACATATTTCTAGTGCTTCTCGTACATTTTATCCATTTAGTATTATTTTTAAAAGCCTCGTAGGCCTCGTCACAATGCAGAAATAAAACAGTATTTTGTATACTTTATAAGTACAGTATTTTGTTCAACAGTGTAAAATATGATGTAGTGAAAAACAGTATAATACTGTTTTTAACAGTAAAGTTGGCAACCCTATCCCCACCAGACTATTACTTGTTTTTTTCTGAAATGAAATAAACACGATCACAGCACAGATGACAAGATAATATTATAACTTAATTACGACTTATAACACTATAATAAATGCGGGTAGAATTGTGGCAAACTGCTAAAGCTCAAAAACACGTCCGCGTGCTACGTTGGTTAGCGAACGAATGAATCTATCTCGCAGCTCACAGGGATAGCCAGGGACAGGGTTTTGGGGGTTCACCACATCTGGCAGTATGGGAAATAAGCCACAAAAAAGTGACACCACAGGACTGTAGAAGGGTCACTAAAAGGCCACGGATTTCATTTCTGTCTCACTGCATTACCACGATAAGATTTTTATTATATAGTTTTCTCAAATAGAGAGAGGGGCATATTTGCAACTTACACCTACCCGCGGATATTTGCCTCTGATTATTATTAATGTAACTACATTTATTACTATGTTTCGGCTTTATTTGATAAATTATTAATTGTTGTTTAAAATTGTTATTCACACTTACTATTTCTAAATGTAGCAATTAATTAAGTATTAGCGATAAGTAAAGCATTCTTTAAAGTAACATCATAAATATCATATCATAAATACATATTAAAGTGTAATGCTAATCGTATCGACGACTTTGGTGTGCGGTAAAAGTTGAATAAGTTTATGTTTACACCTAATTTAAGAAATCACTTCTGTAACTTTTTATATTTGAATAAATAAATAAAAAAAATTCAAATCTTATGTATAGTTATTTAATTTGGTTTTGTCAACAGTAGGTACATCAAGAAATCAATAACCCCAATAATTTGCATTCCCGAAAGGGGTTGAGCAGAGGTTTAGGTAACATTTACTTACACATAAAGCCACATCTGGCAGTATGGGCCATACAGTTACCCCAAATTGACAGGTTGCCAGCCTGTTGCGTATACATGATCCCAACTAAATTATACTATATCTACAGGATGATCAATACAAATGGGTCAGTAGAGAGGAGTCATAAACTATGAAACTATGAGAAATAGCTAAGAACAGATTTGTTCTTAGAAACCATGGCGTTTGTGGTGTCCTCCGGAGTGTCCGGAGAGGGTTGTGCTATAACACTAAGTCACTCTATGATTCACTGTACACTTTGGTGGCAAACGTCCGCTCGGTCCGGCGGTCGGAACACGACTCACTCAACCGAGCCGTCAGTCACCGCCATTACGGCGTATACCTTTATTATCTATTCCACAACTACCCACATATTTAGTTAAACATCACAGCGTTGATTATAGGTTTAATAAAAATGGCATTCAATTTTTTTAACTCTCATACATAACCGGGAATCGAACCTGGTCTAAGGCGCGTATTAAAGAATGAGTCTCAAGAATCAACGCCGTACTGAGCGTTGTACGTCTCTGTCTATTTGTGCTTGATAAAAAGGGACAAACGATTCTTGAGACATGATTGATTTCCGAGTATCATTCTGTAATACAGGCCTAAATCTTTGTAAATAATGTTATAAACTGCAAGTTTTTTCGTTGTTATTGTTGTTGGTCTGAAACGTAAGTACAAGGAACACATTTTTGAATGGTATCTTGTTTAACTAATTGAAAGAAAAACTCAAAAATAACATAAGTAATTATTCTATTTAAGTAAGGAGCACCGCATATCGCACGCGGTGCGGCGCAGCGACTGCGGCTAGCTAATTTTGTATACGTGTATCTGGGTGGCGCGGGGCGGTTGCCACCCGCACCGCGTCGCGTCGGTAGTACTAAAGCTGGCTTCCCACGGTGCGTGATTCTGCGGATCTACACGCACAGCCGACGACTACTGACAGCCACGCACCGCGCACCAAAGCTCTTCCAACGACGTCCTGTTCTGCCACGGACAAGACCCTTCCCACAATGTGTCGTGCGAGCTGGTCCGCGTCCGTCCGCGATATCACGGACTATGGGAAGCTAGCTTAACGTCAACACGAAACGTCAGCAAGCATTGCCGATAAACCGCGCCGCACCGCATCTCTGCAGAGCAACGCACATCGGACGCGGCGCGTGCGTTGTGCGGTGTTCCTTAGTGTTCAAAATGGTAGACATTTTCATAAATACAAAGATTTAGATTTAAAGCAAGATAGTGACAATTCGTCGCTCTTATCAAGCCCATGGAGCGTCGATGGCGTAGTGCGTAAGGGCGTTGTCTCATGTCCCTACTAACCCATTTGGATTGATCAGCTTGTAGGTATATGCCTTAATTACTATCATAGCCTTGAGAGCAATACATTCACCACGTTACAAAAGGGCTAAAAGAAAAAATAAACGTAGCTTTCCAAAGGTAAAAGCAACCGAATATTCAACAGCATTAAATCGATATTCCTTTCAACAAAAAAATGACGTTGCGTTTACGATGTGTTTGGAAAACAGTGAGTTTTTTTATTCTTTCATTCTTCAGAGTACTGCAGTATTGATTAGGAATTTATTGTGGTCATACGTGATTTTGAGAATTAGAAATAGTTTAGTAGACGAGATTGCTGAAGTAAGTAGGTATTTGTAATTATGTATACTAGGCTCTACTTTATATTATCTTCCCTACTAATATTGTAAATACGAAAGTAACTCTGTATGTCTGTTACACTTTCACACTGAACCGATTATGATGAAATTTGATAAACGAGAACCACGTATTCTATACATCAAAATAAGAAACATTTCAAAAAATATTTATTAGGAAATTTTTTTTTGGTGTTAAAAAAATTGCAATATGTACACCGCAATGTAAAGCGCTCAACGCGCACGTAACTCAACGCGTAAAACAACGCGATAATTTTGCCAGACTTATTTTGAATAAAAAAAACCGCCTTCGAAACTAAAAAAGATGAAAAAAAAATTTTGTTTAAAAAAACACTGTTTTATCAATTTTTGGAATAAACAAGACCGACCTCAAAAAAACATTTTGAATTTCTATTTCTCCGTTTTTAGTTTTGAAGGCGGTTTTTTTTATTCATCGATAATTCATAGCTACTAACACGCGTTTTTGTACACAATTTACGAAAGTTCTAGTTAAACGGAGGTTTTTTAATAACCCAACTCACTTTACAGATCCCGAAATCGGTTCCATGACACGATGCGAATACGACACGATCTTCCAACGCGTCTTCTGCATCACGCTGGTGGCGATTGCATTTACGTTTACTGTGATACTCACTAACGTATTCATTGATATTGATGGACTGCTCTCCAGAAAAGATAAAGGTAGGTTCATAAGCTGAAAGATGCCTACTATTGTCGTCTTCTTCTTATTCTTACTCTAGGTTTAATTTAATAATAAACTCTTTATTGCACATAGCAAAGGAGAAACATAGATACAACAAAAATAAAACGAATATTGCAAGGTAGGCTGCGTTATTGCCATAAAGCAATCTTTTCCAGACCATGTGATGCCAGCAGAGTAGAATAGCATCTACATCCTCCAATGGGTGTCGTAGAAGGCGACTAATGGATCAGCAAAGGGGTATTGATCGCCTTATACTCCGTCCACCGATCCGCATTGGGCAAGCGTGGTGGACTACTGCATAAACCTTCTTCGATGATAAGGAGAGGCCTTGTGTCCCAGCAGTGGCTCGAATTATAAAGGCTGTAATGATGATGATGAATCTCTTCCAGGCAACCTTGAGTGAAAGGACTTTGACATAACTACAAGATGGGTACAGGAATAGAAAGATTACTTAGCTTAAAACTTAAAAATTATAAAAAAAAAACTATACTTAAGCTTATTTAATACTAGCAATTAATAAGCTGAACAAACAGTAGACAGTTTAATAAGACTCAACTAGAGACTTGCATAGAGGAAAGGAAATGACTCCGAACTTGTGTTTTAAGGACTCCAATATGCGAGCACTGCTAACACTCTCAGGTAAAACATTCAAAAGCCGGACTGCATGAACGGAAAATGAATAAGTGAGGAAGAAACGATGAGGTGAAATATCAAGCGTAAGAATGAACTTAGATTTTTGGGGTCGGTACAATATATAACACACTGGCATAAGGTTTGGTATATCTTATGCCAAACCTTATGCCAGTATTTTACATATTGCCTGACACCCTTGACACCCTGGACCTGGTTTCCGTGCGAGTGACTCCTTGCTAGCATGGTCTGGAGAGAGGACAGATCTATTCGTGTCCAAAAATACCCTGGATCCTCGAAGAAAAAGAATCAATTATTAACAACGACGGTTTAGTATTTTCTGCAAAATTAAAACGTCATCATAATATGACCCATTTTCTTTCCGCAGTCAATACCTTCAACAACATGGATCCTTATCCAGAACGAAAACAAGCAAGGATGAGTCCTAACGTAATCATTCCACCGTACAAACTTGCGTCGGAGAAGAATTATGGGGAGAATACAGAAGACAACTATAGAAGTAAGAGATCCTTAGGTAAGCATTCTTCTTTAAGTCAGGAGTATTTTCATGGGAATCGAAACTGGGACATTTGGACCTAACTTCGGTGAATGAGTCAATATACCAGAGTCAGAGAGGCGGCTCAAAAAGCCGGTACTTTGTGTAGGACTTGCAAAGCTCACCTGAATAGCTACCACTGCCATAGCAGCAAACCATAAAAATGATATCTAAACTGGCTAAACTCTTTACAGAATCACAAAACTTTCTATTTCACATGAAAAATCCAAAAATGAAGAGTATCCTTACCAGCAGATTAGCGACTCTTCTAGAAGAATTAGATCAAGAAGAAACGCCTAATGATAAAGAAGAGAAACATGATAAAAATATTCTTAAATCAAATATAGATGAACAACAAGATACTAAGGTGCAGAAGGAAGACGAGGATACAAGTAGTAAACTAGTAGAAGAAAGAAAGCGAAGGTTCGATGTAGCTACAAAGAATGAAGATATGTTACATTTAGCAATGCATAATATTCTCTTGCAAGGAATCATTGGGCATATGGATTTAAATGACGTTTATAAGAAGATTCATCAGCTGGTTAATAATTTTAAGATAAGTAAGTTCCTCTATTATATTAATCATTGCTTTCCTGCCCTACACTACCCAGTGGATCCTACTAAAACTCGACTGAGAGAGTTTCTAAGGCTTCTGCAGACCATCACAACAAGGAGGTCACTCGCGCGGTAGAAAGTAAAGGTGACTTAGCACACATATCAAATCGAAATTAGGCGCCAATCTTACGTAGCTACGTAACCTTTACTTAATTCAGACCTTGGAACACAGTGGTCATAGGAAAACTGAAGATGTAGACTGTCCTATTGTTTAAAATGTGATACCCATCTGCACTCGATAATCTTCTCGATAATCTCAATCAAAATTTAATTTAATATATTTTTTTACATTTTTTCAGACCATGACGCCAATGACCTTAGAAAACGAAACACCTTTAGTCCATCTTTAAAAGATTTGAGTAAAAATGACCGAAAGGAAGCATTGGAAAATATACCTAACCACAAAGAATTAGAGATGACGTTACCACAAGAACCATCTGTTAATGAAGAGAACAAATTCTTCGTAGAAATAGCAGAATGTGACAAGCTCCAGAAAGATATTGCTGAGAATGGAAATTTAAAGATGGCTGAATCTACAGATACGAAGAAGGATGTTAAAAGTAAATAAAGTACATTTTTAAATATGGAGGTCTGGGTTCAGAATCCTGGGAGTATTAGTGTGATGGCCACAAATAACTTATTCTGTTGTTTTTCATATCCTTACTTATAACCACGCTCTTAAACCCAAAAAGTAGAGTTGTGGTGACAAAAGCCCAGGATAAATATTCCTCTTTAAATCATCTCAACATTTTTAAAACGGAAGTAAAAATGGTAATGATTATTTCTTCGTTTTGCAGTGCCCAATGTGATGATAAAAACTATAATAGACATAACATCACAGAATAACAAAAATCAAAAGAACAGGTGAGTTTCCAGATTGATTCCATAAACATTTTAAAATCATTTATGGCTATAATGATAGGTAACGATACCTTACATTGTAATAAGGTTCTGGTCACATATGTAGTTGTGGCCATGTGATGCTGGCAGAGTAGAATAGCATCACCCCATATCCTCCAATGAGTGTCGTAGAAGGCGACTAATGGATCAGCAAATAGGTATCGATCCTTATACTCCGTCCACCAATCCGCATTGGGCAAGCGTGGTGGACTACTGCCTAAACCGCCTTCGATGACAAAGAGAGGCCCTGTGTCCCAGCAGTGATAATTGGTGTAGTTCTCTGTCAAGCCTACCCCTTGTCATCCCGTAGGTATCGCAAAAGCTGACTGAGGAAAATTCTCAACAATGGTAAGAGATGAAATGATGGAGAGAGATGGAAGAGAGAAGAGATGGGATAGTGGGAAGAGATTGCTCTCAGCGATATGACCACCAATTGTACCACTTTTATAGTAGTAGTATTAAGTTCATTTTGTTTGTTTTTTACTTTGGTGTGCAATCAAGAGTATATCAATTTATCTCATAGTCAGAACCCCGTGCAGAGCATTGTATCAAGGGGTCACTCGCAACGCATTCCCAAGGGTTTAGGTCAGACAGTATAATGTCTACCAGCTACCCACGTGGCTCCAGATGCGGCTGCTGGACCCCACTGTGTTACCGAGGTTCCGGGTGCTGTGAGCACCGCAACTGCTGGGCTGGTTGGCAAGGCTGCTCCGCCCAGCCACTGCTGCGGGAGTTGGCCCTGGACGTCGTCCTCCACAAGAGAATACTCCGCGCGCTCTCTTCCTCTCTCCCTTAACTCCCTCTTATTCAAAAATTGACAAAATCATTAAATCAACTAATAATTCGTATTCCTGAAATATTTTCTAACATATTTTTTTTATTTCAGTGAAACCAATGAAAACGTGAAGGGCATTATTCAGTTGATTTATAATGGTAAAGCTGTGAACCTTAATAAAATGGATGAGGACATAAAATCCAACCAAAACTTCCCTAAAACAGACTATACAACGGAAAGTACTACAAAGGCAATAATTAACGACAGAACCCCTTCTGAATCTGTCATAAATGAAGTAATTGAGAGTTTAAATGAAAAATATCAAGTTGAAAGTAATTCCGAGTCGTATCTAAATAATTTAATAGGAAGCTACATTAAGAAAAATCCTCAAAAAGTGGAGAATATTTTAAAAGACGTTCAAACTAAACACAAATATAAAACGAAAAGATACAAACGTCATATCAAAATTCGCTATCAAGATGCTGATTTCAAAGCAGAGAAAAAACCTAGCAAGTCTTCAGACAAATCAGACAAAGATGAACTTTACGTCGAAATAGAAACACATTTTGATAGCAAAGGTTTTAAAGGTGAGAAAAAGAAAAAGTTAATAAGAAAACTAATCGAGAAAATACAAAAAGCCATACATTCCGACATTGATAACATAGATGAAGAAAAGAAAAAGAAACACAAGCATAATCACGTTAAAAAGAGAACGCAACATCCACTCGATAAGAATAGGACATTGTTTGTAAATAAGGTCTTGATACCTTATGATCCCGTAGCGGAAAGGCAATCGGATCCTTTAAGCAAGGCTGTATTAGCAAACCAACCGTTGCCTCTAATATCTGACAAATCTGGCGAGAACTGGAAAAGAACTTACTTCGGACCAGGTTTTCTAACAGTATCAAAATCTTTGAATTCAGCGGAACTAGGTGAAGTTGACGTTGATTACAATAAAGTAATGGCTACGAACGGAATACCGCAACGACTACAACAACCCCTTAACGTAGTAAGCGAAGAAAAGGGAAATGCTAACACATATTTTGATTTGGGAGATTTAAAATTTTTCATTAAAAACCTGGATGGTACAGGATTATCCATCGGCTTCAATCAGTACACGGACGAACTACCAGATCCAGACACAATGAAGTTATTCAATAGTATTGAAAATATTATATCTACTTACCATCAGAGCCACGAAGAATTAGAAAATAATAATCAAGAACATGAAAACTACCCTAATGATGCTTCAGAAACAGAACATCACGACATTTCTAAGAGAGATGCAAATAACAACGACCACGTCATAATTCGTCGTTCTGTCAAAGACCTTAACAACAAAGACTACCACTCGAACGAATACAAAATAATTTTCGATAGCAACTTTCTTCCCTTTGATAATTATGAAGAAATCATCGAAGATAGAAATAAAAAAGTTGCTATATCAATTAACAAAGATAACAAAGAATTAAAACAACCAATGGTTGAAGAAGAAACCAAGAAAATTGATATCGAAGCTCTTCCAGAATTATTGAATGACAATATTTTTTATAAAAAACTGAGGCCTTCAGAGATACTTAACTTAGCAAGTATTCTTAACAGAAAGAAAAGAGCCATAACTGTTAAGAAGATATCTAACTTAAAAAACAAGATAAAGCTAAACAAGTTCATAAATACGAACAAGAAGGGACCAAAAAAAGTAATACTAAAGAACAAGAGAAACAAACGGCAAATTGATAAAATTAGAATAATAGCAACAGATGCTTTGGCTAAAGCGAGGCAATCAGCAGAGAATATATTTCTTGTTTCCAATGAGAATCTATTGGCAGACAGGGCTATAATCAAAGAAGTTGAAACCCCTGAAACTTTGAGTGAAGTGGACATAGCTGAAACAAAATACGAAAATAATTATTCAAATATCATACCCTACACTAATGACGAAACTTCTATGAGAAAAGTTTTCGAAAGCAAATTAAGACATAATTCATTAATGTCTAAATACCCGCATGTATTTATGGAAGAAATTTCCCCTTCCAACGAAGACTACGACCCTATAATGATTAACAAAATCGAAATTAAGCCTTTTAAACATATGTTTAAGCATCATATTGAAAGAACAACCCAGGCGAGTATGACAACGGAGCCAGTTTTACCTAAAATTGAAGAACTTATCGGCGATTTGCCTATACCGAAACAGAATTACAAGTTGACTGTAAAAATAATGCCTAAAAACGTTTCCAATATCAACTCCGGTTTTAAAGAAGTACACACGAGTGTAAACAAGAGTTTTAACAAGAACGGTATAATATATTCCTCTTTAGTCAACGTTTCAGAGATATCCAAAATCGAAAATCTACACAACTCAACTGATACAACTCTACCACCATTTTCGTTAAATACAAAACCTTGCTTCGAATCTAATTTAGAGGAACAACAGAAAAAGATGGAGATATTGCTGAAACAACATAAGAAAAGAATAGACGATCAATTGGAAGACTTAAAAAGGGAAAGAGTAAATCTAGAAGCGTTAACACTGAAGAACATGCAACAGAAACCTAGTGAACTTTTAGAGATTACCACAAAGAAATCTTCCTTTCTACCCCAGATAGCAAAGTTTGACATTGAAAAGCTACTAACTTCAGCTTTGAAACAGTTGCAAACGCAAAGCGATGCACCATTAACAGAATCAACAACCCAATTATCAACAATTCAAACTACAACTAAAGAACCGAACAAAGAAAAACAAATGATTGACTCCATGCAAAAGAACGAGAATTTAACAAACGAGATTCTTCATCAGATAAATAAAAATACTGAATTGTTAAAGACGTTTTTAGAAAAAGTAGCAAACAGATTGACATTAAAACCAGTGAAACGAACTAGTGAAGAACTAAGACCTCAGATTGACGATGTAAATAAATATTGGAGGCCATACCAACTACCATTTACCCTGTCTACTAAAAACAGCACGATGAGACAAATTCCTTTCATATATGCATTTCAACATCCTTTCAGTGATAAACAAAACATACCTGTAGCGAGTGTTGTGTATCACGGACATATTCATACCAATAATTTACGCAAGGCAAATACTAATGTCGACAATTTCCAAAAATCTAATTCAGATGGAATAGGTAATGAAACTCGCTACTTTATTGATGAATTAGAAAACGACTACAAATTGCCTCCTCTTAAGAAGACGAAAGAGATTGACTCTCATCCGTTAATATCCAACAATGCTACTAGTGTACAATAAGCTTTTATACGCCGTTTTTTAAATAAATTTTTATACAGTATTTGTTTTATTTCTTTACCAACTTGCTACCACTAAGTCTGTACGGACTTCTATTGATATATACGTCGCAGGCGGATAGTAAAACAAGCTGTTTAACTATACGGCTAGGCGGATTGTAGTGAGTAAGAATTGTTAACCAAATAAAACCATTTGTTGATAAATCCGTAGTGGATTCTATCAATATGAGTCCTTACATCGAATGGAGATCGCTTGTTATTGGTAGGTTCAGGTTATTTTTTTTATGACCAAGCGGACTGGAATTCTTGTCACTCGTCACTCTCACAGACTACAATCCGCCTAGCCATTTAGTAAAACGGCGTGTTTTACTATCTGCCTGCGACATATACACAGATTAGCAGGCCAAGTATCAAGAATGACATTTTTTTTATTCTATTTTCAACCTGACAGTAACAACGTGCATTTATTTTAAAAAAAATATTTAATTTAGTCATTTTTAATTAATGCTTTGCTTTACTGACCGAACTAGAAGACATTTAACAAAGTTTAAAATTTAAAAAAAAATTATAATGTCTAAAATTTATAAATCTCTCTCGCGTTAGATAACATCTACCATCGGCGTGGGATGGAGTGATTTGTTTTATTTTTTTTTACTTTCTCGTATATTTACATACCTACGTAGTATGGAGGAAGTCTTGTAATCGTCAAAAATTAGATTTTGACGGATTTACACGTTTTGGACCTCTCCGCGTCCAAAAATACAGTTTTTGGAATTATGTATGTGTGTGTGACTGTGTGTCTGTGTGTTAGCACCATAACTTGAGTATCCTTATTGCAACCAAATTTAACATGCATGTATGACATCAAAATATAAGTTTTCTATCAACTTTTGAGTCGTCGATCACGAAAGTTAAGCAACCAAGTGTGCGGTCGGTACTCGGATGGGTGACCAAAATTTAACATGCATGTATCAAAATATAAGGTTTCTGTCAAGTTTTGAGTCGTTTCCGGTATACAGGAAAGTCGAGGGGAGACCACTCCCGTTTTTTTTGACATAGAACTTGTTTGGAAATTGAAAATTACATCTTATCAGAAAGATATAAATTTAATTTAAATGTTATTAATAATTGTAAAAATAATTAATACAATAAATCACTTTGCATGTACAATTATTAGTTCATCAACGTTCTTTCCTCAATTAAAAATATTGCATTGATGTCATGTTTACCAATAACGCCTTATTGGCGAGGTCAGAAGCGCTGCCCGCTCCAGCCAGTTCGAATCCTGGAAGGGTCTGTATGATGAACAGGAACATTAGTTCATGAGGGTGTGGCGGCCAATGCTGGCAGCTCGGACCCACCGTCAACACCACATCTGGCCTCACTCAGACAGGAACAAAACCACTGCAGCACCGTTCATCCCACACTCGTCTCGACTCACCGTAGACTATGGGGCGCCTGCAGCCACCTGGCACTTGCAAGCTCTGACGCACGACTGCTGAGCACACATGGACTATCGACCTTCGGTCTCAGGGGGAGTGTGATGTGGCGGCCAATGCCACCTCCTCATAGAACTCATAGATGGCGCTATACAACAGTGCTCATACAAGCGCGACAGTTAGTATGGAATCCTGAATCGCGCAAACGAAGTTTCCAAAAGTGCTCGCTATATATAGAAATTCCAACTACAGACAGTTGGACCGTGGTCCCCGGGCATACAACACCTTGCCCGGCGGAAGGACTTCCCTTTGGACTTCTTACAAGCTTATTTAAGTTTATTTATAACAATATCTATGTATATTTGTTCGTTATCTAGTATCCTTAAGACAAGTCTTAATGATGTTTAATATTGCATATTATATAATTGATCTGATGGGAAAAAATTTGATCTGATGCTGGTAGGCTAATTATTACCATGCTCCCCTCCGGTGTAGACGGGTAGGTCGGAGAAGGCCGGCGGCTGCGGCTGCTGGTCTTCATCGGCCCTAAGGTGGTCTGGTTAGCGCGGCTTGAGCGCAGCGCACCCTTGGTGCTAGTCGGCACAGGCCACCCCGTCTGGGGATTGCCTAGTATCCTAGCGCAATCCCCCTGAGGTGCGTCGCCCGGTTCACTGTTGGACAGGGCTGGCCCTGGAGGCGTTTAAGTGTAATGGCGCACGCTGGTGCGCCGATTCTAAAACGCCCCCATAAGGGCTTAGGAGGGTACCAGTGGGTTTTAGCGGAGTAAGATCAGCGCTGTTCCTCGTCGGTGACTCCCGCACACGCCGTACGCCTAGCCAGCGTGCGGTATAGTCCGTAAATGGATTTCCCACCGTCATCAAAAAGGCTAATTATTACCATAGAAGATAAAAATATTTTATCATTTAAAAATTTCTTTAATAATTGTTAATTACTATTTTAATAAACCTTTGATAACTAGATAACGGGACCAAGATAAAATAACTATTAATATCTACATTTAAACGGCGTTCATTTCTGTTAAGCTATCTTTGTTTAAGTGACACAAGATGAAAGACATATTGGTAAGTGCTTCTACCACCCTGCTTATACTGACCCAAGGATCTTTGGGGAGTGTTTTCGAACTGAGAGGATACCACAAAGGGTTAAATGGGCGTTAATTGGCGTTAAATGCGCACACTTGTGTACCTTTTCAAATTCAAATTCAAATGGTTTATTGCATTCCATAAGTAGTCCTTTCGGGATAGGCCGAGATCTCCTAGAAAAGAACCTATGCCTTTCAGAAGACGCAACCACAACTGCATAGATAACTTAACGTTCACGGAATCTCAAACCAGTCTTTGAACTATTGTTTTTGTTTCAGATATCAATTTTCCTTCTGGCAGTGCTGACTGCCAGTTTAGGACATGTCATCTTATTACCAGAATCTAAACCTGAAGTAAGTTGATTTTTACCCTATTGCGATAGATATTTACTCGATCCGTACTTCTGAGATGATTCAGAGTAACATCTGTCTTTTGCTGAGGTCTTTAGTGTTAACCATATCGATGGCATGTTTTGTTCGCCAGGTAAAAACACAAATAAAAATGAATTTACTTAATATACAGTTTGATTAAAATAGATACTTAAAATTAAAAACTAGGTAATAGGACACAATAATCATACGATTTACCAGAAGTTTCCAAACTAGGCGAGGCCTGTTAGCCTGTATCTTGGGAACCTAAATGTGTATTAAAAGTATCTCTTTGACTATAATGCTTTAAGTGAGAGTTTGAAAACAAATAGAGGTACCTAATGATAATAAAAAATAGAACTAAAAAATGAAAATAAAAAGATATTAAAGTATTAATTACTTATGAAAGATAAAATAAAAACTGCCTAACGAATGTAAGACATTAGAAATTCCAGTATGTTATATGAATGTCTGAAGGTATTACTCCGGATATGTTATTTGCCTCCGACCAAAGCTTCCGTGCTCTCATAATCACACCATGAGAAACTGTTGAATAAAGGAAAAAACTTGTAAGCTTCATAATAATATAGCCAGTATTTCCAACAGAATCTTATCTTATGTAGGGGCCGTGAGTTTCCCCACGGTGCACTTCGACCCAATGGGATCTTTTGTATCTCCCCAGTCTCGTTCACTCTTGTCGCTCCTTGAATAAGCAAGCCATTAGTCTAACTATATCCATGGGCTTGAAGAGCCTGTAGTCTTCTGGCTTTGGGTAAGCCAATCCCAGGATATTTAATCTAGTCCTGGCTATGGAATCACAGTCACATAGTAGGTCTTCCATGGATTCCTGGTTATGCCCACATGCTCTGCAATTTGGTGTTGTCGAAATTTGCATTTTGTTGAGCATGTGGTTTGTGGCGTAGTGCCCTGTGAGTCCACCCAAGATTAGGCGGGCCTGTTGTCTGTTGCCTCCAAATATGGATTTACTCCATCCTCTTGGGCATTCACCTAAGAAGGATTTGGAGTGTTTCATACCAGGTGACAGTTTCCATTCCATACAGTGTCTTTTGAAGACGTGGTCTCTAATGGCTTTGCTGATGTATCATTTGGATAGGGGGATGAATGGTTCAGGGCCTACTAATGGGGATTCTGATCCTTTCCTTGCCAGTTCATCAGCTTTCTCATTGCCTCGGATTCCCTCATGTCCTGGGACCCAGATTATTTGTACCTTATTGCATTTACCGACCCTGTTTAGGGTTTGGACCGCATTGAGTACTATACCTGAGTCGACGTGGGGGTTCAAGAGGGCCTTGAGTGCTGCTTGACTGTCACTTAGGATATAGACAACTTTGTTTTTAACACGTTGTTCTATGATCTTTAATGCGCATGGATTATTGCATAGATCTCAGATTGGAAGACCGTTGCAAGTTTTCCCATGCTTTGATATATTTCGAGATCGTTGCAGCAGATACCTGCTCCAGTACCAGAATCCATTTTGGATCCATCAATAAACCAAATTAGGCTGTCCCTTTCCGGGGTCGGTGGGTGGTTTCTCCACTGCTCCCTAGTTGGATTCTTAACCCTGAATTCCCTGTGAAACATGATCTTAGGATGTATTTTATCGCTCCTCATGTTCATGTAACTATCTAATTCGGGTATTTCGCTATACTTAGTATGCTTTGTCTGAAATTGCGTAGGCTCCCATAGACCAGATATTCTCAGTCTATAATGGGCCTTCCTTGCCTCAGTTTCAATGACTATGTGCAGTGGTGGCAGATCTAGAAGAATCTCCATTTGCCTTCCATCTGCCGTTGGTGTGGTCCTAAACGCACCGGTGATTGCCAAGCATGCTGTCCTCTGCAACTTGCAGAGCATGTCTTTGCAGGTTTTCAACCTTACTCTTGGCCACCACACAATGCTGCCATATGCAAGAGATGGTTTTACCATGGCATTGTAGAACCATTTGATGATTTTGGGTTTTAGACCCCATGTCTTTCCATAGGTGGATCGACACATTCCAAAGATCCTTAGACTTTTTGCTACACTTTTTTCCATGTGGGATTTCCAGGTTAGTTCCTTGTCCAGGGTCATTCCTAGATATTTCATCTTTTTTTTTCCAACAGAAACAGTACGATGTTTTGCCTTCGCTTCCCTTATGATACGTGTAGTGGATCCTTTGAATGGTTTTCTGCGCTTTGCTTGACCGCTGCCGCGGCACGTTTACTTTGCTTATTCGGTCCTCGCTTTGTTTTGGTCACTGTTCTAACCTAAGGGAGATTGCAAAATTCTTTAGGACCTTGGGCCCAATCATTGTGAATTATGACTCTTTCCAAATCAATACTATGAAAACTGTAAAGGGAGGATAAAACTTGTTGAGTTTCTTGCCGGTTCTTCTCAGAACAAGGCTTCCTGGTAGGCTCTCGAACCGATGGCATCAAAATTGACTTTCATACGTGTACAAATTATACCTAAATAAATAAAGTAACTTTGACTTTGACATTAAATTGATAATTTTTGGGCAATCTTGTAGACCGATGTATACAAATTTCATCGATTTTAAAATTGTAGAGTAATTCTACGGCATAGATGAAATAATTGATAGTATATTGGAGTCAAGTACAAAAGCCGAAGTCAGTCGTTTAGGCAGGTAATCAATATCTATTGTGCAGGCGCAGGTCGTTCAGGATAGCTGCAACTATGAATGTCCGTAATTGATAGCGAGTATCGTTGAAGATAATAGAAAATCACAAAAAGCCAATAAGCACGTAAAACACTCAATAAACAAACAACTCGAACTTGCAATACGAACGGAATGTTATGATCAAAATCATGTGATATCAAAAAGTAGTGTAGGACCTTGTAGGGCGATTGATAATTCGATAAGTCTCTAATCCTTCTCTAAGAAGTTTTATTGTTTTTTAATACATACCTAATTAAAAATATGTAACCGATATTTTTGTAATTAGTTACAAACATAATTCAAGAAAATCAAAATCGAGAAATTGATTTGAAACAATTACAATTTTGCTGTTTGTGTCGAGCTACTGTCGCATAAATGTGTATCGCACGAGGGTGATTTCGACTTATAGTGAATCGAAGTATCGAAGTAAATGTTATTTCGCACAAACGTTAATCGCAAATCCGTTTATCGAACTCAAGTTGTAGGTACACTCGTATTTTAGTTTTAAAATTTGCATAATTTGCAGAGTTGGCAAATTTTCTACAAGTGTAACCTAACCAATATGTTTTTATTTCAGGCTGATCGAAAGGTTGTGCAGAAAGAAAAAAACGTCATAGACAACAAGAATACTATTGACCCTGTGAGTATGCTTAAAAATATTTTTTGCTATTTTAAAGATACTCACGATTCATGGCCCAAATTAAGTATCATTAGGAACTTGCATAACTATTTTGAGGCACTGCATGGCCCATTATGCCAGCTGTGGCTTTGTGAGTAGCCTAAAGCTCTGCTCAACCCCTTTTGGAATGAGCGATATTGTATGTATAAACGAATAAGACGCAGGTACAAACATTCGTGTTCATCACATACATACATGAAATTTATTGCATAGATATAAATACAAAGTTTTTGTTTACAGATATATGGATCAGAGGCTCGAAATGCTACCCAGAATAAAGATCAAGTAAGTTAAACAACTTTGGTTGAGTGTGTATCTGTAAGCCGCCACCCGTCCAGTCGTAGTCTGGTGCTCGTAGCCCAAGGATATACCGTAGCTTGAGGCCGTACTATTTGCTGTGTGTCTGTGAGTCGCACCCAGTCCATTCATAGTCTAGTGCTCGTAGCACGGGGATATACCGTAGCTTGAGGCCGAACTATTGGTGTGTGTCTGTGAGCCGCACCCAGTCCATTCGTAGTCTGGTGCTCGTAGCACGGGGATATACCGCAGCTTGAGAGTGGACTATTGGTGGGTGGGTGGGTGTGTGTGTGTCTTTGAGCGGCCCTCAGTCGAGTCATAGTCTGGTGCTCGTAGCACGGGGATATCCCCGTGCTACGAGCACCAGACTATGACTCGACTACGGTATATACCGTAGCTTGAGACTGGACTATTGGTGTCTGTGTGTGTCTTTGAGTGGCCTTCAGTCGAGTCTTAGTCTGGTGCTCGTAGCACTGGGATATACCGTAGCTTGAGGCCGGACTGTTGGTGTGTGTGTGTCTGTGAGCCGACTCCAATCCAGCCGTAGTTTGGTGCTTGTAGCACAGGGATATAACGTAGCTTGAGCCTGGTCTATTGGTGTGTATTTATGCGTGCGAGTCATTCCAAATGTCAATATGAATTGAAGGTAAATTATTATTTTTTAATACTAGAGAAAATACACCGAAAAAAATCGACTTGCCTCTTGACTTTTTAGTTTAAACTTATACAGTCTTGAAATCGGTCTTTGTACTTTTTCTTCTAAATACTGGGTGTAAAAGACATGAACAGACAGAACAGGGCGATTGATAATTCGATAAATCTCTAATCCTTCTCTAAGAAGTTTTATTGTTTTTTAATACATACCTAATTAAAAATATGTAACCGATATTTTTGTAATTAGTTACAAAAATAATTCATGAAAATCAAAATCGAGAAATTGATTTGAAACAATTACAATTTTGCTGTTTGTGTCGAGCTACTGTCGCATAAATGTGTATCGCACGAGGGTGATTTCGACTTATAGTGAACCGAAGTATCGAAGTAAATGTTATTTCGCACAAACGTTAATCGCAAATCCGTTTATCGAACTCAAGTTGTAGGTACACTCGTATTTTAGTTTTAAAAGCTGCATAATTTGCAGAGTTGGCAAATTTTCTACAAGTGTAACCTAACCAATATGTTTTTATTTCAGGCTGATCAAGAAGTTTTGCAGGAAGAAAAAAACATAGACAACAAAAATACTATTGACCCTGTGAGTATGCTTAAAAATATATTTTTTGCTATTTTAAAGATATTTACGATTTATGGCCCAAATTAAGTATCATTAGGAACTTCCATAACTATTTTGAGGCACTGCATGGCTCATTATGCCAGCTGTCGCTTTGTGAGTAGCCTAAACTTCTGCTCAACCCCTTTTGGAATGATGAGCGAGATTGTATGTATGTATAAACAAATAAGACTCATGTACAAACATACATGAAATTTTTGTTTACAGATATATGGATCAGAGGCTCGAAATGCTACCCAGAATAAGGATCAAGTAAGTTAAACAACTATGGTTGAGTGTTTCTGTGAGCCACCCCCCGTCCAGTCGTAGTCTGGTGCTCGTAGCACAAGGATATACCGTAGCTTGAGGCCGTACTATTTGCTGTGTGTCTGTGAGCCGCACCCAGTCCATTCGTAGTCTAGTGCTCGTAGCACGGGGATATACCGTAGCTTGAGGCCGCACTATTTGCTGTGTGTCTGTGAGCCGCACGCAGTCCATTCGTAGTCTAGGGCTCGTAGCACGGGGATATACCGTAGCTTGAGGCCGGACTATTGGTGTGTGTCTGTGAGCCGCACCCAGTCCATTCGTAGTCTGGTGCTCGTAGCACGGGGATATACCGTAGCTTGAGAGTGGACTATTGGTGGGTGGGTGGGTGTGTGTGTTTTTGAGCGGAACTCTCCTGGAACTCTTGCAAAATTTTGCAGTCAAATTTTTAGGTTGTATTGTTAAGATTACTAAATAAAAGGACTGGGTAGGTACCACTACCTGACTTATTTCTGCCGTGAAGCAGTTTGCTGTGTTTCGGATTGGAGGGAAAGTTAGCCAGTGCAATTACTGGGCATGGAAGGCATATCATCTTAGTTCCCACTTTCAGTGTTAAGTGATTTACCCTTAATATTGTAAATTTCTAAAGGCGACGGTACCCACTTAACACCAGGTGGGCCGTAGGTTTGTTTGCCATCTCGTAATATAAAAAAATAATAATAAATAATATCAACTTTGTTAAATAATTAATATTTAACAAGTTTCAAACATTGTTAGGTAAACTTCACAGCTTGTGACGCAATCCGAAAGGCTTGATTTAAATTCATCGTCATCTCACAAGTCCTGTGGAAGCTCCACAGGAAGATAGACATCTCCAGAGGAAAGAGCATTCGCCCGTATCGTGAAAGGTCGCGAGTTCGAGGCCCGTCTCAGGCTTTATCATGACCAGGATTTTTTTTCGTCCCTTATTTTCAAAAACTTTAAATATTGCCAAATAAGTAATAAAAATTGTTTATTGGGTAACTTAGGTACTATGGAATAATTTATTTTTTGCGTTTACAAACGCGTAAATATTAATACTAGAAAAATTTCGACAGCGAAAAGCAGTGTCTCGATGGCGTAATTGGTCAACGCATCCGCCCGGATTGTGGAAGATGCGGGTTCGTGTCCCGCCTGAGACAAGTCGATTTTTTTCAGTGCATTTTTCTAGTATTAACTTAGGTACTATTAAAACAATGACAGTGGCTGGAGCCTTCTTTTAAGCAGTGTTGGCTTGTGCCAGGAGACTCAGCTCTTTTAACATACAGATACTACATAGTTACCACATTCTTTACTAAATATGCGTGCGTGCGTGCGTGCGTGTGTGTGTGTGTGTGTGTGTGTGTGTATATACTGAATAAAATCGACCTGCCCCAGGCGGGAATCGAACCCAGCATCTTTCGCAATCTGGGACTCTGATTTCACTGTCGAAATTTGTCAGTGCTTGGTGTTTATGTTTTTACTGTAAACATTGTTTCATCAAATCTTTGAAATTTGCACTTCTAAGTTCCGTACGAAATATTTCTGCAAATATTTGACGCCCAGTTAAGATGAAACTACCTTTTATTATGAAATAATTTTTGCGTTTGCAAACGCGTAAACAATTTTAAATCAGAAAAGATACACTGAAAAAAAATTGGTTGTCTGTAAAGTCGGTTTACTGACGATAGTTGAACGTGACAACGTCTTAAGAAAATACTGATGGAATGGTAGCATTTTTCAAAAGAAAAAATTAATTTCATTTGTTTAATAGATTTCGCATTATAGTATGAATAAACTTGTAATAAAATCTCTTTGGCTATACTATTTGTATCTGGCTGGTTTTGGTATCATTGAAAGTTTAAATTTTAAAGAACATAATTCCAAATTCAAATTAGAGAATTAGATTCAGAGCGAGGTAACGCCGCATGACGTCATGTTTTTTCGTGCGTGCAGCCGGCTCTATCGAATTATAAGACGTTGTCACGTCAAAAACTCGACCTGCCCCAGGCGGGAATCGAACCCAGCATCTTTCGCAATTTCTTTTTCAGTGTTTTTTTCTAGTTTTAAAACTATTTACGTGTTTGTAAACACAAAAATTATTCCATGGTACTGTCGAGCCCTAACTGGGGTAGTACATACCCAGTGACGGAAAGGTTTAAAGACCGATTCTAGTTAACTTACGGATAGGGGGGCCCACAGGCGTGGATTGCTTAGGGCATCAAGTAGTCTTAATCCGTCAATGTACATACCACCCTTTACAGAAGTGTGTTTCAGTTGATGAGGTAAGTAACCAAGTAGGCCTATTCGCCAATTTTTTTTGACAGTTGAAAGTGATGATCACCGCGTGAATTACATATTCATTGCCGTTTTACATGACACGCTATTGAGATACTTCTTGTGTAAAAACAGCAAAGGTTAGGTAATTCACTCAGTGATCATCACTTTTTACTGTCAAAAAAAGTTAGCGATGACCCTGAGCTCATGGGAATTAAGGTTGGCAGCACGCGAGTTAGTGTTGCCATCGTCTATAGGCTACGGTAACCGCTTACTACCAGGTAGGCCGTATGCAACTTTTTTATGTCAGACTAGATGACCCGGCATACTTCGTATCACCTACCCACGGAATACCTACTAAACTTCTTTGCACCTATCCTAACGACATTAAAACTCTCCCTTCGCTAAAATGGCTGCAAATTTTGATGCGTAATATCAGACATTACCATTTTAAAAGTTTTCAATCTCGGCCAAATGAATGAGTGAAATAACACAATAAAGACTTTTTCCTATTTACATCCCAAACATTGACATCCATCAAAATAATTAGGCATGTCAATACAATGACAAAATTTTCTGAATGAATCAACAATGACAACCATCAAAATATTAAAATTTAAATACGCCTTAGATTAAGAAATACGCGATAATCTGAGTAATGTGGATATGTTGTCAATTCAAAACTCTTAATTTAATACGTGCTTCAATTCGAATGGACCCGAGTCTACCGTACCGAAGGGACGAACGTCAAATGTTTGACAGGAAAGTAGGCAGAACAGTTTATATGGGAAAATGAAATTGTTGTTTTTACTATCTTCCTCGCAATTTTTCCATATTTTCTCACCTTTTAAACCTTCCCTGGACTACGACAAACATTTCAAGACCAAGATGAGATAAATCCGTTCAGCCGTTCTCGAGTTTTAGCGAGACTAACGAACAGTAATTCATTTTTATATATATAGATAAGCCAGCCAAGTTCCTAGTGCATGTAAACCCAGAATTGAAGTTTCTCCCGAGTTCTTGTCGCAAAAACACGTGTTGAGAGACTCCATTTTAACCTCAATCAACCGTACAATTGTCGGTTACTTTAATAAAATTTTCACTTGATATTGGCGCAATGCGTAATCTTTATATGTCGCGATCGCCATTCGAATAAAAAATTGGTTGTCTGTAAAGTCGGTTTACTGACGATAGTTGAACGTGACAACGTCTTAAGAAAATACTGATGGAATGGTAGCATTTTTCAAAAGAAAAATTTAATTTCATTTGTTTAATAGATTTCGCATTATAGTATGTATAAACTTGTAATAAAATCTCTTTGGCTATACTATTTGTATCTGGCTGGTTTTGGTATCATTGAAAGTTTAAATTTTAAAGAACATAATTCCAAATTCAAATTAGAGAATTAGATTTAGAGCGAGGTAACGCCGCATGACGTCATGTTTTTTCGTGCGTGCAGCCGGCTCTATCGAATTATAAGACGTTGTCACGTCAAAAAAAGAAAACCCAGAATTGGCGTAGAAAATTCCACACGCATAAAAAGTTTGTTTTTATTTCAGGTTGATAAAGAAACTGTGAAGAAAGAAAAAAGGGAAAGCCCTGTAAGTACGCTTGTTAAAAAAGTTTTTTTTTTTTTTTTACATAATACTTATACATGACACACGTATATGGAAGTCTGTCATTGTTGAAGATATTGTTAAAAATAGTGTTTTTTTATGCTAGCAATTAAAGTCATAGGATACTATTTTTGTTGAATATATTTTACTGTTGGTAACTCTGATTTCAGTGTACTCTGTGGATTAATATGTGATTAAGTTCTGAGATTTTGTTTGTGTTGATAATGGTTAAAAAAAGTAATAATTGGGAGTTATAAATGTGAAAATAAGATTACAGAAATAAAGCATCTTTTCAGTTTAAAAACGTTTATTAATTTCATAAGATAAAATTAATGAAATTTTGAATTTAAGCACTTGATAGGAAATAAATAAATATATGTTGTAGCCTTTTTGAAATTTTGACGATGAAAGGTCGTGTGGAAGTCCAAACAAAGTCACGATTTCACGCGTCCAATTTTGATGAAATTTGGTACAAAGTTACCTTTTTTTGTAAAAAAAAAACTTGAAGGGGTTGAAATAGAGAATGAAGGTCTGAATGGGAGTTCGTCAAATTGAATATAAAACCATGAAATTTTGATTTAGGGCACTTGACAAGAAATAAAATAATATTAGTTTTAGAGTTTTTGAAGTTTTGACCCGACAGCGAAAGCAGTGCCTCGGTGGCGTAGTGGTTAACGCAGCCGCCCGGATTGAGGAAGATGCTGGGTTCGATTCCCGCCTGAGGCAGGTCGATTTTTTTCAGTGTATTTTTTCTAGTATTAAAAAAATCTACGCGTTTGTAAACGCAAAAATGATTCCTTAGTCTAAGGTAGTGGTAGTGTATTTTTTCAAACATAATAACGCTGTTAACATTATTATTATGGCAGCAGATTTTGATAACATGCTGGTAGCTAGCTAGGACTTGATAAAAGTCCTACCACCAACCAAACCCAGAACAATACTCCCCTGGGAATCGAGCCCCGGGGACCTCTGGATGTGATTCCGGTGGAACCACTAGGCCACGCAGAAAGTTATAATAAAACTGTTTTGTTATTTTTAGAATGAACAAAAAGATGGTGATGGTGATGATGGCGACGATGGCGACGGCGACGATGATGATGACGACGACGATGAAGATGATAAAGATGAAGATTAAGCAGCAGCAGAAGGAGACGAACATCGAGTTTACAATATTTCTAATTTGATCAATTGCAAATGTGATACAATATAATTTTTTGAGCTAGTTTACTTCTTAGTGAAGCTTTAATATTCAAAATACATATTATGTACGTCACAGAGATTTAATCATCATCATCATCATAGTAGCCTTTATCATTCGACCCACTACTGAGATACAAGCCCTCTCCTTGTCATTGAAGGGGCTTTAGGCAGCAAACCACCACGCTTGCCCAATGCGGATTGGTGGACGGAGTATAAGGTGATCAATACCCCTTTGCTGATCCATTAGTAGCCTTCTACGACACCCATTGGAGGATAAGGGGTTATGCTATTTTCCTCTGCCGGCATGACACGGTCAAGAAACAGAGATTTAATAATGTCTCTTTATTATTCAGCCTACATATGGCTTACATGGATGGCCGAAGGTCACAGAGTTGCCAAAAGTTGATTTCTGAAAGTCGAACTATGCGGGTTAGACTAGTTTTCTGATTTGATTAGACTGGCAATCGACAGAGTGCTAAATGTGAGCGTGGTGGTCTACTGCCTAAACCTCCTTCGATGACAAGGAGTGACCTTGTGTCCCAGCAGTGGGTCAAGGCTGTAATGATGAATAAGTAAAGAGCTCCTGTTTTATACAACCCGCTCCCTCTGAGCTAATTGTAAATGATGAAATTAATTTTGTATTGATACCTGTAAGGGTACTGGGCGGAAGACCCATTATGTAGGGTCGTCTGGGTAGGCACCACCATCTTTCTTATTTCTGCTGTGAAGGGAAACGTAGCCAGTGTAATTACTGGGCATAGAAGGCATATCATCTTAGTCCTCAGGGTGGCGACGCACTTGCAGTGTTAAGTGACTTACCCTTTAATATTGCAAGTGTCTATCTAGGCGACGGTAACCACTTAACATCAGGTGGGAAGCAAACTTATGTGCCAAATCATATTACCTATAAAATTTTGAAGTAAATAATAAATGGTTTCATAACTCATGCGGTTGTTTAATTTATTTCTCCGAGTAGGTACCTATAGCTACTTAGATATTGTTTGGTTCTGAATATTGTTTCTTCAGGAAAACAATAATATTTTCTTTTTCTTTTACAATAACTAGATATTTGCAATGTGGGGACAGGGTCGCCATGCAATGTGGGGACCGGGAGTGCACAGAGTAACAACGTGTGTTGCTTAGGGAGTATGGTTTATTACTAAATTCTTAAACTAATTACAATGTACCTTAGCCTAACTTAATGCTAAGTCAGGAGAGGCGCGTCACACACTTATATTGCTTTGATCATTATTTTCCTACAAAAACAATATGAGTATGAGTAGATTCTATCAATATGAATCCGTACATCGAATGGAGATCGCTTGTTATTGGTAGGTTCAGGTTATTTTTTTTATGACCAATGGAGTGGAATTCTTGTCTCTCGTCATTCTCACAGACTACAATCCGCCTAGCCGTTTAGTTAAACGGCGTGTTTTACTATCCGCCTGCGACAAATACACAGCAAAAAAAAACTAAAAACTAAAATATTGTATGTACAACATTTTCTGGGTACTTTTGTTTTTTTATCAAAAAAAATCGTTTTTTGTTTTTAAAAAAATTGTGTGTGTCAGCTCCGACGCACCTCTGGAGTTTACTCCGAGACAGGTGAGATGGCGCACCTGCTGTCATCCGTGTTTTGACAATTAGAAAGTTGCGCGACATAGGATGCGCACCAAAAACGTAACGAGGTCATTCGAGGTCATTCATCGATAGATTTTACTCCTCACATTTTTCTCATACCGGGCCCCCTATATGCAAATCGATTCTTAAGGAGTAAACTCCAAAAATTATTGAAATCAACTCAGAAGCCGATCCCAAACCACCTGTATTCAGGGTGTTGGTTATTTAATTTACATGTTGTATAAAAGGCAAAGTCCTGACTCACTGTCTGATCAACGCCCAGCCCCTTGGACCTAGAAAGCTGAAACCTTTTATGATGCAGGTAAGGGATAAGAAAGGACTTTCCGTAATTCAACCCCTAAGGGGGTAAAATAGGGGATGAAAGGTTGTAAGGAATTCCGTCATTTTTATAATAAAATCCATACAAATTGGTATATGGACTTCGATTAAAAATTAAAAAAGAGACATCTTAGGATTTTTCAAAATTCAACCCCTAAGGGGATGAAATAGAGGATGAAAGTTCGTGTGGAAAATCCGACATTTTTATAGTAAAATCTATGCAAATTGGTATATGACTTCCGTTAAAAATTAAGAATGACGTGTTTTGGGATTTTTCGAATTTCAACCCCTAAAGGGATAAAATAGGGGATGAAAGTTTGTATGAGAAATCCGTCATTTTTGAAGTCAAATACATAAAAATTGGTATATGGCGTTTCGGTAAAAAATTGAGAAAGGGGTATTTTGGAATATCTCTGAATTCAACCCCTAAATAGAATGAAATAAGGATGAAAGTTTGTATGAGAAATCCGTAATTTTTATAGCAAAATCCATGCAAGTTAGTATAAGGCTTATCGCACGCTTATCGGCTAAAAATTAAGAGATGTTGTAAGTTGGGATTTTTCAAATTTTAACCTCACGGGGACGAAGTCGCGAGCAATATGTTACTCAAACTGATATACAATTTAATGAAAAACAAAAAAAAACAAAAGTATAAATTATTTTAATTAGCCGCGACAGATAATAAAAAAAAAATAAAAAAAATCGTTTATTTCCATTAATAATTTTGTACAATAATCACAATGGCCCCGCTCCTCTTTAATGATATTAACTAGGTAGTTACATTATAACAGAAGTTACATTAGAACAAAAATGTAAACAAAGATGTAAAGAAAATATTTAGCACTAATTAATAAGTAAACAGGACTCATTTATAATAATATAATAATAATAATATATTTTCACGATCACACCAATTATCTAGCCCGAAGTAAGTATCATTAAGAACTTGTGTTACGGATACTAGATAACGGACCTTTTTTTTTAATATACATAATAAATTAGGATATTTTTATAAATAAACTTAAATAAATATATAAACAACCATGACTCGCAAACAAACATTCGTGTTCGTCACACAAACATTTGCCGCTACCAGGATTCGAACCCGGACCGCTTGATGTGTAGCCAGCTATACTGACCACACCACCACGACGTTTATATGATATTATGCTAAATATGTGTGTGTGTGCGTGTGTGTGCATGTGTGTGCATGCGTGTGTGTTTGTGTGTGTGTGTGTGTGTGTGTGTGTGCGTGTGTGTGTGTGCGTGCGTGTATGTGTGTTCGTTCGAGTATTGTGTATGTGTGTGGACACCACATTTGATTTTATTTTATAAATCAAAATATTAATTCTGATGACACCACACAGATGGGTCTACTATAATTCTATTAATTGTATACTTCAATTATTGTGGTTATCATCAATTGAAAAGACTCAAAATAAGTCCAGCCTTAGGTTATCGGAGGTGACGTCATTATACATGTATACATCCTGCACACAATGAGCGATGGGATTATGAAAAGATATGTTATATTAAATTTGTAAGTCGGTAGGTTAAAAACTGGAAGACTACGAGAACCCCACCCCCTCTACACTGTTTGAGCCAAAGATAATGTTGATAATTTTATTTATTTATAGATTTAAGAGGGTCGTTGGCGTAGTGCGTAAGAGCGTCGTCTCCCACCTGGGAGGCACCGTTTCGAACCCCGCCACATACCAATGTGTTTTCAAATTTTCAATTCATATGTACAGTCGAACCAACTGAATCATGACCCACTTGGCCGATCATTCCTTTAAAATCATAAATTTAGTTAGGTTTTCTTCGCTATCATGCGTGTTGCACTTAGTACGTTTTAAATATGAATAAAAATGCGTCATTACAGGTCAGAGATCTATGCAAATCTAATCTTTCTTATCACTGCACTAAAGTCGAAATTGGAATTTTAAATAAGATGTCGTTCATAATCTAAACTCTTTTCACTACTGAGAAAATGGAATAACTATTATATTTTTAAAAATAAAATGACGTTATGTGTCAGATGTCAAGTAGAAGTCTGAACAAATTTTAAAAGGCCATATTTATTTGACACTGTCAGTGTCTAACAAATTGATAACAGGTTTGTTACTTAGAAATGTACGTTCAAGCGAATTTCATCCTACTTTGTATAGAGTGACTGTAGGAAAATGATCTTAAGGTGGGTCATGATTCAATTTGGTCGACTGTACATACGTTTAATCGACGCTTTTGCGGTGAAGGAAAACATCGTGAGGAAACCTGCACACACCTATGAAGAAATTCTTAGGTTGTGTGTGAAGTCGACCAACCCGCACTTGGCAAGCGTGGTTGACTGGCCTAATCGCCTTTAATGTGGGGTAGGCTCGAGCCCCTCGGTGGGGACATTATATGAGCTGTTGATGATGATGATGATGGTATAAAAAATTATATAAAATTGTATAATATACGTATACCCACTTGATGATTTGCCTTTCAATTCAATAATTAATAAAAGTTACAATTAGTTTTTATTAAAAAGAAAAAGAAGGTATTTAACTCTAGCCTGCATTGGAGTTCGCTTATCGAACATAATGATAAGATATTAGATAATTTTGATGTCACCATTAATTGTAAAACACATTAAGATTAATAGAGAAAATGAATTTTACCTATTATTAAGGTCATTAACGTTCTTCGCCCTATTAAAACTATTGCTGAGGTGTCATGCTTATCATGTCATAATGCATTGGCGAGGTTAGAAACGCTTCTGGCATAAAGTTCTGGGTTCCAGTCCTGGTAGAGACAAATGCCTGTGTGATGAACACGAACATTTGTGTACGAGCTTATATATCTGAATCTATGCATATTTGTCAGTTGTGTAGTATGTATAACATAAATTTATTTTAAATAAATAAATAAAATTCTTAATGATACTTAACCATTCCTGTACTAGTTGACTAAAAGTCACGGCCCGTACTAGGTGGAGTTTAACATACTCCAAAATATAAAGTGACAAAAATGGCAGATTATCTTTTTTAGAGGAAATTAAGTATTTAGTAATTATAATTACACAAGAATACTTCCTTGAGTTTTACTAAAATTTTGAAACGAAAGTATGTATTTAAACATTTTTATTAATTAAAAACAAAGAACCAACAATTTGTTATGTACCTTTGCATTCAACATTTCTTCGTATGAGACCAGCAATCACATAAACCATTCATGATAATGAGTTTTAATCCGTTTAAAATGCTTGACACACACAAATGAAAATAAAAACGTGCGAGGTTGGGTATGTGATGCTCACAAGCGCTTTAGGGCTGCTCTCTTGGTGGTAACCCCCGGACTGACTTAGCAACAATGATCGGAGCAGCAACATTGTAATTCCAGCTACTGAGAATTCCAAGTTCGGCGTTTTCACAGTTTGACTGGGGTATGTCCCACCCCACCTGGTACAGGAGGGTTACTTCGGCATAGATAATTGGCGTGGGAAAAAACTAGGAAGAATCTGAGCTTATGAAATCCTGCTCGACGATAGTATTAACTAGCCGTAGATTTCTGATTGCGGAGGCTCCTGAGTAAGATCCTGGTGGTCTGATCAACCAATTGCGACAAGTCGTGCGTGAAAGCAAATGCATGAGCAGAGATGCCTGCATGGTCACTTTTGGAACTTATGACAGGAGGAGGTCGATGGCACCGCTGTCGAGCGTTCTTCGTGACGATCACGTAAGCGAAGCTACCAAGTGCGCGGTCGAAAAGAGAACAGAATAGAATAGAACAGAACAGAATAGAATAGAACAGAATAGAACAGAATAGAACAGGACAGGACAGGAATACTGCCGAGCTATAACTGTGATTGCACTTCAGAGAAACACAAAAAGTAAAATATATGATAAATATATTTTATGTAAAGCAATGACATCAAAAGAGTGAAGCAAAAAATAATAGTACAAAACAGCTATCAGTTTTGACACAAACTCTAAATTTAAACAAGACAAGCTGATGATTAAAAATACAGAACTATAGAAACCTCTTTGTTCTTACACTCCTCCTTAATCTCAGCTTTCTTACATTGCATTCACTCTTACACCCAAGCCTAGTACACAAAACTTAAACTTCCCTCTCAACAACGGCTTCGTAAGCACATCTGCAAACATATGCTCTGTCTTTTTATACTTGAGCTCTATTTCACCATCTGCAACTGTACCTCTCACAAAATGATACCGAATATCAATGTGTTTGGTGTGTTGATGTTGCACTGGGTTTTGTGCAATAGCTATAGCTGATTGGCTATCTGAATACAGGGTAACAGGTTTAGAACAACAACCTAACTCCTCTGTAAGCCTACGTAAGAAGATAGCCTCTTTTGCAGCTTCTGACAGTGCCACATACTCAGCCTCTGCTGTTGACAACGCTACTGTACGTTGTTTCACCGATCTCCATGATATGGCTCCTCCTTGCCATAAGAACGCAAATCCTGAATATGATTTTCTGTCCCAGTCTCCAGCGTAGTCTGCATCTACGTAACCTTCAATAGAAGAATTCGTAATATCTTTAGAAAAAGTCACTCCATGCGTTTTAGTTCCTTTTAGATATCTGAGTACTCTCTTAGCTGCTACCCAGTGAGCTTCAGCATGTTTGTCATTAAACTGACTTAAGTAACTGGTCACGTGTGCTATATCTGGTCGAGCACATACTGCTAAGTACATAAGTGACCCCACTAATTCACGATATGGATACTTTTTCTCTGAACTCAGATTTGTATCTGGAACTTCAAGGCGTTGACCTGGTACACTTGGTGTTGCAACAGTTTTGCAGTCTTCCATATTGAACTTCTGCAGCAATTTATCAATATACTTCTCTTGACTTAAACTGATAAATTCTTCTGTTTGTTTGACATTCATTCCTAGAAACAAATCTACACTTCCAAGATCTCTCATCTCAAAAGATTTTTGTAATTCCGATTTTATTAAGTCTCTTTCTCTTTCATTGTTCCATAGAATAAGAATATCGTCAACATAAATCGCTATAACCATCATCCTACTCTTGTTTCTTCTGATATAGACACATGGTTCATTTTCTGATCTTTTGAAACCAAGTCCAACAAGTGCTTGATTCAATTTTTCATACCATGCTCTAGGCGCTTGCTTCAAGCCATATAGAGCTTTCTTCATAAGGCATACATGATTCTCCTTACCAACCACTTCAAATCCTTTGGGTTGTTTCATGTATACTGTCTCAGTTAAATCACCGTTTAAAAATGCCGTCACGACGTCCATTTGATCTATTTGTAGTCGATTTTTAGCTGCAATGGCAAGTAGTAGCCTCAGCGTACTATGTCGTACCACGGGTGAAAAGGTTTCGTGGTAATCGACACCTTTAACTTGAGTAAAACCTCGTGCTACAAGTCGTGCCTTAAATCGCTTCTTATTCCCTCCTTCTGATTTGATTTTAAGTACCCACTTAGAATCAATAACATTCTGGGCGATTCCGGGCTCGACAAGAATCCAGGTTTTATTCTTCTCCAATGCATCCAATTCTGCCTGAATTGCATTCTGCCATTCGGCCTTGTGCTTTCCTGAAAGCGCTTCCTCGATACATGAAGGTTCTTCATCATCATTATCTAAAACTGTCTGATAGAGATAGTAATCCCGATACTCTTTTGGTTTTCTATCCCTTAGAGGATATCTTCTGGTCTCCGTTTCTTCAGTTGATATACCTTCAACACACTCTTCCAATGTTTCACTTTGATTTGAAGAACTAACCTCTCTTGTTTCACTTTCTAGCATCTGAAATTCTTCTGGTTGTATACAATCAACAAATTCTTCTTCCTCCTCATGTTCTTCTTCAGTGACTTCTTCACATAATCTCTCTTGATTATTAATTTCCCCTACATGTGGAGTGCTTGAACTGAATTGTGGAACAACCTCTTCAACAGCACTTATTATTTGTTGAGTATCTTCAGTTAACTCGTTTCTATTTTCTAACGAAGATGAATATTTCTGGTTTTCGAAAAATACTACATCTCTAGCTTTATAGTACTTTAAAGTAGCAGGATCAAACAAGCGGTAACCTTTAGACTCTTCACAATATCCTAAAAACAGTAATTCTCTACTTTTAGGATCCCATTTGGTGCGTTTCTCGTCTGGAATGTGCATAAACGCCTTGCACCCAAAGACTCTAATCATGCTTAGATCAGTCTTCTTCCCAGACCAAGCTTCCTCAGGAGTCATATTCCTTACTGCTAATGTCGGTGAACGGTTCTTCAAATAAACAGCAGTTTTTACAGCATCCATCCAATATTTCTTACTTAACTGAGCCTCTTGCAGCATGCATCTTCCCTTTTCTACTATGGTGCGATTTGCTCGTTCTGCAACGCCGTTCTGCTGCGGAGTATATTGTATAGTTAATTGATGATGGATACCATTAGACTTTAAAAAGTTTTCCACTTCCCGATTAACAAACTCACTACCGTTATCCGATCTAATATTTTTAATTTTCTTACCGGTTTGATTTTCTGCCAAAATTTTAAACTCTTTCAATTTCTGTAAAACTTCCGTCTTTTGTTTCAAGAAATAAACAAAAGTTTTTCGCGTTTTATCATCGATTATAGTCATAAAATATCTATAACCGCCATACGAATCTACAGACATAGGACCGCATAAATCTGTATGAATCAACTCTAGTATCTCCGTTGCTCTCGAGGCTTTCTTTTTCTGAAATGCTAATTTAGTTTGCTTGCCAAGCAAACAATCTGAGCACTCAATCTTTTCAGAACAGTTTTTAAAACTTACCCCGGTCGCCATTTTGTCTCGTAAAAGTTTTAAGTTACGTACTCCTAGATGTGCCATCCTCCGATGCCACAATTTCATTTCAGCATTGGATGTGGTACATAAAGCTGTTCCCTGTAAGCAGTTTTTAAGTTTATACACACCCCTATCCAACACACCTTTGACAATGACTTTACCAGACAGACTAATTTCACAACAATCAGGCTTAAACTTTACTGTATGACCTTTCTTTACAATTGTACTAACACTAAGTAAATTATTTGATAAACAAGGTACATACCAAACATCATGGACTACCAAACTTAGCCTATTGAGACTTACAGATCCCATGCACTCTGCATAAACTTTTTCACCATTAGCACACGTTATTTCTCTCCTTTCAATTGCTTTTATATTACTTAACCAAGCACTGTTATTAGTCATGTGGTTAGAAGCACCAGAGTCTATAATCCACTCTTCACTTATTTGCTTCTCACTGGTTGCAAAAGCAAAGGCATTCATTGCGTCTCCCTTCTTCTTCGTAGTATTCTGCGGACATTGTAACGCCTTGTGTGGTCCTTCACAAATATAACACTTTATCTTCTTCTTAGTGTTGCGTTTGTACCCTTTATTCATCTTTTTCGCAGATAGAGCAGAAGTAGATGGCATTGAATCGTCATAAGAGTCTTCTAATTGTAAAAGTTTCATTTTGACATAATCTGAACTCAATGTTTCGTCTCTTCCTTCTAAAGCTAGTCTCAACGATTGATATTTCTCAGTAAGCCCTTGTAGCATTAACGTTGCAACTAATTCATCGTCAATCTCTTTGCCTAAATCTCTAAGTTCTTGAGCAACTTTCAGAATCTCTGTTACGTACTCTCTAATTGTGTGGAATCTTTCCAACTTCAAGCTAACTAATTTAGATAAAAGTCTGCACCTGTTATTTAGTCCCTTATCTTCAAAAGCAGCTTGTAAAGCATTCCAAGCTTCTTTGGCTGTTTTCGCTTTCCGTACGTGTATAAGACATTCAGATTTTACCATTAAACATATGCGCACTCTTGCCTTTTGGTCGCATCTCACTTGTACAGCATCATTTGGATCTGGAGCTCTCTCCGTATACTGCCATAAATCTTCATGGATTAATTGTAATTCCATTAGAAATTTCCAATTGCTGTAATTTGAACTGCCCTCTAGCTTTTCAAATGTTGGTAAACTCATATTGTTTTCACTCTTTGCTTCAGATCTCACCTCATTAAGTTTGTTCGAATCTGAACTCATTTTATCACCACTTACCTACTTATTATGTTCTCTGGGCCCATAACCTGTGATTGCACTTCAGAGAAACACAAAAAGTAAAATATATGATAAATATATTTTATGTAAAGCAATGACATCAAAAGAAATGAAAAATTTTTTGCTTCACAAAAAATAATAGTACAAAACAGCTATCAGTTTTGACACAAACTCTAAATTTAAACAAGACAAGCTGATGATTAAAAATACAGAACTATAGAAACCTCTTTGTTCTTACAATAACAGCGAAATGACATGAGAACAAAATCTATATCCAAAACCGACAGAAAACAATAAGCCACGTACTAAGTCCCTGGCTGTCGTGTAGGCGCGACGGAGGTGACGAAGAGATTTTAACACCGTCGTTCTTTCGCGCCTTCCCCATTCATTAGAATTCATTCCACAAAAAGAAACGCTATTGGATGGGGGATTTTATCTTTTCGTTCGATAGAAATGTTGTATCGTTTGGCACTTGTCTAGGCTCTCCTTGTTACTTTTTGGGTTTGGTGCCCCTTTTATGCAGGCGACAGGCTGGCAACCTGTCACTGTTTGAGGCGCTGCTACTCATACTGCCTGATGTGGCTTTACGTGTCACAAAATGTTACCTAAAGGCTCTGCTCAACCCCTCGTGGGATTGTCCCAACTTTGGGGGTGGGCGACTGGTGAGATTTTCGCACTGCCCTTTTTGGCAACTTAGGCTTATCGCGTGGCTTTTTGCCACTGCGAGAACAATCCCCCTTACGCGTTCGGCCTCTATAGGGGGTCCGTTCGTCCGCGCATATGCCCTAGTCTATAGGTCTAGGGCAGCGTGTGCATCTCCTCCTCTCCTGAGGGGGCGGCGACTTCCGATAGCCTTATAGTCACATTGGCAATAGGCAATGGTGTTTATTCGGTAGGAGTCCGACATAACCGTAGGACCGGCCCTAGGGTATCCATGTAGGATTCACCCCCTCCTTCCCTCGTTTGTCCGGAAGGTATTTCTGACTCTTTTCGCTGATCTGCCTTTCCCCGAATAAAGAACGAAGCCAAAGACAGAGACTTTATTAAGCAATTAAAACATTAGAAACATTGTGTGCATTTTTCTAGTATTATTATTTTTATTTATTGTAGTGCATTTTTCTAGTATTATTATATTTACGCGTTTGTAAACGCAAAAATAAAATTATTCCATGATTAAAACATTTACAACATACAAAATACAGTTAATGAATACATGGACGATAAATTAAATTGATCTAATTTAATACATACCTACACATTTAATACTACTATAATATCTACATGTTACATACAACCATCCTATTTTATACAATACTAAAAAGCATTAGGTTTTTATAAAAAATAGAAATTTTATAAATATGTTTAAAATAGTATTAAAATATTGATTCTATGTTATTTTATGGTTTAAATAGCAAAATTTAATATAATCATAGATTTTAAGTAAATAATGTACCCTCTTAAATTGCAGTGCCCCTACGGGATATCACGAGAACTACAGCCTATGTTACGCAATAAAGATATTTGATTTGAAAGCAGGGGGGGGGGGGTCGTATGTACGTATAATTACGATAGTAAATTATTCGAATTACCTATTAATCAAATTAAAACTTAGGTAAATAATATACGGGCAAAGATGGAATCGTGCTTCCCCCGGAACCGTCAGCTACAGAGGGAGTGGTTATCTTAATCTGTTTGTCGAAACGCAATGCTGATAACATTATTATTATGGTGACAGATTTTGATAAGATGGTGTTTAGTCAGATGGACTTGAAAGAAGTCGTACCATCAACCAAACCATATTTTTTTTGTTGACGGTGAGGCCAAATGCATTTACGTATCGTCCCTACGGGGTGGTGCCAACCGCAAGGGATATGTGGGACTCGAGGTTCGTGCGTTCTCTCCATACCCACTAAACATCCTCCCCGGCCTGACCTCCAGTGCGCTATTACGGGACTGCTCGGGATCGCACGTGAGCGCAACTACACCGAGACCGTTCCAACGCTGCCCGTTTTGGCACTGCTTGCACCAATTGGTGGCCAGCAGCCACTCCTCCACCGACGGCTGCTCGACCTGGCGCGTCCTCCGCAACGAGGACACCGGGAGCAGCCATCGGACCGCACCCGGGGGACTTCGGGCGCAGTCGTGGCCCTGAAAAGGGCCGTCCGGAACTAGCCGTGGTGGGAAAACAAAAACAACTCGACGATGGCATGTGACTTCGTATGCCAAGGGGACGCACTTGACATGAAAAGCCCACACCCGCCGAGAAAGTTTTCCCAAGACGTTACCAGTGTCCGCCACGAGGACGTGGACCCCACCACCAACCGAAGAGCGAAACGAAGCGATGGCTGATTCTTGCGTCATGACTGTGAACAGGTGCCGCCAACGGGGCCTGGTCATCTCATGTTTTCTTGATTGATGTAAACGTAGGTCTTATAGTTAGTTGTTATCTTTAGATGGACAATTATATGACACATGCAATAATAGGATAATTTTGCCTTCGTGAATAATATTGTGTAAATATCTAATGCATTATTGGATTTTTTTTTGTCTACCACACATTGTATTCTTATAACATTGTTAACCGCAAAATCTTAAATGTATGCTTACCACTTAAATTTAAAGGAATATCTGTAAGTACCTATCTAACAATAACATAAAATGCTGGTGAGTATCAAAACTTAAATTGCTTAGTTCAATAATATGATTAATTAAATTATATAGAAAAGCTTTTCACAAGATAAATAATCCAAATGCGTGGGAGTAATAACTACCCAAAAACGCATATTAAAATGTAACTTAAATTATATTGATAATTATTTATTGACTTGTATTGATGTTTTGAAATCATTACGAAATTGTAAGCTGTGGAGTTTCTTTCGCCATTTCTTCTCCATCTCATAATTATTCGTCCTGAAATGGTGGTAGGTTTCATTTTCATTTTAAACCAAACCATAGGTACACAGATTTGTACCACCTAAGGATCAAAACCTGAGCTTTTGGATCTGATATATTTTGGTCCCAAACCCTCATCAGACTACAAGCGTGATCCGGTATGTCCCCTACGTACCAGTAGATAGGTTAGCCAAAGACGATAAATTAACATTATCATCGAAAATTCCACTAAAATAGTTAATTACAATAGTAATAAATCTTTTGATAACCAGATAAGATCTCTTAGTTAAGATGACCAAGATAAAATAACTATTAATGTTTATATTTAAGCAGCGTGAATTTCCTTTAACAGATCAATAGTTAAAGTGATCTTTGAGTGACACAAGATGAAACACATAATGGTAAGTAAAATATTTAAATACTTTTAATGACGCTTACAGACGCCAATCTTCCGGAATGCTGACATGATTTTGAGTGTAACATCTGTCTAGAGGGCCTAGCCAAGTGGACAGTCAATTGCGTCGAACGAATAAAAAGTTGTATGAAATGAAACTGACATAATATTGAGAAAGCTCCATGGTGTGTGCATTACCCCAGCAAAATGTTGTGCTTTAGAAAGGTATCGAATAAATAATGAACAAGACGGTATCGCTATAGAGCCTGAATAAGTAAAAAATTGAGATAACTGATTGAAAAGGGATCGCAACAAATATTATAAATTGGTAAATTTTAATGAGGGTTATTACAGTATTTTTGAAACTATACTTATTGATTACTTACTTACTTTATAATAATACATATAATGCTTGATATAATAACAAAATTGCTATCAGATATTTTTAATATTTATTTGAAAAATGGTCTAAATCCGAGGTCGTGGCCATGTTTCGATCGCACACCCCGGGTCGTCCCAGCTAATAGAATTATCGCTCTGTGAGCAATGTCTATGTGTGTATGGGGTCACATATCTAACATCAATACAGCGAAAATAATATTATTGGTACTTCGATGAATGCACGCTATTAATCCTTTTTTTGTTTGTTACAGATATTATCGAATTTCCTTCTGGTGCTAACTGCCGGTTTAGGACATGTCACATCATCACCAGAACCTATGGGCGAAGTAAGTAGATTTTTATAAATCCTTTATCGCCCACATTATAACAATTGTAGTACAGTAAGAAGTTGCGCTTATCTCTAACAGAGATCTCTTCCAGCCAACCCTGGCTTAAGTGAGACCATTTAAAAGTGTCGATTCAAAACTACGAATGCGCTAGCATTTTTGATCTTATGGGTGGCTCAAACACGTGTGTCTGCGATAATACTTACGAGATAAAAATCGGGAGTGGTCTCCTTGACTTTCTGGTATACCGGAAACGACTCAAAAGTTGATAGAAACCTTATATTTTGATGTCATACATGCATGTTAAATTTTGGTCACCCATCCGAGTACCGATCATGCACTTAGTTGCTTAACTTTCGGGATCGACGACTCAAAAGTTGATAGAAATCTTATATTTTGATGTTATACATGCATGTTAAATTTGTTTGCGATGAGTTAAAGAATACTCGAGTTATCATGCTAACGCACAGACACACACACAGACATAATTCCAAAAAAAAATATTTTGGACTCAGGGAGGTCCAAACGTGTAAATCCGTCAAAATCTCGAGGTCTAATTTTTTGACGATTACAAGTACTACGTAGGTATACGAGAAAGAAATAATTGAAAAAGAATTATACGTACCTAGGTATAAATTTACCTAATATGTCATTGTATACATCATAAACCCTATATTAAAAAAGAGTCGTAAATTCAACGCATTATTGAATGAACAAGACGGTATGGCTGATATTTACAACGCATCCCTCTGTAAATGGAAATCCTCTCTGTATAAAATTGTGAAGTAAATATAAACTGTTTTAATGTCAATTTAAGAATATGTTTTTATATAAAAAAAATGTATTAGTTGCATGATATTGTATGTATGTAGGTGATGTAGGTATGTTGTTATTGTATGTAAGTTTAGATTACACCATTTAAAGAAGTAAGAAATAGATACTAGCAGGTAGATACGAACAGCAGATGTATTGGAGCAGTCAAAGTGACCAAATACTTCTGAACAGTTTAAACTGTCGATAAGTTACATACACTGCAAGTTACCAATAATATCTGAACATTCATTACTTCAATATTAATCTGAGCAGATTGACGTTATGAATATGTTCAGATATTATTGGTTAGTTGTGTATACTGGGTGTAAAAGACATGAACAGTCAAACGAAAAGCACGTATTCTATACATCAAAATAAGACATATTTCAAAAAAAATATTGCTGGGAAATGATTTTTATTTTTTGGTGTTAAAAAAAATTGCAAATTGTACCGCGCAATGTAAAGGGCTCAACTCGCATGCAACTCGCAAAACCGCGATAATTTTGCTTGACGGCGGCCCCGTTCATTAGTGTCCGTGCGCATCGAGTGAGCTACATTGAACGCTAACGTTTTGAAAACATTTTTTGTTATGAAATACTAAAAAAAATGATAATGTTTCTTTGGACAATAATTAAGAAATAACGTATAGAATACGTTTTCATAAAAAAATAAAAAAAAAATATGACTTTGACCTTCAATAAAATCGTAACTATCAATTTCCCAGGTATAGTCAAAAAATGTTAGGAAAAAAAATGTTATGATGGTGAGCAGAATACATGGTTCTCGTTTGACTGTTCATGTCTTTTACACCCTGTATAGACGTTATTGAGCCGCATCTGCTCAGATATTATTGAAGTAATGAATGTTCAGATATTATTGGTAACTTGTAGTGTATGGATGGAACGTATTGACAGTTTAAACTGTTCAGAAGCATTTGGTCACTTTGACTGCTCAATATATCTGACGGCGACTTTACATCCATCTACCGTGTACTTAATTTCATGATTTAATATGTTACAAGTTGTTTTTTTTTACGTGTGTGTAGATAATTTACGTCATGCTCGATGTCCGCTTTTTATACTATGTACACATGTTATGTAAAATTAAAATCTGCCGCCCTAGGCTCCAGCCTACTGGTAAATCCACCACTCTGTACCATTCATTAATACTAATTTGGATTGGTTGAGAAATTACAGGAGAATTATTGTGAGCTCAAACACAATAATTTTCCTGTGTCTTATTTTGAATAGACACCCTTCGACTGGAAACTCACTGTAACAAAATTATCCCAATTTACATTCGCAATTCGGGTATTGCAACTAGTGCCGATCATAACGAGGTGTGTCGACTCCAGTGGCCCAATTCACGTAAATACATTCGATCTAAAAATCGTTGTAGTTTAGAAATCGTTCGATCATAGTCCTATCCAATTTTGGTATTCACATGTTACTCAGCTACATCTCGATAGGACGACAACTCAATAAGATCGGAACTAAAGCACATCTGAACGACTTGTCAAGGAAACAAAAAAGATGCCCGTAAAATGATTTGATTTTCTACTAAAAGGTTCAAATATACTTTATACTTCAAATACAGTGATTTACGATAAATTAATCAAATTAAATCGGTCAATATCGATAATATTTAACCTAGAACGTGATACGAAAATATTTTAGCTGAATACCTCTCATTTGACATTTCGGTGCGATTTTAAAACGATTTATTAGCTGAATACGGGTAGACGATGGTTCAACGACATTGCAATCGAGCTACTTCAAAATCGGTTCATTTGACGTACGTGAATACGAAAAAGTGTTTAAACGACTAAATCGCTGCGATATCCCAACGGTTTTAATACGTGAATTGGGCATGTGCGTGTGGTATGAGGGCTCATTTTTTTAAACTAATCATATTTTTACGAAAGCAAGGAAGAATTTAGGAAATAATTGTGTTATCTTCATGGTGAAGATAAAAAAATTGTGAAATATATAGTGAGAAAGTTCTGGTCAATTAACTAGAACACTCAATCTGCCAACCAGAGAAAATACTGTAACTCAGATCTCAAAATATACTAGATGTATGTTTAACATTTGCATGTGGAAAAATTGTGTTGAACTTCTGAAACCTATTCACAAATATTCAAAGGATTTTAACGGTTTATTAGCATTTGCTAAAGGTTTGTTTAGAACACTCAATTCTCTTATGGTGCAGACGGAGTGTTCAAAAACTTACCAACTTCAGTTAAATAAATCGTTACTATTCTTACTTTGCTTTACGAGCACAACTTAAGAGTCAATTTGTGACCAAAAACCTTCACATAAAACGTAATAGTTAGAGAGTAAATAAAAAAATACTTTCTTTTCAACATCCCGTTGGAGAGCTCCGTATTTTAGGGTTTATTTACATAACCCGAACTTATATACAAACGGATGCCGCATCAGAAATTGTGAAAATGTTATCACTAAAGTTTTGACACGTTGTCTATTTCTGAGATTGTTTAATTTTGACGATAATCAACTTTATTACATTTGCATACGAAAAATGGCTAGGGTGACATATTTTTTTCCGGACACATTTTTTCTCTACCCTCACCATAACGCACTAACTATTTATTTTATAATAGTAAAGGGATATTGGTCAACTATTAAGTGTTTCGTTTTCGTATGTGTTGAGAGTAGAATGAAATTCTTGCGTAAACATTAAATTAAGGCTCCAAAAAATATTTAATCCCTAAAGAACGGTATTTTGCGCTGCGTTCTTATGTTTCTTTTTCTTTCTTAATTTTGAAATGGCATTTTACCCACTGAGACGGTACGGCGCGGCATGAAACGCTTCGGTTTGCCGCGGCATCTTATGGCCCGCACAATAATATATTATAAACATAATAATATTCAATGTAGAAAAAATACACTGAAAAAATTCGACCTGCCTCAGGCGGAAATCGAACCCGGCATTTTCCGCAATCCGGGCGGCTGCGTTAACCACTACGCCACCAGGGCACTACTTTCGCTGTCGAAATTTGTCAATGCTTAGTGCTTATGTTTTATGTATTCTAAGATCCGAACGAAATATTTTTGCAAATATTTGACACCCAGTTAAGATAAAACTACCTTATATTATAGAATATTTTTTGCATTTACAGACGCGTAAATAGTTTTAAAACTAAAAAAATAACATACGACTTTTTCAGTGCATTTTTTCTAGCATTAAAAATATTTAGGCGTTTGTAATCGCAAAAATAAAATTGATCCATAAAAAAATACACTGAAAAAAATCAGAGATTTTTTTATTTATGTAGATACCTAACAATTATGAAATACCGCATGATGAATTACTGCTACACATCTTTTAGTTTGTCTTGCATGAAATTACAAGATAAATTAGAAAAAGTGTCTCCCACGTTTTTTTTACCGTTTAAGAATGTAAAATCTTTCATGTTCGCTCTTGCTTGGAGTACCTATACTGTACTGCCTTACCTTTGGGACGGATCTGCTCAATATCAGCTAGATGCACTGGACTTGGTGGAGCACCATGCCAAGAGACTCATCGGAAATGACACACTCATTGAGGCTAATCTCCAGAGCCTCGACCACCGACGACGTATTGCTTGTCTCTCGGTTTTTAATCGGTTTCATTTCGGAGCGTGTGTGGAAGTTTTAACTTAGATAGATTTATCGCTCCGTCCCTTTCCGGCACCGGGAGACCAGGGGCAGCGAGGGTTTTCACATTATGTTGTTGATATTGCTTCCATTCGCATAAAGCGATTTGCTTTCGCTTTCATTATAGGAACAGCTAAGGAATGGAACTCTGGCGGGGTCTGTTTTCCCGGATTAGTATAATCTGGACATCTTTAAGGCCAAAGTGAAAAAACATCTTTTAGGCGACCACCCTAGACATAAATAGCATAAAAAATGTATACGAGTACAAAAAAAATTATTTTATTTTATGAATGCATGGTCACCCTCAATACATTTCTACAATAGAAATATATTAAAGTTGATTATCGTCAAAATTAAACAATCTCAGAAATAGACAACGTGTCAAAACTTTAGTGATAACATTTTCACAATTTCTGATGCGGCATCCGTTTGTATATAAGTTCGGGTTATGTAAATAAACCCTAAAATACGGAGCTCTCCAACGGGATGTTGAAAAGAAAGCATTTTTTTATTTACTCTCTAACTATTACGTTTTATGTGAAGGTTTTTGGTCACAAATTGACTCTTAAGTTGCGCTCGTAAAGCAAAGTAAGAATATTAACGATTTATTTAACTGAAGTTGGTAAGTTTTTGAACACTCCGTCTGCACCATAAGAGAATTGAGTGTTCTAAACAAACCTTTACCAAATCCTAATAAACCGTTAAAATCTTTTGAATATTTGTGAATAGGTTTCAGAAATTCAACACAATTTTTCCACATGCAAATGTTAAACATACATCTAGTATATTTTGAGATCTGAGTTACAGTATTTTCTCTGGTTAGCAGATTGAGTGTTCCAGTTAATTGACCAGAACTTTGTCACTATATATTTCACAATTTTTTTATCTTCACCATGAAGTTAACACAATTATTTCCTAAATTCTTCCTTGATTTCGTAAAAATATGATTAGTTTAAAAAAATGAGCCCTCATACCACACGCACATGAATTGGGCTACAGAAGTCGACTCGTAGCTTTGAGCGGGTAGAATGTCTCTTGGCATTTCGCAGCGCCCTGTCTTCTACAGTGCATAACTTAATTATCTTTTATTTTATCAAGCAGGCGATCGATCACCCATATGACGTCTACGAAGTACAAGAAGACTCAGGAAAATCGTTCAGTTTCGTCAGTCCCAAGTCAGACAAGCCAACTCTGCGAGAGATAATCTACTACCATATTATTGAGAAGCCGTACAGTGGAAATACGGATCATGTAAGTAATTAAAACATAGTGGATTTATTTAACCCTCTATTAGTTGTTCCAGTTCATAGTTTAGGACAGTAAACACTGCATGACCGACGGATGTGGCTTTTTGTGTAACAAAACGCTGTTCGAATTGCTCACCGCTCGTCTCCATACATCCATGTTCACACATCTCGTCTCCAATGTGGTGGAAAACAGCCCTAGTCCAACATTTCTCAAGTTCGAACAGCGTTAATCCACTATGCACTGTCCCCACAGAATACAAAAAGAGTGTTCTATGACTCATAGATTTATAATTACTGAAGTTAATAGATTGACAATGAATCAATTAGGGCGAGACCAACGCACGTATATGAGTAATGCGCATGTGTGCGTAAAAAATAGTACTGCAGCACTGACAGCTACTGTCTTTTCTGCGTGACTGACAGGCCGACTTGGGCCGCCTGCGTGTACGTGAAATGGTCTCGTCTTTATGCTCTTTCTCTTTCGCATTGCCGATCTACAGTTTCCTACATCTATGATCCCACACATAATGCGTAATCTCTCTGCCCTGCTGCCTATTTATTTGGGGTCGGTATAGCATGTCTTGCTATCGACGGGCTATCGATATACTGATATAGGTTTTCATCTTAAATTTTTACGGCCTTGTACCTGACACCAACGCTCTTTGAGAACGATAGCAGGGACCATCAGCTTAACGTGCCATGATCGAGTTGAAAATTTTCGGCCACCCATCCGAGTACCGGCCGCGCACTTGGTAGCTTAACTTTCGTTATCGTCGCTAAGAACGCACGACCGGCGCCATTCACCTCCTCAAATCCACTGAGCGCAATCCCACTTATGTTTTTTCGAAACTAAACATTAATGAGATCCTTGGGTGTGGCCTATGTCCAACAGTGGGCGTCTCTCGACTGACATGATCATCATCATAACAGCCTTTATAATTCGGCCAACTGCTGGGACACAACTTTACCGTCTAAGGAGGTTTAGGCAGTAGTCCAATGCGGATTGGTGGACGGAGTTTAAGGTGATCACCCATTGGAGGATATAGTGCGATGCTATTCTACTCTGCCGGCCTCATATGCCATGCTGATATGATCATCATAAAAACCTTTATAATTCGACCCACTACTGGGACACAAGACCTCTCCTTGTCATCGAAGGAGGCTTAGGCAGTAGTCGACACCGCTTGCCCAATGCGGATTGGTGAACAGTATAAGGTGATCAATACCCCTTTGCTGGTCCATTAGTCGCCTTCTACGACACCCATTGGAGGATATGGGGTGATGCTATTCCACTCTGCCGGCATCACACGGCTATATGATGATGAAACGTTATTAACGCATCTTCTGTTCTGGGTTCCCAGTCACCGCAGACGGGTCCTGACACAGACGACACAGTCAAAGCCTTCACAAACAGTCATAGTGGCAACCAGTTCTTGCTGGATAGTAGTCAGGTAAGAGCTGAACACCTGACTGTGTATATACAACGTGTAACAGAAATAGCGCACAACCTGAATACAGGTGGTTTGGGATCGGCTTCTGAGTTGATTTCAATAATTTAAAAAAAAAAAAATTTGAAAAAAAAACAAAAAAAATAAAACCAAAAAGTACCCAGAAAATATTGTACAACATTTTCTGGGTACTTTTTGTTTTTTTTTTTCAAAAAAAAAATAGATTTAAAAAAAAAAATTGAAATCAATTTAGAAGCCGATCCCAAACCACCTGTATTCAGGTTGTGCGCTATTTCTGTTACACGTTGTATATGTCACCGGAAGATAAGATCCGCATTTTTTTCCGGTGACATATACATAGATACTATCAAGCTCTTAGCAAAGCTATAGATAACATGTAGTTATAAGGCCACATCCAGCATGGGACATCCAGCATGGGACATCCTGGCCTCAAAATAATGGCAGGTTGCTAGCATAGATATAGGAAACTGGAGATCGGCAATGAAAATGAAAAAGCTGTTTATTTAAATGGACTTTGCTAAGTACTTTTAAATCGTCAAACCCCTACCACCATTTTGGGACGAATAATTATTATTATGCTGAGATGGAGAAGAAATGGCGAAAGAAACTCCACAGCTTACAATTTCGTAATAATTTCAAAACATCAATACAAGTCAATAAATAATTATCAATGTAATTTAAGTTACAGTTTTACATGCGCAAATTTTGGGTAGTTATTACTCCCACGCATTTGGATTATTTATCTTGTGAGAAGCTTTTCTATATAATTCAATTAATCATATTAATGAACTAAGCTAATAAAATTTTGATACCCACCACCATTTTATGTTATTGTTAGATAGGTACTTACAGATATTACTTTCAATTAAAGTGCTAAGCATACATTTAAGATCCTCCGGTTAACAATGTTATAAGAATACAATGTGTGGTATACAAAGAAAAAAACAATAATGCATTAGTTATTTACACAATATTATTCACGAAGACAAAAATATCCTATTATTGCATGTGTCATACAATTGTCCATCTAAAGATAACAACTAACTATAAGACCTACGTTTACATCAATCAAGAAAACATGAGATGACCAGGCCCCGTTGGCGGCACATGTTCACAGGCACGACGCAACAATCAGCCATGTGAAAGAGAGCATACTAACGCGTGTATTAGAGCGAGATAGATAGACGAGACCATTTCACGTACACACAGGCAGCCCAAGTCGGCCTGTCACATATAATCACGTAGAAAAGACAGCAACTGTCAGATCGCAGTACTACTTTTCCACGTAAATATGCGCAACTCACACATTGGTAATTTTTTTGGTCTAGTCCTAGTCGATTCATTGCCAATCTATAAACGTCAGTAATTATAAATCTATGGTTGCCAGCCTATTGCCTAGCGGATGTTAACTGTACAGTACTGTCTAAAGTTCATTGTAATTTATTAGACAAATAAAGTAAGGTAGTAGGGTATTTTACACCATGAAAGAAAATAATATAAAATTGCATGATAGATATTGCAAAAAGTAAACTAGAAACATCGATATTTATTCATGAAAATGAAAAATGAAAATGAAAAAGCTCTTTATTTAAATGGACTTTGCTAAGTACTTTTAAATCGTCAAAAGCCCTACCACCATTTCGACGAAATAATTATTTTTCTTAAATAATTATTAGTATGCTGAGACGGAGAAGAAATGGCGAAAGAAACTCCGCAGCTTACAATTTCGTAATGATTTCAAAACATCATTACATGTCCATAGATATATCAAAATGAATGAATAAATTACAATTTTAAATGCGTAAATTTGGGCAGATTTTACTCCCACGCATTTGGATCATTTAAATAATCATTTAACTTGTAATAAGCTTTTTTATATAATTTAGATTTTACAGTTTTTTTAAATTTATTAATAGGCAAGTCTCTAATATTCTTCGGAAGCTTATTGTAAAAACGTATACATTGGCCCATAAAGGAATTGCTTATTCTGTGGAGACGAGTTTTATATACAACCAAATCGTGTTTCTTCCTAGTATTTACATTGTGCGTATGACATTTCTCGGAAAAATTCATAATATTTTTCTTTACATATAGTAAGTTTTCCAGTATATATTGTGATGACACAGTCAGAATATTTATCTCCTTGAACTTTTCTCTGAGGGAGTCACGCGGACCCAGTTGATAAATTGCTCTAACAGCCCGTTTTTGCAGCACAAAGATGGTATTAATATCTGCAGCACTCCCCCAGAGAAGAATTCCATATGACATTATGCTGTGAAAATAACTAAAATAAACTATTCTAGCGGTATCTACATCGGTAAGCCGCCTAATAGTTTTAACTGCGTATGCCGCAGAACTTAGTTTACCCGAAAGTTTTACAATATGTGGACCCCATTGTAGTTTGGAATTTAAATATGCAATTAAAATTTTATGACTTAATTTTAAAAACCGACTTTTTTAATCTGTCCCTAAAATCTTTAAAGCCGCCGTTCCCCTGGGAATGCGACGTGACGTCACTCCGTTAGCAAAAAAAGATATTTACTAACGGAGTGACGTCACGGGCCGAAAAGCACGGCAGCTAGCGTTTCCGCGCGAAAATTCAAAATCGAAAATAAAACTAAGTTTTTAAGGCATTTTTGGTTTGGCAACCTCAGGATTGATTTGAAACAGTTTTAAAAAAATGGTGTTATACCCTATTGGCGTAGAAAATTGCACAGGCATAACCAGTCTGGTTTTTTTTCAGGTCGATGACGAAATTGTGCAGAAAGAAAAAAGCGACAAAGACAATATCTATAATATTGACCCTGTGAGTATGCTTATAGTTTTTAGCTATTTTAAACATTCATGTATTAATTTTATTACACACGAATATTTAATATAAATAAACTTATTTCCACGACCACACTAATTATCTATCCCACATGAAGTACGTACATAATTAGATTTTGTCTTTATATTAAACGTAAACAAATGTTCGTATTTATCACAGAAACACTTAGAAAATGTATTGCATAGATACTTATATAAGAAGTTTTTTTTTCAGAGATATGGATCACAAACTCGAAATCCTGCAGCGAATATGGATCAAGTAAGTTAAAGCAGCTTAGGTTTTATGTGTGTCTGTGAGCCGCCCCCAGTCCAGTCGTAGTCTGGTGCTCGTAGCACAGGGATATACCGTAGCTTGAGTCAGGACTATTGGTGTGTGGGTCTGTGATCCACCCCCAGTTCAGTCCAGTCGTAGTCTGGTGCTCGTAGCACAGGGATATACCGTAGCTTTGAGTCCAGACTATTAAGATGTCTATGAGCTGCGCTCAGTCCAGTCGTAGTCTGGTGCTCGTAGCACATGGATATACCGTAGCTTGAAGCCGGACTATTGGTGTGTGTGTCTGTGATCCACCCCCAGTTCAGTCGTAGTCTGGTGCTCGTAGCACAGGGATATACCGTAGCTTGAAGCCGGACTATTTTGATGTCTGTGAGCCACCCCCAATCCAGTCGTAGTCTGGTGCTCGTAGCACAGGGATATACCGTAGCTTTGAGTCCAGACTATTGAGATGTCTATGAGCTGCGCTCAGTCCAGTCGTAGTCTGGTGCTCGTAGCACATGGATATACCGTAGCTTGAAGCCGGACTATTGGTGTGTGTGTCTGTGATCCGCCCCCAGTTCAGTCGTAGTCTGGTGCTCGTAGCACAGGGATATACGTAGCTTGAGGCCGGACTATTGGTGTGTATGTCTGTGATCTGCCCCCAGTTCAGTCGTAGTCTGGTACTCGTAGCACAGGGATATACCGTAGCTTGAGTCAGGACTATTGGTGTGTGTGTCTGTGATCCACCCCCAGTCCAGTCGTAGTCTAGTGCTCGTAGCACAGAGATAAACCGTAGCTTGAGTTCGGACTATTATGATGTCTATGAGCCGCTCCCAGTCCAGTCGTAGTCACCAGACTCTCGGTCGTAGCACAGGGATATACCGTCGTTTTAGTGTAATGGCGCACACTGGTGCGCCGATCCCAAAACGCCCCTATAAGGGCTTAGGAAGTACCGGTGGGTTTTAGCGGAGCAGGACTCGTATAGACTCGGATATTCATATTCATATTCATATTATCTTTATTGCAAGTCACTACATGTTACATATATTATATTAATGAAACTGTTTTGTTATTTTTAGACACTTGAATCCAATGACAAGAATGAAGAAGAACTAGATAATGTAAGTCAATTCAATTTAAATTTAAACTTGAGCTTAAAAAGAAAAATGTTCTAATGCAAATGAGATAATTTAATTTTTTATAAGTAGTTTAATCTTTAATGGAACTATAATATTTAAAATACAAATTACGTACAAATAATCTTATCACTTAATTATTCAAAACTTAAGTGGCAGGGGACGGAAAGAGAGTAGCGCAGGACCTATTGGGTTGGAGACTGATTGGGGGAGGCCTATCCAACAGTGGCGGTCACTTCGTTTGTTACCGCACAAACGATGGTGGTTAGTGGCCACCACCGGTGGTCCGTGGTAACAGCATTTATACTAAATGTATGAAAAAGCGTGCAAACTGCTAAACTGCTTGTGGTCGCCACTGATGACCTATTTGCGCGGAGCCTCAGTCTATTCGTTTATGTTATTTTGATTTTCAGGAAAGTCACGTAGTCGAAGAATCCAGTGAAAATGTCACTGAAAATCCTGATATTCCGAAGGTAAGAAGACTTGCCGACTCTTTGCTGTCAACTAAACTTTTACTATATTGTACTCTCCGCTTGTGCTCCGCCCGCGATATCGTCCGAATGGAGGTTTCTTTAAAATAAATATAGCTTTAACCTTCCTCGATAAATGGACTATTAACCAACACAAAATAATTTTCAATTTGAATCAGTAGTTCCTTAGATTAGCGTGTTCAAACAAACAAACAAACTTTTCAGCTTAATAATATTAGTATAGATACCTAATGTACATAGATATATACTATTTACGCATTAACAAACGCGTAAATAGTTTTCAAACTAGAAAAAAAACACTGAAAAAGCTATAAATAAAATACTTATAGTTTTACTTTCTCGTACTTATACGTAGTAAGTATAGAGGAAGTCTTGTAATCGCAAAAAAAAAAAATTAACATGCATGTATAACATAAAAATATAAGGTTTCTATCAAATTTTGGGTCGTCGATCACGAAAGTAAAGCAACCAAGTGCGTGGTCGGTACTCGGATGGGTGACCAAAATTTTTTATTGCTCGAAATTACGTAAAATTACAACGGCATCTCGTCTCTGTGTGGGTGTTATATCGGCTAAGATGCATTAAGGCAGGTTTCGCGTAGACACCCATTCCACAACCGCTCGCCCATCGCAGAAGCAAAATACCTTCTAACATGTATAGATACTTCAAAAATAAGCTGATTTATTATACCCGCCGCGGCTCTGATTCCCACATCTTTCCTATTAAAGCTTATTTTCTTATGCTTTCAGAAAAGTGTCTCTCGGAAATTGCTCTTCGACCTCGCCAGAGAAAAGTATTCAAGGAAAAAATTGGAATCGGTAATATTAATAATAAAAACGTAGGTAATAAAATTATTGTACCGTGTTACAGAATTCCGGAGTAGGCATGTCTGTCGAAGACTTAGATGTACCTAAGTCTTAAACTAGTACCAACGAGTTTACAGATCATGTAGTTGTAACGGGCAGGTGGGAAATAACGGTTTTGTGGCGACCTCTTCCAGTCGGGCCACACCTCAAAATCGCTTAGGCCAAGGGTTCACCGCAGGTAGTACGCCTAGAGGCTAGCTAAAAAGCAAGCTTAGTTGTCAAGACGCTTCGATACATGGTGGCCAGACTGCCTGGCTACAAAACTCGTGTCTGGTGATCTAAAGTGTGGTTGTAGACGTATTTTTGTTGTGCTAAAATGTCTCCCTCAAAATTATCTAAAAATTGGTTGTCTGTAAAGTCGGTTTACTGACGATAGTTGAACGTGACAATGTCTTAAGAAAATACTGATGGAATGGTAGCATTTTTCAAAAGAAAAATTTAATTTCATTTGTTTTGCCGGCCTTACACGAGGTAACGCCGCATGCGTCATGTTTTTTCGTGCGTGCAGCCGGCTCTATCGAATTATAAGACGTTGTCACGTCAAAAATTGCTTCTTACTGAAAGCACTATCCTAAAATTTCATTCACTTAACCAAAGGTATCGAACATGTTGGGTACATGATATTAACAATTTGAGATCTAGTGAAGGCGAATTCGTAATTTTATACAAAAAACTGCGTAACTACCCCAACAATTTTTTGACTATTTACGTATGACACAAGATACCTTTGATCTTTTACTAAGTAAAATCGAAAATGATTTGCATAAACAGGAAACCAATTATAGATATTGTATATCACATTAAGAATGACTGCATCCATGCAAAAAACCAACACGACCGTTCGCGTCGCTAACCGCTAGGCGACTATCGAGGCGCCAAGCGACCCACTCAGCGAGCGGTGGGGCCGCGCACATAACGTGCCTTGTGTTGTTTCACTAGGATGAGTCATCGAAGCGATCAGCTAACCTCTTGCCGCTAAGCGTGCCACCTGCAGTGGGACCTTGGCGAGCAGTGAAGACAGAAAGAAGCAACAGCTTCTCAGCGGTCATGTCAAATAGTTCCAAAGAACATATTTCGATATACTTAATTACATAAGTTACCTATACAGGGTGTAAAAGACATGAGCAGTCAAACGAGAACCATGTATTCTGCTCACCGTCATAATATTTTTCTTCCTTTAGACTATACCTGGGAAATTGATAGTTACGATTTTATTGAAGGTCAAAGTCATAATTTTATTTTTTTATTTTTTTATGAAAACGTATTCTATATGTTATTTCTTAATTATTGTCCAAAGAAACATTATCATTTTTTTTAGTATTTCATAACAAAAAATTACTTCAAAACGTTAGCGTTCAATGTAGCTCACTCGATGCGCACGGACACTAACGAACGGGGCCGCCGTCAAGCAAAATTATCGCGGTTTTGCGAGTTGCGTGCGAGTTGAGCCCTTTACATTGCGCGGTTCAATTTGCAATTTTTTGTAACACCAAAAAATAAAAATCATTTCCCAGCAATATTTTTTTTGAAATATGTCTTATTTTGATGTATATAATACGTGGTTTTCGTTTGACTGCTCATGTCTTTTACACCCAGTATAGAATTAGTTTTATTAATTATTTCGTCCAAGGTCCGTCGTTTTTGAGGATTTATAAGTCAGTACCTACTTTTTGATTTTTATAGAGGATATTTGGTACCTACATGTTACAAGCGAGCACCTACTCAAAAATTCAACATTTTTGCACACTTAGAATCCGTTTTTTGTTACTTATCTACTTACATCATCAAGATTACTATCAATTTAAAACAAAATATAATAAAAAATAATCTTTTTTTTTTCAGGAGAACCCAACTACCCTGCAAAGAAGCAAAAGAGGTGCATCGTGGGTAAGTTCATTAATTACCGATTTACTTTGTTTGTTACAGAATTAACCCAGACTGCAGAGATTATTTTGAGTGTAACATCCTGTGGTTAATTGTACCGATCGAATATTTTTAACCGACTTCAAAAAAGGAGGAGGTTCTCTATTCGACTGTATGTTTTTATTTTTTGAAGAACTGTTATTGAGCACCCCACTCTTTTCTCTAAATAATAATTAGGTATACTTTTCGTTCATCATTTAGTTTCTATGTACTTACTAAAAAGTTATTTTTCGCATTTTAGTCCGATTTAAATAAAAGCGTGTTTTTTAAACTTTATTAAACAATCATTTTATTAAAAAAAAAATATGTTAAATTTGAAGATGTAGGTAACGCCAAAATTCCTAATGACCAACTAAAACTTGCTGACTTTTTTTATATTACTTACAGTCAATTCCTGATGGCCCTCGGTTACCGGAAATCGACTGGGACTCTCTGCCGTCGTATATTCGGAATATTCTGTCGTCTAGTAAGAAACCGAAAAACGTAAGTAAAAGTCTTCTAAAGAGATTTCCGAATACCCTTTGCTCGAATATTAAATACTCGAAAACTAGCGATCTATATCAGACACACAGATATATCAATCTAAGGAGATCGGGGTCGAATCGCCGAGTTCATAGGAAGACAGAGTGTCGCAATCAGCGGCCGTACTACATAACATGGTTCTAGTTGAGCATGCCGTAATATACACTATTCATTGCGCGCGTCTTAAGGACTGCGAAGCGATGAAAGTTAAGCACAGCCAGAGATCGGTCAAATCGCTGTGTTGCGTATTCACTTGACTTTATCGGAAGACGAAGTGGCGGAAATGTATACCCACAGGGCATGCACTTGTCGCAAGTTAAACGCCGGCTTGGCCTATCTCCTTGTATTATTAAATCTATGATCAGACACATTTCCGTTATGTTTCTATACGTTAACCGGCGCGGTCTGTGTGGGCATCTTAGTATTGCTATACAATACAGCGAACACAAAACTGACCGCTAAACTTGACCGCATGACCACCTCCTGTCGGATAGATCTCTTAGCCTTAAAGTTTTGGGTCGTTGGCTGTTAGAGGGTGGGGTCTTATATCAATTCGCCTGAATTTAAAGATTCTTAAGCCCGTATTAGTAAAAAACAATGCTATGCAAAATAAGGCATTTCTCAGTGCATGCCATATGTCAAGGATTTTGACGTCTCATAGTGCGCATAGACGCACAGCGTCGTATTTTAAATTAATGTATGTTAAATTAAAAAAAAAAACAATAATGCCAAATAACCAAAATTCAATTATTTCAATCATACACAGACGCCGAAGTTGACATCACCGCTAACGGAAGTCAAAAAGGACCAAGTGCAAAAGAAAATGGCGACTAGAAGATTGAGCGACCGTACAGAGAACGCCGAGAAGACCGGGCCCAAAACTCGCGGCATGGACATTAATAGCAACAATGGAGTTGTTTGGAACGTAAGTTGATTACGACATGATTTTTTTTATAATTAAGCCAAATTTGATAAAGATAAACATAACTCATGTCAAGTCGGTTTACTGACGATAGTTGAACGTGACAACGTCTTAAGAAAATACTGATGGAATGGTAGCATTTTTCAAAAGAAAAATTTAATTTCATTTGTTTAATAGATTTAGCATTATAGTATGAATAAACTTGTAATAAAATCTCTTTGGCTATACTATTTGTATCTGGCTGGTTTTGGTATCATTGAAAGTTTAAATTTTAAAGAACATAATTCCAAATTCAAATTAGAGAATTAGATTCAGAGCGAGGTAACGCCGGATGACGTCATGTTTTTTTGTGCGTGCAGCCGGCTCTATCGAATTATAAGTCAAAAACATAACTCATGTCGTGCCTCCATGGTAATCGGTCACTCTACACGATGTTGTCAAAAGTTGCATTTTGTTGAGCATGTGGTTTGTGACCCAGTGGCGTAGGGGACCTATAACAAACTTTACTTAAATCACAGATAATATAATACTGCTTAAATGAAGGGTAAAGATTTTATTAAGTTATTTAATATATAGTGGGTGAGCGGAGGTGAGCACAACCAACAGCAAAACACATAAACAGTTTGCAAGAACATTTATTGTTCAAAATAAACTCCTACAAACTAATACAAATTAAATTGATTAATAATACTTATAAAATAGCGTCGGCCATTATCGTTCGTACCAGAAGAAGGGTCGAGCAAAAACGTCAAAAATCTAAATGACATAAGTCATTGGTGTTGTCACTTAGAAATAATGTTTAAGGTATACCATATACAGTTAAGGGTGTCCATACACAATTTAACAGATTTATCCCAAAAGAAACAAAAATGCTCGCATTAAAATAAATATTTATTGATAATTTTTTTAATTTGTTTGACTTTGATGAATATTTTGACTTTTGATTGACATGTAATGCTATGATATCTAAGTATGATATAGATTTATGAATCATTATTTGTACTCAGATTCTGTATGTATTTCATTGACTTGCTGAATTGAATAAATAATAAATAAAATAATAATAAATAAGTTATTACTTCCTCCTAGAAATTGAGCTAGCCAAACAATTCATACACTTTTTTTGTCTTTTTTTCGGCAAATTGATTTATTAAATCATCTGTAGCTGAAGACGATCACAGTTTTTCTAAAATTTCTGACTCTAGTGACAAGTCTGATTATTTATATGTTATTTTCCGGTGAAGCACAAGATTAAGTGACATTGTGGATAAGATTTTACGCAATTTATAAATTTTTTCTTACACACGTTGGGGGCCTCTGTAGCCCCCGGGGCCCGTATCATTCACACAGCGGTAGCTACTCCCCTGTTTTGACCTGTAAGCCCACCTAAGATTAGGTGGACCCGTTGTCTGATGCCCCTATATATGAATTTACTACAATCTTTATGCCATTCTCCTATGAAGGATATGGAGCGTTTCATACCAGGCGACAGTTTCCATTCTATACGATGGCTTTTATAGACATATTCTTTGATGGCTTAGCTGATGTTAGCTTTATGAAATTGAGTGCATATTACTAGCTCATGATGAAAATCATTTGTTTCAGGATTTTTCAACAAATGGAATCTTCAATGTTGGCAACGAAATAAAGAATGAAAACAAGGTAAGTGAAGGCTAATTTTCTTTATAAACTCGCAAATGTCCTACAGCTGGCCTACAAGCTGTGGCTACCAGTCCAACGCGAACTAAGTTTGGAAATTATGTTCTATATCGCACAATCAAGTAGTTCTAACTATAAACGAGATAAAAAATATCTTCTAAGATATATACAGAGTGTAAAAGACATGAACAGTCAAACGAGAACCATGTATTCTATACATCAAAATAAGACATATTTAAAAAAAAATATTGCTGGGAAATGATTTTTTATTTTTTGGTGTTAAAAAAAATTGCAAATTGTACCGCGCAATGTAAAGGGCTCAACTCGCACGCAACTCGCAAAACCGCGATAATTTTGCCAGACGGCGGCCCCGTTCGTAAGTGTCCGTGCGCATCGAGTGAGCTACATTGAATGATAACGTTTTGAAGCCATTTTTTGTTATGAAATACTAAAAAAAATGATAATGTTTCTTTGGACAATAATTAAGAAATAATGTATAGAATACGTTTTCATAAAAAAATTAAAACCGTACTACGCATTCACGCCCACAATTTACAATTATGAACCTTACGTTTAAGAGACAGCGTTGAGTAACACTCACCATAAGTCACACTCACACTTACACAACGTCGCTCTTCATTGGTCGCGTCGGCATTATGGCTGTTATCATGTCCGTCTGTATCGTGTCTGTACCATGAACTTTTGAGCCAGAGAGAAGGGATATCTAAAATCACCATACATTGCTGCGTATACTTTTAAACGCTCTGAGCTTTAAAGGCATGAACAGCAATGGTTATGTAGTTTTATGTTAATAACGTATAGACCAATATTTCATAGTGAAAGATTTTCTCAAGGTGTATTTTGATAAAAACAGCATTATTACATTCGAATGAAATGTGATCCACTTATTAGTGTGTGAACACCAATATTAGGCATTTTTATCACACCGACCGTTCGAGCAGCACTGAGCTGCAACCGAAAAAAATTGACCTGCCCTAGGCGGGAATCGAACCCAGCATCCTCTGCAATCCGGGTGTCTGCGTTAACCACTACGCCACCAGGGCACTGCTTTCGCTGTCGAAATTTGTCAGTGCTTGGTGCTAAATAAAACTACCTTATATTTACAAACGCAACAGCCCAGGTTGCGGAGAATGCTGGGTTCGATTCCCGCCTCCCGCTGTCCCCCGGGTGCGGTCCGATGGCTACTCCCGGTGTCCTCATTGCGGAGGACGCGCCAGGTCGAGCAGCCGTCGGTGAGGAGCGGCCGACAGGTGCTGGCGTTAGTCGGTAGCTCCTGTGGGCTGCTGGCCACCAATTGGTGCCCAAGGAGTGCCTAGACGGGCAGCGTTGGGACGGTCTCGGTGTAGCTGCGCTCACGTGCGCAGATCCCGAGCCGTGCCGTAATAGCGCACTGGAAGTCAGGGCGGATGCTTAGTGGGTATAGAGGGAACGCCTTTACCTCGAGTCTCACATATCCCCTGCGGTTGGCACCACCCCGCAGGGACGATGCGTAAATGCATTTGACCTCCCCGTAAATAAAAAAAGGGTTCGATTCCCGCCTAGGGCAGGTCAATTTTTCAGTGTATTTTCTAGTTTTAAAAGGTTTCAGAAATTTAAAATATTTTATTATGTTTTAGAAACCAGAACCAACCAGTGGTACCAAGAAGGAGAAAGAAACACCCAAAACAGCGCGTTCGACAAACAATTCTGGGCCACAAACACCGGTAAGCCATGACTTTGTTTGTGTAGATAATACATACATACATACATACTTTTTGGCCCCAAGTAACCTTTGAATGTTTCCGTTATCTACCTGTCTCTTTCTAACTCTACCCACAAGTAATATGATGACCCCTGCAGTCCCTAATGCGCAAACAATACGAACGTTCCCAACAGTGCAAACGCCTTGGACCGAATTGAATACGGTGCTATGTGCACTATTTGCGTGCAATCAATTTGATCCACGCTTTTTGTGTAAATGTCAAAACGTCTAAGAAGAGGTTATGTAAAAACCATTTAAACACTAAAATAGCACTCAAGGATTATTAATAGAGTAAAGTAAAATTATTGTAGCAAATAAAGTAGCTATAACGAGTCTTTATTAATTCAAAACTCTAAATGTTTACTCTAATAATTCATACACATAGACGTCAAATTCGAGTTTGACATTTGCGCACATGCTGCACTACCTCTTTTTCGTGTGCACCGTTAGCACTGCTTAATGACGTCACTCATGACGTCACATATTTTCGTTGGTGCGAATACGTTCAATTTGATTCACTCCGGATGCGCGCTATCGGTGCCGATAGCGCACATATGCGCAATTTGGACCGCGGTGAACGTGCGTACGTATGACGTATTGGACGGTCATGTAACACGTGCTTTAATGGTTAGAAAGAGACAATTAGATGATAATAAGTTTTAGCGTCAAATTTTTTGTTATACCTATAAATTTTAGTTTTACCTGTACATTTCTTGACACAGTTCGTTCGAACACAACCAAACGCGCGCGAAAACACGTTTGCTTTAACAAACTGGTAAAAATAAAAAAAATGAAGTAACCCCCGACACAAAAAAAAACTAAACATAAAAAAACGACCTTTTAACTACATTAAAAGAACCTATTAATATTTTTAAGATGAACGTCGCTGCGTTGGAAGACCGCTAATCCGTACTTTAGCATTATCAATTTTTTTTTATTTGAATTTTGATTTCATTTTATTTACTTAGCGGTCCCCCAACGCAGCGAAGTTCGTCTTAAAAATATTAATAGTTTCTTTGAATGAAGTTAAAAGGTCGAATTATTTTTCTTTTCAGCTTTTTTTGTCAGTTTACTTACTTTTTTTTAAATTCAAATCAATAAAAATCGAAGTAAATTTATATGGATTCAAAACAATTAATACATATAGTTAAAAAAACAAAAAATACACAAGAAAAATTGAAACCAAAAAGGCCGCCACTCAGCATTATGTTGCAGCATGCACAACACCTGCAACGCTGGTATTCTGTGGGAGCCTATGTAAAATGTATGTGTGCTGGCCAACAGACTACATCTACTACTGATTATTTAAATGAACTAAATGCATGGGAGTAAAATCTGCCCAAAATTTTTAAAGTATTTCATTCTTTTTAAAGTAATAAAATTGTTGCCAACATTTCTCCAACCTTAGAAACGAGTTCAAAACACTATGAAGAACATACGTGTATACCACCTGTATCATCTTTTGCACTTCACAAAACTGACTTTCAGGAAGTAAGTTCTACCTTAATGAATCTTAAATCGAACAGTGCGCCTGGATGGGACAACATTCCAACTCGTTTCCTGAAAGCAGCTCACGTACAGTTAGTTCCTATCATAACCCACTTAATAAACCTGTGTTTTGAACAGGGCATTTTCCCATCTGCTCTTAAAAAGGCGCTCATAACCGCAGTACATAAAAGTGGTAATAAAGCTGATGTATCCAATTTTAGACCAATCTCTGTGTTACCATCCATCTCCAAAATTTTAGAAAAGATATTAAATTCTAGACTTGTGAACTTTTTAAACAAATTCAATTTACTTTCATCACAACAATTCGGCTTCCGGCAAGGTATGTCTACAGAGGATGCTGTCTCGGCACTCGCTTCTTCTGTAACAGAAACAGTTGATAGTGGAAAAAAGTGTCTTGTTACCTTTTTAGACCTCAAAAAGGCCTTCGACACAGTTTCTGTGCCTATTCTTCTGAATAAACTGCAAAGAATTGGTGTCCGTGGCTTGCCTTTATTGTTATTTAAAGACTACTTGTCGGAGCGAATGCAGAGAGTTAAAATTGGAAGTAACTTTAGTGAAGACGTTATTATAAACTACGGTGTACCTCAGGAAAGTGTACTGGGGCCGACATTATTCATTATTTACATAAATGAGCTAAGTAATATGACCTTATCAAACGGACAAGTCTTCTCGTACGCAGATGACACTGCTCTTCTTTTTACTGGAAAAACTTGGGAATGTGTTCGTAAAACTGCTGAAAATGGCCTCATGAAGGTGACGTCCTGGCTCAACAAAAATCTTTTAACTCTGAACACGGTAAAAACCAACTACATCTGTTTTTCAATGTATGATCGAACTCAACCTACTGCTAACTTCCAGCTAAAACTACATAAGTGTATTAACACCTCAGACTTGGATTGCTCTTGCATAAATATAGGTAAAGTTAAGTCCACTAAATACCTAGGTATAATATTTGATCAGAGACTGTCTTGGCATACGCATATTGAATTGATCATGGACAGAGTTAGGAAATTGATTTGGACTTTTAAGGTATTGCGTCATATTGCCCATAAAGAACTATTAAATCAAATATATTTATCACTGGCTCAATCGGTTTTGGGTTACTGTTTGCCTATCTGGGGAGGTGCAACAAAAATGAAACTCCTTGAATTAGAGAGGGCACAAAGATCCTTATTGAAAGTTATGTATTTCAAACCATACAGGTTTCCTACTGATATGCTTTTCTTGACATCTGGTCTTCTTAGTGTTCGAAAGCTATACATACTGCAGATTGCTCTAAAAATGCATAAATCTCTTCCCTACAACGTGACTTATTTAAGTACCAATAGTAGAAGAAAGAAAAATATAGCCCCCACTACTAAGATTAAAACTATTTTCGCTCGTCGTCAATATGGGAGACAGTCATCTTTTCTGTATAATATAATCAATAATGAATTAAATGTATATCCACTTACTCTATCTGAGTGTAAAAAATCTGTCACTGATTGGTTAATGACTAAAAGTTATGGAGATATTGAAGACATGATCCAAGCTAAAAAAAATTTTAATTAGAATGTATAAACGCGTACTTACACAGACAGACAGACATACTCACACTCACACACACACACACACACACACACACACACACACACACACACACACACACACACACACACACACACACACACACACACACACACGCACGCACGCACACACCTCAGCTTCGCCCATTAGGTACAAGAGTAGATTGTAATGTTGTTATTTAACTTTGTTAACACAAGAGCGGCATTTCCTAACACAAGCAATTAATATATGCTTAAAAGGAAATTCCAAACACTGTATGTAGTAATAAGTCTTTGAACCGTAATAAAATATTTTGTATTTGTATTTTGTATTAAAGTACTCGCGGACCCTAACTTCGATAGAAAGGTAGGTACCTAATATTTTTTTCTTGAATATCAAGAGAGTTGATGACCTTGAAACGCCTGAACAGATTTTCATGAATTGTCGCTAAGAACCTTCTCGATCACGACAACTTTCGAAAAAAAAAACCGTATCAAAATCGGTCAATTCGTTAAGAAGCTACGATGTCACAGACAGACACACAGACCTACATACCCAAAGACATACACGTCAAACTTATAACACCCCTATTTTTGCGTCGGGGGTTCATAAGTAATCGCGCGTGATTGCGCGTGCAATCCTGTACTTCGCTCGCTCTTGAGAACGCACGCATTAGCGTCTGTGTAAAGGCAGCATACTTCGTACTTCGACGGTCGCTTCTATTTCACCTGTATTTTATCATCTCTGGTGGAAAGGCACGCTAAATCCTTATCAATGTGACGCCGTCTTGGTGGAGTGGTTAGTATAGCTGCTTACACATCAAGCGGTCCGGGTTCGAGTCCTGGTAGCGGCAAATATTTGTGTGATGAACACGAGTATTTGTTGACGAGTCATGGTTGTTTATATATTTTTTAAGTTTATTTTTAAAAATATCTAAAAATGTTATGTAGATATATTAAAAAAAATGTCCGTTATCTAGTATCCATAAAACAAGTTCTTAATGATACTTACTAAGGGCTAGATAATTGGTGTGAGCGTAGAAATATATTAGTATTATTAATTTTACAGAACCCAAAACCAGTGAGAGAAACCAAGAAGGAGGAAGAAGTGCCCAAAACAGCGCTTACCATCACAAGCTCTGCGGCTAAAGACACCATTCGAGCTCCAAGAACATACGGCATGAACCTTACAAACGGTGACGGGTACACTTGGAATGTTAGTAGATTTGATATTATTTTTAACGCCGACGATACGTATTCCTTTCTCTTACCCTGCGCCCAAAATATTTGGGGTAGGTGAAGTATATCTTGGTATTGACAATACCAAATAATATTAATAAATAAAAGTAATAAAGTCAATAACATAAAAGCCAGCGCAAGCTGAGAGTTTTTAACAAAAATAAAAATAATATATTTATTTTCTCACCATAATTACCTAATTATTGTGTGTGTGTGTGTGTTGAGTGTATGTGTGTTGTGTGTGTGTTGTGTGTGTGTTGTGTGTGTGTGTGTTGTGTGTGTGTGTGTTGTGTGTGTGTGTGTGTATGTGCGTGCGTGCGTGTGTGTGTACGAATAATTCAACTCGCGTGTGATTAGATTTTACATTTTGTTATGCCCGACGTTTCGTAACACATTTCAGCGTTCATGGTCACGGGATGACTAAAGATGTAGGTTGTCATATTTTATGAAATAGTTAAATCTACCGTCACTTCAATTATTAATTTGGAGTGTTCCGATTTACGCAAACGGAGCTGTACTTGATGTTACCTAATGCAACCAAAATATTTGGAACAGCAGATTTTTAGATTAATTGATTGGCCTCATATTAGGGGTAAGCACTATGAATGAATGAATCATGAGTAGGTTCTTATTTTAAAAGGATTACCGTGTCTTTCCAGTCTCCCTGTAGTTTCAATGTTAATTGTTTAAAATTTATTGAAATGAAAAACCCATACTTTGGTAGACTTTTTGAACCCATTATATTATAAATACTGATTGTTTATCATTTCAGGAATTATTCGGACCGACTAGACTGCCGCAAAGTGTGACTGACAAACCGGACAGCGCAAACAAAGTAAGTAACATTACCTACTATTTATTTATATTTTTAATTATATAAGGTTACAGCCAACACATACATACGTATCAGTTTAAATAAAATTTCAAATTTTAATCTCTTACACATCTATGCGCTGGCCTTTTTTATGGGCGTAGATACACAGGATTCCTAATACAGATTCTAGGTTTAGTACCTATCTACATTATCAATTATTATTTATATTATAGTGTTATGTTTGTCAACAAACTTGTTAATCTTGTTACCGATGTAGTTCTAGCGGAAAGATGTGCAAATGACGTTTTCATCCCACCACCTCGGAAAGTGTAATTTTGCGCTTCGAAATCTGGCTGGAAAATTCTATTTTATTCGCTTGAGTGGCAAAGTAGATTTGAATTTAGAACATCACATATAATGAGTACTCAATATAATTGTAAATTCAAAACGTCATTAAACCTATTTAATGTAACCTCTATGGTGCCAAATTTATGATTAGAACTTTTTAAATTGTGAAAAAATTCTTTTTCATTTTGTCATTTCCTCGCTGAGGTGGGATGAAAAGTTACGTATTGCACTCGAGTGGAAAGATTTTTCACCTTGTGCTCGTTTGTTTCCCTCGCTGACGCTCAGGATTCTAATTTAGAATCACTCGCTGCGCTCGTGATTCAACTTTAGAATCCTTCGCTTGCTCGGTCATCCAAATCGAGCACGCGGTTAAAAAGGAACTTTCCACTCTTGTATAATAAATAAATATTCCTATCGTATACAATTTGGCTAATAACGTAACTAAGAGTTTTTTCCCGAGTTCTTGTTGCAAAAACACGTGTTGAGAGACTCTATTTTAAACTAAATCTACCGTACAATTGTTGGTTACTTTAAGTACCTACATCTTCACATGACATTGGCGCAATGCGTAATCTTGTGTCGCGAAGAAGAAGAACGTCACTTTACGTTTTTACACAAATAAACTTAACATCCCTTGAAGTTTAGGCTTATCATTCTTAATAAATTACAGAGTGCTTCGGAGGATAAGGCGAAACCAATCGCTGCTGCCGAAAAAGGTGACGCAACAGAAAATGTAAGATTTTGTCATAATTCTACGCACTCTGGTTCACATGGTCTCCGAAAAAAAATTGTGGCTACCATTACAACGCGAACTAAGAAATTTGGCAATTCGTTTCTTTGTCGCACAATCAAGAAATGTCATTCACTGCCAGCAGACATATTCCTTCTTACAATCCTGGGTGATTCAAAAGAGGATTGCTACACATACGGTCTATCGCGCGGTCTTAGGAGCGTACATGAATGCACACTCGAAAGTCTGCGCGTTAATCGCGCGTGATAAGCCCCCCATCCACTAGTGTTTAATCCTGCCGGAATGTCCAACCTATAAGGAATGAATTCTAGTTAATGGGCATAGCAAAGAACGACGGTGTTAAAATCTTTTTGTCGCGCCCGCACAACGCGACAACCTTGACTTAGTTACATAGAGAGTCGCAGGAAAGCATGTAGAGATGACATTAGTTAATGGCCTCAACGGTTTTATTTATTCCTACGACGATTCTCTACATTTTAAACATGAGGACATGTCTTTCAGAATAAAACACAAATAAAATAAGCGCTAGTGGATGATTTGTATTTTGGACTATTGTATTTTCCAATTTTGACGTGTGTTCGGAATCTCACGTGGCTTAAATGAAGTGACGATAAATTTTGGATATCCAAATCTATCACTCCAACGCTCCAAACTCCATATCCGGGGCCGGATTTAGGGGAGGGCAAGCGGGGCTACACAGCCCAGGGCCTCCACAAAAGAGGGGCCCCCACATTAGAGACTTCGGAGGAAAAATATTCAAATTCAGACTAGTAAACACCAGTAAACAACTTTTCCTTTCATATTTTATTTCGCGTTTTACCTTTACCTATGGTACTTTGTACAAACATGATTACATGAATAATAATAATAATAATATCTTTCTATTTTGTTCGTTGATTAAAGGTCGTAAAGAAGTATGCCTGTTTTTTAACCGAAAACTCGATTGAATAAAATTGTTCATTTTATTTAGAAAATAATTTGGGGCTAAGGGGCCTCCACTCCTTTGTTGCCCCGAGGCCTCCAGACCTTCAAATCCGGCCCTGATCCGCGCGCTCATATGTTGCCGATTCCACTTGTCAGAAGTCGCTGCGTGGGATGAAAGTAAATTGGCAGTGACGCGAATGGCGCAATCGTGTGTTAGATCAATTTTCGTGAGTTACCCACTTAACGTTTTGGTCCAGCTCGGTAGATATCTACCACTCTCTCTCTCTCTTCATTTAAGAGCAGTGCTCTTGTCGGTGCAGCCTATGAGCATGAGCATTCCTCCGCTTCTCCCTATCCTTAGCCATCTCTTTGACCTCCCTGTACGACTCGACGCCAACCTTCTTCTTAATTTGTTTGGTTTAGCTAAACCTTGGCCTTCCTCTCCCTCTCCTTCCTTCCACCTTTCCCTCCATGGTATTTTTAAAAAACTCGTTGTGTCGAACAAGATGGCCAAACATTCTTCCCTATTTTCTATTGTATCTAACAGCGTTCTCTTCTCGTTCACCATTTCTAGTACCCTTTCGTTGGTTACCCTCTGTGTCCAACTAAACCTCTCCATTCTTCGCCAACACCACATCTCAAACACTTCCAAGATTTCTCTGTCATTGTCCATGTCTCACATCCATACAGGGCAATACTCCAGCAATAAGTCTTGATGAATCTCTTCTTTGTTTCTCTCGATATTTTAGATGTTAAGATTTGCTTCTTACTTAGAAAACTTTGCTGCCCGATGGCGATTCTGGATATCTACCACAAGACCATTAAAATCAATTGTGTCTGGATATTATTAATCATCCACAGATTACAGGCCGCTATTACCTCTCGTACAATCTTTACTCTACTTCTGCTTAAGTACCAACAGGTGAAATGGAATCATTTGCTTGTCCTTTTTATAAATAAATAATTTCATTATGTATAATAAAAATAACAATCTTACATAATGAAATTTTATCAAAATTATATTACAGGGTGCTTCTGAAGATAGTAAGAAATCAAACGTGGATGCTGAAAAAGTAGAGCCAACAGAAAATCCAACTGAAAAAGTAAGTTATTGACATAGATGATTCTATTTTGTTAGAAACAATTAAGTAAGACGCCGTCGTGGTGGAGTGGTCAGTATAGCTGGCTTCACATCAAGCGGTCCGGGTTCGAATCCTGGTAGCGGCAAATGTTTGTGTGACGAACACGAATGTTTGTTTGCGAGTCATGGTTGTTTATATATTTATTTAAGTTTATTTACAAAAATATCTAAAACTATTATGTATATTAAAAAAAAATGTCCGTTATCTAGTATCCGTAACACAAGTTCTTAATGATACTTACTTCGGGCTAGATAATTGGTGTGAGCGTGAAAATATATTATTGTTATTATTATTAAGTACCCTACGGTTTGCGCAGGGAGGAAGAGTGCGTATAAGCTGCCTGTTGATTGCAGCGGAGAGAGCGGAGCTCTGCCATTAACCAATAGGATTGCTCAAAATCTCCGCGTCCCTCCTAGAGAAATGCACTGAAAAAATATTATTTTTTTTCAGTACATTTTTCTAGTACTAATATTTACGCGTTTGTAAACGCAAAAATAAAATTATTCCATAATGTAACGTAGTTTCATCTTAACTGGGCGTCAAATATTTGCAAAAATATTTCGTTCGGTCAGAAGTGCAAATTTCAAAGATTTGATGAAACAATGTTTACCATAAAAACGTAAGCACCAAGCACTGACAAATTTCGACAGCGAAAAGCAGTGTCTCGGTGGCGTAGTTGGTCAACGCAGCCGCCCGGATTGCGGAAGATGCGGGTTCGAGTCCCGCCTGAGGCAAGTCGACTTTTTTCAGTGCATTTTTCTAGTATAAGTCAGAATATTGCAAAAATGCTAAACACCGCACGGATGTTTCTGAAATTCATTCTTAGATTCCAATTATTCGGATTTTTGCAATCGTATGTACTAGGATTTTCGCGGAAAATCCTCTTTAGATAAAATAACTTGGACTAAAATTATTGTTCCAGACTTCATGTGATGAAAATAAGGAGAAACCAAACGAGGATGCTGAAAAAGTCGACGTCTCTGAAAAACCTATTGAAAATGTAAGTTTTATCTATGATTTACTTTTAGGTAGGCTTTTCGTTGCTGTGATTTTATTAGTTTTGGAGCTAAAGCCTTTTAAAAGGGGATTTTATGTCAGGGGAGGAAAAAAAGGCTGTTTCCGGTCATTGACTTTGATTAGCGCGCCAACTACTAAGTATTCTCATACTTAAGAGTCAATATTTTTACTTTCTCGTACGTAGTACCTATAGAGGAAGTCTTGTAATCGTAAAAAATTCGACCTCGAGATTTTGACGGATTTACACGTTTTGGACCTGCCTGATTCCAAAAATATGTTTTTTGGAATTATGTCTGTGTGTGTGTCTGTGCGTTAGCACGATAACTAGAGCATGCTTTAACTTATTACAACCAAATTTAACATACGTGTATGACATCAAAATATAAGGTTTCTATCAAATTTTGAGCCGTCGATCACGAAAGTTAAGCAACCAAGTGCGCGGTTGGTACTTGGATGGGTGACCAAAATTTAACATGCAGGCATGACATCAAAATGTAAGGTTTCTATCAACTTTTGGGTCGTTTCCGGTATACGAGAATGTCAAGGAGAGACCACTCCCGATTTTTTAATCTATAATATAAAAATGAATCTCAACTCAAGCTCAACAACGCCTAGACCAATTTGGCCAATTCTTTTTTAAAATGTTCGTTGAAGTTCAAGGATGGTTTTACGGCGAGAAAAATTCGAATAATTTCTTTATGACAGGACGAAGTCTGTCGGGTCCGCTAGTTGGATATAAATCAGCAATAATAGTCCACGCAAAGCAATATTCATCGTATTTTTTTTTAATTATGGTCATTTTATTTTAACTAGTTCATGGTGTTCTTTCTACTAACGCTTAATTTACCGAAGGAAGAAAAACAAAGAATTCACATCTCGCTATTTTCTATCCTTCATAATTATATTTCCTATTCTATGGATTTATTATTTAAATATTATTTGTTTCAGACTACTTCTACTATAGAAAATAAAGCCGAGAATGCTACGTTAGATGTTTCTAAGGAAGCATTGATGGATAATGTAAGTCAAAGTAATCTACCTATCGCTCCCTAAATTTTTTTCTCTCTAAGTGGGCTAGGTTGGCGCCGCAAACCGATGAAAAAAATATTTTTAAGTAAGAACTTGTGATAAGGATACTAAATAACGGACATTTTTAATACAATAACATAATAATTTTAGATATTTATATAAATAAATATGAAAACAACAATGACTCTCAAACAAATATTCGTGTTTGTCACACAAATATTTGCCGTTACCGGGAATTCTAACCCGAACCTCTTGATGTGTAGGCAGTTGTACTGCCCACTCCACCACAACGGCGTCAAGTCATACATACCAAAGCTATTCATTAACGAATTCTAAACAATTTAGGTAGCTTACCCACACTAAAGACTCATTGAATTTAAAAATTTTTTTCAGGACAAATTACCGGATTGGCTAGCTTTGTTGACCAAAAAGTACATGGAGCAGATGATTGAGGTAAATCAATCTGTAATTATCATCATCATCATCATCAGCTCATATAATGTCCCCACCTCGAGCTCGAGCCTACCCCACATTAGGGGCGATTAGGCCTTAGTCAACCACGCTGGCCAAGTGCGGGTTGCTCCACTTCACACACAACCTAACAATTTTTTCATAGGTGTGTGCAGGTTTCCTCACGATGTTTTCCTTCACCGTAAAAACATCGATTAAACGTCCATATGAATTCAAAATTGTAAAACACATTGGTACGTGGCGGGGATCGAACCAGTGCCTCCCGGGTGGGAGACGACGCACTTACGCACTACGCCACCGACGCTTCATCTGTAATTTCATCTTCAATCTGTAATTATATCATGTTTTTATTAAATTCTTGCCATATACACAAAGTAAGGCCCGGACTCTATCAAAGCGGAGACCTGCGAAGATGTTCAAAGCGGAGACGAGAACAGATGTTTTTCAACAAAGATGTATCCACAGGTACTAGGTGGTAGACCCATATGTAGGGTCGCCTGGGTAGGGAACACCGCCTTTCTTATTTCTGCCGTGAAGCAGTTCGCTGTGTTTGGGATTGAAGGGAAAGGTAGCCAGTGTAATTACTAGGCATGGAAGGCACATCATCTTAGTCCCCGATGGCAATGCATTTGCAGTGTTAAGTGATTTACCCTTAATATTGCACGTGTCTATAGGCGACGGTAATCTCTTAACACCGGGTGGGCCGTAAGCTTATTTGCCATCTCGTAATATTATTAAAAAAAAACATTTGACGTTTAACAAACGATTGATAAAACGAATAACGAGTATTGCATCCTTAGGATTAATTATTCCTTTTGTTACTTTTAACTATAATAATGAACTATCTTATTATCTCCAACAGACCATGAAGACGCTAATAGAGAAAGCTGTAAAAGAGCAAATGGGTGAACGTAATGCAACAAAAGGAACACAAACTGAAGACCTCGATGATAATAAAGAGGATAAGAAATACCCCAAACTGGAAAACGACTTGGACGTAAATGAAGAACCTATCAAAGACAATAAACCAGCTGCCAATAGCACTGACTTAACAAAAGATACAGCGGAGGCGAAAGTGAATGGCGAAGACAGCTCAAACAAAAATGCGACTGACGACTTCAATAATAATACCGACTGGGTTATAGACGACAGAGATGCAAGCAATAGTACTGATTTACCAAAAGACAATACGACGGCTACAAATAATAGTACTGAAGGACCTTCTAATAGCGAAGACTTTAAGTTAAAAGATTTTAGAGATAATTATTTTGAATTTGTGGAAAACAAATCCAAAAATAACAGCTCTAATAGCACAGAAAAAAAAGCACCACTTCCTATAGCCGTTAATGCTAATACTTTAATTGGTAGTTCTGTAGGCAATGATAAGGTGACTAACATTTTTATATTCTATCCAAATAATGAGGTTAGTGAGTTAATAGACGAACTAAAGGAAAGTCACGGCAAAGATGATAAATCGTTAGACATCGCAAAATTTTCTGAAAGCGATTCGGATGAAACTGCTGAAAATATTGCAGCGACCGAAGCTCCGCACAAGAAAGATGAATTAGCTTTAATCGAAACAACTGCGTCTCCTAAAGAACATAGTAACAAATCAACGACCGTACAAGATAATCCAACAACTGTTACAACAACTGAAACTGCCCCTACAAGTGCATCGACAACAGAAACTGTATCTACAACGCAATCAATGATAGAAAAAGTTGAAGATAAAAATGAAGTTGACAGTACAACAAGCACATCGACAACAGAAAGGATAGAAGATAAACAAGACGCTACAAGCACGTCAACAATAGAAAATCCTTCTACGATGCCACCAACAACAAAATCAACAGCAGAAAAAGTTGAAGTTAAAAATAAAGTTGACAGTGCAACAAGCACATCGATAACAGAAAATATTGAAAATAGACAAGATAGTGCACGCACGTCAACAACAGAAAATACACCTACAATGCCACCAACAGCAGAAAGTACAACAAAGAAAAGTGAAGATAATGAAGATGTAACTACAAGAACGTCAACGCCAGAAAATACATTGGCTATGCCAGCAACAACAGAATCTACAACAACCAAAAGTAAAGATAATAACGACGCAAATGATACAAGCACTTTAACGCCACACAATACATCTACGATGCAACCAACAACAGAATCTACAACAACAAAAATTGAAAATGAAAATGTTGTAACCACATTGGCAACAGAAAATACGCAATCAACAACAGAATCTATGACAGAAAGAGTTGAAGTAACATCAACAACAGAAAATACATCTACGATGCTGACAACTACTGAAACTGTTGATAATAAATCTGATGCAGAAAAAAAAAACCTTGCAGATAAAGGAACGGGAGACAGAGAGAAAGAAAAAGAGACGACTGTATAGGTTTCTTTATTGTAATGTTTTGTGGTAAACTTTAATTTATAATAGGGGTTTAAGTATGAAATTGTCGATTTTTTTCCTCATTATTCATTAATATATAATTCCTTTAATACAATAGCTATGTCCATTATTATTTTTCTATTTTAAACTTCCTTACAAGGATATATTTATATATAGTTTTATTCTTATTTTTTTCACTAGAAATACATCTTCGATAACAGCTCGTCCTAAAAGGTGCCCGTCTCCGTTATAAAAATATGAATATTTTTTTACAGGTATAAATTCTCAATGTTTCCTCTAAGTATCTTATAGCTTAATGTTGTCTAAACATATCCACAAAATTACACAAAATTTAGATTTGTAGTTCCTTAAAAAATGGCAAATATGTTTGTATGGAAAAAAATATTTTCGTTAAATTCTCTATACAAAACGGCAATTTCATACTTAAACCCCTAATATTAATTATGTAAGTACAAAGAGCATCAGAAGCCTTCACATAATAATCATTCAGTCAAAACCTGGTCTTGAGTTTGAGGAGTGAAATATGTCGAGCGAATAAGTAACATGTTTTTGAGTGTTTCATTTTATTAAATGAATATACCTACATAATATTTATATCTTACTGCATATTGTTTTAGAGATATCGATACGGATCTGTAGTGCATAGTGGAAAACCAATTACGGTTTATAGTGCACGGTATTACTTAAGTTTTAGTTTAAGATATATTGTAAGTATTGAAATAAATCAAAAATAAAAATTCAAAGAAAATTGTACAGCACAAGCCATTATTAATCTTTCAAATATTCGTGCTTGGGTCAAACAACACAACATGGTCCAAATGAACGCATCAAGTATAGTTACGAGCTGTCAACAAAACCAAAATGGCGGTCGAAATGTTGTGAACATCCTATAATAACATTCCCTGTACCACGAAAGACGTAGCGATAGGCACTTCTCATGTTTATCGCTTACGAAAGAAAGGGACAGAGATACCTCTTTCTTTAGCCTGCTTCAATCTAATAGTAATCATATGTGATAGCTAATTAGTTAAATAAGATTCTTATTATATTATACTTTTGACCCATTTAAAGAAAATACCCCTTTGTTAACCCATTTAAAGAAAATATTTAAACTACAACGTCATCTAATCGCATAAATTTAATAGCTATAAATTATTTTGTAAATAACAACCTTATGCTTATCCTAATTTATGTCTATTTTTCTACAAATAAACGATTAGAAATAAAACTGCATTTTTAATAAAACGATTTATTTTAGACCACTATATAACAAGTCCTATATGGCACAGTATAAGAAAACGAATTGTTCAAATCAAAATAAAAAATACTTTATTCACTGTATAAGTCGATTGACGTCGGAAAATTTGTGAGAGCTACACGTCTTACTTAAACTACAATGAACAATCAAAAATTCTCAGTACAGCAGCAATGTACAACGAACACATTCTCCCGAAGTTCTCCGACAAATTCCGATTACAAACGACGATACTGCGTAAATAGTATTGAACTCTATGTCGACTAGGGTAAAGTCTATTTTAGTTTCAGACAAAAAGATTTTATTAAATAAATAACATTATTATTGCCACAGTACATAACGTTCAAAAAGGTTTCCTACAATATAGCCCATAATGACTTTTTTAATGGACAAAAATATTGCAAGTTTTTTTGTTAATTTAGTACTAATTTTTGACACAAATTCTTGCTAAAATGGCGCCAGCTGTTAAGACCTCTCAGACACAAAGGACGCTATAGACATCGACTTAAAAACCTACACTATATAAACGCATTCAAAATAAATCTACTTATACAAGTCCAAGATATTTATTAAACCGTATTTTATATAAAACTTTTTAAAGTAATAAATATACAATTTGCTTATATACGTAAGTTATAAATAAAGTCGAGACAAGTTTTTATTCATCTTACGCGATGGTAAATGACGTTAAGGACGAGGATGGAATAGAGCTTTGCCTGGAACCCTTACCACAGAAGGACTGGCAACAGTAGCGTAGCGTGGGTATCGGCCGCCCGGGGCGGAAAATAATTTTGCCGCCCTCTTATTTTGGTATTTCAATTTAATGTATACTATGCATTACACACTAAGAAGTTAAAAAAGTATAGATGCGTTGCACTCGCTCGAAAATGGCAACTAAAAAGTCGGGCAATTGCCGGATTTACATTCTGTTTGGAACTAATGAAAAAAGAATCGGGAACGCTCTCGCATTTAGGCTGGACGACTGCACTTCATTGCAACGCTTTAAGAAGGTAAACGCTCGTCTCCGCCAAATGATCACCAAATAGTGTCCTTAAAAAGTCTACATTAACGCATAAACTAACTCAGTGACTGTTTTTATAAATACGTTTATATTAAAATATTTAATTTTTGTGATCAATTACTATTTTTGAGTTAACAGCGCCCCTTTGGTGGTAAGATATACATCAGCCTAAGTATAATAGAAAAAAAACTTGACTCTTTATTAAAACAATAATTATTTTAAATAAAATCTGTACTACTAAGCGTGTGTTTAATCATAAATATGTTTAAAATTATAATAAAACCTATTCGATAATTAAAAATTATTGCTAACGCAAAGAACACTTTGCACGAATGGACTTAAGAACTTATTTTGCTTATTGTCAACTGTAGAGAACGTGTAAAATTAGGAACTATTGAACGAATAAAGATAAAAAAGTGTGCTTTAGACCACACGACTGAAATTAAACTTCTATAATAATTTAAAAATTATCTCAACTGACTTGACAGGCAATTCCTCTAGTCATCGGCCGTGACGCGATGTGTTCCAAAGGAGATTGCTCAAATTGGCCTAAGAACCAAAAAAATATTGAGATATTTGATAATTCTTGTTATAATTTATGCTATAATTAACAGTCATTAGATTCTAACGGACACTTCTGATTATTACATTCATTTTAAAAAGGACTTTATCATTCTACCGTTTTAGAAACCATAAGATCACCTTTTTAATGGCTTTGGTGTTTTAACATACAGCCAAAGATTTAAAGTTGTTTAATTTACAAAAATACAAATCTCTTTGGTACAGATTGATTAAAATTAAATTACATTTTCTTTTAATCAATAACAATATTATTATTATCAACATTATTTACGCTAAATGCAAACGTGCAAAGCCAATAATAAAGATGGTAGTCGCCACCATGAAGTTTATTGTCATACATTTTTCGCCAAGCACTCCCTAGATACGTTAAAAGGTGTTACACAATAAAAATGTTTTAATACAAACCTAAAAAAGAAATAAAACTACTGAAGGCATGGCTGTATGACCTAGATCCCTTTACCTTCCCCTAATAGGGAGAATTTAAAAATATAAGGTGCTTGTGTTTGTTTGCGGTGTTCGGTGCGATTTTTTATTTCTAACTTTACTTGGCCTTTCCAACGGACTTGATATATTGCCACACTGACCTACCTGGCTTTGAACTACGGACTTTGTAAATGATTTTTTGCATGATTTTCCTAGTTTACTTACTAGTTTCTTTTTTTATTATTTTACATCCGTTTGGAAACAACCTCAATATCAGTAAGTAGTATGCTAATAATTAAGTTCTCAGAAGTGCCAATCAACGTTTATACAGTCATTTACTTATAATTTCGAACCTAGAAAATAATTTTTCATGATTGTTGGTTCTTAGGCCAAACATGTATGGGATCTGAGCAATCTCCTTTAAATAGTAACTTCCGTTTGGCTCGCCCAATCATACTTTTCTTAACGCATTCACAAGCTTACTCCACAAGTCAAGCGAGCGTAAAAAAGGTTTACTTCAAAAATAATGGCTTATTAAATTGCTGTTGAAGATTTATCTTTCAGTTTTGTAAAATTTAACTGTATATAATTAATTTTAAAACCTATAAATAATTATGCATATACCATATTATTAAATATTGTTAAATACACAAGGAAACATGCAAAATTATTTTGAAACAATTTTTTTAAATATACTTTGAAAGAACTTGCTGTATTTTCCTTAGGGCAGTTCCTTATTTCTGGCATTGTTATTAACAGTACATTGCAAACTACACTCTAAGGTTAAAGTCATAAGAATCACGTTTGACAACTGTAAAAAAGAAATAAAAAAAAATTCGATAGAAAAAAGGGTTTCTATAAAATAAAATTTGTTTTTTTGTTTGTTAATAAAACATAATTACAGTACCATTGTGTACGATATATTTAAATAGTTGTGTTTGTTATTTGAGAAAATTATAATTCATGTAAGTACATTTCATACCCAATATTTTTTAATAAACACATTTTAATATGCAAACAATATCATGCGTGTAAAAACAATTCGTTTATTTTTCTATACAGCAACACTTTCACAATTTGTACTTCGCTAAATTTAAATCCTATTTGACAATAAAAATCAATATATTAGATTTATTAAAACTACACTTCGCAGTGTAAATGTTACGCGCAAAAAACAGCGTACTAATAAAACAAAATAATTGTAAATAAATTTGTGGAAGATATAGAAGATTTTCTTAGAGTTAAATTCACGCAATCTCAAGAAACGAACTCAAATTGTTTTACACAAACGTATGGCCCGCCTACAACATGTAAACTAAATAACCAACACCCTGAATACAGGTGGTTTATGATCGGCTTCCAAGTTTTTTTTTTTCAAAAAAAATTTATTGAAATCAACTCTGAAGCCGATCCCAAACCACCTGTGTTCAGGGTGTTGGTTATTTAGTTTACATGTTGTATAGACATCTATAGCACGATAACAGAGAAGGTCGAACTCCAATCAATAATCTGCAATGGACTTTTAATGTTAACGTAAAAGAAGAAAGATCAAAGTATGCTGGCAACACACAAAAAGTAGACGTTCACTCGAAATACTTTTAACATACGAGGGTGGATTGAAAAGTTCTCGGCCTAGTCAATAAAATAAAGTACAATCCATACAAATTTATTTTTATTTTTCGACGTAATCTCCATCTAACTCAATGCATTTCTTCCATATGTTTTCTAAAGCGTCTATACCTGTTTTAAAAAAATATTCCTGAAGCTCCTCCAAATATTGACTAACTGCAGCTTTGACCTCTTCATTTGATGAAAATTTCTGGCGACCGAGGTGTTTTTTTTAGGTTTCGAAACAGGTGAAAGTCCGAGGGAGCCAAACCAAGTGAATAAGCCGAGTGGGGCAACAATTCAAAACCACAATCGTGAATTGGAACCATAGTCTCAACAGACGTGTGAACGTGAGCATTGTCCTGATGAAACAACACTGTTTTGCTCAGTTATCCTGGGCGTTTTTCTTTAATTTCTTCACGTAAACGGCGTAAAAGAGTGCAGTAGCATGCTGACTTAATGATTTCCCCATTCGGGAGGTAGTCCACCACGATGAAGCCATTCGCATCCCAAAAGACGGATGCCATCACTTTTTCAGCTGAAAAAATTGCTTTCGCTTTTTTTTGGGGTCGGTTCACCAGATTTTTCCATTGTTTGGATTGTTGTTTCGATTCTGGAGTATAGTGGTGAACCCAGGTTTCATCCATTGTTACAAACCTATTCAAAAAATCTTCCCGATCAGTCTCAAACATCTCCAAGCAGTCGCGAGAAATCGTGAGTCGAATTCGCTTTTGTTCAACTGAAAGCAACCTGGGGACCCACCTAGCAGAAACCTTAGAAAATCCAAGTTCGTGCACAATGATGTTTTGTGTTCGTTCATATGAGATGCCCAAAGTCTCAGCAATATCCCTGATAGTCAATCTGCGGTTTTCCAATATGAAATCACACACTACCGATGTTTTCTCTAGTCGTAGACGTCAAAGGCTGGCCGGAGCGAGGGTCATCTTCGATGCTTTCTCGACCACGTTTGAATTCCGCAACCCACTTTTTCACAGTGCTATACGACGGGGCAAATTCCCCTAATGTTGTTGTCATGTCAATATGGATCTCTTGTGGTGTTAATTTTTTTTACACAAATATTTAATGACCACGCTTTGTTAAATTTTCTACATTTTCCAAAAACGTTGCGCTTCGTCTCTCTCAACTCGCTCTTACTCAAAAACTACGAAACCCACAAAGAAGAAATTCACCATCGTGATAGCCAAAAAACAAACGAATTCAAAGAGGCTAGTATCATATAAATACCATCACTATTTATATGTCAGGCCGAGAACTTTTCAATCCACCCTCGTATTTTTGATTATACAGAATGTAAAAATACCAAGACAAATCCCAACTCTACGCATTCTATACCCACATCAAAACAAGAAACATATAAAACAATGATTGCTGGGAAAAGGATATATTAACACCAAAAAAATTGGTTGTCTGTAAAGTCGGTTTACTGACGATAGTTGAACGTGACAACGTCTTAAGAAAACACGGATGGAACGGTAGCATTTTTCAAAAGAAAAATTTAATTTCATTTGTTTAATAGATTTCGCATTATAGTATGAATAAACTTGTAATAAAATCTCTTTGGCTATACTATTTGTATCTGGCTGGTATTGGTATCATTGAAAGTTTAAATTTTAAAGAACATAATTCCAAATTCAAATTAGAGAATTAGATTCAGAGCGAGGTAACGCCGCATGACGTCATGTTTTTTCGTGCGTGCAGCCGGCTCTATCGAATTATAAGACGTTGTCACGTCAAAAAAAATTGTGTGTGTCAGCTCCGACGCACGACTGGAGTTTACTCCGAGACAGGTGAGATGGCGCACCTGCTGTCATCCGTGTTTTGATAGTTAGAAAGCTGCGCGACATAGGATGCGCACTAAAAACGTAACGAGGTCATTCATCGATAGATTTTACTCCTCACATTTTTCTCATACCGGCCCCTTATATATGCAAATCGATTCTTAAGGAGTAAACTCCAAAAAAGCTTTTGTGTTAAAAACAACTCCATAAAATACCGCGCAATGTAATATACAACGCGCGAGTCGCGCGGCGCTTAGCAACTTGGAGACGTGCGCCACGTTCGCTCGGCTGACGGGAATGGAACCATAGCGAGTGTACATTGAGTAACGACATTTTTTGGTATGAAATAGTTAACATTTTGATAATGTGTCTTTGGACAAAAATTAAGATAATGTTTTCAATTAGTTTTCATAAAAATCTTGAAAAAAAAATTTATACTTTGACCTTCAATAACTTCATAACTATTAACTTCCCAGGTATAGTCTAGAAGAAGAAAATGGTCCTGATGATGAGCGGAATACGTAGTCCACGGCTTTGTCATTGGTCTTTTTACACACGTTATACAGCGTTACTTTTTTATCACCTTCGATAATTTAAGGGACGCTTCTTTCATTAAAAACAAACAACTGTTGCTTTGGGACGAACATCGAAATCGCGAAAAAAATCATCTTTTCCATACAAAAGTGCAACATCTACGCAACCAAAAAGTATGTCCCATAGCAATAGTTGTTTGTATGTATTGCAGGAAGCGTCCCTTAAATTATCATGGGTGATTAAAAAGTAACAGTGTATATTTTATTTAGTGTAAATTTATTTTATTGTTTATTTTTTGAGTTTATTTTTACCTAAAAAGCTTCAGAGCCTCAGAGAAATGTGATACCTCAGTATTAAGCTATATTATGTTTCTGCATAGCATTGGTGAAAAACATATATTTATCACCAATATTAAGCAGAAATATGACATTTTTAGAAATCCATAAAACTAATAATTTATAGAGATCTATAAAACAGCATATAATAATACAAAATAACGTTTACAACTGGCAACCCTGAAAGACCAAGTTTTTACAACTGGCGACCCAAAAATAAACAAATAAGTGGGCCAACGTAATTCGTCTCGATACAATTGTGTTTCTTGCTTCTTCTTGTGTTCTATTTGTCTGTGATTCTTAATTCTGCTAGCTCCTTCTCTTCGTCGACTTCATCTTCTTCGCTGTCAGAACCGTGTATTGATGCTGCCGGAGTCGTTGTTCCTGTTAAAGTATACTCAGTTTTTAACAGACTTCAAAATCAATGAAAGGAGGTTATCAATTGGACCTTGTATGTAATATTGACAGAATTGGACAGTTTTTGTATGTGTTAGTCTATACTAGCTCCTAAACACGGGTGCCAAATTTCATGACTGTATGTATACATATATGTATGTTTGTCCACGTATATCTCAAAAACTATACTGGGTGTAAAAGACATGAGCAGTCAAACGAAAACCACGTATTCTATACATCAAAATACGACATATTTCAAAAAAATATTGCTGGGAAATGATTTTTATTTTTTGGTGTTAAAAAAATTGCAAATTGTACCGCGCAATGTAAAGGGCTCAACTCGCACGCAACTCGCAAAACCGCGATAATTTTGCGGACGGCGGCCCCGCTCGTTAGTGTCCGTGCGCATCGAGTGAGCTACATTGAACGCTAACGTTTTGAAGCCATTTTTTGTTATGAAATACAAAAAAAATGATAATGTTTCTTTGGACAATATTTAAGAAATAATGTTTAGAATACGTTTCCATAAAAAAATAAAAAAAAAATGACTTTGACCTTCAATAAAATCGTAACTATCAATTTCCCAGGTATAGTCTAAAGGAAAAAAAATGTTATGATGGTGAGCAGAATACATGGTTCTCGTTTGACTGTTCATGTTTTTACACCCTGTATATATTATTCGAAAAGCGAGAAACAAAAGTTTTATCTCAACGGTCCGAATCTTTCTATTTAGTTAAACTAAAAAAAATAGTACAGTGAAATACATTACACCACGGAAGCGGTTATTTTTTTCTCTCTCTCTATTTGTCACTACATCTACTTATTGTCATGTGTCTTTCATGTGAGTGACAACTAAACTACTGAACACCGTGGACCAAAACTAATTTATGGTTGGATAAAACCAACAGCACGCAATTACGCCCAAAAAACCACCCGCCATATTTGTTAGTACAAACTGTGATGAAGTGAATTACATCTTGTGTAAAAAATATTACCACTACGTAAAAAAAAATTACTACTACGGATTCCAAAAACCTACGTGCGAACACAGTTACAAGCACCGTAAACGATCGCGCGAAAAGGTATACCATAAAAACCCAATAGGGATGTTGACGTCATTAACAAAAAAATACAATGTATTGAATGCGCATGGAATATAATAATAATATATTTTCACGCTCACACCAATTATCTAGCCCAAATCAAGTATCATTAAGAACTTGTGTTATGGATACTAGATAACGGACAAATATACATAATAATCTAGATATTTCATTAATAAACTTAAAATAAATATATAAACAACCATTACTCGTAAACAAATATTCATGTTCATCACACTAACATTTGCCCCAACCAGGACTCACCGACACACCACACACCACCACACAGGATACCAGGAATGCATAGAATCGCATACAAACTTCCCTTATTTCAACCCCTTTATGCCCTCTTTTACAAAAAGGGTAGCTTATGCCATATCTCAAGGATCTCAAGGTCTAGTCTATTTTTATGATAAACTTCATTCAAGTGTTAGGCGTGAAAGCGTGACTTTGTTTGTACTTCCTTACGACCTTTCATCCCCTATTTCATCCCCACATGAGTAAATATTTCAAAAACTCTAGAACAAATAATTATTTATTTCGTAACAAGTCCCTAAATTCAAAGTTTCATGGTTTTATCTTCAACAATGACGATGAATTTCCATACAAACTTTAATCCCCCCTTTCAACCCCTTCAAGCCTATTTTCCGCGATAAAAAATACCCTATGACCTTCCCCGAGCTCAATTCTATAGTTGTACCAAATTTCATCAAAATCGGTTCAGTGGCTTAGACGTGAAAGCTTGACAGACAGACAGAGTACTTTCGCATTTATAATATTAGTATGGAGTAGTGATTTACCTTAGACAATTTAACACGGGACGTGGCAAGCGAACGCGTTCCCCTCTGCCAAAGTACATGAACAAACGTTCATGACAGTTTATAAAAACTAGTTCGCCGCGACAACCGACCGCCATTTTGAATTCGTATCTGTCGCTAAGCGGACCTCGAAAAATTATTGGTTGCGGAGTGTTTTCTTGTAAACGACAACCAGAAACATTAAAGTTATCCTAAAACGGAGTTGCTTTTCACACGGAAGTAATTTTCTATTCAAATAAACTACTGTTTCAAATAACAATACAATTTTTCATTTACAAATTTTGCGACAGAAACAACGATATAACAACGTTTGGCTTTATGGTGGTACGCGGGTTAGCCGAGCCCGCAAGTGTGCGCTCATAATAGCGATTAAAATTTTTGCAACAGTGTGCACGAGTGAGTAAATGTGTGCTATGCGTGTTTGCCTCACGCCCCGCGAAAAACGGCAGAATGTTTTCAGTACTAAATCTGCGCTTTGCCACGTCCCGTGTTAAAGGGATTTACAGTTCTTTGCTCGCTTAGTAAACAATCTACTATTTTATAATGTTTGCGGGACATTTTAATTCTTGCTGGGGACAGCGAGACAGACAATCTGAAACCAGGACGTATGTCACGTTATACATATACAGGGTGTAACAAGACCCAATTCTACGCATTCTATACATCAAAACAAGAAACATGTAAAAAAAAAATATGGGAAAAGTTTTTAATTTTTTGGTGTTAAAAAAATCAAAAAAATACCGCGCAATGTATAGATTTATAATATCAGTTATTTTATAATTTATAATATTTTTAAAATATCAGTTATAATATAAATATAGTTTAAAATTTCAGATGTCAATCTGCAATTTTGACATTTATAACATCATTTCTCGACATCATTATTACTGACTTATTTTATTTTAATTTTATATGACTGAGTAATAATCTTTTTTAATTGGCATCTCATTTTTTAGTTTTTTTTTTGATAATTTATTGATATTTTAATAATTTTAATTGACTCGTGAAATTGACATTGGATATTTTATTCATTATTTATATTATTTATCTCTTTAGCATGAATTTTAATTTAAACATACTGGCGTTTTGGTACAACTGTAAGTCAGTGTGTGAAATTGAAATGAATAAATAAAAAGAGCGCGCAAGTCGCGCGGCGCTAGCAACTTGGAGAAGTGCGCGACGTTCGGTCGACTGAGTTGAATAGGCCCGATATCGAGTGGTTACATTGAGCGCTGACGTTTTTTGGTATATAATACTTAAAAGTGTGTTTCGTTGGACAAAAATTAAGAAATAATGTTTTCAATACGTTTTCATAAAAAACTTGAAAAAAAAATCTAACTTTGACCTTCAATAACTTCATAACTATTAATTTCCCAGGTATAGTCTAGAAGACAAAAATGGTCCTAATGATGAGCGGAATACGTAGTTCTCGGCTTTGTCATAGGTCTTGTTACACCCGTTATAAAGTCACGCCTTCCTCCCATTGGAGTAGGCAGATATCACTTATTTCCACTTGCTACGATCCTTACATATTTCGCATCATCCACTCTCACCACTTTCACATTCACCATACAAGCTAGGCGATAATAAGTGTGTAACCTTTATTTAAGATCTCTAAAAAAGCTACGACAGCTAATAAAGAGCGTTTTAATTTGATACGCAACATCCCTATTGACCAAAAGACCCATGTGCGCAAAAACCCAAATACTCATCCGAAAACTTTATACGCAACATCCCTATTGGCCAAAAGACTCATGTGTGCAAAAACCCAAAAACTTATCCGAAAACTTGATACGCGACATCCCTATTGGCCAATAGACCCATGTGCGCAAAAACCCAAAAACTCATACGACAACTTGATACGCAACATCCCTATTGACCAAAAGACCCATGTGCGCAAAAACCCAAAAACTCATCCGAACCGTTTACTCGGCAGTTTTTTCGGCGCAATCGTTTAGCTTCGCAATCAGCTGGTCTATTTGTTGAGCGACCGCCTCGTTCAATGGTTCTAGAAAGTTCTCGTTTGGAGTTCGGAAATTCTCGTGTTCTGATTCCGAAAATGGCTTCTCAAATGCCACTTCTATGCCCACATCTTCGTCTTGGGTTATTTCTAAGAGTTCTAGACTCTTCTGAATATTTATCTGGTTTTTCTTCTCGACGTCAATAGTGTGTTCCACAGTTTGTACCTGCTCATCTCTCGTCTCTTTCTTTACTGTTAGCATAGAGGAGACAAGACGAATCGGCGGGTCTTGGCGACGCACTGATTGGTTTTGAAGGACGACTAATTAATTAACAGTTAAACAGAAAAATTTAATCAGTGAAAGTTTGTATAAAAAGCCTATATCTATATGGCGAGTATAAAACCGAATACCGACAAGAAAAAGTTCCGTCAGGTCACTCCTTACTCCGACAGACACTACTCCGAAAAGTCACTACTCTGATAGATATTACTCCGACAGAACACTACTACGTCTACACTGTCGGAGTAGTGTTCTGTCGCAGTAGTTTCCTGTCGGAGTACTGTTCTGTCGACGTAATGTACTTTCAGACTAGTGTCCTGTAGGAATAGTGTCCTGTCGCAGTAATGTAGTGTTCTGACGACGTTATGTTCCATCGAACTAGTGTCCTTTTGGACTAGTGTACTGTCGGAGTTAGTGTTCTGTCAGCATAATATACTGTCGGATTAGTGTACTGTCGCAGTAGTGTCCTGTAGGAGTAGTGTCCTGTCAGAGTAATATACTGTCATAGTAGTGTCCTGTCGAAATAGTGTCCTGTAGGAGTATTTTCTGTCGGCGTAATGTGCTGTCGGACTAGTAACCTGTCGGAGTAGTGTTCTGTCGAAATAGTGACCTATCGGAGCAGTGTCTTGTCTGTATTCGGCTTTACACACTTAAAGGACAGGAGTAACGCGACCCACAGATGCTTCTCAAGCAAGGAACGGAAAACCTTTATTTTTGATTAAGCCGAATGTAGGATAAGGAAACACTTATTAATAGCTCCACCCAAAGACAGGATTTCTCTATTCATTTGGCGTATTTATTCCTAACTGAATTTAGTTTGTCGTGACACATGGATACAACTGTTAGATTCATTTGATGATATCCATATATTGCGTTATGCGACAATATTAGAGAGTAGAGGATCCGATTAGAATCGACCTTCAAACGTCTGTTTAATGAACATAACGTATTTTATATCAAATTTAGTATGTTAAAGAAAATACTAAACAAAATTTTAAATAAAATAATATTGTGGTGGTTATTGAATCTTTTAGAAAGGATATTTTACAATATTGAGCTTTGTAACATTGTTTTTAGACAATGTTCTCTATCAGAAAACATAGGCATCGTTCAAAAATTGAGTCCAAAAATTGCATGTCATTTGATATAAAATACTTTTCATCTATTAATCAGATGGGTGAAGGTAACTTCTAACTCGGCTCTTAGACTATAGGAGGAGATCTAGTTAGAGAATACTCACTGGAATGCGTAGGGCTCGGCGGTTCGGATATCGGCCTTGGGTAGTTGAATCTCTTGCCAAGCTCAATATCCATGTGGTCTACGTAGTCTGGGTACACTATCTTCAACGCTTGCGCTCTCGCTTGGCGGTAGTACTGAAAAAAAGGTACAGATATTCTAGTAATGTTTTACCCAGATATTTTGCCATCATATTTTGAACTTTTTTGTGCCAGATCCTCATACATATAATACTAATATTGGTGTTTTTGTGTGGATTTAGTTTTGTGGGGATTTAGTTTTGTTTGTCTTGCTTAATCGATTATTGCAATTTTTTGATGATGCCATATTAATTACGTATTTTATAAGGTTTTTAGCTTAGTAACTAAGACCTTTGAGCCAGCCATATTTTCATTTGGATGCACAGATTACACAGACTACTAAGAGACACACAGATTATAGAGATTTCTAGTCTAAAGTTATTAAGGATTGTGCACGGAGCATTGATATACAGCCAAAGGAAATCAGTTGTGTTTGAAATGTATTTTTTTATTTTTTTTTGTCGTTTTTTTTATTTTATTTAGTTTTTTTTTATTTTATCTTATTGTCGATAACATACTGCACCGTCCACAGATAATTTGTAAGCAGAGTAGGAAAGAGGTAATAATTTTAATACCTTATTGATTGTAATACTCACAATGCCAAGATTCCTCCAGTCCATCAGATCTGAGAGTCTTTCCGTTCTATTTCTTTGGATGATACGTTGTCTTCGGTTCAATCTGCAAACAAAAAATATGCTCACATAAAAGCAAATAATGTTACAAATTATGTTTAATTATATAGTGTTACAAAAAAAGAGCGGTAAAATCGTTCTGAATGACGTTTTGAATGATTGGGAACGTATGAATGAACGAATGATCGAATGAACGTTTAGGGAGTGATTGAGGCGAATGAATTATGCTTGAATGTTTGTACTGTGGCGTAGGCTCCTTGCAACTTGAAAACTAAAAGCAAGAAAATATCCTGTTACCCCAGTCTGGGTATTAAGAGATATACCTATTCAGATTACAGCGGAATTCGCTATCGCTGTAGGTGGCGAATGCCGCTGCGGTATGCGGTATTCTAACTGTCCAAATGAAAGTAGATTTCGCGACCTGTATGGGTAGAGAAACATTTCGCTTAGGCATGCGGAACTTGACTATGAGTAGCAGTCACTTTTGTCAAGGTAATGTTATATGCAGTATTGTGACTCGACCCTGTCCTTGAAATAACTGCCTACGGCCGAGCGGGGCGTAAACACGCGATAGGGTTTTTTTTTTTTTTTTTTTTTTTTTTTTTTTTTTTTTTTTTATAAAAAGATCAAGCAAATGACTCTATTCCACCTGATGGTAAGCAGAAGTAGAGTCCAAATGCGAAGATAGCTAGCGCGAGAGATAAACTGCCGCGCTAGCCACCCACGCCTTGCTGACCTGCAAGGTGCTTCTTCACGCCTCTTTTGAATGACCCAGGATTATAGGAAGGAGGGAACACGTGTGCTGGCAGTGAATTCCATTTCTTGATTGTGCGACAAAGAAACGAGTTGCCAAATTTCTTAGTTCGCGTTGGAATGGTAGCCACAGTTTGTCGGTGACAACGTAGACCAGCACGCGTAGTCCTCAAAAGGAAGGGAGATGGTGGGATTAGGGAAAAAAGTTCCTCAGAGCACTCGCCGTGGTACAGACGGTAGAAAGCGCTCAATGACGCAACATTGCGACGCAATTGGAGAGGCTCAAGGTGTTTAGTCACCTCTTCGTCGCCGATGATGCGGGCCGCGCGACGCTGCAACCTATCCAAAGCATCGAGTAAGTACTTGGCAGAGCCATCCCACAGGTGCGAGCAATACTCCACGCAGGACCGTACTTGCGTCTTGTATAGCAAGCAAAGTTGAATTGGCGTGAAGAAACGCCGCACCTTGTTCAGGACTCCGAGTTTCCGTGAAGCTGTTTTTATCACGCTTTCGATGTAGTCCTTCGGATTCAAGTCGCTGCGAACCTCCATACCGAGCAAGGTGATACTGCTCTGTAGCGTAAGTGTTGTGCTCTGGAGAGAGGGAAGGGAAAGGAATGGCGACGTTTTAGCCGTAAACGCGCACACCTGAGTTTTCTTGGCATTGAACTCAACCAGATTTGCTGTACCCCATTGAGAAACAAGGTCGAGCTCTCGGTTGAGTTCAATGACAAGATTCTCACGACTCTCCACGGTTTCTGCTCGTCCAGCCCTTGCGTGTCCGAAGTAGCCCGCATGCACTGTACTGTCGTCTGCATAGCAATGGATGTTCCCAAGAGGAATCATATCATTGATATGCAGAAGAAACAGTGTAGGGGATAAAACGGAACCCTGGGGAACACCGGCATTCACTGACATGAACCGCGAACTGCATCCGTCGGAGAGGACACGAATTCTTCGCTCATGCAGGAAGCCGGCCACCCAGGTACAGAGCTGAGCAGGCAGACCATACGTCGGAAGCTTGGAGAGAAGACTTTTGTGCCAGACCCTATCAAAAGCTTTGGCGATATCAAGGCTGACAGCCAATGACTCGCCACGTTTGTCCATGGCTTCACCCCAGACATGCGTCATGTACGCTAGAAGGTCACCCGTCGATCGTTTCGGCCTAAAGCCGTACTGTCGATCGTTGATCAGAGAGTGACCCTCTAGGTAACGGACCAGGTGGTTGTTGAGGATCCTTTCCATAACTTTGCAAAGTACCGAGGTGACTGCTATTGGCCGATAGTTGGCCGGGTCTGAGCGGTCCCCTTTTTTGGGAACAGGCTGCACATTAGCCTCTCTCCAAGCCTCCGGCACATGTCCAGAAGAGTAAGAGAGCTGGTATAGGCGCGTGAGTACGGGAGACAACTCCGCTGCACATTTCTTAAGTACAACGCCCGGGATGCCATCGGGTCCACTAGCTTTCCGGACATCGAGTGATTGCAGTTCCGCACGAACATCACGCTGCCTGATTTTAATGTCAGGCATCGTGGTGCCACAATGAGGTAGTGACGGTGGCTGTGCATTGCAATCATCGACTTGGGAATTAGCCGCAAAGAGTCTTGCCAGAAGATCGGCTTTCTCCTGCGGCTTATGAGCTAAAGACCCATCCGGACATCTCAGGGGTGGCAGCGAGGGCTGGCAGAAGTTGCTTTGCACGGCTTTGGCCAGACGCCAGTAACTACGGGAGCCCGTAGGATGCGTTACCAATTCGTGGCCAATGCGTGCGACGCGCTGGGCATCCGCTCTTATGTAAGCCTTCTTACAGGACTTGGAAGCATTGTTGTAGGCTGCTTTCAGTGACTCGATATCAGGAGCTTTAAGAGCCCGACCCCTGATCCAAGCGCGATACGCCGCCTGTTTCTGTGAAACAGCAACAGCACAATCGCGGTTGAACCAGAGGTTACGTCTGCCCCTACTGATGAGATCGGAATGTGGAATGTAATATTCCATACCCAATACAATCTCCTCAGTAATGGCAGCGGCGCAAGCTGATGTATCGCTATCACTGAAGCAGCGTTGCTTCCAAGGGATGGACGCAAAGTAGTCGCGCATACCATCCCAATCTGCAGACCCATAATGCCAGAGCCGGCGTTTAGCAACCGCCAGTTGCGGAAGCTTGGCCTGCGGCACTTTGGAGGATATCAGGCAGTGGTCAGATGAGCCTAGAGGGGCTCGGACCTCTACCTGATATCCCTCAGGATGGGTCGTGAGCAGAAGGTCCAGTAAAGAAGGCGCTTGACTTGCAATGTCTGGGATCCTGGTGGGCTGATCAACCAGTTGTGACAAGTCGTGCGTGAGAGCGAATGCATGAGCAGAGATCCCTGCATGGTCAGTTTTGGAGGAACTTAACCACAAACTGTGGTGAGCATTGAAGTCCCCCAAAAACACCAGTTCTGCATTGGGATACTGCTCCTGCGCGTCATCTGCCGCCCGACTCAGATGTTCAAAAAGTCGAGTTGTCTCAGCGTCTCCGGTGTGGGATCTGTAAAGACACACGTAGACTCTAGCCGAGGGGCCAGAGTCGACGTGTACCCCTAGCATGGAGAAGGATGGGTCTTCCAGGCAGCTCAAACGGCGACAGCAAACATCCGCCCGAACATACAAGCATACTCCGGCTTTCGCTTTGAAGGACTCTTCAAGCATGTAGCCGGGATAATTCAAGTAGCTTGTGTCAGCGGGCGGCAATATTTGCGTCTCCGTCAGAAACAACAATGCAGGTCGTGCTGACTCGAGGTGTTGGTGGACAGCATTGAGGTTACTGTGGAGTCCGCGTATGTTGCAGAACTCAACCTCAAACGGTGTAGAGGGAGTGGGGTTGTGCACCGCTGTAAAACCTGATTGTTTTTTGTTGGCTGCCATGGGAAAAGGAAAAAGAGACGTGAATCGAGTGGGCGTTACCGCGACAGTTCCGGACAAAGTGGGGAGGCTGGTTTCACCGTGGAACTGCCTAAAAAGGATATTCATCGATCCGCCGGACGGAAGGGCCCCCGTACCCCCCCGGGAGTGGCCGCCGGGACCCCACATCCCGGTCACCAACCGGCACGACGGTCCACCCCGAGATTATGCGTGGCATGATAGGGCAGCCTCGCGAGCTGGTTAGGCACGCTTGGGCCCCTGCACTGTGCCACGGGCGGCCAGCGGGATAACCGTTTCTACGGGTCTCCCTGGCCGGCGGATCGACGCATTCCCCCCGGCATCGGCTCGACCAATGTCGCCCCTGGACCGAACTTTGTCGCGGTAACGCCAACTCAAGCTCTGGTTGTACGCTGGCTGATCCCGAAACGCGCTCAATGAGCACTTCACGGGTTTTACACCACGCGTACGGTGGTAACTAACCAGGCGGGCGTCAGGCCCTACCACCAGTTGAGCGGATGGTCGCTAATAAATCCCTTAGTCGCCTCCTACGACACCCAGGGGAAAGAGAAGGGGCAGTGACAAAGGTATTCTTATAGACCGTCACTGCACGGTTTGGGTGCCGCCTACAGTGGTGTAATTCCACTACATAGGTAATTCCTCACGATGTTTTCCTTCACCTCAAAAGGGTCGATTAAAGGTACATATGAATTCGAAATTGTAATAACATTGGTACGTGGCGGGGATCGAACCTGTGCCTCCCGGATGGGAGATGACGCTCTTACGCACTACGCCACCGACGCTTCATATACAGAATTAATTTTTCAAGTGGGCCTTCCGGGCCAAATCCTAAACCTAAGATTTTTTAAAAATCAATAATCCTAGACAGCAATCGAACCCAATGATTTTGGAAAAAAAACACAGCCTGTATTATTTCATCATTCGATAGTGTTGTTAATAATAAGGGAAGTAATGATATACGGGAAACTAATGGAAAATGTTAAATTTTAATAAAATATTTCTTGTTCCACCTTGGTTGAAGCTATAATCAAAGCGATGATCATTATTTTATCAATCAATCCAATGATGCAGTTTTTGTTTTCATCAAAATCTCGCTTGCGACTCCTTTGAGCATTTTTCGATATTTCTTATAGTTTAGGATTTGGCACTGAAGGCCCATTTGAAAAAAGCACCCTGTATAGTATCGCGTTAAAAAACCCACTCTATACGCAACGTGTACTTACTTAGTGAAGTCGAACATATACTGCGCCAACTGCTGTACTGAGCCTTCCAGAGAGATGTACCGACGGTCCACCACGTAGATACCATACGACATCGGATCAGCTATGTGCTCTTGCATGAAACATCCGAAACCTGCAAGGTTTCATAAATTAACTAGTTGCAAACGGCATGGGTTACAATGCCACGTAAAAAAATCGGGAGTGATCTCCCCTTTTCTCGTATACCGGAAACGACTCAAAAGTTGATATAAACCTTATATTTTGATGTCATACATGCATGTTAAATTTGGTTGCAATACGTTAAAGCATACTCAAGTTATCGTGCTAACGTACAGACACACACACACAGATATAATTCCAAAAAAGGTATTTTTGGACTCAGGGAGGTCCAAACCGTGTAAATCCGTCAAAATCTCGAGGTAGAATTTTTTGACGATTACAAGACTTCCTCTATACTACGTATACAAGAAAGTAAAAATACAGTTTTTGAAATTATGTCTAATAACTCGATAACTCGAGTATGCTTTAACTTATTGCAACCAAATTTAACATGCGTGTATGACATCAAAATATAAGGTTTCTATCAACTTTTGAGTCATTGATCACGAATGTTAAGCAACCAAGTGCGCGGTCGGTACTCGGATGGGTGACTGAAAAATTTAACATGCATGTATGACATCAAAATATAAGGTTTCCATCAACTTTGGAGTCGTCGATCAGGAAAGTTAAGCAACGAAGTGCGCGGTCGGTACTCGGATGGATGACCAAAATTTAACATACATGTATAACATCAAAATATATGAGGTTTCTATCAACTTTTGAGTCGTTTCCGGTATACGAGAAAGTCAAGGGGAGACCACTCCCGATTTTTATTTGTTAGGAAATACTTTAAAAAAATTACAATGTTTCTTTGGACAATAATTAAGAAATAATGTTTAGAATATGTTTTGATAAAAATAAATAAAAAAAATTATGACTTTGACCTTCAATAAAATCGTAACTATCAATTTCCCAGGTATAGTTTAAAGGAAGAAAAGTGTTATGATGGTGAGCAGAATACATGGTTCTTGTTTGACTGTTCATGTCTTTTACACCCAGTATAGTGTTCTAGATGAGCAAAGCTCCAAATAATTTTGTAATTATCATGACTTGCTTTTTGAAATGTTGTCAATTGTGACGTAAATCACGTATTTTTTTTTTATTTGGCTTACAAAACTAGATACAATCAAATCAAGTTGATTATACTTAAAAAACAAAACACATCTTACAGTGATTATCCCTTCTGGATGTAAGCACAGCATGCTTAAATGAATATAGGTATACTATTTATTACTACCTACGATAGAGTCTATTACAAAAAATTTCCTATTCTATTTTTTATTTAAGCATTTCAAAACAGCCTTTAGAATAAGACGCTTGGCGGAGACGAGAGAACCTTTAAATATGTCAAAATCAATACGCATTGAATTATAAAACTTACACATGCGGTTTAGGGGAGATTGCTGACCGAGTCGTGTCCTTCAAGATGGGATTGAGAATGTTTTTCGATTTCCAACACGGCTGGAACTGCGTGGTAACGTAAACAGCAAACGTTCTAAGATGTTTGGGGAATCAACCTGACCGTTAACTACTTTAAAGAGGAAAAGTATATCGGAAGCTTATTGCTTTACTGACCTGACAGGTTAGTGGTGACACTAGGTATCCCCATCACAGTGCACTCGGCGGGGGTGTACCCCCACGGCTCATAGTATGAAGGGAACACCCCGAGATGGCACCCCCTCACAAACTCCTCGTAGTCCAGCCCGAACAGGGGGTTGGTCGACGTAAGGAACTCGGGGTGGAAGATTACCTGAGCAACCAAATGGGTTATAGGAACTTACCAGATTTCGTATATTCCCACTGGTCCTAGTGGAGTACTCCCATGATGGGACTACTGGGAATCTTTTCCCAGAGGTTCCACTGACTGGACTATTGGGATTTCAATTTCCCAGTAGTTGCGTATGACACTCAGACGAACAGAACGCATTGTTTATATACAACATGTAATTTAAATGACTTATAATAGTGTGACATGTTACCATGAAGTTTTTATTACTGAAATTATATTATAAATAACTATACAACATGTGTTTTAAATAACCAACATCCTGAATACAGGTGGGTTAGAATCGGCTTCAGAAATGATTTAAAAAAATAAAATTAAAAAAGACGATTTATTGTTTGAAAAAAAAATCATAAAGTACCCAATAAATTTGGTAATATTTTCTGGCTTTTTTTAACAAAAAATCTGTTTTTTAAAAAAAATAAATTAAATCAACACAGAAGCCGATCCCAACCCCCCTGTATTCAGGATGTTGGTTATTTAAATTACATGTTGTATATAACTCAAAGGTGACTGACTGACATAGTGATCTATCAACGCACAGACCAAACCACTGGACGGATCGGGCTGAAGTTTAGATTGCAGGTAGATGTTATGATGTAGTTATCCGCTAAGAAAGGATTTTTGGAAATTCCATCCCTAAGGGGGTAAAATATTTTTGAAAAAAAAACGTTTTTTTCAAAAAAAAATTATGAAATCAACTCGGAAGACGATCCCAAACCACTTGTATTCAGGGTGTTGGTTATTTAGTTTACATGTTGTATATTTAGATTATTGGTATGTGTTTCCTAAGTAAATAAAAACTAGTTTTTTCAAAAAACAGACACAGCCGAGTCGACAACGTAGGCCAAATTGTTCCTGAACCTCTGGGAAAAAAATACCAGTAGTTCCATTATAGGACTACTCCACTGGGACTACTGGGAATACAAGCCAGATTTTATACTTGTAACTGAAAAATGTACACCCTGATTAAAAATTAAAATGTACCCCAATTAAAATGTATAAAATAAACTTACTTTGACTTTATCGTTGACAGTATTGAACAGTTGACATCTCCTAACGCCGTTCAACACTGGATCACTCCAATCATCGACCTGTTGAAGAAATCGAATCTTAAAATAATGTTCGTACTATCGATTTTTTGATATAAAATTAAATTGTATATCAAAATCTCGATTTACCCGCGTTATTGTCGGTCATTACACAACATGTAATTTAAATAAAAATAAAAAAAAATTTTCTAAAAAAAAAAAATTTTTATGAATTATACTCAGAAGCTGCCGATCCCAACCCATGGATATTTAAATTACATGTTGTATGCTTTATTTGAATCAGTAGTTCCTGAGATTGCAAGACACATTAAAATTTATTCATATTCACATATTAATGCAAACTTTAAGAGAGAAGAAAACTACTCAAGGCATTAAAACAATTTAATGATGAATAGACGTAGTCAAATTACAATAAAGGTCTTGAGGTCATATCGGACAGTTCATTTTTCAGTGAAAATAAGTTCAACGGTAAAATGAGTGAAAGGTACCAAATAAACGGTTTCATTAGGTACCTTTCACTCGAAATTAAGTGCCTGAATCCAAAGTCAAATGGTGAATGAATCATTATTGGTGAATGAATGATATTGGCATTTCGCGTATTTCACTCCCGCTCGGAATGAACGACAAATGAACAGTCTGAACACTGAGAGAACGTTCACTCAGATTCGACCATTTTGCTTCGAGTTTTGTTTGAAAACGTCGCAGCATAATTCCAAGGCGTACGACTTCTTTCGGCGACATATTGAAAGAAAACAGGAGCTGAATCATCATTAACAGCTCATATAATGTCCCCACCTCGGGCTCGAGCCTACCCCACATTAGGGGCGATTAGGTCTTAGTCAACCACGCTGGCCAAGTGCGGGTTGGTCGACTTCACACACAACCTAAGAATTTCTTCATAGGTGTGTGCAGGTTTCCTCACGATGTTTTCCTTCACCGTAAAAGCGTCGATTAAACGTACATATGAATTCAAAATTGTAAAACACATTGGTACGTGGCGGGGATCGAACCAGTGCCTCCCGGGTGGGAGACGACGCTTATTAATATTTTCGTATTACTTTTACTAATACAAGCAAAAATTTTCAGTTACATAAAATAATGATATCGGGATTTATAAGGTAACTAGCGACCCGCCCCGGCTTCGCACGGGTGCAATGCTTATGTAAATATGCATGTATTATACATATAAACCTTCCTTAAGAATCACTCTATCTATTTAAAAAAAACCGCATCAAAATCCGATGCGTAGTTTTAAAGATCTAAGCATACACATAGGGACAGACAGACGGCGGAAGCGACTTTGTTTTATACTACGTAGTGAATTCGACTCCACCTATTGTAAAAATCGGCTAAAATATAGTCTATGTTACCCGGACCATGATAACGAATCGTTTGACACCTCATTCATCAAAATCAAATGAGTAGCTTATTGCCGTAGAAGGCGACTAATGGATCAGCAAAGGGTTATTGATCGCCTTATACTCCGTCCAACAATCGTGGTGGACTACTTGCTAAACCTCCTTCGACGACAAGGAGAGGCCTTGTGTCCCAGTGGGTCGAATTATAAACGCTGTTATGATAAATAGACTGCTAAAATCATTACCCTTCCTTTTGGCATCGCTGTATTCAGGTAAAAGATCTACTTACCACGTTATGTGTCGTGACTGGCGGTAGACCGTCTCTTTGCAAAGCGTATATACAGCGCTTGAGACGAACCGTGTCATCTTTGTGCAGAAGATCTGACGCTTCGGGAAGATGTCCTCTGTGGACAACCAAAGGTTATTGCAGAACATATTACAGACATTCAGTTTCTATTCAGTGGCAGATTTACCGGTAGGCTGAGTCCGCTAGAGCCTAGGGCGGCAGATTTTAGAAGGCGGCAAATTTGGTCCAAGGAACAATGGCAAACTCTCTAACACACTTACTTACTTACACACTTAAAGAAATACATTGATACCAATACCAATGATATTAATGATTTAAGTTTCTTGATATCAGCCAAAGAGATTCTACCCATACGGCCGTGTATGATGATAGATATATTTTTTTAAATTGTTGTTTTTATTATGTGTGTTGATTTTGAAATGTTTTATTTTATGTTTGTACTGTTACAACTGTTTATTGCTTTTTTTTTTATATTATTTTGTAATTAAGATAAATTAATTAGTTTTAATGTGTATAACCGTAGGCCCTGGCAGAATACCAGCGCCATAGTGTCTAGTCGCAGGCAGGCATTACTACGTGTGACCTAGTTGAACGTTGTTATACCGTTGTTTCTGTCGCAAAATTTGGAGATGAAAAATTGTATTGTTATGTAAAACAGTAGTTTATTTGAATAGAAAATTACTTCCGTGTGATAAGCAACTCCGTTTTAGGATAACTTTAATGTATCTGGTCGTCGTTTACAAGAAAACACTCCGCAACCAATAACTTTTACGATGTCCGCTTAGCGACAGATACGAATTCAAAATGGCGGTCGGTCGTCGCGGCGAACTAGTTTTTATAAACTGACATGAACGTTTGTTCATGTACTTTGGCAGAGGGGAACGCGTTCGCTTGCCACGTCCCGTGTTAAATGGTCTAAGTTTAGAAGTTATAAAATTAAATGTAATTGTTGGCTCGAGCCAGCCCCTTAAACGAATTTGAATTTTATTTCTATTAATACAAAATACACCTTACCTCAAACATATATCGTACATCCGTCTCCCGATCTTCTGTTGTATATCATTAATGGTGTCTCTCAAAGACTTCGTAACAGCGTGGCCTCTCAAGCTTTCAACGTTAAAGTTATTAGTCTTAGCCGGGAATATGAGGAACGCTACCACTGTCATCTCTGAACCGGCCGCCTGCGAATAAAATATGATATTTTTAACCTCCGACGCAAAAAAGGGGTGTTATAAGTTTTTTTTATTATGTTACGAGAAGGCAAACAAGCTTGCGGCCCACCTGATGTTAAGTGGTCACCGCCGCCTATAGACACTTGCAATATTATGTGTAAATCACTTAACACCGCAAGTGCGTTTGCCATCCTGGGGACTAAGATGATATGCCCTCCATGCCCAGTAATTATACTGGCTACCTTTCCCTTCAATCCGAAACACAGCGAACTGCTTCACGGCAGAAATAAGAAAGGCGGTGGTACCTACGCAGACGACCCTACATATGGGTCTACCACCTAGTTTGATATGTCTGTGTATCTGTCTGTGGCAGCTTAGCTCTTAAGCGAATGGACCGATTTTGATCCAGTTTTTTACTTTCTCGTATACGTAGTATAGAGGAAGTTTACCCTAAACCTAAACCAGAGGATTTTATAGACCTTATTCCCGCCAACATCGTGAAACTCATACAAAATGTTTTCGATGTTAGCGGGGATGGGTGATAAGGAAAGGGGAAGCACAAAAGATCCCATAGGGTCGAAGTGCTCTGAGACACAGCCTCAGGACCTTGCTTAAGAATAAGATAGAGGAAGTCTTGTAATCGTAAAAAATTCGACCTCGAGATTTTGACGGATTTACACGTTTTGGACCTCCCCGAGTCCAAAAATACCGTTTTTGGAATTAAGTCTGTGTGTGTGTCTGTGCGTTAGCACGATAACTCGAGTATGCTTTATATTTTTTTATTAACTTATTGCAACCAAATTTAACATGCATGTATGACATCAAAATATAAGGTTTCTATCAACTTTTGAGCCGTCGATTAAGTCGTTAAGCAACCAAATGCGCGGTCTTTACTCGGATGGGTGAGCAAAATTTAACATGCATGTATGACATACATACAAGTTTTTTGTTCAACATTTTAACAACCAATTTTCTTCGCGGGTAGTTTTGAAAGATATACACATAAAATTTTGCTCTGTTCTTTATTTAATGTTTTTAGTATTTTAATTAAATTAAATTCACCCTTTTTATACAAATGTGTTAAAAATACCCACCAGTGAGTGTTGGTGATATTACATTTCTGCACAATTTTACATTATACACGTTTTCATCACCATCTCATCAAGGCACTTCACTGTCACAATGGATACCGCTCAAATCAATGAAAACCTGCAGAGCCTTTCTGTACAGTTTGTTGCAAGGATGGAGGAATTCGAAGTGGCCTTGCAGCAACATTCCTCAACACCAGTGTCAGCTACACAGTTACAAACAGTGAAAGGGCTTGCATCTGAATACCTTCAATTTAAGGCTTTTGTATTAAAGGCCATTCAAACAATTAAATCTCAGCTGGAGCTCCTAAATGCAGGCATGGATCAAGTAGAGACACACACACGGCGGAAAGTGCTGCTTCTTCATGGCTTGCCGGACGATTCTGGTGAGAATACCGAGGCGAAGGTGTTGGCCGTCTTCAACAAACAACTGAAGCTACCTCATATACAAACTGATAGTATAGAGGTGTGTTATAGGCTTGGTATAAAGAGAGACCGCAATAGGCCAATTTTAGTACGTTTCTCCAACATGAAAGCACGCTCCTCTGTTTGGAATGCCAAGACTGCCCTTAAAGGATCAAAGGTCACCGTGTCCGAATTCTTGACAAAGTCAAGACAGGGTGTCTTCTCTGCGGCACGTAAGCATTTTGGGATAAGGAATTGCTGGTCATCGGAAGGTATGATAGTCATTCTGCTACCAGATAAAACTAAGAAGAAGATTTCTGCTATGACGGATCTAATAAAACTTCAGTCACAGTTTCCCTCGTCGACAGATAAGTGAAATAGTGTATTCCTTTCTGTTAATTGGTTTGCTGATTTTCTAACTTGCCGTGACTAACTGATAGTGACATTTTTTTTTTTCTCTTTTGTTTTCTCATACTTTAGAATAACGTAATTGTAAGGTAATTTCACATTGTTATAATTTTTTACTTTGTTAACTTTGTTGTGTTTCTTGTTACTTGCGTCACACTGACATATGTCATGTTTATTTCATATTCTCCCTATTATGGCAAGGCAAAGACATCTGACCCATGCATCCATGTCTTCAGTGTTTATTTTCTTTTTTTGATTTTAGCATTAAATGTAGGTCATAAATTTCAGGCTTGAGGCTTTGAACAAAATAATACTTAGCATTGTATACTTTCCTCAAGCAATATTTTTTAACACATCTTTTTTTATTCTTATTTTTCATTTGTCAATGTAAACAGCCAACTCTCGCTGGTGGTAATTGAAATTAGTTATTTAGTTTACTATATTATAGATTAAGTTGTAATTTAATAGTTAATAATTTTATTGAAGTATCTATTTATATTTTGTTTAGGTACTTAGGTGTATATTATTATTTATATATCTTTATTTTATGTCTTTTTTAGATAATTATTTTTCAGACACTTCTGATGAATACGAAAGTGCGTGTAGTGACATTTCATCCTCTTCTGATACCGATGCACTCTCATTGGACATAAAACTTCAATCTGTGTTCCAAAGTAAATCCACTTTCCTCAACCTTGTACACATTAATGCCCAAAGTGTCGCTGGACACATATCTGATTTCATTGCATCTTTTAACAGTGGCATAGTTGACGCCATATTGGTTTCTGAATCTTGGCTTAAACCTTCACTGCCTTCTTCAATTTGCTCTCTTTATGGTTATAAGCTTTACAGGAATGACCGGATTGGTTCTGGTGGCGGTGGTGTCTGTATATACATCCGGAATAACATTCCATGCACCATAATCGATAAATCCCCAAACGACCATGCCGGCTTCCTTGAACATCTTTTTTTGCAAGTTGAAATGCATCACATTAAAATTTTGGTGGGCGTAGTTTATAGTCCCAATGACAAAGTTAATTTCTTCCAACATTTTGAATCTGCCCTTGAGAATTTAAGTTCCACGATCATGTGATTCTTATGGGCGACCTAAATACGTGCTTACTGAAGCAAAACTTTAGGTCTACCCGACTCAAATCCTCAATATCGTCTGTTAACTTTGAACTGTTACCACTTTCAGCTACCCATCACTCTCCTAATTGTCAGCCTTCTCTTCTCGATTTACAGATAGTATCCAAACCCAAATTAGTCTCTTCTCACGGCCAAATGACCGCTCCGTTCTCTTACCATGACCTTATATACCTTTCATATAAGGTCCGTCCACCTAAACGTAAAATCAAAGTCATATTTCAGCGTAACTTTGGAGGCATTAATATTGATCACTTGAGAGAGGATTTTAACAAAACGGATTGGACCTCGATTTTAAATGTAGGCACTATAGACGAGAAAGTTGCAATATTCAACAGGCTTTTACTAAAATTATTTGACACTCATGCTCCAATCAGACCTGTAAGAGTTAAACATTTACCGGCACCTTGGCTTACTCCTTTTATTAAAAGAGCCATGCAGCGCAGAGATAGGGCCAAATCTAATCTCAAGAAGGACTCTAGTGATACCAATCTTCAGTTATACAAAAAGCTCCGTAATCTCTGCAACAGGTTGTGTAGGGATGCCAAACGCCGCTATATCCATACATCGTTAGAAAATGTCTCCCCTGCACAAATGTGGAAATTTCTGAAGTCACTTGGGGTGGGTGATACTCCTGAAGTCTCCCATAATCTACCTGAATTGAACGGCTTAAACAAGCATTTTTGTAAGCCTCCAGTCATTTTAGACAATAGCTTTAAGAATAAAACATTAAAATTTCTTAACAACACTAAACCACCTGACTGTGAATCCTTTACTTTTCGCGATATCACGGAGGATGATGTTAAAAAGAGCATCCTATCCATTAAATCCAAAGCGGTGGGAAATGACGGTATTTGTCGTGATATGCTGACACTTCTATTGGATGATGTTACTGTGATTGTCACTCACATTTTAAATTTTTCACTTTCCACTAACGTCTTTCCGAGTGAGTGGAAGCTAGCCCACGTCGTCCCCCTTCCGAAATCTACAAATCCTACCACCTATTCCGATTTCCGCCCTATTTCCATACTCCCATTCCTGTCGAAGGTTCTTGAAAGTGCTGTGCATAAACAACTTTCTTTCTACCTCTCCTATAACAACCTTATCAGCCAATTTCAATCTGGTTTTCGTCCACATCACAGCACTGTGACAGCACTGTTAAACGTCACTGATGACATTCGATGGGCCTTGGACAACAGATTGGCTACTGTCATTGTTCTTCTTGACTTTAGCAGTGCTTTCAACTCAGTCGATTTCGATATCCTTTTATCCATCCTTGTCTCAAATAACATTCCACCCTCCGTGATTGCTTGGTTCTCCGACTATCTTCGTGGACGTCAGCAGCGCATTAAGTGTGATGAGTCATTTTCAGACTGGTGTCACCTTACTGCTGGCGTACCGCAGGGCGGCGTCCTTTCTCCTCTTCTTTTCTCAATTTTTATAAATGAGCTCACAAAGGTCATATCTCCTCCCTACCACTTGTACGCAGATGATTTACAGATATATAGGCACTGTAACTTGGATGACATAAATACTGCTGTAGACAACATTAACAACGACTTACTCATAGTAAAGGATTGGGCAGATTCATTTGGACTTCTTGTTAACCCTAAAAAGTCACAGTCAATTATAGTTACCAGTAATAGGATGTCCTACAGAATTGATAGGGGTAATATCACTAAGGTTTCATATAACGGAGTTATGATACCGTACTCTGAAAAGAGTAAAGATTTAGGGCTTATTATTGACAGCACGCTGTCATGGTCTTCGCACATTAATGAAGTCAGTCGTCGTATTCACTTCTCCTATCACTCTCTCAAGCGTCTTCAGTATTTCTTGCCATTTAAAACTAAAGTTATGCTAGCTCAATCTCTTTTACTTCCCATTCTCGACTATGCTGATGTCTGTTATTTAGATGCAACTGAGGAGCTGCTTAACAAACTGGAACGCCTTCAGAACCTGGCAATTCGTTTCATTTTCGGCTTACGGAAGTTTGACCATATTTCAGAATTTCGATCAAAGTTAAAGTGGCTTCCTATTCGACTTCGCAGAAATGTACATATCCTTTCCTTACTGTACAAAATCCTTCACAACCCTCAACATCCTTATTATTTGCGCTCTCGTTTTAATTTCCTTCCCTCTGACTCCCGTCCTAAGCGTTCTTGTATAACTAAAACCCTTGCCCGACCTGCAGCCAAGTCAAAATTTTTTGGTAAATCTTATACTGTGCATGCTGCACAACTTTGGAACAAATTACCGCCGGGAATTCGTGAGAGTGATTCTGTGACTACATTCAAACGAAAACTGAAAGAGCACTATCTCTCTAACTTATCTTAACTTTATGTATATATTTGTATTTATTATGTATATATTTATATTTATGTACATGTGTATGTAGGTATACGTAGATTATATAATTATGTAAATTATGAATGTATAAATATAATATATTTATGTTAGTTTAGTATTATAATTTTAGATAGTTAACTACTATTATTTTTGTGGTTTATTTGTAGTGTACACGTTACTCCCGCATATAAATGCTTAGACTATTGCTAGGGTTGGCTGGAAGAGATCTCTTTTAGAGATAAGCTCACCTTTGTACATGTTTTTTCCAGCACTATGTTATAACTACCTATTGTGTGTACAATAAAGAATATATATAAATGTTTGTTGCGTCTGAAATCACTTTTGCTATTTTTCTGATGTTTTACCCATACACATTTTTTTATTATTCTAAAAGTAAATGCTTACTATATTTTTGACGTCGGTGCCAAATACAAATTTTATTCGACCTCGAAAAAATGGTTGGCGTTTACTTTTAGATTTTGTAAACAAATATTTAATTTCTCCGGTTTAAGATATTAATTATTTATCGATGTTAAATATTTTATTAAGATTATTGAATACTATACGACTATAGAATGGTCATTACCTTCAGATAGTGGTTGAGTCTCGCTAACGCCTCTATGAATAGATCGGCTCCCTTGTTCCCGTATTCGTAACGACCGGCGATGAAAAAGTACAATGTTTTGTCCAAATCGAAATTGAAGTGGCTGTGGAAGAAAAAAATATTACACTTGTTTTTTTTATTTTATAGTTTAAAATAATAATAGTAGAAATCCCCCCTGGTGAACTCATTGATATAACTTACCCGTAGAAATGTCCTCTGGTGAACTCATTGATATAACTTACCCGTAGAAATGTCCTCTGGTGAACTCATTGATATAACTTACCCATAGAAATGTCCTCTGGTGAACTCATTGATATAACTTACCCGTAGAAATGCCCTCTGGTGAACTCATTGATATAACTTACCCGTAGAAATGTCCTCTGGTGAACTCAACGATATAACTTCCCATAGAAACCTCCCATAGTGAGCTCATTGATATAACTTACCCATAGAAACCACCTCTGGTGAACTCATTCATATAACTTACCCATAGAAATGTCCTCTGGTGAACTCATTGATCTTCTCTTTGGCCAAAGCGTGCAAGTTCTGGAACTCGTGGAGGGCCGAGAACTTCTTCACGTTGAGCCCGTTCGGTGTTATTATGTCTGGCTTCCTCTTCAGGAGATGTTCCGCTTCGAACCCTGGAAGGAGACAGCTGTAATTATCATTTTCGCGGACTGTTGCAGCAGCCGTCTCTATGTCGAAAAACACAGCAACTATTCATAAGTTCGGTGACACATCCTATCGTATCGTTATCATACAGCCTTTATAATTCGACCCACTGCTGGGACACAAGGCCTCTCCTTGTCGTAGAAGGAGGTATAGGCAATAGTCCACCACGCTTGCCCAATGCGGATTGGTGGACGGAGTATAAGGTGATCAATACCCCTTTGCTGATCCATTAGTCGCCTTCTACGACACCCATTGGATGCTATTCTATTCTGCTATTTTATCAGGGAAGTAACATGTTGGGAAATTATTAAAATAGATATATAGAGAGAGAGTTAAATAGAGAGGCGAGCATGCCGCGGCAGCTGCCGGCGAGTGCCAGAAGCGACTTTAGGGCGTTTCTCACATTAATATGCATCACAGAAACACAAGAAGGTGTTTAGTAAATTAATCACGTTACCATAAATATTGGACATTTTGCGAACTGGACATTCTGCAAATTCGACATTCTGCGAACTGGACGTTCTGCGAAATTGACATTCTGCGAACTGGACATTTTGCGAATTGGCCATGCTGCGCCTGAACGGTTTAAAGTTTGAAGTAATAAAACGTCAGTCAATTCAACGAAGTGAACTACGCAACAGAAACGAAACAATCACAGAGCTCTATTCAACGCAATGCCTATACTTATCTAAAAGTAGTTTGATTATGACGTCACAAGTTTAAAGTAATAAAATGTTAGTCAATTGAACGAAGTGAACTACGCAACAGAAACGAACCAATCACAGAGCTCTATTCAACGAAATGCCTATACTTATGCCAAAAGTAGTTTGATTATGACGTCACAAGTTTAAAGTAATAAAATGTTAGTCAATTGAACGAAGTGAACTACGCAACAGAAACGAACCAATCACAGAGCTCTATTCAACGCAATGGGTTTTACTTATGCAAAAGTCGTTTGATTATTGTTTATGAATTAAAAGGCTTGCCATATGGCATTCACTGAGAAATGCCTTACTTAACTTGGACAAGTATCTTTAATATAAAAATGAATGGCAAAATGTGTTGGTAAGCGCATAACTCAGCAACGCCTAGGCCAATTTGGCCAATTCTTTTTTTAAAATGTTCGTTGAAGTTCAAGGATGGTTTTTACGGTGAGAAAAATTTGAATAATTGCCGAAAAAGACATAAAAACAGCCCTTTTCTTTTTCCCATACAAATGTTTTCTAACTAAAACGTAGTCACTTTGAACTTTATTGCTATTGTATAAAGTTCATATTAAATTACAAGCACTCACTGTTGTAAGCAATGTAGGAACGTTCAGAACGGTAAAATACGTAGGAACAAAAAACTGCCACATTACAAATCTTTATGACAGGACGAAGTCTGTCGGGTCCGCTAGTTGTTTATAAATACGGGCGTATATTCCTTAAACGCAATTATTCTACAACTAAACTCACCTGTAATATCCGAAACAGTTGTAAATATGTGTGTCATATGCGCCGCCGCTCTCTCCATGCAGTAACGGTGGTATATCTGTCTCTTTCCCGCTTCCTCGTCCACCGAGAACTAGACAATGATAAAAAAACAATAACAATATTATGAACTTTAATATTAGTAGGACATTTTGTGATGTGACACTAAATTTATAAAGTCTACCTATGCATTTAAATAACGGGTGTAAAAGACATGAACAGTCAAACGGAAACCATGTATTCTGATCACCATCATAACATTTTTCTTCCTTTAGACTATACCTGGGAAATTGATAGTTACGATTTTATTAAAGGTCAAAGTCATAATTTTTTTTTCATATTTTTATGAAAACATATTCTAAACATTATTTCTTAATTATTGTCCAAAGAAACATTATCATTTTTTTTTAGTATTTCATAACAAAAAATGGCTTCAAAACGTTAGCGTTAAATGTAGCTCACTCGATGCGCACGGACACTAACGAACGGGGCCGCCGTCTGACAAAATTATCGCGATTTTGCGAGTTGCGTGCGAGTTGAGCCCTTTACATTGCGCGGTACAATTTGCAATTTTTTTTATCACCAAAAAATAAAAATCATTTCCCTGCAATATTTTTTTTGAAATATGTCTTATTTTGATGTATAGAATACATGGTTCTCGTTTGACTGTTCATGTCTTTTACACCCTGTATGTGTACGTACACCAGTGTACGCATGCGTACGTCTACAAGTACGTATTCGTATTTACACTCCCTAACTTTTAAGATCATTAATTAATAATGATAATAGTAATAAGTGAAATTAAAATATTTTTAAATATATGTGTTCGTTTTCAAAGGTTCATTTTAGACAATGATCTCTTTCAGAAAAACCTAGTAGTTCAAAAATCTCTCTTTAGAACCTCTTTTTAAGACACACGTATGTATGTATTCGTCGTTTAATAAACTTGTGTATTAGACTAATGAAAAGAAGCAGATAAATAATTGGATAATAGATGACATAATTATCGCTAAGCAATACCTTATCCAAGTTGTTGTAGAAATCAGTGTTGCCAGCACACAAATATCTCCCAAGCAGAGTGGCGTGAGTAGTAAACACTGTCGCCACGTCCACATGGCGAACTCTGAAAAGAATTAAAAATAAAACATTATATTAGACCAGATATGGGTGTCTCTGACGACACATGCTAAGTGACTTTTATTATTAGGGTTTTTGGCTAGGTATGTAAGACCTATGAGCCATATCTTCATTTAATAATTTCATCTTTGCCATTTGATTGCATCTAGGGAGTGCTTGGCGAGAAATGCATGGCAACAGACCTCATGATGGCGACTGATGAGGGGTCGTCAATTAATCATGTGATGTTTTTTGTTAGCATTTTTTAACCCCCCCTCCCCCTTGGTGATACGTGGTGAGGTTTAAGACTACATCCCACTAAAATTATCAACGTCATACACACCAACATGATTCCACTTAACTGGTCGTTTACACGGATGCTTGTGCATCAAAATATCACCACGTTCACTACACAAAATCATATCCGAAACAATTTTGAATTATCGAAACAAAAATCTTCATCCAGATGCCATGGTTTCCCGCCAAACAATCCTGATAACTGACTTTTTGTATCACAGATAAGATTCCAGTCTGACAGTTGCTAAGCTAAACCACAGATAAAGAACACCTAGAAATCAACATTCGAAGAGTTTTTGGTGAAATACGGCCGCAAATGTTTGTGAAAATTGGTGTTCCTGATTGCGCCTTGTACGCGCCAGCCGCGGCGGACACCATGACCGAAATTATTTTTAAACATTTATGTCATAAAATTTCCTATCAAAAAAGCCCGTTACATTGATATTAACAATATATTTCTTTGTTTTGTTATGATTTAAACTTGTGTAACTCCATAAAAAAAACAGCCTTTATACCTTGTATAAAGGCATGTTTTAAATTGTAAAAATATTTTTTTCATTTTCCATACATTTTGTTTTTTTGATCGAACTATTTGTATGAAGAATTCAAATTAATTTTTTTACAATTTAAAGTTTTTGATATCACCATAGTATTTATATGACTATGTTAGCGTGGGTAGGTGCCGGCTTCATACCCCATGTACCAAACACCTTGTATAGTCGCAAAACAATATATTATTTCTTTCACTACCTTTCTTGCAATAGAAGTCACTAACCTTAGCATAATCAGACCAATACCAGCCTGCCACTCGTGGAAGTGGGCGACGACCCTCGGAGGGGTATCGCTGTAGTTCTCCGCTGCTTTCCGGAACTAGAAACAATTTGGTTTTTTTTAATCGGCAACTGCACCCCAGTAAAGCTTATGACACCAAGTCGTCCTTGCTTATCAGTTTATTGCAGCTGTGCGAGCTTTATCAGTATAATAGTATACGCAACTCAAATAATAGAATACTGGACCTCTTCATGACGAATATTACGTGCTTATCGTTATCTGAATGCTCTCCATTAAGTACACCTGACCGTCACCACCCGGCCATTGAGATTGATATAAGAATTGAGTCTGATCCTGGGGGCATGACAAGTAGGTCTACTAAGATTTCTAATTACCGCAAATGCGATTTTACTACGTGTACGGCCCAACTTAACATAACATCATGGGCAGATGTGTTAAAGCACAACGACATTAATCAATGCGTTGAAAATTTCTATGATACGCTTAGCCACATAATTAATAATAACACGCCGCTTAAACGAATAGGCAAGTCTAATTACCCCACGTGGTTTTCGGAGTCTCTTAAAGCATGTATTAAGGAGAAAAATCGAGTCCATAAGAGATTCAAAAAATTTAACAACCCTAGAGACTACGATGAATTTCGATTGCTACGCACCAGATCCAAGAATCTTATTAAGTCTTGCTATGATTTATTTGTTAAAAATGTCGAAAGCTCACTTACTAGTTCAACAAAGCTCTTTTTTTCATTTGTGAAGAGTAAGAGATCAAGCCCTACAATTCCAGATACTGTTCAGTTCGGTAGTAAAACTGCTGTGGGTGGGGAAGCAGCGGCTGAGCTTTTTTCGGAATACTTTTCTTCGGTCTTCGTACCTGATAATCTAGTCGCTGCTCCAAACGATAGGGTTTCCCATATCAACTACCCTCTTTTCTCATTATACATATCTAATGATGATATCTTTCAAAAGCTCACTGCACTAGATTCTAACAAGGGGGCTGGGCCGGATGGTATCCCTCCGTGCTTCATCAAGCATTGCGCGGGGTCTTTAACTGAGCCGCTATATAGAATGTTTAACAAGTCCTTGCGATCTGGTATTTTCCCGAGTGTCTGGAAGAAAGCACACGTGATACCCATACATAAGACAGGCAATCCCAGCGATTGCACTAATTATAGACCTATTAGCATTTTATCTTGCTTTGCCAAAGTCTTCGAATCTTTGGTCTACGATCAAATTTATCATCACGTTATACCGCATATCAGTCCCCAACAGCACGGATTTGTTAAGGGCAAGTCAACTGTTAGCAACTTACTCGAGTACACTAATTACATTAGCAGGACCTTTAATGATCATGGTCAGGTTGACTCTATTTACACTGATTTCCAAAAAGCTTTTGATAGAGTCAATCACAGATTGCTGATTAGTAAATTGGAATCTATGGGAATACACGGTTCTCTCCTGCGTTGGCTGAAATGTTATATTTCGAACAGAAGCCAATTGGTTGCTTTAAAGGGATACTGTTCTCTGCCAGTCTCCATAGTGTCGGGCGTGCCCCAGGGTTCGCACTTGGGGCCTTTGATGTTTATTATATACATAAATGACCTTACCCTGAGGCTCAGTAACGTCTCACTGTTATATGCTGATGACTTAAAGATCTTTGGTCGCATTAACTCTATCCAGGATTGTGAGAGGTTGCAGGAGGACCTTGATACGGTTATAGATTGGTGCAAGGAGAACGGAATGAGCCTAAGTGTCAAAAAATGCTCTGTTATGTCGTTCACACGAGTCAGACATCCCATTATATTTCGATATAAAATTGAAAAAAACACACTGGAGAGAGAAACTGCAACTAGGGATCTGGGTGTTGTATTCGACAGCAAACTTAGTTTCAATCAGCACTGTGACGCCCTATCTAGCAGATGCAATAAGCTGTCAGGATTCATATTTAGAACTTCTAGAGACTTTAAGTCACCCAGAAGCTTATTACTACTTTACAAATCTTTGATCCTAAGCCAGCTTGAGTATGCGTCTGTTGTTTGGTCACCTCAGTATAACATGTCCATTGATATGCTCGAGTCAACTCAGCGGCGCCTTCTCAGAGTCGTGACATATAGGTCTGGTCTTAAGCGTGAGCTTACCACATATGACGAACGGCTTCGGTATTTTGGATTGAAGAGTCTACAGAGTCGACGCAAATTACACGATCTAACTTGCCTTCATAAAATCTTGAATGGTTTGCTATCCACTACACTTATTTCCGATATACACCTTAGAGTCCCCACGAGGTCTCCGAGGCTTGATCGTCCCTTTAGTGTTCCGTGTTTTAATAATAATGTGTCTTCCCATAACCCCATATTTAGAATGAGTCGTGAGTTCAACTCATTATTGAATGAACGAGACGATGTGCCTGATATCCACAACTCATCCCTCTGTAAATGGAAATCCTCTTTATATAAAATTGTAAAGTAACTTTTTACTGTTTCAATGTTAATAAAAAAATATATATATTTCAATTATTAATAATGTAATAAAATTTATCTAAACTTTTAATAATATAATAATTTTAATTTTTTAATAATGTAATAACATGTCATTTTTTTTTTATAATATAATAATAAGTTAATTTTTTGATTCTTGCTCGATGTTTGCTTAACATGCTGTGTACACATGTCTGTGGAGTTGCAGTCGACCATTGTGTTTTTACATTATTCATTGCTTAACTTGTCGTGATTGTAATTCTGTTTTGTGTACCTAATTAAATAAATAAATAAATAATACGCTTATATTAGTTTCACCTGTATGTTTGTATGTATGTAACTGACTCGTTTGGACTCGATTTTGACCCACTTTAAACGGTCAGACATCATTTAAACTTTATAGACTTATCAAAGACCGATGACATTACAATAATTCCATAAGAATATCCCATTATCCTGATTAGAATCGCCAGGACTAATAAATTAAACGTTTGGAATGTTAGTTCAGCTACACGTCACTAGATGGCGTTGTTATTAAGTAAGTACTTTACACATCGGCGGTTATAATTCGCTCTAAAAATTGGAAAATAAAACCTGCCTGAGAATAGAACCGTTCATCAAGATCGAGGTTGAAAAAGTCGCTGCGGCAACGTCTTTGTGCGCGCTTGCTTACTATAATTATATGCGTATACCTTTTGTACAAAAAAAATAGTGGATGCTTACTGTGCACAAAAATAGAACTTTAAAAAATAATTTCACTCTCAACATTGAACTGAACCACACGAGTGTGTAGAGGCCCCACTCGCGCTCGCCACTCGCCGCTTTGATCAGCGCCAAAATACCGACAAAATAGCGAGCGGCAACGAGGTGAGGCGAGCGCGCACGAGTCGACACGAGCGGGGCTTCTTCACTCTCGCGCTCGCCTCCACTCGCCTCCACTCGGCGAGCGTGAAGTGCGAGCATTATACTTTTCGTTCATCATTTAGTTTCTATTCTAAAATTTTTCACTTTCTAGTTTTTTATTTAACAATAAAAGCTTGATTTTAGTTTTTTTTAAATATTAAAAAAATTGGTTGTCTGTAAAATCGGTTTACTGACGATAGTTGAACGTGACAACGTCTTAAGAAAATACTGGTGGAATGGTAGCATTTTTCAAAAGAAAAATTTAATTTCATTTGTTTAATAGATTTCGCATTATAGTATGAATAAACTTGTAATAAAATCTCTTTGGCTATACTATTTGTATCTGGCTGGTTTTGGTATCATTGAAAGTTTAAATTTTAAAGAACATAATTCCAAATTCAAATTAGAGAATTAGATTCAGAGCGAGGTAACGCCGCATGACGTCATGTTTTTTCGTGCGTGCAGCCGGCTCTATCGAATTATAAGACGTTGTCACGTCAAAAAGGTCTAGCATATGACTCCATTCCACCTGATGGTAAGCAGAAGTGGAGTCCAAATGTGAAGATAGCTGGTGCGAGATAAACTGCCGCGCTAGGACCCTCGCCTTGCCGACCTGCAAGGTGCTTCTTCACGCCTCATTTGAATGACCCAGAGGAAGGAGGAAACACGTGTCATAGCAGCCTTTATAATTCGACCCACTGCTGGGCTACAAGGCCTCTCCTTGTCATCGAAGGAGGTTATGCAGTAGTCCACCAAGCTTGCCCAATGTGGATTGTTGGACGGAGTATATGGTTCAATATTCCTTTGCTGATCCATTAGTCGGCTTCTACGACACCCATTGGAGGATATGGGGTGATGCTATTCTACTCTGCCGGCATCAAATGGCTAGGGAACAAGTGCTGGCAGTGAATTCCATTTCTTGATTGTGCTACAAAGAAACGAGTTGCCACATTTCTTAGTTCGGGTTGGAATAGTAGCCGCAGTTTGTCGGTGACAACGTAGAGCAGCACGCGTAGTTCTTACAAGGAAGGGAGATGGTGGGATTAGAGAAAACAGCTCCTCAGAGCACTCGCCGTGGACGGTAGAACGCGCTCAATGACGCAACAATACAAGATGACAAACTCTTCATGTTGACCAGATTTTAGCTTTAAAAATACTCCACCAACCTCAGTAATGAACTGCGCCACCATGAAACCAAGTATCACTGCGTCATTAGCCTCGATGTCCAGATGGGGGATCCCGACCGACGTGGTGTCCCATAGCTCTTGCTTAAACCCGTCCAGCTGCCAAGCGCCCGAGCCAATGTCGAACAAGATCACTTGAGGATTGCCGTCTACCAACCACGTTCCGGTGTGGATCTGGAAAAAATATCATCTTGATGATTTAAGGTCTTAACACACTTATCAGCTAGGAAAGGGAACGTAACCGTATCGCCTCCTTTTACTATGAAAAAAACCGACTTCAAAACTAAAAACGGAGAAATAAACATTTTGTTTACAAAAATCTTAATTTTTTTGAGGTCGGTCCCAAAAATAAAGAAAAAGCGTTTATTCCAACCTCAAAAAAACATTTAGATTTTTATAAGTTAACAGATTTCTCCGTTTTTTTTTTTTTTTATTAAAAAATAGTTTATTTTTTGCTTTTTAGTGTTTTAAGTATAGAAATTTTCAGGAAACTACCTCGAAATCTTTTAGACACACAAGTGATAAGATTACGATATCGTAGATGTGTTATTTAAATTTATGCAACTTTTGTTTAAAGATTATTATATTTTCTATTTCAATACAGGACGGTAATTTATTGTAAACTTTTGGCGGCATGCAAAATATACTATTATTGAATAGTATAATCCTAGATTGAGGTAGACATAATCTATTTGAGTTTCTAGAGCTACTGAATGTTTTATACAATACAATGTTTTCCTTAACAAAGAGATTTGTTTCAAAAATGTACATACAAGTTAAAGTTAATATATATAGCTATCAGTTTGTTTTATTCCACAGATAGCCCGTATACATCGCTTCTGAGCAATAAATGCGGTTTTCTTCTCTGTAGAAAAACCCCAAAATATTATACCATAGCGAAGAGCTGATGCTACATAATTATGAATGATAAGCCGTTACAGCAGAGACATTAGACATATTATACGACCATACTACTAATCATATTATGTTGTATTAGGATAAAATCCATACCTTGTAACCTTGGCCTCTCATGACATTAACAGCGATGGCCAAAGGAGAGTTAGGGGGAAATTCAGCGTCTTCTACCTCAGTCCTCGCGCAGTACTCTTTGTAGGGACCTGGGCAGAAAGGAACAATTTATCAGTATTAGCAGAAACCTTACCACGCCTGGTAGAAATTCAATTGCCAGGCCGACATTTTTGCTGATGGCTAAGGGATAATGCAGAACAATTATTATTGTTTTTAAAAGTGAATGTACCTTATTAATAGTATTAAACCTTAGATTATTATTTTTTATTTTTATTTTGCAGGCTTTTGTAATTACTCGGCATGGAAGGCATATCATCTTAGTCCCCAGGATGGCAACGCACTTGCAGTGTTAAGTGATTTACCCTTAATATTGCAAGTATCTATGGGCGACGGTAACCACTTAACACCCGGTGTGTTGCAAGCTTGTTTGCCACCTAGTAGCATATAAAAAAATGACGATGATTTCTACCTAATCAGTCGCCATCATGAGGTCTGTTGTTGAGTCTGTTGTCTGAATCCCTAGATGCATTTAGTTACGTATTTTTTACTTAATCGCATCAGTAAATACTTAAAACGATACAGAGCATCTAAGTTCAGGAGTAGGGGGTTGTGACGTCCTCATCACTAACCATCTGGTGAGATGAATGCAAAAAGGTTCACTGTCAAGATAAAGGACGGGTTATACAACTCACCGAGCAGGCAGTAGTTATCTCCCATCTCTTCAGTAGATACGTAAGCCTTTGATCTGATCACCGTGTAGATTCCGCCAACTGAAACAAGAAAGCAGTGTTTTATGGACCGATAAATATACATGAGACACTCGTTGAGGCTAATCTCCAGAGCCTTGACCACCGAGGACGTGTGAAAATTAAAATGAATGAAAATGAAAAAGCTCTTTATTTAAATGGACTTTGCTAAGTAGTTTTAAATCTTTAAAAGCCCTACCACCATTTCGAAGAAATAATTATTTTACTTAAATAATTGTTAGTATGCTGAGACGGAGAACAAAATGGCAAAAGAAACTCCGCAGCTTACAATTTCGTAATGATTTCAAAGCATCATTACATGTCCATATATATATCAATATGAATAAATTACAATTTTAAATGCGTAAATTTTGGGCAGATTTTACTCCCACGCATTTGGATCATTTAAATAATCATTTATCTTGTAATAAGATTTTTTATACAATATAGATTTTATAGTTTTTTTTAAATTTATTAATAGGCAAGTCTCTAATATTCTTCGGAAGCTTATTGTAAAAAAGTATACATTAGTGCGGTTAGCGTTTCGGTCTTTTATCAGTTACATTTCGGAGAGGGTGCGGAAGTTTTACATAATTTGATCCCTCTGTATCCACCACCGGACGATCAGGCGTGGCAAAGGCTTTCACCCTTATGTTGTGGATATACCCAGGGCCCGACCTAGGGGGGGACAAGCCGGACATTTGTCCAGAGCGGCAAAATTGAGAATTAAGGGCAAATTTAATTTTTTTTTCATACTAATTTGTTGCGGTAGTCTAGATTCGATTCTCCGGACTTTAAATCCTAGAGGGGTGGGGTGGGGGTGCTTTTGGCTTTGTCTAGAACGGCGAAATGGCTAGATCGGGCCCTGGATATACCTCCCATTCGCACGAAGCCATTTGCTTCCGCTTTCATTATGCGAACAGCTATGTAGTGGAACTCGTTGCGAGGTCTCTTTTCCCGGATCAGTACAATCTGGAAATCTTCATGGCCAGAGTGAACAACCATCTTCTACGAGAACTCTCCTAGAAGATGAACCATCTTAGGCCTGATCATGGTATGGCAACAGGTGTGATTGCCGACAATCGCTCGGCCTATTGAACATAACAAAAAACATACATATAGTCAGTCCTTTTCACATAGTGGCAGGAAGATATCACTACTTTCTTCTTGTTATGACCCTTATTATATTTCGCTTCATCCACTCCAATCACAGTCTTCATCCATACATGCTCGGCGATTAGGTACTCACCTTCGACCTTAGCCAGGGTTAAATAAAATTTGGGGGAATCTTACATCAGCCTGAGATGTTTGAGTATAACATGTCCTTTTTGCTTCAGTTTGTTGGTATATTTTTGGGTTTGGGGTCCTTTTATGTACAGGTCGGCCCAACCCTTTCGATATTACGAGCTTGCATGAGTCTCTTTTGTCTAACACTACTTTCAACTTCCTATGATCCGTAGATATTTCTTTCGTTTCACTCTTCAATCACAGTCCTTATACGCTGGGCAATTTCCACTCGAAATTTTTCTACTTGAAAACTCGACACTTTTGACCTAAATCAGGTCTAGTTAGGGACCACCACAAAGTGGCGAACGATCTTGTAAAGATCGCGGGGAGCCGCTGGATGCGGGCACAGCCGGGCCGACTGGGTTGGAGATTGTTAGCTGAAGCCTATTCAACAGTGGGCATCTCTCCGACATGATGATATGATAATATAATCAGTGAGAATACTTTCAAACTGCTCAGTAAGTTCAGATTTAGGTCAAACACGGCGAACCAGATCGCTGAGGGTGGCGCAATTGTGTTTGACATAACTCTAGACGATGCAGTAACACGACACCCATCTTTGTCCGGGAGCGGCGAGCGTGAAATGTCACCGTCTTAGACGAGGCAAACCGGTCCAGGTAAGTATGCTAAGCTGAGTAACGATCCATGGAGAATGTTTGCGTGACATGCAAAGATTTAAATCCTTAGACATTGAGATTGAATGCGAATGAGACGGAACTCGATCCCGCGGCTTTTCGCAATCCAGCAAACTTGTAACAAATTCTATGTTGTCTAACTTAACTTTTTTCTTTGTAAAAATATCTCATTGAATGGTGAAGACGTAAATCTTCGACATTGTTAGAAATACTTCAGCTTGTGACGCATTCAGAGACGAAAGACATGAATGACTTTTGGCATTTTCTGGAGGCATAATAATCGTAATCTGTAAAGTACTAATAATCCCACCATCTGCCTTATCAGACTACGCGTGCTGACTTACAAACTGTGGCTATCATTCCAACGCGAACTAAGAAATTTGGCAACTCATTTCTTTGTAAGAAATGAAATTCACTGACCGCACACGCGTTCCTTCTTAGGCTAAGGACTCATAGAGCGGTTTCTATTACGGGATTCTTTCGGATTACGGGATCGCTGTTTTGTTTCTAAACTCACGAGATCACAGTTCTGTGCGATTATCGCCCGTTATTTACCATCCATCCAGATTATCATTGGTTGAGTTCCAGTCCACCATGGACACGCACCAGAAACAAGGTGTTGCGCTAAAGGTACTTACTTAAGGTAATTAAAAAAGAAGGCCTAAATGATTCCGGGTGCATCCACTGATTCAAGGAAGTTGCCGCGGCCCGCGCGATTCCACTATTAGTTGCTCGCCGTGCAGCGGGAGGCGCAACAACCGCGCCCACACGGTTTTAATTCACGTCGTGAAATTTGCTATCGGCATTTCCATAAACTACGTGATCCTACAAGTGTTGAGGTCTCGTAACCGCTACGGGCGCAGGCAGAAATTGCTCCGTGAGTTCTTAGAATCCTGGGTCATTCAAAAGAGGCGTGAAGAAGCACCTTGCAGGTCGGCAAGGCGAGGGTGGCTAGCGCGGCAGTTTATCTCTCGCACCAGCTATCTTCGCATTTGGACTTCACTTCTGCTTACCATCAGATGCAATAGAGACATTTGCTTGACATTTTTAACAATAAATAATAAAGTTTACCTTTGTTCGCCACTTCCCAAGCCGTTTCGAAGGTCCACCGGTTCTCGTCGCTGGCCGCCTGCCCCCGGTCCATGAACGACATCAGGTCATGGGTGGAGTCTGAACGGTAGAACCGTCTCGAACGTCCGTCACGGGACATGGTTTCCTATGGAACGAAAAAACTAATTAGCTATGGAAAACAAGCTTGCGGCCCACCTGGTGTTAAGTGGTTACCGTCGCCTATAGACAATTGCAATATTAAGGGTATATAAAGCACTTAACACTGCAAGTGCGTTGCCATCCTAGGGACTAAGATGATATGCCTTCCATGCCCAGTAATTACACTGGCTACTTTTCCCTCAATTTGCCTATCCCTATAACCAATCCGAAACACAGCCGAAATAAGAAAGACGGTGGTACCTACCTACCTACCCAGACGACCCTACATAATTATGGGTCTACCAGCTAGTAAGTTAGATATTTTGGATTGGGTATAGGGATAGGCAAATTGATTTTTTTTGTCACTTATAATTATGATCTTTAGCTGCATGAAACTACTATTAGAAGTCTAAAAGATAAATATTAAAAATTAATTAAACACTTTCCAAGTTTAAAGAGTAATCTTAAGGACTACCCTGGCTACCTTTCCCTTCAATCCGAAACACAGCGAACTGTAATAAATAAGCCAGCTCATTTAGACGGTTCTTTAAATTACTATAAATGCTCCAGCAATTTTGCAGCATTCCATACGCAATGCTCCAAGATACCAACATTGTTGTAGCATTTATAGTAGGCGTTGTAACAAAGGTTGATTATATTTTCATCACATCACAACAGCCTTTATAATTCGACCCACTGCTGGGTCACAAGACCTCTCCTTGATATCAAAGGAGGTTTAGGCAGTAGTCCACCACGCTTGCCCAATGCGGATTGGCGGACGGGGTATAAGGTGATCAATACCCCTTTGCTGATCCATTAGTCGCCTTCTACGACACCTAATAGAGGATATGGGGTGATGCTATTCTACTCTGCCGGCATCACGCGAATATTCCATTTATTTTATTTCCCCACTCGATAGATATCTACCGCGAGATAATAAAAATCAATTGTGTCTGGATATAATTAATCATCCACAGATTACAGGTATAAAAATCAGATTGCCTCAAGGACCATTTTTACAACAAAATAATATAATAATCAATACAGTGAGGTGGTGTTTTAGTTCATTCCGAAAAATGGTCCGCACTAGACGCATTCTGCTTCTTCTGTTAATAAGAAGACGAAGAAAGAAAAGACATCAGAAGATACTCAGAAGATATTGGATCCATCCATTTCTTTCAAAAATGAATAACATCGTGAGTTTCTAACATCACGACGCCGCATCGTTGTACGACGCGACGTCGTATCGTATTTATGTGTGGGAGCCCTACTTCCCAAGTCTCTGCAGCCCTGAGTTATGGTCTTATAGGAGAGTTATATGACAGTTTACTCAGATATGTCTATCAGCTCTCGGCATATCACGCCAACCAAGCCGGCACGTGCGCCGTGTGTAGTACGAGAGAATATCAAAATGTACAGATAACACATTCATTATGTCCATCTTATCGCATTTACATAACGGTCTGATAAAGAGGCGAGCGAATTCCGGCAACGTGAAAAAATACTATTTATTCTTCTCAATAGATTTTTGGATCAGAGTTGGGCGGTGAATCTGATAGAGCAAAGGCCAGGGCCGCCTGACCATTCTTATTTTCTCATAGGGTTTTAACCATAGATATAGGAAACTGTAGATCGGCAATGTAAAAGAGAAAGAGCATACTAACGCGTATATTAGAGGGAGATAGATAGACGAGACCAATTCACGTACACGCAGGGGACCTAAGGAGGCCTGTCAGTTACGTAGAAAAGACAGCAACTGTCAGACTGCAGTACTATTTTTCGTGCACACATGCGCATTACGCACACATCGGGTGTATTTTTTTGGTCGATTCATTGCTAATCTATACGTCACTAATAATAAATCTATGGTTTTAACACGCCAATCGATCGATTGCATCGATCGCCGCGGCATACCGAAACGTGCCGTGCCATGCCGGCAGTGGACGCCGGTCATAATCGGTCTCCTATCAACCTACTAATAGGCCAAAGTCATAATCAGCACATGTCTAATATATAATCATAGATACCACACCAAATAATAGATATTTTAAAGACTTTTTAAGATAACCAAACACATAAAAAACTATTGGCAAATGTACTTGCATTTAGTAGCCAGGAATGTGAAATGCGCTCTTGTCCATCTACCTAAACTCACATGCTCCTGAAGTCATGCATAAAGAAGGTTTTGTCTACGTAATCCACACGTCATGCACACACGCTATCGTCAATTATTATAGACTAACTTCCGCCCGCGACTTCGTCCGCGTGGACATTTTACCCCCTTAGGGGTGGAATTTCCAAAATCCTTTCTTAGCGGATGCCTACGTCATAACATCTACCTGCATGCCAAATTTCAGCCCGATCTGTCAAGTGGTTTGGGCTGTGCGTTGATAGATCACTATGTCAGTCAGTCAGTCACCTTTGAGTTATACATATATTTAGATGATTGCTTGCATCTCGCATAGAAACCAATAAAACTGTGTTTCGGGAGTGGCAGCGTCCGTCATGCGTTCGTGAATGACGCACCGTGGACAGACTAACTTTGGTCTGTTAGACCGTTGGACATTTATAACCTCCGTGAGGAGTACATATTAGTTATAAGTTTAGCTTCAGCTGATGCTGCAACGTCAACAATTGCGTCGCGATGTTGCGTCATTGAGCGCGTTCTACCGTCTATCTATACAATGGTGAATGCTCTGTGGAGCTTCCTTCCTTTTGAGGACTACGCGTCTGGCTTAATGTGCCACCGACAAACTGTGGCTACCATTCCAAAGCGAACTAAGAAAAATGGCAACTCGTTTCTGTGTCGTAGAATCAAGAAATGGAATTTGCTCCAGCACACTTATTTCCTCCTTCTTTCAATCCTGGGCCATTCAAAAGAACGAACGACTGTACGTTTTTACGTTGTGCTGTATTTTTTTTTTCAAAATTAAAGCTCTTATTGTTAACGTGTGATGATATTTCGGAAATCGGTAAAAATCCTTATTATAATCCAGTAGTAACAAGTGATTATTACTCCACTTCTTTATCTCGTAAAGTAATTGCATGTTAGGTAACGATAAAGTCTTCGATAGCAAAATTATTACAGTTCACAAACCCATTCACTTTCACACAATTACTCCAGAGATAATAGTCAATGTCATGTTTAAATAATTTATAATGAATAAATGCTGTAATTATTACAAAATAATTTCAATTGTAACATATTGTACTGATGACCTTTATTATAACCGCGGCGTATAACCAAGTCGACCACCCACTTACTAAAGTTTTTTTATCATCACCATATCAGCTGCGAGACGCCCACTGTTGGACATATGCCTTGTCGAGGATCTCTAACCCCATCGGTCCTGCGCTGCCCGCATCCAGCGTCTTCTCGTGGCGTTTACCAGATCGTTGGTGCATCTTGTGAGACGCTACTAACACTGCGTCATCCGCAACCTTTAACAGATCTTTGGTCAACTTTGTGGGAGCCTACTAACGCTGGGTCTTTCCGTAACCTTTAGCAGATCGTTGTTCCATCTTTTAGGGCCGACCAACGCTGGGACTTCCGCAACCTTTAACACATCTTTGGTCTACCTTGTGGGACCCTACCAACATTGCGTCTTCCCACGATCTTTACCAGATGGTCGGTCCACCTTATGGGAGCTACCGCTGGGACTTCCGCAACCGTTAACACATCTTTGGTCTACCTTGTAGGACCCTACCAACATTGCGTCTTCCTGTGATCTTTGACAGATGGTCGGTCCACGTTTGGGGGCTACTAACGCTGAGATTTCTGCAACCTTTAACAGATCTTTGCTCTACTTTGTGAGAGCCTACCAAGGCTGGGCCTTTCTGTGACCTTCAGCAGATCTTTGTTCCACCTTGTGGGGGGCTACCAACGCTGGGACTTCCGCAACCTTTAACAGATCTTTGGTCTACTTTGTGGGAGCCTACCAACGGTACGTCTTCTCGCAACTTTTACCAGATCGTCGATCCAGTTTGTGGCAAGCATACCAACGATGCGTCTTTCCGTGACCTTTAGCAGATCATCCTTCCACCTTGTGGGAGCTACCAACGCGGCGTCTTTTGCGACCTTTACCAGATCGTCGACACAACTCACTGCTGGTACACAAGGCCTCTCCTTGTGATCGAAGGAGGTTAAGGCAGTAGGCCAAAGCGGATTGGTGGACGGAGTATATAGTGATCAATACCCCTTTACTGATCCATTAGTAGCCTTCTACAACACCCACTGAAGGTTATGGGTTGATGCTATTCTACTCCGCCGGCATCACACGGCCATGTATAGGTACATTGTAGTAACATGGTACATGAGTTACAAACGCCAGGTAAGCGGCCGGAGGTAACAATCTAATGCCAAATCTTTTAGCAGTCTTGCAGAGCATGACACACAAATATATACAAAACAAATATGTAAGGTACCTATTTAAAACTTTGTTTAATTAGCTTTTTTTAAAAGAAAGTACTTTTCAAAAATTTGGTTGTTCCTTGTGAAATTCAACTTTTGTATGAAATGTTAAGGGAATGTATTTTCTATACTTTATAGAAGGAAAGACAAGAGTGACTTAGGAACAGTTAACTGTAACTGCAGATTCTCATTTGCAAAGTTTTCAATATACTTAGCTAATATATATAAAACATTATCAACTATTTTTTTATAGCTAGAAATTTATTTGTAATATTGAAATAACCGTTTTTTACTACATGCATATTAATAACATAAGGTACATACGCCAAAATAACTTTTTTTACAATTTTTGTCTGTCTGTTTGTTCCGGCTAATCTCTGAAACGGCTGGACCGATTTTGACGGGACATTTTTGGCAGGTAGCTGGTGTAATAAGGAGTAACTTAGGCTACTTTTTTTTTTTCTTTGGTAAATTCTACGTGGACGAACTCGCGGGCACAGCTAGTAAATATAATAAATAAAAAACTGTTGGAATTTCTTCTTCTTAATTATTGGCTTCGCAGTAATTTCGTATTAGTTAATGTCAAGTGAAAATAATATTTAACGACAACAATAAATATTGTACAGAACGGAGTTAAAAGTGGAGTCTACAACAAGAAATAATGTGAAACTGCAACTGTTGATGGAATTTATGTATTTAACGATTGCAAACCTTATGGTCTTTTTTAAAACTATAAATACTACACATATTAATTACATTCTTAATATAAGTATGTCAGTTATGTTTAAAGAAATCTAAATGTTTTTTTTTAGTTTTTTTCACTTATATTTGGGACCGACATAAAAAAAAACATAGATTTCTTACTCCAAATATGAGGTTAAAAAAACAACAAAAAGCTTTCTAGTGTTGTAAGTATAGAATTTTTCAGGAAACTATTTTGAGATCTTTTAGACAAACAAGTACTAAATAAAATGATAACAATATCATTGATGTCACTTAATTGGGCATTATTAGGGATAGGATAACTTAAAAATTACTCGTCAGATATCAATCAAATTTAAATGGGACTACATGACAGGCACCTAACAATACATGCAGCATCCTATGAAGTAACACACATAAAAAAACATATCTGGATTGAGAAAGTCCTCCTTTTTTGAAGTTGGTTAAAAAAATACTAGATCTCTATAAAACTGTTTCAAAATTATGTGTGTTAGGGTGTCCACTGTCCATGTCTGTATGTGATGTTGGTGTGGTGAAATACAAATGCAAACTATTAATTTAATAGTATGAGAAAAAGTTTAGCAGTTTCATTGTCAATGTGAAGACCTTAAACACAAAAACAAGATAAGTTAATAGTTAAAAACTTTATTTGTGAAATGTTATATCTATCACTAATTATTGGACCAAATACCAAAGGCGATGTGTTCTGTTTTGGGTTTAAGCTGGTATTATCATCACATAATTTATATTTAAAGTTTTATAAATATAAACCGATTACTTATAAGAAAGAAAGTAAACATTTATTGATTACCCAGAACAGGGAGAAAAACTACTATTAATCTGTATTTAATTAAAATGTTAGATTCTGCTTTCCAACATATGTACTTGTTGGACGATATAAAATTTAATACCTTAATAAACACGTTAAAGTGTTAAATTTATTCAACCGCATGTATAAAATAGCGCTAACATATAATTTGAATATGTAGATATTTTGGAACAAGTAGTTAGGTAATTATTGCTAATTTTAGCAACCACGCCGGATAGATAGACAGACACGTCGTTATGCATCGTAAAGAGTTGATTGAAAAACTTACCGATTTTAAAATAACAGCGACTTGCACTGGAAAGTAGGTAACAGACTCTAAAGCACAATTTTATCACTGAAATTTTCACTGAACACGTGTCGGTGCGAGAGTTTATTCACAATTTTACTGTTTCTTAGTTATTTACGAGTGTTCCGGCGCAAAATACATGTCTACGCGGGTAGGAAATACGATTGAAAATAGTTTTAGAGGTTAGGAGACGTCAAACAAGTTTCACGTGAAGGTCACCTTGACTGACATGACAGCTGATTTTGGGGTTGCTATAGTGCCCCTGTAAATGTTACAAAAAAAAATTATAATTGATTTTTAATTAATTTGATATCTTATTATATTTTATTACATCTTCTTTACATATTATTGTAGTACTTACCGGAAAAATTCAGAGGATATTCAGAGATAGCCCTGACTCTAAGTAAATGGTACTCGAACCAAACCTAGCGAATGCGAGCGCAAGCAGAATCCTTTTTTACACAAAAACTTGATAAAGTTTTTGTGTAAAAAAGGATTCTGCTTGCGCTTGCGCATTCGCATTCTTGAACTCTACCTACGGGTAAACTCCCTCTTCGTTATTATGTTACCTTCGGTGCTTGTCATCCGGGGCGTAGGTATCGTATTCCACCCTCCGTCTTGTTTATCGAGTTACGTATGTATAGAGTAACCACATCAATGTTTTTCATAAGACAGTCTATAGACAGTCGTCCGACGAACGCGTCTTGACAGGGCAATCGCACAGACTACTAAAGGGATACTACGTATGGAGGACGCGGGACGAGCGGGGGGCAATGGCGCCCCCGAACTGCATAAACTCGTTCGGGAGTATTTGGCTGAGGGTGTCGCGAATTGATTTAACGCATATTTAAATATTTTAAATTATGTTATATGCTATTCTGCATGTCATCATCTAGTTTAGCTAACAATATTAAATGAAGTTCCCGCGCACAGAAGAAAGGTATGTCTAATAATATTTTCACTTGATATAAATCTGATAAACGAGAAATGGCGGACGTTTGGCGAAAACATTTATCACGCATAATTATATGCGTACCTACTATCTTTTTACAAGCTTTAATTCAACTTGCAATGTATGTGTATGTTCGGGTCAAACCTTGCAACTGATTTTTTATTATATAATAATACCTTTAAATAATACAAAAATTCGAATATTTCTAATTTTATGAATTTAAAATCTATTTCGAGATTCAATATGGCGGACGCGACTTTTTTAAAATTTAATATATTATTATTAAGGGTATCGTTTTCGTGGTTTTCAGAGGCTTTAGACAACATGCATAAGCAATCGAAAAGTGATCGATTGCTTATGTCAATCCCATACATTTTTTGACTTAGCGATAGCGAGAGCGATTGTCGAAATGCATGTTGTCTAAAGCCTCTGGGGTCCTAAATCTGAACACAACATTTATTTCGAGTACCAAAGATGACGGACACAACTTTTGATATTATGTCAATATGGGTATATCATTGTCGTGGTTTTCGGGGGTCGAGATTCCGAATACAACATCTATTTCGAGATCCAAGATGGCGGACGCGACTTTTTGATATAATATTAATATGAGTAACATTTTCGCGGTTTTCGGGGGCTCCGATTCCGAATACAACATTAATTTCGAGATCCAAGATGGTGGACGTGACTTTTTAATTTATTATCAATATGGGTATCATTTTCGTGGTTTTTCGGGCTTCCGAACTTCCGATTCCGAATACAACATCCATTTTGAGATCCAAGTAATCCAATATGGGTACCTATAATGTTATTGGTTTTTGGGGGTTCCAATTACGAACACAACATCCATTTTGAGATCAGAGATGACGGACGTGACTTTTTAACAAAATACCGGTATACATATTGACAATATGTTAAAAACTCGCGCCACCATCTTGGATCTCGAAGGATATTTTATTCATTATCTGATCCCCGGAAACCACGAAAACGATACCCATACGGACATTATATTAAAAGTCACATCCGCCATATTGGATCTCGAAATAGATGTTGTATTCGGAATCGGGACCCCCAAAAACCACGAAAATTATACCCATATAGATTTTGTATTAAATATCATATTCATATTTTATTCGTCTTTTTCGTCATTGCAAATGTCTGCCATTTCGGGTAACAGATTTACATCAACTTAAAAACAATAAAACATTTTTTTCTTTTAAATTATATTCCTAATACCCTACATAGACTTGTCATCGGCACACCAACAAGCAAAATCATATATATTAATATCTATAATCATATGTTTATATCATATAATCACAGATAATATACTATAGAATTAGATTTAAATTAAAAATGTGACAACCCTAGGTGTCTAGACAAAAGCGGCATTTTCGTCAACTTCAAAGGCGTTGGACCACTGGATGTATTTACACTGTGGCAATAGAGAGAGTAAAAAAACGACTATAATTAAAAACGATATTATATTTTTGTTTTAATTTTACATTACTTAAAATGAGTAAAAACATAACAAAATATATTTTTAAATACATATTTACAATACTCAACTTATACTCAATAATACAAACTTAGTCTAAGCTTAAAGGCGGACTACCGTCAAATTCTTCAGCAAAATGGTCGACGTTATCTGTACTGCAATCTTGAACATTAAAATTTAATTTTACAGGATTTATGCTTTTCACATACGTGCGATTCAAACATATAACAGGACTTGATTGAATATCTGTAGTCTTTTCATTTCTACTATTAGCGCGTGTATTTTTCTCACTGGCAACACTGGCTTCGGCATTTGAAATTAACGGACTTTTATAATCGTTAAACGCACTTTTCGACTTATTTATAATATGTATAGGACTTAATCGCGGCGGTTCGCCATACATTTTTAGTTTAGCTATCTTCTCGTTAACTTTTTTCTTTCTTAACAATAGATTGGGGGATAACTGTGTGTCTTGTTTAAAAGTAGACTCAAAGTCTAAGCCAGTAAGGTTCAAATCATCACCAGGTTTCTGTGGCGCAGGGGAGTCGATGAACATTTTGTTTTTAGTTAAATTGTGATCGTTATTAAACCTATAAGGACTTATGGCATTAACGTTGTACATTTTAGAGAAATTATTCTTCAAAACTAAGCACTCGTCACAGAATTTCCTTTTATCCAAACCGGACATTATTTTTACCAATTCATCAACATTATTTCTCGCTAAAATATCCTTGGGAGTTTTTGTAAAATAACTGAACTCAGTTACGCGATAATGTGGTATGCTCTTTTTGGTGTTGCCAGTTCTTTTCTGTAAGTTCACACAGGCGAACACCTGGCCGGTATCCAGGACGTTTTGGTAACCAAACTTTTTTAAGCCTCCCCAAAAGTTTACGCAGATAATATTTTTCTCAGCGTCAGTCAAGTAGATATTTTGAAAAGGTTGCTTGTTTGCGTCGTAATTCAATATTGAAGGTTCTATAAGAAACACAAAGCCTACAGTATCGACTTCATTATAATCCGTATGAGCTAGAGGATTTTTGGTCAATTCTTTTATATGGTAACATTTTCGATTCAGCATTTTGGCAAATGGCAACACTTTCTCTCTGTTCTTACGTTTGCTTTGGTGAAATACTGAGTGCCTGCCGGCAGATATTTGGATTTCTGTGTATCTGCAAAGAAGAAGTAGAAATTAGTTATGTTACCTTACCTTGGTTACCTTACTAAGTGGTCGTTGTTATAAGTACCTCTTCACACCTAAACTTTAAATAAAAGTCAGTTATCACTTACCTAACAGCCGTTGGTACGACATTCAAGACTTCTAACCAAATCCCTTCTTTGATAATTTCCGTGATGGCATCATTTGGTTTCCATATCGACATTAAACCTGCAAAAAGGGATAGAAAATTAAGAATAAGCTATAGCACAGCGGACCAGCCTTAGGCCTTCTATAAGATGGACCGAAGATCTGATAAATTTCGCGGGATCTGCCTCTGGATTCGGGCAGTGCTGGAGATCTTTGGGGGACATGTAAAGTAAAATAAATAAAATATGAGCCATTAAGTCTGGAATATGACATTGTTCATCGCCTCGGTTTCTTACGGTGGAACGGATCGAAGTGGTCCAATTTTAAATGAACTCTTCTGCATATCATCATAACAGCCATTATAATTCGACCCACTGCTGGGACACAAGGTCTCTCCTTATCGTCGAAGGAGGTTGAGGCAGTACTCCACCACGCTTGTCCAATGCGGATTGGTGGACGGAGTATAAGGTGATCAATACCCCTTTACTGATCCATTAGTCGCCTTCTACGACACCCATTGGAGGATATGGGGTGATGCTATTCTACTCTGCCGGCATCACACGGCTAACTCTTAATAATTAATTCCGCATAGATCCGGCTGAATTTGAGCGATGACCTGTCATATTCCACAGTTAATGGCATACGTTGGCGTTTCAAATAAAAAAAGATTTTAGTTAATACCTAACAGATAACTTTTATTTCACATCTACCCGCCCTTATAAACCCTTTCAACATCGCGGGCCTCTCGGCTAACATGATGATCTTACCTTTAGTAACAATAACTTTTTCGTTCTTCTCCTCAACGCCAGCTATTCTCACCTTCAGCAAGGATACCACGTTCCGTTTTACGTTAAGACCATACTTCTCCATCTTCTCTTGTATTTTCGCTTGAATGCTCTCCACCATTCTCTCGCGACGTCGATTGGAGCGGTCTTCTATTGATTTCAGCTGGGAGTTTGTTATGTGTGACTGAAGACAATGAAATAAAGAAAATATATATAAACCGCACCCTCTGGAACAGTGGTTCTTAAGCCAATTTTTTGTATTCACTTTTTGACGTGACAACGTCTTATAATTCGATAGAGCCGGCTGCATGCACGAAAAAACATGACGTCATGCGGCGTTACCTCGCTCTGAATCTAATTCTCTAATTTGAATTTGAAATTATGTTCTTTAAAATTTAAACTTTCAATGATACCAAAACCAGCCAGATACAAATAGTATTGCCAAAGAGATTTTATTACAAGTTTATTCATACTATAATGCGAAATCTATTAAACAAATGAAATTAAATTTTTCTTTTGAAAAATGCTACCATTCCATCAGTTTTTTCTTAAGACGTTGTCACGTTCAACTATCGTCAGTAAACCGACTTTACAGACAACCAATTTTGATTTTTTTATTGCTAGTGTGGCTTTCAGATTTACCTATAAATTTCTTGTATTTTAAAAACATAGAGTAACGCCTTCCTCCCAAAACGGTTGTATCTACTTGATACGATCCTTACATATGGATATCGCTTCATCTACTCTCTGATAGATGAGTCCTTAGACTGAGAATACACGCTCGCGGATTACGAGTGCTTTTTACCTGGCCCTTCTTTGAGATATTTTCGATGATTCCTAACCTGACCCGAAATCCTAAGGCGCCCACATTGGTAGCGGGACCGCTGAGTTCTTAGCCTAACCCAGTCGTGGATTAGGTTAGGAACTTCAAAAGATTGTCAATATTAGTTCGGATCTTCCAAACATGACCCGACATATCTCCTCCTCAAATGTTTACCCCGTTTGGTCATAATTAACAAACTTAAACCTACCTATCATACTAGCAGGGTCAGATTAGGTAGAGGGTTACTTTAGGAACACATCAATTTTGCAAGTTCCTAAGCTAACTCGCCATCGGGTCAGGATTTCGAGTCGGCTTAGAAATGAACCATTTTTCGATTTGGTCCAATGTTCACCCGTCTATCTCCATTCACTTCCGTGTCATATATCCTTTTGATTGTATGATATGAACTAGTTATCAACTTACCCCGATATTGTATTCAGAGACGTCATGGCACATTTTTTTGCCGGCAGCACTGCTTTCAGAATCCTGCGATTCCTGTAACGTTTCATAATTGAAATCAAAACAAAAAACTTATTTGTAGATGGAACTGGCCGTAAAATCTACTTCTCTATCGCGTTACCTGATCAGACAGCTCTTTCTCTACTTCCTCGTACATCCTCTCTATCGCTGATTGTTTCTCTGCCTCGTGTCTTACTTGGTGTATATGTTCGAGGCGTTCTGAACGAGTAACTGGAAAAGGATTACTTCATAAGAATCACCATCATATCTTTATTAATCTTCACCCAACCACAGAGGGATTGGCTCCCTTGCTCTGTCAGAATACAATTATGTATACGAGAGGTCGTCACGTCACGACTCAGTCGTGAAATGAAATGGGTTATTCTCCTGAGTTATTGCTTAAAAAACACGTGTTGAGAGACTCCCATTTTGAACCTCAATCAACCGTACAATTTTTGTCACTTTAGTTACATTTTCATTTGACATTGGCAAAATGCGTACGCTTAATGCGACGCGACGCCATTAATTAAGAATAGAATAGAATAGAAATGAAATAAAAAATATCTTTATTTAAATGGACTTTGCTAAGTACTTTTAAATCGTCAAAACCCTACCACCATTTCGGGACGAAATAATTATTATTATGCTGAGATGGAGAAGAAATGGCGAAAGAAACTCCACAGCTTACAATTTGGTAATGATTTCAAAACATCATTACAGGTCAATAGATAATAACAATATAATTAAAATTACAGTTTTACATGCGTAAATTTTGGGCAGTTATTACTCCCACGCATTTAGCTCATTTAAATTTAATAATTTATCTTGTTAAAGCTTTTCTATATAATTAAATTAATCACATTAATGAACTAATTAATTTAACCTTCGTATGGGTGGAGTAGTCCTGCCTACTAACAAGATGTGTGGGATCATAGATTTATAATTTACTGACGTTTGTAGCTTGACAATGAATCTACTGGGGAGAGACCACAAAAATGCACCAATGTGTGAGTAATGCGCATGTGTGCGTGAAAAAATAGTACTCTATAGCAGGGGTTCATAAACTTCAAAGGTAGATTACACTGAAATTCCGTTACACCACGTCACTGTCTTTTTTTAATCATCACAATAATGGAACACCAACCAAATACCTCAAATGATTACAAATCAACACTGAAATTTATAGTTTTTTAAAAGAAATGTGTAATATACATTATGTAAACACATTATTCTTAATTTAAAGTTTTAATGAGAAGATTGAGAGAAGATTTGAAATTGTTTTACTGTTTTATGAATAATTGTTTTATAGTTCGGATTTTGGCGGAACCACGAAGATAGATTAATAAAATATAAGCTTCTTGGGCGGACCCCTGATGACTATTCTACTGAACCCACTTTGTGAATCCTGCTCTATAGTACTGCAGACTGCTGCTTTCTTTTTTACGTGACTGAGACTTAAGAGTTTCTCCCGAATAAAAACACGTGTTGAGAGACTCCATTTTTAACCAAAATCAACCGTACAATTTTTGTTACTTTAGTTAGGTACATTTCCACTTGACATTGGCAAAATGCGTACGCTTAATGCGACGCGACGCCATTAATTAAGAATAGAATAGGATTCTATGTGACTGACAGGCCGACCTAGGCCTCCAGCGTTAACGTCAATTGGTCTCGTCTATCTTTCTCGCTCTAATATACGCGTTAGTATGCTCTTTCTCTTTCACATTGCCCATCTACAGTTACCTATATCTATAGTATTTGTAAAAACATCTCATCGGATGTTGAAGAATATCGTCGACATTGTCAGCCACACGTCAGCTTGTGACGCAATCGGATCAGAGAGACTTGAATGAATTCGTCGTGATCTGACAGTCCTGTGTAACTCAGTTAGAAGAGCACTTGCCCTGATAGCAAAAGGTCGCGGATTCGAATTGCATCTCAAACCTTGATGCTGACTGGATATTTTTAACACGCTGTTATAAGCTTCACTTGTATGTTTGCTTGCTTGCTTGTATGTTTGTATCCTACTCCTTTGTACGCAATTTTGACCCACTTTAAGAGGTCAGATTTAATTTTAACATTATAGACTTATCAAAGACCGATGAAATTACAATAATTCGATAAGACTATCCCATTATCCTGATTAGAATCGCCGGGATTAATAAATTAAACTTTTGTTGTGTCAGTTCAGTTACACGTCACTAGATGGCGTTGTCATTGTTATGGCTTATTCTAGTTGGCGAGTTTTATTTAATAATTTATATACTTTCATCGGCGGTAATAAATCGCACAAAAAAATTAAAAAAATAGTTTAAAAACTAAAAAAAAAACACGCTTTAATAATAACTCAGACTGAAAAGTGTTTTTTATAATTATCATTTAGAGAAAAGCGTGGAATACGCTCAATAACATCATCATCATCATCATCCACAGCTCATTATAATGTCCCCACCGCGGGCTGAGCCTACCCCACATTAGGGGCGATTAGGCCTTAATCAACCACGCTGGCCAAATGCGGGTTGGTCGACTTCACACAACCTAAGAATTTCTTCATAGGTGTGTGCAGGTTTCCTCACGATGTTTTCCTTCACCGTAAAAGCGTCGAATAAACGTACATATTAATTCAAAATATGAAAACACATTGGTACGTGGCGGGGATCGAACCAGTGCCTCGCGGATGCACTACGCCACCGACGCTTCTTAGGCTATAATTATATTCTTACTTCTTATTTACCTTATACTCCGTCTACCAACCGGCATTGGGCAAGCGTGGTGGACTACTGCCTAAACCTCCTTCGATGACAAGGAAAGGTCCCAGCAGTGGGTCCAAATATAAAGGCTATTATGATCATGAAAATGATGATGAAGGTTGACCGATAGAAACTAGATGCATTTTAACCATCTTACCAGTGCTGCCATCTTCAAATTTTTCCACAAAAAGCGCCGGATACACTCTTGTCACGTAAATTCTTAGCTTCGACACTTTCCCGCCTTCCGGTTGCACGCTTGACAGCTGAGTCAACATGGCGCCGATGCCATGGCAACCTAGACGAGTGTGCCAGCGAGCTAGACGGGTGGAATTGCCGTAAATCTTGAGGCGTACTCCTGAAGTATCCTAAAATCATTATTCAGTTTGATTGAATGAAATGAGCATATGTTTTTGACTGAAAGATTATTCATGGCTCAGGGAAGCTCTCATTGAAAAAGTTCACAAATCAGCTATCTACTATATAAAAATAAGTCGGGTTTTCCTTCCTGACGCTATAACTCGAGAACGGCTGAACGGATTTATCTTATCTTGGTTTTGAAATGTTCGTGGAGGTCTAGGGAAGGTTTAAACGGTGAGAAAATATGGAGAAATTGCGAGGAAGATAGTAAAAACAACATTTTCATTTTCCCATATAAACTGTTCTGCCTACTTGCCTGTCAAGCATTTGACGTTCCGCCATTTTAGCGAAGGAAGAGTTTTAATGTCGTTAGGATAGGTGCAAAGACGTTTAGTTCTCCGTGTGAATAGGTGATACGAAGTACACCGGGTCATCTAGTTTTATTCGAAATTTGTCAGCATGACGATTGGATTTTAATTTAGACGATGTATATGTCGCAGGCGGATAGTAAAACACGCCGTTTAACTTAACGGCTAGGCGGATTGTAGTCTGTGAGAGTGACGAGTGACAAAAATTCCAGTCCGGTTGGTCGGCGTGTTTTACTATCCGCCTGCTACTTAAGCATACAATACGTCTCGGGCACGGTATGGACGTGTGTGGATCGAGCTTAACGTCGTAGCGAGCTTCGAAACAGTCTCGAATTCTGATAAATCTCGATTTCGAACTCTCTTCGAGTTTTAATGACGTTGAGCTATTATGAGTCTAGAGTTCGACTTTTCTCGAAGGGAAGCCACTCGAATTGCTTCGAATGGTTAGTAGCGGTCGAGATGTAGATTTCGAATTTGAACCTCCACAAATATTATCATTAATCTATGATTTAAACGTCAAAAAGTTGCATGCAGTACATAACTATTTACCTACCTACCATTCATTATCACAGTTATTTTAATATTTTATTGTAATCTTAAGAGCGTTTACGCCGTGCGGCAGACTCCAAGTTTAGGTATTTACACGCTGTGCGGTCATTCCCTCTCGCATTACTCGCGCTGCCGTCCAGGTACAGAGCACAAAAACAAATTCGATACTTTTTCTGAAGATCTTTTTCTGAAGAATACTCAAAATGAAATTAAATATACAATACAAGTTATTTAAATTTAATACTATGCAAAATTAACGGTTACACATTTAACATGAATTAAATTTTTAATATATATGTAAGTAATAATAACATCTGGTGGCCACTGGCTACCCTTGTCGCACCTATCATATAGTAAATGGGTATAGTAGTTCATGTTACTGTCACGTAATAGGGTTTATTAAAACACGAGCGGGCTTTTAAAAAACGAGCCTTGGCGAATTTTTTAATAATATCCCGCAAGTGTTTTAATACCTAATTATGTGCAGTACATAAACTAGCGTCCCTTAGGCTCCCTTTGCCGTCCTGTTTTGCTCTAAATTTTTGATATTTGAGAAAAATAACTGTAACGTATTAAGCCGAACATGTTGCATAAAACTAAAGTTATGCTAGCTCAATCTCTTTTACTCCCCATTCTCGACTATGCTGATGTCTGTTATTTAGATGCAACTGAAGAGCTGCTTAACAAACTGGAACGCCTTCAAAACCTGGCAATTCGCTTCATTTTCGGCTTACGGAAGTTTGACCACATTTCAGAATTTCGATCAAAGTTAAAGTGGCTCCCTATTCGTCTTCGCAGAAATGTACATATCCTTTCCTTATTGTATAAAATCCTTCATAACCCTCAACATCCTTATTATTTGCGCTCCCGTTTTAATTTCCTTCCCTCTGACTCCCGTCCTAAGCGTTCTTGTATAACTAAAACCCTTGTCCGACTTAACGCCAAGTCAAAATTTTTTGGTAAATCTTTTACTGTGCATGCTGCACAACTTTGGAAAAAATTGTCGACTGAAATTCGTGAGAGTGATTCTGTGACTACATTCAAACGAAAATTGAAAGAGCACTATCTCTCCAACTTACCTTAAATGTATGTATTTATATTCATGTAGATGTGTATGCTTATATGTAGGTATATATTTATATAATATATAAATATTTATGTAAATTATGTATTTATAAATATAATTTATTTATCTTAGTTTAGTATTATAATTTTAGATAGGCACCTACTATTATTTATATTGTTTATATGCCGTGTACACAATACTCCCGCATTTAAACGCTTAAACTAAGGCTAGGGTTGGCTGGAAGAGATCTCTTTTAGAGATAAGCTCACCTTTGTACATTTTTTTTTCCTGCACTATGTTGTATTTATATTTGTGTGTACAATAAAGAATTTAAACTAATTATGCAACAGGTAAATGACCTTTATTTTCATTTTGATTATCTTTGTTAAAAAGAATATCATTTGAGGTATATCATTGAGATAATAATTTTAATATTATGTCATGAGTGTAGATATTTTTTTGTGTTGGCTATTGCATTTATCGAGGAAGGCTCTAGGCTATTTTATAACCGACATTAACGCGAGCGAAGCCGCTGGCGGCCACTAGTATGATATAAATACTTACCGCGAGATTCACTTGTGTATATCAGCGATTGAATAAATAAAGAGATATAAATAATAGAAGCAAATCTTGCCACAAACATATAAATCATATAACTAGCGCTCAGCCCGTGGCTTCTTTTGCGTATTGTTGGTTATTATATAGTTAGCCTTTCTAGATGCATCGTCTACCTCACACAAAAACAATTTTCAAAATTGGTTCAGTAGATCCAGCAATTACCTCCTACAACGTCACAAAAAAACAATTCACAAACTTTTATCATCACAGCCTTTCATTCATTTCACTACTGGAAGACAAGACCTCTCCTTTTTAATGAAGGAGGTATAGGCAGTAGTCCACCACGCTTGCATAATGTGGATTGGTAGTCAATACCCCTTTGCTGGCCTATTAGTCGCCGTCTACGACACCCATTGGAGCATATGGGGTGATGCTATTCTACTCTGCCGGTATCACGTATGGCTATTGACAAACTTACATAAACTATTTACAAACTTTAACTCTTTATCATATTAGTACATACTTACCTATATTTTTTTTAAATGCAATTTAAGTTTACTTTCTTGTTTTTAGAGCAATTAAGTAAAATCTTTGTTTTTAAAGTTTTTTATCAGTAATTTATTGTATAGTTATTTTGACACGGTTCATTTGCATTTTCTCTACAGAGCCTTTCATTTGATACCCATATTATGGTAGTGCTAAAAGTAACAAATCTTGGGTAGTCGACAATTCTGCATTTAAAGTAATTTTATTTATTATAAAAGTATTTAGCAAAAACCATGGACTTTGCTAAGAAAAAAATACATAGATTGGAACATAGAACCTCCTTTTGAAGTTCGTGTATAACCTGAAAGAATACATAAGGACAAACAAACATAGGGACAAGAACGAACAGTACAACAAAATTGTACAGAATCAAGGTGTGGAGGGGAAGCCAAAGCAAGGACCACTGGTATATCGTTCTGTACATACCTGTGATATTTTAAAGAATTATTCTCCATCTCTTAACCGTTACCGAATATTACTATGTGAACCATAATATTAAAAGAATAATCCTCAAACTCCTAACTTTTGCAGTTTTACCCTCCATCATCAGCTCACCTGAAAAACCTGATAGAATAGAAATAGAAAGAAAAAAACTTAATTCAACTGTCGATCTATACGAAGGTACACATAATATTTAAGGAATTATCATCCAACTCCTAACTATTAGGAGTTTTTTTTTTCATCGTCAGCTTACCTGAATAACATAAAATGATACAACTATCGGTTTATAAATACATATATTAATTCAAGAATTATCATTCAACTCCTAATTATGGAGGAGTTTTACCTGCCATCACCAGCTCATTAACATGATATGATGACTACCAGACGTAAATACTTCAATAGCTTTAGGAAATAAGATATGAAGCATATAATACCTGCATATAAAATTTGAGAGTTGCTCTCGATTTCCTCGGAATCTCATCATCAGATCCTGACTTGGTGACAATAGCACCATATCAGAAGTATTTAGAAAATAGGTCCACAATTAACAGAGATATCCGTGAACATTCATAAAATAATACATAGGGTGCAACATAGAACTTTATATGAAGTCGGTTATCAATACTAAAAGTATCAACACCATCGTTCGTTCTGTAGTAGCATTACGAATATTTACGCGTGATCACGGAGCTAGCACCGAGCGACGTGACCTCTCTCCGACAAGCCTCATGGGCGACTGATTTGAAAGCGATTGCGCGGACTGTTTTATACTGATTTTTAAATAATTGTTATAAATATATTATAGTTTGTTCAGATATCATTTTTATACCAAAATTTAGAGTATATATTCTTCTTTTAAATTACATCATTTGTTTCTTCAAATAAGGGATATTAATTGTTAGAAATAGCAATTTTCCAAATCGTATTTTCGTAATACTTGCAGAGTGATTTGATTTTTCTTTAATTAGTAATTCTATGAAATTTAATTTTTTTTCTTTACAACTATTTTGTTCAGGATATTGTCAGTTACACGGTATTTTTTATTTCATTGTAATATTAGCCTTTTCGGATATTAAGGGCTTCGAAATTGCATCTAAACGTAAAATTTAAAAAATGCTGTTAAGATATTTTGTTATAATTTATGAATAAAGAATTAAATGAAATATTTTCCTTTACAACTTTTTGCGAAAGAATATTATCTAGTAGTTTTTATAACATTTATATTGATAGAATAAGAATTCATGGAAATTAAGAAGCTCAAAAAGTGCCGATTTTCGCAAAATACGCGTAAACGCTCTTAAGTTTATCTGTTGATTTTTACAAATTCACAAAGCTTTTTTTTGCATTATAAAACTTTGTTTGTTAGACATGTTTAGTAAAAGCTATAGAAGCATTTTGCAAAGTTAATGTGCATCCTAAACAACACGGTATGAATAACTAATATCGAAAAAAAATTTTTATAAATTTTCAACCTTACCAGAACGACATACATTTCTAAATAAGGTAGCAGCATAACTGCCATTACTATTCTTTATTACTACATATATGTATCTCTCACCTCCCACGGAGCGACTCCTTGTTCACAGTTCAACAATTCTGCGCCATTTGTAATCAATTTACATCCGATCTTGATTTTCTCGTCATAGACTAGTTTGGTCAACATCTTGTCTATGGTCGTCTTCAAGCAGTACCAACCGTCGGTTAGTAGAAGCTCGACATTTGAGGTGATGTTGGTAACACTGTAAACGACAAGTAATGAAAAAATAAGATAATTTATATAGTACTGTGAGAAGAGACTCATCGGCTATTGGGTACGCACTCGTCGAGGCTAATCCCCAGAGCCTTGACCATCGAAGACGTTTGAATAGAATAGAAAGCAGTTATTAACACCACTTAAACCTAGTATACTTTAAAATTGGTTGGGTAATGGTATTCAATCAGCACAATATCGGGACGACCGTAAGACGCCGCGACGCTAATCTTCCGTGAACACCAACACGTGTTGGGTGGTTAAGGCTTTGAAGATTAGCCTCAACGAGTGCGTCATTGCCGATGAGTCTCTTCGCACGGTACTCCACCGAGTCCAGTGCATCTGACTTATATCGAGCAGATCCGTCTCAAAGGTGACAACAGTACTCCAAGCAGGAGCAAATTTGGGCTCGATAACGGCTTGGGAGCTGCTCAGATGTAAAATATCGCTTAACCTTTAAAAGTAAGCCAAGTTTTAGCAATGGACTCGATGTAGCGACCGAAATTGAAGTTAGCAGAGATATCCAGCTATTGGGGAGCTCAAGATGATCGTTAACCGGCACGGAGACATCTCGGAAAGTCAGTCAGATGGAGTGCATTACTAACCGTAGGAACACAATAACACTATTGTTATGGCAGCAGAAATTTATAAGATATTGGTTATTAGGCAGGATTTAAACAAGCCTATTTGTAGTCCAAATCGTGATAAAAACTGCTTCACGTAAACTCGGAGTCCTGAACAAGGCGCGGCGAGCAAGGCGGAACTGTGCTTGCTCTACAAGACGCAAGTACGGTCCTGTGTAGAGTATTGCATGCATCTGTGGGACGACTCTATAAAGTACTTACTCGATGCTTTGGATAGGTTGCAGCGTCGCGCGATCCGAATCATCGGCGACGAAAGGTTGACCAACCATCTTAAATCTATCCAATTGCGTCGCGATGTTGCGTCATTGAGCACGTTCTACTGCCTTGCCTAAACCACGGAAAGTGTTCTGAGGAGCTTTTTTCCCTAATCCCACAATCACTATTCCTTTTAAGGACTACGTGTGCTGGCTTAGGGTGGTGCCACCGACAAACAATGGCTGCTATTCGAACGCGAACTAAGAAATTTGGCAGCTCATTTCTTGGTCGCACAATCGAGAAATGGAAATCACTACCAGCACTCGTGTTTCCTCCTTACAATCCTATATCATTCAAAAGAGGCGTGAAGAAGCTCCTTGCAGGTCGACAAGGCAATGGCTTTATCTCTCTCACTAGCTGCTTTTGCATTTGGAGTGACTAGACTGCTTACCACCAGGTGGAATGGAGTCATTTACTTGACCTTTTTAGATAAAAAGTCCCATAGGAGTCCAATCCGAGATCACTACACTAGAAAACGGACGGTTTTAATTCTCAAGAAGTCATCCTATCGAGGGATTATTTTATATACTTGTGGATGATTTTCTTTCTTTGGAAATTACGGGCAAAGTGGTAGAGACTGTTGATCGATTCTGTTACTTGGGTAGCATAGTGGACGCTAGTGGAGGTACAGAGCAGATGTTGAGAATCGCATCAATAAAGCTAGAGCTGCAGTTTGCCAATTAAAACCAGTTTGGAAATCGTGCACTATATCCAGGAGAACAAAACTGCGCATCTTCAACTCCAATGTCAAGTCGGTGTTGCTGTATGGTTGCGAGACATGGTTTGTCCGGAAAGACCTGACCAATAAGCTACAAGTGTTTGTGAACAAAAGTCTAAGGCATATATTGAAGATCTTTTGGCCTAAAACTATCACAAACAGTGAGCTCTGGAGGCTGTGTGGTCAGTCCAGTATAGAGGATGAAATTCGCATACGTAAATGGCGGTGGATTAGTCATGTCCTGAGGAGACCCGAGAATCATCCTTCACGACAAGCTCTCACCTGGTATATCAGTGGTAAACGAAAGAGGGGACGTCCCAAGGAGACCTGGCGACGCTCAGTTGACTGTGAGCTACGAGAACTGGGAATGTCGTGGCAACAGGCGTGTACAGCTGCACAGGATCGGAAGGCATGGAAAGCTGTCCTTCGAGCCCTACATCCCAGCGGGGGATAACAGGAATTTAAGAAGAATCAGAAAATTAACACTTACCTACACACGTTTACTCCATCCTCGTAGACACCAGCCACACACAACACCATGGTTTTGGAGGCGACGTCATCTCTCTCCAATATCTTTCTTAACATAGGTCTTTCAGCGTCATACAATTCTTTATCGTATCTAAACTTGAGTTGATCTAACACATTTCTCACTGAACACACTCCAGTTAAAGTGCTGGGAAATTTTACTTCGTACGAAATTAATTTCCAAATTATAAGTCGTATGTGGTTATCCAACCAACCATCGGGTATCAATTTCTTATTGACAGCACTCGTAAAACATTGTTTTATATCTTCAACAGTAAACGGTGTATGTTTCAAATCGTTTCTTTTTCCGCAAAATTCGAAATCAAGTAAGGATTCGTAAGTGAATTTAGTAAGATACGGGTCCAGATCTTTCTTACATTCATTTCTCTCTGCATCTGCTAAATCGATCAGAGTATATCTTTTGCTTTTCTTATAGTTGTCGCTAAAAAAGCCAGTATCATAATTTGGTTCTATTTCTGGCTTATTAGGTTTAGAAACTTCACAAGTAATATTTGGTTCACTTCTATAGGGAGTTTCGAATTTTTTGCGCTTTTTAGCTGTGGGACAAGACAAAATAGGACTACCGGACCGTTTCGATAGCTTAGGCGTCGTTACTGCACAAAAATCTTCAGTACACAAAGTCATATCAAAGTTATTAACCACTTGAGTATCTATCAGTTTCTCTAAATTTGTGTCTTTAGATACGTCAACTGAAATACTGCCAACTGATGCTAATTTATCTAAATCAAAATTATCATTTAACAGTCTTCTAGATTTTTCCAAAGCTTTAGACGATATTGCTATTTTGTCATTATTTACAGTTTGAAAGTTAAAAGCTGTGTTCTGAATGTTTGCGTTACAATTTTCTTTATTTCTTTCTACGCAAGGGGATTTAGGTAAAGATGTAATATTATCATCAAAATTAATTTCTTGTAACAGTTGCTTGCTTCTTTTTAATGCTTCCTCAGAGACTTTTACTTGTCTATTGCTTGCTGTTTGAAAGCCTGCGAATTTTAATTTACTTTCATTATGTGAGTCTTTAACATTATCACCACCAATTTCAAGTAATTTCTTGCTTTTAACTAAAGCTTCTTTCGATATAGAAACATTCTCATTGTTAGCCGAGTGGAATTCTTCCATTTTTTCTTTTGATTCATGAGTGTCATCAAAATCAGAAAACAATAATTTGCTTTTTGCTAACGCTGCTTCAGATATCTGAACAGGCTTTTTACTAGCAGTTTGGAATCCTACAAACTTAAATTCCTCAGTAGCATCAGGATTTACAATGTCATTTGCATTATCATTGTCTCCATTTACAAATTTAGCAAAATATTGTGACGTAATTTCACTTAGATTCGTATTTGTTTTTACAAAGCCCTTAAATGGAACTAATTCTTTATCATTTTCATTGTCTCTATCAATATGTATGTCTGCTACTGTAAAATCTTTAAATAAATTCCTACTTTTTAATAAAGCATCTTCTGTAACTGCAACAGGTTTTTGACTGGCCGTTTGAAATAGTGCAAAAGTTGGTAATTGCTTTTCATGAACGTCATTTCGTTCGTTATTTGTGTTACCGTGTTCTGTTAAATCACTGAAAATCTTATTACATTTCGCTAGAGCTTCTTCAGATACTTTAACCTCTTTATTGCTTGCAGTTCTAAATCCAACAAAAGGTTTTCTAATTGTATTCGAAAATTCATCAACAGGTTTTTCACTGTTATTTTCTTTGGATTTAAACGGATTTGATTTTGTTGCATTTTTATCGTTATCGATATTGACAATGATATCTTCATTAAAATCAAAATCTGCTAATAGTTTTTTACTATCAGCTATGGCCTTCTCGGAAATTGTCATAATTTTATTACTAGCGGTTTTAAATCCACATACTATCGGCATTGGGTCCTGAAGTATATTTGCCTTATGTACGTAACCTTCCGATTTTGATTTCTCGAGTGAACTTACAGTATTGAAGTTATTAAAATTGAAAGCTTCATTGCAGTCTAAATCTGCAAATACTTTTTTACTTTCTGCCAAAGCTTTTTCAGAAATATTTATTGGTTTACTATTAGCAGTTTTAAATCCACAAGCAACTACCATTGGTTCTTGAATATCATTCGCTATATCGAATTCCGTATTAAAATCTTCATCGCACATTTCACTTTGTAGTTTGTTTATTTCTTCTATTTCAAGATTACTCGGAATGTGAGTAACAGGGTTATTTGCATTGGAAACATTTGTACAATAGTCGATAGACTCTGTCTCGTTTTCTTCTTCTATTATATTTTTAAACATATTTTTTGTTTTCATGTATGCTTCTTCTGATACTTTAATATCTTTATTGTTTGCTGTTCTGAAACCAAGAAAGTTGCCGATTTTTGGTACTTCATTTGAGTCATTATGTTTAATACTTTGTTGAGTAGGCTGGTAAGAGTCTTTTATTTCTTTGATTATTGTTTCTAATCCACATGAATTATCTTTACTTGGTGACGAATGCAGTATATTTGTGATTGGGTCACCTAAATCTTCAAATATACTTTTAGACCTTGTTAAAGCCTTTTCCGATATTTTAATGGTTTTGTTACTAGCTGTTTTAAAACCTATTGCATTACGGACTTCAATATTTTCTTTATTTTGAATCTCATCTGTTTCAAAATTAATGCATGTAGTTTGTTGTCTTGCAGAGTTATTATCCGACAATTCTATATTGTCATCAATATCTTCGAATATTTTCTTAGTTTTAGCCAATGCAGCTTGCGATATATGAATATTTTTTTTGCTAGCTGTTTTGAAACCAATAAATCCAACATCTTTTACAGGTTTAAGCTGTGACATGTCTTGGGCTAAGTTATTATCAGATAACTCTTTATTATCACAAATACCTTCGAATATTTTCTTAGTTTTAGCCATAGCCGCTCTTGATATATGAATATTTTTTTTGCTAGCTGTTTTGAAACCAGTAAATTCTGTGTCTTTTACAGGTTCAAGCTGTGATGTGTATTGGGCAAAGTGATTATCAGATAACTCTTTATTATCACAAATATCTTCGAAAATTATCTTAGTTTTAGCGATAGCAGTCTCTGATATATGAATATCTTTTTTGCTAGCTGTTTTAAAACCAACAAATCCTGAGTCTGTCATAGTTTCAAGCTGTGACATATCTTGAGCAAACTCATTTAAAATGTCATCATCTATTTGTTGACTGTTCAATGTATTGGTTTTTATTGGATGAGCAGTAATTTGTTCTTTATTGGTGTTATATTTATCCATATCAGCACTAGCGTTATCGTCTAGACCAATGTCATGAAACAACTGTTTGCTTTTTGCTATTGCTTGTTCAGATAGCTTAATCTTTTTATTGCTAGCTGTCATGAAACCGTCATATTTTCTTTTCACAGGTGCTACAGGTACTTTGAATTCAGATTTTTCATCTTCTACATTATTGTTGGTTTTCGTATCACTTTGTAGTTCTTTTTTATCTTCACATGTGTCTAGTTGTTTGGTATCTTCGTTTATTATATCAATACCTTTATTTTCGTCACTAACAACACTGTTTAAAATTGTTTTGAAATTAATGCCATCAACACCAAATTCGTCACAGTTGATTTCTTTTGTTAATGATTGTTTGCTTGACATACTAGGGCCCTCTTCATTTGTTGGTGAAATTCTATGACTATCACCTAAGCTATCACATTTATTCACAAGGTCAGTAAGTGAAATTTTAGATATATCATCAGGGTACAGATCTGTCAACAAGCTCTGAGCCTTTGTGAAAGATTCTCGAGAGATTTGAATAGATCTATTATTAGCTGTTTGGAAACCCACATACATTGTCTTATCCAGCACTTCAGAATGGTCATAGAAAGATGTCTCTAAAGCACAGGTTAGTGGTAAGTCTTGAGACTTCTTATGAATGTATTCGCTTTCCTCATCACTGCTAAATAAAATTTCATCATTTAGAAATGTGCTACTTTTACTGCCCTGCATTGGACTTTGTACCTTATCATCTGCATCATTAATTTTAGATTTATTACTATTGATTTTAAGAACAGGACTGGATTGAATGTTGCTGTCAATCTCTATGGGGTCATTATTGGTTGCAAATGAAAATTCTTTTCCTAAAATCTGTGAATTTATCAAATGTTTCGCTGAGACCAAATCATCTTCTTCCTCTATTATGGGTTGAGCCAATTTTTCAAAATCCTCAAACTTATATAAATCAAAAACTAAAGGTGATGGTGTGTTTGACTTTCTAACTGGTTTAAATACATAACTTGATGGTATATCTTCATCTGCCTCTATATTATCTAATGCATTTACATGTGATTCCATTTCTATGTAATTATTTAACATATCTGTGCAATTGTCATTGAATTCAATATGATCTTTATCTATATCAATAGCAGTATGTTGTTCATTATTTTCTTCAATTGTACAAGCATGCATATTTATTTTGTCATCTATATTATTAATACTTTTAGACATTAGATGGTCTTCTGGTAAATGCTGACTATTTTCCTTTGAAGTACTTGGTGTTTCTCTTTTATCTTTATTATTTGTATCATCTTGTAAATTATGAAATGTGGTGTCAAATTCTTGTGTAATGCCAACATCACTTTGAGCTTCCACATTTTCAATGAAATCAATTAATTGTGTATCTAAAACAAACTGAGTGTCAAACTTATGCATACATTTCTGTTGTGGTACCTGTAAAGAAGAAAAATGTAAAGTAAAAACTTATTTTGTCAATGGACCGTTTTATAATATCTGTTTTGGTTACCGTCTTTTATTTTTTGATTCAAAGTTCTATTTTGGGTTTGAAGCCCCTTTTATGTTGGTAACCTATTATTATTTTGAGATACTGCATGGCCCATGTTGCCAGATGTCGGTTATGTGAAAATAAAGGTTGAAGCACACTTATGAACTCAAAACAGATTAGCATCACCTCAACTTGAGCTATTTAGTATTCTTTGTATGAAACACCATATGTTATGTTAACACACCCTAATGGCAATGTAATGACATCGCCTCAGAATACACTTATTGTAGACATTGATTTTGTAAAATCATATGCAAAATCAATGTCTCCAATATGTGTATATTATTTCATCTTTAGCCGATGACATTAAATGGCTGACTATAAATAAATTTAAATCTGTATTCACAAAGTGGCTACTAGAACACTGCTTCTATAGTGTTGCAGAATACTAAAAATACAGAAAATAAAATACATTTTTATTGTATAATTAATGTATTTAGTATTAATGGTATATTAGCTTAAAAATTATACTTGACATTATATAAATTTTAATAAATATCACATGTTTACAATTTGCCTGCCTGCTTGCAGGTTAAATACTGTACTGAAGCTAATATTATTGTGATCTATTGTAAACATATTCTAGCAAATAAAGATTTTTCTTAGCTTATTTTATCTTAAACAAGCTCATGAACAGCGGTGCAGTGAATGCTGAACTTGACTAGTGAACAAATGTTTTTGTTCATCACAAAATCAATTGCTCCCACCAGGATTTGAAACAGCTTGAACGCAAGGAATATGCAATGAAGTTATTAAAATTTGTACCAAATAAAATTGAATACAAAAAATAAAAAAGATATATATTGACCAAGTGCTGAGCCTATAGACAAAGGACTATAACCAAATTCAATGTAATCTGCTTACCATCAGAAGATTAGTAAACATTGTTGCAACTCTTGTTATGAGAATAAAGTTAATGAGAACTAACTTAAACTATTTCCAAAGCATTCTACATTTTCTATGCTAATAATATCAAGTGACAATCATTTAATTATAATTCACCTGAACATCTCTCAGCGTATTTACAGGAAGGAAAGAGGATGTTTTGTATTTATCAAATTTTTTTCTCCTCTCTCTAATGTTACTTGGACATGGGACATCAGCTTTCTGTATAGCTTTCAACTGTGATGTAACGTTGGCAATAACACTTTGGGCGTTAAATCCAGATTTTTGTAATTTATTTACATCTATATCACTATAAATAGCCAAAGACTGCTTCGTAGAACTTTTCTTCAAACTTTCTTCGAATTTCTTTAAAAGTTCCGGGTTATCTAATGCGTTGTTGTGATACATTTCTGAAGTTATGTTGGATATTTAAACTTCAATGTATTTACTATCTCCATAGAAACTAAAACTATGCATTTTTAATCTGAAAAAAGTTCAAAACACTTGGAAAAGTACCGAGGAAAAGTAAGTAAACAAAAAGAAACCAAACCAATAGAGAGGCGAGCGCGAGCACAAATGTCAATGTCAAATTGAAATTATTTTTGACATTTCAGGCTCAGGCACTCCTTTACACATTCCATACTAACTATTAAAAATATTCATACACGATTCTTTTACAAAATATGATTTTTTTATTAAAAATGAGTATTGTTTTACAAATAATCAATCAAGGAAAATTAATAAATAATAATATTCACCTCGATATTAACATTTATAAATTATAGAAAACCCATTCGTTAAAAAAATATTTCCTTGTGTGTAACGGAATATAAATTCGTTCAACAATTTTGTAGGAAGGGGTCGATTCTTGAAAAAAATCCAATGGATGCCGTTAATTTGTTAAAATAACTACCTAACATTTATAAAAAATACATCAAATACTTTTGTATGTTATTGTTAATGTTTGTTATAAAGCGTGTTTCAATTTATGTTAAAGCTAAAGAATACTGTTTTATGTTAAGGCCCCTCTTCACAATCGGCTATGATGGGCCAATAAATGATCGCCCCGATCATGGCTTACTCTCCACACAATCGTGAGTATTCATTCCCATCACTGTCGTCCGTTCAAGATGGACGTCGAAGTGGTAGCGGCTGCTGCTATCTATTTGCTCAGTATATTTAATCATTATAATAATGTGCATCAAAAAATAGTTGTGAAAATGTAAAATTGAAAATTTTAATTACTTAACCCCGACACATAAAAAATATAAAAAATATTATTTTTTTCTCGGCCTTTTAACTTCAAACCAATTTTTTATGTGTCGGGGATTCCTTTATTTCCTTCTTTTTAAATTACTTGTGGACCCTAATTCCGATAGATACCTAACCTACTAGGTACCTAAATTATATTCTGCCATATTATATACTGCCATCTCAATCACGTCATCTTTCGAACAAAAAAATCGCATCAAAATCGGACCATTCATTTAGGAGCTACGATGCCACAGAAAGACACAGACTCACAGGCACGTCAAACTTATAACACCTCTCTTTTTGCATCGGGGGTTAAAATAATAAATGGAGGAAAATCTTTGTAATTTTTATTTTTTGGGTTCAAAATTGCATGGCTCATTTTGATAGAGCTTAAAAGTTTCTGTGCATCCACCCGGCCATTTTTTGCGTTCATCGCAACGTAAACAATAGAATATAAAAGGAACATAATTAAGCACATGAAAAAGTAACACAAGTACCGCCATAGAATCATCCTCGACCTCTGCCGAGCGACTGAATAATGGGCGATTGTGTGGACACAAGCACGATCATCGGCACGCTTTCCTTTGATGTACCGACAAGTGGCCGATTACTCACGATTGCAGGCCATCATGGCCACAAATAAGCCGTCAACACAATCGTGATTACCTGTATTCGGCCATCATGGCCCAATGTGAAGAGGGGCCTTTATGTTATCTTATTTCTTGTGATTGTGATGATTTCTGAACGCATCGCAAGCTTGCTTCTTTAGACATATACTCTCTAATCTGTGCTTTAGACATATTCTTTCTAATCTGTGAATCTGTGAGCTTGCTCGACATTGAAAGACATACAAATCCAAATTTGTTTAATTAAAAAACAATTTAGCATAAAAATAATAATCTAAACCGTGTAAAATATTACACATTCTTCTTATTACAAACAGAACTTTGTTCCAGAATGGTACGTATTATTACAATATCTAAATAAAACGTGTAAATTTCATTTGAAAAATATGGCGGTAATGGAGGTTATAATTCTGGTATTTTTTAGTCTCATACAATTTTGCTGGTACAACCTGGGCCGAGACCTGAAACAAGAACTTACTCTGACTACGAGAGCGTAAACGACTGTATGGAGGGTGTATGTAAGATATACGAAGAACATTTGAAGAGGCGAAATCCGAATACACCTACTATTACCTACGACATTTCGCAATTATTCGATTTTATTGATCAAGTAAGTTTTTAAGAAGCTTATTTAGTCTCTTTTCTTGAATATTGTACAACAACGAGGGTGCTAGTTTGACATTTTTCAGTAGAAACTCTTTACTTTCAACTTTGAGACTGGCTTCACTGTCGCCGATTGTCGGCGTTGATAAGTCGCTATCTAATATCCACCCAATAATAATATTATATTGTAATGAAGCCGTCAGCGCTAAACATCCCCTATTATTTAGAATACAAACATATTGACTATCAGCACAGAAGATCTGTGTAGACTGATCTCCTGTGGTGCATCTATGGCGCAAAAGTGCTACCACTAATTTGAAGGAGCCCATTTCTATTTAACTAACTTCATAAAAGGAGGAGGTCCTCAATTGTTTTTCATCTTTTCTTTTTTTTGGGTATGTTCAGATGCCTGGACTGATTTGAAAAATTCTTTTTTCTGTTTAAAAGAGTATACTTTCCAAATGGTCCCATGAAAGTTTTACATGAATTGATTCTGTAGTTATTTTAGAATCGTGAAAATATGCAGTCTTGATGTGAATTTATCCAATTTTATATAAGTATCAATATCTTTGAAAATTGCTGACCAATTTCGATGATTCTTTTTTTGTCTAAAGCTCAAAGTCTGAGAGTTGCCTGAAAATTTTACAGTGTTAAAAACTGTACTTGCACCACTAAAAAGAAAAAAATATATTATCACTACATAGTATAAAACAAAGTCGCTTCCGCTTTCTGTCTGTACCTATGTATGCTTAGATCTTTAAAACTACGCAACGGATTTTGATGCGGTTTTTTTTAATAGATAGAGTGATTCTTAAGGAAGGTATACTCTTTTCGAATTATTATAATGTCATGGGTCTTTGATAAGTCTATAGTTTAAATGACATCTGACCGTTTAAAGTGGGTCAAAATTGCGTACAAAGTAGTCTGCAACATACAAGCAAACATACAGGTGAAGCTTAGTGTAAAAAAAATCTAAAATGTCTTGAAAAATGCATTGAAAAAAATCGACTTGCCTCAGGCGGGACTCGAACCCGCATCTTCCACAATCCGGGCGGAGGCAAGTCGATTTTTTTCAGTGCATTTTTCTAGTATTAATATTTACGCGTTTGTAAACGCAAAAATAAAATTATTCCATAATGTAAGGTAGTTTCATTGTAACTGAACGTCAAATATTTGCAAAAGTATTTCGTTCGGGTCTTAGAAGTGCAAATTTCAAAGATTGATGAAACAATGTTAACCGTAAAAACATAAGCACCAAGCACTGACAAATTTCGACAGCGAAAAGCCGTGTCTCTGTGGCGTAATGGTCAATGCGTCCACCCGGATTGTGGAAGATGCGGGTTCGAGTCCCGCCTGAGGCAAGTCGATTTTTTTCAGTGCATTTTTCTAGTATTAATATGTACGCGTTTGTAAACGCAAAAATAAAATTATTCTAAATTGTCTTTTATTTAAGTAAACTTTGTCTACTGCAAAACATAAGCCTTATTTTGCCCAAAACTCTTATTTTGGTATTTTAAACATAGTGTTGTGTTTTACTACATGAGTATATTAATAAATTCTAATTAATGTTGCATAATTAATACAGTCTTAAACTAAGTTAAATATAGAATATAAATAATATATATAAAAGAAATTTAATGTAGTCCTAATATAGAGAAAAGTATTATTGTAAAAAGAGTTAAACAGCGTCACCCTATTATATTTATAAAATGTTTGCAAAGCCTCACAAGGCCCATAATTGTTACCTTAAACCTACTAAAATATGTTTACCATCTGTATGTACATTATGGAGCAATAAACAATTTGATTTGATTTGATTTGATTTGCCTCTCTTTTGGCATATCACTGAGCTTGGTCTTCACTCCAGGAACCTTTAGCAGTCAATAACCATACCACCATTTCAGGACGAAAATAATCTTATGTAATTTCTTCTTGCAGCTTGCCGATCTGAGTTGCTTAGTGTACCAAAAGTCAACAAACACGTACGCGCCCTACAACAAGGATTGGATCAAAGAGAAAATATATGTTTTACTACGTCAAGCAGCCGGCCAGAGCGATTAGGTGTAAGACTTTATTTTTGTGATTATGTTTTCTATTGATTTTGGGAAGTAATATTTTTGTTATTGAGGTAAGGTGTATTGAAAAAAGTGACCACCGATGGCCTATCCAACGTCCCAGGTTTTTCAGAAGGCAGAGACCTTAGGGGTCCTTGTACAAAAAGACTAAGCAACATTGAGTAAGCATAACCAGGACATTGCCACATTAATGTAAAAATTCTTTACAGATTGCAGTGTTTATATAGATTTGTTTCGAAATATTCATAAAAGTGTTACGGAAAGTTTATACAGACTAAGGGACTAATCGCACTTATTCAAGCTTTTCTTCCATTTTTCTAGATGGAAAAGCTGAACATATTGATAAAACAGACTATAGTTTTTAAGGCGAAAAATTCATTGCCTAACCGTAATTTGGTTGGAAAGTAATCTCACGAACTTTGTACACTCACTGCCGTCTGTATAATGTTAATAATATTACAACTTGGTTAAAACCGTTTTCAATGGGTCTGGTTATTTGGTCATCAAATTATAAATTGTAATAGCCTTAGTCTGCCTTTAGGCGCGAATCACACCGATCTGTCGTCTGGCAAGGGCGCGGCGCGGACATCATTCAAATACCGTACGGTCATTAATTAAACAAATTCAACGGCCCCATTGGACGCGCTTAACATTTGTTCAATGATTGACCTTATTGCTGTGTGTTTGATACGTTATTTGAATGAAACAGAACCGTGTCCTTGCCTGACGCCAGATTGCTGTGCATCGCGCCTTAGAAAGAATTCACATACACCAGTCACACCATATTAGAGTCTCAAAAAGTAGTCGAGCAGCGTTGTGTCAATAAAAGCATAGCTGCAACGTTTTGCAGTTGTGTTGTGGTCTGTACCAACCACACAGTTGAGTTTGACAGCAAAATACGGTTCATGAGAATTAAATTTGCATTTCAAACAAATTAGCTCCAGCTCTGCCTCTGCCTCTGTGTGGTTATATTTATATTTGGTGGTATGTGCGAATGGGACTATTCACACTATTGTAACACTTTTTTCGTAATCTCAGAGTTTTGCAAATAATTCATTTAATCAAAGGATGTCTCTTTTTCTTTAGAGTTTTATTTGTATTTGTTTCATTAATTCTTCCCAAAATCTCGTGTATGTAACTGCAGCATTGACAAAGTGTAAAAATACATAAGTATAACATATAACGGATTTTTATAACTGTTGTTAAGTGATGAAAGAGTTCAAAATTCACACAATGGTATTGAGTATTGCCAATGTGTGTATGGTGTGACTAGATTTAATGTTTTCTGGCAATTTTTGTCTTTAAGTGCTGTATAAAATTTGACAGTTGGAAAAAAATCATTGTAAATGAATATGGTAGGTATATTTTTAAATTCAAAGTTGGCAACACTGTCGAAGAAGTGTCCGTTTTTGTGCACATTAGTAAGGGTCGTATGTTTATAAGTTTTGAAGTGTTGCTTTCAAAATTCATACGTAGAGTTAGGTCACACCAACTCGCACCAAATTTCTACCTATTGTAAGGTAATTTTTGTACAACTACCGTCAATTTCGTTGAAGTATTTTTCAGTTGATTTAATGTTATAGTTGTAAGGTACTATAAGTCTGTAAAGGTAAGCAATAAAGTCTACTAAAATATTTCTGGTTTTTTTTAATGTTCATTGCGGGCATCGAACCTGCTATACTTAGTTTTGCAGTCCTCAGACTGGGTCTGTTCATGCATCTTGTAATGTTACGATGCGTAGTGAATATTACACTATGTATATCGATAAAGTATATGATGCACATAAAAGCCATCCTGCCTCAAGTAGGTAGAGACAAAGGGCTGTTACACATAAAGACGGTACGCCATTGTCAAGCCCAAATTCAAACAATAATCAATTTTGTAACTAATTTAAGATAAATTTACTTTGCAACAAGATAATTATCGCTAATGAGGCCGTCTTGGCGTAGTGATCAGTATAGGCCTACACATCAAGCGGTCCGGGTTTGGCAAGAGTTTGTGTGACGAACACGAATATTTGTTGACGAGTCATGGTTGTTTATATATTTATTTATGTTTATTTATAATAATATCTAAAAATTATGTATATAAAAAAAGTCCGTTATCTAGTATCCATAACACAAGTTCTTAATGATACTTAATTTGAGCTAGATAATTGGTGTATGCGTATAAATAAACATATTATTATTATATTGATTATCGATATTTACAAGTGTAAATTATCCATTATATTTTTCATGTGTAAATTAAAAAAGTAAATCTATACTAATAATAAAGCTGAAGAGTTTGTTTGTTTGTTTGTTTGTTTGGTTGAACCCTAAGATCTCAGCAACTACTGACTCAAATTGAAAAATTCTTTTTTCGTTGGATAGTCCATTTATCTAGGAAGGCTATAGGCTATATAACATCACGATACGTCCTATAGGTGCTGAGCATCAATGAATAATGTTGCAAAAACGGGAGAAAAATATTTCTTTTCAAAGCTTTCACTGCGTGCGCTGCGTAAACGGTTAAAGTTACGTAAAAATCATGTATTACGGAATTGTTTTCCATTAAAATTTTTTAAAAAAAGTCCGCGACAGCATATATCTATCTTTTATGGTTGGCTCACTATAAACTTTCTTTTTGGTAATCAAATTTGTTTTAAAATAATGCATTATCTGCGATGGTGTTTTTGTATGCATGATATTATTCCTTATCAAAATAAATACATTATTTATCACAAGTATTTAATTTTGCACAAAATTGTTCATGACTTTATTTGATTTCAATGAATATCTTAAGAAATATCATAGTTTGAAATAAACGGAAAATAAAAAAATTTGATTTTCAGAGATTTCTTTGCGTGCGCTGCGTAAACGGTTAAAGTTACACAAAAATTATGTATGACGGAATTATTCTCCTTTAAAAGTTCTAAAAACAAGTTACAGACAGCTCTTTTCTATCTCTTAAGGTTGACTCGCTATAACCTATTTTTGTTAATAAATTTTGTTCTAAAATAATGCTTAAGATGCGAAGGTATTTTTGTAAACATGATATTATTCCTTATCAAAATGAATACATTATTCATTACAAGTATTTAATTTTGTACAAAATTGTTCTTTACATCATTAGATTTCAATGAATATCTTCAGAGATATCATAGTTTTAACATAACTCCGCAGCTAAATAATGATCAAGTACCACGCACGCATCTATACTGAGTTGTTTTTTTTGGTTGATCGCGCTTATCTTAGGAACTACTGATCCCGTCAGATTCAGACGCCTTAGCTCACCGGTCAGGAATCCTCTCTGGAGTGATTCGACCTTAAAGCTTGAGGACCCACCGAGGTCTTCTCCTTTACTAAAACACCTGGTGACTCAAAGAAGGTCATCAGAGACATCCTGTAAAAATAGTAAAAATAAAACCGCATAGAAGGAGTCGGATGCGTGAACGAAGGGTTCCGTGCCATAGATTTTATCAAAACTGTCCGAAAATTATTTGAATTTAAAATTTAATTATTTTGTTAATATTTCAAGTTTCTACCTGTTATCGTTATTGAGACCGAGAAATAAATCACGTTTGTTGTTGAGCCCCCTTAAATATTAATTTTATTTTTATTTAATTATTTATTTTTAAAGTGAATAATATAACTAAATATTCTGTGAATATTTCAAGCGTCTATCTGTTGCCGTTATCAAAATCGACCAAAAAAAGACGTTTATTTTATGGGAGCCCCTTCAATATTTATTTTATTCTATTTATTAGTATTTGTTGTTATAGCGGCACCAGAACAACGTTATCTGAGAAAATTTCAACCGCCTAACTATAATGGTTAATGATATACAGCCTGGTGACAGATAGACAGGCGGACGGCGGAGTCTTAGTAATAGGATCCCGTTTTACCCTTTGGGTACAGAACCCTAAAAAGGGGAACTACTGATTCAAATTGAAAAATTCTTTGATTGTCTATTTATCGAGGAAGACTATAGTTAAGGACTTTTCAAACTTATTTTCATAGTGACGCCCTTAGGAATTTTCTAATTTTTACGAGACCTCCCCACGTTATAGTAACAGCAAAGTTAAGTACATACCTACAAAAACAAAAAACCGGACGCAGCTGCCCGGATTGCGAAAGATGCTGTGTTCGATTTTTTCGCCCGCCCTAGACAGTCGATCCGGGCTCAAGTCTTGAAATTGCGACTTTTATTTCTTTCTCTACATTTATTTTCGTTCTACTAGCTCGCATAGCAGCTAGACAGCCATTCTATGTGGATCGTCTCATTACGCCCGCCCCCGGGATAGAACCGCGATCCCTGGGATGCCAAGGCATCACGACGCGCAGTATGGGAAACCCTGATATAGGCCTATATACCTCCATAGCATCACTCTACGACTAATAGGAATTGAGCATCAATGAAAAATGTTGCAAAAATGGGAAATCCACGCGGACGAAGTCGCGGGCACAGCTAGTAATTTATATAGTTAATGTTTGTACCTCAGACCAATGATGTTTGTACACAGATGGAGTAGAACAATGCATGACTTGATTGCCGAGGTCATATCTTGAAACGGTACGACGTCGCGACTTACTAGGCGCGAAGCACACCGGTCGGGCGCAGACGTCATTCTGTTTCATTCAAATACCATACCAAACACACGGCTATAAGGTCCCTAATTGAACAAATTCAATTCCGAATTGGCGTGCTATATCGTGTCCGATGAGGGCCGTTGAATTTGTTCAATTAATGAAATTTGAATGATGTCCGCGTAGCGTCCTTGCCTGACGCCAGATTGGTGTGCTTCGCGCCTTAGCACGACATAATATCGTATCGCGTTAATTTGTAATTTCCCGTATTCCATTTAGAATTCTTTAAAGTATAATCCTTTAAACGGCTGCATTGCACCTTTTTTTTGTCGGGTAGGTCAAATGCATTTACGCATCGTCCCTGCGGGGTGGTGGCTCGAGGTAAAGATGTTCCCTCCATACCCACTAAACATCCTCCCCGGTCTGACCCCCAGTGCGCTATTACGGGACGGCTAGGGATCTACATCGAGACCGTCCCAACGCTGCCTGTCTAGGCACTCCTTGTGCACCAATTGGTGGACAGCAGTCCACGGGGCTACCGACTAATGCCAGCCCCTGTGGGCCGCTGGCCGACGCCGGCCTTATAGGCCGCCTCCTCACCGACGGCTGCTCGACCTGGCGCGTCCTCCGCAACGAGGACACTGGGAGCAGCCATCCCACCGCACCCGGGGGATAGAGGGTAAGGTCGTTGCCCTGAAAAGGGCCGTCCGGAACTAGCCGTGATGAGAAAACAAAAACATCTCGACAATGGCATGTGACTTCGAATGCCAAGCGGACACACTTGGCATCAAAAGAAACGGCTGCCTTGCACCTAGCTTCGTCTACGTTTTACTCCGGCCAATTGAATGTTAACGTAATAAGCCGCAGCGTCTTCTCTCGTCTTCGTCAGGTCGCCTCCCCTCAAACCATAGATATAGCAAACTGTAGATGGGCAATGTGAAAGAGAAATAGCATACTAATACGTATATTAGAGCGAGATAGATGAGACCATTTTACGTACACGCAGGGGGCATGTCAGTCGCGTAGAAAGTCTTTTTTTCACGCACACATACGCATTTCTCGTTTCCATCATCCAATGCGGATTGGTGGACGGAGTATAAGGTGATCAATACCCCTTTGCTGATCCATTAGTCGCCTATGATACCCATTGGAGGATATGGGGTGATGCTATTCTACTCTGCCGGCATCACACGGCTATTGATATAAATCATTTAATTTCCTGTAATTTTTATTCTGAAAAAGAAATTATATCACTAACTAAAGCTATAACGTGCAGGCTGTTGTCTGTACAGTCAACAGCGGGCTATACAAAACTGTCAAATTTCTCCAAACGATTTTCAACCTAAGGCTACTCAATATAAAGTGCATAATCGATTGGGAAAATTTGACAGTTTGTGGTAACCCAACGTACTGTTGTCTGTACATTACAGATACATTCTATTCTATCGAAGTGTAAGTTCAAAAATAAAACGATAAGTAAAAATAGTTTCCATAAATTTATTCACATGATAACTTCAAATAATTACATTTATTAAGTTTACAAAGGAATTTAGTTAAATTATTTACTGAAACAATGTATAACAAAAAAACAGTACCTACCTTATCTATAAACATCTACACATTACACCAATTACTTAAAAAAAACTATCTTGGTTTCGGCCAAAAAGGACATTGGCAGAGAAGAGAAGTTAATAAAGTATAGATCTTATTTGTAAAAAAAAAAATTGGTTGTCTGTAAAGTCGGTTTACTGACGAGTGTGCGTTACTCCAGCAAAATGTTAGCTCTTTTCAAAGATTGAATGATGCAGATAATTAGAGCCCTATCTGGTGTAAATGAGCCCGAAATTTTAAATTTGAGCCCTCAGCCGTTTTGGCAGTATTTAAGAAAAACTGATTCTGCTGGAGTAACGTTACTCCAGCAAAAAAAAATTTTATTTTTTAGGTCTATCTGAAAAAAAAGTATGCAGTAAAGTGGCTCGAATTCGAGCATAAATGAGCCCTATAAAATAAAATTTGAGCCCCTCGTGATTCCATAGTTATTTCAGTTTTTGCTGGAGTAACGTTTGGCCGATTGCTGGATATCGGAAACTGTTGGACATACAATCACGATTTTTTGTATATTTGCAGCAGGGATGTTACGGAGCTTCGACTCCGGTTCCGTTAAGTCGGAACTTCCGATTATTATTACACCTTCGGTTCCGACTTCGGCTCCGACACTTTCAAATCGGAGGTTTTAATCGGAGGTCGAAGCATAACATAGCGGCGACGGCGGCCTGTGTCGACTGCTATGAAAGGTTTTTTTTCATTGTTTGTGTTTTATAATTTTAAAAAAATTGATTTAAGAATGTTTTATTTGTCTGTAAGGGTGCGTTCCAAAACCAGTGACGCCAGGGTAAAATTTACTTCGTGAATAAGAAAGAGTCAGAGCATGACGCTCGAAAGAGAAATACATTGTTTTAGAACGCTAACGAGGAAATCTCGAGTAAAAATATGAAAACGACATGTAGCCATTTTAATTTGTTTATTATCATATATTGGACAACTCTGCGCACGAATTTAATAAATTACTTTTTACTTTATGTAAATAAAATACTATTTTACAGTAACCATCGTTTTTGTGTAATTACAAAAATAATAATTAAAAATTTGATCATGAATATGAAAACGTAGATGATGCTCAACAGATTGACAGCTGAAAGGTAAATTTTACCGGTCTCCAAACACCGATAAAAATCGCCCCAGCGGGGTAAATTTTACTCTCCCCAAAAGTCGTTCCGAAATACTCGAGCAACTGTCAGAGTAAATGTTCGTTTACCTTCGGTTTCACTCGGGTTTGTTTTGTAACGGCTTAGAGTAAAATTCACTCTACCCCGAGTAAATTGAAATCGTTTTGGAACGCACCCTAAATAAAAATTCTTTCTCATGCCACCACTTCTGACCCTGCCTCCGACTCCGATTCCGACTCCGATTCCGATTCCGATAAATCAAATTTAAAAACTCCGACTCCGACTTCGGTTCCGATAAAACTACCTCCGTTACATCCCTGATTTGCAGGAGTGAATTCGAGCCTTCTGTGCCCGAAATTTTGTTAAAATAACTAGAATGGTTTCGGAGCTATAAAATATTTTCTAAAAAACAAAAATATGCTCTAGCTCTTGAACGAAGACACCTAGAAACTTCGCAACAGTACCAGCTTGTACCTCATGTCTAACCACATAATCAAGTAAAATTTCGACATCCTACTGTAAGTGATTGGCGAGTAGTTACGAAATTTTGATTTTTTGAAGATGAATTATTTCCAGCACCGAAAAAACTACTTTCTCGAAGAGCTAGCTTACAACAATGTTTCAACAATAATTAGAGCCCTATATCAAAAGTACGTATACAAAATCACAGCTAGGTACATCGACTAATTTATATAATATTTATAAAAAACCATTCCGACAATTTTTGGTCGATTACCCGACCAAATTCGAATGTATATTATAAGGCGGCCGCACCGTACTTCGAGTCATACTTTATCACTTGGCGGTGTTATAATTTAGTTTGGTTAGTACAGACGCGTAAAAAAGAGTTTGATATGAAAATATTTATTATTGTGGAAGTTAAATAAAAAAAGGAAATAATATTTTATATACTTTTATTATTGATATTCTACTAATAAAAATAATAAATAATCTCACAAAATTAAATCAAACGCAATATAACACTTAAATTTAAAAACATGGCCTAATAATCACAGCTTGTGTTTCAATTTTTATGATAAAGTTAAATTACACACTTTGCGATGTAGTAGGTACCTACTTGCATAAATAATTTCTCGTTTCGTAATGATTCAAATAATCAGTATTGTTAAAAGACTGCTCTTAAAAATAGTTATTATGAGGTGGCTTATAACAAATAATTGTTAATAACAATGCTTTTACAAAATTAGGGGCTACATAGGTACATATAAAATTTAAGTACCTAAATTTTAAAATTCTCTTTTTATGTAACTACATACCTACTTTACACTACTAATATTAACAAGGGTAAATTGTCTACATAAAATTAGAATAGGATACAACAAATCGTATAAAATTAAAATACAGTCAGCGTTTTAACACATAAATCTAAAAACCTCACTTAATAATCACATACAATTATTAGCAATATATATTATTTATTTATTGGTAACGTATAATCACACACTTTAAAAGAGGTTATTCCCAGAGTACCGAGTACGGAGGACCCCGATTTATATTTATTTTGACGAACTCAATTAAAAATAAATCAGGGTCCTCCGAGGTGAGGGTGTCGGGGATCGGGTAGGTACTAAGGAAATAACCCTTCAAAAGTAGAAGGTACACTGAACATATTTTTTGTTTTAAAAATATAGGTACTTAAAAAAGCGTACAAGTAATGAATCACAGTTGTATTTATAATTGTGCCGGGTGAATTGAGCATTTCTGCGACATTAAAATGAAAATAAAAATACTTGCGCTTTCGATGGAATAGCACAATCTTTTGCGGTGGCATACAAAGATCGAGAGGCTCTCATACAAAATTTAGCCTTCTCTTTTTCCGAGTCAATCGATAATGACATTTTTACGTCATTTATTAAAGATTTGGCCATTGGGAAAAAACACGGACAAAGTTTATATAGGAAAAGAGAAAACTTATTGACCAAAATATTTCATCCATCCGAAAAGAATTATTTTACTAAACCTTGTATCATAGATTGCGCTTGCAACGTAACAAAAATTTTCGAAGAAATTTGTACGTTATACTTTTCTGCAACAAGGTTAAGAAATTGCAGTAATACAAACTGCACCAGTTACGAAAATAGCATAACTTACAAATTTAAGTACATACCAGTAAATATTGAAATAATTTCACAAAACGGTATTGAAAATTTACAACTATCTATCAAATCTTGTGTAAACATTGTGATTCATTACTGTGATTCAATAGTTGTATGTTTTTTTAAGTAGTACCTATATTTTTAAACAACAAAAAGTTTAATACCTTCTACTTTTGAAGGGTTATTTCCTTAGTACCTACCCGATCTCCGACACCCTCACCTCGGAGGACCCTGATTTATTTTTAATTGTGTTCGTCAAAATAAATATAAATCGGGGTCCTCCGTACTCGGTACTCTGGGAATAACCTCTTTTAAAGTGTGTGATTATACGTTACCAATAAATAAATAATATACTGGGTGTAAAAGACATGAACAGTCAAACGAGAACCATGTATTCTATTCATCAAAATAAGACATATTTCAAAAAAAATATTGCTGGGAAATGATTTTTATTTTTTGGTGTTAAAAAAAATTGCAAATTGTACCGCGCAATGTAAAGGGCTCAACTCGCACGCAACTCGCAAAACCACGATATTTTTGCCAGACGGAGGCTCCGTTCGTTCTAGTCCGTGCGCATCGAGTGAGCTACATTGAACGCTAACGTTTTGAAGCCATTTTTTGTTATGAAATACTAAAAAAAATGATAATGTTTCTTTGGACAATAATTAAGAAATAACGTATAGAACACGTTTTCATAAAAAAATGAAAAAAAAAATATGACTTTGACCTTCAATAAAATCGTAACTATCAATTTCCCAGGTATAGTCTAAAGGAAGAAAAATGTTATGATGGTGAGCAGAATACATGGTTCTCGTTTGACTGTTCATGTCTTTTACACCCTGTATATTGCTAATAATTGTATGTGATTATTAAGTGAGGTTTTAGATTTATGTGTTAAAAGGCTGACTGTATTTTAATTTTATACGATTTGTTGTATCCTATTCTAATTTTATGTAGACAATTTACCCTTGTTAATATTAGTAGTGTAAAGTAGGTATGTAGTTACATAAAAAGAGAATTTTAAAATTTAGGTACTTAAATTTTATATGTACCTATGTAGCCCCTAATTTTGTAAAAGCATTGTTATTAACAATTATTTGTTATAAGCCACCTCATAATAACTATTTTTAAGAGCAGTCTTTTAACAATACTGATTATTTGAATCATTACGAAACGAGAAATTATTTATGCAAGTAGGTACCTACTACATCGCAAAGTGTGTAATTTAACTTTATCATAAAAATTGAAACACAAGCTGTGATTATTAGGCCATGTTTTTAAATTTAAGTGTTATATTGCGTTTGATTTAATTTTGTGAGATTATTTATTATTTTTATTAGTAGAATATCAATAATAAAAGTATATAAAATATTATTTCCTTTTTTTATTTAACTTCCACAATAATAAATATTTTCATATCAAACTCTTTTTTACGCGTCTGTACTAACCAAACTAAATTATAACACCGCCAAGTGATAAAGTATGACTCGAAGTACGGTGCGGCCGCCTTATAATATACATTCGAATTTGGTCGGGTAATCGACCAAAAATTGTCGGAATGGTTTTTTATAAATATTATATAAATTAGTCGATGTACCTAGCTGTGATTTTGTATACGTACTTTTGATATAGGGCTCTAATTATTGTTGAAACATTGTTGTAAGCTAGCTCTTCGAGAAAGTAGTTTTTTCGGTGCTGGAAATAATTCATCTTCAAGAAATCAAAATTTCGTAACTACTCGCCAATCACTTACAGTAGGATGTCGAAATTTTACTTGATTATGTGGTTAGACATGAGGTACAAGCTGGTACTGTTGCGAAGTTTCTAGGTGTCTTCGTTCAAGAGCTAGAGCATATTTTTGTTTTTTAGAAAATATTTTATAGCTCCGAAACCATTCTAGTTATTTTAACAAAATTTCGGGCACAGAAGGCTCGAATTCACTCCTGCATATACACAAAAAATCGTGATTGTATGTCCAACAGTTTCCGATATCCAGCAATCGGCCAAACGTTACTCCAGCAAAAACTGAAATAACTATGGAATCACGAGAGGCTCAAATTTTATTTTATAGGGCTCATTTATGCTCGAATTCGAGCCACTTTACTGCATACTTTTTTTTCAGATAGACCTAAAAAATAAAAAATTTTTTGCTGGAGTAACGTTACTCCAGCAGAATCAGTTTTTCTTAAATACTGCCAAAACGGCTGAGGGCTCAAATTTAAAATTTCGGGCTCATTTACACCAGATAGGGCTCTAATTATCTGCATCATTCAATCTTTGAAAAGAGCTAACATTTTGCTGGAGTAACGCACACTACTGACGATAGTTGAACGTGACAACGTTTTTTTTTAAAAGAAAAATTTAATTTCATTTGTTTAATAGATTTTTGCTTGCACTTCAAGCCTTACATGGAACGCCTCAGAGCGAGGTAACGCCGCATGCGTCATGTTTTTTCGTGCGTGCAGCCGGCTCTATCGAATTATAAGACGTTGTCACGTCAAAAGGTAGGTAGAAGGCGCTTGTTCTCAACGAGTCACACTGTGACTCGTTGGGACAACTTTCTAAAATAATTCCCAACCACGTTGGGACATGTTTTTTAAAATTATTTCCAGTCACACTGTAACACGTTGGGAGACCTTTTCGAAATTTACGAAATACGAATACTACTCACTTAACAAATGATTTTTATTTAAGATAAACAGACATAGGTACTGTTTCCAGGCTAATCCCTATCGACTTTCCCCATCAATGTGGGATTGTGAACTTTTTAGTCTGTATGTTTCCAACCTGAAGTACCAGGCTACCATGACAATGCAGGAGATGTTTAACATACTATTTAATCATAATTGGGTTAAATAATCTTTTATAATAATAAGTAAACTCTTATATGAATTGTCCCAACGTGTTACAGTGTGACTGGTTGGGAATTATTTTACAAAGTTGTCCCAACGAGTCACAGCAGTGTTACAGGTTACAGTGAGACTCGTTGGGAACAAGCGGTAGAAGGACTGCAAGTACCTACCTCAAACTTAAGGCCAGTAGGCCTATTTGCTAACTTTTTTTGACAGAAAAAAGTGAATAATCATGATGAATTACATATCCATCGCTGTTTTAACACGACAAGTGTCAAATAGCGTGTTGTATTTTAGTATTTTTTTCCAGTATGAAAAATATTTACGCGTTTGCAAACGCAAAAATTATTCATATCGTAAGGTAGTTTCATCTTAACTGGGCGTCAAATATTTGCAAAAATATTTCGTTCGGATCTTAGAAGTTGTTCACCGTCTTACCCATTAGATTATAGGTTTGTCAAACCGTCAATAGATGGCACTGCACTGAGTTACATCGCGGTAACGAGGTGTTTTGGGTAAGACGGTGAACAGAAGTGCAAATTTCAAAGATTTGATGAAACAATGTTTACCATAAAAACGTAAGCACCAAGCACTGACAAATTTCGACAGCGAAAGCAGTGCCTCGGTGGCGTGGCGCTTAGACATGGGCTGGATTAGGTAAATTCCGTACCTAATCCACCTGTTCCTAATATTTAAAAATACCTAATCCAAATACCTGTTCCTAATATTTATTGAATACTTATCTAACCACATAAATATTGAATATTCGAAATGTGGAAGGTATTTTCATTAGTAAGTATCAATATTAGGTAATAGGCTCCTACTGCATATTCAGAATGATTGCTCGCGAATATTAAGTTAATGAAAAATATAATAAACTAGCTGTGCCCGCGACTTCGTCCGCGTAGAATTTACCAAAAGAAAAAAAAGTAGCCTAAGGCGGGTAACGCAGCCGCCCGGATTGCGGAAGATGCTGGGTTCGATTCCCGCCTGAGGCAGTTCGATTTTTTTCAGTGTTTTTTTTCTAGTATGAAAAATATTTAGGCTTTTGTAAACGCAATAATTATCCCATAATAGCGTGTCGTGTAAAACAGCAATGTTTATGTAATTACATTGATCTGTCAAAAAAACTTAGCGGATAGACCGGCTGGGCAGACGAGGGGCTTTATTGTGCGTCAAAATATACCAGTGACAAATGCATAGCATACCGCATACGAGTGACTAATAGTCAGGGTAAAAATCGGGAGTGGTCTCCCCTTGACTTTCTCGTGCACAGGAAACGAATCAAAAGTTGATAACAACCTTACATTTTAATGTCATACATGCATGTTAAATTTTGGTCACCCATCCGAGTACCGACCGCGCACTTGGTTGCTTAACTTTTGTGATCGACGGCTCAAAAGTTGATTGAAACCTTATACTTTGATGTCATACATGCATGTTAAATTTTGGTCACCCATCCGAGTAAAGACCGCGGACTTGGTTGCTTAACTTTTGTGATCGACGACTCAAAAGTTGATAGAAACCTTATATTGCGTTTCCGGTATACGAGAATGTCAAGGGGAGACCACTTCCGATTTTTTCACTTGCAATTTAGCAACATTTTCTGACCGTTTTACTATTGCAATCAATAAGGTCTGTCCACACTTGCGGACATGCACGAACCGTGCGTTTCGCGTGCCTCTTAACAACAGTTTGGACATTGCGTTTTGGGATTCTGAATTTTATGTTATAGTAGCAGACAAAAGCTATAATTTGATGTTATTTGAATTAATATATGCACAGACGTTCACAAAAGAGGAATTCACATACATTAGAACTGCCATCATATCAGAGCCCGCCGCCGAAAGAATAGTATCTATTAACAAACAGCATTAAGGCGAGTCCAGATTATGTAACAAAACATTGTAATTTGATGTTTTATAAAATAAAGTTATACAGGGTGTAAAAGACATGAACAGTCAAACGAGAACCATGTATTCTGCTCACCATCATAACATTTTTTTTTCTTTAAACTATACCTGGGAAATTGATAGTTACGATTTTATTGAAGGTCAATGTCATAATTTTATTTTCTTAATTTTTTTATAAAAACGTATTCTATATGTTATTTCTTCATTATTGTCCAAAGAAACATTATCATTTTTTTTAGTATTTCATAACAAAAAATGGCTTCAAAACGTTTGCGTTCAATGTAGCTCACTCGATGCGCACGGACACTAACGAACGGGGCCGCCGTCTGCAAAATTATCGCGGTTTTGCGAGTTCCGTGCGAGTTGAGCCCTTTACATTGCGCGGTACAATTTGCAATTTTTTTTAACACCAAAAAATAAAAATCATTTCCCAGCAATATTTTTTTTGGAATATGTCATATTTTGATGTATAGAATACATGGTTCTCATTTGACTGTTCATGTCTTTTACACCCAGTATACCTATTGTAGGCAATTTTTGTATATATTTATTTTAACGAATTATTTTAGCGTAACACGTAACTCATAGAACTACAAAAACAAAATAAAATGTGCGTCACTTATCGGATTTATACGACACGGGTGTACGGACAGTTGTCGGATTAATCCGTCAGAAGCGGTAAATAGGTTAAGAAAATAGTCTTAAGCCACTGTAAATTTAGGGTAAAGGTGTATTTACAGTGGAGTAAATCTTCAAACAATTTGTATTTTAAAACATTTACGCTCAAATTACACTGACGTAGAGTCAAAGCGGCAGTGTATTTTGAACACCATTTTACCTACTGCTTTATAATCTATATTAACAAGATCTTTGTTTTACAAAATATACACACACCTACATATTGCACTCCACTTCGCTAAGTAGCAAATATTTTGTGCGATACTATACCTTATCTACAATGACATAATGATCTTTGTAACAATAGGGATGTTGTCGAGTCAATTGAAACAGTTTTCATTAGATTACAAAACATGATTCTTCCTTAGACTTACTATGGCATTATTATTGACAGAACTCGCGATGTGATAAGTCAACTGACTAAATATTAAATGATTTTGATATGCTTAAAAATCAAATTGTAGACATAATTTGAAACGAAGAAGATTACTGTCGAGAGAATCGTCTTTTATGTATTTAATACCTGTAAATGGCTTCAATGTATTAAAAAAAAAAAACTAAAATGCTGTTAAAAGTAACTACTCCACGGAGGCGAAGTTGCAGGCAAAATCGGGTCCATATTGGCTCACATAATATTCTAAATCCTATTCTTTGTCTTACTACCGATTTGTGTTCATAATAATCACTCTTCAAAATTTTATTTTTCATACTTTTTTTATTCATACATTTTTATTTCTACCAACGGAGCTCATAACAGTTAGTGATCATAATTTTTTTATTAACTGTTACTACCAAGAACCATTTTAAATACATATATTTTTTTCACATTTTTTTGCTTCATAACGTTCAATGAATATAAATCAATTATTTCTTAACGCCCAAGTCGCTAACCTATTGTTCTTTGATAACAATAATTTTCGATACTAAATGATTATGAGCTTCAATCATTAGCATAGAAAAATATATAAAAACAAATATTAGTAAAAACTAAGTGTATGATTAATGATATTATGAATTTCAATGATTATGTTTTTAAATATGTAGTTTTTAAATTTTTTATGAAGAAGATCATTATGGTTTTAAATGGTATGAGAAATATTTTCGGACCTCCAATGATAGAAATTGAAAAGTTATGTAAGAAAATGCGCATCCATTAGAACGTATATGTAGTACGGCCGCTGATAGCAACACTCGGTCTTCCCATAAACTCAGTGATTTGACCGATCTCCTTAGATTGATATATCTGTGTAACATACCTTCCACGTTGTAATTATTTATGAATGGCGCCAACATCCCTATTTCGCATTTTCAATAAAATTACAATAAAATTTCGACTTTTCTATATACACTACCAAAACATCTATGAAAAATTACACTAAATTGTATCTTACACGGCTGTATTAGAGCTTTTATTCGCTCTCGCTGTTTTTTCTCCTCTTCTTGCCTTTAGGATGTATTCTGTTCATGTGACGCTGAAGGTCTTTTAGTCGCAAGTACCTGAAAGAAAAAGTTGAACATAAAAATACTACAGCAGCCATGTGATGCCGGCAGAGTAGAATAGCATCACGCCATATCCTCCAATGGGTGTCGTACAAAATTAAAAAAAATCGGGAGTGGTCTCCCCTTGACTTTCTCGTATACCGGAAACGACTCAAAAGTTGATAGAAACCTTATATTTTGATGTCATACATGCATGTTAAATTTCGGTCACCCATCCGAGTACCGACCGCGCACTTGGTTGCTTAACTTTCGTGATCGACGACTCAAAAGTTGATAGAAACCTTATATTTTGATGTCATACATGCATGTTAAATTTGGTTGCAATAAGTTAAAGTATACTCGAGTTATCGTGCTAAACACACACAGACATAATTCCAAAAACTGTATTTTTGACTGACAACATTACATTTTTTTTAATAGTATTTTTTTTTATTATATGGATAGAAAATAGACATTAAAAGTCTCGGCAGGTATTTTTTAATTTCCTTTAATTTTAGTTCTAAGTATGTATTTTAATTTAAAATTTCAAAACTTATTCATTCTAAAAGAATGTTAGTGCAACGGTAGTATTTTTGTGGGTTAAAATGTCATTGGCTCTTCAAAATTAAAATAAATACACCACAACTGTCAATTTTTGAGGTTAAGTTTGATTAGGTTGGCCATAAATAAAAAAAAAGATGGTAGCCAAAGACATTTTGTGTTAGTAATCCTACGCTGTCCATTTTTGGTACACTTTTTTTTTTTTTATATTTCTTAGTAATCATTTTTTGTGGGATGAGCTCGAGCCCCTCGGTGGGGACATTATATGAACTGTTGATGATGATCAGAATCAGAATCAGAATATCATTTATTGCTATTTCTGTGTACATATTGCAGGTAATTAGGCATAGAATTAGACGCAACAGAATGCTCATATCGAGCATGCAATACTTAATTAAAGGTAAAAAACTTAAAATTAATATTGCTTAAAAATAAATTAAATACTTAAAAATGCAACTCATACATGTTTAACAATAAAATATTTGCTGATGATGATGATGAATATTTTTTTTTAATAATGTCAATTACCTGCAAGTGCACTTAGTACAAGCGTGCTGTAATTGCCCCGGGGTGCCGTGTTCCCGGGCCGCGTGCCTGTCTCTTATTAGTTCGGAGACAAAGCATCTGTGGCAGGTATCGCACTCGAATGGCTTCGTCGTGCTGTGGGTGTGAGACTGGAAGAAAGAATTAGATGTATACAGGGTGTAAAAGACATGAACAGTCAAACGAGAACCATGTATTCTGCTCACCATCATAACATTTTTCTTTCTTTAGTTAGACTATACCTGGAAAATTGATAGTTACGTTTTTATTGAAGGTCAAAGTCATAATTTTTTTTTCATTTTTTTATGAAAACGTATTCTATACCTACGTTATTTCTTAATTATCGTCCAAAGAAACATTATCATTTTTTTTAGTATTTCATAACAAAAAATGGCTTCAAAACGTTAGCGTTCAATGTAGCTCACTCGATGCGCACGGACACTAACGAACGGAGCCTCGGGCAAAATTATCGCGGTTTTGCGAGTTGCGTGCGAGTTGAGCCCTTTACATTGCGCGGTACATTTTGCAATTTTTTTTAACACCAAAAAATAAAAATCATTTCCCAGCAATATTTTTTTTGAATTATGTCATATTTTGATGTATAGAATACATGGTTCTCGTTTGACTGTTGATGTCTTTTACACCCAGTATGACAGCGTTGAGTTTTGTGTCTAATTTTAATAAAAGTACAATTACGTTTTCGTAAATTGCCGTAGAAATCACGAGAAAGCAATAGAATGTTCGAGAAAGTAATCGAAGCTTCCAGAAGGGCCTATACGAATCAAACGAGAAACTTCTAAGATCGATGGGAACGTTCGAGCAATAGTGAACCTAGTCTTATGACATAAGGTTTATATTCGTCAGATAAGCTTAGTCGTTTGTTCGAGATAATATTCCAACCTTTTAATGTTTGCGCGATTTCGTTTTGGGTAGTATTAAAAGACTGTTGATTGACTAAGTTGACTAAATTTAGAAGCGAACAAGTGTGGATCAAAGCGATACTCTCTTAGTGATATACAGGGTGTAAAAGACATGAACAGTTAAACGAGAACCATGTATTCTATACATCAAAATAAGACACATTTCAAAAAATAATTGCTGGGAAATGATTTTTATTTTTTGGTGTTAAAAAATATTGCAAATTGTACTGCGCAACGTAAAGCGCTCAACTCGCACGCAACTCGAAAAACCGTGATATTTTTGCCAGACGGCGGCCCCGTTCGTTTGTGTCCGTGCACATCGAGTGAGCTACATTGAACGCTAACGTTTTGAAGCCATTTTTTGTTATGAAATACTAAAAAAAAATATAATATTTCTTTGGACAATAATTAAGAAATAATGTTTAGAATATGTTTTCATAAAAAAAAAATATGACTTTGACCTTCAATAAAATCGTAACTATCAATTTCCCAGGTATAGTCTAAAGGAAGAAAAATGTTATGATGGTGAGCAGAATACATGGTTCTCGTTTGACTGTTCATGTGTTTTACACCCGTTAGTGTGATGAAAAGGCGAATACTACGGAATAAGTTAGCATTGTGATTGGACTTTGTTGCTTGGTCCCCTGAGCCGGCGGGTGCCATATTATGACATCGATTGTAATACACTATTCGGGCGCGTGCCATAATATGGCATGCTGTCATACATTTAAAAACCATTTTTTCGATAATTTGTTATGTCTCAACTCTACGATTGTTGTTTGTACCGTGTGATTTTACAATTAGGATGGAAGTTTAAGTTACCTTTGCCTCAATAAAAAATAACTCCATTTAAGAAAAATTAAAAATGTGACGTGCCATAATATGACCGCTGCCGAACGTCGAGTTGTCATAATATGACGGCTGCCGAACGTCGAGTTAATCAAACGATAGTTCAAATTTAGTTTGTCAATGTGCTTTATTTATCAGATTCTAGGTATGTTTGGTTAATTTGTTAAATTTAAAGTGTAGTTTGTAAAGTATTGGCTGGTATTTAACAAATTTAGGACATATTAAAGTCGGAAATACCCTTATGCCTGGTTTCAAATGCTTGTAAATTAATCATTATACAATGCTCTTTATTCAAAGTAGTCTTAGATTTTAATTAGTTTATCTAGGAATCTAAAGATATACCACATGCGTGGTATTTATAAACAAAGGAAGTTATACAAAGCAAAAGGCCGACATGCTACCCCTCGGCGGGGTGATGACGTAATCGCCCAACGGTTGTTCTTTACAGCTCTTTGAAGCGCCGTCCGGTGAAATTTTAGAGTGGCGTACGGAATAAAGTCTCGTCAGTGTCACCAGGGCCCCGATCGCGGTAAATCATTTCAAGTCGAACGCAGATGAAACACAAACGCTGTCAAAGTTACGTTTCTGTTAAGCCCTGTCCGCACAGCGATAAAATATTCGCGCGGAAATAATATCGCGTTCAATTTGAACGCGATATTATTTATCGCTGTGCGGACAGGGCCTAACAGAAACGTAACTTTGACAGCGTTTGTGTTTCATCTGCGTTCGACTTAAAATGATTTACCGCGATCGGGGCCCAGGTGTTTCTATCCAAATCAACGAACACCTAGCTCGTAACAGTGCTAAACTTTACCGTTTAAAAAATTTTCGTTTGAAGCGAGCCCTTTCTGTTGACCCCGCCTCCTATTATTGTTGACCAATAGAAGACCCTCTTTTGTTCTGTAAGGCATCTGGTTGCAATTTATAACAAAAGGTCATTGTTTCAACAAACTGCAACCAGATGTCTTTACGGCAATGTTTGCTAAGGCAATTGTATTGCATCACTCTGGGATCTCCACTAGGAATTCTATTGGTCAACAGGCTAAGGGTAGTCATCGACAGTGAAAAATAATAATAATAAAAGTTTATTGTTTACCATTGTTTCAAATATTTTACAAGGAAGTCCATAAACTAAATTATGGTTATTACAAAATAATGGTTCCTAGTGCTATGTTAATCAATTTAAAAATATGAACTAAGGTAAAATTTACAATAAGTATTTAGTGTGTAGTAAATTATGATTACTTATAAATAAAACAACTTTTACGGATTTAACTCGCATGTAATTAGATTTTATATATTATTATTATTGCCCGACGTTTTGTAACACGTTTCAGCGTTCGTGGACGAACGCTTATAACGTTTATAATGTGTAATGCTCGCGCAAATCTAAGAGAACTTTAAGAGAACATTTTATAACTACTTAATTCAATAAAAATAAATAAAATGTTTGTGTGTCGCTTTTATCCGACAAAGAACATGCATAGAGAAAATTTTGAACTGACCGGAGTAATTTTTTTAACCTTTATTTGAAATCCACTTACCACTTTCATATGCCTTTTGAGACTCGAGTTGGTACTGTAGCTTGTGTTGCAGACTTGGCATTGGAAAGGCTTTTCATTCCGGTGTGTCCGTTCGTGTACCTTGAAAATAAAATAAAATAAAAAAATAAAAAACACGCATACACAACAATTATTTTAAATCGGACTAACAAGTGAAAAATCTTAATATATATAAATCTCGTGTCACAATGTTTGTCCTCAATGGACTCCTAAACCACTTAACCGATTACAATCAAATTTGTACACCGTGTGCAGTTTGATCCAACTTGAGAGATAGGATAGTTTTTATCTTGATAAGTAGTCATTTTTTTTTACTGCAGATACAATGTTACAGGTCAGTAGTATGAAATTACCACAGTAACGCGTGGTCGGGCAGCTAGTAACTTTTTAAATTACTAGGTGGTAGACCCATATGTAGGGTCGTCTGGGTAGGTACCACCGCCTTTCTTATTTCTGCCGTGATGCAGTTCGCTGTGTTTCGGATTGAAGGGAAAGGTAGCCAGTGTAATTACTGGGCATGGAGGGCATATCATCTTAGTCCCCAGGATGGCAAACGCACTTGCCGTGTTAAGTGATTTCCACTTAATATTGCAAGTGCCTATAGGCGGCGGTGACCACTTAACATCAGGTGGGCCGCAAGCTTGTTTGCCATCTCGTAACTTTAAAAAAAACTTTTTAGCGTAGAAACTAAATGATGAACGAAAAGTTATTATTTAGAGAAAAGCGTGGGGTACTCAATAAAAATATTCGATTGGTAGAATTAAATTTGAGCACCCAACGCTTTTCTCTAAATAACAAAATTATACTTTTCGTTCATCATTTAGTTTTCTATTTAAAAAGTAATTTTTAAAAATGTTGCAGATTTACGTAGTTAACATCCGTCTGTATACCCGAATTAAGTCCCGTCTCAGCACTTATCCAAGTCAGGTTTATTTTCCATATTTTACGTTTTCTATTTAATTTGAAACAAAATCAATGTTTCAAAAAGCAAAATGTCTAATTTAACTGATCGACGGTATTTGTAAAAATATCTTCCGATTGATAAGACATTCGCCTGTGCACAGTACAAGATAGATTTCCTATTTTACTCCCAGGCTGAATATATATTTTTTAGTAATTCAACTCCTGCATCTGTGGTTGAACGGCCCTTCGTAAAACCGAATTGGTTTTTATGTAATAAACTATATTTTTGAAAGTGAACGAGGAGTTGATTAAGCATTACCTTTTCAAAGATTTTACTTAGCGTTGGTAATATAGATATCGGTCGAAAATTCGTGGGGTCAGAAGTATCTCCAGACTTAAATAAAGGTATTACTTTGCTATGTTTCATCAAGTCAGGAAACACACCCGAAGCTATACAGCTATTAAACACGATGGCCAAGTAAGGGGCAATTACGTGTATTATAGATGAAATAGTATTTACAGAAAGTCCCCAGAGGTCCATAGTTTTTTTAACATCAATAGTTTTAAATGTATTTACGATATCTCTGGAGTTAACCGTTGAGAATTCAAAACTAACATCGCATTCAGCAACACTTTCCTTAAGAATCATTTCAGCTGATATCGAAGATGAATCAAGCGTTTTAGTTGTCATGAAAGGAATATCTGTAAAAAATCTTTCAAATTCGGATGCAATTTTCAACTCATCTTTGATATCTACATTATTTACATTCAAGACGAAATCACGTGCGCGTGCTCGAGCTCTACCAGTTTCACTATTAATAATATTCCACGTTTCTTTAATTTTATTCTGAGATCTAGTTATCTTATTTTTTAAATAAATAGATTTTGCAGTGGAACAAGCTCGTTTAAAGATTTTTGAGTAATTTTTAACATAATTGATGAATGCGGGGTTAAAATTACAGGATTTTTCACCATATAGTTCATACAATTTGTTCCGACTTTTGTAAATGCCAGCGGTGGCCCACTCACTAAAAGATAGACGGTCACTGATTGTTACTGTTTTAGTTTTGAAGTGTGTATTAAATTCAATACTAATAAGATTAAAAAGAGCATTATATAGGTATTCAGTACAGTCATGATAAGGTAACTGTGGCAGTTTCTGACTCAAATTTAATTTAAACTTTTCTAGTCTGCTTACACTCATGGGAATAAAATTGATTTTAGTTTTCTGAGGAGCAGCTTTTTTCCTAGAAAATGAAATTAATTGACCGCAGTGATCAGAATGTAGTAAATTAATTATGGATTTCTGATTAGGCTTCATATTAGAAAAAATATTATCAATGCAGGTAGCACTTGTGGCAGTAATTCTTGTAGGTTCGTAGAAACAATTGTGTAAATCATAAGACTTAAATAAGTTTAAAAAGTTGTTGGTTAATGAATTCTTCTCTAAAATATTAATATTAAAATCTCCACAGATAAGAATTGTTTTATGGCTACCACTAATTTTAAGTAAAGCATCCTCCATAATGTTTTAGAAATTCTCGTAAGCCGCACATGGAGGTTTGTACACACTCATAACAATGAAATGCTCAAACTCGATACATGCAATTTCCGTAACTCGCTCAACAGATAGGCTCACAAGGTCAATTCTTTCTTTGGACTTTATATTTTTCTTAGTTATTATTAAAGAGCCGCCATGATTCAAGTTTGATCTGCAGAACGAGCTGACAACCTGGTGATTATTAAAGTTGAACATTAGTTGATGATTTTTCAGCCAATGTTCAGTAATACATAAAATGTCAATACTGTTACAATTCATAAATAATTCCAGTTCTAAGTCTTTACCCAACAATCCTTGAATATTTTGATGGACCAGGTTAATACCTTTATAACTTATAGTTTTCTGATTTATTACATAATCATCATTTGTAAATTGAGGTGAGTGTCCAGCATAACTTACAATAGAAGATGTAGCAATTTGGTTGCCAGAGAGTGTCTCTTTTGTCTTAAGTTTTAATTTAAATGCATTGGTTCACATTCCAAATGGTCACCACATGTCAAATTATTTTCCTGCCCAATAAAGACAGTATAATTATTAGCCAAAGAATTGGCTATGTTTGAAATAAAATATGATAGCGAGGTTGCTATCTGTTTTTTGGAAATAAACGATAGATAATAATTATCTTTGGTCAAATAAAATTTCCTAATGAATACATTAGTGTCAATAAAATCAAATTTACTGTTATAATATGTCATACTTTGTAATTTCATATTAAACTTGTGCCTGTAGTAATTTTCACCTTTTGTCAATGACTCACTGTACGGTAAAGCAAGAAGAATAATTTTTTTTACATTTAGGTCACACAGGCATTCAAATAATTGTCTCAAATTATTTATATTTGTGTTTCCCCTCCTACCAATAAAAACAATGATTGTAGTGTTAGGAGAGTAATTATTACATTTAATTTTGTCAAATATTTGAGAATAACTGGCACCAGGCATACAAAAATTAGTCACCAGTTGCCCTGTATACTGTTCCATTATGTGCCCCATATTTTTGCCTATCTCATCGGAATACATAATTATATTTTCTTTGTTAGTAGTCGTCTTGCTCCTAACTTCATCGAGGTTTTTGTGAACAGGTGTTATTGTACATAGTTTGGCCTTAGTGCAAGTTTCAGGGTCTATCTGTTTATCCAAAAGTGAACTAGTAGGTTGTTCTTTATTGTCATTTAAACTAAATGAACACCTACATGAACGCTTTTTATTCAATGACTCAAAGCGCTCTGCATTATAATTGCATAAGTCCACCATGTCATTTGACGCTACAATCTGGTAATTTAATTGTTTTTGTGATAAATTTTGAATATTTGTCAACATGTTTTTTAATGTATGTTCTAGATTTTCAATTTTCAATTCTAAGTTTTTACTATAATCAATGTAGCTATTTTTGCTTAAGTTAGCACTGTTATTTATGCTATTTAACTTTTCAATTAATTTCAAACGTTCCATTCTACCTGAATTTTGTATCTTATTTTTGTGATACCTATTAATTACTTTTTTAGTTTTTTTTATGAATTTATTAATTCTAATGTACTTAACGTACTTACTTAGTGTCTAATAAATATGGTATACGTACTTACTTAGTGTCTAATTAATGTACTTACTTAGTGTCTAATAAATATGGCTTTTTTCAATTTGTTCAGACTACTACTTGACATCTGACCCATACGTCATTTTATTTTTAAAAATATAATAGTTATTCCATTTTCTGAGTAGTAAAAAGAGATTAGATTATGAACGACATCTTATTTAAAATGCCAATTGAGACTTTAGTGCAGTGATAAGAAAGATTAAAATTGCATAGATCTCTGACCCGTAATGACGCATTTTTATTCATATTTAAAACGTACTAAGTGCAACACGAATGATAGCGAAGAAAGCCAAGTGGGTCATGATTCAGTTGGTTCGACTGTACGACTCGTTGAATGCCTTGGTGCAGTACTAAATAGTTTTCTCTCCTACGAGATAAATCTCCTATCTTACATTTGAACATACCTGTAGCTTATACGACTCGTAGAATGCCTTGGCGCAGTACAAGATAGATTTCTCTCCTGCGAAATAGATTTCTTATCTTACAGTTGAATATTACCCGTAGCATGTACGACTCGTTGATTGCCTTGGCGCAGTACAAGATAGATTTCTCTAATGCGAGATAATTTTTCTATCTTACAAAATTCAAATTCAAATGAACATACCTGTAGCTTCTACGACTCGTAGAATGCCTTGGCGCAGTACAAGATAGATTTCTCTCCTGCGAGATAGGTGTCCTATCTTACATTTGAACATTACCTGTAGCATGTACGATTCGTCGAATTCCTTGGCGTAGACAAGACATATTTCTCTCCTGCGAGATAGATTTCCTATCTTACAGATCAACATTACCTGTAGCATGTACGACTCGTAGAATGCCTTGGCGCAGTACAAGATAGATTTATCTCCTGCGAGATAGATGTCCTATCTTATATTTGAACATACCTGTAGCTTCTACGACTCGTAGAATGCCTTGGCGCAGTACAAGATAGATTTCTCTCCTGCGAGATAGGTGTCCTATCTTACATTCGAACATACCTGTAGCGTGTATGACTCGTAGAATCCTTTGGCACAGTAACTACAACTAAAGGTAGGTCCTCGCTGCATTCTCTCATGTGTCCTCATATGCATCCTTATATGCATTTTCAGGAGATTCTGCGAGCCAAACTTCTTTGGGCATTGCGAGCAATCAAGCGTTTTTTCCTGTAAAAGAGGGAGTTTGAAGAGCAGGAGCAAATGTTTATCTGACAAACATTTGTTCATGAGTTAGGCCTTCAAATTATTAGCTTGTGCCGTGCCGTCGAGAATCGTAGTGTTCACATACACGGTACAAAGAAACAGAGAAAAATTCAGATTAATATGAATATGCATCCAAAATGACTCAGTTATTCACTTAACATAATGTCACGACATGTCGGAACGCTGGTTTTCAGTGAGTCCCGTTAAGACACGTATAAATATAACATACTTTATAATTCGGCCCAGTGCTGGGACACAAGGCCTCTCCTTGTCATCGAAGGAGGTTTAGGCAGTAGTCCACCACGCTTGCCCAATGCGGATTGTTGGACGGAGTATAAGGTGATCAATACCTCTTTGCTGATCCTTTAGTCGCCTTCTACGTCACCCATTGGAGGATATAAGGTGATGCTATTCTACTCTGCCGGCATCACATGGATATTGCATTGCATTAAGATATTTAAGAAAATTACAGTTATTTAAAAAAAATGCCTTTCAGTACTTTTTTGAACAAATACTCACCAAATGTGTATCCCTGTGCTTGGTCAATGAATGTGCGTGTTTAAACCTCTTCGGACACTCGTCGCATTGGTAGCCCGAATCCGTGTTATGTGTCGCCATGTGAGTTTTGAGGCCGAACCAACCCAAAACCACCTTATGGCACACCTTGCATTCGTGCTCGCGATTTGGATGAAACCTGGGAAAGATGGAAGATGGCGCTGTTTTATTAATCTATCATAAATCAAAGTCGTTAAGTATGATATGGAAAACATATGGCCGGTAGAATAAAAATTGCAACTATTAAAAAACAAACCAGAACAAAAGATGTCATAAAAACAATAAAAAAGCTAAAGTGGAAGTGGCGCATCCTCCTAACGAGGACACTGGGAGCAGCCATCGGACCGCACCCGGGGAACAGAGGCAAGGTCGTGGCCCTGAAAAGGGCCGTCCGGAACTAGCCGTGGCAACAAAAATCACTCGACGATGGCATGTGACTTGCCTTGAGATGAAATTGACCTAGATTGAGTTAAAAATGCCGTTTCTCAACACATGTTATTACAACAACCAATTAAATTAACCTAATTAAAATCAAATCAAATCAAATATCTTTATTGCGTATCACATAACATTCACAAGGGTCTTATACATAGGCTGTAGTTCCTGTGATACCCCGTAGGGGCACTGCAAACATTAATCAAGTACTTAAAATCTATAATCATATTAAAGTTTGCTTTATTACTCACTTATGTCTATGGTTCCTCAGACTAGTTTTGTTTGAGAATGTCTTGTCGCAGTTTTTACAGTTGAAGGTTTCCTCTTCACCCTCCTTCTCCTCGTCTTCTTCCTTCACATTGTCTGCCTTCTTCGAGGAAAGTCTTTGGCGACGTCTAGAAGTAACACATGAAGAAATAAATTTGTTAAGATATGACCGATCGACTACGGGGAGGTTGGTGCCAGCCGGTGCGTTCTTCGTAATGCGCAGGCCGCATCTAGTGTTGGATAGAACTCACGTTCTTGAAGTCGTAATTCACTGAGACTCGAGTCTTTTTGAAGTACTCAAAAATTTCCAATTGAAGAAGTTAAGTTTCAAAACAAAACCTGTGTTCTATGAATCGAGTATTTTTGCATTAGAACTCTATGGAAGGACTTCTTATTAGTCGCAGCTCAGACCAATGATTCTATAGACTCCGCCTTAGCATTTTGAGGGCCCAACTTTTCAGCCCATAACTAGGCTTTCACGGGGCTCACAAAATATTTTCAAATTTTCACATTTCTTTCAGAGAGTGCAAATCATAGGTACATTTTAAGACAATATGACAAAGTGGCCCTCAATCCTCACAAACACAAAGTACAAGACACGCAGCAATGCACCGGTGGCGGCTACTGGACACTCATGGCGGCCACCCACCACTTATGTTTGCGGGGTACTAAAGAACTTCCCGCGTGAGCTGCCTTTATACGTCTATCGTTTACCTGTACACTCTATCGCACGTTCTCAGGAGCGTACAGGATTGCACGCGTGAAAGCCTGCACGCTCAATCACGCGCGAATATTTTTTACCACTTTGTTAAAGCTAACGTTCTTTCGCGCAGGATTAGTCGTGTCCAAAACGCGAAACAGGCGCGTGTCGAATCTATGCATTTTAATTTCGCAATTTCTGATCTGAAGTATGCATGCAATAGTGCGAAAGGCCTGCAATCAGTCTAAAAGCATTAAAAAATTAACTTCAAATAAATTTGTAGATAGATAAATTATTTGTCTCCTAAATACCTGTCTATTTTGTCTTGAGCTTCTTCTAGTCTCTTCTCATTGAGGCGCCCAAATGTATGCCATTTTGAATGTATAAGGAACCGTTTTGGATGATCAAACAGGAGGCCACAATGTGGGCATTCAAAATAGTACTCTGTTGTTGAGCCTGAAATAGATATATATTATTGTCACAAGAATAAATGAAGGATCTGTTATTAAGGTTTTTCTTCTCGTTCAAACGGGCGGTCTCTGCAAATTGACGACTGTTGTGCCTGTTTTGCGTTGGAGGGTGTGGGGCCGGTTCGCTCCAGTCATCCTAATTCACCCAGCACTTTACTAAACCAAATGCCTCCCGGAGGCTACCCTGAGATATTAAGGTTAATGAATAGTGGGCACAGTAGCAGAATTTAGAGCAACAAAAATATGGGATAGAACCTTCACCTTACAGAAGACAACATTCAAATAACACTACATTCTTGTGGTGGTGTGTTTCATTCAGTGATGCCAGAGCTCCAGGGGGGGGGGGGGAGGGGGGACTCACTGCTTATCACCAGGCAGGCCATGTGTGTCTTAATCTTAATCACAATGTTTTCTATCAACCGTTAAAGATAGGCACTTGTCGCAAGTGTGGGTTTAACAGCTGAGAGAAAACGTTGTGATTAAGTTATTGACATGAAATTTATACCGTAGACAGGAAACGCGATGTAGAATAAATTAAAGTTATTTGAAATTTTTAAATTTTAGCAAAAAAATATTTTTAGAAAATGGTTTTTTGTTAAAAGTAAATCAACATTTTAATTCAGTGTATTTTATCTACTATATTTTGATTTTTTAAAGACGCCCCTTTATTATCAATCATTAATCAATTTGTTTCATTGCGATAGTTAGATTAGTTTAAAAGTGACACTAGTTTGTCTATACCCAGGTCGTTCATAAGTCTAAAAATTAAAAAAATCTATAAAAAAATTAAATGACCAGATACCTATATACTTTTTTTTTTATTTTTTGGTCCATAAAATTAGGCATAGTATCCCTCATTTTCACTTGTGCACTTTACTCATACTCACACTGTATACATATGAGCAACAACACAACTAAAATCTAACACATCTAACCTTAGAGATTACCATTCATTAATTTATAAGTATTAACAATACTAATTAAATTAATAAATTAACAGAATTAGATGTGTCGTATTTTTACACACACATGCATAACGTACATAAACGCATATACACGCACACACACACACACACACACACACACACACACACACACACACACATTACCCATGTGACATGTGCATTCTTTACAGTTATAGTTACATTTGTTGTTCATATGCTTTTTTTTTAAATTTAATTTTATCATTATAATGTTGATAACATTACCCAATAAGTTTTGTCATTTGAATTAGGAAGAAACTGGCTTCAGTACCACAAGTTTACTTTTTTCAGAAGTCAGGGCTACACTAAACATGTGCATTGGTTATTGTTGCAATCAAGGAGCTTATACTAAGAATGGAGTCATTAGTCAAAATAACAAAGTGAGGGCAAAAATTTTGACAATACTTGACATTTCAAATTACACATCTCTCTTTCTAGAAATTGTCGTCATCTCTTTCTAAACACGACTACATAGAAACAAGATTTCCCCAGTATTTCGCCATCTTTCTAAAACAAAAGTAGAAAAGTAGCTAAAAACTTAACATATTGTATTCAATTATCAGTATTTATTATCAATGAAAGAAATAAATATAATATATTTACTTTTAATGTTTAGGTTTGTATTTTATTTTGAAAATCATCACTGTGATTCTTTCTATAACTTATGGGAAATGAAAGGATTTATGTAATGGCAGCACTTTCTTCATGTGTCAATGTCCCGAAATCTCAACATGACATAAATTATCGAAATTGACGTATTCATAAATATCGACTCGCGATTTTGGTACGGCTTTTTAGTTTAAAATAAGGATAAATGGTGCAAAATTATACATATATAGTAATTTCGTGCTGGTAGAAGTGAGTAGTATTGAGGATGCAGTGTGAATTTCACTTGTAAGTGTCATAATTGCATATAATATTGTTCCATCTATAAATTTCATTTTTCACCCGTAATTCCAGATTATTAGCGTTATTTTGCAAAACTCCATAAGAGGGAGAAATTTCTGATACTCGTATTTAATCCTATCTTAGAATTTAATGAATTTTTGTACATAATTTACTTATTCAAATATTTGTAAACAAATGACTAGGGTGACTAGGATTTCCGGAATTATAAGGAAATAATATCCCTTTCTATCCATTCCTTTTATAAATGGTAATCAAAATTGATAGATTATTTTATTTAATTCTTTGAAATAACTATTACATAGATAAAATACATAAATAGTTTTACCCATTTTTAGTTCGAAATGTTTATTTACAAATAAAATATGTAATTTGTGTAATGTAAATTATTTTATTTGAGAAAAAGATAATGAGAGTATTGATTGGATTGTACTAGTGTAATAATGTTTATCATTCACATTTGCATGTACTAACATGCAACGCAGATACATTGCACACAGACAGACAGTATTAATAAAATTGTGGCTGCGCTCTTCTGCACTTGTAATCAAATAGCATATTAAAATCTATCAAATGATAGTTTTTAATATGCTATTTGATTACAAGTTAAAAGTGTACATAAATATTTATATACACTTTTAACTTGTATACATAAAATTTTCTTTTCTTTTTAGATTTCCGAAGCGACGGACCATATGGTTGTCTATTGTGTCTTTAAAAACAAAATTTTAATGAATTTGAAAATATGTAGCTTCCACTTTCAAGACACCGACACTTTCAAGGCAACTGCTTATGTCAAACTTCAAGCCCTTTTTTCAATAAAACCACTACTCAATCACTTTTCAAAGGCAACCCTTGAATTGGTTAGTACAAATTTTCTTGATAATATAGGTACAGTTAATACAGAGAGCTAAAATGTTTGGGGAAATAATTTTAAGGGCATCAGGCATCATCAATTATTGAATATACAATGACTCAATTGAATTTTAACATTCTGTATAGTCACCAAAATGCCGTATGACGCAAAAATGAGAAACCAGGATTTCCGAAGTAATTAGTCTATTGTCACCAACACTTCATTTATCGATGTTTAGAGGAGGTTAAATAAAGCGTAAGAAATATACATTCGAATTAAGTTAATATAGTATGAATAATTTCTAATCTAGTCCGTTACACTTTTATCTTGATTATGCTATGCCCAAATGGGCACCATGATGTGCTGGTGTTGTTTGTGAACATCTGTTATTTACATTCATGAATGCATTAAATTATTTGATTTGATTTGAATTATATTTACAAGTTTTGTTTGCCTAATCTTCTTTTTATATACCGATAAATGTCGAATCGAAACCGACGAGTTGGGTCGATTTTATTGCACGTAAGTGTAGATAACGGTCATTTTTTCAATATAAATTAATAGCTTTAGATATTTTTATAAATAAACCTAAATAAATATATAATAACCGTGACTCGCAAACAAATATTCGTGTTCGTCGCACAAATATTTGCCGGCACCAGGATTCAAACCCGAAAGGCTTCATGTGTAGGTAGCTATACTGACCACTCCACCATGACGGCGTCAAAAAGTTGTTTATATTCATGGCCTAAAACACCCCAAATATTACATATAATGCAGGCTGTAACATGTAGGGTACCATGTTTAAGTACCCTTCATGTTACAGCCTGTATTATACTAAAAACCAAGTGCTACTAAACTTACTTTTTTGTAGCCAGTAGCTGTTACTTATGTAACTAATTCACGGAAAGTTACTAGAGCTAACAATTTCTTCTGTTGTATAAAAAACCGCACTTCGGCTTTCAGCCGTAATATCTATCAATATAAAGAAAGTCTGGTAGTAAGTTGGTAAGTTGCGCATCATTACGGCCCTATTATCATTACTCAAGAACGGCTAGATCGGTATACCACACAATGTATTTTTATAGCATTGCTAACCGGAAAACCTTAAATGTATGCTTAGCACCTAAAAAACAAGAATAATTTAATGTCTATGAGTTGACGTGACATGAGATAAGCTATATAATAAACTGTAACGTGCCTCTTAAAATCAAGAGTCACAGAAGCGATAAATCCTCGTATTTCGGTTGCTGATTTTTTTCCTGGGAGCCGAAAATAGATAACATTACCGTGCTAAAAGGCACTCAGGAAAAAAAGTTTAAAGTAATTATTATGAATTTTGATTCTTTGTCATGGAAAACTCAAAACTCAAATTATTTTCAACTTGTGGTTTTATTAACGTAACGAAGTTCAAGTGTAACGTTACACATACATATTTTACCGACCTACATACATAATTTTTTTTTAATTAAATCAGATTACACTATTTATAAATATTACATAAATTAAGATATAAAGGAAGCTCATCTAATTGAAATATTTCTTTAGAGTTCGCCTCCTAAATTTATCAATAGGTTTTAGCGCTCCATATTAACGTTGATAAGCTACATTTTAGTGACCGTACGACTGTTGCGGGCAATCTCCGATAGATTGCGCCTGCGTCGCCGGGCAGTCTCGATCGAGTCAGGAATCGCAAACAAAGGCTTGGTGATTCGGTTTTGCGCTTGCGTGGTTCGCTAAGTAAATTGAGCACCGACAAGACCTACCTAATACTAATTAACTAATTTGATAATCGTGTGCAATAATAGTTATTTATTTAATGTGTTTAACCCCTAATTGGGGTCCAAGATTAGGCTAAGGTAGCCGCTGTCGCCTCAGCTATTTCACTTCCGCCCAGGGCTGGACTTACAGTGAGCAGCAGTACAAGCCGCCCTAACTCGTCCCACCGAGCGACCCTCACCGAGACCATCTCCGGCTACCACCAGGGGAGTACACGCTATTGGGCATTATACCACCATTTAATAAATTGTTCTGCACGGATCTCTCGTGTCTCATTTAACTCCCTATATCTTAGGACCGTGGGAGCACGTGAGACCTTACCCGTGGCACAAGACTGTCCGTGATTAATTTATGCTACAGGCACCCTACTAGAAAGAGACAGGGCCTCTCTAGCAATGTCAAGAAATGTCATGAAATGTCAAGGGTTGTCAAAATTTTTGCCCTCACTTTTTTCATTTGACTAATGACTCCATTCTTAATTCTATCTTCATGGTTGCAATAAATACTTTTTTTTTTTTTAACAATACTAACAATAAACTCAGTACAGTAGCATTTTTTGGAAAATGAAAACACTAATTTGTGACAAATATGGAGTAAATTAGAATCATTTACTCCATAATTGTCATAAATTAATGTTCTTTATTAGTATTACTCCTTGCATCTACCTCAACTGCATAAATTCATTATTTATTGATTTCATAGCATGCTTTATCAGTAAGCTTGATAAGCAATAGATGCTTCACTTCAGTAAGTAAAGAAACTAGTATGTCAGTAGCAATTAATTATTATATCTTTTGGTATCTAGTAAGGCTTCTTATTTGTTATGACATAAAATTGAGAAAAGAATTAAAAGTTGATAGAAACCTTATATTTTGATTTCATACATGCATGTTAAATTTGGTTGCAATAAGTTAAAGCATACTTGAGTTATCGTACTCACGCACAGACACACACACAGACATAATTCCAAAAACGTTTTTTTTGGACTCAGGGAGGTCCAAAACGTTTAAATCCGTCAAAATCTCGAGGTCGAATTTTTTGACGATTACAAGACTTCCTCTATAGTTACTACGTATACGAGAAAGTAAAAATTATGTCATATTCTGCATCCTAAAAAATATTAAGTAACATTTACCATATTTTAAAAGCCGTGTAGCTTCAGCAATGCTATTTTCGCAGCTAATAATATTAGAATGACTAGAGTCTTCACGTAATACTCCATTTTGGTCCTTAAGAAATGCTTGCATATGATCCGAATCTGTCCAACTGGACACTTTTTCTATCTTGACAATGACTTCTGACACTATTTCTTCCTCATCTAATGGTTCTTGTTTTATTAATCTAGTCAACGATAATGGCATCGAATCTTCTGGGTCGGACTCGGAATTGTCATTACTTTCAGTTTGCTGTTTTTTGATCACATCATCATCTTCTGAATTGTATTGTTCGTTATTTTCTACTTCAGACGATATTCTATGGTTTAGTGCTTTGATTTCTGAGTGATCTGATTTCTCTTGGTGAGCATTCTTTCTACTAAAATCTGTTTCATTATTGTCATCTCGAGATCTTTCTGTGTACATTTTATCATTTTTAATATCTACGCAAGATTCTTCAACTTTAACAATAAATTCTGTGTTTGCGTTATTCTTTTGATACATATAATCGTTTTTGAATGTTGAATTTTCTGCTTCCTTGTCTTTTATGTTTTTAATATTCATGCTTGAGAGATATGGAGAAGTATTTAAAAAGTCAGAAGATGGATGGCGTAAATGAAGGAAATTATTAAAGAAAGGGTTTTCTAATGGGTTTTGGGATTGTGCAGCATTGAAATTGAATCCTTCGGGCAACATTCCGTTCTGCCGTAACGAGTTTTGGAGTAAGTTCGAGTGAGTTACCGACAATCTTGTTTGGACGTCCAATGGACGTTGTATATTGTGCATTGGCGGGATGTTATTCAGCGAGGACCCGGCATACCCCACATAGTTTTGTAGATTAAAGTGTGCAGAACTAGAATTCGATGCTTGCTGAGATATTTTCACCAGATTACTCAAGTTCTGTGGGATATTCACGGGCCTATTAAGTTCGGGGATGTTTACTGCCGTTCCCATGTTCACGGGCGCTTCGTTGGGCCCAAAAGGCCCCGTATTATGTAACATAATCTTGTTTGGCACTAACAACACACTGCATCTATTAAAAATTTTATGTTTTTACCGAAAAACAATTTATAAACAAGGGGCGAAGAAAGCCATTTTGACATTTTACATTCACCAGTCCAATAACCGATATTAACGACAATAGCACAGATAAGATATGTATATAACCGGTTTTTTATGAAATTCGGTTATAATAATTGGGATAAACAGCAATAAGTGACTAATTCTAATTTTATGCTTCATATTGGTAAAGAAATGTTTATAGATTTCTATCAATATACCATATAAAAAATTTCAAAAAAACCGGTAGATTTTGTATCACAGAATTTAATTTTGACTCTGTGCAAGCGCCTTTAGATCGTTTTTGACATGATAGATGGCACTGTTAGAACATGCGTTTTAATATTAATGCATAATGCAATTAAAAATAAAGTTCAAAATTGGTGACCACCAAAGAGTACACTATGAAAAGTTCCCGTGATTTAGGAATTTATTAACATACAAAAAAAGACTTTCTGCTAGCTTATTAAAGAACAAATTTGTTTAAAATTTTATTGTATATCTATTTGACGTTTATCTTCGTAATTTATTTACAATTTATTTTTACTTGCAAATCCATGGAAACTGGTCGTGTTGTTAAATAATGTATAATATTAATATTACACACGTGAATATTAATTAAATTAGGCATTATATTAAACAGTTATTTATTGTGCTCGTGTAGTGTCTTAAATATAAATTCGACAAATATGGCGTTGAGCGCTGTAGCGGAAGAATATTTCCGTTCAATGAACCCACTGGCTGCGAAAATTCACGACGATATTGTAGAAGCTAGGAATGCCTACGAAAACATATGGGAAACGCTGTCTGAAAAGGAAAAGGTGAGTAATAACTTCCATAATGTGCTTCCTTATTTTTTTTTGGTAGTCATATTTATTCCGTTTTACTGGTAGGTAATTAGTTTAGTGTGATACCAGCTCACTCATAAAGCAATTAAACAATAGTGTTGAGTCGTTTGAAGATCATTATTTAGTATTGTACTTATGTATTATCGTAAACTTTTTGTTCTTTCCCTATAACTATACTACTCTTCTGTAATCTCTCTAAATGCAACAACCAGTCACTATTTTGGGGTCCTATTGCATAGAGTATCTGTATGGGCCATACTGCCGAATGTGGTTTTATGTGTAACCAAATGTTTCTGCTCTACCCCCTTTTTTTTCACAAACATTTCTTATGTTCAAAAAGAGGTTTCTCCTGAGTTCTTGTTTCAAAAACACGTGTAGAGAAACTTCATTTTAAACTGAATCTACTGTACAATTGTCTGTTACTTTAAGATTTACACTTGATATTGGCGCAATTGTAATCTTTATTTGTCGTGATCGCCATTAATTTACGAGAAGAAGATTTCTTATGTTTTATTTACATACATACCGATGGTCAGCTGTGAAGACCTTTACCATTTGTTTATACAGATACTATATATCAGCTAAGTCGGTAGGTAAGCCTGAATGTTTCAGAGTCAACTTTATGGTTCAGATACAAAGTGATATTCTGAGGTCAAACGACAAACTGGGTTTAGTAAACTATACATATATGTCTAAACTATACATATATACATATGTGTCTGTATCTCTTATTGTTTACATTTGCTTGTAATGACTTTCGCATATAACGACGAAATTAGAGTTGTCCCATCATCATCGTTATACCCGAAATCCACTGCATTAAATATTAAGAAAAAAGAGTTGCCTATAAGAAAGAATCAAATTTTTAGGCCTCATCTTTGTTTACTGAATTACAATGTTCATGATCGATTGACGAATGTCATAAATTAGAATAAAGCTACATTTCTTTCCTATTTTCCTCATATCATCATTGTGTGCAGTTCATATTAAAATAGGTAATAAACTAATAACAAATTAATGATTGTTAATATATTAATTGAATAAATATGGTAAGTATAGATAATGCACAACAATAATGTCAAGGTAATAATAACACAGTTATAAGATGACAAGAATTTATTTCATCATTACAGGTACATACATGTTTTTGTATGATAACCTAGGATTTGCTTGTAATAATGCAGATATTGTAAAAGAAAAATATTTTTCCTTCGGGATCAGTACTTCTTTCCTGGATTCGCTATGTCTTTTTATGTGTCTACATATGACAATGTGTGTATGTCCATGTAGCGCCCATGTTCAAATAATAACCTGGTGCCTTAAGGTGGCGGTTCGCACTGCAACCGCGACAAGAGACCGAGACAGGAGACCCCGACAAGTGTCTCGGACTCTTCTGTGTGTACTGCGGGGCGAGACGGAGACCACCTCAGTATCGTAGTCTCTTGATGGAGTGAATTGTGTTTTAATGTGTCATTAAATACTGTCATGGAACGCCATGTAGAGTTATTGGAGGAAGAAGTAGACGATGATTTGCTTTCGTTACTTCGTAAGTACTACAAAACTAAAAAGGAGTATTTATTCACGAATTATATTCAACTAGAGGCCAAGAAGGATCATCAATTAGCTTTTCACAGTCTTCATCAGAAAAAGCAGTATTTTTTTTTATATAAACAACATGCATTTCGGGCGCGACACGAGACACTACCGGTCCGGGGCGGCGACCGTCTCGCTGTCTTCGGTCTCGCGTCTCTGTCTCCTGTCTCTGTCGCGCGCGCGAACTGTCGCCCGTAGAAATGGCCGAAACGACGGTCATGGGCGGAGCGACAGCGGCATCAAAGCCAGCGGGCAGATCGCGCGGTGCTAGAGCGTAATTAGTGTCGTTGTCCTATCAAAAATAATTGAAATAATTTGCTCCTTGACGTCTTCGGCGGGAATTTTGAAACTTAAATAAAAAGCAATATATAAAATACATAAAAGCGTCGGTGGCGTAGTGCGTAAGAGCGTTGTTTTCCACCCGGGAGGTACCGGTTCGAACCCCGCCACGTACCAATGTGTTTTACTATTTTGAATTCATATGTACGTTTAATCGACGCTTTTACGGTGAAGGAAAACATCGTGAGGAAACCTGCACACACCTGTGAAGAAATTCTTAGGTTGTGTGTGAAGTCGACCAACCCGCACTTGGGCTGCGTGGTTGACTAAGGCCTAATCGCCCCTAATATGGGGTTGGCTCGAGCCCGAGGTGGGGGCATTATATGAGCTGTTGATGATGATGATGATGATGATGATATAAAATGCACAACACTACGTTAATACAGACGCGCGGGCGTCGCTTGACTGAAGCGCATCGCTCGTGCGTCGCTCCTCGCGCCGCTGCCTTTGAGGCCAGTTCCATTTAAATGGATTGAATCGCCCCGCTCGTCGCTGCCTTTGAGTCCGCGGCCTTATAGTAGGCGCGTGATAAAATGGAGAATCCTTGAAAGCAAAGAAACTGCCCCCAAGTGCGCAACACGCCCGGCATCATACGCTAAGCCATGTGGAAGTGGAGACCAAATACGAGGATAGCTAGTGCAAAGGATACACGCCGCGCTATCGATCCTGCCCTTGCCGACCTGCAAGCTGCTTCTTCACGCCTCTTGATGAGCCCAGTGTTGTAACGAGTGGGCACGCGATGAGTGCCTTCTGCGTCGAGATCATAACGCAGTAGTTAGCGGCGGAGGAGATGGCAAAATTCAAGTGTCTCTGATTGGCTGAACGGTGTGGCGGGAAAAATAGGTCTCAACGATTGGGCGACGACATCAATGACGCCTGGCTAAAAAGAGAGTTGGTTGGGTTTTCCCGCTATTACGTTGGAGATTTGAGCGCGGAGCAAGTGCTGTGTGCTGTGAGGGCATTTGATTTTGTGTCCTAGTGTAGAAGAGTCAAGATCAACCAGTTTGTAAGAATAAGAATGTTATGGAGAGGATTTAGATTGATCTCAGTCGGCTTTTATACCCACGGGATGAGGAGGACTTCGTGACTGGGCGTTCGTGGGATAATAAACCTGTATGACTTATTAGGCCTTAGTCAACCGCGCTGGCCAAGTGCGGGTTGGTTGACTTCACACACAAGTCAGGTCACAACCTAAGAATTTCTTCGTAGGTGTGTGCAGGTTTCCTCACGATGTTTTCCTGCACCGTAAAAGCATCGAATAAACGTACATATTAATTCAAAATTTTAAAACAATTTTTTTTTTCATTTGAAAACACAGATACACAAACACGTCAAACTTATAACACCCCTGTTTTTGCGTCGGGGGTTAAAAAGGAGGCGTTCGCTTTCCGAGCTGATAAGTGAGCGTTTTGCCTTTAAGCGTACATACAGAAAGATCAACTTTGTTTTATATATAGGGTAGTGCTCGCCCAGATCTTTAAAATACAAGTTTTGTTTCAGGTGGAAATCATCAACGAATCCATAATCAAACCAGAAATAGCTCTCAAGTACGCTCTCTTAGATACTCTAGACTTCGACCTAAATGATCCGCCGGTACGGAAAGATGATCTCATGTCCTTCTTTGGGAGAGAGCACGGACAAAGACTGATACAAGATGACCATGTCACCTACAAGTTAGTATGGTTTTCTCCTTTATTTTAAAAGTAATTAGGAAGCTAATCATCCTGATGTTAAGGTGGAAGTTACTTTCCACCTGAACCCTCAATCACTGAAAGCCTTTCTTCTTCTTCTTCAAACGGGCGATCTCCGTAAATCGACGACTGTTGCGCCTGTTTTGTGTCGAAGGGTGTGGGGCTGGTTCACTATAGCCATCCTAATTCCTCCAGGAAGTCACCCAGTGCCTTGACGTCACCAAATGCCTCCCGGAGGCTTCCCGGAGATCCCAGGTATTTTGCCCGGTAGCATGCCAATCCACTGCATTCCAACAGAACATGGGCGGCTGTCTCTTCTGTCACCATGCAGGACCTGCATAGTGGATTGTCTGTGATACCTAGGTAAAAAAGGTGTCTGTTAAAGTTGCTTTACTTAGCTGTAATAGAGCTTTGGATAGACGGGGCTGGATGTTGGGTAAGGCGAGTTTCGCCTGTTTACAGTCCTCTAAATTGCTCCAGTATCGCTGTCTGTCACTCAAAGTCTTATCGTACTAGCTGTTTCCGCAACTCCACGACTTTTGCGTCGGAGGGTGTGAGAGAAGCCGGATCACTCCAGCCAGCCCAAATCTTCTAGGATGTCTCCCAGCGCGTTTATTTCATTGAATACGTCCTATTGTCTACTTGGGGCCATGATATTGATGGGGTTCGGACCTATTACTGCTCACCTTCACGACTACGGCTACCTTTGCCCAGCTATTTATGATAAGACTCCGCGGGAGTCGCGTTAGATACGCGATGTCATTACTTATGGAAGTTCCAGAAAAGCAGAGATCTTTTAATAATGTAAAAGCTGATTTAGCGACTGCATACAATGTTTGCTATTTTATTGTCAATTGGTTTCTTAACTCCAAGCATTTGTTGGTTTTATGGCGTAGTCTTTGGATGCTCGTTTCCTATGGTCCAGTAAGCTACGTCTGTAAACATTGGGCATATTGCGGGTCACAACTAATTATGTGTTTACTTCCAGAGACGAGCATTCAGCTCCGTTCGTGTACCAAACTAAAAGCCAACTGAACCTCTGCATACTCTCAGAACACAGAACCCCTAAAGAAGCAAAACCAACATCGCCATTACCAGTGATGACGGAACTAGCTATATCGCACTCCAAAGTGGTGTCCGAGCTGAAAAACGCTTTGAAATCCCACGACGTCTTAAAAAGCTACAAGGAAGACCAGGAAGTGACATCACCAGGGTTTATTAGCAAGTTTATGAGCAATTTCAAATGCAAAGACGAGGAGAGGGAGTGCTTGGTGTCCGTACCTCAGGCTCAGATTGTGGCTTCTTCGGAGAATTTCTTCAAAACTAACTTCAAGAGTCCAGAGCGGTATGACTACAGGAGCAGTGTGGCGAAATCCAACAGCGGTAAGTGTTATCTGTACTTCTGTACTAATATTCTTAAGAGATAAATTTGGTGAGTCTGTTTGGAGGCAGTAATCTTTGAAACTACTGGATAGGTTTTGTAAATTCTTTCAGCAATATTTAGAATGCACTTTCAGAGTCATCTAAAAGATCCACTGAAGAATGAATGCATTTTTTAACCACTTGTACATTCTCATTCCCTATCGTCCCATTCTCCCTACCTCCTTTCACTTACACCCACCTGACTGCATAAGAGTAGACTTAACCATAAAGTAAAGTTGCTCTTTTCTGTTGGCCACCTTAAATACCCCATTTACGGGCTATTACTAGGCATGAAAGGCATATCATCTTAGTCCCCAGGATGGCAACGCACTTGCAGTGTTAAGTGATTTACTCTTATTGCAAGTGTCTATAGGCGACGGTCCCACTTAACAACAGGTGGGCCGCACCGCAAGCTTGTTTGCCATTTGTTCAAATAAAAAATATTCTGTCCCCATTCACATCATCAGTCTTTACTTTGTATTAAAAAAAATGTACAAAAATAAATATACTTATAGATAACTGTGAAATCGTCAAACTAACATAGCATAAGTAATGGATATCAGTTCCTTTTTGAATGTTTCGATACAATGGTAATCTATAATTACGTGTTAAAAATTCTCACGTGGTTCATTTGGTCACGTATAGTGTTACAAAACGCACGGTCATCCGATAGGGTTGTCGAAATTTCTTTACATAGTATTAAACAAAATCACTCTGTCTTCTGTCTGTACGATCTTTTAAACTAATCCGACTTATTTTTGACAAATAAGTCGGATTCTGCGACAATTGTCGTTTAATAAAAACTGACAAATATGTCTAAACGTGACAGGTACACAAATATGTCAAAATATTGACATAATTGTAAGACTAAAATCTTGTTTAATAAAGGTGACAATTGTCAGATTTCACCTGACGCATTTTGACATAATTGTCAGTTTTATTAAACGAATTTTTTCCATGTTTTTCGTTTTCTTTTTAATTTGGTATCAATTTCAATCATTACTAAAACTTTCCAAACACAAAAAAAACAATATTTCAAAAAAGCAAAATGTCTAACTTAACGGTATTTGTAAAAAAATATCTCATCGGGTGTTAAAGATGTAAATCTGCAACATTGTTAGGCATGCGTCAGCTTGATGACGTAATCAGAAACAAAAAACATGGCTAAAATTCGTCGTGGTTGAACAATCCTGTATCGCGGGTTCAAGTCCCATCTCAGCACTTATCCATGACAGGGATTTTCTTTAGGCGCGCTAAAAAATGACGAGGGTGAAATTTTAAGATGCGCGCGCAATCACTGTAACGCTAAAGTCATATGTTGAAGTCAAAGTTAAAGTCAAAAGCCCCAAAATAAATACATATGACATAATTACTCCTTACCAATAACATCAACTCGATTAAGACTTCAGTTCATCCGTGATCATGGCGCATGTAACTGCGCCGAAATATCGGATTAACTAAAAATCAAAGTTACGTGGTTTAAATCCCGCTTTCTTTCATTTAAAATTGTTTATAATAAAATGAGGGTATTTTTTATATTGACTGACCACTTATGATATTGCTGTCCTCTTTGTCATTGCGTCTATTTATTTACACGGGTTAAAACTGGGATCCAACGTAAATAAATGTCTTGACCACCAGCGGGACGTGTCCTTCGAAGCATAGAGGAAAATCGATTTGAAAAATTTTCTGTCAACCATCCGACTACCGACCGTGTACTTAGTTGCTTAAGTTTTGTGATTGTTACTAAGAAAGCGCGACCACACCGCCATTTAACTCCTGGAATTCATCGAACTTTTAATAATGTATAAGCTAATATTTTCTTGTGACAACCCTAACATGTCAAGACAACAAATGTAGGAAGCAATAACGTTTCTGTGCATTTATTCACGCGATCACTATTGGATGAATTTCAATTATTATAATAAAACACTATTAATATTCTCTCCGTGTCTGCGAGAAACTACGGAAATAAAAATGTTTTTGCATAGTATTTAACTGAATTAGTTACATCAATAGTGAAATGATATAATATTCGGAGATGCTCATCAACTTTGCATAGTTTCTGCTAAAACAACAATTTATATATTTTAACTTTTTTTTACATTAGAAGGTGGTATTATTTAGTAGCTTTAAAAATAGTAAAAAAAAAATAGACGTGTGGCACTCGGGGACTGCCGCGGTAAAGCTATTGCATAGCATTTTGTATCAACTTATGCAATTATAATTTTATTCATGCAGTATTTCTTTTTCTTTGATATTAATTTTATAATTGAAATAATTAACTGAAATAATTAACATTCATATTCAAAACACTTTATACACAAATTTTACAAGTACAGCTATTCACTGTTGTACATAAATACCTATACACCTATATACTTTCTCATAAACAGCTGCTTATGTATTCGTCCGATTTCGGAGCAGCTCGTCTCGATTCGTGCGAGTTTCGTAGAGTCGTACAATACGTCTAATCGCACGCACACAACGCCGTGTCGAAGACTGCCGAACTGAAACGACGTTAGACGATGCACGGCCTTCAAGCCACACCTCCTTGCCCATCGGAGTGGGGAGCGTGAGGTTTTTTCGTTACGGAATTTCTGGATTCGGTCTCCGCGCTCAAGGCCCGCGATAGAAGCTATGCAATAGCTTAAAAATTTCTTATCTACAGTTTCCAATAACTATGAGAAGAACGGAGTATAGTAGGAAGAAAAGGGAGCGTGATACGGAAGTTAGGGTTGCCAATTTTTTTTTTAAAAGAAATAAAGTATATTTAGCTCTTTATTTATTTTTTATTTTATTTTATTTTATTGAAGTATAAAGAAACTTACAGCTTGTATTTTACAAATGTCAATGATTTCATTAGATAGTATGTTAGCCAATTAGTTTCCAATGCTAAGTTTTTCATCTTCAGACAACTGGAAGACTTACTATAACTAGGTATCTACTTATGTTGTACTATAACACTTAATAAAACCATAAAAGACATAATGAATGAATGAAAACTTTATTTGTATAGTTTTACAACACACATACACAACAAAAAATAAAGAGTAATCTAACTATACACACTAAATAATTTTACATTACATTGTAATATATGTGTGCTGTAGAAATACAAAAGGGTGATAGCTCAGTGACTGGTTATTCTTTTCAAGCAAAGCACTGGTATTCTGCTATAATAACATAACGATAAAACATTCTGTTGCTCTATATAAAAAAAAAAATTAACGTTGTTATTTAAACCTCTTCTACAGATGCATTATAGTTACTAAGTTTGCAATTAAATATATCAATGTGGCAATAACGTTTATTATGTGTGCTGCAAGCTCGGACCAGAAATCGATTCTTGAGTAATTAGTTTTGCATTTAGCAGTTGAAAAAGCTGCATTGGAGGGCACTCAATCTTGGGCATCTAAGTGAAATACGACTAAGAAGAAAAGGAGTGTCCAGAATGTTGTTTAGGATTTTAAATAAAAATTCCTAAAAAGTCTTAGAAGTATTAACAGTATTATAGAAAAACGAACAGTAAAAAGTATAATGGAGTGAAAAGAAGTATTTTGAGATCGTCGGAGAATCTTAGGTTGGAGACACCTGTACACTTCACCAAATTCTATAGTAAATCTTTCACTGTGCAGGCTATTCAATTGTGGAACTCTTTACCTGTCCGCATACGACAAGCACAAACCTTGAGCAACTTCAAGAAACAGGTGGAAGAGTATTACTTGTCACTGATTATTCACTCGTAAATATAGATATATACATAAGTAGATGAATTGTATGGATTGTATATTTAAATATGTATTTATATATTTGTATGTATTGGTGTGTAGATATAGTATGTATTATGTTTATAAGTTAATATGTACCTATATATTATGATAAGTATATTTATTTATTATTTAGATAGTATAAATATTTCTATTTTATTTAATATTACTATTATATCGATTAAAAATACATCGCCATCTTCCCACAAATTCAATATTTTTAAATCCTGTCCATCCTAAGGTTACCTGGAAGAGATCGCTTTTAGCGATAAGGTCGCCCTTTGTACAAATCGTATATATGTTTTTCCTGTGTATAATTGTATGAAATTGGTTGATGTACAATAAAGTTATATTCTATTCTATTCTATTCTATAATACTGTTTTTTACAGAACAGTTGGCAACCCTAAAACAGATTTTATCTGTTCTGTGGACGCGATATTTCTTCGTTTCTTAGCGTTACCTTTCATAAAACAGCAAGTGACTAACATTGTTAGTCATAATTAGAAACTTTATAAACATGATTAATCATTGTTTAATAATCTAGAATTGTATTAGTCAGATGTGATTCAACTAGATACAATATTTGATTAGATGAGCATATTCTGTTGTTATACAACGGGTAACTTCAATAACGCATACTCTGAAATTAGTTTGCTTGGAATCGGCTTCTGAATCGATACCTACGTTAAACAAAAATATATTATTTTATTAGATGGTACACCCATAAGTAGGGTCGTCTGGGTAGGTACCACCGCCTTTCTTATTTCTGCCGTGAAGCAGTTCGCTGTGTTTCGGATTGAAGGGAAAGGTAGCCAGTGTAATTACTGGGCATGGAAGGCGTTACATCTTGGTCCCCAGGATGGAGGATTGGAGTGTTAAGTGATGTACCCTTATTATTGCAAGTGTCTATTGGCGACGGTAACCACTTAACACCAGGTGGGCCGCAAGCTTGTTTGCCATCTCGTAACATAAAAAAAATATATGTAGATATGTAGGACAAAAAATTTTATGAATATTTTATTTTTTTAGAGTTTTATGTTACGATAATAAAGTTTACAGAAACTGTACGATATACTAAAACAAAAATCTACAAGGAAATTACACAACAACCTATTTTAATTTAAAAAACGACTGAAATTGATTAATTTGCTCCTCTATAACCAGATATTACACTCTTAAGGTCATACCACACTTATCAGCTCGGAAAGAACGCTGCGGAATTTAGCGCATCGCCTCTTTTTAACCGACTTCGAAAAAGGTGGAGGTTCTCAATTCGACTGTATTTTTTTATGTTTGTTACCTTATAAATCTTTACTGTGTGTACCGATTTTGAAGATTCTGTCAACCTTTGGAAGCTGGTGCTTGTCATGTGGTCCCATTTAAATTTGATCGACATCTGACGAGCAGTTTTTGAGTTATCCCTAATAATGCCTATTTAATTGACATCGATGATATCGTGATCTTATCACTTGTGTGTCTAAAAGATCTCGATATAGTTTCCTGAAAATGTATATACTTAAAAGACTAAAAAGCAAAAAATACTAAAAATACTAAAAACGGAGAAATTAAAATTCTGTTTATAAAAAATTTTGAGGTCGGTGCCAACCTCAATATTTGGAATAAACGTTTTGACACTTGAATTTGGGACCGGCCTCAAAATACATTTAGATTTTTATAAACAGAATTTTTATTTCTCCTTTTTTAGTTTTGAAGGCGGTTTTTTTTATTTAAAAATATTTTTTCATAGGAAATATACATAATATACTGTACAGAGTTGATAAATGTGCTAGGACCTTAAACCATCACAACAGTAAATATTGCCTATATTTTAATATTTATTATTGCATCTAGGTTGCATGCTACTTATAAGTTACATAAGTATTCTTCGCCTCGTCTAAACGTCTAGTTAAAATATGCAAATAGATTACGTGTGGGCCGCTACTAAATATTCATGAAATTCGGAAGTTCAGAATTAATTGGACGCGAAATGTTTCAATATAAATAAATATTCAAAGAAAATACAAGACTATGAACGTAATAGTATTGATTTGGTTTTAATTTTATTTAGCGTGATTTAATTTGTTTGAAATTTATACCAAACTAGTGGACGCCCGTGGCTTCGCTCGCGTTAATGTCTTTTATATAGCCTTCCTCGATCAATGGAGTATCCAACACAAAAATAATTTTTCAATTTGAATCTGTAGTTCCCGAGGGTTCACTCTTGGTTGGTATAACAACGTTTTGTCGAAAATCGTTTCGGCTAATTTTAGTTACAACAAAGTCATTTCGCATAATTATTCATTTGACCGAATATTTAATTGGTAGTTATTTTTTTGACATAAATAATGTCATCCGAATTTTCAAATGCACTAATTTTATTTATCCTAATGTTTAACCAGACTAATAATGATTTAGTCGAAAGATCGTATCGAATATTCAGTTCAGTAATAATTCAGTGAAAACGCCCTAAAGTCGCTTCTGGCACTCGCCGGCCGCTACCGCGGCACGCTCACTTCGCTCGCTCGGCTCGTGCGCTGTATTCATGTCAACCTACCTCACTCGTCGCTTCGCTCCTCGCTAACCTATTGTTCAATTGAACATTCGATGAAATGAAAATTATACCACCTGAGGCTTTAGACAACATGCATTTCTACAATCGCTCTCGCTATCGCAAAGTAAAAAAATGTATGGGATTGACATAAGCAATCGATCACTTTTCGATTGCTTATGTCAATCCCATACATTTTTTTACTTAGCGATAGCGAGAGCGATTGCCGAAATGCGCTGAGATTATAGCGCTCAAGCAACCAAACAAACTCTTCAGCTTTATAATTTTAGTATAGATTTAATAGACGTTTTCTATTTCATCATCATCATCATATCATAACAGCTTTTATAATTCGACCCACTGCTGGGACACAAGGCGTCTCCTTGTCATCGAAGGAGGTTTAGGCAGTAGTCCACCACGCTTGCCCAATGCGGATTGGCGGACGGAGTATAGTGATCAATACCCCTTTGCTGATACATTAGTCTCCTTCTACCACACTCATTGGAGGATATGGTGTGATGCTATTCTACTCTGCCGGCATCACATGGCTAAAACAACTATAAAATAAAATAAATAAAGTCACAGTCACCGTCGTCAGAGTCGCCGGCGACTAGTAGACAGTGGGTAATGGATATACCAAGAACAGTAGTTTATCTGCGGGCTGTCGGCGAGTTATTAGCCTACTCTGCGTTGACGCTAGGGCTATCGTGTGTGCGTTACTCCAGCAAAATGTTAGCTCTTTTCAAAGATTGAATAATGCAGATAATTAGAGCCCTATCTGGTGTAAATGAGCCCGAAATTTTAAATTTGAGCCCTCAGCCGTTTTGGCAGTATTTAAGAAAAACTGATTCTGCTGGAGTAACGTTACTCCAGCAAAAAAATTTTTAATTTTTAGGTCTATCTGAAAAAAAAGTATGCAGTAAAGTGGCTCGAATTCGAGCATAAATGAGCCCTATAAAATAAAATTTGAGCCCCTCGTGATTCCATAGTTATTTCAGTTTTTGCTGGAGTAACGTTTGGCCGATTGCTGGATATCGGAAACTGTTGGACATACAATCACGATTTTTTGTATATATGCAGGAGTGAATTCGAGCCTTCTGTGCCCGAAATTTTGTTAAAATATCTAGAATGGTTTCGGAGCTATAAAATATTTTCTAAAAAACAAAAATATGCTCTAGCTCTTGAACGAAGACACCTAGAAACTTCGCAACAGTACCAGCTTGTACCTCATGTCTAACCACATAATCAAGTAAAATTTCGACATCCTACTGTAAGTGATTGGCGAGTAGTTACGAAATTTTGATTTCTTGAAGATGAATTATTTCCAGCACCGAAAAAACTACTTTCTCGAAGAGCTGGCTTACAACAATGTTTTAACAATAATTAGAGCCCTATATCAAAAGTACGTATACAAAATTACAGCTAGGTACATCGACTAATTTATATAATATTTATAAAAAACCATTCCGGCAATTTTTGGTCGATTACCCGACCAAATTCGAATGTATATTATAAGGCGGCCGCACCGTACTTCGAGTCATACTTTATCACTTGGCGGTGTTATAATTTAGTTTGGTTAGTACAGACGCGTAAAAAAGAGTTTGATATGAAAATATTTATTATTGTGGAAGTTAAATAAAAAAAGGAAATAATATTTTATATACTTTTATTATTGATATTCTACTAATAAAAATAATCTCACAAAATTAAATCAAACGCAATATAACACTTAAATTTAAAAACATGGCTTAATAATCACAGCTTGTGTTTCAATTTTTATGATAAAGTTAAATTACACACTTTGCGATGTAGTAGGTGCCTACTTGCATAAATAGTTTCTCGTTTCGTAATGATTCAAATAATCAGTATTGTTAAAAGACTGCTCTTAAAAATAGTTATTATGAGCTGGCTTATAACAAATAATTGTTAATAACAATGCTTTTACAAAATTAGTGGCTACATACATATAAAATTTAAGTACCTAAATTTTAAAATTTTCTTTTTATGTAACTACATACCTACTTTACACTACTAATATTAACAAGGGTAAATTGTCTACATAAAATTAGAATAGGATACAACGAATCGTATAAAATTAAAATACAGTCAGTCTTTTAACACATAATCTAAAAACCTCACTTAATAATCACATACAATTATTAGCAATATATCTTATTTATTTATTGGTAACGTATAATCATACAATTCTTATATCTAACTTCTTACTACTTCTTACGACTTAACTGTCTTAGTAACTTTATTATTTTCATTTTAATGTCGCAGAAATGCTCAATTCACCCGGCACAATTATAAATACAACTGTGATTCATTAGTTGTACGCTTTTTAAGTACCTATATTTAAAAAAAAATATGTTAAGTGTACCTTCTACTTTTGAAGGGTTATTTCCTTAGTACCTACCCGATCCCCGACACCCTCACCTCGGAGGACCCTGATTTATTTTTAATTGTGTTTTTCAAAATAAATATAAATCGGAGTCTTTCGGGACGACCTCGGCCTCGGGGATCGGGGTACTCAGGGAATAACCCCTTTTAAAGTGTATGATTATACGTTACCAATAAATAAATAAGATATATTGCTAATAATTGTATGTGATTATTAAGTGAGGTTTTTAGATTATGTGTTAAAAGACTGACTGTATTTTAATTTTATACGATTCGTTGTATCCTATTCTAATTTTATGTAGACAATTTACCCTTGTTAATATTAGTAGTGTAAAGTAGGTATGTAGTTACATAAAAAGAAAATTTTAAAATTTAGGTACTTAAATTTTATACTGGGTGTAAAAGACATGAACAGTCAAACGAAAACCACGTATTCTATACATGAAAATAAGACATATTTCAAAAAAAATATTGCTGGGAAATGATTTTTATTTTTTGGTGTTAAAAAAAATTGCAAATTGTACCGCGTAATGTAAAGAGCTCAACTCGCACGCAACTCGCAAAACCGCGATAATTTTGCCTGACGGCGGCCCCGTTCGTTAGTGTCCGTGCACATCGAGTGAGCTACATTGAACGCTAACGTTTTGAAGCCATTTTTTGTTATGAAATACTAAAAAAAATGATAATGTTTCTTTGGACAATAGTTAAGAAATAACGTATACAATACGTTTTCATAAAAAAATGAAAAAAAAAATTATGACTTTGACCTTCAATAAAATCGTAACTATCAATTTCCCAGGTATAGTCTAAAGGAAGAAAAATGTTATGATGGTGAGCAGAATACATGGTTCTCGTTTGACTGCTCATGTCTTTTACACCCTGTATGTATGTAGCCACTAATTTTGTAAAAGCATTGTTATTAACAATTATTTGTTATAAGCCAGCTCATAATAACTATTTTTAAGAGCAGTCTTTTAACAATACTGATTATTTGAATCATTACGAAACGAGAAACTATTTATGCAAGTAGGCACCTACTACATCGCAAAGTGTGTAATTTAACTTTATCATAAAAATTGAAACACAAGCTGTGATTATTAAGCCATGTTTTTAAATTTAAGTGTTATATTGCGTTTGGTTTAATTTTGTGAGATTATTTTTATTAGTAGAATATCAATAATAAAAGTATATAAAATATTATTTCCTTTTTTTATTTAACTTCCACAATAATAAATATTTTCATATCAAACTCTTTTTTACGCGTCTGTACTAACCAAACTAAATTATAACACCGCCAAGTGATAAAGTATGACTCGAAGTACGGTGCGGCCGCCTTATAATATACATTCGAATTTGGTCGGGTAATCGACCAAAAATTGCCGGAATGGTTTTTTATAAATATTATATAAATTAGTCGATGTACCTAGCTGTAATTTTGTATACGTACTTTTGATATAGGGCTCTAATTATTGTTAAAACATTGTTGTAAGCCAGCTCTTCGAGAAAGTAGTTTTTTCGGTGCTGGAAATAATTCATCTTCAAGAAATCAAAATTTCGTAACTACTCGCCAATCACTTACAGTAGGATGTCGAAATTTTACTTGATTATGTGGTTAGACATGAGGTACAAGCTGGTACTGTTGCGAAGTTTCTAGGTGTCTTCGTTCAAGAGCTAGAGCATATTTTTGTTTTTTAGAAAATATTTTATAGCTCCGAAACCATTCTAGATATTTTAACAAAATTTCGGGCACAGAAGGCTCGAATTCACTCCTGCATATATACAAAAAATCGTGATTGTATGTCCAACAGTTTCCGATATCCAGCAATCGGCCAAACGTTACTCCAGCAAAAACTGAAATAACTATGGAATCACGAGGGGCTCAAATTTTATTTTATAGGGCTCATTTATGCTCGAATTCGAGCCACTTTACTGCATACTTTTTTTTCAGATAGACCTAAAAATTAAAAATTTTTTTGCTGGAGTAACGTTACTCCAGCAGAATCAGTTTTTCTTAAATACTGCCAAAACGGCTGAGGGCTCAAATTTAAAATTTCGGGCTCATTTACACCAGATAGGGCTCTAATTATCTGCATTATTCAATCTTTGAAAAGAGCTAACATTTTGCTGGAGTAACGCACACGGCTATCGTAAATGTGCCGGGCGGGAACGAGCGGCGAGCGAATGTGCAATGAGATAAAAACGCGCGATCACACCGAGACGGCGAGACCACCTTATGCCCCCATATTTTTATGTCAATGTGTGCGCATACATTCTACCTAATGGATAGCGGCCAGTTTGTATGAATATGTATAACTGTTTGTTCTTAGTATACTGTGGTGATGGCACTTAGTAATAGAATTATAAGGGCATTCACTCCGGTATAACAGTGGCCGGCAGCGACGCTTTCTGTTGAATGTTCTTTATTTTAATTATATTAATATGATTACGTATTAATAGTCGGTGTCGTAGTGCGTAAGAGCGTCGTTTCCCACCCGGGAGGCACTGGTTCGATCCCCGCCACGTACCAATGTGTTTTACAATTTTGAATTCATATGTACGTTTAATCGACGCTTTTAATGTGTGTGAGCGCAGTGAATGAAAACATCGTGAGGAAACCTGCACACATCTATGAAGAAATTCTTAGGTTGTGTGTGAAGTCGACCAACCCGCAATTGGCCAGCGTGGTTGACTAAGGCCTAATCGCCTCTAATGTGGGGTAGGCTCGAGCCCCTCGGTGGGGACATTATATGAGCTGTTGATGAGGATGATGATGAATATGATTACACTATAATCTATTATTATATTAGGTGTATATCCTTGAAATCTAAGTTTTAAAATAAATTCTTTACAGATTTATCAGAAGAGAACAGAGGATTGCTGTCTTCGAGCCAAGCTTCATCCGGCACAGACTTCCAATCAACAGAGACTCTCACTGACTCAACCTTACCAAAGACGGGCTACGATTTCTTAGACAACTGGTAATTTGTCTTAGTAGTGGTTGTTTAGCTGTAGTCGGCGTTTTTTTTGTGTTAGTAAGCTAAGTGTGTATTCTCTGCGGGACCTCTGTTTTCAGAAGTTGTTTGTCAACCAGATTACTTGAAGTGTGAGTGGTAGAAGAATTATTCCTTATGGAATAATATAACATTAACATAACTAAAGTTTAACTTATTTACTGCATCTGTCGGATATATCCGACAAATATTTGCGTGCCCATACACTCGAGACGTATTTATAAGAGCATGCATTTTTAATTTGGTTTTGTTCTATGAGCTTCTTGCTACGCTAAAATAATTCATAAAATAAAGATATACTTTAAAAAATCGCTCGCAATCAACATGAACATGAAATATCATTGTTTAGTGTTATTTAATCGTTTAATAGTCGGACGCTACGGCCACGGCAATTAATATCAAGCGGCGTCCATTTTGTTTTTTGCGTAACATCGCGATCACATCGCGACAGACTTTACAGCGCGCAATGTGTGGCCATGCACATTCGCGGTAGGCCGAAGGCGAAGATTATCGCACGAATGTTATCGCGATGTGTGCGGCCGTAGCATTAGAGGTGTAACCACAGATTTAACCTCTCGAGTGTCGCGCGGCAAAATACATCGATACCGTCGAGTGTCGATGCTTTAACCTATTGACCTTAAGTGACCTGATGTATTTTACTATTTTGCTTATATAACATATAGTTTAGATCCGTTTTTTATGATTTATACATTTTTAGAAACCTAGAAATATTGTCTAACCATTAAAATTAATCAATCACAAATACATACCCTTTTCACAGCATTTTATAGCATTTAATTTCACCAATGGTCAAAAATACACAAAAAAATAATACACAAACTTTGACAATTCAGAAATCATGTCAAACTTGCTCAAAATCACATTATTTTAGTTACACACCAAGCATATACACTTATCGACATAAAACATTCAACACAATACATAATACGTATTTGTAAACAAAACTATAGAATTAAATACAGCTCAACACACCCCGGCACACATGCCAAATGCGTCACCAGTTTTTTTTTCAACGACCAATACTTACACTTTTTCTATGAACACGATAACCAATCATAATTTAGTATTTGAGAGCATTGAACACAGAATCGATTGATATCAAACACTCCTATTGGTTAAAATGAGTTGAAGTAATAGGTTGGGGAAAAAGTTTCTTCGCATTTTTTAAGAAAATTCAAAACATTTTTTAATATAGTTTATTTACATTTAACTAAAGTATGTAGGTACCATTTTGTTCGATAACTTTTTGCCATCTTGTAGGTAGGGACACGATCCCATTGCTATAGAAATTTTGGGACTTCTGGTCAAAATACCGCGACAAGTGGTTTTGGCAGTCCTCTCGTGATGTTAACCTGACACTGCCTAAAGAATTCTGAAGAGACCGAAACAGGTGGAAATCTGAAGGTGCAAGGTCAGGACTATACGGCGGATGCATTAACACCTCCCAGCCAAACTCTCTTAATTTTTGCTGAGTGGCTAAAGATGTGTGAGGTCTAGCGTTATCATGATGAAAAACCACACCCCTTCTGTTGATTAATTCCGGCCGCTTTCTCTCAACTTCTTGCTTTAATCTCATCAGTTGTTCGCAGTAGAGTTCAGAATCGATGGTCCTGCCTGGTGGTAACAGCTCATAATGAATAATGCCCTTCTAATCCCACCACACACACAGCATCACCTTGTTGCGAGTTAACCCGGGTTTCGCCACAGTCTGTGAAGCCTGACCGGCCTTTGACCACGACCTTTTTCGCACGTTCTTGTCGTACGTGATCCACTCTTCATCACCAGTTATCAGCTTCTTCAAAAATGGTTCGGTTTCATTACGTCGTAATAAAGAATCACAAATGAGTACACGGTTCATTAGGTTTCTTTCAGTGAGCTCGTGAGGTACCCAAATGTCGAGCTTTTTTGTGTACCCAGTTTTTTTCAAATGCGCCAAAACTGTTTTGTGGTCAATTCCCAGTTCTTCGGCTACGTCGTAGCTACTGACATGCCGATCTTGCTCCACTTTTTCAAAAATGGCATCCATTTTATCTGTAATAGGGCGACCAGAGCGACGTGCATCTTTGACATCAAAATTTCCGGATTGAAAACGCTTAAACCAAATTTGTGCTACTCTCACAGACACTGCACTAGGTCCATAAACATCGCAAATTTTTTTCGCGGCTTGCATTGCATTTTTACCTTTTTTGTAGTAAAATTTTAAAATGTATCGAATTTCTTCATTAGATTCACTCATCTTGGCGGTACGAAAAACAAATGAAAATCACACATTTTCCTAATTTGAATTTGGAATTATGTTCTTTAAAATTTAAACTTTCAATGATACCAAAACCAGCCAGATACAAATAGTATAGCCAAAGAGATTTTATTACAAGTTTATACATACTATAATGCGAAAAGACTTTTTCCCCAACCTAATATTAAAAAAATAAACTATAGACCATGACTATCTGCGGGACGCCCGGACTTCCCGCCGACGCTCAACGGTACTTTTTTTCGTGGGAATGCGGGGCTTCCCGCCGACGCTCGAGAGGTTAATTATACGAGGAGATAGGCCAAGCCGGCGTTTAACTTGTGACAAGTGTATGCCCTGTGGGCACACATTTCCGCCACTTCGCCTTCCGATAAAGTCAAGTGAATACGTAACTCAGCGATTTGACCGATCTCCTTTGCGTCTGTGCTTAACTTTCATCGCTTCGCAGTCCTTAAGACGCGCGCAATGAATAGTGTATATGTTACATGTTATGTAGTACGGCCGCTGATCGCGACACTCGGTCTTCCTATGGACTCGGCGATTCGACCGATCTCCTTAGATTGATATATCTAACACATAACGTATCTTATACTGTATCAAGTAAGACTACGTTGCTGCAAGCACACTGAGAGCGCAGTGATCTCGCAACGACTCGCCGCGTGGCGGTTTTTCCGCGAGCACAGAGTCAGCAAGCTTGTGGACGGTGTAGTGAGTACCTCGGCGCGAGCGTCGAACAAACATCACCATGGAGTGGAGGGAATTAAAATTTCTCAGGTTTTGTCGGCGTGAAATCGTCGCGAGCACTGCAAATCCGGGGGCTCGTAAAGCGACACGCAGTGAGCGAGTAGTTGTAGACGAGTTTATAATAATAATTGTTTATTAAACAGAAATATACAAATAACTTACATTCTTCACAACACGTAGCTTACCATTATTTTTAACGCACATTATATAATCTAATAACATTGATAATTGCTATGCAATGCATGTAAATCAGATCAGGTAACTACCAGTGTACAGCTCCAATCAATACTAAAATGTAAGTATTTTTTTTACCAAGATATAAAATCAATGCCTGAGTAGTTAAATTGATATAATGTTCTCTTAGATTTGCGCGAGCACTACACATGTGTCAATCGGTAATAATAATAAATGTAAAATCTAATTACACTCGAGATAAATCCGTAAACATTTATTACATTTACCGTTAAATAATTTGTAGGTAATTTTCCGATTTCACTTTACTATTCTATCGGAATCGTAGATATATCAGATATACTCGTTGCAGGCAGTAGTTGTACACACAGTTGATGCAGTATAAGATACATTACGTGCTACTAAATGATCCGCTCGCTTCTTAAAATCCTCTCGGGTGGTTCGAATTTACTGGCTAGAAGACCCCCCGAATAAAAAACCGTTGACTACGGTTCCGCTGAGTGTACACAGTAGTACACACATTTTGTAAACTGTGTATTGCCGAACATCTTGACGTTTAGTGTTGTCTAACACCAAGGTGTCGGATTCAAATGCCGGTGGCGACAAATGTTCACGAATGCGTAGATTTATGAACGTTTGTATATTGTCGATTGTCCTTCCTGAATCTTTATTTAGGCTAAATTTCTTAGTCTGGATGTAAGGAACTTAGGATAGTTGAATTATGGCTTTTATTTAGTTATTAGTAAAACGAAATATGTAAGGGAAACGCAAAAGGCTCCAATGGGTCGGAGTGTACTTTATTGCTCGTAATATAAAAGATAAATTATGGAGCTGACATGAGCTAAGTGGTGCCATCTACAGATTTAACCTTATCAGTTATAAATCATATTAATTTAATAATAAATCTAAAACGTCCACACTCCACAACAACATTATAATATTTATTGAACCCATTCAGTCGTTTTCGTTCATTAAATTTCAATATGCGTTAAGTCAAATGTGGTCAATTATGGCTAAAATCCACTTTAAAACTAAACAGAATGAAAAGTAGTGGTATGTTATTTAATAAATTTAATACGTATTTAAATAAGTAGTGGCAGTTTTTCATTTATCAAAATTTCATGTAGGTAACTTATTAAATAATAATAACAAATAGGGTGGAGCTAATTGACTCGTGTCGGCCCCTTGATAATTGAGTCATAACGCCAAAGATAGAACCAGGCGACATATTGGTTACACCATAATTTATCTGTCTATACAATTGTCTTGTGATTTTAATTTGCAATAAATTAAGTGAGATGTTACATAATTTAGGATAGTTTTATATATTGTGAGTTTGTGTTAGCAAATGTATCTCAGAGAGCCTCAAAGCTATTTAGTTAACGTCTGGCCTACATTAACTGGTGTGAGCGTGGAATAATATTTATCGTAACGTATGGCGAGGTTTGGCCAGTTTTCCACCAGAGTGGAGACCAGAGGAGATAGATGTGTTTAAGCAACCAATGGAATTTCGTTTTTTACCCATCTCGTCCTCACGTCGCTATACTCCTTCTCTGTTCCTCTCGTCCAGTCTGCGCTTTGGTGGAAAACAGGCCTAAGAACAAATATTGTGTTAACTTAGTTAATTACCGTAATCTCATTTGAAGACTGTTTATAGTATTTTGAATACCTAATACTTAGTTTTATAAAATGCATAGAATTGTGTAAGTTTGATATTTAACTCTAAAATCTATTGCCGATGATGAAGTTATTTATATCTAAGATACATTAATGCAAGGGTTAACTACCACTACTGCCAATATCAAGTGATGGAAAAGATTCTCGTCGACTGTGGTTTGATGGTATTACCTTTTGGTGCTCTCGTGTACGCCAAGCTTTCAAATTGACAATGTCAATCCTTGTATGTCGTCAATTCTTTATTTTGTATTTCTGTGAAGGTCGCCTTCTGGATTTTTTTCTGGTTTGATTTTCCTGAGATTTTGTGGTAGTTCTTACTAAAACTACAATACTTACCAGGTAAAATCTCGACACTAGTGGTGACAAACTACCCCATGTGTCAAAATTAGACTATTAGAGCGGCCAGATTCCAGGTAATTCAGCGGTTAATGTCTTAAATACTTTGACTTAATAATACTGTTGAAAACATGTAACTTGTGTTTTCATGATTGAAGCGAACGAAAGGTGAATAAATGAGAAGTGGACTGTTAAAATAATAAAAAAGTATATTCAATGAAAAATGGTAAAAAATACAAACTGCTAACTACAAGAACATGCACCGAAACCCTGAGACGTTGACAATAACCCGCTGACAAGAAACACTATAATTTTGAACATTTATTGAAAACCAAAAAGGAACTTAAAACTATGGTTGCAAGGAGGTCCGCAACATCCTCCCCTCCGTGCAGAACTGCACAAAAAGCTGCTCTAAGTGTCGACCCTAACCAATTTGCGGAGGGGTCGGCGGAGGGTACCTCCTGGCGTATCAATATCGACCACCCTAGTCACTCCGTCCCTGCCAGGGAACATGTTCTTGACGCGCCCTCGTGGCCAGGTTCCTCGTGGCAATGACTCGTCTACTATAAACACGACATCCCCAACTTTGAGGTCCTCGCCACGGCTCCCAGCAGTCCGACCTCGAGGCTGCATAGTTGGTAAAATTTCGCGCACCCAACGATTCCAGAAGTGGTCTGCTAGTCTGAGGGCCTTTTTCCATTCCGCCCGCCTCATCAAGTCGTCGTCATTCAGCACGTCGGGCAGGATCTGGTTCGACGATGTGCCGATGAGGAAATGGAATGGCGTGAGAGTGGTAGGGTCATCGGGATCCGGCTCGAAGGACCAAAATGAAGCGAACGAAAGGTGAATAAATGAGAAGTGGACTGTTAAAATAATAAAAAAGTATATTCAATGAAAAATGGTAAAAAATACAAACTGCTAACTACAAGAACATGCACCGAAACCCTGAGACGTTGACAATAACCCGCTGACAAGAAACACTATAATTTTGAACATTTATTGAAAACCAAAAAGGAACTTAAAACTATGGTTGCAAGGAGGTCCGCAACAATGATACTAAACTTGGCGAGTCAAAAATAAGCAGTGTCAAAAAAAGTCCTAAGCTATTGTATCTCAGCGGAACACTTGATAGGTACTGGCGAAATCCATTAGGGCAACGCCATAAAAAAAGAAGTAATCAGTGGAATTTGCTGACGAAGCTGATGAAAGTAGACGATCCTTAGAATATATTTCTTTAAGTTTGTTTACAGAGAGACAATTTACTGTACTTGCATGTATATCTGCACACAATCATGGCTTCGCCCGCGTTCGCGATATAAAAATACCATATATCAGAAAACTTATCAAACTATTTGGTTAGCGAAAAATACCATATATCAGAAAACTTATCAAACTATTTGGTTAGCGCTAGAGGTATTATTTTATGAGACACAGACATACAGAGTGTTTTTTTCAAGTGGGCTTTCAGGGCCAAATCCTAAACTATAAGGAATATCGAAAAATGCTCAAAGGAGTCGCGAGACCGAATTTGATGAAAACAAAAAAAATATCATCGCTTTGATTATCGCTTCAAACCAAGGTGGAACAAGATTTATTTTATTAAAATTTAACATTTTCCATTAGTTTCCCGTATATCATTACTTCCTAGAAATCGATCCTTATTAACAACACTATCGAATAGTGTAATAATACAGGCTGTTATTTTTCAAAATCATTGGATTCTATTGCTGGCTAGGATTATTGATTTTTCAAAAATCCAATGATGCAGTTTTTGTTTTCATCAAAATCGGGAACGCGACTCTTTTGAGCATTTTTCGATATTCCTTATAGTTTAGAATTAAGTCCTGAAGGCCTACTTGAAAAATTCAACAAGTATATTATATTTGCCATTGCATAAGTTGTCAAAATCTGAACCAATACTGTATTAACGATATAAACTTGTTAACTGCATTTATGTTTAATTTATTAACTATTTAAGTTATAAATAATGTAAGTATGTAAACATCCAAATATACTCTCGTCGCTTTTTTATGTGAACATTGTTTTATTTCACTCCCTCGACATATTTAGCGCTTCTGTCGGATTCATCCGACAAATATTTGCATATCCGTAACACCCTTGTCGTATATATCCGACAATAACAAAAAAATATTGTAGTTTTGTATTACTTTAATTGTTAATAGTCCAACGCTAAAGGCACGTGCTATTTGAATTACAACTTTTACTGTGTTAAACTACTAATAATTATTTTACAATAATAATCTAATTAAATATGATAAATACATATCTATAATCTATTACCTGCGTAAATAGAGTTTTCATCCAAACAAATAGGTTGCTGCTGCATGGCATAATGCATACGAGGGAATAAAAATACCGCATACAAGAAGTGCCCGAAACTAACGAGAAAATCGACAGATTTCAAGTAAATTACAACCTAATGATATATTACAATATTTGCTTCCATAGAGTCCGGTTCACTAAAATGCCCATGAACAGATGTTCGCTTCGAGGTATATTTAGCCTGCGGCAAGGATATCGTCCAAGATATTGTTCAAATCGGTAGCCAAAGGTGTGTTTGGCAAATTTATTTATTGGCCAAGATAATTTGTCGAACTACCGTCGAACTTACTAAATCTATTTTCTCACCCGCCGTCCGTGATATGAAAATACTATACAAGTTCCCTACAAGGTGAGTACAAAAGAAGACAACTATAATATATGCTAAAGAATTTAACACTGATGCCAATGTGAGGAAAATAAAAAGAAAAAAAAACATTACATATAACTTGCATTTATTTCTTAAAATTTTACAACAGATCCTTATTCGCTTACAAGACACTTATCTAATTACTATGAAAAGTAAAATTATACAGGAACTTTTAAATTTAGAGGAAAAATTTTGATAACATTATTACTTATGTATTTTTTGCCCACCGTGTCTGATAAAGATTCTCAACTTTGGTGTCACTTGGTTTAATTTAGAGATTTACCAGAATATAAAGCAAGGACAGCGAAAATAACAAAATCCTATTTTAAAAATATTTATAAAAAATTGGTTGTCTGTAAAGTCGGTTTACTGACGATAGTTGAACGTGACAACGTCTTAAGAAAATACTGATGGAATGGTAGCATTTTTCAAAAGAAAAATTTAATTTCATTTGTTTAATAGATTTCGCATTATAGTATGAATAAACTTGTAATAAAATCTCTTTGGCTATACTATTTGTATCTGGCTGGTTTTGGTATCATTGAAAGTTTAAATTTTAAAGAACAGAATTCCAAATTCAAATTAGAGAATTAGATTCAGAGCGAGGTAACGCCGCATGACGTCATGTTTTTTCGTGCGTGCAGCCGGCTCTATCGAATTATAATATAAGACGTTGTCACGTCAAAATAATAAACAGTTTTTTAATATCCAGTGATGATCATTCCTTTCTCCACCTTGGCTGCTTCTTCTTTGCCCGTCAGCAGCTCGATGAGGCTCAAGCCGAACCAGTATGCAGTACCAGGTCCCTATAACCAGATGTTATGTCTATAACGATGACCGTCCATGTCCGGTAATCGGCGACTGATTTTTTGTATGTGAAAAATATAACGTACTAGACAGAGGCGGATTAAACGTTGAAAGCGCCGTAGGCAAGCATCTCATCGGCGCCCCTAGGTATATTAAAAACTAGCTTTTGCCCGCGACTTCGTCTGCATGGAATAAGTAGTTACTTTGGGTAGCATTTTTATTTTTTTAGGGTCAGTACTTATTTGATTACTATAAATAGCTTATTTTAATACCTTTTTATTAACTAAGTTTTTTGTTTTTTCATCTTATGCTAACTTCCATACGACCTTTCATTCCCTAGTTCATCCCTACACGTGTCAAAATGCCAAAAACGCCACAACATTTTTTTTACTTCTTATCACGTGCTTAAATAAAAAAAGTTTATTGGTTTTATCTTCGATGAGGAATTCCAAACAAAGTTTCATCCCTTCTTTCAACCATTTTTACAAGTAAGTAGTAAGAAAGAAATAAATATTAAATAAATTCAAAGTTTCATGGTTTTATCTTCAACAATGACCAACTTCCATACAAACTTCAATCCCCTATTTTAACCCATTCATGCCTATTTTTCGCAATAAAAAGTATCCTATGTCCTTCCCCGAGCTCAAGTCTTTATTTGTACCAAATTTCATCAAAATCGGTTCAGTGGCTTAGACGTGAAAGCTTAACAGAGAGACAGACAGAGTTACTTTCGCATTTATATTATTAATTATTAGGGTCAAATCTTACCATAGTATGACCGAAACCGCTGTACCGCGCCTTACAAAAAAGGGGTGACATGGGGCCAAGGAAAATTGAGCATGAGTTTACATGAGATCGATATTGTCGGACAGCTCTTACGATTTCGGTTTACAATATTTTTAAGCTTTAAGCTACTGAAATCTGGGTACAGAGGCTTTAGACAACATGCATTTCGACAATCGCTCTCGCTATCGCTAAGTAAAAAAATGTATGGGATTGACATAAGCAATCGAAAAGTGACGTCATCAAAATAAGCGAGTCGAAAATTGCTAGCCAAATGTCAATTTTCGTTTCTATTGAACCGAAACGCAAGCGATAGAAGGCGTCGCTCGCTAACTTCCCATACAATGCGTAGCCAACATGCAGGTTTGAGACTCGAAACCTCGAAACCGACAAACTAGCGATTCGACCGATCGCTTGGCTTTCGATCGCCGAGACCCTGTAGAAAACGCTTGTGAATCACGTTATTGGTCTTAATATCAGCACAAAAAATAGTTTTTTTTTTATTTCATACGATACGTATTCGTAATATAGTGTTATTATAGTTTGTAGACGAGCATTCTGGGATATTCAAGGACAGAAAGAAAGCAATAGCCCTTAAAACAGCTGGAGGATACAGTGGAAAAGATAAAGAAATTAAAGTGGAAATGGACGGGGCACATGCTTGGAGATAACATACAGGAGTGGACAAGAGATGTTACTGAATGGGAGACCCATTCAAGTATCAATGTAAGAGGAAACAGGGCAGACAGAAGAGGAGATGGTCAGATGACATTAAAAGGATAGCAGGGCCTTTGTGGTTAAGGTTGGCCAAGAACAGATTAGATTTGTATGGAAAAGGCTGGAGGAGGCCTACGTGTCAGGAGGACACACCGAAAAATAAAAACAATAATCAAAACAATAGTGTTAATATACTGTAATAAATTTGAATTATAATGTAAAACATTTTCAGTATTAAATGGCTTTGAAATTGAATAGTTGTATTTTTTAGTAAGTATATACAAAATTTGTACACAGTGGTTGTATTGTATATTAAAGTTTATATGTAATAGTTATTCTCATGACCGTGTAATGCTGCAGAGTAGAATAGCACCACCCCATTATCTTCCAATAGGCGTTGTAGAAGGAGACTAATGGATCAGAAAAGTGGTATTGATCACCTTATACACCATCCACCAATCTACATTGGGCAAGTGTGGTGGACTACTGCCTGAACCTCTTCAGATAACAAGGAGAGGCCTGTGTCCAGTGAGTGGAATTAAAAAGGCTGTTATGTTATGATTATGAATTGTTCTCTTAGGTTATCATTTATATTTGTTGTGGGCTGCCCATAACAATGAGCATATCTCATGCACCAAAAATATATTTGAGACTCAAAACTACAGAGTCTAATCTTTGAAACTAATAGAAAACTTTAATAAAATGCCAGATTGATATATTATTTGGAGATAGATTTAGATATTCCACATTTCGAACACTGGTGACAAAAGAAATACCTACGGAACTTAACAACAATTTAACTATTTGAGTGCTTGTGAAAGTTAAGTTAGTAAAACAAAATGTTAGGTACCTACCTAAGGTATTTGTACATACAACTATCTGTTGATGTTTTTGAATGAACTTCAAACAGCATTTGTCTAGATTGTAATTTTATAAGGTGTAAGTATAGCATGAATCTATGGCATCCAGATGTAGATTTTTTGATTCAATAATTAATAATTGTTTCCGAACGGATTTTGTGTAGTGAAACTGGTGTTATTGTGATGCACAAACATCCATGTGGACGAGCTGTTACGAAGAATTGTTTAAATAAAGGTTTTATAGTGTTAATTTATTTATTTTTATGAAACTTTGATAATGGGCAATAGAAAACAATTAGATTTCCCATTGCTCATTATTCAAAGTTTTATTCCTCCAGGATTGAAGATTGCCAGTTTTGATAAAATAAAACAATTAAATTAATCTTTTATTTATTTTCTCACTTAAAGCTAACATGGTCAGCAAAGTTACTTGATTTTTCATTTAAGTCTACAAATCCAACAATGTCATCCTTGCTTGTTGTATACGTCAGTTTCCAGGGCCATTTCAAAGAATAATACTGCTTACATATTTTTTTCCTGACCCAGTATTTACCTGATGCAACTGTAGGTGTTACAGTAAATGATAGGTAATTTGTCAATTGGTTTGTTGATGATCATCTGAAAAATAAAATAAACAATTTAACTTTCGGTTGAATATTACAGGATTTATTTTCCTCATAATTTATGAACTAATTCACAGAAAATTTACTAGACCTTTTTATCTAGAGAGAGAGAAAGAGAATCACTCAGAAATTCTCTATAACTAGACATTAATTTGATGCTGTCCTGGTGGAGTGGTTATTATTACTGACTACACATCATGCAGTCCGGGTTCTATTCTCAGTTCAGCAAATGTTTATTGATGAGTCATGGTTGTTTATCTTTCTTTTTTGAGTTAAGTATATTCATAAAAATAGCTAAAATTATTATGTATAATTAATGAAAAAACCATTACTTAGTATCCATAACACAAGTTCTTAATGATAATTAATTTGGGATAGATAATTGATGTGAGAGTGGAAATATATAATTATTATTAATTTAGATTGCTTACAGATTGCTTAGATTAATTAGGTAATGGCTTAGAATATTGGATAACTTGATAAACCTGATACAAAGTGCTGTGTGGGGCTTTCTGATGCAAGATGTAAGTATATGCTGATTTTGAACTGCGATCAAGACCATACAGAATGAAATAATCATAATTATTTCCTGTCTTTTGAGAAATCTCATAAAATATTAAAAACACTTAATGCAAATACCAGGCATTTCTAGGCAGGATATCTTATGTGGTTTTCGCTCATAAGGTGCATAAAAATGATCATGACACTTTCTCGAGTAACTCTTATCACAGAATTGATCTGAAAATGAAATAAAAATATATCATTAACAGAAGTAGGTACTTACCTAGTTAAATATAAATATGCATCATACATTTCACCAAAGTCATCTTGGCTTAACTTTTGCAATGTAAAAAATTAATTAAATTTGTACCTACACATGCAAAATAATGGTGAAAAGAATATATGTATTGTTAGATAGATAAATGTTAATAAAATATTACCTATTTCTGTGGGAACAGTTGATGGTAAGATATCTGGAATTTCGAAAATAAAGATGGACAAGCACCAGTCTTCAATTTGTCTCCATGACGATTGTTTTCTCAAAATGTTTAGGGCACACGTAGGTAGATGCATGTTTTATGGTTTTCTCGCTAGGAACTTTAACCTAGATATGTCTTTTCATAGAAATTAGAAATGATTCTATGAAATTAATGAAACTTATACGTCCTGTTGTAAATGACTTCACTCGGACGGTACGCAACACTTGTGGTGTGGTACATTATCGTAAACCACCAAACCACCGATGGCACTCGTAGATTCAAACTTGCAAAGTGGCGAAAACGCTGAAAACTCTTCATGAAATAAATTTAATTTATTTAGGTTATGTTAATTTGTCATTTTCAATTTTTGACATTTCTACTCTCGCTAACTATAGACAAAAATTTTGAGTTATCGATACGACGCCTCGATTAAGCGATCGCTACGTTTCTGTCATTTTGGCTACCAAACGATAATCGCTATCGCTGAAGCGTTAGCGATTAGACAAACCGACTCGCTTGTAAGCGTGAGCATGTTGTCTAAAGCCTCAGATATGTATCGTTTGCCTGATCCGATCAGCGTATCCGTATCGCCGACGCGTATCATGATACGCGATCTTGATACGCCGTTATGATATGGCTCGTCCCATGTCATGTCGGTTTCATACAAGGAGCTTATATTTGGTTTCATACGATTGTCATACGGAGCAAATCTAGGCGTCCACAACTTGATACAGGGCTTGATACATGATACGCTGATACGGATACGCTGATCGGATATCGGGCAAATCATCATTATCTGGACCCGCCTGTACACCCCAGTGGTTTGAATTAAGTTATTGAACAGGATAAAACAAATTAAATCAGTGTATCTAATATTTAATTTATATAATTAACTAACTTTAATATATTATAGTTACTTAATTCGACTTCGATAGTATAGATAGTGGCCTAGGTGTCTGCTGTAAGCGCTGAAGGTCCCGGATATCTTTCTCGGTCCGGCAAATGTGAGAAACGAACGCCGTCGTGAATTGTCTAGCGTTTTTATTTTAAGAATTTATTAATACTCGGTAACTAAAAAAAATTAAGCGCCCTACCCTCATCCCCGCAATTTTAGAAGCAGGAACATCCGATAGTCGATACTCACTCGCGGTCGACGCGACGAAGCATTGCAGTCGTATCTTTCCAACTTCAATCAGAGATCATGTACCATTGGCAAGGTTCTTTGTAGGCGTGTTTTAGTGTAATGGCACACTATGTGCTACTGCGACGATCCCAAAACCCCTTATGGGCATAAGAGGGTACCGGTGGGTTTTAGCGGAGTAGGACCGGCGCTTTTCGCGCCGGTGAGTCCCGCACACGCCCGCCGTACGCCCAGCCAGTGCGTGCGGTATGGTCCGTAACCGTAAATGATTTCCCATCGTCACAAAAAAAGGTTCTTTGTAGGGGTAAGTTTTAGTCAGTCATTTTTTGTTATATTATTATATTGTATGTCAAATTGAGGTTGTAAGCAAAAATAATAGTTTTAATTTGTGTAATTTATGCTATAATTCTTTTTTGACGTGACAACGTCTTATAATTCGATAGAGCCGGCTGCACGCACGAAAAAACATGACGTCATGCGGCGTTACCTCGCTCTCTCGCTCTGAATCTAATTCTCTAATTTGAATTTGGAATTATGTTCTTTAAAATTTAAACTTTCAATGATACCAAAACCAGCCAGATACAAATAGTATAGCCAAAGAGATTTTATTACAAGTTTATTCATACTATAATGCGAAATCTATTAAACAAATGAAATTAAATTTTTCTTTTGAAAAATGCTACCATTCCATCAGTATTTTCTTAAGACGTTGTCACGTTCAACTATCGTCAGTAAACCGACTTTTTTTCTAACAATTCCGCCCGCGCGCCCCTTTCTATCCTCGCGCCCCTAGGCAGATGCCTCTTTTGCCTTTAGGATAATCCGCCTCTGGTACTAGATGACCCGGTGTACTTCGTATCACCTATTCACGGAGTACTAAACGTCTTTGCACCTATCCTAACGACATCAAAACTCTTCCTTCGCTAAAATGGCGGAACGTCAAATGTTTATATGGGATGTTTATAAGGCAGAACAGTTTATATGGGAAAATGAAATTGCTGTTTTTGAAGTAAAACTTCTTTAGGCGCGACTAGGGGGTAACTCAGATTTTTCTAACGGAAGTAACGCTCAGTATTCTATAGTCTGTGTAGTTTCCGCTATTTAAAAATAGTAATTTCGATTGGTCGTAAGTATCTGTCATATTTTATTGAAGTAAAACTTCTTTAGGCGCGACTAGGGGGTAACTCAGATTTTTCTAACGGAAGTAACGCTCAGTATTCTATAGTCTGTGTAGTTTCCGCTATTTAAAAATAGTAATTTCGATTGGTCGTAAGTATCTGTCATATATTTTTTTTTCAGTTAAAATTTAATCATTTCAGTGATCTACGTCAAAGAAGTTTTACTTCAATCGCGCGTAAAGGTTACACGCACACAATTTTTTTTTTTCAGTTAAAATTTAATCATTTCAGTGATCTACGTCAAAGAAGTTTTACTTCAATCGCGCGTAAAGGTTACACGCACACAATTTTTTACTATCTTCCTCGCAATTTTTCTATATTTTCTCACCTTTTAAACCTCCCCTGGACTACGACAAACATTTCAAGACCAAGATAAGATAAATCCGTTCAGCGGTTCTCGAGTTTTAGCGAGACTAACGTATTAAGCCGCGTCCGCTGCGCCGTGTTTTCGTGCTTGCTAACACGTTCACAATTATGGATTAATTTTTGCGTTTACAAACGCGTTAATATTTTTAATACTAGAAAAAATACACTGAAAAAAATCTACTTGCCTCAGGCGGGAATCGAACCCAGCATCTTCCGCAATCCGAGCGGCTACGTTTGTTTACCACTACGCCACCGAGGCACTGCTTTCGCTGTCGAAATTTGTCAGTGCTTGGTGCTATGTTTTTATGGTAAACATTGTTTCATCAAATCTTTGAAATTTGCACTTCTAAGATCCGAAAGCTAACAATGTCAGATGTTTTGTCTATAACGGTGCCCGTCCGTGTCCGATAATCGGTGACTGATTTTTTGTAGGTGAAAAATCTAACGTATTAAGCCGCGTCCGCTGCGCCCAACGCGACTACAAGCCGACCTAGGCCGCCTGCGTGTACGTGAAATGATCTCGTCTATCTATCTCGCTCTAATATACACGTTAGTATCCTCTTTCTCTTTCACATTGCCGATCTACTGTTCTATATCTATGGTTGAGCCAATGTTGCCAATTTCAAAAACACTTACCCTGCTGGTAACGATATTGCCATCAACAACTACCCTCTCTCCTTCTACATATTTGTAATCGCCGGTGATCTTGTCTTTAGTGCTGGGATATGAAGTCACGCGTTTGCCTGTCGCTACCCCGTGGGCGACGAATGCTGTGGGCGCTAGAAATAAAATATAATTTACTTAGTACATACATACAAAGCGACAAAGTTGCCGGTGTTCCACTTGCAGGCGATAATCGACAGTGACCCGACCCCCTAAAGGGGAGGGTCGTCTGGCAACCGGATTGAACCAATCAGAGCAGACAATGTCGTCGTCACGCTAAAGCGATGCGTGGAGCGGAGGTGATCTGCGGAAGCGGAGTGAAGACACTGCGCCTTATTGGCTGACTTGTTACGTTGATATTCTTATGGCCGGACTAAAAAGTAGGCGTGGCTTGGTGCAGGACAGCCGTTTAAAGAATTCTTTTTGCTAAATGGAACATCGGGAAGTTTGTAGTCGGTAAGTACAGTCAACAGCACGTCGGGCTATACAAAACTGTCAAATTCCTCCAAACGATTTTCAACCTGACTATTTCAATATAAAGTGCATAATCGATTGGGAAAATTTGACAGTTTGTGGTAACCCAACGTGCTCTTGTCTGTACATACGTTTTCATTTTCATGCATACATTTTTTTGAGGAAAACTTGGCTACTATTTATATAGATTGCCTAATGTTTGGCGGCCTACATGCGTCTCAGGGCTAACGACTGTACGCTATGAAAAAACGCTCAATATTAGGATCATTGAGATATAATGTACTAATTAGGAAGCGAGCCGGGACCTATTCTATTCTCAATTAATGGCGTCGCGTCGCATTAAGCGTACGCATTTTGCCAATGTTAAGTGAAAATGTAACTAAAGTAACAAAAATTGTACGGTTGATTGAGGTTAAAAATGGAGTCTCTCAACACGTGTTTTTACAACATGAACTCGGGAGTAACTCGAGCCGGGACCGCTCGAAGTGTAGGCAAAGTTATTGCCCACTCCACCATGATGCTGTCAAAGTATTCTGTAATGAATGAGGATCCGTAACGATTTTAACTATGAATGTAGCTTTGTAGACAATTAAAAAACAAAATAAATGGTACCAAATTTTTTTTTCTACGATGAAAATTGACGAAGTTATGACGAAAAAACGGATCGTTCCGCCAAGCGGCCGCCTGGCAGGCGTGTGACGTCACTCGGCACTACATCACTGCCGACTATACCCGCGCGCAGCGTTTCTTGCGAACATATCGTATTAAGTACTATACATATTGTTTTTTTGATGTTATAGTGGTGGACAAAGCCTATTGAAGAGGTTTAGTGACAATTTAGTGCAGTTTGAGCAATCCTACTAATTTATAAACACGAAAGTTTGTATGGATCGGATGGTGAAAGAAGTATGCGAGCGTATATACGTCTCTATGTCTTTAACGCAAAACCTACGGAATGAATTTTAATTAAAATTTGTATTAATATAGCTCATACATCAGAATAACATATAGATAGGCTACCTTTTATTGCGAAAATGGGTTCGAAGGGGTTGAAATAAGGGATGAAATTTTGTATGATAAAAAATAAATAAATGTTTATTTTAGCGTTTTTGAAAAATTTTGATCAGAGTGGGGATGAAATAGGGGATGAAAGTTCGTATCGAAGTCCAAAAGTCACGCTTTCACGCCTTCGATTTTATTAAAATTAGGTACATACAACATATACTACACCTTAGGTCTAGTATATTTTTGTAGGATGTTTTGTAGGAAGCTACCTTTATTTGTAAAAAAAAAGGGCATGAAGGGGTCGAAATAAGGGTCGAAAGTTTGTATGGGAGTTCGTCATTATTGAAGATTAAAACATAAAACTTTGAATTTAGGCTTGATAAATAATAAATTGATAAGTAAAAAATAAATATTTTGTTCATGTTTTTTAAAGTTTGACTCGTTTGGGGATGAAAGGTTGTATGTAAGACTAAGCAAAGTCACGCTTTCGTATATTCGATTTTGATGAAATTTGGTACAAATATTGACTAGACGCTGGGAAAGGACATAGGTTACCTTTTATTTCGAAAAAAGGCTTGAAAGGGTTGATGTGAGAGATAAAAGTTTGAATGGACGTTCATCAAAATTACAATTTAGGCATTGTTTTTTTCCCCTAATAGGTGAAATCATGACCTTTTAACCTCACAAGGATGAAATGGGTGATGAAAGGTCGTATGGAAATCCAGTCCCAAAATAACTATTCCACGCGGACGAAGTCGCGGGCAAAAGCTAGTACTACAGCTACATATAGATAGTAGCTTACTAAAATAATTAAGTGTAATTTCGATTATATGATGGCGATGGTATGATGTATGATTTTATATTATCAAAACTATACATACAATTTTCAAAATCTTGGAATGTGTAGGTACTTTGCTGAACAAAAATGGATTTTTTTACTCAGTTAAGTTTAGTTTACAATGTTTATCTTCTATCATTACCGTGATTTAGTCAAATATTACTTATCCATATATACATAATAATTTGCAATCATAATGTATAGGTACCTACTATTTTCTTTTCTCAAATTTTCTGTTAGATTTTGCTGACGTTTGCTAAATTTCTGGTTATAGTTTTATTTATTAGGAAATAACAATATAATTTGACGGATAAATACTATATGTTTTTTTGGGTTTTACTGCGTAACACATTTAAATATATTATGTCAAAGTGAGAAATAATGTCCAGGCTTATGTCCAACAGTGGGTGTCTCTCGACTGAAATGATGAAAAAAAGTCTAATTATTCCTCGATTTTTATAAGTATTTAAAATAAAATTTTACTCACGAATTATACATTATTTAAAAGAATATAATATATGTTTTTAAGATTATCAGGAATAAAATCATGTAAATAGCTTTATTAACACGGAAGTTATAACTTTATGAGATGATGATGAGTAAAGTTTTATGATGTCAAGGTGAGAAAAAATATTATTTTAAGTACCTACTATTACTTATTCCTCTATTATTTCTAACTATTAGAAATAAACTATTACTTACGGAATATACATTATTTAAAAGCATATTTATTCAAGATTACCAAGTAAAAAAAATCATGTAAATATCTTTATTAACACGGAAGTTATAGTTAAATGAGATGAAAATGAGTCAAAGTTCCTAGTGTGCGGCGACTCGGAGCGGGCGGATAGTGCCGGGTGACGTCACAGCCATGCCGTAGAGCGCAGCGGATTAAATAAAATCAGTTGACGCAAATTGCTTTATAACTTTGCAACGGATGGACCGATTTTGATGATTTAAAAAACATCTTTATTGTGGTACAAAAAGGAATGTTACTATGTATGTCCCATTAGGAAAAGCCATACCATTACGGGACCTCATTGGCCCACCAGAACATTTCTCTTACACTGCTTCCCATTTCATTGGAGTCGGTGCAGTATGCTTTGATATCGATATAGGATTAGGTTTTGACATTATTCTTATGCTAGGGGCTGAGGCCGTGTCTCAGAGCACTTCGACCCTATGGGATCTTTTGTGCTTCCCCTTTCCTTATCACCCATCCTTTTGCATGAGTTTCACGATGTCGGCGGGAGTAAGATCTATAAAGTCCTCTGGTTTAGGGTTACCTAAGCCCAGGACCTTTAGCCGCCTATTGGCTAGTGCATCGCAGTCACATAGTATGTGCTCCATGCTTTCTTCCTCCTCACCACACATTCTACAGATGGGGTCATCAGCTTTGCCTATTGTACACAGGTGTCTGTTAGTGGCAAAATGGCCAGTGAGAGCCCTATGAGGCAGAGGATTTGGGTCCTGCTTATTCTTCCCAATCTTTTAAGGTAGCCTATGGTTTTGGCATTAGATTGTTATGGCCGTGTGCCTGACACCAACCCCCCTTGGGAACGACTGCTATCTTTCCACAGCACCCGGGACCACCAGGTTAACATGACTTCAGAAGCACACAGGAATTAAGGCACCAGACTTACCAGCACATATGGCAGCAACGATTTTGCCAGCTTTCTCGTGTTCTTTTAGCAGGGTACCAACTACTTCGGACTTGGATAGCCGATCAGATCCTTCCAAGCCACCGGGGAGAATTACCTGGAATGGGGAATTGTTTTTTTTTGTTATTTGGTTGTTTGACAAAGCATACGGGCTGTCTGGTGGCAGCAAGTCAACGTATCGCTCGCACGCAACAATCAGTGCCTTTGCACATCATCAGACACGATGTAGCGTACACATTGTAAGCAAGACGCACATGAAATTTTGTCCGCAGCGTTTCACTTCGCGGAACAACTCACGGACAATACACGCGTACTAAATGTACAGACGGCAGCGTTTAATAGTGACAGATATTGGTTATGTAAAAACTTAATATCGATACGATATCATATCTAAGAACTCACGGAGCGATTTCTACCCGCGCCTGCAGCGGTTGCGACACCGCAACACTTGTGGGATCACTTAGTATATGGAAATGCAGATAGCAATGTTTTTACAAGGCGCCACTTCCTTGAATCAGTGGAGGCACACAGAACATTTTAGGTCTTCTTTTTTTTAATTTTTCTGTTAATTCGGCGGGAGGCGCACCCGCGCGCCCTATAATACAACACGGACTGTCGCTACCGGGTAAAAAATACTACTTTAAATGAAACTGGATCGTAAATAACCGCCATGGAAGCGGGCGCTAATCACAAACGCGGCGGCTGCGTTACCGCACAGAACTGCGGCCGCGTGAGTTTAGAAACATAACAGCGGTCTCGCAACCGCCGCAGACACGGGCAGAAACCGTTCCATGAGTTCTCAGCCTTATAGTCGGTGTGGCAACAAAAATATAGTTTGCATTACTTACAGCATCATACTGAGGCTTCTCCGCTAACGCATCAGCGAGAGACTTATCGGGGACCAGCGTAACTTGCCGTGAACATAGAACCGGTGTGTTTCCGTCCAGACCAGCTAGAGTAACAGTCACCTGAATATAAAAGAAAATGTTTGTTACTGTCTGATTCCCAAGGATTGAGGATGATTCGGAAGGATTTAGTTTCGTAATGACTAGGCCGTCAACCTATTCACAGCATCTGTCAGATTAATCCTACAGAGGCAGATAACGAATTATACAGGTCAAAATAGTGGGATACAAATATTTTTATTGGATCAATCACATAATTACCAAAATAAAAAAAATACCCTATTGTTCCATGATTTTTCAAATAAAGGATCTTAAAATCTGAAGATATTGCTTTCTTATCACTACATAGTATAAAACAAAGTCGCTTCCGCCGTCTGTCTGTCCCTATGTATGCTTAGATCTTTAATACTACGCAACGGATTTTGATGCGGTTTTTTTTTAATAGATAGAGTGATTCTTAAGGAAGGTTTATATACTTACGTATAATACATGCATATTTACATAAGCATTGCACCCGTGCGAAGCCGGGGCGGGTCGCTAGTCTATACTAAAATTATAAAGCTGAAGAGTTTGTTTGGTTGTTTGTTTGGTTGAACCCTAAGATCTCAGCAACTACTGGCTCAAATTGAAAAATTCTTTTTTCGTTGGATAGTCTATTTATTTAGGAAGGCTATAGGCTATATAACATCACGATACGTTCAATAGGAGCTGAGCATCAATGAAGAATGTTGCAAAAACTGGAGAAAAATATTTCTTTTCAAAGCTTTCACTGCGTGCGCTGCGTAAACGGTTAAAGTTACTTAAAAATCATGTATGACGGAATTGTTCTCCATTAAATTTTCTAAAAAAAAGTTCGCGACAGCATATGTCTATCTTTTATGGTTGGCTCCACTATAACCTTTCTTTTTGGTAATCAAATTTGTTTTAAAATAATGCGTTATCTGCGATGGTGTTTTTGTATACATGATATTATTCCTTATCAAAATAAATACATTATTTATGACAAATATTTAATTTTGCACAAAATAGTTCACGACTTCATTTCATTTCTTAAGAAATATCATAGTTTGAAATAAACGGAAAATAATAAATTTTGATTTTCAGAGATTTCTTTGCGTGCGCTGCGTAAACGGTTAAAGTTACACAAAAATTGTGTATCACGGAATTATTCTCCTTTAAAAGTTCTAAAAACAAGTTACAGACAGCATTTATCTATCTCTTAAGGTTGACTCGCTATAACCTATTTTTGTTAATAAATTTTGTTCTAAAATAATGCTTAAGAGCCGAAGGTATTTTTGTAAACATGATATTATTCCTTATCAAAATGAATACATTATTCATCACAAGTATTTAATTTTGTACAAAATTGTTCTTTACATCATTAGATTTCAATGAATATCTTCAGAGATATCATAGTTTTAACATAACTCCGCAGCTAAATAATGATCAAGTACTACGCACGCATCTATACTGAGTTGTTTTTTTTTTTGGTTGATCGCGCTTATCTTAGAAACTACTGTACTGATCCCGTCATATTCAGACGCTTTAGAGACTCTAATAGGTTCAGAGCCTTTAGACAACATGCTCACGCTTACAAGCGAGTCGGTTTGTCTAATCGCTAACGCTTCAGCGATAGCGATTATCGTTTGGTAGCCAAAGTGACAGTAACGTAGCGATCGCTTAATCGAGGCGTCGTATCGATAACTCAAAATTTTTGTCTATAGTTAGCGAGAGAAGAAATGTCAAAAATTGAAAATGACAAACTAACATAACCTAAATAAATTAAATTTATTTCATGAAGAGTTTTCGGCGTTTTCGCCACTTTGAATCTACTTATGAGTCCCATCGGTGGTTTGGTGGTTTACGATAATGTACCACACCACAAGTGTTGCGTACCGACCGAAGTAATTTACAACAGGACCTATAAGTTTCATCAATTTCATAGAATCATTTCTATTTTCTATGAAAAGACATACCTAGGTTATAGTTCCTAGTGAAAAAACCATAAAACATGCATCTACCTACGTGCCCTATATAAACATTTTGAGAAAAAAATTGTCATGGAGATAAATTGAAGATTGGTGCTTGTCCATCTTTATTTTTGCAACTCGAGATATCTTACCATGAACTGTTGAATACTGAGGAATACCATCAACTGTTCCCACAGAAATAGGTAATATTTTATTAACATTTATCTATCTAACAATACATATATTCTTATTAACCATTATTTTGCACATGTAGTTACAAATTTAATTAAATTTGTACATTGCAAAAGTTAAGCCAAGATGACTTTGATGACTACTTTTCTTAATGATATATTTTTATTTCATTTTCAGATCAATTCCGTGATAAGAGTTACTCGAGAAAGCGTCATGATCATTCTTATGCACCTTATGAGCGAAAACCACATAAGATAGCCTGTCTAGAAGTTTCTGGTATTTGTATTATGTGTTTTTAATATTTTTTGAGATTTCTCAAAAGACAGGAATAATTATGATTATTTCATTCTGTATGTGGTCTTGATCGCAGTTTAAAATCAGTATGTACCTACATCTTGAATCAGAAAGCTCCACACAGCACTTTCTATTAGGTTTATCAAGTTACCCAATATTCTAAGCCATTACCTAATTAATCTAAGCAATCTAAATTAACCACTCCACCACAACAGCATCAAATTAACATCTAGTTATACAGAATTTCTGAGTGATTATCTCTTTCTCTCTAGATAAAAAGGTTTAATCAATTTTCTGTGAATTAGTGTAGAATTAGTATATAAATTATTAGGAAAATAAATCCTGTAATTTTCAACCTAAAGTTAAAATGCTTATTTTATTTTTCAGATGATCATCAGCAAACCAATTGACAAATTACCATTATAATTATTTAATGAGTTACTGTAACACCTACAGTTGCATCAGGTGAAATACTGGGTCAGGAAAAATATGTAAGCAGTATTATTCTTTGAAATGGCCCTGGAAACTGACATATACAACAAGCAAGGATGACATTGTTGGATTTGTAGACTTAAATGAAAAATCGAGTAACTTTGCTGACCATGTTAGCTTTATGTAAAAAATAAATAAAAGATTAATGTAATTGTTTTATTTTATCAAAACTAGGAATCTTCAATCCTGGAGGAATAAAACTTTGAATAATGAGGAACAGAAAATCTAATTAATGTTTCCTGTTGCTCAAAATTAAAAGTTACATAAAATTAAATAAATTAACATTATAAAACTTTTATTTAATGATTCTTCTTAACAGCTTGTCGTCATGGATGTTTGTGCATCAATATAACATCAGTTTCACTGCACAAAATCCATTCCGAAACAATTTTTACTATCGAGTCAAAAAATCTACATCCGGAAGATATAGATTCACGCTATACACCACGCATTCACAATGTTTATACAAAAACATCAACAAATAGTTGTATGTACATACATACAAATACCTTAGGTCTGTTCTTTTAGGGGGTGAATGATCTCCTGTTTCATACAAATAAATCCCTAACATGAAAACTTTCACAAGCACACAAATAGTTTTGATTGTAAAATAATGTGAAATTGTTGTTAAGTTCCATAGGCATTTCTTTTGTCACCAGTGTTGTCAAAGTGTGGAAGTCAAAATGTGGAATATGTAAATCTATCTCCAAATAATAAATCAATCAGGCATTTTATTAAAGTTTTCTATTAGTTTCACAGATTAGAGAGTCTATAGTTTTTAGTCTCAAATATGTTTTGGGTGCATGAGATACACTCATTGTTACGGGCAGCCCACAACAAATTAAGATAATGTATTTTTAAATGATAACCTAAGCAAACAATTCATCATCATAACATAACAGCCTTTTTAATTACACTCACTGGACACAGGCCTCTCCTTGTTATCTGAGAAGGCTTAGGCAGTAGTTCACCACACTTGCCCAATGCAGATTGGTGGACAGCATATAAGGTGATCAATACCCCTTATCTGATCCATTAGCTTCCTTCTACGACGCCTATTTATAGATATAGGGTTGGTGGTGCTATTCTACTCTGCCAGAATGACACGGTCATGAGAATAACTATTACATATAAACTTTAATATACAACCACTGTGTACAAATAATGTATATTCTTACTAAAAAATACAACTATTCAATTTCAAACCCATTTAATACCGAAAATGTTTTACATTATAATCTAAATTTATTACAGTATTAACACTATTTTGATTATTGTTTTTATTTTTCGGTGTGTCCTCCTGACACGTAGGCCTCATCCAGCCTTTTCCATAGGTACTAATCTAATCTGTTCTTGGCCAACCGTAACCACAAAGGCTCTGCTACCCTCTTAATGTCATCTGACCATCTCCTCTTCTGTCTGCCCTTTTTCCTCTTACATTGATACCTGAATGGGTCCCCCATTCAGTAACATCTCTTGTCCACTTCTGTATGTTATTTCTAAGTATGGGCTCCGTCCATTTCCACTTTAATTTCTTTATCTTTTCCACTGTATCCTCCAGCTGTGTTAAGGGCTATTGCTTTGACTTTCTGTCCTTCCTTCCATAAAAGTATATCCCAGAATGCACCTCTACAAACTTTAATAACACTATATTACGCCTACGTAGCGTATGAAATAATAAAAACTATTTTTTTTGCTGATATTTTAATCAATAACGTGTTTCACAAGCGTTTTCTACATGGTCTCGGCGATCGAAAGCCAAGCGATCGATCGAAACGCTAGTTTGTCGGTTTCGAGTCTCAAAGCTGCACGTTGGCTACGCATTGTATGGGAAGTTAGCGAGCGACGCCTTCTATTGCTTGCGTTTCGGTTCAATAGAAACGAAAACTGACATTTGGCTAGCAATTTTCGACTCGATTATTTTGATGACGTCACTTTTCGATTGCTTATGTCAATCCCATACATTTTTTGACTTAGCGATAGCGAGAGCGATTGTCGAAGTGCATGTTGTCTAAAGCCCCAGAGACTCCTCCGAGGGAGATGCTCACCGGTCAGGAATTCTCTCTGGAGTGATTCGACCTTAAAGCTTGAGGACCCACCGAGGTCCTCTCCTTTACTAAACCCCCTGGTGACTCAAAGAAGGTCATCAGAGACATCCTGTAAAAATAGTCAAAAAAAAAAACTGCCTAGAAGGAGTCGGACGCGTGAACGAAGGGTTCCGTGCCATAAGTAGATTTTATCAAAACTGTCCGAAAATTATTTGAATTTTAAATTAAATATTTTGTTAACATTTCAAGTTTCTACCTGTTATCGTTATTGAAACCGAGAAATAAATCACGTTTATTGTTGAGCCCCCTTAAATATTAATTTTATTTTAATTTAATTATTTATTTTTAAAGTGAATAGTATAACTAAATATTCTGTGAATATTTCAAGCGTCTATGTGTTGCCGTTATCAAAATCGACCAAAAAAAGTCACGTTTATTTTATGGGAACAGCTTCAATATTTATTTTATTCTATTTATTAGTATTTGTTGTTATAGCGGCACCAGAACTACGTCATCTGAGAAAATTTCAACTGTCTAACTATAATGGTTAATGATATACAGCCTGGTGACAGATGGACAGACGGACGGCGGAGTCTTAGTAATAGGATCCCGTTTTACCCTTTGGGTGCAGAACCCTAAAAAGGGGAACTACTGATTCAAATTGAAAAATTCTTTGATTGTCTATTTATCGAGGAAGACTATAGGCCAGGACTTCCCAAACTTATTTTCATAGTGACGCCCTTAGGATTTTTCCAATTTTTACGAGCCCTAAAGTACAGTCGAACCAACTGAATCATGACCCACTTGGCCGATCATTCCTTTACAATCATAAATTTAGTTAGGTTTTCTTCGCTATCATGCGTGTTGCGCTTAGTACGTTTTAAATATGAATAATAATGTGTCATTACGGAACAGAGATCTATGCAATTTTAATCTTTGTTATCACTGCACTAAAGTCTCAATTAGAATTTCAAATAAGATCCCGTTCATAATCTAAACTCTTTTCACTATTGAGAAAAACGAATAACTATTATATTTTTAAAAATAAAATTACGTTATGTGTCAGATGTCAAGTAGTAGTTGAAAAATTTTAAAAGGCCATATTTATTAGACAATGTCAGTGTCTAATAAATTGATAACAGGGTCGTTACTTATGAAATGTATGTTCAAGCGAATTTCAACCTACTTTGTATTGAGTGACTGTAGGAAAATGATCTTAAGGTGGGTCATGATTCAATTTGGTCGACTGTACATACCTACAAAAACAAAAAAAACGGACGCAGCCGCCCGGATTGCGAAAGATGCTGTGTTCGATTTTTTCGCTCGCCCTAAACAGTCGATCCGGGCTCAAGTTTTGAAATCGCGACTTTCATTTCTTTCTCTACATTTATTTTCGTTCTACTAGCTCGCATAGCAGCTCATATAGACAGCCATTCTATGTGGATCGTCTCACTACGCCCGCCCCCGGGATAGAACCGCGAACCCTGGGATGCCAGGGCATCGCGACGAGCAGTATGGGAAACCCTGATATAGGTCTATATCCCTCCATAGCATCTACGACTAATAGGAATTGAGCATCAATGAACAATGTTGAAAAAATGGGAAATCCACGCGGACGAAGTCGCGGGCACAGCTAGTGCTATATAAAAGACATTTACGCGAGCGAAGCCGCGGGCGTCCACTAGTTTGGTATACATTTCAAACATATTAAATCACGCCAAATAAAATTAGAAACATATCAATACTATTAATTATATGTTTCTAATTTTATTTCATTGTTCAAAAAAAAAAAAAAAAACTGCTCATAGTCATAAGCTGATCGCAGATAATAACTTAATAATAAAAAAAATTATTTGGCGTGTTTTTTTTAATTTTAATAGCCGGGGCGGGTCGCTAGTTAAAACTATTTGTTGGTAGTCAAAAAAATTATGGGACGGATTTTTTTTATATGCAGAAGGCCCCGAACTAACTATGTATTGTTACTGTGGCATTCCTAAAAATCTTACACACCAATGGAAACACTACTGTTTCCATTGGAGTTTTCAACAGGTAAAAGAAGTGAAAACGGACACAGACTAGTGGAATATCTGTTCGAACACAATGTGACTATATTGAATTCTATGTTTTATAAAAATCCAAAGACCAAATGGACATGGTTATCTCCAGACGGTAAACATAAAAACGAGATCGATTACATAATAACAAACAGACCAAAAAAATTTTACGATACAGGGGTAATTCAAAATTTAAACTTTAATACCAATCATCGATTAGTGCGTTGCTGCTTATGCTGTAATAACAAAAATAGACCTAAGTTTTCAAACTCCATTAATCCAGTACACATTGCTAACCTCGAATGGAAACAAATGGCCACCGACTTGAACCAAATTATGTCATCAAACCTAGAAATAAAAGAAAAATATAACAAAGTAGAATATAAAATACAGAATATGATGCAACCCCAGAACAAGAGTGCGAAAGAAAGTTACTTAAGCAAGAAAACATACAAACTTATTGAAGACAGGAAAAGACTTATTTCACAAAGAAGAAGAAAGGAAAATGAGAAAGAAATATCCACGCTCAGTAAACTAATCAGAGAAAGCATGAAAAAAGATCGCAAAAGAAGAAGATTGCTAATATTAGAAAAACATATTCAAAAGTCAGGAGGTGTAAGAAAAGCACTGAAAGAGTTAAGGGAGAGCAAGGAATGGATCTTAAAGGCAAAGAAAAACGAAAGAATTATGTTAAAACGTAAAGACATTTTAAGCACAGCTACAAACTATTACAGAACACTATACTCAAAACAACAACTGACCATACCAGATATTAAACACCAAAAAGAAAGCAAAGAGGACGAATGTGATGATGTTCCTGAGATACTCATAGCTGAAGTTGAGAAAGCTATAAATAGTCAGAAGCTGGATAAAGCTCCTGGCCCAGACAGAATACCTAACGAATTACTGCGAGGAACAGTGGAGGAAGTAAGCCCTATATTAACACAGATCTTCAATGAAGTCTTAAAAACTGGTCAAATACCTAGTCAATGGACAAAATCTCATGTGATATTACTGCATAAGAAAGGATCTAAAGATGACATAGGCAACTATAGACCTATTTCCTTGATCTCGAACATTTATAAAGTTTTTTCAAAGGTTCTGCTTGAAAGAATTACTATTTCGCTAGAAGAAACCCAGCCAAAAGAACAGGCTGGTTTTAGAAAACATTACAGTACAATCGATCACATACACACAATCAAACAAGTGATACAAAAATACAATGAGTACAAGAAGTCCTTCTACATTGCCTTCATAGACTACTCAAAAGCCTTTGATAGTATTGATCACAATTATATCTGGCAGAGTTTAACAGAGCAAGGAATTAATAAAACCTATATAAATGCCATTAAAAAAGTCTATAACAGAGCTGAAGCAAGTATAAAACTGGAATCTATAGGAAGAATATTTCCAATACAGAGAGGGGTAAGGCAGGGTGACCCGCTTTCTCCAAAGCTGTTCTCTGCAGTGCTGGAGCAAATTTTTAGGAAACTAGACTGGTATCAACTTGGACTAAACATAGATGGTTCACGCCTTAGTCACCTTAGGTTTGCAGATGACATAGTTATCCTAGAAGAAAATCCCAAAGTACTGGAATCCATGATTCAAGAACTGTCAGAAGCAAGCCGTGAAGTGGGGCTAGAAATTAACTCTTCAAAAACAAAAGTGATGACAAATGGGCTTGTACTGGATATTGTGGTCAACAACGAAAAAATAGAATATACGAATGAGTATGTGTACTTGGGACAGCTTATATCTCCTACAGAACAAATGAAAAAGGAAATAGAAAGGAGAATAGCAAATGGTTGGAAAAAGTTCTGGTCTTTAAAAGAAGTGATGAAAAGTAAAGAATTTTCTAATAAAATTAAGAAAAGAACTTTTGAAACTTGCATTCTGCCATGCATAACTTATGGTTGCGAGACATGGGCCCTAACCAAAGACCATAGAGAGAAACTGAAAAGATGCCAAAGGGCTATGGAAAGGAGCATGCTGGGCATAAAATTAACAGACAAATTAAGAAATGATGACATCAGGGAAAGAACAAATCTAACAGACATAGCGATAAGAATAGACCGTTTGAAATGGAGATGGGCAGGCCACATGCTCCGTTGCCCAAGGGAGAAATGGTGCCAGAAGCTAACTAACTGGTACCCACGAGGTAACAAGAGAAGTAGAGGCCGACCAGCTAGGAGATGGGAGGATGACTTCAAGCTAGTCTTAGGACCAAAATGGATGAGAGTAGCAGCAAACAGAACCCAGTGGAGGCAGTTGGAGGAGGCCTTTGTCGAAAGACACACTAACCTAAGAGACATCCTATAATGTACTTTTTTGCTTAGAATAAATGGCTATTTTATTTTATTTTATAATTATATGTTTCTAATTTTATTTCATTGTTCAAAAAAAAAAAAAAAATCTGCTCATAGTCATAAGCTGATCGCAGATAATAACTTAATAATAAAAAAAATTATTTGGCGTGTTTTTTTTAATTTTAATAGCCGGGGCGGGTCGCTAGTTAAAACTATTTGTTGGTAGTCAAAAAAATTATGGGACGGATTTTTTTTATATGCAGAAGGCCCCGAACTAACTATGTATTGTTACTGTGGCATTCCTAAAAATCTTACACACCAATGGAAACACTACTGCAGGGATTTGCTAATAGGTATTTTACATGATAAAATAACTCTGTCTGTTGCCTTTGAACACGTAAACACTGTTACCACTGAACTAATTTAGATATTTTATTTCTTGCAAAATGTAACCTTGTGGTGTGTAAAGCAGATATTACACAGTTGAACAAAATTGAAACAATGGCATTGAACAACATTTTCCAATTTACATGTATATCATAATTTAATGACATTCAATTTTGACTTAGCGCAATGCGATGTCGGGCCAACTCGTGCTCGCAAACGCTTTGCTGCTGTGCACAGAATGAGTTGTTGTTCAATACTCCTGTTTACTTTAATCGCATTGAACAATGACGTCAATGATCAATATTGAAGCATTTTCATTGAAAGGGTTCGGTAAATTTAAGCTTTCAATGAGATTGGGCAATCGGATTGAAATGTATTTACACGTTTCAATGCTAATAAAGCAATGTAATTGAAAGCAATATTAAACCGAAATCAAATCATGTAATTTCGGCTTAAACACCCAAGCAATTGCATACAGCCATTAGTAAAAAAGAGAAGACTCACTCCGCCTCTCCGCAGCATGTCCACTGTGATGACAGTTTCCATTTCTTCAGCGCCCTGTGCCAAAATAACGAGTGCGGATTTCGTCATGGCTGTCGAAGTAGAAAACAGACTGAAAAATAGAGAAATACCACTCAGCAATTGCGGATATAGGTAATTCTAATTGGAGTCCATTTTCAGGCACACACTATTACCCTTATCACACCCTTCTATTTTTAGGCAATTTGTAAACGAAGTAGGTATGTAATCGAAATAAATAATTTATCAAAGAAAGAATAAAAGTCCAATATTGAACGTAGCCGGTTACGATTACGAAATTACCGGCGTGTAAAACCTCTTTTTAAATAATATTATTGGTTGTTTTCTCCAACTCACCCTGTTTGTATGTAAAGATGCTTATTAAATAATGATGATTTGTCGAATACCACAGTTGATGGTAAGTTTATAGATGTGAATGTGAATTTATTTAGTTTTCTACTCACTGCCGATAACATCACATCAGTGTGTGAATTGAAGGTCAGGCACGTCACGTTGACGTCACGTCAAGTCAATCGCGTTCGTAATTCGCAAATGTCAATAATGTCATTATATAAAGTGTTTCAATAGAAAATTCGATTGCATAATTCGTAAATATTTAAAAAATAATTTGCTTACAAACATAACATCGATAACATTGAACTTCGTTTAATGAGTAATTTATTAGTCAACATGCTAAATTCTCTGCGCTCATTCCACTTAATGTTTCCGAACGAAAATTGTCTTTGGTATATAGTCAGTATTGTATCATGAAAAAAAATATTTTACAGTATTTTAGGGAGTTTAAAGTTTAAACTAACTAGTTTTGATCGTACGTATACGTACCGTACTGGTACACTGAATGGAACGCTCCAAACTAGTATGGTACGATCGTTCAAAAGAACTTGTTCAGTATTCACGTACTAATAACTGCTTGAGCAATCGAGCCGCAACGCTAAATATATTTTGGACCGGCCGGCGCGGCGATCCCACTATCCAGGGTCATGTACGATTGTGGATCACACTAGGTCGATCTAGTTTGTTGTAACTTTGTTTTGCTTAGGTATGGGATATTTTTATTCATAAAAAAGGGATATTAAACGGTGACTTGCGAAATTTCCATTTTGGCTGATCATGCGATCCACAGAAACGACGATCACATGACGACGCACCTGAGACGCCTTTGAACATGTCCAAAAATCGACAAACGGATCGAAAACCAGTAGGCCTATTCGCTAACTTTTTTTGACAGATGAAAGTGATGATCACTGAGTGATTTACATATCCATTGCCGTTTTACACGACACGCTATTATAGCACTTATCGTGTATAAACGGCAATGGATATGTAATTCACTCAGTGATCATCACTTTCAACTGTCAAAAAAAGTTAGCGAATAGCCCCGCAGATTGCGCACAGCGCGTGCACACCGTGCGTACATTTGAAATGAGCTCCTGCCGTGCGTGATCGGTACCCGTTGGATCTTCCTCAAATCTTCCTGCATGAACCCTGCTATTCGGCATGGCGCGCACTAATTGATTTATTGCCTACCTAACCCTGCGGGGCGCCCGCACAATAACTTTTATATCCGTCTGTGTTTGCAAAAATACACCGTATAATATTCGTCAAAAATGTTATCGCTTAGATGGCGAACTATGTTGTCCTAAAAGACCGTTTTGCATGACTAAGGCCTATGCCTCGAATCTAAATAAATAAATAAAACTTGGATTTTTTTTTTATTATAAGTAAATTGAGTTTTGAGCATGGTATCCCTGCACAGATGTTCGTTGGGCATGGTTCTATATTATTTATGGTAGCTTCCTTTCTTTCATTCTTTGAACGTCAAGTGATTTAAAGATTTTTACTCAATTTTTTTTATTCTTTTGGTCTTTAGGGCATGAAGTTATATTGTAATTGTAAATAAATAACTAAATAAGTGTCTACTGTGCTACACTAAGCGAGTGGTGAATCATGTTATTGTTATATGTAAATAGCTTTTTAGGTTAGAATTAAAACGTTAGAAAAAGATTGAATATAGATTTATTTGTTTAATATTGTTGCTGGAAAATGGATTTCGTTAAAAGAGAAGATCAGCATGCTATCGACGAGGAAAACTACAAGATATATATGGAAACTGTGAGTACAGAAATCTTTGAGAAGATATTGTTTATTGTTTTTTTCTTTAACATTTTCCTAATTTTGTACTTTGGCTTGAGACGTAATTTATTTTATCTATTATTTGGAATCGCATATTGCCTTACTATAAACCGCTGCGTTTATATTAACTTTATATTTTAATTCTCTTTATGCCTTCACATGTTTACAAGAAAATTGCAAATTTTCTATAATTTATAATGAAAATATGCTTCTAATAGTATCATCATCTAGTATCATATCATTTATTTGAAGAACATGTTTGGATAAGTTTCTTTGTACTAGAAGTTGGTAGTATCACAGAATGTTTATTAAAAATATTTCTAAACATTTTTATTGTAGTGGTGTTACAAACTACTAACACTATCATTTGACACCCTGTTTATACCAATTCTTTAAGACATGTGTTAGCTTTGACCTGTTATAAAATTGATCAGTTGTCATACATAATTGAAAAATTTAAATTTTGATTTTATTATTTCTTATTTGTCTATGAAAATATAAATTTTTTCTGTCACAATTTTGAATTTTGGCATACTATTTATTTGTATTAACATGTGGAGGTGGATAAGAGCTTATTATATCATGTACGGCAAGCATCAGATGTAGATTAATACCTTAGTACCTTGTCATAATAATCTTTCATACATAATGCAATGTGGCAACTATTACAGCACAAACACTAGCACTAGCTATGACACGGTACTAAGCTGATAATATTCCTACTTCTGATACTGAGTCTGTATGACTGTACTAAACATTTGTATATTAAAGAATGTCTTTTATTTATCTCTCATTATCTCCACAGTTACAAAAGTCGCAGCAAATGGAGATTCCAGACTACCAACACACACCAATATCGATGGAACAACTCCACCAAGCAATGCAGAGTTCATTCAATGCTGGCACCATTATGCAAAATTTCCAACTACCTCTATCACCGAGACAAATGTCCACGCTGATGCTTAAAACAAATCATCTATCAAGGAATTTGAACTTTAATGAGATACCTGCACACTTACAACGAAACCTTGACTTAGATTTAGTTCATAATTTAGTGGATTTACCGCAGAATTTAAGGCATGAAGATTTATTGTTACCTAGAAATCTAGATTTGAATTTAGCTCGGAGTTTGTCGAACGAGCTTGAGCTACAGAACGGCTTAACACAGAATTTAGTGCAAAATTTGAATGAAAATTTGGGTTTACCTGATGGTATACCTCAAAATCTACGCAACGAACTACCAAATGATTTAAACCACGAGCTTGATCTATCACATCACTTAAATAGAAATATTGAACATCAGGAAATGTTAAGTCAAGAACGTAGGACACCAATGCAATGTGTGCAAGACGGACAAATGTTGGAGCAAACGTTGGCTCAGAGGATAGAGACGAATTTGCAGCAAGTGTTGGGCCAGCGTTTGGATCAAAGGTTGGTGCAGAATTTGCATCTACATGAAACCCAGAGATTGCAGAATGAACATTTGATGTCGTTTCATATTAAATCAGAGCAAGAAGATGATGGTTATTTCTATGAGAATGTGAACCAGCAACTACCAAGTGCTAATGGAATTAATGGTAAGTTTCTTTGACAACATGGATGTATATAAAACACACTTCGAATAAGATTATTAAAATTAAGAATTAAGGGTAATAATTAAAAATAAATCAATAACTGTTAATAATTAAAATTAACATTACTAAGATTTTTGTTTACAAAACAGAGAATTCTCAAGTTTTGCGGGGAAAGCCGTATTATGAACTAGATCAAACAAAATGTGCGTTTACATTACTTTTACCAAGTGCGAAATTTTAAAAGTGTCGTTGTTTCGGCAATAAAAATATCGCCGATATATCGGCATTGGTATCGGTATCGGATGCAGCCCTAATTTTAATCAACCTTAACAGTATGAGGAGTCAATTTTACCTTGTAAACTACGATTATAACCAATTTTATTCCTTACTTTTATTCCGTAATCGGGTAACAGTTTTATAATTGTTTTCTTGTTTATATAAAATTTTCCCTACCTACATTACTGCCACTTAGATCGCAGCTTTTTTAGAGCATACTCAGGTCTTCAAGCATGCAATTAGTAGATAGACTGCTTGATGAAGCAGCAATATTAACCACTCCACAACAACAGCATCAAATAAAAACAAGATGAAAACTTAGCATTCCACAGATTGACCGTGAGGGTGCCGGGTCTATTGCATTGTAGAGGGTGTAGCCAGAGGCAGTGCCTAGGACTTGTGACCAGTGTAGGGTTATGGCCATGTTATGATGCATCGGCACTCATCTTCACTATCCCAGCTTCTTTCTCTACCTAGCCATATTGGATATGATTCCCTGATAGTTGCTTTAGACACGCATTCCAGTACAGAACTTGAGTTCTAGACAAACAGAGGTCTTTTGATTGATAGTGTATATTTAGCTGCCCTTCGCGCCTACCTCTACTGCATACAAACTAACAATATACCCATTTTTTGTTCATTAGTTTGTTAAATGAAAGTATTTATTGGTTTTTATAGCCTAGTCTTTAGGGATGCTCGTTTCCCAATTTACAGTCGCCTCAAACAACAGTATACTCTTGAGTGTTCTTGAGTATAGTAGTATCTCTGGTCTATATGCATAAATTCCTACACATTTAAAGTTGAAGATACTACCTAGTGAATGTATAAGATAAATACACCATTCGAAATAATATAATTAATAAACTTCATAGAAAAAAATTAAAAGTTGACACTAAGGGTTAGTATAGACCAAGATGAGACGCGACGCGGCGCGCACTTTTCTTAAATAACGGTACAAAATATAACTTAACTTGATAAATCTACACACAGAAACATAAAGATTAAGATAATTGACAACATTATATTTTTTTCATAGCATCTTTTTATTATATGGATGGAAAATAGACATTAGAAGACTCAACACGTATTTTTTCTTTTTATTTAATTTTGTTGCTAAGTATTTTAATTTCAAAACTTATTTGTAAGTGTAACTGTAGGATTTTTGTGGGTGAAAATAAAAGATGACACAACAGTCAAATCTTTGAAGTTTGGGTCATAAATTAAAAAAAAAGATGTCATGCAAAGACATTTTCTCTTAGTAATCCTACGTTGTCCATTTTTGGGTGCATTTAGTTTTTTTTTTAAATATCTCATAATTAGCAAGTAATGAATTTCTGAAATAAATATACAGGGTGTAAAAAGACCTGAGACAAAGCCGAAGATTTTATGCATTCTATACACCCAAACAAGAAACACATAGAAAAAATATTGCTGGGAAATGATTTTTATTTTCCGGTGTTAAAAAAGGTCCATTAAATACCGCACAATGTACACAACTTGGAGACGTGCGTGACGTTCGGTCGGCTAAGTTGAAATGGGCCCGATATTGAGTGGTTACATTTAGCGCTTACTTTGGACAAAAAATAGAAAAAAAAATCTAACTTTGACCTTCAATAACTTCATGACTATTAATTTCCCAGGTATAGTCTAGAAGAAAAAAATGGTCCTAATGATGAGCGGAATACGTAGTTCTCGACATTGTCATAGATCTTTTTACACCCGTTATAGTGTTCAAGATGAATGAATGAATGAAAAGGCTCTTTATTCAAAAGTACTTTTAAATCGGCAAAAGCCCTACCACCGTTTCGGGACCAAAGCTCCATATGGTTTAACCAAACTTAAGTCTATTATGACTAGCCTCCAAGTAAGTCCTAGTGAGGCCTTATCACACAGCGATCCGATTTCAGGTTCGTTTTATTGTATACGTCTTTATTCAGCGACTAGCTGTGCCCGCGACATTGTCCGCGTAGAATTTACAAAAAAAACAAAAAAAAAAAACAAGAGTAGCCTAAGTTACTCCTTATTACACCAGCTACCTGCCAAAAAAAGTCCCGTCAAAATCGGTCCAGCCGTTTCAGAGATTAGCCGGAACAAACAGACAGACAAAAATTGTAAAAAATGTTATTTTGGTGTATGTACCTTATATATATTCATATGTATGTAGTAAAAAACAGTTATTTCAATATTACAAACGAGACACTCCAATTTTATTTATATGTATAGATGGCGTAGTTGTACCAGCGAGTTCTTATTAATCTAACGGCCGATAGTTATCTGATGGAGCATCTTTATTGCGTGTGCTAAAGATGCGCATGTATGGGCTAGGAGCAGACAGAAAATGGCTACTAAAAACAACATAAAAAAATTTCTCTAAACCATTGATTCCCAAAGTGGTCCAGGTGGACCCCCAGGGGTCCACGGGAGACTCGACGGGGGTCTACGTTACCCTGACAAATAAATAGGGAATCACAATTCGTTAGCGGGGTCCCCAAAAATCTATCTGGTTTCGATAGTAAAGAACTAAAATGCCAATTACTAACACTCCACGGCAATGTCGACTTATAAACTATTTAAAATTAGCATTGCTTTAAAAAGAAAATTTTTCGTATTCGATATCAAACTTCTCATAACTAATATCGGTTCTATATCGATAAAAATATCGATGTTTTAGGGTCGATAATATCGATATTATCGAACATTCCATATATCTTTGCATCACTTCACTCGAATTGCATTGACGCACTCAGCGACAAGCACACTTCGTGCGTTCGTGAGATATATTTAAATGTTTGCATCAACATCGAAATACCAACAAAAATTGTATTGATCTTTAGATTTATCATTGAAAGATCATTCTGACCTATAATGCCATCTCGGGGCATTAAAGCCAGTTTTTTTTTATCTACAACAAACAAGAATGTCTGGACGGAAATATTTGGTTTTCAAATGAATCAAAATAGTATTAAGATTCGGAAGGAGTCAAGGCCGTATGGTTTACCTCGTCCAGTGTCAAGATCGTCGCGTGGCGTTTATTTTGTTGAATTAATGCAAGCTATATTTTATTTATGAGACGATTTTTTAGTATTTCATCCGTGCTGGCGCCGGGTCCATAATGTTGCAGTGAATCCAGGAGCATTGGTTGGTACTTGTGTACTACCTCCACTACCCTAGCCTCTCTGCTTAGCCATATCTGATAAGATACCGCGAGAGCCAGTACGGATGTTCTGGATTTAACCGGTACACCCCTCGCGCCTATATCAACTGCATACAAAACCAACCATGTAGCTATTTATTGTCAAATGGTTTTTGTTCTGGTTTTATTGCAACAAACAAGTATGAAAAATAAATGAGAATGTGAAAAAATACGTAAAGTAAAAAATTGTAGACTTTATGCAATTAATTTTATTTCACAACTGTCAAAACAATTATTTTTAAAACATAAAAAATAAACATATGTCATCTACACCATGCAGTCCCAAACATCCTCCCAAGGGCAAAAAAAGGAAACAAAAAAAAAATATATATATATATTTTAAGCTAACAAAAACAACATCCTGTATAGTGTAGATTAAGTAAATTATGAGTAGTACATAGAGTTATAAAAAAATGGGTAAGTGCGAGGGTCATTTTAACTATCACATTCAAGTTTATACAACTTCCTGACACTTCTAGTGAATGTGCCTTTAGCAGTCTTAACTGTGGCAACCCGACATGCACCATCCCGACCTACGAACAACTCAACTACCCGGCCCAATGGCCAACGAATACGTTTCTCAGGAGTCTCCACCAAAACTACATCCCCTACCTTCAAACTATGAGAACCGTCTTTTCCCTTAAGCACTAATAACGCAAGATATTCATTACAAAACCGTAAATTCAAGTCGCGTCTCAACTTCTGTAAATATTTGACGCGCAAATTCAAACTTTTGGAATCTAACTGGTCTAAGTCTGCAACCTCACTGCAAGGTAAAGGTTGTAAAAATGATGCTGGTGTGATGGGTTGAGATAATATGTCAACATCATCAACAATATAAGACAGCGGTCGAGAATTTACAATTGCTTCACACTCTATCAAAACTGTCTCTAACTCTATAAACGTGAGCGAGGCATTACCCAAGACACGTCTCAGAAGCTCCTTAACCATCCTGACCATGCGCTCATACCACCCTCCCCACCAAGGTGATCCGGGAGGGATCAATATCCATTTTATTTCTCGAATACTGGCATGAGTCACAACCTCCTTCCAATCTATCAATTTAAATAAATTTCTAGCACCAACAAAATTCGTGCCATTGTCAGAGTAGACAGTGGATATCCTACCCCTCCTAGCAATAAATCTCCTAAAAGATAATAAAAAATCATGCGTAGACAAAGACGTTACTAAATCCAGATGTATAGCCCTGTAAACTGCGCAAGTGTACAAAACTATCCATACTTTATCGCCATTCCGTAGTAAAAGGGGGCCGGCCAAATCAACACCACTAACCTCGAAAACTTTACCTGTCTTCGTCCTATCCGGCGGCAAAGGGACGAGAGGCGTCGCACACGGCCTCCCTCTGTGTTTCCTACAAATAACACAATTTTTCGATACTCTTTTGACTAACAGACGAACACCAGTGATCCACAAATTTTGTCTCAGATTAGCTAAGAGTGTCTGCGTACCAGCGTGAAAGAGCTCTCTGTGCTTCTGGATAACCAATCTCTCTACAATCGGATGACCACTTGGCAGTAAAATCGGAAATCTATAGCATGCTGGAATATCTTCTGAAAAAAGTTTTGTCTTGACTCTTATCAAACCATCACAGTCCACATTAGTAATCAAATCCTTGTGCGGTTTTCCCGCATAACTTTCACACTGTATAAGTTTAAATAACATTTTTTCAGCTCTATTTATCTCTTCCATTTCTAGATAATCAGTATTAATTTTTGTAGATCCGTTAATATTATTATAAAAACGTAAAATCCAAGCTAGCATTCTCTTAATAAAATTATAATTAGAAAAATATAAGAGACGCTCCGAAAACTTTTCACTACTCACTACTGCTGCCAGACTACTTCTTATCCCACTTTCAGCTTCTAAACAAACTCCATTAGATTGATGATCAATCGAAATCGGCCACTCTTCTATCTTTAATCGCAACCAATCTGGGCCTTCCCACCAACGTGATTTTTGGAGAACATCAGCTTGACAACCCCTAGATGGAAGATCGGCCGGGTTCAAACTACCTGCAATGTGATACCAATCTTTCATTTCTGAAACACTACGTATCTCTCTTACCCTATTCTTTACAAAAACTCCCCAGTCTCCTTCATTCTTAATCCACGAGAGCACTACGTTGGAATCTGTCCAGAAATAGCAATCGTGTTCCATACTCAAGGCGTCCTTAACTTGAATATATAAACGTGTTCCAATAACTCCAGCTAACAGTTCCAGGCGGGGTATCGAAACGTCACTGTCACTTTTGTTTGGCGACAACCTTGACTTGGCAGATACCAGCTGAACGGTAACTTTGTCTTCATACTGGCTCCGTAGAAACACAGCTGCTGCGTAAGCTACTTTGCTCGCATCACAAAAGGTATGAACGGACAGCTTGCACTTGTTTATATCTTCCTGTGTCACTCGTCTGGCTACATGCAAACGATTTAAATATGTCAGTTTTCCGGCCCACTTAAGAAACCTTTCGCTAATCTCCATCGGTACATCATCATCCCACCCAAGTTTCATTTCATGCAATTCTTTTAGTAACAACTTAGGTAATAATGTAACTGGAGCGACGAAACCAATAGGGTCATAAACTCTATGAGCTAACGATAAAATGAGCCTCTTAGTAACCCTCTCGCCATTGTATTGTAACTGCTTGGAATTAACATACAACGTGTCCTCTTTGGTATTCCATAATACACCCAAAGTAGATATGATTGTCTCTTCTATTGACGGACCAATCAACCATCCTCTAAGCTCCATCTTCGCAAGTAACATTAGACGTTCTGCTTGTGCACGAAAATCTAAAGCATCTTTGTATGACTCACAACTAGTTAGACAATTATCTACATAAAAACTATATTTTAATTTGTCTGCTGTAGCTTTCAAAAAACAAGGAAAATTTTCGCTTTCTAAATGGTAGCGTATAGTCGCATTCAATAAAAAGGGACTAGATGTAACACCAAACACCACTCTACAATGCCGGTAAGTAATAACTTCGTTACGCTTTTCATCTGCCCACCATAAAAATTGTAAAAATTTGCGATCTGATTCCGCTAAACTGATTTGCAAGAACGCTTTTTTAATGTCAGCACTAACGCCTACTGCCTGTTTGCGAAAACCAATAAGTAGTTTAGGTATTAATTCTAATAAATTCAAACCGGCTTCTAACGAACTGTTTAAAGACCTCCCATTGGCATCCCTGGCTGACGCATCAAATACAGGGCGCACTCTTGTTGTAACACTAGCTTCTTTAATAACTGCGTGGTGCGCTAAGTAATGCCCGTTATCATCACCTTCCACTTGCTCAATAATACCCAATTTTAGCCATTCTTTGAGAGCCATATCATATTCTATGAAATTATTAGTGGAAACTAATCTCTTGGTCGTGGAATGAAGACGTTTCAAAGCTAGCCCTCGGTTACTTAATAAATTAATGTCTTCCTTCCACGGCAAATTGACCTCGTACCGACCTTCTAAATTTATTTTAATGTTGTCATTAAAATAATCCATCATCTCCTTCTGCAACACTTCAGTTTTCTTCGTCTGTGCAGGATCCTTAATACCAATCGATTCTAATTCCCAAAGTTGCGCAATGGCATTACAATTGGTAGTGGTATTGCTAACAGTGGAAAAGCACTCGCTTGAAGCAGTCGTACCTTGTAAAACCCATCCCAATTTGGTATTCATGGCAACCAAGTTGGTGGTAACTTGGACCACTTCACCTGTAAATAAAAAACCTGAGTGATCTGCACCTATAAGCAACTCAATATCAAAATCCTCACTATCGCAGTCATTCAAAGTAATATTCAACTTACGTAATTGCTCAAAAACAACTGGATCGTTAAGCTTAGGTAAATAGCCACAAAGTTTATCTTTATCCAAAGCTGAGATGACACATTCAAACCTACCATCGAGATTCTGGACACAACACCTATACATTTTATGGTTCTCAACAGCAGTTTCAACGCCACCAAAAAGGCAATGGGTAATCGTGTGGTTACTTATAGGTTTAAGACCTAACTTTGCAGCTACGCGCTTAGATATATAAGATTTTTGCGCTCCGCTGTCAAATAACGCTCGCACTTTAATACATTTATCAAAATAAAAAATATTTACGAAAACAGTTTGCAATAACGTGGTATTATTTTTATGACAAATATAAACTCCTTCGTCTTTACCTATAAAATTATCTTTTTGTGACAAATGATTATTACAAGAGTTTGACATGACATTAGATGACTTACTTGACGTTGCTTCTTTCTCCACAATTTGTTTGTTTACATTTGGACACATGATAAATGTATGCCGCTTCTTACAATGTAAACATTTCGGAAAGCTGCGACAATTATTAGCAAAATGACCAACCTTGAGGCAAATCAAACACGCTCGTTTAGACTTTAGATATTCCTTCCTCTCCTCTAATGACTTATCGCTGATGTTAAAACACTCTGTACTTCTGTGATTTGTTTTATCGCACCAAATGCAGGGGGATATCTTTTCTTGCGTGTGCTTTGAACCTGTGTCTGAAGATTTCTTACTTGTCTGACTCTTGTCTGTCGCTACTATACACGCCGTCGGTTGTCTTGTAGAAGTCCTTCCGCCGTCAAAACTGTTTCGTGCCAACTGGACTTTCTCCTCACACTCGACCTCAGTTTTCAAAAAACTCATAAGCTGCTGTAATTCATCTATGTCTGCACTTTTCGGAGAACGCTCCCATACTCTCAGAGTCTCCTCGGGTATAGTAGACTCGATCAAGGGGTACAACATATCAGCATACTTATCACTGGTGACGCCGAGTGACTCCAGGGCTCTCAGTTGCGTATTCAGCTTATCAAAGAGTAAACGTAAATCCTTATTGTCCTTACTCCTAGTCTCATACAGAACAATCTCTAAAAGTTTTCTCATGTAGTGCTGAATAATAAGCGCATCCCTCGCAAATCTAGCTTTTAAGTCACCTATAGCTCTGTAGTAATTCTCACCGCTCGGCGGGTAACTCTCCACTAAATCTCTAGGTGACGTACCTGGTTCCGTGGCCTTCAACAGGTACTGAAATTTATCCTCATCATCTATCGACTTGTCCTCATGTATTTTACGGAACTGACCCCAAAACCCAATCCAGTTCTCTATCTTTCCATCAAACGTTTTTAAATCTAACGATGGTAAAACGAACTTTCTCCTGACAGAATCTTTTTTGGAACCACTACAGGGACTTTCATCATGCCCCGAATTTTTAGACGATAAAAGGGACTTACATTTATTCTTCAATGTCATAAACCTGGTCTCCCGATTGGTGGTATCCTCTACATCCAATATAGCCATCATCTCCTCGTCGTCAATTTCGTCATCAGCCGCCATTGCCAATTTTAAAGCCTCGTCGACCTGAAACAACTTATTTCCTCTATTTTCAAAAATTGCCCAACAGCTTTCAAGGCTCAGGCTTGGTTCCTCAATAGCCTGCTCTACGTTCTTGGCTGCGACGGTAAAGGCCGCACGGCACATTTGCCGGTTCTTTTTTAACTCATTCACGGTCGCCATTTAACTTGTTCTGGTTTTATTGCAACAAACAAGTATGAAAAATAAATGAGAATGTGAAAAAAATACGTAAAGTAAAAAATTGTAGACTTTATGCAATTAATTTTATTTCACAACTGTCAAAACAATTATTTTTAAAACATAAAAAATAAACATATGTCATCTACACCATGCAGTCCCAAACAGTTTTGTTAAATCAAATTATTTATCGGATTTTATAGCGTGGTATTTGGGGCTGTACGTTTCTATATCATACAAAATGAATAAATTAACATGTCCGTCCAATCAACAAGCCGTGACGTTAGAAGCACTACAAAATACCAATGTAGTGCTTCTCAAACGTGGCCATCAGAAAAGTCCAGTCTGGAGCCGAAGCCAGACTTCTTCCAACGCGAACAAATAAATTTGGCAACTAATTTCTATGTGGCTTTTGGATACGCACGCGCGAGTCGCATCATCGGCGTATATCGCAGAGGTGACCAACAATCTTGAACCTTTACAAGTACGTCGCGATGTTGCGTCATTGAGTGCGTTCTATCTTCTATACTACTTACGCACTAATCTTTCTCCCTTCGTTCTTAGAAGTTGGGACCAACGAGTGCGGAACAACGACAAAGTGGCTAATAATCCAACGAGAACAAAGAGAATTAGGCAATTTTCTTAGTGGCACAATCGAGAAATGGATCTTCCTTCTTACTATCCTGGGTTATTCGAAAGCAAGGCGAGGGTAACTAGTTCGGATCTAGTCATCTTTGCATTTCAACTCCTCCTTGACTTATTATCAGTTAGAATGGGTCATTTGCTAAGACGTTTTATAAAAATAATTAGCTCACGGCCATGTGTTGTGGTTCTATGTGAGGCGTGGTCATGGTACGTGAGAATATCCCTAAATTGGATATCACGAATTATAATTTTAGGCTGCTCCTTCTAGACGAGGTGTATTTATCATGAACTTTAGCCCGGTACGTTTTCAAGAAAGCTGTTTAGATCCAGTAGTATTTAAGAACGAGTCTAGTAACCTTTTGATTGGGAATAAAAAACTTGAATAATTATAGAGGCAGCATTACTGATGCTGGTCTAGGAAAGTGTTCAAAAATATTATTCATAATAAAATAATATTTTGATTTACTTACTATTTTATTTGACTTTGTTTATTTACGTACAGCTGTTCGATATCACAACTAAATTATTTCATTATAAAAAAATATTTTCGTGAATTATTGAAAATTTTCAAGTCAAGTCAAGTCAAAATTTCTTTATTCATTTAGGTACAATTTGTACACTTATGAAAGTCAATTTTGATGCCATCGGTTCAAGAGTCTACCAGGAGGCCTTGTTCTGAGAAGAACCAGCAAGAAACTCAACAAGTTTCATCCTCCCTTTACAGTTTTCATAGTATTGATTTGGAAAGAGTCATAATTCACATTGTCAAGTCTTTAATAATTAATCATAATAATATAATAAAATAAAGACTCATAATTAAACTTACAATATAAAAAATGTGATTTAAGACATCACCGATTTTTATAATTTATATTTGCACAAATTGGAAAAATTTGTGCAAATATAAATTGCCGATAAAAACTTGCCGATTCACTTTTTAATAAAGAATCTTTAGTTTTTATTTGTACTTATAACTTAGTTAAAATAGAGAATTCGTGCTGATAACGAATGTTGTATTTGAATTATTTTATTGAAGTGAAGTTTCATACATCAATCAGAATGCAATATTTGGAGAGGAAAAATAAATTCAAATTTTGATTATAGCCAGTTTTACAACACTTACTATTTACAATATAGTGTATATATGCTTTATTGTCAATGTAGATTTAAATTTCTTGATCATATAATGAGCGTTGTTAGACTCGGTTGGGCAGCGTTCGGGAAGCTACGCGGTATATCCTTGGCTCGTCTACCGTAGTGTTTCAAGACGAAAGTATTTAGAATAGAATATAACTTTATTATACAACATCAACCAATCGAAAGTAAACATACAAACAAGACACTTGGCATTAATTTGGCACAAAAGGCAATACAGAAAAAAGCGCGGGTCTTACATACGCGTGTATTAACAGTGATGACCTATGAGATCGAAACGTGGCCGCTTACAATGGGCGTCATGAAATGGCTCGGGGCTCTGAGTTTCTTTGCGTTATTATATCAGAAATGATGAAATCCGTAGAACTGAGGTTACCGATAAAGCCCGAAGAATTGCGAAAGTGGCAGTGAGCAGGGGTTACTAGGACTGACGGCCGTTGGGGCGGAAAGGTCTTATAGTGGCGGCCGAGTACCGGAGACGCAGCGTTTGTAGACCAGTGATCTGGTACAGGTCTTGGGAAGCCGTTAGATGCGACAGATTACCGATTGGGTTAAGAGATCTGAAATGATGATGGATCTGGCACGGAAAAGCCGTGGGTTTAATTAGAACTACTTATGGCAATAACCATTGGCCGTGTGATGCCGGCAGAGTAGAGTAGCATCACCCGATATCCTCCAATGGGTGTCGTAGAAGGCGCCGAATGGTTCACCAAAGGGGTTATTGATCACCTTATACTCCGTCCACCAATCCGCATTGGGTGGTGGAGTACTGCCTAAACCTCCATTGATGACAAGGAGAGGCCTTATGTCCCAGCAGTGGGTCGAATTATAAAGGTTGTTAAGAGAGATAGCAATAACTCATTATGTTGCCACTCGACGTCTTATCAAATCGTATGCTTTTATAATAAACTTATAGTAATGATTGTATTTTTCTATTTCAGGCCACATTGCATCGGATCACGCGCAAACAATTCAGCCTCCACCACCCCAGGAACAAATGTACGTATACAACAGTCTTATCAACTTACCAGCTTTACCCACAGAACATTATGTTAGGCCATCGTACCACCAAAACTTCGTCAGGGACAACCCACAGAACTTGGTAATGCATCGAGAATTCGAAAACAGCAGCCCATATGAAGAGACTAAGAAGAACAAAGAAATAGTTAAGCAGGATCCCAAAACAGAAGAACCCAAAGAAAATCTTAAGCCAAGCGATCAAAACAAAATGCATTATCAAGAATACAGTCAGGATAAAGATGTACAGAAAATTGATGACCTTTCTCTAGATATCAAAGGCGAATACCATTGCTATCACTGCAACTCAGTGTTCCCTTCGAAACGGCTGCTGAAACAACACGCCAGACACGAGTGTCAAGATAACGATCTAACAAACGAGAAACTCGGCAAGTTCAGCTGCAGCCATTGCTCCTATAGATGCCAAGCGCCGGCTACCCTCAAAATACACGAGCGAGTACATTCCGGGGAGAAGCCGTTTAGCTGTACGTTCTGCGATTACAAATCTGGACAGAAAAATAACGTCGCGAAGCATATATTGGTCCATATGAAAGAGAAACCGTTTTCGTGCCAATACTGCGACTACAGATGCGCCCAGAAGAATAATTTAGTCGTCCACGAAAGAACGCATACAGGCTACAAACCTTTTGCATGCCCCTATTGTGATTATAGAACAGTTCAGAAGCCGAATTTGGTGAAGCATATGTATCTTCATACGGACCAGAAACCGTTCAGCTGTGACGTTTGCAATTATAGGTGCGTCCAGAAGACTAATTTGACAAAGCACAAATTAAGGCATTTGAACGAGAAAGAAGGGGGCAAGGTTGACGTTAAAAACGATATCAAACCTTACCGCCCTAGACAGAAGTCTGTTAAATGCCCTCACTGTTCCTATAGATGTGTACAAAAAGCTAGCTTAGAGAAACATATAGTTTTTAAGCATAATGAGGAAGGAATGAATTTGATGAAACTTAGTGACGCTTGCGAGGAGCCAGTACAAAACTTGAGCGTGAAGAGGGATGGCCATTTTGAATGTGTGAGTCAGGAGGTAGAGAAAGAGCCGTTGCAAATTCAGTCATAGTCTCTAAGTCATAACGTTCATTTTGTTTTGACTTGTGTGAGTGTAAATAGTTTTTTTAGCTTTCTCATTGTTTCCCAATCATGCAATTCAAAATGGAATGAATTTATTTTTGGATTTTGTCCATTGGGGTGTGCTTGCTTGGATTTGAAATCATTGAATGATATCTATTTACCAAAAACTCGCCATCTGATTCACGAGCGAGTAAAACCGCTGGTTTATGGCTCGTCGGTAAAGGTCTCAAACGCATCATTGCAATACCGCGGTTTTATATACCGTCGAGCCTGTCATCATGTTTGTTTAATTTTTGCAAAACCGCGTGCTGTAGGTCTGTAGGGTATGCTATGGCGAGATAACACAAAGCTTCAAACTCGGAACAAGACGTGTTCGGAGTCTGATCCATTACTGACATGACTCGTGTCGCTCGCTAGTCTATCAGCACCAACAAGCCGCGAGTAAAACCGTCGTTCAAAACCGCGGTACAGACTCGTAGGCTATCGCACACTTAAATTTATTTTGAGTATTTCTTTTTAAATTCGAATCAAATTCAAACAAGGACACTGCAAGCCATAAATATGAAAAATATATTGTGATATTATTACGGCTAGTGGTGTTAGTTGCGTTTATCGATAAGTTGTTTCTGAATGAAATAGGTAATCGAAGTTTTGAAAATCAAAATTAATAATTGCCTCATGATGAAATATAAGTCGATTTTGCAACTCGATTTCCTCCGTGCTTCGGAAGGTACGTTAAGCTGGTGCTGTGGAAAGATAGGGTTGTGTCAGGCAGTCACACGGCCGTAACAATCTAATGCCAAAACCATACCAAGACATACTGTACCGACTCTATATAAATTAGGATTAGGATAGGAGAGAGAAGATGAAATATACTCTCATAGTACAAAAACAGTTGGGTTAACGAATAGATAATTTATGCTTTTGTATTTCTGATTTAAAAGAACTACAAAATTGAAAATTTTATGTAACCCCCGACATTTTATAGTTAAGAACCATCTCGATCACGTCAGCTTTCAAACGAAAAAAACCGCATCAAAATTGGTCCATTCGTTTAGGAGCTTCGATGCCACCGACAGACATACCGATACACAGACAGATCAAACTTCTAACACTCCTCTTTTTGCGTCGGGAGGTTAAAAATATAAATAGTCTCGTCTCATTACTTGATCATGACAGTTTTTTTCGTTTTCTGTTTTAGGAACAAATTTTCAAACATAAAAAAATAATTTTGGTTCTTATAATTAGTTTCTAACTTCATTCAGCAGGCGGGATTAACTTCGCGTAGAATTAATGCTGTGATGTTTTAAGTAGGTTTTGAATATTAAAAAGAAACAACTTTAGGTTAATTGTGTTTTTATTGAGCCCTCTAAAAAGTGGCTATTTTAAATTATTATGAGTTATGAATTATGAATTATTATATAACAATCTCGTTCGTCTGTTAGAATTTCTTGCTTAGTTTCATTCAGAAACGACAATGCTAGACGCGACATTACAAGTGAGATTTGCTCTCTTAATTAAGTTAAGTTCCTGTTAGTGTTGCCTAATGCTCGATAGATCGGATGTCGATAACTGTGGATCAAATTTATCGATAATTTTCAGACGTTAATTTTTATGAGTAAATGACCATTTATAAACAAAGCTGTCTGCACTTAGACAGGTTTTTATATAAAAATGTCTATTGTTCTTTGAGAAATCTCCCCAATTCCTCCACACTTGGGCCAAGGTCCGAGCCTTTAGGCATACAGAAGGGACATAATGTGACGGTGACTTTATAATAGTCCCGCTTAAGGTTCAAAATCAATTGGAGAAATTTGACAGTTTTCGGTATAAGCCTGATTTGCTGTCGTCCGTACCGTTAAATTGTCGAAACTTTACCACCCCTTCGGACAAAACAATATTAATTCTATTTGAATAATTATTCATATTAAATATTATTGTGTTATTTGATAACTATTTTAAGATAGTCCAAAGTTTATTAGCACGGCGTATTTGGTATTTGCTTTTATATTTTTACAGAATTGTCTTTATATATTTCACAAAAGAAATACACCTGTAGTTGGCCACAATTATCGATATCGACATGAAAATCTATCGACTGCCCGCAACACTATTCGATGTGAATATAGGTTATGTTGCAGTGATTTTAATATAAGCGTATTAGAATAAGTTCGGGAATGTTGAATACTGAAAATAAAATTTTATACAAATGTTACGCACTGGTTGCAATGTTTCATGCAGATAATGAAATTCTCTAAAATACACTTGCGTGTAATAAAATCGACCCATCCTGTACGCTTTGGTTCAAAGCTCGATAAATCAAAATCAACAATTAATAAATTGTTTTTAAAACAAGAACCTGAGCTTACATTACACCAGTTTTCACAGTGATAGTTTCAAGTTTATTGATTTTACAATCTGGAAACCAAAAAAAGACTAGCTCAAATTTTTTACAAACTCAAAGTGAAACCTCAATTAATCTGTAGGATAGGAATATCAGTTTTTGAATAAACAATAGAGATTATATACAGGGTGTAAAAGACATGAACAGTCAAACGAGAACCATGTATTCTATACATCAAAATAAGACACATTTCATAAAATAATTACTGGGAAATGATTTTTATTTTTTGGTGTTAAAAAATATTGCAAATTGTACTGCGCATCGTGAAGCGCTCAACTCGCACGCAACTCGCAAAACAGTGATATTTTTGCCAGACGGCGGCCCCGCTCGTTTGTGTCCGTGCACATCGAGTGAGCTACATTGAACGCTAACGTTTTGAAGCCATTTTTTGTTACGAAATACTAAAAAAAAATGATAATGTTTCTTTGGACAATAATTAAGAAATAATGTTTAAAATACGTTTTTATAAAAATATGAAAAAAAATTATGACTTTGACCTTCAATAAAATCGTTACTATCAATTTCCCAGGTATAGTCTAAAGGAAGAAAATTGTTATGATGGTGAGCAGAATACATGGTTTTCGTTTGACTGTTCATGTCTTTTACACCCTGTATAATGCAAAAATGAGAAACGTGGTTTCCGAAGAAATGAGTAATTATTATCAGCAACATTTAATTTATTGATGTTTAGTGTATGTGAAAATAAAGGTTATCAAAATCTTCCAAATTATATTTACAGATTTTCTATGTGTAATATAAAATTTGCATACAGGATGTTTGGTAGATACTGGTACAAGCCAACATGATAGCATAGTCATATAAACGCTACGGTGATATAAAAAAATCGATTGTATTTGTATTTTTTTCTCCATACAAATATGTAGTTCGGTCAGAAAAAATATATGAAAAAATTTATAATGAATTTCACAATTTTGAATTTTTGATCACACTATACTATTTAGGTATATATCAAACAACATGTATAATATGTTTCCATTCGAAACATACAAGGTGGGTCGATTTTGCACGCAACTGTATTATCGAATATCGAGAAGATTTCGAATGTCACATCACTATTTTAAATACATAAAAGTAAAGTTTTTCCAAGCGAAGGTAAGCTGAAGTAGCGCCACCAATTTATTTCATTTTATTACTAAGTAAATATGAAGTATATCGGATCAATTTTCATTAATTGAGCGACCAAGTGGACGATTGATTGCATCGAACGCTTAACGAAGTAAATATAATTATATGAACCTATTATATTACTGAGAAAGCACCATTACCACCGTCGTAGTCTCAAATAATAGGGGTAAAAGTATGAAATTGACGATCTTTTCATCATTATTTATTAGTGAATAATTCCTTTAATAAAATAGCTATGTCCATTACTCTTTTTTATTTTAAACTTCATTACAAGGACTTCTATTTATGTATAAAATACTATTCTTATTTTTAGTTTTTTTCACTAGAAATACATCTTCAAAAACAGCTCGTTCTATGAGGTGTCTGTCTCCGTTATAAAAATATGAATATTTTTTTTTGAGGTATCAATTCTCATTTTTTTTGTCTCAGTATCCTATAGCTTAATGTTGTCTAAATATATCCACAAAATTACACAAAATTTAGATTTGTGGCTCCTTAAAAAATCGCAAATATATTTGTATGGAAAAATGAATTTTCGTTAAATTCTCCATACTAAACGGCAATTTCATACTTAAACCCCTAATATTAGAGTTAACGTAGTTATGCTGGTACTTCACATGGCCGCATTTGTCAAACATTTGTGTTGCATCTCTTTCATTCCATATACAGGGTGTAAAAAGACCAAAGCAAAGCCGAAGTCTACGCATTCTATACATCACAATAAGAAATATATTTAAAAAAAAATTGTGTGTGTCAGCTCCGACGCACGACTGGAGTTTACTCCGAGACAGGTGAGATGGCGCACCTGCTGTCATCCGCGTTTTGACAATTAGAAAGTTGCGCGACATAGGATGCGCACCAAAAACGTAACGAGGTCATTCAAGGTCATTCATCGATAGATTTTACTCCTCACATTTTTCTCATACCGGGCCCCTTATATATGCAAATCGATTCTTAAGCAGTAAACTCCAAAAAAATTGCTGGGAAACGATTTTTTTATTTGGTGTTACAAAAAATCTCCAAAAAATATCGCGCAATGTATACAGAGCGCAAGTCGCGCGGCTTTGGTTTGGACTTTCGGTCGGCTGAGTTGAATGGCCCCGATATCGATTGGTTACATTGAGTGCTGACATTTTAAATCCATTTTTTGGTATGAAATACTTTAAAAAATTATAATCTTTCTTTGAACAAACATTTAAAAATAATGTTTCCATAAAAAATTTGAAATAAAATTCTAACTTTGACCTTCAATAACTTCATAACTATTAATTTCCCAGGTATAGTCTAGAAGAAAAAAATGGTCCTAATGATGAGCGGAATACGTAGTTCTCGGCTTTGTCATAGGTCTTGTTACACCCATTATACAGGATGACTCGTAATTTGTGGCGGACCCGTTAAGGGGAGATAGAAGAGGACAATACTAGTCGATTTCACTATGAGATGTACTATCCGAAAGCGAACCGTTTCTGAGATATTATTTTAGAATTTTATAAAAAATCCGAAAAACATCGAACGCAATAAATCGCAGGGAGGTTTGCCAGCCCCTCGTTTCTGCTAACTCTTTCTATAGCGCGCTCGATCACACCTCTAGTTGATATTGTTCTTCTATCTCCCCTTAACGGGTCCGCCATTAATTACCAATCATCCTGTATTATGATATGATAGAGAATTAGAGATGCAGCACAAATGTCTGCCATAACGGCCATGTGAAGTGCCAGCATAACGTAGAAACTCTTTGTTTGCCACTTGTCTACGCACTGAGGTCCCCAAGGAAGTGCTCCTCATATTTATTACAAGAGAGAGACAGAAATACCTCATAAAAATGGATTTTAAACCAATTTATACAATTTAATATTACAAATAATTTAATTTAAAAGTGATAAAATTTTAATCAAACGTTAAGGGGCGATACATACCAGAATGGTACGAGCACTTCAGTGTGATATAATTTTAGGCTTTATCTACATACCTTAAAGACTAGTATTGCTTGTACAGCTTGAAAGGTGATATGATTTTTAATATGACTCAATAATTCTGCTTTATAGTGTTTATGCATAACATGCATATTAATAAGATTTGCCAGAAAATATGCTTTTAGATCAATCAACAGTATGCGTTTCAAAGTGTCACCCTTCTAAGTGTATACATACAATGTGTAAATTAAATAACCAACACCCTGAATACATGTGGGTTGGGATAGGCTTCAGAGTTGATTTCAAATATTTTGAAAAAAAAAAAATATTTTTGAAAAAAAAAAACAAAAAGTACTTAGAAAATATTGTACAATATTTTCTGGGTACTTTTTATTTTTTTTAAAAAAAAAAGATAAAGTTTAAAGTTATTTCGCCGGCTCTGCTACGGCGCGTCGCTTCCGGCCGCTGCTATACCGGCGTGAATCGCCCCTAATGTGGGATAGGCTCGAGCCCCTCGATGGGGACATTGTATGAGCTGTTGATGATGATGAAGTGCCATTACCCACTGTCTACTAGTCGCCGGCGACTCTGACGACGGTGACTGTGACTTTCTATAGCTTATATAGTTGTTTTAGCCGTGTGATGCCGGCAGAGTAGAATAGCATCACCCCATATCCTCCAACGGGTGTCGTAGAAGGCGACTAATGGATCAGCAAAGGGGTATTGATCACCTTATACTCCGTCTACCAATCCGCATTGGGGAAGCGTGGTGGACTACTGCCTAAACCTTCTTCGATGACAATGAGAGTCCTTGTGTCCCAGCAGTGGGTCGAATTATAAAGGCTGATATGATGATATAGGTGTTTACGCACTCGGTCGCCGAGAAACCAAGTCGCCGATGACCAGTTGACAGGTGCGTAATGGCACACAAACATATTGCGCGCCAAAAAGTTCGGTGTTGCCCGAACATAAAATATTACAAATAGTAATATTTGCTCCGGACATGTTACCATGAGATTAGTTTGTACCTAACAAAAGAACATCACCGGTTTTTTTTATTGTAATTGTAAAATGGTTGTCTAAGGTTTAGTTTTACATTTTATTTTTAAGACAATTTTGTAATGTTTATTCTGGTAATTAAACGCCGCTTACCAAAGTGATACGTTTTGTTTCATTGCACGATCTGCTGTTAAGGTAATTGAATAATTTGAATTACAAACTAATAAAATTAACAATTACAATGTAATTGAATTACAATAATTTCAATTACAATTCATCGAATTAGTAATTAAATTTTTTAAAAAAAATTGCGCTCAATACTGCGGCACGGCATGTTTCGGCATACCGAATCATCGCATACCACACAATCTTGAGGTATACCACGTCGAGACGACAGGAAGCGTAACCTGGCGGTCACTCGTTCAGTCACGCTCCTGACTTTCATAAGTGTACCAATTGTACCTAAATGAATAAAGAAATTTTGACTTTGCTCGTGATCCCGAAAGGGGTTGACCAGAGCATTGGGTAACATATATTATTCTAAGCTCTCAACACGTGTTATTACAACAAGAACACAAGATAAACTCCTGCCAGGTTCGTTGATATTTTTTTTGACCAAGCGGACAGTTTTGCTGGTCTCTTATTTCGTCTTTATTCATTCATTCTCCAAGTTTTATTTGAGCCGTACAATCAATTTGTTATCTTATTCCATTTATTTTGGTTATGATATTTAAGATTTTTGAAACAAATTTATAAAAAGAAAATCTTTTTTCAAAGTGATTATAGTAGCGACATCTATTAACAATTTAATGAACTACTAAATTGAGATAACACCGCCATCTATACAGTATCTGTAAGAACTTATTAGCACATGTGGTGTGCTTTAATTTTGTGTAAAGGTCGCCGGTCTACGATAGATGTCGCTTTTGAAGTCTGCTACTCGTTAATAGATGTCGCTAGTTGAATTTTAGCAAAAATGAAATTTTGCAGTGGTTTTAAGGAAAATGTATTTTCAACTAATGACTTTATTTCTATTTCGTTTTGGGTTGCAATTATTTAATTAAGTCTGTGTCTCAATAACAAAATAGGAAGGTATCAATGTTCAAATTGAATCTTTAAACATTATTGTAGACATAATTGTTACTATTATTGATGATGACAATGTACAGACATTTTGATTTGATTTAAGTGTGTAGTTAGAATAATAAGTTTATCTGTTCGTCTGCCTGTGGCAGCTCTCGCGATCTGGAGTGCTCATAAGCATGATTTAGGGACATCTGTTATAATTAAAAAAATCAGCACTTTATAGTTGATGAAATTACAATAGGGCTGCCTGCCCACGTCCGATAGTCGATGACCGATTTTTTATAGGAGAAACATGGGACGTATTGATTTCAAAGTCAAAGTCAAAATTACTTTATTCATTTAGGTACAATTTGTACACTTATGAAAGTCAATTTTGATGCCATCGGTTCGAGAGTCTACCAGAAGGCCTTGTTCTGAGAAGAACCGACAAGAAACTCAACAAGTTTTATCCTCCCTTTACAGTTTTCATAGTAATGATTTGGAAAGAGTCATAATTTACATATTGGAACACACACGTCCTACGAAAAGTTACTCAGAAAGCCCGATTGTCGGTCCCACAAAAAGTCTGACGTGGGCGAATGCCTGTGCCCTAATTTTATTTCTATGGCAACTTAAATTTTACGTTGTTCGTTGGTAGTGACTTATAAATTTACTATAGATTTAGGTATAGGTGAATATGGAGAGTTTCATTAGCATTTAAAACATAAAGTCCGCCTTTTCATTTCCGATCATATTATAAGTAACTTAAAGTTCTTTTAAGATCTGAGGTGTCGTGTCTACTAATCCCTCCCAAAATGGTCGACAGCTAATATTGGTAGGAGCTTAATGTTTAATTACCCACCAATAATACGCACCTCCCCCTGAAATTTATTATAAGGATTTAACAATTGCAAAATTATCAGGTGAATACATTTTAGAACAACAATGTTGTTATGTGTATTGTATAATACACAAAACGTCCGCGCGTCCGTCAGAATCATTTGGGGTCGGACCCTGCCGCCGACACCTGCCACTCGCTCGGCCGTGTTTGAAAATTCTATTTTTCTAATTTTTTTTTTCAGCGCCGACTTTTGCAGTCGGTTTAGGAATCCGTAGCGGACTGTGTTTCAGATTTGTTGGAGACGTTGAATATGTATTATATTACGTTGAATATTATTATTGGCAATCCTTAGTTGTTTTAAATTGGTTTTTAGGGAAGTCAAAGAGAAGTTGACGCCGTCGTGATGTAGTGGTCAGTAGGTATAGCTGCCTACACATCAAGTGGTCCTGGTTCTAATCCTGGTAGCGGTAAATATTTGTGTGACAAACACGTATATTTGTTTGCGAGTCATGGTTGTTTAAATATTTATTTAAGTTAATTTATAAAGATATCTAAATAATGTACTCTTAGATTTGCGTGAGCACTACACATTATAAATAAAACAACTTTTACGGATTTAACTCGCGTGTAATTAGAAACGTCGGGCAAAAATAATAACATGTAAAATCTAATTACACGCGAGTTAAATCCGTAAAAGTTGTTTTATTTATAAGATACCTTAAATTATTACCTATGTATATTAAAGGCTAGATAATTGTTTTGAGTGTGGAAATATAGAAAAAAAAACTGACTCATGCAGCAATATTTTCAATAGGTAAATAATTATGTTTAATTCAATGTAAATAAGTCTTTTAACAAATGAATAAAACTACTTAATAAAAACAAATCAAATCTACGTTATAAAAGGGATACTAAAACTACACTTGGGTACGTGCAACAAAATCGATTCACCTCGTAGGTTTCTTAATATATCGGTATATAAAAATAAGATTAGATGGACAAAACCTGTAAATATAATTGGTGTACCTATATTTCATGAGCTTTATTTAATCTACTTTAAACATCGATAAACGAAGTATTGGTGACAATACTCATTCCTTAGGAAACCCTGGTGTTTCATTTTACGTCATATGCCATTTCTGTGACTATGCAGAGTGTTCAGAGTTAATTGAATCATTACTTATTGAATAATTAATTAATCTTACAGATTTATTGACCCTTAAATTTCAGTTGATTTTCCCAAAAATTTTAGCTCTTTTAACTGTATTTGGTTTCCAATTTGTAAAATCAATAAACCAAAATCTATCACAGTAAAAACTGGTCTAATGTAAGTTAAGGTTCTTGTTTAACACACGGGATTAAAAATTATTATTTACTAATTTGATTACGGAGCTCTGAACCAATGCGTACCGGTGAGTCGATTTCATTGCACGTAAGTGTAGATTAAAACTTATAGACTACTATATTACAGATAAAAGACTTCGCTTAGGTCCTCTGAAACAGGATGTGTACCAATAATACTGGCAGGATTACCTCGCTGAATCGTGAGACTAATTTTATGCGCGAACTACAAAACAATTCAATGTTAACAATTGGGTCTTATAATAATGGCAATTAAGCCCCGATAACAGTATGAACCCTGCTAGGGCACGGAATTTTTTATACATTCTTCTATTTAATTTCCTGTTATCCCTCGAGGGAGTAATAGGTACTCGAGGTCAACAATCAAAATATCAACATTCAAAAGATCGAAATCTCAACAGATTAGTAAGTCAACAGTTCACAAAGTCAAAGTTTAAAATCTCTGGGATGAAGGGCTCGAAGGACAGCTTTCGGAGGATGTGCTATGAAAAATAACTGTCTAATATAAGACCACTCATTAGGCTTGCCATACGTCCGGATTTGAGAACAGTGTCCGGAGTTTCGTCCGGACTTGTTGTTACGTCCGGATTTTTAATATATTTATGTGTTTTTGTGAGCGCGCTCTCATGAAACATTTGTCGACACCGATCGCAGTCGCATACGGGTTCGTAGTAGCAAGACTTTTGAGCACTGGCCATTTATAGGAGCGCTACAGGACATGATACAAATAGCCGTAAGTTTTAAAATTGGGGGGGTGCTAGAAATTTCGCCCAATCATAAATTTCTGGCATCTTCTTTTTATACGACCGGACTTCACTTTAAAATATTATGGCAAGCCTACCACTCATGGGGTATAGGGTTGATAACCTGAGATACACGAAGGAACCATCCTAGTTCAGGTATCAACCCAAAAACCGTAGTACCCATCTTTTTATCACAATTATCCGTACCTGCAAATCGTTTTGTAGCCAAAACAAGAATACAAGCGTTCTGAAAAGAACACTATATTGGACAATTCAATTGTTCTGAAAAGAACAGTATTGGACATGTTGACGAAACAATAAATTCAGCCGAAGGACTTCTGTCTTCGTGGCGACGTGTAGGTAGATCAACGCGTCGAGTCTACCTACACGTCGCCACGAAGACAGAAGTCCTTCGGCTGAATTTATTGTTTCGTCAACATGTCCAATACTGTTCTTTTCAGAACAATTGAATTGTCCAATATAGTGTTCTTTTCAGAACGCTTGTGTTCTTGTTTCGGCTACAGTTTTATTACGGTGAGAAATCAATTATTATTATCTATTATTTCTTTATTTAAATTATAATATCTGTAATAAAAGTTTATTATTATAAAGCATACCAATATTTCTGCAATCGACAGCCAAATAATCCATCGTAAATATCAACACACACCTTGATAAATCAACAACTTAGTGAAATGGCGCGTAAAATCTGCCAATACATTTATAAAACACGCATTGTTTGTCTGTCTGTGACACATTTTGTAGTAAGTTACGACGCCGCAGTGTATGTATCAAAATGCCGTAAAAATCCCGGGGGTAAAATATTGAAATATTTTAAAGTGTTGACTTAAATTAGGGGGTAATTTCAACCACCATATAAGTCAATCCAGAATTACGCTTCGCCAATTACTTTTTGTCGGTATGTTCTAGATCGATAGCAATCTCAACTGGAAGTCACACATCCAGGGACTTACAAATAAACTATAAATCTTTTTTTCTCAAACATGCATGGAAATATTGTCATTATTTCGAAAAAAGAACACGCGAAGTATCGAATTTACGGACAAAGAAAACCTAAGAACCAAATCCATTGCTGGAGCGTTTTTTGAATTTGGAACATTACAACGCTCCAGCAATGTTGTATGAAAAGGCGTGCTGGAGTTATTAAATACTCTTTGATATCTCCTTTATCTATTCTATTCTTCTATTCTATTCTTAATTAATGGCATCGCGTCGCATTAAGCGTACGCATTTTGCCAATGTCAAGTGGAGATATAACTAAAGTAATAAAAAATTGTACGGTTGATTGAGGTTATTAAAAATGGAGTCTCTCAACACGTGTTTTTACGACAAGAACTCGGGAGAAACTCCATCTCCTTTATTAATCGTGGCATACTATAAAGTCTCTTTGATTTTTCCGTTTTTTTTTTTTTTTAATTCTAAACTCATACTCGACCTGCAATTGCCTATTTCGCAGCCTTTGCAATAATGTACTATACTATGCTCTCTATGAACTGAAAAGTAAAATATTTAGGTACCTTAATACCACCAATAAAATATAGTGACGTAGCTGTGTCTTAATCCCGGACGATACTTACAGTGTTGGACCCATGGATGACACAACGTTACACGCCTTCACCAAATAACCCCGGTGACGCAGACAGGTCATCACATGCGAGCGGTTAATCCGCTGTGGCCTTCCTGGACTAAAATTATTTCTTCACCTAGAATTACATTTGACTGTGCGATATACGGTCAGTAATTAATGTTACATAAATGGGTTACCATTACCAAACATTGTTCGCGTTGGAAAGATACTCACAGTTTGCACTTCTTACGTGGCGTGGAAAAGCGATCTCTTAGCCATAATTTATATGTTGTTATATCTTAGCTGTTGGTTTTCCAAAACTAAATAAATAAATAAATAATAATGCGGAGAAGCAGACACACTTTTTGATTCTTTGCCACCCACATTACCTATCAAATAAAAAAGTTACAAAAGAGATTACATTGGCTGTACAACTTTCGGTACAGGTGTTTTAAAACATTCTCACGCCTACTTGCAAGTGCAAAAAACTAAATTCACCACACTCCATTTAACTATTGTTCCCGGGAAGATTGAACAAAAAACTGTTACTTACTAAAAGATCAACGTACCTAGCCCACACACAGAATTCCCAAAAAAAGCACAAATTTCAACCCCACGGTATTATCACCCCTTCTCAAAAAGAACGCGCGATCGCACGCGAAAAAAGAAAAAGTAACAATGAAGGTTTTATTCGACAAAGATGGCCGACTAATTTGACATTAAAAAACGCGCGAATGCAATTGTCGCGTAATTTATTGATGTTGTGATAATGGCTACGTTTTATTAATGATGTTTTATGAAAATTCATTGTGTGACATACGAGGGCTATAAATTATCGAGCGAAGTGTTTACGCTACAGTTGAGTTTAAAACTAATGTTTACAAATTGTTGCCTTTTTTTCGATTGGAACCGGTTTTAAATGTTTTAATTGTAGATTGTTACGGTACATAAATTCCTTGAGAGTATTGCGCGTCTTATTTTTCGTTGAAATGTTTTGTAATTGATTTTTTAGTACCTAATTACAAATCGAATATATCTTCTCATGATTCCTAGCACATCCCTATAAGCAACCGAGTTGCACAGGCATAAGGTACTGTTTGTTTACCATCATCTTAAATATTTAAGGCGTATGGTTGGAATAGAATTGAGTCACATGATATAATAACGTGATAAGAGAGAAGGTGGTATGACAGTAGATAGTAGGCATGGAACATTTCATGAATAGCATGTGAAAAATCATATGAAATTACTAGCTGACCCCGCAAACGTTGTTTTGCCTTATAAATTAAAAAAAAAATTAAGGGTGGACAACCCTTATCACTAAGGGATATGAAAAATAGATGTTAACCGATTCTCAGACCTACTCAATATGCTCACAAAATTTCATGAGAATCGGTCAAGCCGTTTCGGAGGAGTACGGGAACGAACATTGTGACACGAGAATTTTATATATAAGATTTTCACTCGTCATACTTGCTACTTCTTTTCACATCGACTGCTATAATTCATACTCTATATATATATATCTCTGTGAAATAGCATATTATTCGCATTTCATTCTAAATGTTATATAGTTCGTTGTTTTGAAAAAGTATATAACATATATCACTACGTAGATCGAAAATTAAACGACTAATAAGTTACATTGCATTTCATATGATACGTCATAATTAATTACTAAAAGCAAACACTAGGTGGTAGACCCATATGTAGGGTCGTCTGGGTACCACCGCCTTTCTTATTTCTGCCGTGAAGCAGTTCGCTGTGTTCGGATTGAAGGGAAAGGTAGCCAGTGTAATTACGGGGCATAGAGGGCATATCATCTTAGTCCCCAGGATGGCAAACGCACTTGCGGTGTTAAGTGATTCACACTTAATATTGCAAGTGTCTATAGGCGGCGGTGACCACTTAACATCAGGTGGGCCGCAAGCTTGTTTGCCATCTCGTAACATAAAAAAAATTGTGTGCGTGTAACCTTTACGCGCGATTGAAGTAAAACTTCTTTGACGTAGATCACTGAAAAGATTAAAATTTAACTGAAAAAAAAAAAATATGACATACTTACGACCAATCGAAATTACTATTTTTAAATAGCGGAAACTACACAGACTATAGAATACTGAGCGTTACTTCCGTTAGAAAAATCTGAGTTACCCCCTAGTCGCGCCTAAAGAAGTTTTACTTCAAAAAAACTTGCAATTATGACATTAAGCCACTGCGAAATAAAAAATCTGTGAAATTTCACATGTGAAATCATATGAAAATATTTCATAATGAACGAAAAGTAGCGATCATTTCCATGCCTGGTAGACAGTGACAAGAATTGAGAAAGCAATGCTCAGATGGTTAAGGGAAAGTTAATAATTACATTAATCTCTCCACCTCATTGTAAGCAAAAGTGGAGTCTAAGTGCGAAGATATATCTAAAAAATCGGGAGTGGTCTCCCCTTGACTTTCTCGTATACCGGAAACGGCTCAAAAGTTGATAGATACCTTATATTTTGTTGTCATACATGCATGTTAAATTTTGGTCACCAATCCGAGTACCGAACACGCACTTGGTTGCTTAACTTTCGTGATCGACGGCTCAAAAGTTGATAGAAACCTTATATTTTGATGTTATACATGGATGTTAAATTTGGTTGCAATAAGTTAAAGCATACTCGAGTTATCGTGCTAACGATCGAACAGACACACAGACACACACACAGACGTAATTCGAAAAAAAAATTTTTGGACTCAGAGAGGTCCAAAACGTGTAAATCCGTCAAAATTAGAGGTCGAATTTTTTGACGATTACAAGACTTCCTCTATAATACGTTTACGAGAAAGTAAAAAGCTCCTTAAAGCAGTCATGGTACAAACGATAGAACGCGCTCATTGTCGCAACATCGCGACGACGCTATTGGAGAGGCTCCAAGGTTGGACACTTCTTCGTCGCCGATGATGCAGGTCGTGCGACGCTGCAACCTATCCAAAGCATCGTGTATCTTGGCGGAGCCACTCCACAGATGCGTGCAATACTCAACGCAGGACCATACTTGCGTCTTGTTATAACAAGATAAATTTAATAGCAAGCACAGTCTGTAGATAAGGCGTGAATTTTTTTTAAATAAAAAAAAACGTCTTCAAAACTAAAAACGGAGAAATAAAAATTTTGTTTATTAAAATCTAAATTTTTTTTGAGGTCCAAATACAAGTGACAACGTTTATTTCAAATATTGAGGTTGGCACAATAAACAAAATTTTTATTTCGTCTTGAAGTCGGTTTTTTTTATTAAAAATATTTTATATTTAGCTTTTTAGTGTTTTAAGCTTATAGAAATTTTCAGGAAACTACCTCGAAATCTTTTAGACACACAAGTGTTAAGATTACGATATCATCGATGTCAATTAAATAGGCATTATTACGGATAACTCAAAAATTACTCGTCAAATGTCAATCAAATTTAATTGGGACCACATGACAAGCACCAGCTTCCAAAGGTCGAAAAAATCTTCAAAATCGGTACACGCAGTAACGAGTTATGATGTAACAAACATATAACCTCCTCCTTTTCCTCCAGCTTGTTCAGGAATCAGGACTCAGTTCAGGAGTTTCCATGAAGCTATTTTTATTCGGATTTAAGTCGCTGCGAACCTCTGGAATGGTTTTCTGTGAACTAATATTCAGCTTTGGGTTCACCGGTGAATGTTAATAACGGTTTTATTAAGCTCAAAGTGTGAAATAAGTCCACAAGTGATTAAATATACAGCATTCTGTGTTACTTGGGCGTGATTCTGCTCTGTTGCGTCAGTGTTGTATCCTAAAGAGAAGGAAGGGAAAGGAATTTAAATATTTATAAGAGAAAAGTAGATTATTACGGGGGAAAGTGTGAGTCACTTTATGTACCTATTTATGAATTTATGCATGTATGATGTTAAAGTGGAAGGGGCCGGTCAGTTCTCGGCGGCAGCGGGCAGTGGCTGGCTGCCGGCGGTGTCAATCAGGGCATCCTGGCAGCCACGTCGGCCGCAGAGCTGGGCACGAAATTGGCCCGCGGGCTACGTACAAGGCGCGGCGTACACTGACAAAATAAACGATTTACGAATCAAATCAGTTTATTTTGCGTATATTAAAAAAAATAGGAGCTCGTTTTCTGTCATAATAAAAAAAATTAGAAGAAGAAGAATTAAGAATAAGATAAAATGAGATATTTCTGTTTTTTTTTTTAAAATACAATAGGGCGTTTGACTACAATCGCGCCTGTTGGAAAGCAATGACGAGGCCTAAGGTTGGTACACGCTCGCCTAGAAGATGCTTGTTCACTCCGGCCTTCAAGATGTCCAGATTATACTGATCCGGGAAGACAGACCTCAGCAAGGAGTTCCAGCAGAGCAAATCGCGTCGAGCGAATGCGAGGAATATCAACTGCATAAGGGTGAAAGCTCTCGCCGTGCCGGGGCAGGGAGGTTATAATGTGTTTATATTTCTACTTGGCAATATTTGAAATATTTGAAAGTAGAAAAAGAGAGACATTCGCTAGGATTGCGAAAGGTCGCGGGCTCGAGTTCCGAGCACTGCCACCACAGATATATCAATCTAAGGAGATCGGTCAAATCGCCGAGTCTATAGGAAGACCGAGTGTCGCGATCAGCGGCCGTACTACATAACATGGTTCTAGTTGAGCATGCTATAATATACACTATTCATTGCGCGCGTCGATAAGGACTGCGAAGCAATGAACGTTAAGCACAGCTGCAAAGGAGTTCATAATGAAGTCCGAGTGACGCGATCAGCGGCCGTACTACATAACATGGTTCTAGTTGAGCATACCGTAATATACACTATCGATTGCGCGCGTATTAAGGACTGCGAAGCAATGAAAGTTAACCCTTAACTGGATTCGCAAAAAAGGGCAACTTAGTAGTATCGGGGGTGAAATGTGACCCCATATGAATTAGGTTATCAAAATATGAATAGCTAATTTTTTTTTGTTAATTATTATTTAATTTAATTAAACAACTTTTAATCTAAGTATCAAACAACTTTTATTATATTTTTAAACAAAAAATTAACTTATTTTTAAACCTTTCATAACCTCTCATTTTTTAACAATATTTTTAAAAGTCAAGTTTAGCAGACCTAAATTCTATAAAAATCTAATAATTATGGATAAATAACTCTTGGTACTATTTTCTTATATAATCATTATAACAAATATAGGAACATTATATGAGATCAATGAAATAATAAAAAAATGACAACATGAATGAAATTACTACGAAGCGAAAAAATTATGCACTACAAAACACTTAGCATTTGGTGCATGTGATGGCTTTTGCAGTATGTACTTTACATATGAAAAGAGAACATTTGCCACACTTATTTGTACACTGAATCCGAGTCAGTTTCTAATACACTCTCATCAGAACAGCTAGCTACTTCTGGTTCCTCGCAACCACTAATTCCTTCGTTGTCACAAACAGCTGCAGTTGTGGTTTCACGAAAGGTATCTGGATTAGATTCATGATCCTCGTCTTCCAATAATTATGCAATTTGATCCTCATTCAAAAAGCTGGCCATGACTATGGTTATTTGCTGAAAAAAATAAAATACGTCATAAATACAGTGTCCATGTCAATAGCTATTCTTGGTGTTGGGGGTAATTTTTGACCCCAGCAGTGTACGTACCTCTGTTCCCAGTAATATTAGAACGACCAACGTCCGTCGCCTGCCTTACCCCGCGACGTAATGAGATTAGCTCGATGCGCCGGAGTGTAGGTTATAAAACTGCAAATTTGTTACAAAATATGTTGCACTGGGGTGATCTTTGACCCCCGATACCAGTTAAGGGTTAAGCACAGCCGCAACTGCATCCGCAGACGGGAGCAAAGACCCGTTTCACACACGTCGCTCTATGCCAGGAGTACATATATGAACTTACGCGCTTCCACCCGATCCCACCACGTCAAAACCAAAGCACATCTGAACTGAAGTCACAACTCCTCATTGTGATCTGTTCTTCGTTTCAATATTGATCAGGTTGGTTTAGTCTCAGTGTGCGAAGCCCCTTACAGCACAGCCGGAAGGTTTAATTGTGTTTGCAATGTTGATTGGCGGGCTACAGTGTTCCGTTACAAAAATTGAATTCGTTACCAACAGTTCAGGTTAAAATTGATAAAGTTTAAAATGAGAACACGGAAAAAGTTCAGGTTGTTTTTAATTTATGTTAAGTGGAGGTTTTAATACGCTTTTCATAAACAGATTTGATTAATAATGGTTAGAGTATTTAATTAAGTAATTTACTGTTTTAACGTGAAACATTAAGTGAATAAGGTCTCGTTCAGGGAGACGCAGGGCGTTAAGTTTTTCAACGTTTATGGTACCCGGCGTTTATGGGGTCGTTTTGCTGAAGGAGAATTGCACCTGCTTAATGCTGTGCTGCCCAATGTAATAAATCCATAAGTATCTTCATGATCCTAAGATATTTCAGTTGCCTATTGCAATAGGCTTACAAATTTATTACAAAAGGTTGCGAGACGATATATATTTTTGAACTAACCATATTTTTTTTATATATTCTTCCGATACTTTTTTTTATTGGTGACATGGCTATGGTAACTAATGTGATTTTTTGATTCCATATTTACATCCATGGATATCGGGGTGATCCCAAGATATTTTAATGACTTATCGCTCTATTCTTAAAGATATATTACAAAAAAAGTTGCTGCCCGGCGCTGTGCCTTCCACATCGTCCGTAGCGTCACTGCAGCTTTCTTGCATCTTGCCAGTCTTGTTCAAATTGTAAAAATGAACCAATGTGTGTATTAAGAAAACCTGCCACGTCACCCGCTGCGTCACCCGCCGCCTCCTTCGCGGCGTCGCCCGTAACTGTGCAAAACCGCGTCTCCTTGAACGCTCTACAACATGTAAATGAAATAACCAACACCCTGAATACAGGTGGTTGGGGATCGGCTTCTGAGTTGATTTCAATATTTAAAAAAAAAAGATTTCTTTTTTGAAAAAAACAAAAAAAAAACAAAAAGTACCCAGAAAATGTTGTACAACAATTTCTGGGTACTTTTGTTTTTTTAAAAAAAAATCGTTTTTTTTAAAAAAAATCTTGAAATCAACTCAGAATCCGATCCCCAACCACCTGTATTCAGGGTGTTGGTTATTTCATTTACATGTTGTATACTAGAGTTGCCACGAATAACCGAATAACGAATATTCGGCTTCCTCCTTGGCCGAATATAAATGGCAAATGAAATTGATTTTTGGTTGAAAACTGCTCGCCTAAATCGGACGGCAGCCCCATACGAATTTAAGAAAGTTCCTCGATTTCTCGAAGACGCCTGGACCGATTTGGAAAATTGTTTTTTGTTTGAAATGTTATACTTTCCCAATGTTTTTATTAGAATCATGAAAATACGCAGTCTCAATATGGATTTTTCCAACTTTATGATTCGAAAGTTGACGGTTATGTTTCAATGATTCTTTTTTCTCGAGATAGTATTCTGAAAATTTTATTGTTGAGAATTGTAATTATTTTACTATTCTGAAAAAAGCAGGCTAAATGCTGTCTTAAATTTAATCATTGATAACTTTAAGTTGTAAACCTATTTTGATAACTTCTAACGTACTATTTTATACTGACACCACTAAAAAGCAAATAGTAAATTCTTTTTAAATAAAAAACTTCTTCAAAACTAAAAATTTCATAAATAAAAGTGTTTAAAAAAAAACTAAAAGTACAGTACCTACCTCTATGCTAACTATGTTTTTTTGAGGTTGTCTTTGGCACCTAACTTTATTTTTGCATTTTTAGCTTTGAGCGGTTTTGTTTTAATAAAAAATAATTTATATTCAATCATATTTATTGCTCATAAATGTATATGAGCAACGTTAAAAAATTGTATCGAAATTTCAGACCTCGGTATTATACATAAGCAAGTACTTGCATATAAAACATTGCAAGTTAAATAATCTTGTAAAAATATCTTCTAACATCGAGTAAATCATTCATTCAGCAAAATAGCAATCGGTACTTCATTCCGCTGCGTCTCGTGACTGTGCTGGTAACTGTACACGTATGTAGTTTGCGAATTTAATAGCTCCAGGGACAAACTAAGGGTTAATTGGGGCGTAGCTTTTAGCAGCAGAATTAAGGTTCTCTGACAAAGCTTTGGATTTTTGGGTTATTGCCAGTCATAAACCCGAGGATGATATTACAAAATTATTTAGTGTCTGTAGAGCCGCAACCATTTTAATAAGTAGGTGTGTAACGTTTGTCGTTGTCATGTTATAGCACCTCTTTAATCATTTCTAAATTTACTAAAAAAAAATAAAAATTTTATTAACTTTGACGTTTGGTTCGGTTTCCCGCGTTTCCCCCTATTCATTCTATTACTGACCATGTGACTCTGCGAATAGTTGGCTAAATGTATATGGAACAACTGGTTTTTTTCGCGATTTCGATGTTGAAAGCAAGAGTTGTTTGTATTGACCTACCTATTAAAATGGCTTTAGTTCGACAGCCACTAAGAATTCACCGTGTACTATCCGGTCTCCCTAATCTTCCACCTTCAGGGTCGTTTTTGTACTACACTGTCGATGACTACCTTTAGCCTGTTGACCTGAGACCATTTAATACGGGACGTGGCATAGCGCAGATTTAGTACTGAAAACATTCTGCCGTTTTTCGCGGGGGGTGAGGCTAACACGCATAGCGCACATTTACTCACTCGTGCACACTGTTGCAAAAATTTTAATCGCTATTATGAGCGCACACTCGCTCGGCTAACCATATCGTTGTTTCTGTCGCAAAATTTGTAGATGAAAAATTGTATTGTTATGTGAAACAGTTTATTTGAATAGAAAATTACTTCCGTGTGATAAGCAACTCCGTTTTAGGATAACTTTAATGTTTCTGGTCGTCGGTTACAAGAAAACACTCCGCAACCAATATTTTTTACGAGGTCCGCTTAGCGACAGATACGACTTCAAAATGGCGGTCGGTCGTCGCGGCGAGCTGGTTATAAATTGACATGAACGTTTGTTCATGTACTTTGGCAGAGGGGAACGCGTTCGCTTGCCACGTCCCGTGTTAAATTGTCTAAGCTGTTGACCAATAGAATTCTGAGTGAAAATCCCAGAGTGATGCAATACAATTGCCTTAGCAAACATTACCCGTAAAGACATAAACAATGCCCTTTTTTTACAAATTGCAACCAGATGCCTTACAGAACAAAAGAGGGTCTTCTGTTGGTTAACAATAAAGAAGGTGGGGTCAACAGAAAGGGCTCGCTTCAAACGAAAAATTTTTACTGTAAAGTTTAGGAAGACCTCGATAGTACATTCACCAAACTCAAACTATCGACCCGAGTCCGGCCCTGCGTGCGCCATGTTGACACGCCACTACACGTGTTTCACGCACCGTGTTGACGGATGGGGTGCGGAGTGCGGCCCTGTGGTGCTCGCGCTAGCTAATTGGGCACTGAATTATGCGTTCATGATATCGCATGCCGTTTATCTAGATGACGTGATTATTGTGTATTTCATTTAATACTAGCAAACCCGGCGAACTCCGTTTCGCCACCAGATGGCTTCGTTTTAAAAGATTTTCCCGCTTTTGTGTTGAAAATTTTCCTGAATTTTCTTTGCTATAAACCTCACGGAGCCCGAGACCTTTCCAACGAATGCAAAACCGTGGAAATCGGTTCGTGCGTTCTGGAGTTATAGCGTCAGGAAGGAAAACCCGACTTATTTTTATATGTATAGTAGATTATCAAAAGGAGAGTTACACTTTTTAACTACACACGGGTCCACGTCCGGAAGCCTCCTCGTGGCGGACCCTGGTAATGTGGTGGGGAAACTTACTCGGCGGGTGTGTGGCTTTTGATGTCAAATGTGTCCCTTTGGCATTCGAAGTCATATGCCATCGTCGAGTTGTTTTTGTTTTCCCACCACGGATAGTTCCGGACGGCCCTTTTCAGGGCCACGACCGCGCCCGGAGTCCCCCGAGTGCGGTCCGATGGCTGCTCCCGGTGTCCTCGTTGCGAAGGACGCGCCAGGTCGAGCAGCCGTCGGTGGAGGAGTGGCTGCTGGCCACTTATTGGTGCTAGGAGTGCCTTGACGGGCAACGTTGGGACGGTCTCTCTAGTTGCGCTCATGTGCGCAGCAGATCCCGAGCCGTCGTGTAACGTGCGCACTGAAGGTCAGACCGGGGAGGATATTTAGTGGGTTTGGAGGGAACGCCTTTACTTCGAGTCCCACATATCCACTGCTGTTGGCATCACCCCGCAGGGATGATGCGTAAATGCATTTGACCTCCCCGACAACAAAAAAGGTTCTCATCATATAAATTTTAATCTTAGATAATTTACCTGAGTTTTATAGTATTTTATATTTACCTATCAATATATTTTATTTACCTTTTTATGGCATTTTACTATCATCAGAGGGTTACAGATTTTTCCTTTTTGCTTGTTCGATTTCATTAAATTTGGTTGATTTTTCGTAAATTTTCCGATTTTTTTACTTTCTCGTAGGTATACGTAGTATAGAGGAAGTCTTGTAATCGTAAAAAAATTCTAGAGGTCGAATTTTTTTACGATTACAAGACTTCGACGGATTTACACGTTTTGGACCTCCCTGAGTCCAAAAATACCGTTTTCGGAAGTATGTCTGTGCGTGTATCTGTGCGTTAGCACGATAACTCGAGTATGCTTTAACTTATTGCAACCAATTTAACATGCATATGCATCAAAGTATAAGGTTTCAATGTTTCATTCAACTTTTGAGTCGTCGTTCACGATAGCTAAGCAACCAAGTGCGCGGTCGGTACTCGGATGGGTGACCGAAAATTTAACATGCATGTTATGATATTAAAATATTCTATAAGGTTTCTATCAAAAGTCAAGGGGAGACCACTCCCGATTTTTTCTTAATGTATATTAAGCATTCTTTCTTCGACGTCGGCTAAAGTCCACCCAAACATTACGTTGGTCAAACATACGGAACCCGATACAAGCGATCGCTCTGACCCTACAGTTTACTGAAGCACTTTGCGCGGTGTAGTGTTACTTAATTTGTTGACGGTCCTTGTGTTGCAGATTGCAGATACTTTTAATAGAATATACACAGATATAATGTGCTTACACAGTTACAGTCTTACCACAAACACAAGGGAGCGAGGACGTATGTGCAGTATGGACCTTGAGAAAAATATTGTATATACAGTCGAACCAACTGAATTATGACCCACTTGGCCGATCATTCCTTTAGAATCATAAATTTTGTTAGGTTTTCTTCGCTATCATGCGTGTTGCACTTAGTACGTTTTAAATATGAATAAAAATGCGTCATTACGGGTCAGAGATCTATGCAATTTTAATCTTTCTTATCACTGCACTAAAGTCTCAATTGGAATTTTAAATAAGATGTCGTTCATAATCTAAACTCTTTTCACTACTGAGAAAATGGAATAACTATTATATTTTTAAAAATAAAATGACGTTATGTGTCAGATGTCAAGTAGTAGTCTGAATAAATTTTAAAAAGCCATATTTATTTGACACTGTCAGTGTCTAACAAATTGATAACAGGTTCGTTACTTAGAAATGTACGTTCAAGCGAATTTCATCCTACTTTGTATAGAGTGACTGTAGGAAAATGATCTTAAGGTGGGTCATGATTCAATTTGGTCGACTGTACATCAATATACCATTTTTGACTTGGCGTTAAGTAAATGGCAATAAACTTTGCCACGCTCTGGCCGTGGGCAGCACGGCCAGAAGTGCAGAATAGAGAGAAATAAAAGAGTGGTTAACTTTAACACTGTTTATTGTCTCAGGGCGTGGGTACTAGGTCTTAGCTCGGCGGTTCCCCTCGTTTGCAAAAAAGTGGGACTTAGCTTCGGCGGTTATCGCAGGAAGCAACAGGAAACCCGACACGTCGACTACCAGCGTGGTCGGCGTGGGTTCAACTTTAGCCGCGGTAGCACAGCAACGGAGCAGCAGGGTAGGCGGCTGCCCGTAGATAGGATCCCCTAGTTTGGGGAATCGCGCACAAAGGATATCTAATGATAACAGTAGCAAAGGATTAACGATGGCTGTCGAAAATGGAAGAGAGCTACTTTCTCCAGACTACGTCTTAAATAGGAAGATTCTTCAAGAAAATTCTTATAATTTTGGTGGGAGTTAAGATATATTGAATCAGATTGGCGCCATTTTGCTGTTTCTTTTTTTATGTTACGAGATGGCAAACTAGCTTGCGGCCCACCTGATATTAAGTGGTCACCGCCGCCTATAGACACTTGCAATATTAAGTGTAAATCACTTAACACGGCAAGTGCGTTTGCCATCCTGGGGACTAAAATGATATGCCCTCCATGCCCAGTAATTACACCGGCTACCTTTCTCTTCAATCATAAACACAGCGAACTGCTTCACGGCAGAAATAAGAAAGGCGGTGGTACCTACCCAGACGACCCTACATATGGGTCTACCACCTAGTAATTTGGAGGGACTGTATGACTGTCAGATGTGGCTATGTGTAACCAACTGTTACCTAAAGCTCTGCTCAACCCCTTCTGGGATGTATCTATGTAATACTTACAATTTTTTTTGCAAGGGGTCGGTGCAGTATAATTTGATATCAACAATGCTTTTAAGGATACCTAGGGCTAGATTGTTACCAACCCTCTTTGGAGACGACTGATATCTTTCAACAGCACCCGGGACCACCAGATTAACATGCCGACGAAGCACGGAGGAAAAAATTCTACCACCTAGTAAAACCTTACTTCTTAGTACTTTGAGCCGATATCATCCGAATTGCTGACAGCGTCCTCCTTGCACATACACTCACAAGGTTAAGTGCCACAGATCAAACAGGCAGTCTGTTGCGCCGCATGCGTCTGACATAACTTTTGGCGGGAGTGTGTCGCGCACGTGCCGCCGCCATCTGCGTCGCATCGATCGGAACTACCCTCAGATATACTTATTTATTATTTATTTTTAAAAGCCATGTTAGTTTGCTTAATAAGTTGTTTATCTTTGAGAGTGAAGTACTAGGTTTTCATTTGAAAGTTTGGTGGAAGCGGCCTTCACCCTTTCTTGTTTTTTTTGTGTAATTATTTAATGGCTTTGGAAGATATCCATCAAGCCTTGTCTTTAGTAATTTTTATTCTTCTTTCTTTATATTTGCGTTAAAATATGGGTGTCACACATTTTAATGCATCTAGTGCTTGGCAAGCAATGCATGGCAACAGATCTCATGATGGCGACTGTTGAGGAGGAATCGAACTATACAATTCTCATCGTCATACATGCCACAAAACATTTATTTAAATAATTTCTCTTTACTGCACCTCAACATGGATACTTGTGTAGTAAAACAACACCACTTTCACGGCATAAAATCCACTCCAAAACATTTTTTTATCGAAACAAAAATCTTCCTCCTGATGCCATGGTTTCGGCCCATACACCTACCCTTTCATAAGCGTTTCCTGCCGATTGTATAATAAAATTATGTTCTGACGAACCAACAGATGCTGCCAACATCTTACTATCACCTCACCAGCTCGCTATCGACAGGACAACAGCGACAGACAATTTTATCCTCACACATTGGAACTGTTGAAGCCATGTGATGCCGGCAGAGTAGGATAGCATCACCCCATATCCTCCAATGGGTGTCGTAGAAGGCGACTAATGGATCAGAAAAGAGGTATTGATCACCTTATACTCCGTCCACCAACCCGCATTGGGCAAGCGTGGTGGACTACTGCCTTCGATGAGAAGGAGAGACCTTGTGTCCCAGCAGTGGGTCGAGTTATAATAGTAGTTTATGCAACTGTCATATAATGAAGCAGCGAGTTTCATAATAGTAACGAGTGTTTTAATACCCGTGTTATATGCAGTTGCATACACTACTTTATCTTCACTAATGCTTTTACTCTTGTTGTTTGATTAATTGCATTAGTGAAGATAAAGTAGTGGCGTCCGATTTTTCTGGCAACAAACTATTTGTTGTGGCTTTTTGCAAATTATTAGGAGTCAAATTTTTTGTATGGGTTAGATCCCTTTGCCTTCCCGAGTATTTAAGAAAAATAACTGTATCATAATGAGTCGAACCGGTGTTACTTATAATGGTCATTATGTTACAGGTTGCTGTATCATAATGAGTCGAACCGGTGTTATAATGGTCATTATGTTACAGGTTGTTTTTTTTAATTTTAATTTTGATTATCTGTATTAAAAAGTATGTCATTTTATGTTCACCTTTGATATCGTAATTCGAATATTATGACATGAGTGTAGATAAAGGCTGTTATTATATGATGATGGCATTGGAACAGAGTTGGTCACATATGTACAGTACCTATGTTTTAAGAATTAAAAAATAATCTTTATCTCTGTTTCTCAAGCACCCGTCTCGCTCGCACACCATGTGACGGGGCACGTGTCGGTCACGTGACCACTTGTCAAGATTTTCCATGCATAGAACTTTAGCTTATGGGATTGAAAAGCAATGTTTATTCGGCGTACCGAACTGTGGTATAATTTTATTGCAGCCTTTTATGGGGAGTGGCGTTGCAGAATTTGTGTTTTGATTTTAATTGGTTTTATCGTTCACTAGCATTTGCAAGCGGCTTCGCTTGTGTTGTTAGTATTGTTATTAAGTTATTTTTCTATACCTCGGGAGTAGTATTTTTCTGGAAAGTTTCCTATTCTAATGATGGTTAGTTTTATTCGTTTTGAATATACAAGGTGTTTGGTACATGGGGTATGAATTTTGGGGTATTGAAATATTTCAGTGTATCTTTTCTAGAATTAAAAATATTAAAAAAAAATCCATAAGACCTAATTTCTTAGCATTCCATTCAGAGAGCGTGTGCCGGATCCTAATGTTTACAGAGGGGGAGCCAGGAGCAGTGAGGACTCTGGTGTGGGTTTAAGGGACCGTCTTATATTTTATCAGTGACAAGTGTATGCCCAGTGCGCATACATGCCGCCAGTTCGCCGTCGAATAATGTCTTACGTATGTTAGAAAGAAATATAAGTTTTTCTTTCAAAATGCCGTCTGTTCAACTGTAACATGCAATCATTGCAGTGAATCAGTTATTTATCAAGTAATGGAATAACTTTTCACACGTAAGAACCGAAAAACTTAGATTATTTAAAAACAATATTTAAACAAGTCCTTATGACGCGCGCTATTAATAGTGTATATTACGGCATGCTCAACTAGAACCATGTTATGTAGTACGGCCGCTGATCGCGACACTCGGTCTTCATATGAACTCGGCGATTCGACCGATCTCCTTAGATTGATATATCTGTGCCGTGCACCATTGCTACGGCTGCGCAATGAGAGGCAATAATTATACTTTTTTTCCCCCCTTTGTTTATTTTTTTATTTTATTTTACAATTTAATGTAATTATATTGACTAATTTGATTTGATTTCAATTTGTACCTACTGTTATTGAATTATTAATTTTTTTTTTAAATGTGATTATAGTATTTAAATTTTGACTGTGACATTATTGATGGTAGTTTTGTAATGTTCTTTTTAATTTTAATGACTAAGTGACATATTTTTTTTTATTATTATTTTCTTATTTCTCTTCTATTTTAACTTTATTTAATAGTATTAATGTTTTCAATGAAATGTAATAATTTCATTTGATTTGAATAATTTAATGTCTAATTTAATCTGAAATTTAATAATTTTTTGATTTTAATTATACTTCTAACAATATTTTAAGTGCTTTCTTCCTAAATATTATGTACTATAGGTTTATGTGGCCTGATAATAAATGATTTTTTTTTATTTTTTTATTAACATCTCTCACCTTTAGGATATAGTTGTAACGTCGTGCCCTATGGTCCAACACTGTCGGTATGGTCCGCAAATCAAAACACGTTTCTGTCACTATTTTATTGAGATATTAAACAGGTTCTAAATCACTACATAGAATAAAACAAAGTCGCTATCCGCCGTCTGTCTGACCCTATGTATGCTTAGATCTTTAAAACTACGCAACGGATTTTGATGCGGTTTTTTTTAATAGATAGAGTGATTCTTAAGGAAGGTTTATATGTATAATACCTACATACATATTTACATAAGCATTGCACCCGTGCGAAGCCGGGGCGGGTCGCTAGTGGTATATAAAAGGCACTAATTTTAGTGCCTTGATATAATTTTATGTAAGCGTATTAAGTATAGTAATATTATGGCCCAAGCCGAGGTCAAGAGCGCGACCCTTAGATAATAGCAATGTGTTCTAGGACACGGTCAGCAATGGAATGAGTCAAATAGCGCGAAAATGAACCAAATGTCATGATGAATGATGATTTTGAATTTGATTGATACTTTTTAAAATATTGCCAGTCATAATGAAGACGATGGTACTATAACATACCACGTTACAGAGTGATGCCTCTGGTGTCGTTCTTAGGCTGCAATGACCATTAAAATCTCTACTATTGATGTCTATAGGTTGTAGGTGGTAATTATTTCTCTTACCAACCTCACAACAATAAAAACGGTAATCCTCCTTCAGGTCAATACCTATGAAAAATCACAGTGCGAGGTGCGAAACTGCGAACGCCAAAATAAATATTTCTAATGGTCCAGCAAAAAGTAGTAAGCCAAACGATTTTGTACCTTGTATCAAGGGGGATTAGGCGGGGGCTATTGACTTTGCACTGTGGTACAGCACCTTCACTGTATGTGACGTATGCTATATTTATTTACACGCGCGCCACCCACTGGTCCCGCTCTGTTACGTTCAAAAAAATATACTTCTATTTTTTCGGAGTGCATTTTATTGCTTCGACTGTGGTTAGGATATATTTGGTCTAACGATTAGGGAATTCGGACTGTGTAGTTATTGAGCTGACGTAAAGATATTGTTTTGTACTCACAGCATATTTGTTACAATCAAGGAGGAAGTCGATGGGGCCATGGTCGTGTAACGATAACGAAAGTTAAGCAACCAAGAGCGCGGTCGGTACTCGAATGGGTGACCCTTTTTTTTTAAACTCCTTACAAACTTCCTTCGTCGTCACGTTAAGCTGGTGAACCCAGGTGCTGTAGAAAGATAGCAGCCGTCCCCAAGCAAGGTTGGTGTCAGGTACACGGGTGTTCAATTAATATTAAACATTAATTTATATTAACATAAAATAACTTTTTACATTTGTATATTTTAGACAGCCACACTAAATTCCTATGTAATATTTTTTATATGTGGCAACTCTCTCTCTCAATTCTACTCCGCTGCATACATGCTGTACATATTTTAATTAATTACAAATAAAATAGTATTTGTACATTTTGTACTTGCATTTTTACTCCTACACGGGCATAAAAATCTAATGCCAAATCCTTTAGCAGTATTGTAGATATCAAGACATAGGTACTGAACCGACCCCAAATAAATAGGGTAGCAGGGTAGGACGGAGAAGAAATTTGTTACGATCATTCGCTATACGCAAGAGCGTGCTCGGTAGGTTGAAAAACAATATTAAAACAATATAATATTACAAACTTATAACAAGTACTTTGACTCAATTGATATCTTCAATAGCAGTAAGAATAAATTTAAGACAGATGCTTATAAGGTGTTAAAAAGTAGGAAGAACTGAATCATAGCCTTATATATACATGGAGGAAATACTACTTATATGTTATGCCCACACACATACACTCACACACCAAACACACTACACACATACCACAATTACACCACACACTCATACCTACTAACCCTCTTAAGTTTTTGTACAATATAAAGTAAATCCTTAACTAGATTTAAGACTTACTATCATAATTTACTAACTGTATTCAATGATCTGTGGATTTTGTAAAATAAATAAATAAAAAATATCCGCAGTCCAATTACCGAACTATAGCAACCGGTAGCTAATTGTACAACTGCAACGCGACTGCTACTAGTTGCGGTTGCTTTTTTGGTATTACGGAAACAAATCGCATAGTGGTCGCACGATAAGTGCATTTGAGACCAAAATGTATGGCAACTAGCCCCACTTGACATTACACTTTTAATTTGTTAAGTTGCCGCTTGGGGCGCTATCATAGCAATGTACGTTCCGTAATACGAATTAAAGTTTTGCTAGCAATAATTGTACAATTAAACAACTTGCGACTGTCACTTTGAGATCGCTAATAAGACTGCCGTAGCGAGTTGGATATTGTTGTTTTGAGTACAAACCTACTCCCTACCTTTTAAGGACTACGAGTTCTGGCTTATGGTGCCACTCATAGAATTATAATTACTGACGTTTATGGATTGGCAATGAATCGACTAAGACCAGACAAAAAAAATGCACCAATGTGTCAGTAATATGCATGTGTGCGTGAAAAATGGTACTGCAGTCTGACAGTTGCTGTCTTTTCTACGTGAGTGACAGGCCGACCTAGGCCGCCTGCGTGTATACGTGTATATTATACAGGTGTAAAAGACAAGAAAAGTCAAACGAGAACCATGTATTCTGTTCACCATCATAACTATTTTTTTCCTTTAGACTATACCTGGGAAATTGATAGTTACGATTTTATTGAAGGTCAAAGTCATAATTTTTTTTTACATTTTTTTACGAAAACTTCTTCTATACGTTATTTCTTAATTATTGTCCAAAGAAACATTATAATTTTTTTTAGTATTTCATAAAAAAAAATGGCTTCAAAACGTTAGCGTTCAATGTAGCTCACTCGATGCGCACGGACACTAACGAACGGGGCCGCCGTCTGGCAAAACTATCGCGGTTTTGCGAGTTGCGTGCGAGTTGAGCCCTTTACATGGCGCGGTACAATTTGCAATTTTTTTAAACACCAAAAAAATCGTTTCCTAGCAATATTTTTTTTGAAATATGTCTTATTTTGATGTATAGAATACATGGTTCTCGTTTGACTGTTCATGTCTTTTACACCCAGTATACGTGTTAGAAAGTTCTTTTTCTTTTACATTGCCCATCCACAGATTCCTATAGGTATCTATGGATACTACCTTATAGATAAATCTATTCCTATGCTATTCTCTATTTTATTCTGACGCCGTCTTGGTAGAGTAGTCAGTATAGCTGCCTACACATCAAGCGGTCTGGGCTCGAATCCCGAATATTGTGACGAACATGAATATTATTTGATGATTAATGGTTGTTTATACACTGGTCTGCAAAACAAAGTATACACTTTTAATATTATCATTGATAGAAAAAAAAATATCCTTAAAAAAGATCCTCGACTATGAAGAATTTTTCACAAAATTTAACTCCTTTTCGAGTCCTTTTATTTGAAATGTATATCTTGTATCCTACTTATAAAGTTACTAGCTGTGCCCGCGACTTCGTCCGCGTGTATTTCCCGTTTTTGCATTAGTCGTAGAGTGATGTTAAGGAGGTATGGCGGATGTGCGGGCGTTGTGAGACGATCCACATAGAATGGCTGTTTATGCGAGTTAGTCGAACAAAAATAAATGTAGAGAAAGAAATAAAAAGTCGCGTTTTCAAAACTTGAGCCTGGTTCTAAGAAGCTCTGTTTTGTTTGTGAATACGGGTGTTATGCTAGGAGAGTGTATATTAATTTATAAAAATATCTAATAATTGTCCGTTATCTAGTAGATACCTACCCGATCCTTAACACAAGTTCTTAATTAATGAAACCTAATTTGGGCTAGATAATTGATGTGAGCGTAGAAATATATCGACGGATAAGAGGTAATAGCGAATAATAAGCGACAAAAACCAAATTGTTCAGGAGATCAGTTTAAAGTTTCAAATTTCTGAAAAATTAACATAACTTTTTTGTTTATAGTCATAGGGTGAAAATTCAAACAGCTCTAGAATAACAAAAAATAAAAGCATCATTTGACATTTATATTTATTTGATTTGACTTTGTTTTTTATTACCTTTTAACCGTCGATATTATTATTATTCCGTAAGTAGTACCTCGACCTTACAGAAGACAACAAATAACACTACATTGAGGTATTGTGTTTCTGTTGGTGAGTAAGGTCGCCAGAGTTCCACGGGTAGGGAAGGGGACTAGGGTCTCGCGGAACGTCTATAGGCTACGGAGACTGGTTACCGCCATGGCAGGCCATATGCTTGTCTGACAATCAAATAGTATAAAAAAGATATTTCTGATCTGAAATGAAAAAATAGGTAAATTAAACCAGTTTCATTATGTTTTACCATAATTATATTTCCACATTAATTTATTGACATACATTTATTTAATTAACATTATATTACTAAGTCTTGGTGATTACACTAAATTTGAGATCTTTGGACTAATATTTACAATATTATTATATTAATATCTAAAGAGAAAAACAAAGATTCAATTGGTGTTCAATTTTTATTTTTACAAAAAAACCCTTTCATTATTATCTGTAAGAACCCCTGAAGTCGCAGACAGACATAATATGTCTGACATTATAAATAAAAAAAATAAAACAATTTTTATGGATTTAACTTGCATGTAATTAGATTTTACATGATGCTATTATTGACCGACGTTTCGTAACACTTTTCAGCGTTCGTGGTCACGGGATGACTAAAGACGTAGGTTGTTCATATTTTATAAATAGTTAAATCTACCGTCACTTTAATTATTAATTTGGAGTGTTCCGTTTCACGCAAACGGAGCTCACTGTGTCATTAGGTCTTGCTGTGTGGTGGTTTGCTTGAGTTTTAATAATTTTAATTACTGGATCCCAAGCAGGTGGTACGGCCCAACCATCTTCTCTATTGAAATTTGGGTGTTTCTTTATTTTAATAGCCTCGCGCAAGTACCAAGAATCGTCGGGCAATAATAACATCATGTAAAATATAATTACACGCGAGTTAAATCCGTAAAAGTTGTTTTATTTATAATGTGTAGTGCTCGCGCAAATCTAAGAGAACATATTATGTCTGACAGTTTATATCGCGTGTGTGGCACGCAGACATATTATGTCTGCCTGTTGATTGCATTTTTTAAAGTACCCGCGGAGGGGCCCCACCACTCGACGCCATTTTGGTGTTTTGCGGGTGCCACCCCAACGATTAAAAAAATAAGACCAAATGTATTTTGTATATCATCATCATATCAGCCTCAAACGCCCAGTGTTGGACATATGCCTCCCCCAAGGATCTCCAAACCGGTCGGTCTTGCGCTGCCCGCATCCAGCGGCTTCCCGCCACCTTTACCAGATCAGTCCACCTTGTGGGGGGCCTAGCTAAGCTACCAACTCTTCGTCTCCCGGTACGCGGCCGCCATTCAAGAACCTTCGCAACGGCCGTCAGTTCTCAATGTGCCCTGCCCACTGCCACTTAAGGTTCGCAATTCCTTGGGCTACGTCGGTGACCTTGGTTCCTGCGGCTCTTATTTCTGATGTGATCGTGCAGAGAAACTGAGTGACCTCGAGCCTTTTTATGAGGCCCATTGTAAGCGGTATATCAAACCATATTAATTCTTATTTAACCTGCCCTCTCCCAATGTTATTTGCGGTTGGCGTAATTATGTTTTCTTCTTTCAATCTCCTCGATCAGTCATCTCAACATTAACACCCTTCTTCGCCATATCACCATTCACACAGTCTATCCATCCTTTCTTCGGTCTTCTTCTCCTTCTGTATCCACCACATTCTCATTACTCTCTTTGCTACATCCTCATCATGTCTTCTCATTCTATACCCATACCATGTCAATCTGTTACCTCTCAGTCTTTCTGCAACTGCTACTTTCAAACTTTCTCTAATGTACTCATTCCTTACTCTGTCCATTCTTTGGTTATTACTCTACAGCCCCTCATCTCTTCTTGTAGTAATACTTCAAGAACTATTGTATTGTATAACAAAAAAGCAATTAATAGTGAATAACTTTTTCACCTTACCCCCATGTGACGGTAGCAAAACGGCCAAGCCACATATTTTGACTAATTTATTTACTATTTATTTTGTTTAACAATTTATGTACACACAAAACAATTACAGGTTTTTTTGATGAGGTACATCTTAACATACGCTATTCAGTTAAATGACGCTCATAATCCGAAAAACTTGAGCAGTTATGGTGAAATTTGGCTACAAGCCACATCTTGCATTGTCTCTAATAGCGTCATATGACCAGCCCTTAGTTTATAACAGGTGTAAAAGACATGAACAGTCAAACAAAAACCATGTATTCTGCTCACCATCATAACATTTTTCTTCCTTCAGACTGTACCTGGGAAATTGATAGTTACGATTTCATTAAAGGCAAAGTCTTTTTTTTTTAAGCTATTGCATAGCTTCTATCGCGGGCCTTGAGCGCGGGGACCGAATCCAGAAATTCCGTAACGAAAAAACCTTATGCTCCCCACTCTTTGTTTGTTTGTTTGGTTGAACCCTAAGATCTCAGCAACTACTGACTCAAATTGAAAAATTATTTTTTCGTTGGATAGTCCATTTATCTAGGAAGGCTATAGGCTATATAACATCACGATACGTCCAATAGGAGCTGAGCATCAATGAATAATGTTGCAAAAACGGGAGAAAAATATTTCTTTTCAAAGCTTTCACTGCGTGCGCTGCGTAAACGGTTAAAGTTACGTAAAAATCATGTATGACGGAATTGGTCTCCATTAAATTACCTAAAAAAAAGTTCGCGACAGCATATGTCTATCTTTTATGGTTGGCTCACTATATCCTTTCTTTTTGGTAATCAAATTTGTTTTAAAATAATGTATTATCTGCGATGGTGTTTTTGTATGCATGATATTATTCCTTATCAAAATAAATACATTATTTATCACAAGTATTTAATTTTGCACAAAATTGTTCATGACTTCTTTTGATTTCAATGAATATTTTAAGAAATATCATAGTTTAAAATAAACGGAAAATAATAAATTTTGCTTTTCAGAGATTTCTTTGCGTGCACTGCGTAAACGGTTAAAGTTACACAAAAATTATGTAGGACGGAATTATTCTCCTTTAAAAGTTATAAAAACAAGTTACAGACCGCATTTATCTATCTCTTAAGGTTGAATCGCTATAACCTATTTTTGTTAATAAATTTTGTTCTAAAATAATGCTTTAGATGCGAAGGTATTTTTGTAAACATGTTATTATTCCTTATCAAAATCAATACATTATTCATCACAAGTATTTAATTTTGTACAAAAATGCAATTTTTATGCCATGCAATAGCTTTACCGCGGCAGTCCCCGAGTGCCACACGTATTTTTCATATTTTTATGAAAACATAATCTATACATTATTTCTTAATTATTGTCCAAAGAAACATTATCATTTTTTTAGTATTTCATAACAAAAAATGGCTTCAAAACGTTAGCGTTCAATGTAGCTCACTCGATGTGCACGTCACAAACGAACGCGGCCGCCCGCCGTCTGGCAAAAATATCACGGTTTTGCGAGTTGCGTGCGAGTTGAGCGCTTTACGTTGCGCAGTACAATTTGCAATATTTTTTCACACCAAAAAATAAAAATCATTTCCCAGTAATTATTTTTTGAAATGTGTCTTATTTTGATGTATAGAATACATGGTTCTCGTTTGACTGTTCATGTCTTTTACATCCGTATATTAGCGGGTAACATTTAACTGCAAATCAAAGAATCTTCCTTTTGTATATCAAAAATACTGATTGCAAAGCAAAATAAATAACCCTAACCTACCCATCAGTAAGTACGTATATAAGACATTGAACTCTCCTAAAAACAGTGCACTGCTCCTGGTCATAAAAAATAACCCTAACCTACCTTTTTAGTCCCATAGCAGACGATGGAATTTTTGTCTGTTACAGTCCGCGACATGATCTTTATTACAAAGCGCTTAAAGTTAAACTTGTCCTCTTATAAAAATTACACAACCTTATTCTCTTAGTAATAAAGATCATGCAACGGACTGAAACCGACAAAAACTCCGTCGTCTATTATAGGCCTTATTTTACGCCCGGTAAATGTGATGTGCAATGCGTATATTTGATGAATATAAATTGATCGATGACAAGTTCTTTGATGTGTATTTAAATAATACAGTCTTTTAACTTATGGACTTATTTTTACGTTAACAAACGCGCAAATATTTTTAAAATTAGAAAATATACACTGAAAATCGAATCCAGCATCTTCCGCAATCCGGGCGGTCGAAATTTGTCAGTGCAGAATTCGACAATTATAAAGGCTGATAAGATGATAGAACTAAAAAAAAGTGATTTATTTTTGCCATTTGCTTAATCTTAATCTTACAATTAAATAATTACCAATTGCATTTAAAAGTTTCTTTTTACATTACAACGTTTAATAATTTACACAATCATACTTAAATTGTTTTTGAGAGAACAAAAGTCACTCACAGCTATGTTAATGACCGTTCAAAAATTAGTCAAAAAGAGTGCATAGATTATTAAGGGATGTTACGGAGCTTCGTTTATGATTCCGAAAAGTCGAAAGTTCCCATTGATTCCGATTTCAGCTCCGATAATATCGAGTCAGAGGTTATAATGAAGATCGGAATGAAATACGCAACCGCTGGCCAGGGCATAGCTAACACGAAAGAAAAAAAAATATAATGTACCAATGAACATTGTGTTCACCAATGTGAAAAAGTTGTTAATCACCTATCTATCATATATGTTGTGACCCGATCGTATAATTCGCCTGATCATGAAATGGGCATATCGTCTACCTACCGATCTATTAAAAGTTCTTGAAGGCCATGGATGTACCCATAGTTAGGCTGAGAGTCTATACAGGGTGACTGGGAGGACATTGGCGTCCTTTTAAAATGAGACTACTCATGATTCTGAAAATGCTTCTCTCAAATGTGAGACAAATCAATTGATTTAAAACATCAGCCTTAACTACCTACAAAGTCAATTCAAAACTAGTTTTGAAGGCGAAACACACACTAAATAATCTAGGAAAACACAACCTAGTCAGACTAGTGTGGGTACCGGGACATGTAGGGATTGAAGGTAATGAAAATCATGACAAACTAGCAAGGAAAGGATCGGCTCAAGATCTCAATGGACCCGAGCCTTTTGTAGGATTATCTAGAAGTACCACAAAAAATGGCACTAAAGGAGTATTGTCAAAAGAGGCACCTCATGGAATCGTTGTCCACTCCCCAACTGACACACTCAAATAAATTTTTAGAATCCTTATGGGCTACCTTAAAAGAGTGAGAAGAATCAGCAGAACCCAAATCCGCTGCCTCATAGGTGCATTCACTGGTCATTTGCCACTAAAAGACACCTGTGTACAATAGGCAAAGCTGATGACCCCATCTGTAGAATGTTTGGAGAGGAGGAAGAAAGAATGGAGCATATACTATGTGACTGCGATGAACTAACCAATAGGCGACTAAAGGGTTACCCTAAACCAGAGGACTTTATAGACCTTATTCCCGCTAACAACGTGACACTCATACAAAATGTTTTCGATGTTGCCGGGGATGCGTGACAAGGAAAGGGGAAGCACAAAAGATCCATAGGGTCGAAGTGCTCTGAGACACAGCCTCAGCCCCTTGCATAAGAATAAGAATAAAACATCAGCTGTTCTTTACAAAAGTGCAAGACCTATGTAACCAAAATATATGGAACAGCCGTAACAGGTCAATTGATTTGTCTCATATTGTCTTCCCAGTCAACCTGTATATTCATGCGGCAGGAGCAACATGGATAGGGGAGACAGAAAAGATCCTGAAAGGTCAAATTGCATCGTGAGGAGACTCACGGCTTCGTGAAAGCCAAAGTTAAAAACAGCAATCGAAAATAAATAAGGAAACTTCATGTTGGGAGATGTGGTCACTTCACCCTCGATATTATGTCTTCTTCTTCAGTAAGAATAACAAGAAAAGATAGTCGCTTACTCACTAATGACTAAAAAATCTTTCTCCACACACCTCATCACGAAATATACAGAAACTATTTTACATTACGCTAAAAATATTTTACACTTTCCAACCTAAAGTTAAACAGGTCATGTCACATTAATTTCCTCATCCGACGCGCTCGCGTCGCTCTCGTATTCATCTCCGTCCTCCATATTAGAAAATGGCGGTTCCCGCGCAAAGATGCCCGCCGCCATCTTGTCGTCGTACCTGTAGCTGTCACTCTGACAGTTGGACGTGGTTGCGTACATTTTGTTTTTGATTTCGTCGTTTTGATCGTCCGCTATGGGCGATAGCGGCGAGAGTTTTGGTTTGTCAGCTTCAGCGTCGGAGAGATCAGGATGGGGATTATTTTTGTTAGGGAGAGTCTGTTCCCTGGAACCTCCTGAAGCTAAGAGCTCCCTCTCCTTTGAGTTGCGCCACTTCATTCGGCGGTTTTGGAACCAGATCTTTACCTGTGGACAAAGAAAAATGTCTGTTAAGTAAGTAGTCAGATCGAGAGGCCAGGTTCAATCCACAGGGGAGTTCAGGACTCGGTTTGGCTGGGAGGACTGTTTAAAGCCCTTCTGGGTAGTTCACCATCATATCAAAGCTTTCCTGTAAAAGCATAAAAAATAATCCGTAATTTGGTCCCTTCGCCGTACCGGTGCAGTCAGGCGTATAACTGGCCGACCTCGAAGGTGATTCAGGCGAGCAGACTAGGTGTCCTCGTTAACCAATGAGGAACATAATGATGCCAAACTCTGTGTCCTGAATTACCTCACCGGGCAGTGACGTTAGAAGACATAAGGCAAGAAGAGGCATGTGTTAACTCGTTTCACGGCAACTTGGGTAAGATTCGGAATACGAATCCTTCGGAAACTGACAGTCGGGGTGCCGTAAAATCACAAATGTTTTACTTCTAAGTGCACAGTGGAAAAGGGGTTACAGAGTCACGTCATAATACAAAAAATATTTTTATTCGATAAAATGCTATTAACATCAAATCCATTATTTCTAAAAAAAATCTATTGCATTACAATTGATTAGTGTAATCTGCGCAAGGGCGGGATAACTGACTTTTTTTGGTTGCATTATATTTTTGTAGTAAAAACACATTTTTGGCTATAAATATCGGGGTGAGATTCATTGTACTGCTGACATCTTTTATTGATGACGTGAAGGCGGAGCTCAGTCGTATTGTAGAGATTAACTATTTGTTTTTATTAGTTATACGGTGATATTTTAAGTTTCAATGTAAGATGTTTGTCAATGTTCAACCTACGATTTATATTATAGACCTCCGCAAATCCTAGCAAATTTAAGTCACTAATTAGTAAATCATACTAAAGCTTATGTTTATCGCATAGTATAATATATTTCCGGGCTGACACCTATTATCTAGCCCAAATTAAGTAACATCAAAAACTTGTGTTATGGATACTAGATTTCGGACAAATGTCCTACTAATAATATAAACGCGAAGGTTTGTATTGAAGTGTGTTTGTTACTGTTTCACGAAAACTTCTGAATGTATTTTCATATTTTTAATGAAACTACAATAATATAGCTCATACATCATACACCAGAATAACATAAATATAGGTAGGTATAATTTACTCTAATCCGGGCCAATAACCAATAATAACCAAGTAATCTAGATATTTTTTATAAATAAACCTAAATAAACAACCATGACTCGTGAACAAATATTCGTGTTCATCACACAAACCTATGCCACTGCCAGGATTCAAACCCGGACCGTTCGATGTGTGGGCAGCGTTTCTCACCACTCCACCGCGACGGCGTCAATAGTACAATACAATACAATACTATGAATAATAACGGAACTCATTGTAATTTTTTTTTCAATCGCTCGCGTCTACACGATGACAGAACAAAACTATTGTTACTTATTGTTGCAATAAAAATACGAGACGTAAAAATAAAACATAATAGTCAGTTGTCAATTTTGAGCGTGATTCATCACTCCGGCCCACTGTGCGGGCGTGATTTTATATGGTTACTAGCTGACCCGGCAAACGTTATTTTGCCTTACAAAAATGGTTAAATTACTAAAATGGCTATAAAAAAATAGGGGTTGGTGATAAAAAAGTAAAAATTTAGGGTTGTATGTATTTTTAATGCTGTATCATAAAAAAAAATATATTTTTAAAACTAAAATTGAAAAAAAAAATTTAGGGTGGATTACCCTTAACATTTAGGGGGATAAAAAATAGATGTTGTCCGATTCTCAGACCTACCCAATATGCACACAAAATTTTATGATAATCGGGAAAGCCGTTTCGGAGGAGTTTAACCACAAACACCGCGACACGAGAATTTTATATATTAGATAAAAAATATATTTATATATTAGGCTCTGTATAAAAACTTGGACAACCTATTTTTCATATTAATATTACAATACAATTTATGTATTTTTAAAATTTCTTACAGACTTCAAAACGTTTAAATTACTTGAATTCCTAATTAAAATCATTCGGTTATTTAGAGTAAAAAATCTATTAGTAATTTAGTATTTTTACTTTCTCGTAAACGTACGTAGTATAGAGGAAGTCTTGTAATCGTCAAAAAATTCGACCTCGAGATTTTGACGGATTTACATGTTTTGGACCTCCCCAAATCCAAAAATTTTTTTTTGGTATTATGTCTGTGTGTGTCTGTGCGTTAGCACGATAACTCAAGCATGCTTTAACTTATTGCAACCAAATTATCATACGTGTATGACATCAAAATATATGGTTTCTAACAAATTTTGAGCCGTCGATCACGAAAGTTAAGCAACCAAGTGCGCGGTCGGTACTCGGATAGGTGACCAAAATTTAACATGCATGTTAAATTTTGGTAACATCAAAATAATAACATTTCTATCAACCTTTGAGTTGTTTTTGGTATACGAGAAAGTCAAGGGGAGACCACTCCCGATTTTTATTTTTTATGCATGTTATATCTCTGTACGTTTTAGTGCCAGTTTTCGTTCTCGTGCTCGTTCGGTAGACGTTGGTATGTCTCCTGCACGCTGTCTAGACAAAAGCAACATTTTCCTCTACTTCAAAGGCATCGAACCACTGTATATTAAATAAGAATAGCGATAAATTACTCCAATATGATTCTAACTCAATCTCAAAATTTCTTTACTTATTAATTTACTTAGGTGTTACCTTCACAATTACTCTCTCAACAATTAATAAAAACTTTTTACCGTGTGTCATTCTGAAATCGAATTGACAAATAGGCGCCCGCCGATTGGCGTGTCCAATCAGCCATGATCGATGTTCGCGATCGGACGCGCGAATCATTTGTCAAACTTTTTAAATATCGAACTTGTATTTTTTTTTTTATTTTACACTTTTTTCACAGATTATCCAGCGCTAATTGAGACGTTGGGAATAGGTACAGCTGCGTGCCAAAGATGATGTGGAATGAAATAGTTATTATACCGTGAAATAGGGTTTTTTTAATATTTGTCTTGTAAGTATTTGTCAGTAAAGAAATAAGAAAAAATAGTTTTACTTTTCTACACTGTGCATCCATATTTTTTTTTTTGCTCAAATTAAGTATCTTTAAGAACTTGTGTTATGGATACTAGATAACGGACAAAATACATAATAATCTAGATATTTTTATAAATAAACTTAAATAAATATATAAACAACCATGACTCATGAACAAATGCTCGTGTTCATCACACTAACATTTGCCACTACCAGGACTCGAACCCGGACCGCCCGATGTGTAGGCAGCGTTACTGACCACTCCACCACGGCGGCGTCGATTTTTATCTTATGTAATTACCAAAATATGAGGGATCTTCAATAAAATAAAAAGTGAGAATGAGTATGTAGTCGGTAGCTTTTATTAAATGTTATTTTTATTTATTTTATATATTTATTTATTTATTTACCATTATCAGACATCATTACAGATCTTAATATCTAATGCGATGACTGAACAATAATTACTTAATTAATAGTCAACCTATCCTTATTATATATTTTTCTATATCATCGTCATCATCAACAGCTCATATAATGTCCCCACCTCGGGCTCGAGCCTACCCCACATTAGGGGCGGTTAGACCTTAGTCAACCACGCTGGCCAAGTGCGGGTTGGTCGACTTCACACGCACAACCTAAGAATTTCTTCATAGGTGTGTGCAGCTTTCCTCACGATGTTTTCCTTTAACGTAAAAGCGTCGAATAAACGTAACAAGTGGGTACAAAATATCCTGGGGATTTAGACAAGTAACAATCGTTTCATAAAGATAAGTTTTTTTTTATTAGGTCTACCAACAGATTTTTTTTTTTATTTATTTATTTGGCACGGTAACAAAATACAAATCAAAAACATTCAACTTATGACTACTTATAACACATTGTTAAATTTGCATTTCAATGACAACCGAGCACAACATTTGACTTAAATATGTTAAATTAGTTCATACGTATCTACATATTTTAACAATAGGGAGTGTTTTACTTTACGTTAGTGAGAAGTAAACCAACATTTTCTGAACACTTGATACTTTTTAAAAAAGATTTTAAATTCTGATGGAATATATCAAGGTCTTTACATAAAATATTAAAATTATTACACATTCTTATCAATGGACTATTATGGGATACATTGTTTCTTGTTAAGGGTGTATGAAAAAGATACTGTCTGCGGTTGGTTTTAAGTGAATACTTCAATGAAACATGGCACAACAAATCAGAGTCAAGCGCGGAATTAAGAATTTTATGCAATTTTGAGAGGTCACTAAGTTGCCGTCGCATGAGAAGTGAATCTAAATTAAACTTCATTGATCTGTCATTATATGTATTTAGAGTTTTACCCAAGCCCAACCTGAAACTTAGGCCACGAACGAACCGCTTTTGTATCGCTTCAAGTCTGTTTATATGATTATTGTAGTAGGGTGACCATATAACGCAACAATACTCAAGAATGCTTCTCACGAGTGTAGTATACAGAATAATTAAGCTTTCGCTATTTCTGAATGGTTTGGTGATTTTAGTTATAAAACCTAAGGTTTTCCTAGCTTTTAAGATGATGGAATCATAATGGGATCTAAAGGAGAGTTTGGAGTCAAACAAAACGCCCAGGTCACGTACACAGTCCACGTGTTCTAGTGGGAAGTCTAGGATGTTGTATGGAAAGATGATTACATTTCTTCTCTTAGTAAATTTAATGACTTGACATTCATTTATGTTTAAGGACATGTTATTCTTAGCGCACCAGCCGACAAGAGTATTAACATCTGACTGAAGCACAGCGCAATCCACAATAGAGTTTATACTATTAAATAGTTTGATATCGTCAGCAAACGCTAAACAATCACAGTTGAATGAATCTAGCAAATCGTTAATAAATATTAAAAATAGTAGAGGTCCGAGATTCGAACCCTGTGGAACACCAGATTTGGCTATAAATGGTATAGATTCATAACCACCAACTGTGACAATTTGAGAGCGATTTCTTAAGTATGAATGTAGCCATCGTAGAAGAGTGCGATGTAAACCAAGATGCTCAGCTTTGATACATAGTATAGCATGATCAACACGATCAAATGCTTTTGCAAAATCCGTGTAGACTGCATCTACCTGTCCTGTTTGATCAAAAATTGTGTTTAAAAAATGTGAGTAACTTAATAGGTTAGTAGTAGTGGATCGAGATTTCACAAATCCATGCTGCTTGGTACTAATCAATGATTGAAAATGCGCATACATATATTTATATACTAAGCTCTCAAATATTTTCGTAAAACAACTCAAAACACTAATAGGTCTATAGTTTGATACGAACCGCCTATCACCTGATTTGTATATAGGTACAATTTTTGTAGTTTTCCATAAGTCAGGGAAGGTACCGGTGCTTAGAGATTTATTGAAAATAATACCTAAAGGTCTTATTAGAGCATCCGAACATCGATGAATGAATATTAGTGGGATTCCGTCAGGACCAGCTCCCTTTCCTGTATCGATGTTAGATTAGATGTTTACAAAGATACATGCAAGCAGAGAGCAATTTAAGACCTAAACTGAATCGTTTAATTCGTACTATGACGCTATATCTACGCCACTCAAAGCGCTACTTTACAGCGATTCAGTTCAGAGGTGAATCGCAACCGCGGTATCATTCATTCAATTTGTATAAAGAATTCTTGTAAAAGCGTGTTTAAAAAATTAAATTCAAATAAACCAAAGTATTCCTAAATATAAAACAAATTAGCATAATATTCATTATTTTAAAAAAAAGACTCGTTATCAATCAACTTAATAAACGTAACAACCAATCATAGGTAAACACCACTTTCTTAACTATAGACAATTTTGAACACTAAGTTTCTGAAACTGACTATTATTTAATAATTAATTCAATTTCTTCAAAAAAATTATAACATAAGCAAGAAAGAGATGAAAAAGAGAACAAGAATAACTTAGGGCTGATTATAGATAAAACTATTCTTTCTTCTTTCATATCTACGCAACAATATATAATAATTTAACGCAATTTAATTTAATTAATTTTAGTAATCGAACTTAATTTACTTTACTTTAATCTATTCTAATTTAATTTAATATTAATTTATTTTACTTAGGCGAAGTATTTTATCTCTAATTTAGTAGTTTTTAAGTATTTTGTAGGTATCTAGTTTTAGTATCCCTTTTATAAAGTAGATTGATTAGTTTTTGTTAAGTAGTTTTTGATATAGTCTCAATGTTTCAAAGAATATTGTCACATTTAGGATTTTATTTATTTTATTTTCATTCCGTCCTAAGACTTCGTTAGACGCCGTCGTGATGGAGTGGTCAGTAAAGCTACCTTCACATCAAGCGGTCCGGGTTCGAGTCCTGGTAGCGGCAAATATTTGTGTGACGAACACGAATATACTAGGTGGTAGACCCATATGTAGAGCCGTCTGGGTAGGTACTTACCACCGCCTTTCTTATTTCTGCCGTGAAGCAGTTTGATATGTTTCGGATTGAAGGGAAAGGTAGCCAGTGTAATTACTGGGCATGGAAGGCATATCATCTTAGTCCCCAGGATGGCAACGCACTTGCAGTTTTAAGTGATTTACCATTAATATTGCAAGTGTCTATAGGCAACGGTAACCACATAGGACCAGGCCGCAAGCTTGTTTGCCATCTTAAGTATAAAAAATAAGAAATTAAATTGTTTGCGCCTTGCAAGTCATGGTTGTTTATATTTATCTAAGTTTATTTATGAGAATATCTATAAATTATTATGTATATTAAATATTAGAAAAATGCACTGAAAAAATCGACTTGCCTCAGGCGGGACTCGAACCCGCACCTTCCACAATCCGGGTGGACGCGTTGACCAATTTCGCCACCGAGGCACTGCTTTTCGCTGTCGAAATTTGTCAGTGCTTGGTGCTTATGTTTTTATGGTAAACATCGTTTCATCAAATCTTTGAAATTTGCACTTCCAAGACCCGAACGAAATATTTTTGCAAATATTTGACGCCCAGCTAAGATGAAACTACCTTACATTATGGAATAATTTTGTTATTTCGTTTACAAACGCGTAAATATAATACTAGAAAAATGCACTGAAAAAAAATCGACTTGCCTCAGGCGGGACTCGAACCCGCACCTTCCACAATCCGGGTGGACGCGTTAACCAATTTCGCCACCGAGGCACTGCTTTTCGCTGTCGAAATTTGTCAGTGCTTGGTGCTTATGTTTTTATGGTAAACATCGTTTCATCAAATCTTTGAAATTTGCACTTCCAAGACCCGAACGAAATATTTTTGCAAATATTTGACGCCCAGCTAAGATGAAACTACCTTACATTATGGAATAATTTTATTTTTGCGTTTGTAAACGCAAGTTTGTAAACGCAAGTTTGTAAGTCGATTTTTTTCAGTGCATTTTTCTAGTATTATATTTACGCGTTTGTAAACGCAAAAATAAAATTATTCCATATATTAAATATGTCCGTTATCTAGTATCCATAACACAAGTTCTTAATGATCTTACTTTGGGCTAGATAATTGGTGTGAGCGTGGAAATATATTAAAAAAAAATCAATTTAATTTCTTACTATTTAGGTTGCTACATGTGTTCCCATAAGGCTTTGCGGTATATATGTATGTAGTCAGAGAGTAAGTCAATCAAGTCACTGACACTGTTCACTAATTTGCACAATCTGGGTAAGTACTGTACTCGTACCGAGAACAGTCCTAAGCTGTGGACACAGTGGGGTAATTGGTGCTCTTGGAGAATTATCGCAATTCGTCTTCATCGGCCATATTGCTTGGTTCTACAGCGTATGCTTGCCCTACCAACTTACTTAGAACTACGATTGGCCACGTGATTTAACGATGGCTTCGGCTTAAGTCGATAACATACATTTTGTTCTTATAGAAAATCATTAGAATTGACCCTTGACTTTCTCGTATACCGGAAACGACTCAAAGGTTGATAGAAACCTTATATTTTGATGACATACATGCATGTTAAATTTTGGTCAGCCACCCGAGTACCGACCGCGCACTTGGTTGCTTAACTTTCGTGGTCGTCGGCTCAAAAGTTGATAGAAACCTTATATTTTGATGTCATACACGCATGTTAAATTTGGTTGCAATAAGTTAAAGCATGCTCGAGTTATCGTGCTAACGCACAGACAAACACACAGACATGTAAATCCGTCAAATTCTCGAAGTCAAATTTTTTGACGATTACAAGACTTCCTCTTCCTCTTTCTTCTCCTTTCCTTCCTTCCTTCCTTCCTCGTACGAGAAAGTAAATAGCAGATTGTATAACAAGGGAGCAAAATAGTATTTTTATGGCGAGGGCGCTACTTTGAAGCACGAGCGAAGCGAAGGATTCTAGAATTCCTCGCTACGCTCGGAATTCTAACGTAGAATCCTGAGCGCAGCGAGGGATTCAAAGTACATCGCCCGAGGGAAAAATAATTTGCTCTCGAGTTATACACTCAACTTTTCATCCCCTTTCTATGAGAAAATAAATAAGAGACGCTTTTATATAATTAATGAATATATTTAATTAAAAGAAGACATGTGAAATGAAGTAAAAATAATTACAAATTTATATTTATATTGGATACGCTAGCGCAATTATTAAAAGTTTGTCACGTTAAGTATTGTCACTGTTTTATTTGGGATCGATATTGTTGTCGATTCATTTACATTTTGAGTATTTGTACGACGTTGTTAGCTTCTATAGGTATTGTTTCAGGAGTTAATGCATTATCACTTTCATAACTCGAGGTAGTAGAACTCATTATTTTTGCAAAATACAATAAAATACGTACTGAGGTAACAAGAACAGAAAAGTGATTCGCGCGCTTTTGTTTTTTTTTAGCTAGTGCGGTCCCCGTGCCGTGCTGCCAACACGTACCAGCCAGTAATTCACACAATTTGCGTTCGATTTCTATGAATGATATAATAGGTTGGGGAAAAAGTTTCTTCGCATTTTTTAAGAAAATTCAAAACATTTTTTAATATAGTTTATTTACATTTAACTAAAGTATGTAGGTACCATTTTGTTCGATAACTTTTTGCCATCTTGTAGGTAGGGACATGATCCCATTGCTATAGAAATTTTGAGACTTCTGGTCAAAATACCGCGACAAGTGGTTTTGGCAGTCCTCTCGTGATGTTAACCTGACACTGCCTAAAGAATTCTGAAGAGACCGAAACAGGTGGAAATCTGAGGGTGCAAGGTCAGGACTATACGGCGGATGCATTAACACCTCCCAGCCAAACTCTCTTAATTTTTGCTGAGTGGCTAAAGATGTGTGAGGTCTAGCGTTATCATGATGAAAAACCACACCCCTTCTGTTGATTAATTCCGGCCGCTTTCTCTCAACTTCTTGCTTTAATCTCATCAGTTGTTCGCAGTAGAGTTCAGAATCGATGGTCCTGCCTGGTGGTAACAGCTCATAATGAATAATGGCCTTCCAATCCCACCACACACATAGCACCACCTTGTTGCGAGTTAACCCGGGTTTCGCCACAGTCTGTGAAGCCTGACCGGCCTTTGACCACGACCTTTTTCGCACGGTCTTGTCGTACGTGATCCACTTTTCATCACCAGTTATCAGCTTCTTCAAAAATGGTTCGGTTTCATTACGTCGTAATAAAGAATCACAAATGAGTACACGGTTCATTAGGTTTCTTTCAGTGAGCTCGTGAGGTACCCAAATGTCGAGCTTTTTTGTGTACCCAGTTTTTTTCAAATGCGCCAAAACTGTTTTGTGGTCTATTCCCAGTTCTTCAGCTACGTCGTAACTACTGACATGCCGATCTTGCTCCACTTTTTCAAAAATGGCATCCATTTTATCTGTAATAGGGCGACCAGAGCGACGTGCATCTTTGACATCAAAATTTCTGGATTGAAAACGCTTAAACCAAATTTGTGCTACTCTCACAGACACTGCACTAGGTCCATAAGGGGCCATCCATAAATTACGTCACACGAATTTTAGGACTTTTTAACCCCTCCCCCCGTCCTTGTCACAGGTTGTCACATTTTTAGAACCCCTCCCCCCTGATGTGACGTCACACATTTTTTAATTTTATGCATGTATTTAGAAATAATCAAAAGAAAACAGTTATTTTAATTGTTTCTTATTTTTATTAAATAATCTTTCAACCAGACCTCTCGTGAATTTTGTGTCTAACTTGCATTACAACGCCGCTCTAGAAGTTGATTGTTATTGCAAGAGAGATAATCTCATAGCGAGAGTGCTAAATTATTAAAAATATAGATCGAGTTCAAAATTTTTTAGATTTTTTTATTCACATATAAATTTCGCGTTTTAGTACTTTAAATTTTAACATGTAACGTCACAAAGCTTTTGACCCCCCTGCCCCGTGTCACACAATGTCACATTCTGGTGATACCCTCCCCCCCCTTTAACGTGTGACGTAATTTATGGATGACCCCTAAACATCGCAAATTTTTTTCGCGGCTTGCGTTGCATTTTTACCTTTTTTGTAGTAAAATTTTAAAATGTATCGAATTTCTTCATTAGATTCACTCATCTTGGCGGTACGAAAAACAAATGAAAATCACACATTTTCCTAATTTGAATTTGGAATTATGTTCTTTAAAATTTAAACTTTCAATGATACCAAAACCAGCCAGATACAAATAATATAGCCAAAGAGATTTTATTACAAGTTTATACATACTATAATGCGAAAAGACTTTTTCCCCAACCTAATATGTTCTAAATTCAAATCTCTTTTACGCCCGCTAAAAAGTTCTTATCGGAAAAGAGCTATTTTTTTCCCACTTATAGAGGAACAAAGCGACACTTTTCGAATAGAAGGGATGAAAAATATAAAGTTATGCATTTTTTCCGATTGGCCTAACCGAGGCTAAACTTTGGCTTTAAAGCAGAAACACAAGAGGTTTTGAATCTAATAAAAATATTAATATCTTAATCGGCGCATCACTATTAGCATAATCCGTCACGGCGTCATCTTGACCGCTCCTCGGAGGGCGACAATATGCCGCCGGCAGCTGACGCGGGCCCTATTTAGCTGCTAGTGATGTGCACGGGAAATTGCGAGATATCGATAAAAATAATTTGATTTTGTAAAGTATATTTTATTATGTTATTTGAAAAATTAAAGGATGTTTTTTGAGGCAATTATATTTAATTTAATTTTAATGTGTTGTAATAAGGTATACAAATGAAATAAGTCCGTGGTACGAACATTCAAAGAAAATATACATGAATGTGGATGGGTCGGGTATTAGATTGAGCTAAGGACAGAGGCTACTTTTTATCGCGAAAAAAGGCTTGATGTGGTTGAAATAAAGGATGAAAGTTTGTTTTTGAGTTTTTTTTAGTCCGTCATTATCGATGATAAAACCATGTAACTTTGGATTTTTAGGCACTTGATAAGAAATAAATAAATATTTGCGTCGCTAGTGTTTTTGATATTTTGATCCTTGTGCGGTTGTAATATGTACTTAGGATGAAAGGGGATGTATGGGAGTCCAAAATGCTGCCCAAAGTAACTATTTCATGCGAACGAAGTCGCAGGTAAAAGCTAGCTATATTCATATATTTCATTTCCTATTTCAGCCGTGAAACAGTTTGCTGTGTTTCGGATTGAAGGGAAAGGTAGCCAGTGTAAATACTGGGCATGAGAGGCATTTCATCTGAGGCCTCAGCATGATAACGCAACTGCAATCCAAGTGATTTTTTCCTTGTTATTGCATGTGTTTATAGGCGACAGTATCCACTTAGGTCGTTTGTCATCTAGTAAATATAAATATATATTAATATAATACATAAAGATAAAACATTGGACCGTTTTCAAGCTTATTGCGCGTACGGAAGAGTGCGAGATTTAGCATAATTAAAGTATGTAGACTGAAAAAATAAATTTACTAAAAAAATGTGTTAAAATTAAATATATTATATGATTGAATAAAAGCGTTGGCACTATTCGCGACTAACGACTAGTAATAATAAATATGCTTTACTACTATGCTTCATACTAAACAACAAAATAGTTAAGTACTTCAAAAAACATTTAATTTTGTACCCTTTTTAAAATTGCTTATTCAATTACTAATACTTAGATCAATGAAACTTTATCGATAACTGTAGTCTGCCCCATCCCTACGCAAGACAGGGGTGTCCCAACGCCGGAATTAATTACTTTTCGACATATTCGCTTTTATTGCAATTTATACATATAATCTGAGTCTGATTGGGACATAAAATGGAGGGAGGGGAGTAACTTGTTTATATTCTTGAGCGAGGTTTAGCACCGCTGACTAACTTTACCCCAAACACTTTATCGTTCTTGACATAGAAGATTATATGTGGGTAGTAAAACATGCAGGGTTTTATGGACCTGGAAGGTGACCAATATAGACATCCGGATCCAAGTTTTTATTAACGCTGCTACTCCATCTTGCATTTGTATAGCACACTCAGAAAACGAGAAAACCATTGATTTTTCTTAACACGATACTACTGTACTCAGGTTACAGGCGTTTGAGGGTTTTATGGGTTTAGCTAAAGTCTTTGATACGGCTCACTCTTGTGGACAAGTTGAATCGCATAGGAGTTCCAGGCATTGTACTGAACATTTTTGGGGACTTTTTAACTGTTCGCACGTAACAGGTCAAGATTGGAACAGGTGAGGTGCTCTAGTAATCTATGGAGTTCCGCAAGGAAGCATTCTTGGCCCTTGGCCTTTTCTTGATTTACATAAATAACATTTGTCAGAAAAAAATATGAATTGCAAAATGCGAAACTCTAATTCACATAAGAAACCAATAGTTAGAGAGACACATATTGAGATGATATCAAACAATCCAAGCTGAGAATATCTTATCATTTTAGACAGTGCCCATCATGTGACTGAACTTCTGTTAAATTTAGTTAGGATGTGTCGCTCGTATAATGAGTTGATAAGCAGTGGCACAGATATTGACATATTCAAGTGCAATTTCCCAAATCATAAAAGGGCAATATCAGACTGCCTGAAAGAAGAAACTTACCCTGCCCCATTTGACTAATTTTGGTGAATTGGTTTTTTTTTAAAATGTTATTTGTATTGTATAATTGATTTGATTTTCTTTTATTTTAATTGTAGTATCTAATTTTTAGTACTTTGTACCATCCAATGTTTTTTTAAGCCTCAAGTCTTATTGTGCATTTTGTGTACACTAAGTTAGGATTACAATCTAGAACAAAGAACAAAGATCCTTAGTTTTTAATCTTGATTTGATTATAATCTGTCTGTGTACCTATATTAAATAAATAAATTTAAGCTTCACATTAAGCATATTTTAATGAAGAAAGCGTATTATGAAGTTCAGGAATATATAGACGATAAAAATGTGTGGACACATCCAAATGTGCCCGATTCTCCATTGTAATATAGTGTTGAGTTGAGATATCAATATGTGTAAAAATTCAATTTTATAATTGAAAATATTGTAAGGAAAGATGTGTTAACACATTTTTTTTATTGTAAGTTTAATTATTAGTCTTTATATTATCATGATTAATTATTAAAGACTTCGCAATGTGAATTATGACTCTTTCCAAATCAATACTATGAAAACTGTAAAGGGAGGATAAAACTTGTTGAGTTTCTTGCCGGTTCTTCTCAGAACAAGGCCTCCTGGTAGACTCTTGAACAAATTTGCAGCATCAAATTTGACTTTCATAAGTGTACAAATTGTACCTAAATGAGTACGTGTAAGGCCGGAATAGGACTTACATGGAGGCTAGTCACAATAGATCTATATAAAACATGTAAATTAAATAACCAACACCCTGAATACAGGTGGTTTGGGATCGTATTCTGAGTTAATTTTTTTCAAAAAAAATCTTTTTTTTTTAAATATTATAATCAACTCGGAAGCCGATCCCAAACCACCTGTATTCAGGGTGTTGGTTATTGAATTTACATGTTGTAGATCGCAGCTTAGCAGAATTGCCCCGAAACAATAAATAATCTGTCTATAAAAAGCTGAAACACAATTTCAATAGGAATTTAAATTAAATTTTGAAATGATTGACAACGTATTTGAATTACCATTTTTAGATTTTAAATAGAAGGTTTAGTATAATACAAACGCAATTTGTATTGAACGAGTGTATTATTAAAGCTGCTACATTTAAATATATCAAAACCACTTGTTCAATAACGTGGGTAAAACGACATGATAGTAATAAAGTCAATTTCGTTTACACAGACACAAAAAACTTCATTGTACCATGTCCGTACGCAAAAGGGTTATAGAACAAACAAAACGCAACACAATATTTAAATCGGCCCAATCATTTGAATTGAAAAAATAGAACGCTTTGACATCGCGCAATGCAAATATGGCGGCGCTGTCAAAAAGCCCGCCAAAAAAGTTCCGAATTCTGAATAAATGCAAATATTTGAATTTAAATGTAAACAGGGCGCAGTTTGAATATTCATTCGCAATATGAATATTTCAAATTCGGACCGCGGCAGATTCATTGGCAGTGGATGGAGCCCGATTTATTTATAAGTACGTCGGTTACAACGACGTTGAGGTTATGTATATCAAAGATTTAAATCGTCTGATATATCCGAGAAAGAGAGATGTAATTTGAAAAAAGATATAGTGACAATAATTGATAAAGGACTGCTCAAATAGGTAGATTATGTACCTAAAAAGGACGACTGAAAGTATATCGAAAAGGATTATATTAATCGGAAACAAAATATTATCTGTAGATAGAATATAGGTATTATATACCTACTTATAATAGATTAGGTACTAGCTTTTGCCCGCGACTTCGTCCACATAGAATAGTTACTTCGAGCAGCATTTAAATTATCTTATTATTTCTTATAACCCAAGCGCTATATACCGATTTTCATGGATTGTACTTTAAAAAATGACGGATTTCCATCCCTTATTTTACCCCCTTAGGGGTTGAACTTTCAAAAATCCTGAAATACGTCATTCTTAATTTCTAATTAAGTAGCTAAATACCAATTTATATCGATTTAGCTTCAAAACTGACGGATTTCCATAAAAACTTTTCACCTCCTTTTACCACCTTAGAGGATGAATTTCAAAAAATTCTTTCTACGTGCACCCCTAGACCTCAAGGAACCTACGTGCCAAATTTGGAATCTCTAGACCCAGCGGTTTGGGCTGTGCGTTGATATGTCAGTCAGTCAGTCAGTATTCATTATTATACAACATGTAAATTAAATAACCAACACCCTGAATACAGGTAGTTAGGGATCGGCTTTTGAGTTTATTTAAAAAAACTTTTTTTGAGAAAAAAAAAAAAAAAAACAAAAGTACCCAGAAAATATAGTACAATATTTTTTGGGTATTTAAAAAAAAAAATACTTTTTTTTTTAATAAAAAAAATTGAAATCAACTCAGAAGCCGATCCCTAACCACCTGTATTCAGGGTGTTAGTTATTTAATTTACATGTTGTATATTAGAAGATAGATATCTCCAGTCGTGTGATGCCGGCGGAGTAGAATAGCATCACCCCATATCCTCCAATGGGTATCATAGAAGGCGACTAATGGATCAGCAAAAGGTCCTCCTTGTTACTCCGTCCACCAAGTCGCATTGGGCAAGCGTGGTGGACTACTGCCTAAACCTCCTTAGATATCAAGGAGAGGCTTTGTGTCCCAAGATTGGGTCGAATTATAGAGGCTGTTAACAAGAATATTCTATTATCTCTAAGCTGTGAAGTGAACGGAGATGAGGGACAGGGAAGGAAAGGCGAATGTTTATCGATTAAATCAAAAACATCAAAAAGGGCCTAGATTAAAAGTACCCGTAACCCCCGAGTATGTGTGAGAAATGCGGTGACAGTAGATGAAGCGAAAGGGATATGTGGAAGATTTGTGATCTCTGTCTAGGTTCACTACCACTTAGGAATCCACGTCCGGAGGTCTCCTCGTGGCGGACCCTGGTAACGTGGTGGGGAAACTTTCTCGGCGGGTGTGTGGCTTTTGATGCCAAGTGTGTCCGCTTGGCATTCGAAGTCACATGCCATCGTCGAGTTGTTTTTGTTTGCCCACCACGGCTAGTTCCGGACGGCCATTTTTAGGGCCACGACCGCGCCCGAAGTCCCCCGGATGCGGTCCGATGGCTGCTCCCGGTGTCCTCGTCAGGAGGACGCGCCAGGTCGAGCAGCTGTCGGTGATAAGGCTGGCGTTGGCCTGCGGCCCACAGGGGCTAGCGTCAGTCGGTAGCCCCTGTGCGCTGCTGGCCACCAATTGGTGCACAAGGAGTGCCCAGACGGGCAGCGTTGGGACGGTCTCGGTGTAGATCCTGAACCGTCCTGCAATAGCGCACTGGAGGTCAGACCGGGGAGGATATTTAGTGGGTATGGAGGGAACGCCTTTACCTCGAGTCCCACATATCCCCTGAGGTTGGCACCAACCCGCAGGGACGATGCGTAAATGCATTTGACCACCCCGACAAAAAAAAGGTTCACTACCACTTCAGATAAAGATATATAGAATATTCTTTATTGTACATCAACAATATCAGGCACATACATAAAAAAAACACCAGAAACATTATAATTAAATGTACAATGAGCAGTCTTATCGCTATAAGAGCGATCGCTTCCAGTCAAACTTTGGATGGACAGGAAAAACATGGTATTATAAATGAGGAAAGTCATTGATGTTCCGTGCAATAAATAGATACCCTAAATAATATATTCAATACAATATAGTTATAATAATATCTATACTAATAATAAAGCTGAAGGGTTTGTTTGTTTGGTTGAACCCTAAGATCTCAGCAACAACTGAATCTAATCGAAAAATTCTTTTTGTATTAGATAGTCCACTTATCGAGGATATAGGCTATATAACATCACGCTACGACCAATAAGAGCTGAGCATCAATGAAAAATGTTGCAAAAACGGGAGAAGGTAATCCCTTTTCAAAGTTTTCGCTGCATGCGCTGCTTAAACGGTTAAAGTTACGGAAAAATAATGTATGACGGAATTGTTTTCCATTAAAAGTTCTAAAGAAAAATCCGCGACAGCATATGACTATCTTTTAAGGTTGGCTCACTATATTTTTTTTTTTTGGTAAGCACATTTGTTCTATAATATTGCATTATCTGCGATGGAGTTTTTGTAAACATGATATTATTCCTTATAAAAAAAAACATTATTCATCACAAGTAGCTATTTAATTTTAAACAAAATTGTTCTTGAGATCATTAGATTTCAATTAATATTCTTGGAGATATCATTGTTTAAAATAAACGGGAAATAATATTTTTTTATTTTTAGACTTTTCGTTGCGTGCGTAAACGGTTAAAGTTACGCAAAAATAATGTATGACGGAATTATTCTCCTTTAAAAGTTCAAAAAAAAGTCCAGAACAGCATATATATATCCGAAACACAGCGAACTGTTTCACGGCTGAAATATGAAAGGCGGTGTACCTATCCAGACGACCCTACATACATTACATACGGGCGTACCACCTAGTAATAATGTCGAATATTTCTCAATAATTGTCAAGTCAAATATCTAGGTATCTTAACTCAGACAATGCCTTCAATCCTACCACAGTGAAACTTACAGCATATTCTAATTTCTATGTAATCTAAGTAATGACCGATTATCTGCGGGCCCCCGTTATAATATAATTCTATTAGCAGCGGAACAATAAGTTGATCGGATGATATTGCGACTTCTGCGTCGCTTGGGCTATAGGCATGAGAGGAGTAGCGCCCACATAAAAGTGTAGGTACTAAAATTTTATTTTTGTGAGGATGTAAGACGAGACCGTCCTAAAAATAATAGTTATTTGTTCAACAAGCGAGGAAAGTTTGTTTTTGCTGCGAGTGCCGATTTTAAATCACGAACCAGCGAAGTAGTCTAGATTTGAATCACGAGCATAGCAAGTGATTCACAAATAGACTACTGAGCGCAGAGAGTGATTTAAAGGCACGAGATAAAAAATATTTGCTCTCGTGTGAAATATACAACTTTTCATCTCTCCAGCTAGAAAATTGTTATAGGTGAGAAAAACAAGGCAATACTTTAATATATGTTTATCTACACTCATGTAATAATATTCGAATTACGATATCAAAGGTGAACATAAAATGACATACTTTTTAATACAGATAATCAAAATTAAAATTAAAAAAAACAACCTGTAACATAATGACCATTATAACACCGGTTCGACTCATTATGATACAGTTATTTTTCTTAAATACTCGGGAAGGTAAAGGGATCTAACCCATACAAAAAATTTGACTCCTAATAATTTGCAAAAAGCCACAACAAATAGTTTGTTGCCAGAAAAATAAAAAAATAATAATTTTACAGAAAGGGAACAAACAAACAAAGGTTAATTAGGATTTAAAATAATTAAATGGAAAATTGACGAGCCCCCTCATGTTATTGTTTTTAGTGTGTAATTATTCTATGGCTCGATTGGTCGCGTTAAGAAATCCCTCTTATTGGTTCGCTGCATAACGCGTCACGGCGGCGGGCAGGCGGGGCGCTTCTAATTAGACAGTTCTGGCGGAGCGCTTGGTGATTAGTAAAAAATAAACAAATCTGTGTTTCCAATACGGTGCGAACAAGCATATTCAAATAGAAAATGAGAAAAAAGCACTTGTTTTGGAAAACGTAATATTTGTCTTTTCTGTTGTTTTATTTGAATTTATGTATGAGTGTAGATAAAGTAGTGTATGCAACTGCATATAACACGGGTATTAAAACACTCGTTACTATTATGAAACTCGCTGCGCTCGTTTCATAAACTCACACTCGTGTTTTAATACCCTTCATTATATGACAGTTGCATAAACTACTATTATTATCTTAAAAATTATTATAGAAAATTATGAGTAAGATTTCTAAAATAATTTAGATTGAAAGTTCCAGTCTTGTTCAGAGCTCGCAGCAAAAAGCGTTTTTCGAAGCAAAAGAATTCTTTTGGTGCTGGAGAGTTGAAAAATTATATTAACTTGTTCTTATTAACTTATCACACAAAAGAAATAAATAGTTCCTCAACATAATATATATCCACAGTTAGTTTGTATAATTTTGAACACACTTGCTTATAAAACCGCTGTTACTCCACCGTTTTCAGTATCTTAATAGAGTCTATATGCACTAGTTCGATAATGAATATTTTTTAAATATATTTTTTAAATAAGATTCCCCGAATATAGGGGAGGCAAAAGGATCTAGCACACACAGCCATATCTTCAGTATTTTCTTATTTAATTTTGCTATATAATGTGATTCTCACGCATTATCCACAACAAAACAAAATTCTGATGCCATCGCAGCGCACTAAAGCACTAAGGAATACCCCTCGCACCTACCGCATACAAACCAAGGATATAGCAATTTTTTGTAAATGGGTTTGTTAAATCAAAGTATTTATTGGTTTTTATAGCGTGGTTTTTGGGGATGTCCGCTTCCCAGGTACAGTTAGCCCGACTAACATTATACGTATCCGTTAGTAAAGTAGTATGTTCGATAAGTGTACGTGCGTGTGTATGTAAAAATAAAAACCAACAAAACAATAAGAAGATTAATAAATAAACACAAAAAAATAATACGAATACCGTCTCAACGTGCCCCTGTTCGGTCTTGGCGGCTGCATCTGACGTTAAATAATTGTTGGGTGTCGCGGAACGATTTTTGTGCTACGAGATTTTAGAAGTGGCATTTTATAATTTACCGGCTAACCAGCGTCGGAGTTTTGATATGAAATGTGTTTTTGTATTACAAGGAAGGTAGACTAGTATATAAGGTTGGTTTTCATTTGGCATGACTTGAAAATGGACTAGAGCTTTGTGTTGTTCTTCTAATTCGAAAGAGGCCCACTGTCGGACTTTTTTCTCGGAGAGGTAAAATGCATTTACGCATCATGTCATGCCTGCAGTAACCTGAGCGTGTTCATTAGGGCTCTGGCCACTGCAAGCTGAACAGACATCGCCACAACGTGAGACTAAAAGATACTGATGCTTGCAGATTCTGTGAACAGGAGCGTGAAACACCAATGCACCTCCTGTGCTCTTGTGAACCTCTCATTCACAAAAGTAGCCGACGCTTAGGGAGACACATTCTCGACCCAGACGATATCAAAACAATCCAAGCTGGGAATATACGTAGCTAAAGGAGTACATGTAAGACCTCAATAGGATATACTTGGAAAAAGCCCCGTATTTACGAAGTAATAATCATCCCTGGCAGTACGATGCAACTGCAGGGGTATGTGGGACTTAGAGGTAAAGTCGCCCCACTACCCAGTAACCATCCTCTTCGGGCAATAACAGCGACCCGAAATCGCAAACTTTCGTAACTTTCACCGGGAAGGGAAATGTTTATTTCTCAATGCAAACAAACAATCAAATATTTCCTTTTTTACATATATAATACTAGCTGTCCCGGCCACGCGTTGCTGTGGTAATGTCAAACTACTATTTCATATATATTGAATTCTCAGTAAAAAAAGAGGACTATTTATCAAGATAAAAACTGTCCTATATTTCAAGTTGGATCAAACTGCACACTGTGTACAAATTTGATTAAAATCAGTTAAGTAGTTTAGGAGTCCATCGCGGACAAACAACGTGACACGTAATTTATATTATATTAAGATGAGTATTCCTCCTGGTAGACTCGTGAACCGATGGCATCAAACTTGACTTTCATAAGTGTACAAATTGTACCTAAATGAATAAAGAAATTTGAGTTTGAGTTTATTAGATAGATGTAATGAAATAATTCTCGTGGACAAAATCTTCTTGAGTTATTTGTTTTCATTATTTCTTATTCGACCCACTGCTGGGACACCAGGCCTCTCCTTGTCATCGAAGGAGGTTTAGGCAGTAGTCCACCACGCTTGCCCAATGCGGATTGTTTGACGGAGTATAAGGTGATCAATACCCCTTTGCTGATCCATTAGTCGCCTTCTACGACACCCTTTGGAGGATATGGTGTTATGCTATTCTACACTACCGGCATCACACGGCTTTTTTTTCATTTAAAAATAATTTATTTTTGCTTTTTAGGAAACTGTCTCGCGATCTTTTATACAAATAAGTAATAAAATGATAACGATATCATAGATATCAATTAAATAAGCATTATTAGATTAGGGATAACTCAAAAACTACTCGTCAGATATCAATCAACCACAGGGACCGCATGACAAGCACCATCTTCCAAACGTCAAAAGAATCTTCAAAATCGGTATACCCAGTAAAGAATATGTTTTTAACACACTTAAAAAACATACAGTCGAATTGAAATCCTCCTTTTTTTGAAGTCGGTTAATAAAATAATTCTCTTTTATTTCCGCTGCCACTTCTATGATTGTTACCAGCTCTACGCGAAGGGGCGAGTTTATTTAACGACCGACGGAGGGTCGACAGATCTTGCAGATTCTAGCAGATTGCGGGCATACGGGCGATCGCTAATTGATAACGGGAGCTGTCTTGACTAGCTAACAATCGTAAAAGTGAAGCTAGGCTCGGCGTGGCTGGAACGGGATGGGTGACCATGTAAGTCAGTGATAGAAAAATCTTGATAGTGAAATTCAAGATTGCGATTTTTGTTGTCTAAATACGGGTGATCGCTAATTGATAACGGGTCTGTCTTGATTAGCTAACAATCGTAAAAGTTAAGCAACACTCGCCGTGGCATGGAACGGGATGGGTGACCATTTAAGTGCGATTTTCGTTTTCTAAATACGGGTGATCGCTAATTGATAACGGGATCTGTCTTGATTAGCTAACAATCGTAAAAGTTAAGCAACGCTCATCGTGGCGTGGAACGGGATGGGTGACTATTTAAGTCAGTGATAGAAAAATTATGATTGCGAAAACTTAAGTTCGCAATTTATGTTATGTTTATACGGACGATCGCTAATTGATAACCCTTTATTCCATCTAGTCCTACCAGTAGCTCGATAGTCGAACTGTTTGGATTTTTTTATTCCAAATTGTTATACTGACGGATCCAACTATTTGGAAACGCGAATTTTATTCCAAATAGAACTACTGACTCCGGTGTACAGTGAAACAAAAAATAAAACATCACCTACGGGATATCTGTCTTGGCTGCCTAACAATCGTAAAAGTTAAGCAATGATTAGCGTGGCTTGGAACAGGATGCGTGACCGAATCAGTTGGGGGATGTAAAGTCTAGATTGTGAAACTCTGTGTGCAATTAACGCCTTAACGGGTGAAATTACAGAAATAGAAAACGAAGAACTAGAATTATTTCGTGATTCGTCATTCATCAGTTTTTTGACTTTCATTGACATCTTTGGCGTCGCTGAGTATGTCATTCGGTAATAGTATTGTTATTAGTACGAGAGCCCACGACCAAAATTTTTGTCTCATAGCAATACGGCCAAAACCGCATCAAATCGATAGATACGATTATCCTGAACTCGAAAATACCAATATCAGACATTTTCCGCGTAGCGTTTGATCTGACCGAATTTTCAAAATTGTCAAAGAATTTTACCGAACTGCATCATAGCAATATGTCTGATTTGCAGACTGTAGTTGAATGATAGTTCTGAGATACCGGAAACATATTTTTCAGACGTTAGTGGTGTAGCGCAAACCCGTAAAATCACTTAAAAAAATTAAAAATGAGACAAAAAAAATGTCTGATAGCAATACGTCTGAAAATCTTTTTTATTAGTAAATTTTGGTTATTTGATGCGAACAAAACAATTTTCAGACGGAAATGTGAACGCATTAAATTTTGAGACCGTTTTGAAAATGTTAACAAATTTTACCGATCGGTATCATAGCAATATGTCTGAAAATTGTTGGACATGATAAAATAAGTTGTCCACATGTGCAAAAAATTTATATCAGACAAATTAAGTGTAGCACCTTCTCTATCAGACAACTTTTCGATACTCAGATATCATTTAAAAATCGTATTGAGGTATCTTGAATTTTCTGTTACAAACCAATGAATACGTTGCGATCCTGAATTTATTAGATGATAATTAACAAAGAATTTACCCGAAACCGTAACATTGAAGTTGAAGGACTGAAATAAATCGCACAAAAGGAAACTGGGATGAAGTAGGGTTTTGGGAGTATATGCTACACTTAAAGTGTCTGAAAACAGGTTTTTGGTAATCATGGCAGCAATACGAAAAGTTGAAAAACAAAATTATCCGTATTGCTATGATACAGGTCGGCTAAATTTGTTGACATTTTCAATAATGCGCTCAGGCTATATGCTACGCGCAAAATGTCTGAAAACAAACTTTTTCGTAATACAATTATAAAATCTATGTACATTTTCACTATCAGACGTATTGCTATAATACCGACTGTCTTTTTTTTTTGACACAGCAGAAATGGCCTCCCACGCAGTTGCTACACTTTCGACCGTTACTACACACCTAGTCGGGTTCAGAATCATACAATCTAACGATTTTATAGGGTTTTTGCCGTATTGCTATGAGACATGGTTTTGGTCGTGTATATGTTTTTAACCAAGACGCATTGAAATCGAAACATCGAAACGATACAAAATCGCAGATCTGTTGCCAATGTAGGTACCTACTACATTCCTCGCAATGCATTTCTCGTCAAGCATTCCCTAGGTCCTGGAATAAATTTTGCGTTTACAAACGCGTAAATATTTTTAAAACTAGAAAAAATACACTGAAATAATCGACCTGCCTCAGGCGGTAATCGAACCCAGCATCCTCCGCAATCCGGGCGGTTGCGTTAACCACTACGCTACCAGGGCGCTAGTAGGATGCTGGGTTCAATTCCCGCCTGGGGCAGGTCCATTTTTTCAGTGTATTATTTCTCATTCCCTAGGACATCAAAATATGTGACATGTCACCTACATTTTAATGCAAAAATCAAGAAAAATGAAAAACTCAAAAGTCCTAGATAACCTACCAAACAAAAAACCCTCAATAAAAAAATCGGGAGGGGTCTCCCCTTAACTTTCTCGTATACCGGAAACGACTCCAAAAGTTGATAGAAGCCTTATATTTTGGATGTCATACATGCATGTTAAATTTTGGTCACCCATCCGAGTACCGACTTGGTAGCTTAACTTTCGTAGTCGACGACTCAAAAGTTGATAGAAACCTTATATTTTGATTTCATACATGTATATTGATTGTTAAATTTGGTTGCAATAAGTTAAAGCATACCCGAGTTATCGTGCTAACGCACAGACACACACAAACGAACATAGGTAATTCCATAAACGGTATTTTTGGACTCAGGGAGGTCCAAAACGTGTAAATCCGTCAAAATCTCGAGGTCGATTTTTTTACGATTACAAGACTTCCTCTATACTACGTACACGAGAAAGTAAAAAACTAATTTCTATTTCACTCTTTATAAGTACCAAATCAGTAAAATTGACGAAACTATGTAACCGTATAAACGGCCCACTTTTACAGTCACAGAGCATCAAACATTCATAAAACAGCACAAAGGAAAGGAAATCACTTGAAAACAAACCAATATTTGAGCAACATAGCTCAATAAAAATCAGACTTCATAAAAACTGCTGTGAGCTCCGGAACGACTATAAAAAACTCCGCCAATGCTGCGAGGGCAACTTTTACGCGATATAAAAGTGGCCAATAGAAAATCGTTTTAAGACGCGAGTCTACGTGTATGGTTGTCTCGCTCTAACTCGATGCGAAGACGAATGCCTCTTGTACTATTTTGCCGTTTGCGATGCGATGCAACCGCCAAGGACTGGCGTTGAAATAGTGGAATGTATTTCAACAAACCTATAATCTATACTTTAGTATTATAAAGCTGAAGAGTTGAACGCGAAAATCTCAAGAACTCACAAATTGAAAAGTTATTTTTCAAAATTAAAAATAATTCACTCAACATAGACTTATTACAAGCACTTTTTGACGTCATACATAATTAAATTAAATAATGTTTATACTAAAAGGCTAAAGTTATAAATGCTGGTTCCGAAAACTGAGAAAAATTTAATCGCTTAAAATTCTGCGTTACTATCTTTACACATTGTATTACATTGTGACTGTGCTTAACTTTCGTTGCTTTGCAGTCCTTAATTCGCGCGCAATAAATAGTGTATAATTATTACGGCATGCTCAACTAGAACCATGTTATGTAGTACGGCCGCTGATCGCGACACTCTGCCTTCCTAAGCAACTCAGCGATTTGACCGATCTCCTTAGATTGATATATCTGTGGTCTTGACAGACAGACGGACAGATGGACAACAAAGTGATCTTATAAACAATAAATAAATAGTCAATGATAAAACTCAATCCCGAAAGCGGTTGAGCAGATCTTATGTAACACATAAAACCATATAAAGTACACAACGTATTTTCATTCCATAAAATGCCATCGAATTCTTATAGAACTCCTCCCATTTGAAGTTGTTCTAACCCTTATTTACATCCAACTATAAACAAATCACGGAAACCAACCTCGTTCGCGTGCCTTTGTCAGACAATATCAATTTAAAAAACAAAGAGGGGCTCGAAAAAAAGCGATTACTTCCGCATACCGGTAAACACCGGAAATATCCTGCGGGCAGAATGAATTATAAAGTCTTTGCCTTTCACATTTGTAAGAGAAAAAAATTCATCTTAGTTTTCCCGCGCACCGTTACTATAAATATTAGTAACCAAAATGCATATTCGGCAATCTTTAAATTAATTATACAAGCAATTGGGAATACACAAGGTGGATTTTTGAAACGGAAATTAAGGGCAGATTTTTATTTATTATTACATGTTAATTCGGTATTTCTGTGACTATTCAGCCACCAAGAGTCCTTTCGATGCCTTACATGTAGTTCTATAAGCTAGAGGTTATCTAAAACTATTAAATAATTTCCAGCTCAGATTGTTTTGATATCATCCGGGTCGAAAATGTATCTACCCAAATGTTCTTATGTGAATGAGGGGTTCACAAGGAAAGAAAGAAAGAAATAATTTATTTGGCACACATCATAAATTACTTATAGGTACATACAAACCACATTATTTATGTAACAGTTGCGTTTTGCAACAATATGATATGCAATCAAAATGGTCGCCGCCAAAATGGTACCTCCGCTGACGTTGGTTTTCAGTGGAACCAGATTTTATCTTAATTATTACCTATACAGGTTGGGTGCCTTGTATAACGGGTGTAAAAGACATGAACGAACAGTCATTCCAGACGTTAAAATAAGACACATTTCAAAAAATAATTGCTGGGAAATGATTTTTATTTTTTGGTGTTAAAAAATATTGCAAATTGTACTACGCAACGTAAAGCGCTCAACTCGCACGCACGCAACTCTGAAAACCGTGATATTTTTGCCAGACGGGGCGGCTCCGTTCATTTGTGTCCGTGCGCATCGAGTGAGCTACATTGAACGCTAACGTTTTAAAGACATTTTTAGTTAAAAAAAAATGATAATGTTTCTTTGGACAATAATTAAGAAATAATGTTTAGAATACGTTTTCATAAAAATGTGAAAAAAAAATTATGAATTTGACCTTCAATAAAATCGTAACTATCAATTTCCCAGGTATAGTCTAAAGGAAGAAAAATGTTATGATGGTGAGTAGAATACATGGTTTTCGTTTGACTCTTCCTGTCTTTTATACCCGTTATACAAGGCACCCAACCATTTAGTTACAGGAAAACAATCCTAGCATCTACCCAAAAATTTTTATGACACCTATTATGAATTACATTCATAGTTTTTGCAAGGAGGAGGTCGATGGCGACGCGGTCGTGTGTTCCTAGTAACGATCACCAAAGTTAAGCAACCAAGTGCGCGGTCGGTACTAGGATGGGTGACCGAAATTTTTTCCTCCGTGCTTCGTCGGCATGTTAATCTGGTGGTCCCGGGTGCTGTTGAAAGATATCAGTCGTCCCCAAAGAGGGTTGGTAACTATCTAGCCCTAGGTATCCTTAAAAGCATTGTTGATATCAAATTATACTGCACCGACCCCTTGCAAAAAAAATTATAAGTATTACATAGATACATCCCTGAAGGGGTTGAGCAGAGCTTTAGGTAACAGTTGGTTACACATAGCCACATCTGACAGTGTTGTCCATACCCCAAATTACTAGGTGGTAGACCCATATGTAGGGTCGTCTGGGTAGGTACCACCGCCATTCTTATTTCTGTCGTGAAGCAGTTCGCTGTGTTTCGGATTAAAGGGAAAGGTAGCCAGTGTAATTACTGGGCATGGAGGACATATCATCTTAGTCCCCAGGATGGCAAACGCACTTGCAGTGTTAAGTGATTTACACTTAATATTGCAAGTGTCTATAGGCGGCGGTGACCACTTAACATCAGGTGGGCCGCAAGCTTGTTTGCCATCTCGTAACATAAAAAAAGGAAAAAAAAATAGCAACAGATTGCCAGCCGGTCGACTACAAAGTATTAATAGTAATAAGTATTTGTACATAGACTAGCTGACCCGGCGAACTTCTCACCGCCTAACAGTCGATTCTTTATTTTTTTTTTATACTTATTCTGCTATTCTAGACCCGGTGTCCCGAATAGCAGAAAAAAGAAAATTAATAAGTCAACAATTACATTATGTATTTTTTTTTAACTTTTCTTTCCGTAAGAACCATCCTCGTACTTCAAGGAATATTATAAAAAAAGAATAAGCGAAATCGGTTCATCTGCTCTCGAGATTTGCGCTTAGCAACACATTCAGCGATTCATTTTTATATTATACTTAGATTAGATTAGATAAAATATTAATAATCCTTTCATAACAGCCTTTACAATTTGACCCACTGCTGGGACACAAGGCCTTTCCTTGTCATCGAAGGTTTAGGCAGTAGTCCACCACGCTTGCCCAATACGGAATGGTGGACGGAGTATAAGGTGATCAATACCCCTTTGCTGGTCCATTAGTCACCTTCTACGACACCCATTGGAGGATATGGAGTGATGCTATCCTACTCTGCCGGCATCATCATGTCAAAATAATAATCCTTTATTTGAATTAAATATGACACACAAAATTGTAGAAGTAACAATAATTTATGAGCTCAAATGCCCTACTTTCAGCATGCAAAAACCAGTTTATTTATAAATATTTATATATACCTCTTTATTGCAATTGAAAAATACATTAAATAACTTAAAAATCATACATAGTACCAAGGGCTGACTTATCGGTAAAAGAGACCTCTTCCAGTCAACCCATGAATGTTTGTTAATAAATGAAAATGAAAAAGCTCTTTATTTAAATAGACTTTGCTAAGTACTTTTAAATCGTCAAAAGCCATACCACCATTTCGGGGCGAATAATTATTTTACTCAAATTATTATTAGTATACTGAGACGGAGAAGAAATGGCGAAAGAAACTCTACAGCTTACAATTTCGTAATGATTTCAAAACACCATTTTAAGGTCAATAGATATATCAATCAGATATAAAAATTATTTAAAGGTCAATACATATATCGATATGAATAAATAACAATTATAAATGCGTAAATTTTGAGCAGATTTTACTCCCACGCATTTGGATCATTTAAATAATCATTTATTTTGTAATAATTAATAGCTTAATTGTAGTGTAGGTAGGTAACTAACAAAATGCAAATAAAAGTAAAAAAAAAATACATTAAACAACTACTTAATTTACTAACTTGTCTAAAACCTATCGCCATTTTCTTATTAAGAAAAAAAAAACCTCAAGCAATCCCAATCATACAGCCACAAACGTCAAAATTCCCGCTCAAAAATAGCAACGGCCCATAATTCTCGATTCAAACGTGAATATTGAATTCAGGATAATTGTTTTAAAGCTCCCTCGGGGGCGTGGCGCTTAGCTCTGCATCTGACAGTTCCACCCTTCTATTATACCCTTAGGGGTAACAATTTTTTGTAACACCCTTAATACACCCCTACGCGTTTGTTGGCTGTACGCGGTTATTTGAACGTTCGGTTCGAGACGGGAGAGCTGCTTGTTTATGCTCACTAAAAACCGATATTTTTGAAAAAACAAAACTAATGACAGGAGAGAGAAGTACACCGATTTAATAATACAAGAAGATAGACCAAGCCGGCGTTTAACTTGTGACATTTCCGCCACTTCGCCTTCCGATGAAGTCAAGTGAATACGTAACTCAGAGATTCGACCGATCTCCTTTGCGGCTGTGCTTAACTTTCTTCGCTTCGCAGTCTTTAAGACGCGCGCAATGAATAGTGTATATTACGGCATGCTCAACTAGAACCATGTTATGTAGTACGGCCGCTGATCGCGACACTCTGTCTTCCTATGAACTCGGCGATTCGACCGATCTCCTTAGATTGATATATCTGTGGAGAAGTTAGATAATGGGCTTAAAATTTATTTATTTTTAACCCCTATCACAGGTGTGCTGGCAGTGCATTTTTTTTAGGGCAAAGGGGACAAACGAGCAAATAGGTCACTTAATGGCAAGTGATCATTGACATTTGCAACACCAGAGGAATCGCAAATGCGTTGCCGGCCTTTAAGGAAGGAATACGCTCTTCTTTTGAAGATTTCGAGGTCGTATCGGTTCGGGAACACCGCTGGCGAATGTTGGTTCCACAGTCTTGTGGTTCGCGGCAGAAAATTGTGCGAAAACGCACAGTTGTAGATAACCAGACACCCAAGCATCCAGACTATGGGGATGGATTTGACGGCATTCTATTTCTTGATTCTGTGACAGAAATGCCTTTCTTATTTCGCGTTGGAAAGGTAGCCACAGTTTATCGGTGACAATGTAAACCAGCATCCGTTCCGCAAGGAATGGAAAATTAAATGAGTGACTACTATTAGAATGCCTCAGTGGCGTAGTGGACCGGTGTCTTCCACCCGGGAGGCGTCGGTCCAAACCCCGCCACGTACCAATGTGTTTTCAAATTTTAAATTCATATGTACGTTTATTCGACGCTTTTACGGTGAAGGGAAACATCGTGAGGAAACCTGCACACACCTATGAAGAAATTCTTAGGTTTTGTGTGAAGTCGACCAACCCGCACTTGGCCAGCGTGGTTGACTAAGGCCTAATCGTCCCTAATGTGGGGTGGGCTCGAGCCCGAGGTTGGGACATTACATGAGCTGTTGATGATGACTATTAGCATAGGCAATACTCCGAAATGATTTATTTATGTTCAATAGGCTAGTCGTTTGATCACAATGTTCTGTAGGCTAGGTTCCGCTCCCCTAGAAGATGCTTGTTCACTCTGGCTTTAAAGATGTCCAGATTATCCAAAAAGCAGACCTCGGCAAAGAGTTCCACTCCTTAGCTACTCGCATTATGAAAGCGGAAGCCAATCGCTGCGTGCGAATGGGAGAAATATCCACAACACAAGGCTGAAAGTCCTCGCTGCGCCTGGTCGTCCGGCAGTGGAAAGTGGTGGATTAAGATGAAGAAGGATTATTTACACGTACCTGGCTATCCTTCAACCCCAGCTTTTCTGCCAGCTTCTTCCTATCCGGCTTCGAGATGTATTTCTGGACTTGAAATCGTTTTTCTAGACCTTTCCTCTGCAGGTCCGAGAAGACCGCTCGTCGCATCATGCCCCGCCTTGGTTTCCCTGGAACAAAACGTGGTATTGAGTCTACTGCCTTTTTGAAGCTTTATCCTTCATCTCATCAGATGGTTAGTGGTGATAGGGCCAAAGATTGAAGCAAGGTTCACCAGGAAACCTCAATCATAGAGGGGATATCTTAAACTAACTGTCGGAAAACAATAATGCACATTAGTATTATGGCGGCAGATTTTGATAAGGTGGTGATTAGCTAGGGATTCATTTACGCATCGTCCCTCCTGGGTGGTGCTAACCACAGGGGATATGTGGGACTCAAGGTAAGGCGTTCTCTCCATACCCACTAAACATCCTGCCGCCCTGATCTTCAGTGCGCTATTACGGGACGGCTCGGGATCTGCGCACGTGAGCGCAACTACACCGAGACCGTCCCAATGCTGCCCGTCTAGGCACTCCTTGCACCAATTGGTGGCCAGCAGCCACTCCTCCACTGACGGCTGCTCGACCTGGCGCGTCCTCCTGTTCTATGGCAAATTCTATGGCAGTATTGTCATCAAAGACATACTGCACCGACTCCAAATAAAAAGGGAGCAGGGTACTAACGCCGCCGTGGAGGACTGGTCAGTAACACTGCCTACACATCGGGCGTTCCGGGTTCGAGTCCTGGTAGTGGCAAATGTTAGTGTGATGAATACGAGCATTTGTTCATGTCATGAGTCATGGTTGTTTATATATTTATTTAAGTTTATTTATAAAAATATCTAGATTATTAAGTATATTTGTCTGTTATCTAGTATCCATAACACAAGTTCTTAAAAGATACTTAATTTGGGCTAGATAATTGGTGTGAGCGTAGAAACATATTATTTTTATTATTATTCCTAAGAACATTCTATTCTAATTTACATACCTCTAGAACTATGCGCCCAAGGAAAACCTCCGGGTAGCGGAAAAACTTGAGTATGCGCCTGCGTCGGTCGCACTGCAACAAAAAGTTAATTATCAACATTTTTAAGCGTATCCCATACAACGAAGATACTATAAAATATAGCTTATACTCGACGTATCGCTCACCATACTATTCAACGGATCACTACACACAATGAATACAATATAGTGATTTTTTCAAGTGGGCCCTCAGGGCCAAATACTAAAGTTTATGGAATATCGAAAAATGCTCAAAGGAGTCACGAGCCCGATTTTGATGAAAACAAAAACTGCATCATTGGATTTTTGAAAAATCAATAATCCTAGCCAGGAATCGTACCCAATGATTTTGAAAAAAAAACAGCCTGTATTATTACACCATTATAATATACTTTCAACTTTCTTTTTGCAATCTTTAAAATTTTATAATTAATGAATGAGTCTAATCAATAAAAACACAGCCAGTTTTATCTTTCTTGTATACGTAGTAGGAAGTCTTGTAATCGCCAAAAAATTCGACCTCGAGATTTTGACGGATTTACACGTTTTGGACCTCCCTGAGTCCAAAAAACCCGTTTTTGGAATCATGTTGGTATGTGTGTGCGTCTGTATGTCTGTGCATTAGCACGAAAACTCAAGTATGCTTTAACTTATTGCAACCAAATTTAACATGCATGTATAACATCAAAATATAAGGTTTCTATCGACTTTTGAGTCGTCGATCACGAAAGTTAAGCAACCAAGTGCGCGATCTTTACTCGGATGGGTGACTAAAATTTAACATGCATATAAGACAGAAATATAAGGTTTCTATCAACTTTTGAGTCGTGTCCGGTATACGAAAAAGTCAAGGGGAGACCACTCCCGATTTTTGTAGTCGCATCCTCGCAACTGTCACCTGGACAGAAGCTGAAAATCAATATTTTGCCTTCGTTAGGCAAATACATCGCTGAGCTTTAAAAATGGAGTCTCTCTACACGTGACAAGAATTCGGGTGAAACTCCAAAGCAAAGTCGCGTACAAAAGCTAGTGTGTAGATTAATAATCTGTGACCATTACAGCGGCTGTCAAAACATTGCGCGCCAAATGGTAAATTAAAAAATATTTATCACAACCTCTGACAAAGGAGTCGACATATTTTGAGCCAATAATAAAAAGTATATTACCCTTAATGTTTATGTTAGAGATTAATAAACAATCGTGTTTTTGGACGTCAGTTAAATTGGGCGTGGCGGCTAAGCCGTCTTTGTTATATTTAACAATGGTTCGCCTTTTTATGTGGTATGAGATTGGGTTTGTTATTTTCTTTTTTTCGATACTATTGCGGCTTGGGATTCAGGAACTTTTGGGCTAAATTCAAATGTTAAAACTTTTCAAGTAAAAAATACGAGACCACCGTAAATTCAATGGGAATTCTGTATTTCTGTCTGACAAATTTTTACTACAATCATTCGAGTATTGTCAGTTGATTTGTGCAATATTTGATGTACTTACGAGGATCCGTGGTGACGAATTATTGTGACAGGCAAATGGACCACATTTTTTCATACATACTGTATAGACGCTGTGCATGCCATACTTGTGGCCAGTGGCGGCCACCGGTGGCTTTCGTTTACGTGGTACGAAAGTACGAGGCGCTGACCACCTTTGCTTGCGCGGCACCAAAGAACGTGGCGCGTGGCCGCCATAGGTGGCCTATTTGCGCGGAGTTTAAACTTCGGTAGTTTAAAGTAGTTTTTGCCACTGCATCGGTCGCCATCATGAAGTTCATCAACATTACAATATGGTCAATAACTCAAAAATTGTTTCAGAGAGAATTAGGCAATAAAAGTTTTATGGTTGTTCTTTTGTAAATCTGCAATCAGTCCTTGAACTATAATCAGATACGTTCTGTGTTTCGCCTTTGCAGAGCAACTCCCCATTGGTAAGTTGACTCTTCTCAGTGGTTTCTTGGAAATCATGGGCTTGTTCACTCCTCGTGTAGCTCTCCAAGTTATTAATATTATTAGTAGCTTTAGAATTTGTTGACGATTTTTAACGATCAGCCATTGTTGCATTTCCTGCTCCTCTATTTGCTTCCTAGTCTAAGATCCGAACCTATATCGACCTTCACCGAGCTGATAATAGAATGAAACATATTTTATTATTAATTTAGTATATTAGAAAATATATTAAAAATGGGTTGTCTAAAAAAATCCTGGACAGACTATTTTTAATTATTTTTTGAAAAATGATTTTTAATAAAATATTGCAACATCAAGATAATAAGAAAATTTTGTCGCGCGCTTATGATGATATAAAATTTTTTCTATTATCCAATCGAGTGAAAGTAACTGATATCGACATACCTGTTCAATGTTCATACCTGACAACCCAGTAGTTCGCGCAGGTAAATAATAGACAACCCAATGCCTGCACATTCTATACAGTTTCTACTATCAGTCAGGACAAAATTTTCTTATTATCTTGATGTTGCAATATTTTATTCATTTTTTTTTAAAAATCATTTTTCATAAAATAATTAAAAATAGTCTGTCCAGGATTTTTTTAGACAACCCATTTTTAATATATTTTCTAATATACGAAATTAATAATAAAATATGTTTCATTCTATTATCAGCTCGGTGAAGGTCGATATAGGTTCGGATCTCCTACTATCCTGAAGTACTACATTAGCTCTATTGAAGGCTGTTTTGTCCTCATGGGCTCTGCTCGTGTGCACGGTGATCTTTTTTTCGCTCTAAGTTCCTTCAATTGCCAAGGAATACTGCCCTTAATATTTACCGCTGACTTGACTGGAGAATTCATCCAGCATGCTTTCTGTAAAATTGGTGTTATTTTGGTGCACAAGCATCCTATTTGACGATCATTGGAATAAAGTGTGTATGATGTTGAGAGTTTGATAGTGGGATTTCCACCTCATCAGTCGCCATCATGCGATTGCCATGTATTTTACGTCTAATAGGTACTCCCTAAATGCAATAAAATATTAGACATAATAACTAATACTAGAAAAAATGCACTGAAAAGCACCATAACAACCCATATTTTAATGAAAACAGAAGGAAGAAGGAATAAATTAAATAAGATATGACTTAAAGAACAAAAAAGTCTTAGAAGACACGAACCTCCAGAAATAATTTATTGAAATAAAAATCTCACTGTCACTGTTCTTATCTAAATCCCGCCAAAATAATTCGTAAAATCTTTGACAGCTATAGAATTTCGGCCACAGATTACCAATCACACTTGTCTATGAATGCGATTTTTTGTGCAATTGCAGAGGCAAAGATTACCTTTTGTCAGTTCCATGGAGCTTATTGGTATCAAAAAAAATATAATAATATGCTCAATGGGCATCTTTTATCATCTGTGGTGGGTTCACAAAAGTTTTTTAAATATTTAATATTAAATTAAAAAGTACCTAAAAAGCATTTATTTGTTGAGGCAACGATTTGCCAAAAAAAAATGAGTTTTTATTATTATAATATTAATTAATTCTGAAATTCAAAAACATGAAAGTTGAAGATATTATTAAGATATACATACATTTTTTTCATTTATTTATAAATAAAATTGCAAAACAATCATTAAAAAGCTACCAATAAACCACAAAGATTTGTCCGGTATGCTACGAAAAGTTGATTTCAGTACATAATATGGAATAATATACGATCAAGTTCGTATTCCCCACAAGGATTTCAAGAAAATTTCTTTACATATAAAGCTACATCTGGCAGTATGGGCCATACAGTCCGTCCAAATAGTGACAGGTTGACAGCCTGCCGCTCCCGAGTTCTCGTAAAAATACGTGTTGCGAGACTCCATTGTTATTTCATTTCACCGTACAATTTAGTGTAGAGTAACTTTTGTTGATACTAGAAAAAAATCGACCTGTCTCAGGCGGGAATTGAACCCAGCATCTTCTGCAACACGGGCGGCTGCTTTCACTGTTGAAATTTATCAGTGCTTGGTGATTACGTTTTTATGCACTGTTTCATTAAATCTTTGAAATTTGCGTTTCTAAGATCCGAACGAAAATTTTTTGCAAATATTTATACAGTTAAGATGACTACCTTACAATATGGAATAATTTTAGCGTTTACAAACGCGTAAATATTTTTAGTACTGGAAAAAATACACTGAAAAAATTCGACCTGTCTCAGGCGGGTGGCGTAGTGGTTAGCGCAGCCGCTCGGATTGCGGAAGATGCTAGGTTCGATTCCCGCCTGAGGCAGGTCGACTTTTTTCAGTGTATTTTTTCTAGTATTAAAAATATTTACGCGTTTTTAAACGCAAAAATTATTCCATAACTTTTGTTGACTTTGACTTGACCGCGCAAACGAAGGTGGTAAAAACTTTCGTATTATAACCACCTTCGCGTATCGCCACCGGTGGCGGTCTCAATCGCGCGATTTCAAAACAAGAGAAAAATTATCTTTCTCACTTTCACTATTGACATGAATTTGAATAAGTCCGTTGGTTATATCAGTTTGTACGGTGTAAATAGTACATAAATAGACTTGATAGATATTTCTTGATAGTTATGTTGGTTGATGGAAACACTTGCTTGATATTATGAAGATTATTTATGTATTACTTGTTACAATGGGTGCACACTAAAGAGTTTTGTTATGAAGTGAGTGTCAATTAAAATTATTACAGCGCGCACCAGAAATGCTGACTTAAGATTATTATGAAAACAAAGTACTTTGTACACACTTTATTATTAAAATATTTCTAAGTCACTCCTTAATTTTGGTAAGACGGTCCAAAGTGACAGAATGTGTAGATATTTTCAAGATGGCGTCAGATAATGTGACGATTTTTTTAACTGACTTCAAAAAAGAAGAAGGCTCTAAATTTGACTGTGTGTTTTTTATGTTTGTTACCTCATGACTCTTTACTGGGTGTACCAATTTTGAAGATTCTTTCGACCTTCGGAAGCTGATGCTTGTCATGTGGTCCCATTAAAATTTGATCGACATCTGACGAGTAGTTTTCGAGTCATCCCTAATGATCCCTAATAATGCCTATTTAATTGACATCGATGATATCGTAATCTTATCACTTGTGTGTCTAAAAGATCTCGATATAGTTCCCTGCAAATTTCTATACTTAAAACACTAAAAATCATAAAAGAAATTATTTGTAAATAAAAAAAAACCACCTTCATAACTAAAAACTGTTGTTTATAAAAATCTAAATGGTTGTTTGAGGTCGGTGCCAACCTCGTTATTTGGAATAAACGTTGTCGTATTTGAGACCGACCTCAAAAGAACATTTTAGATTTTTATAAACGAAATTTTTATTTCTGCACTTTTTAAAAGTATTGCTATCTCCCATCCTTTAAAGAAGTTTCACTTCAAAAATCATTAATGTCTACTCACCAGCTAAATATGGATGGTGACAGTGCGCAAGTAGGTGTTGCAAGTGCTGGTGCTGGACTGGAATGGGCCGGCTTGCTATAGGCTTGGCTATAGGCCAGTGCCCGCCCATGATTGGTTGCCGGTAATCTGGGAAACAAAATAAATCATGATTGGTCGAAATCTTTATAGCGGAACTCAGCGTAGTATGCAGCTATAATAAAGTAGATTTTAACTATCCTCTGAACCTTATAAAAATGTAAGAAAGATTCTTTTAACTAAGTGGCTGCTCAATCTTGATTGCAATATAGAAGAATCTTAGTTTGATTAAAAAGTAAATAATATTTAATTTTTTTTCCAATGCAGATCATTTTAACTTTTTTGTAGTTGTGTTAATTAAAGTATTACTTCATTTATTTTAACGAATGCTACACAATCTATGTGAAAAATAATTTTGGTTTCAAATAATATATTTTTCTTTATTTATTGGTTTCGGTTGGTCTGCTTACAATATTATCTACTTACTGATACATTAATAGAAAATTAATTTTAAGATCTACAATTGGGGCTAATGCCTAATAATTTGACGCCGTCGTGGTGGAGTGGTCAGTATAGCTGCCTACACATCAAGCGGTCCGGGTTCGAGTCCTGGTAGCGGCTAATATTTGTGTAACGAACACGAGTATTTGTTGACGAGTCATGGTTGTTTATATATTTATTTAAACTTATTTACAAAAATATCTAAAATTATTATGTATATTAAAAATGTCCGTTATCTAGTATCCATAACACAAGTTCTTAATGATACTTACTTTGGGCTAGATAATTGGTGTGAGCGTGGAAATATATTATATTATTATTACTAGATGACCCGGTTTACTTCGTATCACCTATTCACACGGAGTACTAAATGTCTTTGCACCTATCTTAACGACATTAAAACTCTTCCTTCGCTAAAATGGCGGAACGTCAAATGTTTGACAGGAAAGTAGGCAGAACAGTTTATATGGGAAAATGAAATTGCTGTTTTTACTATCTTCCTCGCAATTTTTCCATAATTTCTCACCTTTTAAACCTTCCCTGGACTACGACAAACATTTCAAGACCAAGATAAGATAAATCCGTTCAGCCGTTCTCGAGTTTTAGCGAGACTAATGAACAGCAATTCATTTTTATATATATAGATTATTATAATGCAAAAATTAATTTAGCGCAAACGTACCTACATTCGATTCCGATAAGATCGATTGAATATCCCGCAATACATTCGTGATTTTGACAATACTGTCCATTCAAAGGTTGTCTGGAAGAGATCTTTTTACAAGATAAATGATTCAAATGCGTGAGAGTAATAACTACCCAAATTTACGCATGTAAAACTGTAACTTAAAAATATACTAGCTATCTCGACCACGTGTTGCTGTGGTAATTTCATACTACTGACCTGTAACATTGTATCTGCAGTAAAAAAAAGACTACTTATCAAGATAAAAACTATCCTATCTCTCAAGTTGGATCAAACTGCACACGGTGTACAAATTTGATTGAAATCGGTTAAGTAGTTTAGGAGTCCATCGCGGACAAACAACGTTACACGTAATTTATATATATTAAGATAACAACAGGCAGCCAATAATGTTCCATAATTCTAAATTTAAAAAAAGCTCATTAATCAATTCATTCATCATCATCATCAACAGCTCATATAATGTCCCCACCGAGGGGCTCGAGCCTACCCCACATTAGGGGCGATTAGGCCTTAGTCAACCACGCTGGCCAAGTGCGGGTTGGTTGACTTCACACAACCTAAGATTTTCTTCATAGGTGTGTGAAGGTTTCCTCACGATGTTTTCCTTCACCGTAGAAGCGTCGATTAAACGTACATATGAATTCAAAATTTGAAAACACATTGGTACGTGGCGGGGATCGTACCAGTGCCTCCCGGGTGGGAGACGACGCTCTTACGCACTACGCCGCCGACGCTTCAATTAATTATGCATGTCAAATTGTAATTCCTTATTTAAAATACTCTTTAATACTGCAAAATGGTTCCATTAGCAATAAAGCCTCTTAAGACATTTCTCAAATTCACTACTTCGGATGACTTTTAGGTTATTCGGCAGATGGTTGTTTACTTTCGCAGCCATGTGTAGTAGTACCTTCGTTTCGTTACCACTCATCATCATCATCATTTCAGCCAAGAGACGCCCACTGTTGGACATAGGCCTCCCCCAAGGATCTCCAAACCGGTCGGTCCTGCGCTGCCCGCATCCAGCGGCTTCCCGCGACCTTTACTAGATCGTCAGACCTTGTGGGGGGCCTACCAACGCTGCGTTTCCCGGTACGTGGTCGCCACTACCACTCATCGCCCCAAAGTTATTATCCTATAGCTAAATAAAAATCCATGTAAAGGCCATAATTACAAGTAAATTGAAGTCAATTACCGACGCGGCGGGGCTAAACGCTCAAATCGCATAACACCATTATAAATACAATAAGACTATACTCAATTGCTTTAGCGCGGTCCAAGTGATGAGAAGAGAGCGGGTGCAATATTTTAATCGTTTTTTTAGGGTAAGGTGAGGGGGGCAAAGTGCGCCATATTTTTTGCATAGTTGACTTTGGTGCTATATTACATGTGTTTAAGTTCACGAATGACACTAGTCGTGGTTCCCTAAGTATCTGTGATGTTTTGCAACAACAATCAATGTCGTGTCATGAGAATCTGACAATAAATTAATGAATTTTAGCATAAAATTTGAATTTGTGTTTACCAGGCGCACTTTGCCGACAAATCGGGGAAGTGCGCCTTATATTAATAAAACGCAATAATAAAGCATTAGAATAAAAACAGCCTCATATTATTATAAAAAAACAAGCAACAAAACTCATGATATTTAAATTTTTTTCATAGCTACATTCTAGAATAATCTTTTTAATGAAAACCAAATTTCGGCTAAATGCGCCATATATTCCCAAGTCAGAGGCTGTGAACCTTTTTTCTAAATATAGATAATAGAGTGTAAAGTTGAATTTTTCTTTTACTTACGATGGGAATACCATCATGGTATAAGACTACTTATTTGATATCAATAATATAAGAAATAAAAAGTTAGTCATTGAAATTAGTTATTTATTAAGTATAGGTACATACTACAGAAACAATTTTTTCCATTATATACAACCATTTTGCCATCCTTTGTTCTCTCTTATTTAAATACTGGTGGTCTGCCTAGACTTGATGACTTTTGGCCCCTTCGACCTGTGACGTGGTCCATAATAGTCTTTTTGGTACTTATAGCAAATGTTGATGCGGCTGCATACCCAGACATCCTATCCGATTGAACAGCTTCCACTGAACTCTCTGAACCAGGAAGGACTTTCAGTTTTTCTTTCACAGCGCCCCATCTTAAACAAAAATCATAACCAATTAAATAATTATGACTTTTACTGGTCTATTGTGTTTGTGTGTTGAGTGTGTATATATGTAGGGCAGCCTCATAACACAAAAGTACTAATATTTTGGCAGTTAAGGTTTCTATGACACTCGGATGACATTAAGATACGAAGTAATTCTAACAATATCAAACACTTCTTTCAAGAATTGAAAAATTACAGTGGATTATAGAAACAAAAATACATACACGAACTAGTCACGTACAAAAAATAAACAAATGCTTAGTGAGATACATTTTCAAAAACAAACTTTTATTTGTTTTTAAAAATGTATCTCACTAAGCATTTGCTTTAAAAAAGAATAAACTTTATATCAAATCAAAACCACCAATGTAATAAAAAAAAGTACCTACCTATCAAAATCGCGATATGAAAATTGTGTAGATATATTTCACTAATAAACGTATATGCAAATTATATCTAAATTGGTTGAAGATGACCTACTTTACAATTCATTTGCAAGATTTGACCTGACCATACAAACAAGCAAACATACATTGCAAGTTAAATAAAAAGCATGCAAAAAAGACATATTTTAAAAGGTTTGTAACCTCTGGATTTCGGCGAAGTGCGCCATATAAAAGTCAGTATGGCGCACTTCCCCAACTATACAAATTTGAGGTAGGAATATTTAACTTGCAAAAAATATATAAATTTTACTAGATAGGAATGATATAAAGTCAGAATCTTAAAGCAAATTATTTAAATTGTGCACTTACCTCACTCGTTTATCTGTAAAAACTCGAATTCTTGAGATTTACGACGATGATCGCCCCATAGTCAACTCGCTTCACCACTTTGAATATCAGTGAAAATAAAATGTCACGTGTCTCCAACTCGTATGTCTAGAGCCATCTGTGACTATTACCAAGAACTATGATTTAGTTTGTAGCATCGACAAAAGGTGTCACTATTAGTATACAATCGGTAGTTTTCGAGATATTTGTGGCAGGTGCACTTGCCCGCTAGGCGCACTTTGCCACATTCACCTTAATTGTTATTTAAAAAAAAACTACCGCGTATAACTTAATCTCTTTTTTATTAAAGGAAATCTTCTTATTTCTTAAAAACGCCATACGAGCGTTAACACACCACAATATTGACCATCGGCGTTGTTTCGGCTTTGTATCTATACGGATTTAGGGGCAAGTCCAAACGCAAAATTCGCTAAGTTTGATCGTTTTACAAAATCACACTCAGAAATCAATCATGTCTTGAGAATTCTTTGCCACTTTCTATCAAGCACAAAGTGATAGAGACGTATGTCACTCAGTACGGCGTTGATTCTTAAGACTCATTCTTTAATACCAGCCTAAGTCTGCGTAAGATCTAGTTCATGTGCACGACGAGGAATTGACTGCATCTGGTTGTGTTCGCTCTATATACGCCGATGTCGTCTACCGATCTCAGTGCCCAAAAAGAAAGTTTAACGAAAAGAATGTAATGTAATGTATTAAACTGACGCGTATTTTAATTATTAGTCTTTATTTAATTCCTTATTGTAGAGGTTCTATACCTCATTCTATAGCTCTTATTTCGAATAAGGAAAAAGAAATGTATTTTTTGTGACATCTTGTCATTACTATGTTTTTTCTAATTAATAAATAAATGTTTTAATCGTTTTTCGCTGTGAATAATTTCAATTATAATAATATAGTCCCCTTAAAATAATAATAACTAGCCGCTTGCAGCATCCATCCACTTTATCTTATATTATTATGATTAATTATTATTATGACTTCAACATGTAAATTATGACTCTTTCCAAATCAAAACTATAAAAACTGTAAAGGGAGGATAAAACTTGTTCTTGCAAATTAAAAGGGACATTAAATTTAATAGAAAACAGAATAAATAATAGAACAATGTATAATATTATTGTTATAACACATATATTTTTTCAAAGTAATCGTTTTCATACTCGCTTTAAGCGTATGGCGCACACCACCCCACCCGCGTTTCTTACCACCCTTCCTGTCAAAACCATGCCTTGCTTAATATATTGCAGCCTTTGTAATACCATTAATCATAGCCCAAGGAGCTTTGTTTTTGACTCCGGTATTAATTTAAACTACCTACGAGGGTGTATCACTGCATTGATCTGCATTTGTTTGATAATTTTGATAAATTATTATTAGGAAGCGCGCGACTCGGGAGGCTTCGTGGTTTGCCGGATATCGTCGTTGTAACTGTTTTACCGACATGGCCAGCATCCCGCACCGGCATAGCATACTCAGAAAACGCACAGAAAAGAAAAAAACTATTTACTTTTCTTAACAATCTTCTACTTTTTCTCTTAAGAATATTTTGATTTTTGATAATAAAAGTATCTACAGGGGAATAAAGTTTTATGAAAATAGCTTCAGTAGTAAAAAATTAAAATAAAAAATATACAAAAACAAACATACGGGTGGTATTTATTTCTCATACAAATACTTCAGTAGTTATTTAACTTTTAATTTTGTTAAGACCTATGTTCAAGATTATTTTATGTTAATCTGCTTAATCGACCTATGGGAGAAAAAAAGAATCGTTATTAACTGGTCAGCAGATTAACCTAACTTAAACTTATGCAAATACTAAGTGGATGACAAAAAAAATCACTAATGAGCGAGTAACAAATGATTAGTGTATTTTTAATCGTTTATTCCAGAGTTTTTAGTTGCTTGGTTTATCATTTCAGGAAAAAAATCGTTACATTTTCAGACGCCATATTCTAAGGACGCCATCTTGAAAAAACTCCTCACATTTTATGTCACTTTGCACCGTCACGGCGCCATGCGTATTTACTAAAATTCAGGAGAGACTTATAGATAAATATTTTATTAATAAAGTGATACATTAAATGGACTTATTCAAATTATATATAAAACAGCTACAACTTGATACGAAATGATTTCTGTTTTTGTGAAACTCACTTAATGTCAAAATAACTTATAATAAGTATACCATGAAGAAATTTCACTTCATACGTGTACATAACGATATTTAAACCTACACACTCACAAACTCTTTATTAATACACTAAAATGAAAAAAAATGTTCTCATACTATTTTCTAATTTGTTGTGAAAGTGGTCTAGTCCATAAGAATATTTTTTCAAAATTATTGACGCTCCAAAATGAAAGAAGAAATGAAGAAATTTCACTTCAAACGTGTACACAACGATATTTTAAACACAAACTCTTTATTAATACACTAAAATGAAAAAAAAATGTTCTCATACTAATTTATAATTTGTTGTGAAAGTGGTCTAGTCCATAAGAATATTGATTCAAAATTATTGACGCTCCAAAATTAATCCTTAAAATGCTACAATCACGTCTCGTAGTATATGACTACGGCGTAGCCTGTAGCTTGCTACGCTCCACGTAGCTGCCTGGTAACTTTGAAAACCTTTGCGATTTAAGTATAAATAATTACTAACAAATTTGTACTCGGTATGCATGATGGTAGAATCCAGGGAAGCAATTCTCATGCCCTTCGAAACAGTCTCGATAAAACTCGGATTCTAATTTTATTCGAGTTTTAATGACGTTGAGCCATTCTGAAAACCTCGAGTACTTTTCTCGAAGGGAAGCCACTCGAATTGCTTCGAATGGTTAGTAGCAACGTAGACATAGATATCGAATTCGAACCACCATATTTATTATCGGTAATCTGTGATCTTAAACGTCGAAAAGCTGCATCTCTTTCTGTGTTCTGTGCATCATTGAGATTTTATTGTAACCTTTAGTTTATTTGTTGATTTTTATTAATTTACAAAGATTTTTTTAATTACAAAAGCAGTTTCTAAAATAGCTTTAAGCACTTTATGATATTTTTCCTATACCTACTAATTACTATAAAATATGTAATAATTATTTAAAACCTGTACAATAGATTTGATACCTTTTAGAACATTTTGTAAGAAGATGTTTTCAAATGGCAATATTTTACACAAAAATCTCGAAGAAATTCGATTAGTGGTGACACTAGGACATTCGAAAAAACAATGTCGATTTTCGAGATTTTATGGTCGAAAAAAGATTCGAAGAGTAAGCTCGAGTTGTCTCTATAATAGGCTAAAACAGAAAACTTGCAAATTATACACTCAGTCTCAATAATAATCATAAATTACGAACTTTTTTAAAAGCTTAGTTATAGCTAGACATGGAAGTTAGTAACGATCACAGAACAAATAAAAGAGGTTAGAAGTCGTACGTAAGTAGGCGGAGCGCGCGCGCTGCTGGTTAAGAGTAAATACTCATATTTAGATCCTTTTCGAAGAGCAAAAATATTTAAAAAATAAATCTAAAACACCGCTTTGTGCTTTTTTAACTGGCAGGAAGCAAAGTAAGACTCATAATCTTACTAATGGAGACATTTCTTTTCACCGGTAAGTTAAGTAATACTGTTAAATTGAAAAAATATTATGTCGCGTGTGGCGACACTGGCTCTGGTATTAACATCGCTTGATACGACTTCTAACCTCTTTTGTCTGTTCTATGTTAAAAGCGTAATAATTTATTACTGTAATTTAAAAAAAAATTATAATAGTATCGATTGAACATTAGGAAACGAACTTGTTTGGAGATGTTCGTTTCCCAATTTACGGAATATCCTATACCGAGATATTCCGTCAGTTCTGGCATCATTATAATAATTATAATATTTCCTGTAAGGCGCCAAGCGCATTCCGGCCTCACGCCTCCCTATGCTTAAGTATAATATCCTTTAGGGATTTTCAAGTTTACTTTTGGGGTGACTTCTGCTTGGCTAAGCTTACTTGAACCGGGATTTATAAGTTATATTTTGTAAATTGTTTGGATTACATTACGATAGCACGCAATCGTAGAGATTGCGTGCTATCGTAATGTAATCCAAACAATTTACAAAATATAACTTATAAACGGAACACTTAGGCACTAATTCATTACTGTAATGTTAAGGTATTATTGTTAGATAATAGATTATTGATACATTGTCTTTTTAATGTAAAACATCTATAGCGGGGGGCCAGACCGACTGTTGGCATGGTGGCGCTATATTATGATCTATCATCATCAACAGCTCATAAAATGTCCCCACCTCGGGCTCGAGCCTACACACATTAGGGGCGATTAGGCCTTAGTCAACCACGCTGGCCAAGTGCGGGTTGGTCGACTTCACAAACAACCTAAGAATTTCTGTGTGTGCAGGTTTCCTTACGATGTTTGCCTTCACCGTAAAAGCGTCGATTAAACGTACATATGAATTCAAAATTTGAAAACACATTGGTACGTGGCGGGGTTCGAACCGGCACCTCCCGGTAGGAGGCAACGTCCTTACGCACTACACCACCGACGCTTCTGATTTATAGGTACTAATATTACAAAGCTAAAGAGTTTGTTTGAACGCGCTTATCTCAGGAACTACTGATCAATTTCAAATATTCTTTTTTTGTTAACGCTAACGCGAGCGAAGCCGCGGCGGTCCACTAGTATGAAATAAAATGAAAAAAAAATCTCTTTTCTGGCCTTTGGCTTATTAATTGTTCGTGTATAATGTATTTTTCAATTGCAATAAAGAGTATGAATATTAAGAAAAAAAAGAAAACTTAAGAAATTCGTTCTTTATTAAAATTATGCAAAAAATACACTTATTTTACATTAAAACGTCTATATTATGAAGCCGCGTGAAAAATTTCAATGAAACCTTTATAGACATTAACAGTAAACTACAATTCGCACTAACTATTTAAGGCAATAAATAAAAAAAAAGATAAAAAAACTTTTCGAACATAAAAATCGCCATTAACCCTTAGACCAAGATGTCTAAGCCAGGGGCCTTTTCGCGCTATTTACAACGTTTTTACCAAAACTAAATCGTTATCGTTTTCATACATTTTGACAACAGTGACTGTTAATAAACAATAAACACATTATCTAAAGTTATCTCACCCATACCTTAATGGCCAAATAAAATACCTAATAAAAAATACGCACGATCCCGTTTAATAACATCGTCAGAGGCATTTAAAAAGCAATTGAACATTCTCAAAACATAATTTAATAAGTAAAACACTTGAGAAAACAACGTTCAACAAAAGAAACTTCACGATTCTTCCCTCGTACACAACAATAGGACGGCCATTATACGCACAATAATGCCAACACAACAAAAACTAATCCGACCGAAAATAAACAGCATTTAAAAAGATAGTTTTTATCCGAAACACAAAAGAGGTTTGTATAGCGAATTATGGCCTCTTTTAAAGCTGCGGATATAATTTTTAATCTTTAACAAATATTTGGCGGGAATTTTATTTATGACTTCTGGTTTTATTAACTTCTTTTTTAGTTTACTATTTGAAGAGAAACAATGTGACGAAAGTGTGCATAGAAGGTTTTAAAAATTAAAAGTTTAATTAAAAAGCACGTTACGGATATGAAATTTGGGAAATATTACCAATGATCAGATTCAGATAGTTTCACTATCGGAAAAAAAAATTTGGTAACAGACATTGATAAAAAGGACATCTTTTTTTAACGTCACAATCTGTACAAATTATAAAGTTGTTAAGAAACCTTTTTACAATTAAAAAAAGCTAAAGATATCCAGCATCGTTTGCTGCTAATCAAATAATTTTACCAAAATTCGTTCACAATTTCACCCCAATTTCGGGGTGTCGCGTTCGCCCGTCGCGCCGACGTGCGAAAATAATTGATTCCCCGCCGGGACAATACTTTTAATTGTCCCCTTTTATACCGATATTATGGTTACATTATTTCGTGAGCTGGCAATTCGTTGTTCTTTTTTAATTTACTCCGTTCCGATTTTGAATGTTGGCGGGAGCTTAATGAGTCTTTTTCATGGGTTTTTAACCGTCTTCAAAATCAAATAAAAGTGGTTATCAGTTTGACCTGAATGTATATTAAGAAACGCAGTCTTTTTTATATTTTAGTCTATAAAAAAATGTAATGTGTGAAAGTGGGATTGCAAAAAATATTTTGCCCATATGCCTTTTGGCCATGACTTTCATGCCATTATGAGCAGCTTCAACCCAAAACATCCTTCTTTTTTTGACGATGGGTATCCACTTACGGACCATACTGCACACTGGCTAGGGGTACGGCGTGTGCGGCACTCACCGGCGCGGAACAGCGCCGTTAAAACAGCGCCGCGCTAAAACCCACCGGTACCCTCCTAAGCCATTGTGGTGGCGCACTAGTGTGCGCCATTACACCAAAACGACCCAAAACATCCTCCTAGTCATTTTCGCAGGGCGTATGGACAATTCACATTCTTGAGGCAGACACATTCTTGAGGCATTGGTATGGTAGTCACTAAACATGCTAACCTCATTACGTAAGATCACTTTAATTATAGATTTAGTACCTTCTAACATTAGCGTTTTAAGTTAAATTGATACTAACAAGATATGCGTTTAAAAGTTTAAACGATCTGAAACAAATCTACTACTAAATAAAAATGAATGTGTTTGTCCTCTATGCGCTCCGAAACCATTGTTCGGATAGTGATGAAACTTTGGTAGGAAGTTCTGGGGACACCCGAGAGGGTTCCTAGCCTAAAAAAAATATAGTTATAATTTTTTTTTTACGTGGCATTGCAACGCATGTTGGCTGCAGCTAGTGTTTAATAAAATTATCGTTGACAAAACTACTGTCCGCTATCACAATCGCAACTATTTTGTTCGTCTATTTAAGCGTTCCTACCGCACACTACGCAGTAAATATGGCACTGAAATCAGAGCATATTAAAGTTAACATAAATGTCGGCGTCACAAGCCGCGTTACCACAACGACAATTAAACTGTTGCCGACATTTTACAGGTAACATTGCGTACACGTGTAGCCTAAGAATTATAATGTTTCGCGTTTTAATCTCAGACGAATTAAAAATTTGCCCCTCGCCTGTGTACTTGGACAGCTACACGCACACACATGTAACGAGACTACGCCTTTGACTTATGCATTATATGTATAACTAGCTTATGCCCGCGACTTCGTCCGCGTAGAATAGTTACTTCGGGCAGCATTAAGATTTTCTTATTATTGCTTCTAAGTTTCTAACCCAAGCGCCATACACCAACAAATTTTCATGGAATTTACTTAAAAAATGACGGATTCCCATTCAAACTTTCATCCCCCATTTTACTCCCTTAGGGATTGAATTTCCAAAAATCTCAAAATACATCTTTCTTAATTCGTAACTGAAAGGCCACGTAGGTACCAATTTTTATGGATTTTACTTTTAAAATGACGTATTTCCATACAAACTTTTCACCCCCTTTTCACCACCTTAGAGGGTGAATTTCCAAAAATCCTTTCTTAGTGCACCCCTGGACCTCATAAGGAACCTACGTACCAAATTTGGAATCTGCGTTGATATGTCAGTCAGTCATTCATTCATTATTCTTTTTTATATATATAGATAAATTCCCGTGTCACGATGTTTGTCCGGGATTAAGTCCGAAACTCACAATCCGATTTAACTTTTTTTTAATGTTTGTATTGTTTCAACTTGAGAGATAAGTTTGTACCTTGATAAGTAGTCCTCATTTTTCTACTGCAAATTCAATGTTATAGGACAGTAATAATAATAATAATATCGCTATACTTCCACGCTCACGCCAATTATCTGGCCCAAAGTAAGTATCATTAAGAACTTGTGTTATGGATAGGGATAATAAAAGATAACGGACATATTTTTTTGAATATACATTATAATTTTAGATATTTTTATAAATAAACTTAAATAAATATACAAACAACCATGACTTGCAAACAAATATTCGTGTCCGTCACACAAATATTTGCCGCTACCAGGATTCGAACCCGGACCACTTGATGTGTAGGTAGCTATACTAACCACTCCACCACGACGGCGACAGAGGTATGAAATTATCAAATTTCAGATGTTAGTTTGCTAAGAACTTTAGCTAAAACATAATAAATTCCCACATCCAATGCCACGCTCAAAATACCGTCATCTGAACTAACGTACGATCATTATTATACCATGTAACTAGCACGCGGCACAAACTAATACGCAACAAAATACACCTGTTAAACTAAACGTAGTTAACTGCGGGTTAACAAGGTTACGGTACCACACGCGTGTTGGGGATACAAATTGTCGGTTACTGCTGTAGGCGGGCCAAAAGGCTGAATGCCGCGCCGCAAACTATTAACGAGGAATTTTAAAAAGCATTAGTTTCGTTTCTGTGTTGTGGTAGCAGTGTTTGGCGCGAAATCATGACATCGGGAATAGTTTTTGGTAATAATTCACAATTGTTTTGGAATTGATTTAGTGCAATGAAAATGGTGTTATTTTGATGAACAATCACCCGTATTGACGATCACTGAGGAATTAATAAAATAAAGGTTTTATTTTGTGTTTGACGACGAGAATTTAGTATGTAGTGGTTTTTACCCTCGGACCAATTTTACCACAAGATTTCCTCGCCTCATCAGTGGTCATAAATAATCAGTTGAAAGTCGTGAAAGTTGCAATTATAAACCAATTCACACTCGCATTTATAATATTAGGAGAGCTTCGCATATTTATTTAACTGTATATTCGAGAGTAAAATTATTAGTTCCACCTAACTATTTACCATAAGTAATTGCATAAGGTAGTTTATGCGTGAAAACACACGTAAAACAAACAAAAAAACTCACTTTCTAAACTAATAATTATAAATATAATTATTAGTTTACTCAATGCCTATACAAATATATAGATACTGAGCATAAGTAATTATTAGGGTTACGCAAGGGTCTGTCGTTGGACCAAAGCCGCACCGATAACCTCAAACGATTCTAATATCGAATCGTAATATCGAGAATAAAATTCTAATATCGAGAACGTACAGGACCTCTCGAAATATCCCAAAAACCGACATAGAGCGTTATAAAATTATGCATATCGGTCGGAGCCCATATTAACATGTCATCGGCGCCATATTGCGATGAAATTTGAATTCCGAACGCCTTCGTTCTGGTACGATTTGCGCGCAAAGTTAACTTTACCGCTGCTCTTATTGGAAAATCGTCTTTATGTTTATTGGGACAAGGTCGTTTGGTCTTTCCTTGAGCGTTACAAAGACAAAGGTTTATATTACTCGAATTTAGCGGCAACTTTTTTTACGCGAAAGCCATAAAGTCCCGGAGAATGTTGCGATAAATCGTCCTGGAAAGTTCGATTCGATTATCGAATGCGTATTAAATCGGTTTATTGTTTCGCGATCGGGTAAGGAGGTCCGATTGTGTGCAGGTGCGCTTTATTGTTGTTTCCGAGATGTTTTACTCGTTCCGATTTAGCTTGTTGGGGATCGATTACTGGGGTATTGAGGTATCATTCGTCTAGCATTTGTTCTATACTGATTCAAACGAGGAAGGGCGCAGAACATAAAACACACACAACAACTTTTTATTTAATTTGTAATGTAGTATTTATTTATTTGAGTCAAAATTATATTTTATTTAAACTACGATAAAAGGCATGAAAGCAGAATAAGTGCGGTTTGAGCCTTAGGAGTATGGCTGTTGTAAAATTGTGTGATATATTATTTATTTATTTATTAAGGAACACCAGTATCTGTTTACACCAATACATATTTGACACACAAAAACTAAACAATGGCTAAGTGTAACAAACAATTAAGGTGAACACCACATGCAGTGAGAAAGAAAGAAAAAACAAGAAAGAAAAAAAAAACATAAAGTAGACACACACACTTATTAAGTATAGGAATTATTTAAGAACAACAAAAAGTAAAAAACTAAAAACAAGCCTAGGTTGTTTTCTCCCAGTGCTTGGATAATTTCCTTCTGAACTTGGCAAATGAGTCAGCGAAGATGTCAAAAAAAAGTATTTTCATTCACTAATCTACATAGCCTCGGCACAGGGGAATTGGCACCTAAAATTGACCTACGTAGGCCCTACTAGTATTATACAATGACGTGGTAATGAAAGAAGATAATAATATATATATAGAGAGACTATCTTTTGCCCGCGACTTCGTCCGCGTAGAATAGTTACTTCGGGCATCATACATTTTCTTATTATTTCTTCTAAACCAAGCGCCATATACCGATTTTCATGGATTTTACTTTAAAAAATGACGGATTTCCATACAAACTTCCATCCCTTATTTTACCCCCTTAGATATTGAATTTTGAAAAATCCTGAAATACGTCATTCTTAGTTTCTAACTAAGTAGCTATATACCGATTTTATCGATTTAGCTTCAAAACTGACGGATTTCCATACAAACGTTTAACCCCCTTTTCACCACCTTAGAGGGTGAATTTCCAAAAATCCTTTCTTAGTTCATCCCTAGACCTCATAAGGAACCTACGTGCCAAATTTGGAATCTCTAGACCCAGCGGTTTGGGCTGCGCGTTGATATGTCAGTCAGTCAGTCAGTCGGTCAGTATTCATTTTTATATATTTAAAAGATAGATGTGGTTTGAAAGAAGATATATAGTGACAAGAATTAAGAAAGCGATGCCCAAATGGTTCAGTCATGTAGAAAGGACTGTGAAAATAGATTGACCAAAAGGATATATGAAAAGTCAACGGAGATGCGAGACGAGTAAGACCTAGGCGAACGTTTATCGATCAAATCGAAGACATCTTGAAAAAGGGCCAGGTCACAAGTACTGGTAAGTCAATACCTCCGACCATGTGTAAGGCCTGTGATGTAAGTAGATGAAGCTAAAGATATACTTGTAACGTGGTACTAAAAATACAGCCAGTAATAACGAAGACGATGGTACTATAACATGGCAATGTTATAGTACCATCGTCTTCGTTATTACTGGCTGTATTTTTAAAATATCAATCAAATTCAAAATCATCGTTCATCATGAAATTTGGTTCATTTTTGATTCATTCCATTACTGACCGTGTCACAGAACACATAGCTACATTACTAACGTACCTAAGGGTCTCGCTCTGACCTCGGCTTGGGCCTTTACTGTAATTCGTACTTATAAAATTATATCAAGGCACTAAAATTAGTGCCTTTTATATACCATTTGAAGCTGTTTAAGTAACTCAATAAAATAAAATAGTGACGGGAAACGTGTTTGATTAGTGGACCATACTGCCAGAGTTGGACCATAGGGCACGTACCGTTACATACTTCCATTAAAAACATTATCCGGAATGGATGGTTTGTTTATAATTCCAATTCATTTTTACTTTCTCTTAACGTAGTATATAGGAAGTCTTGTAATCGTCAAAAAAATCGACCACGAGATTTTGACGGATTTACACGTTTTGGACCGCCCAGAGTTCAAAAATATTTTTTTTGGAATTATGTCTTTGTGTGTGTCTGTGCGTTAGCATTAGCACGATAACTCGAGTGTGCTTTAACTTATTGCAACCAAATTTAACATACGTGTATGACATCAAAATATAAGGTTTCTATCAAATTTTGAGCCGTCGATCACGAAAGTTAAGCAACCAAGTGCGCGGTCGGTACTCGGATGGGTGACCAAAATTTAACATGCAACAGTATGACATCAAAATATAAGGTTTCTATCAAATTTTGAGCCGTCGATCACGAAAGTTAAGCAACCAAGTGCGCGGTCGGTACTCGGATGGGTGACCAAAATTTAACATGCATGTATGACATCAAAATATAAGGTTTCTATCAAATTTTGAGCCGTCGATCACGAAAGTTAAGCAACCAAGTGCGCGGTCGGTGCTCGGATGGGTGACCAAAATTTAACATGCATGTATGACATCAAAATATAAGGTTTCTATCAAATTTTGAGCCGTCGATCACGAAAGTTAAGCAACCAAGTGCGCGGTCGGTGCTCGGATGGGTGACCAAAATTTAACATGCAACAGTATGATATCAAAATATAAGGTTTCTATCAACCTTTGAGTCGTTTCCGATATACGAAAAAGTCAAGGGAAGACCACTCCCGATTTTTTTTGTTGTTAGATTTGCACAATGTTATCCATTTTGGCGCGGAGTTTGAGTTGCATGTGTTTTATATTAATAACAGTGCTGTTTTTAGTTATATCATATCTAGTGTGTATTGCGAATTTCATAATTGACAAGAACATCGAACAAAGAGTTTGTCTTAAGTAATGGAATTTCGTGTTCGGAGTCACTGAAAATGTTACAGGAGGCTTACGGTGAATCGACTTTATCAAAAACACCTGCTTATGAGTGGTACAAAGCGTTCAAAAGCGTTCAAAAGCGGTCGAGATGTGATGGAAGATTTGCCTCGTTCTGGTAGGCCATCAACGTCTGCAACTGAAGTTAACATCGCAAAAGTGAAGGAAATAGTGACTGAAAATCCTCATTCAACTTTGAGAGAGATAGCCGCCGAACTTTCTGTATCTAACGAGTCGATCCGTACCATTTTAAATAATCACTTGGGTATGAAACATGTTGCCGCTCGGCTAGTCCCAAAAGATCTGGATTTTCTCCAAAAATTCAATCGCATGAGAGTCGCTGAGGACATGCTAGAACGTCAAGTCAAATCCGACCCAACATTCATGAAACGCATTGTTACTAGTGACTAGACGTGGGTGTATGAGTGTGAAAAGAAATTACCACTTTGTGGCTCCCGTTTTTAATCGGTAGAAGACCCGGTTTTTTATTAGTATTTTTTTAATTGTATGGATGGAAAATAGACATTAAAAGACTCAACATGTGTTTGTTAAATTTCTTTAATTTGGATTCTAAAGTATTTTAAATTTCAAAATTTACTTATTCTAAAATAACGTTAGGATTTTAGTGGGCTATTATCGTAGATTGAGAAAAGAGTAAGTATAGATAGGTCATCAGCGTACACCTAAGCGAGATAGCAATGTATCTACCTTTTACAGCCAATTATACAACAATTCACCATTACTACAAACGAAATCACACAAAATACTCCGTATTAGAATGATTAGATTGTTAAAACTGACATAAAATCACTTAAAATGATGAGAAATATCAAAGCACCACGCACTTGTCTGCCACCAAAGCAATGGTGGCAAACATAAAAATCCGATACGCAAACAGAAACAAAAAAAATGTTTTGTCCTGCTCTCCCGTATATATCAGACAAATAAGCTTTCTCACTCTAATAATTATTATTCTTTAGTAACTCATCTATACTCTATTCTCAATCTACGGTTATTATCATAGGCTTTACAAAATTAAAAAAGTAAAGATGATACAACTGTCAAATCTTTGAGGTTAAGCAAGAAGCTTATAGTCTAAGATCCGAACCTAAATCAACCTTCACCGAGCTGATAATAGAATGAAACATATTTTATTATTAATTTAGTATATTAGAAAATATATTAAAAATGGGTTGTCTAAAAAAATCCTGGACAGACTATTTTTAATTATTTTTTGAAAAATGATTTTTAATAAAATATTACAACATCAAGATAATAAGAAAATTTTATCGCGCGCTTACGATGATATATTTTTTTTTCTATTATCCAATCGAGTGAAAGTAACTGATATCGACATACCTGTTCATACCTGACAACCCAGTAGTTCGCGCAGGTAAATAATAGACAACCCAATGCCTGCACATTCTATACGGTTTCTACTATCAGTCAGGACAAAATTTTCTTATTATCTTGATGTTGCAATATTTTATTCATTTCTTTTTAAAAATCATTTTTCAAAAAATAATTAAAAATAGTCTGTCCGGGATTTTTTTAGACAACCCATTTTTAATATATTTTCTAATATACTAAATTAATAATAAAATATGTTTCATTCTATTATCAGCTCGGTGAAGGTCGATATAGGTTCGGATCTTCTACTATTATATTCACTTATATTTTAATTTTAATCTATCTTCGTAAGATTAAGTTTAGCTGATAAAAAAGATGGCATTTTCTGTTAGTAATTCTACGCTAACCATTTTTGGTAGAGTTAAGTTTTCTAATAATTTAGCAAGTAATAAATTATGAAAAAATAATATATAGTGTTCTACTTAGATGTCCAAAGCGCCAAATGGTAACGTAATTATCATAATTTGTTTTTTTTTAAATGTTGTCAACTGAAACCTAATCTCATCAATTTAATTAAGAAAAAAAAGCATCGGCCGTTAACGCGCTATTAATAATAGCGTTATTGGTTATATCTCGCTATCCAGCAACATCTTAATTCACTAGCGGAATCTCGCAATATGGCGACTCGAGTTTTTCAATAAAACTGGCAACATCTGGTGAAACACTTAAACGCAGGGGCGTGAGAGAGACGCCGGTATACAACATACGGCGTGCGTGAGCGAGAGAGCGATACAGTGGGGTCGGACAGCGAAATTAATATGTCCTTTTCTTAGCATTTTCGTCGGGTTTATTGACGCGGTGTTTCTCTATTAGTGTGTTTTTTGTTGCGACCTATTAGTCGTTGGAGAGCAATTACGGTTGTTAATATATATTATAACTCCGGTAATGTTCAGGAGATAAGTGAAGTATATGTCTTAACTTATCTATCGCAAAGGTTTTTTTTTGCCAATCCATTAGAAGCTAGCGCGTCAATTACGTTGCCATTAGGGACGCCTGCCTCTACAAACGTCGACCTAGAAACATCTTTCTCGTAAGTTTTTTGGTATAAAAACTAACTATTTCATACTAGAAAAAATACACTGAAAAAAATCGACCTGCCTCAGGCGGGAATCGAACCCAGCATCTTCCGCAATCCGGGCAGCTGCGTTAACCACTACGCCACCGAGGCACTGCTTTCGCTGTCGAAATTTGTCAGTGCTTGGTGCTTATGTTTTATGGTAAACATTGTTTCATCAAATCTTTGAAATTTGCACTTCTAAGATCCGAACGAAATATTTTTAACAGTTAAGATGAAACTACCTTACACAATGGAATCATTTTTGCGTTAACAAACGCGTAAATATTTTTCATACTAGAAAAAATATAATACTTTTTTTCAGTGTATTTTTCATACTAGAAAAAATTATTCCATAACTATTTCCATTGGGTTAAGGGATATATTATAGAAAGCGCCCCGGCTGCGCGATCTGGGCGGGCGCCACCCAACGAACGAAATGTACTTTCACAGATTTAATAATACAAGGAGATAGGCCAAGCCGGCGTTTAACTTGTGACGAGTATAAGTCCCGCGAGCATACATTGCCGCCAGTTCACCGTCCGATAAAGTCGAGTGAATACTTACGTATATCAGAAAGAATTTACAGTTATTTTTTCAAAATGCCGTCCTGTTCAATTGTAACATGCAATCATCGCAGAGAATCAGTTATTTAGCAAGTAATGGAATAACTTTTCACATGTAATAACCGAAAAACTTAGATTTATATTTAAAAAACAATATTATAACAAATAGTCCGATTTTTATTCATAAAAACATAATCTCTTAAAATTCTGAGTACAAATTCTTACAAATTGTATTACATTGCGGCTGTGCTAAACTTCCATGGCTTCGCAGTCCTTAATTCACGCGCAATCAATAGTGTATATTACGGCATGCTCAACTAGAACCATGTTATGTAGTACGGCCGCTGATCGCGACACTCGGTTTTCCTATAAACTCAGCGATTTGACCGATCTCCTTAGATTGATATATCTGTGGTGGCCATACATTTCATCTTCACCGCGCCCCAATCGCGTGCCTGGGACGCTTTCTATAATATTTCCCTTAGAAATCAATTTGGATCATCGGATACGCGAATAGCGGAAAGAAATGCAAAACATGTTTCCCATACAAGTTAAGGTCTTAACGCAACTAAAACAGTTACGTTTCTTATATTAGGGGTTTAAGTATGAAATTGCCGTTTTGTATGGAGAATTTAACGAAAATTCATTTTACCATACAAATATATTTGCGATTTTTTAAGGTACCACAAATCTAAATTTTGTGTAATTTTGTGGATATATTTAGACAAAATTAAGCTATAGGATATACTTATAGAAAAACATTTGAGAATTGATGTCTTCAAAAAAATATTCATATTTTTATAACGAAGACGGGCACCTCTTAGGACGGGCTGTTATTGAACATGTATTTCTAGTGAAAAAAATTAAATAAGAATAAAATTTTATACACAAATATAAGTTATTGTAATGAAGTTTAAAATAAAAAAAGAATAATGGACGTAGCTATTGTACTAAAGGAATTATACACTAATGAACAATGAGGAAAAAATCGGCAATTTCATTCTTTAACCCCTATTAGAAATAAAACAACTTTTACAGATTTAACTCGCGTGTAATTACATGTTTTTAGCCATCCCGTGACCACGAACGCTGCAAAGTGTTACGAAACGTAAATAATAACAACATGTAAAATCTAATTACACGCAAATCAAATCCGTAAAAGTTGTTTTATTTTTAATGTGTAGTGCTCGCGCAAATATAAGATAATGTTACGTTTCTTATACTAAAAAACTTACACTACAGTACAGAACGTTATCGTTTGTTCTCAGCTCAGAGTGGTTAGTGTAAGTTTTTTAGTATACAAAACGCACCGATTCTAGTTGCGTTAAGAGCTCAATTTGTATGGGAAACATGATTTGCGCTTCTCTCCGCTAGGGGCGCTGTTCGCGTTTCCTAATAGAGCTCTTAACGCAACTAGAATCGGTGCGTTTTGTATACTAAAAACTCTGATCAAACAAGAAATAAGTAGTTATTTTTTCGACAAGTGAGCAAAATTGTTTTTTGCTGCGAGTCCGATATTAAATCATGAACCAGCGAAGTAGTCTAGAATTGATTCATTAATATACTGAGCGCAGTGTGATTTAAAGGCATGAGACAAAAAATGCTCTCGTGTGAAAAATTAACCCCTTAGACTCACCCTTAGACTCCGAACACCCGTTCATCATACTAGGTTTGTCTCAAAGTCCTTTACTCTCACTGCTATTCGGCTTTGGAATGCCCTACCGCCCTGTGTACAAAGCGCTCCAAATAAAGTCACATTTAAGAAGTTAGTCCATGATCACTATCTAAAAAGTACGTAAACATTGTTTCTTTTCTCTGTTAAGAATGAATCTTAAGTATAACATTTAGTATATGTTGTAAAATATTATATTATGTATGTATAAATATTATTATATAAGTATATTAATTGTATGTAATTCTTTGTACCCATATACTGGGTGTAAAAGACATGAGCAGTCAAACGAAAACCACGTATTCTATACATCAAAATAAGACATATTTCAAAAAAAATATTGCTGGGAAATGATTTTTATTTTTTGGTGTTACAAAAAATTTCAATTTGTACCGCGCAATGTAAAGGGCTCTTCTCGCACGCAACTCGCAAAACCGCGATATTTTTGCTTGACGGCGACCCCGTTCGTTAGTGTCCGTGCGCATCGAGTGAGCTACATTGAACGCTAACGTTTTGAAGCCATTTTTTGTTATGAAATACTAAAAAAAATGATAATGTTTCTTTGGACAATAATTAAGAAATAACGTATAGAATACGTTTTCATAAAAAAATGAAAAAAAATATTATGACTTTGACCTTCAATAAAATCGTAACTATCAATTTCCCAGGTATAGTCTAAAGGAAGAAAAATGTTATGACGGTGAGCAGAATACATGGTTCTCGTTTGACTGCTCATGTCTTTTACACCCTGTATTTATTGTAAATATTTTCAGTCTCGTAGATCCTGCCTTCTACACTGTATCTTACGCACCTTTCTGGTTGACTGGTAGAGAATGCTGTATAGCAGTAAGTCCACCCTTTGTACTGTCTCTGTGCAATAAATTAAAAAAAAATACATCTCCAGCGAGAAAATGGTTATAGGCGAAAAAAACAAGTAAATGTTTAAATACATTATAAATAAAACAACTTTTGCGGATTTAACTTTGTTTGATTTAAAGTTGTTTTATTTATAATGTGTAGTGCTCGCGCAAATCTAAGAGAACATGTTTAAATACATGTTTATTAGGCCATAATTTACTATTACAAAAATATAAGTAAAATTACTGCCATTGTGTAGGTTGAACGGTACAGTCCTGTTTGGAGCTCGTAGCAAAAAGCGTTTTTGCTTTGAGATTTTACGAAGCAAGAGGTCTTTTGGTGCTGGAGAAGTGAAAAATGTTTTATACATTACGGATACAGAACGTTATCGTTTGTTCTCAACTCAAACCAAACAGGAAAAAGGTTTTAAAAACTGAAACCCGACTACGAAAAAAAAAGAAATGATATCTCTTAACACCGGGCTTGCAAGGTAAAATCGAATCCTAATTAAAGTTAAAATGTAGCCAGAGTTTAGCATCACTCCACGACGCCGTCTTGGTGGAGCGGTCAGTATAGCTGGCTACACATCAAGCGGTCCGGGTTCGAGTCCTGGTAGCGACAAATATTTGTGTGATGAACACGAATATTTGTTGACGAGTCATGGTTATTTATATATTTATTTAAGTTTATGTATAAAAATATTATGTATATTAAAAAAAATGTCCGTTATCTAGTATCCATAACACAAGTTCTTAATGATACTTACTTTGGGCTAGATAATTTGGTGTGAGCGTGGAAATATATTATATTATTATTATTATATCCTCGAATGTGTGTCGTAGAAGGCGACTAATGGACCAGCAAAGGGGTATTGATCACCTTATACTCCGTCCACCAATCCGAATGTCAAACTTGTCACTAAATTAAACATTAAAACCAAGATTTGTTAGAAGAAAATTTGACTTTCACTTGGTATTCTGAAGTACTTGAGAAACGTAGCTGTAATATTAATTTCGTGTAAAATATTTCATAAATATGAAAAAACTTTTTTTTACATATACATAGCTATCCCGCTTTAGTCTATTGAAACCGGCCGTTAATATTAAAAAACTGGACAACATGTAATATGTTGGTTTCCAGATTTCTTTAAAATCTCAAGAATTCTCAATATATGTAATTAAACTTCTTCCTTCACTCCTTGTCATTTCGCGCCGCTCTAACGTGGAACAATCTTCCAGCTATTATTCAGGATAGTCCATCTATCACTTCCTTAAAAAATAGACTAAAGTAGTACTATTTATCACAAATATCCAACTAATCTTCGCGAACTTATCTCATCATGTTTATTCTGTTAAGCTTTGTATTTGTCATAATATTATTTAAGTACTTAATTATGTTGTATATCTATTTTATATAATATGTATATTTTTAGCATTAGTTATTTATTAGTTTCATTTGTTTTCAAACAATTTTTGAATTTGTGTCGCCTACCATAACAATATTAGAACACACATTTATGGGTTGACTGGAAAAGATCTCTTCTAGAGATAAGTTCGATAAAGATTATTATATTGTTAATACATATTTTATTACTAAACGTTCATATGCCAAATATTTTTTTATTTTTTAGCGGTATTAAAATATAGTTTAAGACCTATTCTCATAACTACCTCTCATTCAAAATTCTCATTCCTGGGGTTGCCTGGAAGAGATCGCTCTCAGCGCTAAAATCACCCATTGTACAATTTTCTGTGAACATGTATTTTAAATTTTCTGTATATTTTTTTTTATGTTACGAGATGGCAAACAAGCTTGCGGCCCACCTGATGATAAGTGGATACCGCCGCCTATAGACACTTACAATATTAAGGGTAAATCACTTAACACCGCAAGTGCGTTTGCCATCCTGGGGACTAAGATGATATGCCCTCCATGCCCAGTAATTACACTGGCTACCTTTCCATTCAATACGAAACACAGCGAACTGCTTCACGGCAGAAATAAGAAAGGATATTATTATAGGTAAATAGGAAATTATATCATATTAGGTTGGGGAAAAAGTCTTTTCGCATTATAGTATGTATAAACTTGTAATAAAATCTCTTTGGCTATACTATTTGTATCTGGCTGGTTTTGGTATCATTGAAAGTTTAAATTTTAAAGAACATAATTCCAAATTTAAATTAGGAAAATGTGTGATTTTCATTTGTTTTTCGTACCGCCAAGATGAGTGAATCTAATGAAGAAATTCGATACATTTTAAAATTTTACTACAAAAAAGGTAAAAATGCAACGCAAGCCGCGAAAAAAATTTGCGATGTTTATGGACCTAGTGCAGTGTCTGTGAGAGTAGCACAAATTTGGTTTAAGCGTTTTCAATCCGGAAATTTTGATGTCAAAGATGCACGTCGGTCTGGTCGCCCTATTACAGATAAAATGGATGCCATTTTTGAAAAAGTGGAGCAAGATCGGCATGTCAGTAGTTACGACGTAGGTGAAGAACTGGGAATTGACCACAAAACAGTTTTGGCGCATTTGAAAAAAACTGGGTACACAAAAAAGCTCGACATTTGGGTACCTCACGAGCTCACTGAAAGAAACCTAATGAACCGTGTACTCATTTGTGATTCTTTATTACGACGTAATGAAACCGAACCATTTTTGAAGAAGCTGATAACTGGTGATGAAAAGTAGATCACGTACGACAAGAACGTGCGAAAAAGGTCGTGGTCAAAGGCCGGTCAGGCTTCACAGACTGTGGCGAAACCCGGGTTAACTCGCAACAAGGTGATGCTGTGTGTGTGGTGGGATTGGAAGGGCATTATTCATTATGAGCTGTTACTACCAGGCAGGACCATCGATTTTGAACTCTACTGCGAACAACTGATGAGATTAAAGCAGAAGTTGAGAGAAAGCGGCCGGAATTAATCAACAGAAGGGGTGTGGTTTTTCATCATGATAACGCTAGACCTCACACATCTTTAGCCACTCAGCAAAAATTAAGAGAGTTTGGCTGGGAGGTGTTAATGAATCCGCCGTATAGTCCTGACCTTGCACCTTCAGATTTCCACCTGTTTCGGTCTCTTCAGAATTCTTTAGGCAGTGTCAGGTTAACATCACGAGAGGACTGCCAAAACCACTTGTCGCGGTATTTTGACCAGAAGTCCCAAAATTTCTATAGCAATGGGATCATGTCCCTACCTACAAGATGGCAAAAAGTTATCGAACAAAATGGTACCTACATACTTTAGTTAAATGTAAATAAACTATATTAAAAAATGCGAAAAAACTTTTTCCCCAACCTATTATTATAGGTTTTTTCACGGTGAAGGAAAACATCCTGAGGAAACCTGCACACACCTATGAAGAAATTCTTAGGTTGTGTGTGAAGTCGAACAACCCGCACTTGGCCAGCGTGGTTGACTAAGGCCTAATTGCCCCTTATGTGGGGTAGGCTCGAGCCCGAGGTGGGGACATTGTATGAGCTGTTGATGATGATGATGATGATAATAGGTAAATGCGAAAGTAGCTCTGTCTTTCTGTTACGCTTTCACACCTGCAATACACGCCTAAACCACTAAACTGACTTCGATGAAATTCGGTACGGAAATAGTTTAAAAACCTTGGAAGATCATAGGATACTTTTTGGCGCGATAACCGACAGTATAAAGATTAACAGTCACCACTCACCGCTAACGTTGTTCGTCTTCGATGTCTCCTCCCTATCTCCTAATATGGCACTAACACTAAATTTCAGCGGCGGTTTTTTCTGCTCACTGTACTCCTCACAACTCCGCACCATCTCATCTGTGTTGTACCTCTCTCTGTCTGCCTCGTCACCAGAGTTCTCTTGGTAATTTAAGTTAAATCTTTTTTCTAGTTCCTCCAAGCGTCTTATCCCGGATTTCTTACACGTGAAAGGAGGGCAGTCTGTAGAACCACAGCTCTGGCACCGCCGCGCTAAATTAGGAATATTTAGCACATCCTTGTCATTTCTATCTTCGTGTCTTTGATAAAAATCTCCATAGTAAGCTTGCTCGCTTTTAACATTAAAATTTTCTTCCTCATCGCGACTTTTCGAATCTTCATCTTCTAATTTTGAATCGTCAACTGACTCGTCGTTGCGGTTGTCGTCTTCCGGCTCCGCCATTTTATGGTCATCTACTTCCGGCGTGTTTTCTCTTGAACGCTCGTAGTTCTGTCTCTGCAATACGTAGTTCTCGATTTGTTGATTCAAATACTGATTGTGGAAGTTGACTGTCTTTTGCTGGTGTAATATGTTGTCTACTAAAAATGGCGAAGTCATATTAAACGGGTTCGCACCAGATTTATTATAGCATAAATTCTGGATAGTCTTCAACATAATGTTGTGGTCTAAAGTTTTTTGCGACACAAAAGGATTTAGTTTCAAAGGGCCATGTTTATCCGTCGGGTACATCGTACGGTCATAATAGTAAAAATTAACGTTAACTAATTAACGTAAAGCGTTAAACACGAGCACAGCACTAAAATGATTGAATGTCAAATTTAAAAATCGAACTATAAACGTTTTAAATTCGATAAGGAGAGCGGTCCGAATCGCGCATGAGCAACACACGCTGCCGTGTTTGCGGTTGCATCGCAACTGACTTATAGGGAGTGGTTCTTTGCGAAGGGGCGGATTCTAGGGGTGGCTTTTTAGCTCAGCTTTTGTGTGGAAACAACCATTTTACTTCAAGCTACAACCTACACGAAAACCGGCTCTATCGCGTCGTTATAAAGCTCAAACACCCAACGCTTGGGGGTCAGCGTAATTCGGACCAGAACTTCACTTACAGATTTGTACACTCACTTCTCGCTCATTGATTTCCGTATCTATTGTAAAGTACTTAAGGTTGTAATTACTAAATTTGTGAGTAGTATTTCTCTTCTACCGTTTATCGAGATAGCAGACTATACTTGTTATATTCATAGGAAGGAGAAAGGATATGTTTTTATTTTTTCTTGTTCCCGAAAGATTTTCTTTTATTTATTGATTTTTAACGTTCGCAGTTCATTTTGCCGCCATCTTTGTTTTTTAATGATACATTTCGATTACAGTTCTGGCTTTTGCATTGCTGTTTTTTTATTTAGATCTTTTTATTCTAATAGTCTTTTTTATGTCGTTTTCAGCATATTAGCTCGATTTTGGAGGCTAGTTCTGACCTTATGTAAGCACTTACTATATCATATTCATTTATTGCATCACTTATTGTTTTACAAAAGCTCATAATCTATAAAAAGGTAGTACTATTAAGGATCATTGTCAGAAACTGCAACACTGCAACACAACACAACTGTATACATCTATACATATAAATAAAATTGGAGTATCTGTTTGTAATATTGAAATAACCGTTTTTTATTACATGCATATGAATATATATAAGGTACATACACCAAAATAACATTTTTTACAATTTTTGTCTGTCTGTCTGTCTGTTTGTTCCGACTAATCTCTGAAACGGCTGGACCGATTTTGACGGGACTTTTTTTGGCAGGTAGCTGGTGTAATAAGGAGTAACTTAGGCTACTTTTTTTGGTAAATTCTACGCGGACGAAGTCTCGGGCACAGATAGTTTATAAATATAGTTCGCAACACATTTGTATATTATCAAACACAATTATTTTTTAAATTACTTTTTAGCATAACATTATTTTCTTTACCAGTTTTATTTGAAATGATTGAAAAATGTGGAAAATTAATCTTATGAAATTTCGTAACAAAAAATCTTGAAAAAAATATTATTCTAACTAAATAGATTCTCAGACGGGACTAAAGCCTCGAATCACCTCATATTAAACAATTTAATTGAAAGACTATGTGTAAATTCGTTGTGTTTTTACCGTCCTATATTGATCAGTGGAAGTTCAATCGGGCGAATCACACAAGGTTCGCGACCTTTTCATTGAGTCACGGATAATTCTAGTTTAAATTTTGAAGTGAACATTTTCGTATGTATCTGTCGCAGACGCTTTATAACACGCTGTATTACACAACGGCGCGGCGCATTGTAGTGTGTGAGAATTGTTAACCAAATAAAACCGTTTGTTGATACATCCGTAGTAGATTCTAACTAGTTTGTAAGTACAATCATCGAATGGAGATCGTTTATTATTGGTAGGTTCAGATTATTTTAATGACCAATCAGAGTGGAATTATTGACACTCATCACTCTCACACACTACCACAGATATATCAATCTAAGAAGATCGGTGGAATCGCCGAGTTCATATGAAGACCGAGGGTCGCGATCAGCCTCCGTACTACATAACATGGTTCTAGTTGAGCATGCCGTAATAAGTATACACTATTCATTGCGCGAAACGATGAAAGTTAAGCACAGCCGCAAAGGAGATCGGTCAAATCGCTGAGTTACGTATTCACTTGACTTAACGTATTAAATTAATTTTAGTAGCTAAATTACACTTAAGCTAATTCACATCGATCGTCTACATTCGCGTCCAACTGACCAACTTATACAGGGTGTAAAAGACATGAACAGTCAAACGAGAACCATGTATTCTGCTCACCATCATAACATTTTTTTCCTTTAGACTATACATGGGAAATTGATAGTTACGATTTTATTGAAGATTTTTATATGAAAACGTATTCTATACTTTATTTCTTAATTATTGTCCAAAGAAACATTATCATTTTATTAGTATTTCATAACAAAAAATGGCTTCAAAACGTTAGCGTTCAATGTAGCTCACTACATTGAACGCTAACGCTAACACGAACGGGGCCGCCGCCGTCTGGCAAAATTATCGCGGTTTTGCGAGTTGCGTGCGAGTTGAGCCCTTTACATTGCGTGGTACAATTTGCAATTTTTTTAATAGCAACAAATAAAAATCATTTCCCAGCAATATGTTTTTTGAAATATGTCTTATTTCGATGTATAGAATACATGGTTCTCGTTTGACTGTTCATGTCTTTTACACCCAGTATTAATCTATGTAAGTGACTGCAAATGCAAATGAATTGCTATTTTTCGTTTTGTTCCGTGCGATGCGAACAAATGAATTCACGGCTCGGCCCGACAGTACACGATGGTTTACGAAGGAATAGCTGTTAATGCTAAAATGAATGTATTTCTATTTCGTGTCGTAATAGATACATATTGCAAGGATTCTATAAAAAGTTATTTAAAATAGAAATGTATTATAAATAATAATATATATCAAAATCTCTCTCTCATATATGGAGCTGCTGGAAGAGATTTCTTTTAGAAATAAGCAGTACCTTTGTACAATTCTCTGTGTTATACAATGTCTTCTTTTGTAATTGTCTTTGTGTGTACACTAAATGTTAAATAAATAAATAATAAATAATATTAAACATTAGAATATAAGGTTTCTATCAACTTTTGAGTCGATTCCGGTATACGAGAAAGTCAAGGGGAGACCACTCCCGATTTTTTTGTATAGGCTATGTGTCAAAATCTAATGTCTAAGCAAAAGCGTAGATAAATATGTTATTGAAACCGGCCCTTAGTATGTTCATTTTTTTAAATAAATATTACGACATGGCAAACAAGCTTGCAGCTCATCTGGTGTTAAGTGGTTAATATACATATATTATAAAATATTAAGGGTAAATCACTAAAAAAGATGATATGCCTTCCATGCCCAGTAATTACACTGGCTACCTTTCCCTTCAATCCGAAACACAGCGAACTGCTTCACGGCAGAAATATGAAAGGCGGTGGTACATACCTAGACGATCCTACATATGGGTTTACCACCTAGTAAACCACCTCCCACCACTACCTTACCACCAACCAATGAATAGCGTGATGATGGACGTTTCATGAATAGCATATGAAATATCACATGATATTATTTTCATTCGTGACACCTGCTACTTATTTTCACATCGACTGCTATAATTCACACTGTGAAATACCAGATTATTCGCATTTCATTCCATTGTTAAATTTGGTTGTTTTAAAAATGTATACAACACATATCACATGTACGTAGATCGAAAACGAAACGACTAATAAGTTACATTTAATTTCATATCATGTCATAATTAATTACTAAAAGCAAACACTCGCGAATGTGACATTAGGCCACTGCAAAACAAAATCATTGCCTGTAAAATTTCACATGTGAAACCATATGAAAAAATCATAATTTCATTCAATGAAAATGAAAGAAAAGTAGCAATCATTTCGCCTACCACCTAGTAATTACTCATTACTGAAGGATTGCTTCTTTTTATGTTAGGTGTCCCATTTGTGTAGGCGATAGGCTCGCAACCTGTCACTAATGGAGGCACTGCATGGTGCACACTGCCACGGGCACAAAATGTGTTATAATAAGATACAATTAATTAAAAGAGCCTGCTTTTGGACGACTAATTAGCGACTAGTTCAATAGTAAATATACAACTGGGCTCCGTGTCATCTCGTTTTGTTTCTCAATTAAATTGCTACGAACACGTGTCGTAGTAGGCGACTACGGCGTAGCCCATAGCTTGCTACGCTCCACGTAGCACCTGATATTTATGAAAACTGGGGTCTAGACAAGTGGCAAACGATACGTTTCTATCGAACGAAACGATAATAGCCCTCCATCCACTATTATCAGTTCGTGTGTATAGTACAAAAGGATTGCTTTTCCTCTCGAAGTGGCGAGGAATGTTAAAGTGCAGTAAAACATGTAGAGATGACATTTAGTTAGTAGCCTCAACGGTGTTTCCTTACAGTTCATCTATGAGGATAAGTCATACGGAATAAGCGCTAGTGGATGGGAGGCTACTTTTTGTCTACGGTCGCCATAGAGCTTTCTCCCTAAAACGTCAGTTTCATATATTATTATTATTTTCGTTGGACGTTCAACGCCATTTCAACGCAATCGACTCAATGACATAGGAATAGAATTCCTACGTCATTGAATCGACTGGTCACTTTGCTAGGTCCTTTGGGGTCGACGATTGCGTTCTACACTATTTTTAATTAATGGCGTCGCGACACATAAAGATTACGCATGTTGCCAATGTCTAGTGAGAATGTATCTAAAGATCTAAAGTAGATTGAGTTAAAAGCCGCCTTCAAGACTAAAAACGGGGAAATAAAATTTTCATGCTTATAATCAATTTCTTTTTGAGGTCGGTCTTAAGTACGAGAGACTACGTTTATTCCAAATATTGAGATTGGCACCAACCTCAAAAAAAAATTATTGATTTTTTTTAACATAACTAATTACTAGGTTAACCTCAGAGTAAAGGTTAACCCATATGTAGGGTCGTCTGCAGTTCGCTGTTTCCGATTGAAGGGAAAGGTAACCAATGTAATTACACTGAGATTATTTCGGGAGATAATTAATCAAATTAGGAACCGTTTATCTTTCGGTAGGGAAAGGTAGCCAGTGTAATTACTGGGCATGGAAGGCATATCATCTTAGTCCCCAGGATGGCAACGCACTTCCAGTGTTAAGTGATTTACCCTTAATATTTCAAGTGTCTATAGGCGATAGTAACGATGGTAACCACTAACACCAGGTGAACCGCAAGCTTGTTTGCCATCTTGTAGTATAAAAAAAGAAAAAAAAAACAGAATTAAAAAATAAAACAGGTCCTTAATAAAGTTAAAATGAATAATAATCTCATAAATAAATTTATTTAATAGATACTTATAATGTTTACTTATTTAACTTAGTAGTTTGTCAGAGACAATTAGCAATTTCAAAGACCCAATATTAAGCATAACAACGAATTGCTAATACACAATAACTTAAATTTCTAAATTGCTAAAAGAAAGAATTACATTTTAGAAGCAGAAATAAATCTTCTCGTCGGAACCGTTTTTGACGTTTCAATCATTGCGCGCCAAAAATTGAGCAAGCGAACGAGTTTGACAGCTCGTTCTGTACTCTATGGATTATTCAAAATCTGTGAACAAAAGAAAAGAAACACGATGCGAAGAAGGATTCCAAATTCGAAATTAGCTCCACCCACCTCTATGTTATTGGTTGTTGTTTTCGGAGCGTAACGTCGTAAATGCCATACTAGCTGTTAAAGCAATTTGCGCTTTATTTTGATGCGAATAAGTCGGTTTACATAAAAACAATTTGAGGGTCCGATAGTGTATTGAAAGCATTAAGTGATAGGGCAATGAATTTTGCGTGTTTTGATCAGATGACGTCACTGGGTCAGCTTCCGGTGAGATTATTTCGGGAGATATTAAATCAAATTAGGAACCGTTTTTCTTTCGATATTTTGCTAAAATTTTAAATAATTATTTGAAATACAACTACAAATATAAGACAGGGTCTGTTTTAAGACGTAATTTGAATATTTAACGATATTTTATCTGCTATTTGGGGTTTTAAGAAAAAATAAGAATTAAATCTAATATTTTCAAAAAAGTTATTTGTAATTTAGGTGTTATTTTGACGTTTAATCATTAATGTTTACGATTAGAAAAGAGCATTCAATACTGAGATTCAATAGGTGGTAGGTTTCTTAGTGTATGACGTTAAGAATTTTATAGTGGGATTGCCATCTCATCAGTCGCTATTATGAAGTCTGTTGCCATATATTTCTCAGCAAGCACTACCTAGATGCATTAAATAAAATATGTGACACTCATATTTTAATGCTGTTTGTATTAAAATATGAGTCAAGAAAGAAAAAAAAGGACTAGGGAACTAGACATGGCTGAATAGACTAGATTCCTTTGCCTCCTCTACAAACGGAGAATTAAAAAACAAAGAAATTTTTTTTTCTACCTACCCTAAACAAAATTCGACTACTACCCCTACATCGTCGTACGCTTATTAACGTCATTTATCATCAACTACTTTAACTGTTATTAGAGCGTAATAAATAAAAACACAAAAGTTTAACCCTTCCCCGATTTGTAGTCACAAATTAAAAAGGGTTCAGAAGGTTCAGATGGTGTAGTGTAGTTCCGGTCTTAAATCGTAGTTATCCAGAGCACAGAGTATGACTTTATTCATTACTCTGTGGCCAGAGGTAGTAAACGTAGAGAAAATCATCGTTCAAGTTTTGTCGACTTTTCACATTCAACGTTCACACTTTTCATGTTCAAGGAGATACATACATACTGTAAGTACCTATCTAACAATAACATAAAATGGTGGTGGGTATCAAAATTTAAATTGCTTAGATCAATAATATGATTAATTGAATTATATAGAAAAGCTTTTCACATGATAAATAATCCAAATACGTGGGAGTAAAATCTGCCCAAAACTTACGCATTTAAAATTGTAACTTATTCATATTGATATATCTATTGACCTGTAATGATGTTTTGAAATCATTGCGAAATTGTAAGCTGTGGAGTTTCTTTTGCCATTTCTTCTCCATCTCAGCATATTATCATTAACAATTATTTAAGTACCTAAAATAATTATTTATTTATTTATTATATGGACAACGAATTATTCGTCCCGAAATGGTGGTATGGCTTTTGGCGATTTAAAAGCAATTAGCAAAGCCCATTTAAATAAAGAGCTTTTTCATTTAATTTAATTTCAAAGGTCTTAGCGCACTTATCAGGTCGAAAAGGGAACGCCTCTTCTTTACTATGAACGCTACGGAACAATGGCTACGAAACGGCTACCCACTGACGCGTAGCACATTGCGTCTTTTCAACCGACTTCAAAAAGGAGGAGGTTGTCAATTCGTATGTGTCTTTTTATGTTTGTTACCTTATAGATATTTACTGGGTGTACCGATTTTTAAGATTCTTTCGACCTTTGGAAGCTAGTGCTTGTCATTTGGTCCCATTTAAATTTAAACGACATCTGACGATCGGTTTTTGAGTTATCCCTAATAATCAATGACGTAGGACGTCATTGCTAATAATGCATATTTAATTGTCATCGATGATTGACATCTTATCACTTGTGTGTCCAAAAGATCTCGAGAAGAGAGAGAGATATATAGTCTAAGATCCGAACCTAGATCGACCTTCACCGAGCTGATAATAGAATGAAACATATTTTATTATTAATTTAGTATATTAGAAAATATATTAAAAATGGGTTGTCTAAAAAAATCCTGGACAGACTATTTTTAATTATTTTTTGAAAAATTATTTTTAATAAAATATTGCAACATCAAGATAATAAGAAAATTTTGTCGCGCGCTTATGATGATATAAAATTTTTTCTATTATCCAATCGAGTGAAAGTAACTGATATCGACATACCTGTTCATACCTGACAACCCAGTAGTTCGCGCAGGTAAATAATAGACAACCCAATGCCTGCACATTCTATACGGTTTCTACTATCAGTCAGGACAAAATTTTCTTATTATCTTGATGTTGCAATATTTTATTCATTTTTTTTTAAAAATCATTTTTCAAAAAATAAAAAAAAATAGTCTGTCCAGGATTTTTTTAGACAACCCATTTTTAATATATTTTCTAATATACTAAATTAATAATAAAATATGTTTCATTCTATTATCAGCTCGGTGAAGGTCGATCTAGGTTCGGATCTTCTACTAATAGAAGTGGTGCCATCTAGTGTAATCTCGTTTCTCAAACACCCTCATTCCTTCTGCGCTATCTGTATTTTGTGGTTCAGCCGGCCCCCGTCGGAACTATTCACCAATTACTGATTTGTCACGGTCACTCGCAGGGAGGGGTGGATGTTGCCAGATTTTGTTTTGCATTGCCAATTTGATATGAATGTCGCTACAGTTGTGACATTAGTGACATAAAAATAATATTTTAGAGACTTGGATAATAACTTAGACCTTTTTTATGTTACGAGTTGGCAAACAAGCTTGCGGCCCACCTGATGTTAAGTAGTCACCGCCGCTTATAGGCACTTGCAATATTAAGTGTAAATCACTAAACACCGCAAGTGCGTTTGAAATCCTGGGGACTAAGATGATAATTATGCCCTCCATGCCCAGTAATTACACTGGCTACCTTTCCCTTCAATCCGAAACACAGCGAACTGCTTCACGGCAGAAATAAGTAAGGCGGTGGTACCCACCCAGACGACATATGGGTCTACCACCTATGCTTTAACTTAATGCAACCAAATTTAACATGTATGACATCAAAATATAGGTAAGGTTTTAATAACTTTTGAGTCGTTTCCGGTATACGAGAAAGTCAAAGGGACACCACTCCCGATTTTTTATTTTTGTAACGTCCATCCATAGACATATTTTTGCAAATATTTGACGCCCAGTTAAGATGAAAAGGTAAACGATTTTTTTCAGTGTATTTTTTCTAGTTTTAAAAGTATTTTCGCGTTTGTAAACGCAAAAATTATTTCATAGCTATAATGTAATATGCGACCCATAAAAATCTTCAATGTAAAAATATAATTAATTCAAAAATTATTCAAGCTCAATCAATATCTTTAAAAAATAATCCAATTTTAACGCTGTCATAATTTGGCGGGAATTACGCGCACGTGACGCCGCGCCATCTTTTGTTGAATTCGTCACGGCTATGATTCTCATTTCGAATGGATTTTGTTTAGTCATAATTGTATTTTATAGTTTTATTTATTACTGAATAACAATACTAATGGGAGATTTTATGGTGTGGTTTTGATTTTATTCAGATGTGTCACAGGGATAACGATTTGGTATGGTTGGACCGGTTTCTATTTTGAGCATACCAAATAAAATTTAATTATTCTTAAAAATGGCTAATGCAACAAATAAATATATCGCATCTCAATATCGGTATCTTGCGTGTGTAAGTAGGTACCTACCTATATTCTTTTTAAATATAATATCATTGCCTATATTATAAAAACATGCTTGTAAGTTACATTTGCAAAAAAAAAATATTATACTTAAATGTAGATATCCTATTTATTCATTTTCATACATTTTGACAATAACTTGAGTTGTTGCTGCAAAAATTTAAAGGAACGTAAACAATCGTTAAAGTTTGCTATGGTTATTTCTTATGTTAACGATAAGCTACTTCCGTCGAAACAAATTTAGAAATAGCTTCAAATTGCAGGAAATTTCAACTATGATTGTAGAGACCCAAAAAATGTTGTCTCGGTCGGACTCAAAAAATGGTAAGTAATGCCATCTAGCGTAGAGTAGTGGTAACAAGACTAGTAGTGCCATCTATCGGCAAGTAGCTATAATTATGTTTCGCTTACAGCTTTCCTTAAAATAGAATAGATGGCGCTGTACGAAAAATTAAGACCTGAAAAAGGACGTAACCTTTTTTCTACTTACCATTATTACTGTTTTGAATACTTCCTAAATTTTTAGTCAACAATTTTGGCAAAAATAAGCCCATATAGTGACAATTACTATTTGAAACAAATCACTTGCTACTTTTCTGAAGTTTTACTTCTGCCGCGTGTAAATTGCACACACCCGCCTTTTTTGCGCGGAGAGTAGTACAGGCAAAACATTCTCCAAAACTCTAAATAAATCTCCTTAATATATAATCCTTATCGATAAGAATTTGTCATGGGTTATCCAACTCCAGAACATCTGTGGAAAACTGTTTTCATCGGCCCGATCATTAAAAAGACTCCAAAATTTTCTCCCTACTGCAACCAAAATTGCGCTAGCACAATCCCTTCTCCTGCCTATCCTCGACTATGCTGATACATCTTATCTCGATGTCTCCGAAGAGCAACTTGACAAACTTGAGCGGCTCCAAAACTTTTGTATTCGATTCATATTTGGATTGCGTAAATATGATCATGTGTCAGATTTTCCCCGTAAACTCAAATGGTTGCCAATTCGCCTTCGCCGGAATGTTCATATCCTCTCCCTTCTTTACAGCATCCTTTTTTTCCCTTCTACCCCTCCCTATCTCAAGGAACGATTTACGTTCGTGAATGATACTCATTCTCGATCATTGAGATCATCGGAGAACCTAAGACTTGCTATCCCGATGCATTCCACCAGATTCTTTGGTAAATCTTTTACTGTTCAAGCAGCTCTGTTGTGGAATGCTTTACCATGTACTATAAGAAAAGCTCAGACGCGGGATGTTTTCATCACTCAAGTTAAAGAACACTATCTTGCAATGTAACTTCTCTATCTATATTTATTAATTGTGTATACCTAACCTATATATGTATACATTTATATATATGTATATATATTATTATTTATATTGTCTAATTTGTATGTATTTTACTGTCGTATTTTGTATATAGTATGTATGTATTTATTATTATTTATGTTAGTAAATATTGATACATATTTGTATTTATCAGCCTGTTTTTGTTTTTTTTTTTATTATTTTTTGCCATCGACTTATTTATTGTTAATTAAGTGATATCATAATATTAATATTATTATGCATTTATAGTACACCTACAACTTCCCTAATTAGTTATAGTCTTTCCTGTCCATCCAAAGGTTGTCTGGAAGAGATCGCTCTTTTTAGCGATAAGACCGCCCTTTGTAAGATAAGATAAGATAAGATAAGATAATCATTTATTGTTTCAACTGTGTACATGTGATCTTACATATAAAGTTTAATCTCAACAGTTTGCCCATTTCGGACGTACAATATTCTTAGTACCTAATATCAGTAGAACATAGTAATTCTTAAAAATACATTTGAATTTAATGTCACCTAAAATATTCATTAAGATTATAGAAACATTCATTAATTAGCCATACTTTAAGCTGATTTTTAAATTTGTTGCCTTCTAAAGATTTAATGCGCGTAGGCAGTCTATTAAATATTCTGATCGCATTATTAATAGTACTTTTATTCGTAATATAACTATGGAATTCATACAAACATAAGTTGTGTTTATATTGCGATCGTACATTACTTTTTGTCGCTATTACTTTATTAAAATATTCTGGGTGATGTTTTACAAATGAACACGTTTCCAAAATGTAAATGCAAGTTAAAGTTAAGATTTTATTGTTTTTGAACACATTCCGCAACGATTCCATTCTATCTATCTTATAACTTACTCTTAAACACTTTTTTTGTAATAAGAATGTTGAGTTTACATTAACAGAATTTCCCCAGAATATTATGACATATGTCAAAATGGGGTACACATAACCATAGTAAGCATTTTTTGCAACATCCTTAGAGGCAACATTTGTCAATATGGATAATGCATAGCATTTGCTTGCAAGTCTCTTATTGGTTTTATTAATATGAGCCTTCCAGTTCAAATTTAGGTCAATCGTGAGTCCTAAGAAGTTTGTGTCATTTACACTATTAACCTTTGCATTGTTTATAACAATGTTTAAATCTAATGGTACTTGTTTGTAGTTTCTGAACTGAATAATTTTTGTCTTTTCTATATTAACTTTCAGATTGATTGAAGATAACCATTTTGTTACTTTATCAAGAGTACTAGCTTTTGCCCGCGACTTCGTCCGTGTGGAATAATTACTTTAGGCAGCATTTTTTTGTGTAGGTACTTATTATGCAAAAAACACACATACAAACTGCAGTGCACTACAGTAAATGGCATTTTTACAATCTACCATTTTATGTTTCTCCATCCTTTGCTACTTACTCGCAACCTTTCATCCCCACATGGGTCAATATTTCAAAAACGCTAGAACAATATTTGTGTTTTAGGGTTTTATCTTCGGTAATGAGGAATCGCATAAAAATTTTCATCTCATATTTCAACCCCTTCATTCCCTTTTTCACAAAAACCGTAAGTAGCTTTTATTCCATTTCGAGGTTTCGTCTATTTTTGTACCAAATTTCAATAAATTCGGTTCAGGTGTTAGGCGTGAAAGCGATTAAGTTAAAAAGTCACGTCCATCATCTTGGATCTCAAAATGGATGCTGTAGTCTGAATCCTGACTCCGAATACAGCATCCATTTTGAGACCTCAGAAAACTACAAAACTGATATCCATATCAAGTTTAAAATTCGCGTCCGCCATCTTGGATATCAAAATGGAACCCTGTAAACCACGAAAATGATATCCATATTAATAATAAGTTAAGTAGCGTCCACCATCTTGGATCTAGAAATTGATGACGTATTTGGAATCGCGACCCCCGAAAACTACGAAATTGATACCCAAATCGCTTTTATGTTAAAAAGTCCCATCTGCCATCTTGGACCTCGACGTAGATGATAAAAAATCCCATCTGCAATCTTGGATCTCGACGTAGATGATGTATTTGGAATCAGGACCCCGAAAATCTCGAAAATAATACCCATATTCTTATTAAGTTAAAAAGTCACGTTCGCCATCTTGGATCTCAAAATCGATGTTTTATTCAGAGTCAGAACCCCCAAAAATCTCGAAAATGATACCCATATCGATTTTACATTAAATAGTCGCAACCGCCATCTTGGATCTCGAAATAGATGTCGTATTCGGAATCGGGGCCCCCGAAAACCACGAAAATGACACCCATATTGACATTTTGTCAAAAAGTCGCGTCTGCCATCTTGGATCTCGAAATAGATGTTTTATTCGTAATCCGGACCCCCAAAAACCACGAAAACGATACCCATATTGACATTATGTTAAAAATTCGCGTCCGCCATCTTGGATCTCAAAATCGATGTTTTATTCGGAGTCAGAACCCCCAAAAATCTCGAAAATGATACCCATATCGATTTTACATTAAATAGTCTCAACCGCCATCTTGGATCTCGAAATAGATGTCGTATTCGGAATCGGGACCCCCGAAAACCACGAAAATGACACCCATATTGACATTTTGTCAAAAAGTCGCGTCCGCCATCTTGGATCTCGAAATAGATGTTTTATTCGTAATCAGGACCCCCAAAAACCACGAAAACGATACCCATATTGACATATGTTAAAAATTCGCGTCCGCCATCTTGGATCTCAAAATGGATGGTGTATTAGGAATCGGGACCTCCGAAAACCACGAAAATGATACCCGTATTGACATCTTGTCAAAAAGTCGCGTCCGCCATCTTGGATCTCGAAATAGATGTTTTATTCGTAATCAGGACCCCCAAAAACAACGAAAACGATACCCATATTGACATATGTTAAAAATTCGCGTCCGCCATCTTGGATCTCAAAATGGATGGTGTATTAGGAATCGGGACCTCCGAAAACCACGAAAATGATACCGGCAGTCTAATTACCGAACTATAGCAACCGGTAGCTAATTGTACAACTGCAACGCGACTGCTACTAGTTGCGGTTGCTTTTTTGGTATTACGGAAACGAATCGCATAGTGGTCGCACGATAAGTGCATTTGCGACCAAAATGTATGGCAACTAGCGCCACTTGACATTACACTTTTAATTTGTTAAGTTGCCGCTTGGGGCGCTATCATAGCAATGTACGTTCCGTAATACGAATTTATGTTTTGCTAGCAATAATTGTACAATTATACAACTTGCGACTGTCACTTAAAGATCGGTAATAAGACTGCCGTATTGACATCTTGTCAAAAAGTCACGTCCGCCATATTGGATCCCGTTATAGATGCTTTATTCGTAATCCGGACCCCCAAAAACCACGAAAACGATACCCATATTGACATTTTGTCAAAAAGTCGCGTCCGCCATCTTGGATCTAATCGGGACCTCCGAAAACCACAAAAGTGATACCCATATCGATATTATATTAAAAAGTCACAACCGTCATCTTGGACTGGATCTTTATTTCTTATCATGTGTGAAGTGTCTATATTCAAAGTTTCATGGTTTTATCTCTAACCATGACGAACTTCCATACAAATTTTCATCCCCAATTTCATCCCCACACGGGTCTAAATTTCAAAAATCCTAGAACTAATATTTCTTTCTTTCTTATTAAGTCCCTAATTTCAAAGTGTTATGGTTTTATCTTTAACAATGACGAAGTCCCATACAAAACTTTCATCCACTATTTTACCCCCATACAGGTCAAAATTTAAAAAATCTTAGAAACAATATTTCTTTTTGTCTTATTAAGTGCCTAAATTCAAAGTTTCATGGTTTTATCTTTAACCATGACGAAGTCCCATACAAACTTTCATCCACTATTTCACCCCCATACAGGTCAAAATTTAAAAAATCTTAGAACAAATATTTCTTTTTGTCTTATTAAGTGCCTAAATTTAAAGTTTCATGGTTCTATCTTCAAAAATGACGAACTTCCATACAAACTTTCATCCCCTTTTTCAACCCATACAACCTTCTTTTCGCGATAAAAAGTAGCCTATGTCCTTCCCCGAGATTTAATCTATAGTTGTACCAATTTTCATCAAAATCGGTTCAGTGGTTTAGACGTGAAAGCTTAACAGACAGACAGACAGACAGACAGACAGAGTTACTTTCGCATTTATAATATTAGTAAGGATAAGGATTATTTACTTTCTCGGTGAGTACAGAATTGTTAAGCTTTTCTTCAGAAATAAAAATAGTAGCATCATCGGCGAACATAACACACAGATGTGTCATTATTAGGGGTAATTCGTTAATATAAATTAAGAATAGTAGAGGTCCCAACTATTAATATAAATTAAGAATAGTAGAGGTACATTTATGTTCTATTGTTTTATCTGTTATAATTTTCTTTTCTGGTGTACAATAAAGAATATTCTATTCTATCCTATTCTATTCTAAAAAGCCTTGAATAAATAAAACCACAATATATAATGGAAACAAGCACATTTATTTAATACAATAAATCAATTATAATAGCAAATATACAGAAATAATTTTACACCTATCCATACCAACTTTGGTCGAGTAACCAACAGCGTACGCCGCGTAACAAACAATGACTGGTCGGATAAAGATTGGGAACAAATATGGCGTCTAATCTCTGCTTCAGACCAAATAAAAAGTGAAAACTGAGGGCGCTTTAATCAATATGCAGTGCGTGAGACGGTGTTTTTATGTATACCTAATGCAAGGCGTAGTTTCGTTACATGTGTGTGCGTATAACTGAGAACACAGGCGAGGTGTAATATTATATTACGTGCCTCAGTGCGTCCTTCAGAGCTCCATGTTAAATTTTTCATTTGATCTGAGATCTCAGACTATAAAAATCTCACTTCGAATTTACCTGTCAAACGTTAACGAATATTTCACAGAAACTAAATATGTTTTTAATCAACAAAATTGTCCGAAGAAATATTAACGACTAGGTTTCGGGTAAATAACTGAAAATACCAGTAGACAATGGCAAACGCCCAGAAGCGTTTCTGCGAGTGGAAACGCTAACTTTAAGGCCGTGCCCGCCTAGCATGACTACTGAAACACGATATGATATGGCCATTTATCGCGTTGAACTGTCTAAAATTATTGGACATAACCGCAATCTTGAAAATTTATCGACCTTATACATGTTCGCAGTTTCGAACGTTTCGATAAAACTTCAAGTTGACGGTTATACCCAATGATTTTTGACAGTTCAACGCGATGAATGGCTATATCATATCATATCGTGTTTCGGTGATCATGCTAGGCGGGCTGACATGACTGCGATATTCAACGCACTTTTTGTTCTGCAAAAGACGTGGCGCGTGGCCACCATCGGAGGCGGTGGTCTTTGGTTAATTTCCGTAGAGCTAAAGATTGGCCACTGGTCTAGGCACTGGTATTTTCTCTCATAAATTCGACAGGTGAAATCGATGAGTGAAGCGAGTTCTTTATATTTATACAAAAAGTTCGAGTCATGGACATTTACACACTGTGTAACAGAAATAAATCCCTGAAAGTAGCTTACAGAAGTAATCGATTACATTACAATTAAACAAAAATTGGTTGCAAAATTTTACACAAAAGTAATTTATTTATACAAGGTGTTTGGTACATGGGGTATGAAGCCGGCTCCTACCCATGCTAACATAGTCATGTAAATACTATGGTGCTATTAAAAATTCAAAAGAGTAAAAATTTTTTTTTAATTTTCTATACATTTTGGTTTTTTGATCAAACTATTTGTATGGAGGATTCAACATTTTTTTTACAATATAAAATTTTTGATATCCTCGCGGTATTTATATGACTATGTTGGTATGGGTAGGTGCCGGCTTCATACCCCATGTACCAAACACCTTGTATATAATTTTACAACTAAAATTGAATTTAATGTTACGGCAATAAAGTTCACAAAAAAGTTAAGATTCAAAATTGGCCTAATTCAAAATAAAAAAAGCTGAAATCGATTCATATGCGTGTAAAGCCAGCGCCAGACATGACAATACCTACAAAGTCACAAAGTGTGGCACGGGCATTTGAGTATTTGTGCAAAGTTTGAACAAACATTTTAAGTCAAAAATACATACAAATGTTTCACATGTGACAGTCATTCAAATGCGTGTTCAAACTTTGGTCAAACTTTGATTGCCATGTCTGGCGGCGGCTTTAGGAACATCTACTTTCAGTGTGTTATCTATTTTTCACTTTCGATTGATTGATTGATTACTCTAATATTGTTTCCCATTTCGTTATCGTTCCTAGTTAACATGTGCATGCTAATTCATTCACCGCACAAAAATTTGAATATCAACATTGTTAAACCAACTTTTTCATCAACATTTTCCTACGCTGATCTCAATTTATTGGACGCCGTCTTGGTGGAGTGGTCAGTATAGCAGCCTAGACATCAAGCGGTCCGGGTTCGAGTCCTGGTAGCGGCAAATATTTGTTGTTGACGAGTGATGGTTGTTTATATATTTATTTATAAAATATCTAAAAAAAACATTATTTATTATAAAAATCCGTTATCCAGTATCCATAAGACAAGTTCTTAATGATACTTACTTTGGGCTAGATAATTTGGTGTGAGCGTGGAAATATATTATCATTATGCTAAGAGATAAATAGATAAAATCACCCAAACGCCTTTTACGGATAAAATCGCGTGTATTTGGGTTTGGTGTGTCGTTGAAGACTTAAGTTTACCACTATAGCTAAACTGTTAGTCCCTTCTCCCACTACGATACGCATAGGCGACTTGCATCATTATATCATGCCAGTACCACTAAAATTATGAATACCGGCACCGTAGTAAAACAAATATTACTTAAACAAAATTTGGAACCCAAATACACGCTTGTTAAATCAGTTAAAATAGGTTTTTTATTTAATGTGTAGTGTTCGCGCAAATCTATTTGTGCATTAAAACATATATATAGTTGAAATATTAGTGTCTACTAACGCCATCTAGTTTCGGAAATATAAAACTTTTGTTCGAATTGTCAGAATGTCAGTCTTTCATGTGCTTCAATCTCAGACCAATTGGTCTGAGGCTTCAATAGGCTATGAATTTGTTATTGTCAACTAGCTTCTGCCCGCGACTTCGTCTGCGCAGTATCAGTATAAATTATAGCCTATATGTTATTCTGCTGTATGAGCTATATTATTGTAGTTAAATCATTAAAATCCATTCAGTAGTTTTTGGGTGAAAGAGTAAACACACATCCATCCATACAAACTTTCGCGTTTATAGGTAGTATATCAACCTTATTGACCCGAACGTGTTTGAGACTCCATTTGTAACTCAATCTACTATACAATTTATTGTAAATGTAGATACACTTAACTTGACATAGGAAAAAGGCGTAATCTGTTGTGTCGCGAAGCCATTAAGAATAGTATAGAATCTTTTAAAACTCTTGGTTTGATATCAATACGAGTGTCCCAAACAGCGACTATCAATCGATAAATCGAAAATATTCAAAAACGTTTTCTTCGGCATGTTCAATTTAAGTGTAAAAAATATGATATTAGTTATGAGCACAGACGTATACGGCACCCTATACTACTTCTAGATTTACGCAGAAGAATTGCTGACGTTTCTTACCTAATCAAATTATTTATAGTTCAGTTGATTATTCTGAGCTTTTGAGCAAGATTAATATTAAAGTACCATTTAGCTCGAGTAGAACTCGTGATTTTTTACATGTTCCATTGGCGTCTACGATGTATCGTAAGAATTCATACCTAGCTAGGGCATGCAAATCATTCAATTTAATTTCTAGAGAGCTTGATGTTGACCTATGCTGTACCAGTGTTGCACGATTTAAAAGCGCCATGTCTCACTTATATTTTAAATAGGTTACCGTACTTTTGAATATTGTAAAGTTTGTGACATGTTGAAATCATTTTTCTAACGCATGTTCCACTTTGAATTGTACACTTATGTTATGTACGCATTCATACAGTGCTCGGTTTTCATAGCTGAATTTCTTTATTACTATCTCGTAGTTATATGTGGAAACTTGTAATTGGCCTTTTTTAGTTTATAAGTTAGTTAATTTCTATAACTAGCTGTAAGATTCCCAAATATTATAAAATAAGATAAAATAAATTAAAACAACATTTTAAAACAGTGTTTGTATATGCCGTTTTTGACGTGACAACGTCTTATAATTCGATGGAGCCGGCTGCACGCACGAAAAAACATGACGTCATGCGGCGTTACCTCGCTCTGAATCTAATTCTCTAATTTGAATTTGGAATTATGTTCTTTAAAATTTAAACTTTCAATGATACCAAAACCAGCCAGATACAAATAGTATAGCCAAAGAGATTTTATTACAAGTTTATACATACTATAATGCGAAATCTATTAAACAAATTAAATTAATTTTTTCTTTTGAAAAATGCTACCATTCCATCAGTATTTTCTTAAGACGTTGTCACGTTCAACTATCGTCAGTAAACCGACTTTACAGACAACCAATTTTTTTTTACGAATTATTTTAATGCTTAGAACAAAAAAAAAGTAATGCATGTTCTTTGTCTGATATATACGACACACGGCAAATGTTTGACGGATTAATCCGACAGAAGCGGCAAATAGGTTAAAGATTATGCTGATAGCCGATAATTATTAATGATAATAATAATAAACGCATTTACTCGGAATAAGCGCTAGTGGATGGCCCACTTATATGTATGTATGTATGAATTAACATGCACATATTATTCCCAACGTATCCCATTTTTTAAAGGAATCTTTTATATCATAAAAAAGTAGTTTCTTGAGATCCGTCCGCGATATTTTTATAAGCACTCTCCACCTTGTGGGAAGTTTTAAAAGAATTTGATAAATTATTAATAACTATTAGAATTAATTATACATACAATAAGAGCGACGATAAATTCCATCCTGCAATGAAGGATGGCAATATAATTATATAAAAAGTATTTTTCATAAGGCCTACTACACATTACTTTACAATAATTCTATTTTTTAGCTTTTAGGATAAGAACACACCGTCGACTTTTCTCCAAAAAAAGCGATTTTCGCAAATTTTATCTTATTATAAAAAAAATACCTGCCATTTTTGTACAACCCGTCGATTAAGTGTGTCCTACCCTTTACAATAAAAAGAAAAAATACAAGGAATAGGTTGCAAATATCTCTATATTTTTAAAATAATCTAAGTCATTGCGTATTAATGACAAATTAACATACACTACATGTGACTTACCATCAACAGCTCCAGCGGAGCGTTGTCAACTTTGATTACTGTGTTTAGGAGAGATGACTAAAATTGCCTAACGCGGCAACAGTTGCCAGAATCGGCGACTAAAGTTGCCGATTTCGGCAATAAGAGTGTTTGGTAGTTTATTAATGTTGCATAAGCAATGACTGGCATGAAACTAATACCCTCTTATAAATGTAAATCGATATCACACACGAGAATTTAGTGTAAAAAAATGACGAGTTACGTATTAGTACGATATATTGTTGCAACTGAAAATACACTACAAACCATATACTTAAACAACTAATTAATTAATAAATTTTATATTTTACAGCTTTACAAGTAATAATATAAATATAAGTTTAAAATAATTGATTTCTTGTTAATTAGATACCGTATACGACGCGTACTAGATCGGCGATTTGCTTGGCGACTGAAAGTTGCCCATTTCGGCAACTTTTTCGCAAACGCCGCTCAAGCAGTACAATTAACGGGCTGCCTTATGAATAGCTTAAGATAATATGCAACGACTTTTTATAAGCAAGTTTGAACTTTAACCGGACGGTATAGAGTCCAAATTGCTTTCACAATTTTGTCGTCGCCTCAATATAATCTAAGGTTAACTACTACAAGCGATATCACATGAAATATATGGAAGATACAATATTAATCAGAGTTTTTATTACATACAAATATAATAAAATACGCCGCGGTGTTCATATGTATGTACATGAATAAGTTTATTTTTTTTTTTGTGTTTTCGATAGTTACTGAAAAGATTACGCTGAAACATAAAAAACTTACATGTGCTTTTTTTTAGATTTTTACAAATTTATTTAACAACTCTTGGTTTGATATTAAGTGCCGTGCCCTTGGCGTCCGACTATCAATCGATAAAATAACAATTCGACAACAAAACTACACTTTAAACTATGATACATCACGTTATTTATGTTTTAAGCAATTTTTGTATATGTTACTTTTATTTTAAGAATTATTTTTGTGTACCACACAGCTCATAGAAAAAAAGAACATAAAACACACAACACATCTTTGTCGTATAAATGCGACAAGGGCGATACGGGCACGCAAATATTCGTCAGATAAATCCAACCATGAAAACCTTTAAAAATCTGTGTGCATCTTGTTAAAGAAATCTTATTTTTCTTACTAACTTTTTATTACGAAATTATTTAGAAATGTTAGACCTATAACGGTGGTGACGACGAAATGGTGACTACGTATATTAGACTGGCACACAATTCAATTTGTTTACCGCGCCATACATACATACAACCACCGCGTGAACTAAACAAAATAAATTCGTTCACAAAAGCACATACAAATCACATATTATATATAATAATATATTTTATATTTTAATTGAAGGCACTTTAACATTTGTCACACAGAGTCAAAAAGCTGAAATGTCAAACGCCGGATTTTTTGTCTCACTCGCGCACAGCTTGCGAGAAAGGGACGTCTAGATTTTAAGGCTTCGTTTAGTGAAAGTTGGCTTTGGGAATTGTATTGCAATATGTAGATGATCTATTTGTTGTATTCAAAACACCAAATAATGCAAATAGCGTACACACATTTCCGTTTAGATACTTGTGGGTTTAGCACGTGCACTGACCTCATACAAAAGTTTAAGACAAGTCCATCTTAGGACATATCCCAACCACGTGACCCAAATGGTGAGTCACGGAGTGGTCATTCAGTTTCACCGTGACCCACCATTTGGGTCACTGGACAGGGAACGTGTTAAAGGCGTCAAATAAACATATACGTTGACCGTCTCGAAGATAACGCCGCGGGAAAACTAACAAAAAATTTATAAACGTTTCCACGAATAATGACCTCAATTGTGTGAAAAACAGGTTAATATGAGCAGATACGTTACCCGTAGCAGATACAAGAACATTATCTTAGGAGACTATCTTTAATTTTTCACAGATTTTCCCCCTTTCGACGCCATGGTGGTGGAGTGGTCAGTATAGGTGCCTACACATCAAGCGGTCCGGGTTCGAATTCTGGTAGCGGCAAATATTTGTATCACGAACACGAATATTTGTTAACGAGTCATGGTTGTTTATATATTTATTTAGATTTATTTATAAAAATTATTTTGTATATTAAAAATGTCCGTTATCTAGTATCCATAACACAAGTTCTTAACCTCTCGAGTGTCGCGCGGCAAAATGCATCGATACCGTGTAGTGTCGATGCCTTAACTTGTTGACCTCAGATGACCTGATGTATTTTACTATTTTCCTTATATAACCAATAATTTACATCCGTTTTTTATGATTTATACATTTTTAGAAACCTAGAAACATTGTCTAACCATTAAAATTATGTAATCACAAATACATACCCTTTTTACAGCATTTTATAGCATATAATTCCACCAACGGTCAAAAAATACACAAACAAATAATACACAAACTTTGACGATTCAGAAATCATGTAAAACTTGTTCAAAATCACATTATTTTTAGTTACACACCAAGTATATACACTTATCGACATAAAACATTCAACACAATACATAATACGCATTTGTAAACAAAACTATAGAATTAAATACACCTCAACACACCCCGGCTGACAACATGCCAAATGCGTCACCATTACTTTTCAACGACCAATACTCACACTTTTTCTATGAACACGATAACCAATCATAATTTAGTATTTGAGAGCATTGAACAAAGATTCTATTGATGTCAAACACTGCTATTGGTTAAAATAAGTTGAAGTAGTAAAAAAACAAACTATAGACCATGACTATCTGCGGGACGCCCGGTCTTCCCGCCGACGCTCAACGGTACTTTTTTTCGTGGGAATGCGGGGCTTCCCGCCGACGCTCGAGAGGTTAATGATACTTACTTTGGGCTAGATAATTGGTGTGAGTGTGGAAATGTATTATCATTATTATTATATTTTCGAAGAAATTTAGGTAAAGTTAGCAAAGCTTTCACAAAAAAATTTTTGATGCCAATCGAACCCGTTTCTAAAACCGACCAAAAAGTCTATACCAACCCAGTTTTGAGTACTAAAAAAAACAGAAATTACGTATTCCGCACATCATTAGGACCATTTTTTTCTTTTAGACCTGGGAAATTAATAGTTGTGAAGTTATTGAAGGTCAAAGTTAGGTCTTTATTAAAACAAATTGAAAACATTATTTCTTAATTTTTGTGCAAAGAAACATTATCAAAATTTTAAGTATTTCATATCAAAATTGGCTTGAAAACCTCCTTGCTCAGTGTACCCACTCGATATCGGGCCCATTCACCTCAGCCGACCGAACGTTGCGCACGTCTCAAGCACGTCTGGGCGCTCTATACATTGCAATGTATTTTTTGAGTTTTTTTTTAACATAATTTTCTTTTTATTTTCTTGTTTTGATGTATAGAATGCGAAGACTTCGGCTTTGTTTTAGGTACACCCTGTATATGTGTCATACATTTTGATGCATCTAGGGAGTGCTTGGCGACAAATTTATAGCGACAGATCTCGTAATGAGGTGGTGATCCCACTACAAAAATCTCACACCACTAAACTATATTTAAATCATCCCTCATATCATAACTGCTCGTCAACACGGTTGCTTGTGCATAAAAATAACCCTTTCTTCTAATTTTTGAAACATTTTTTTTACTTACTCCATGAAAACGCGTGAAACACTCCTGTCAGTGGTATAGGCAAGCTGTTAATAGAGGTATTTTAAAAAGTTTTAAGAAGTTTTTATGGTGTAAAACTGTATGGTTTTGAAGTTAATATCTAGAAACCGGTTAAGACATTCAGCAAATTTGATCACGTGTTGCAATGATCAAATATCTTTTAATCTACAAAGAAATAGACTGCCTCAATTAGTCATAACACAGTTTATATCGAAAATTACCAAAACGTAACATTTTTTGTTCTGGCAACATATCAGAGTTATTAGTCACTTACAGTGAAACCCGTTTTTAGGTTTCTCTTCCATCAGAATGTTTAACACAGTGACCCCGATGTGGGGTCACGAAAATTTCTATTACACGTGCGTGACCCCATATGAATTCACAGCAATGATAGTAATATTACTATCAGCACAGTGTTTAACACGTCGACTGTATTGACCCCGACGTGAGGTCACTCCTTACAAATACATGACCCCAACATGGGTTCACATCAAAATTCTTTTATATTTTTGAAGTGGATTAATTGGAATTACAGTCTAATTTTAAGCTTTGAACTCACTCCGTTTCTGTTAAGATAAGGGTAGATAAAATACCCACAAAATGTCGAGAATTTTCTTTCATAGATGAGATAAAAAGCGGAGTGTATGACTTGGTAGCAAAATTATTTTTTCATCGGACGACGTATATTAAATTTTATAGGAAATAATTCAAACAATAATTTGCTCCCTTATAATTATCATACAATCTACTATTTTGATTCCGTGCCTGTCTCTTTCATATGAGCAACTGGAAGAAGTCGTTTCATCATTGACTTTTGCTCGTAAGGCAATCTAGATAAAAGATATTCGACCACCGTCTCCTTACAAAAATTTACAACCAACTCTGTTAACTTAAATATAATAACTATACCCGCTTCCCTCTTCTGTCTGTCCGTCTCTCTATCCTCATAGGAGACGATACTGTTTGTATGATGTCCACGAGCTGGCTATCTACTCGTGGCTTCTGCAATCTCTTCGCTGACCTCGTTCTGAATTTCGCTGAATCTTGACTTACAACTAAGTTTGGAGTAAGGGACTTTATACACCTGAAAAATTGGAAAGAAGTTAACAATTTAATTCAAGGGGAAACTTAGGCCTTCTTCTCATAGGGAATATGCATATGTTTTCGTTTAATTTTGACCCTAATCTAACAGGAAAAAACAAATATTTTGCTGCAAAAATACTATAACGAACTGATAACGTGTCTATGTCCACAATTGCAAATTGCCTTGACATAACCGCTGTCAATAATGTTGTAGAGTCTTTTTGCATTATTATTTTTAAATAATATTGATCGTAATAATAATAACATACTTGTCTCCATTATTATATGACGGAACAAACGGAAGTGAAGTCATGATCTATGCGTTTCTTCTACTTTAAATTTCCTTGTAATTTCTTGGGTTTTCAACAATCACTTTGTCAATGAAAGAGAAATAATATTAAAAAAATATTTATATAAGTAGACATAACTCTGAAGCAGCAAAGCTAATGAAAAATAAGTATTAGAAATCTATTTTAATCGCATGCACATTCCATATTGGTACTTATTCAGTTAATTTAAGGCCGAAGTTGGAAGCACCTGTGATTTAGGTGAACATCCAATCAGTGAGGGATTGGCTTGACTTTAACAATATTTGGGGGTAAGGGGTTTTATAAACCTGGAATAGAGGAAAAAAATAATTAAATATGTTATTCGATGGAAAACTGGTTGTCATCACATCCAGTAGCTTAAACCAAGACTGAAGATGGAAACTAATAATCAGAAGTATGTTCATACATGATTTGTAATGAAATATTAGGATTTGTCGTCAGAAGCAAACTACAAAGTTGGATTCAAAAAGTACTCGAGTACACTTTAGTATTCGAAAACTCGTGCCAGTACTCGAATACCTATCCAAGTATTCCGACTCGAGTCCAAATTAGATTCTTTTGTTAAAGAATACCAAAACATTTGAATACCAAAAATAGCTGACTCGGCACATCTCTAATCAGTTTGCGGAATTCTTTTGTACCTAATTATCATTAAGTCTTACCTAGCTGCCTCTTGCAATTTCCTTGCGAGTAGCTCGTTCTTCATCTTGGCTGCGGCGAGTTCTCGCCTCAGCTGCGACTTGCTCTTGTTGCAAGAGGGATGCAAGAGTGGGTGTTTTCTCAGTCTAGCTGCCGACGGTCGCACTGCCGGATCGGGATCTGTCATTTTCTGTTGAAAATACAAAACGATATACAGGGTGTGTAAAGATCTTCGGGACGGTCTCGGTGTAGTTGCGCTTACGTGCGCAGATCCAGAGCCGTCCCGTAATAGCGCACTGAAAGTCAGGCCGGGGAGGATGTTTAGTGGGTATGGACGGAAACGCACGGCAAAGGCATTTCACCTCTCCGTCAACAAAAAAAAGGGTATAAAAACACCTAAGACAATACATCAAATCAAAACAAAAAAAAAAGAATTGCTGGGAAACGTTTTTTTTTATTTCTTGGTGTTAAAAAAAACTCCAAAAAAGACCGCGCAATGTATAGAGCGCACAAAACGCGCGACGTTCGGTCGGCTGACGTGAATGGGACCGATATCGAGTGGTTACATTGAGCGCTGACGTTTTAAAGCCATTTTTTGGTATGAAATACTTAACATTTTGATAATGTTTCTTTGGCCAAAAATTAAGAAATGTTTTCAATTCGTTTTCATAAAAATCTTGAAAATAATATTTCTAACTTTGACCTTCGATAACTTCATAACTATTAATTTCCCAGGTATAGTCTAGAAGAAAAAAATGGTCCTAATGATGAGCGGAATACGTAGTTCTCGGCTTTGTCATAGGTCTTTTTACACACGTTATTAGGTCTTTTATACACTGCGACTTGGTTTGCTAAAAGTGTAAACTTTGTTGACATGAATTTAGAAAGGGATGCTCAAATGGTTTGGTATACTGTGATAAGAATAAATGAAGCGAAAGAAATATCGAATCTATATTTCACTTTCGAAAACCAACATTTGATTTTTCGTTATGATTATAACCATATAATTTTACAATGTAACTCAAACATGTAAAGAAATATTTTTCTTTCACTTCATTAACATTAACACAAACAAATAACTTGCGAGATGGCCGTATACTGAGTTTCCTTCACTTCTCTTTCACACATAAAAAGATACTTTGCTTTTAAACGATAAAAGACCTGTTATTATGGTGCTTTGTTTTCTACAAAATTGATTCTTAAGTTTACTGTATAAACATACCCGAAAAAAACGATTTTTGGGAAATCGATTTTTTAAAGAATCTTAAGATTGCGATTTAAATCGATTTAGAAATCGATATTTTTCGATAAGAATCGCCATCCCTAGGAGACTTCCTGAAAGATTTGGGCTGGCTGGAGTGTACGACGCAAAAGACAGCCCGTACGACAAACAAGAGAAGAAAAAGGCTTGTCTTTATGTATGCATGTCTTACCTTAAGCAGTTGATTGAGCTCTCTCGACAGGCCGGGTAAGTCTGGCAGCTTGCCGTCTCTGTAGTCGTGCCATTGCTGGCCATTCTTCGGTAGAGGACCACCGCCGCCAGCTTCGAACAGTGTTAGACCTGGAGGTACATATTATAGATGAAATGTTAAGAGAAATAGATAAAATATTTTAGTTGAAACTTGGTATGAATGTCGAAATAGGGCACAGAGGACTAGGTCCTTCACCCCAGTTTGGGCCTTCTAAATTAGAGATTTAGAAGGCCCAAACTGGGGTGAAGGAAAACATCGTGAGGAAACCTGCACACACCTATGAAGAAATTCTTAGGTTGTGTGTGAAGTCGACCAACCCGCACTTGGCCAGCGTGGTTGACTAAGGCCTAATCGCCCCTAATGTGGGGTAGGCTCGAGCCCCTCGGTGGGGACATTATATGAGCTGTTGATGATGAAACTGGGGTAGACACAATATAGAGAACGATACAGTACTTTGACTCCATATATAGTGACGAATCGGCGCACGCACACATACAAACGTAGTTTACACGGCCGCCTAGCATGCTCAGAACAGCAAAGCCGGCTGTTGCGGACTGGCTGGATACTTTTATATTTCTTTTATATTTTGAAATTGATACTTATTATTTGTCATATTTGGAGTTTACTCCTTAAGAACCGATTTGCATATATAAGGGGCCCGGTATGAGAACAATTTGAGGAGTAAAATCTATCGATGAATGACCTCGTTACGTTTTTGAAGGTCAAAGTCATAATTGGTGCGCATCCTATGTCGCGCAACTTTCTAACTGTCAAAACACGGATGACAGCAGGTGCGCCATCTCACCTGTCTCGGAGTAAAAAACAAGCAACCGCTGTGCCTTTTTATTCCCTACAGTTTTTGGTGTCTGAAGTAAAAAATTCAGTAAAATTTGATGCAAAATGTTTTTGGAGATCCACAAAATTAGTGACGAGTAAGAGTGAGCCTGCTTGTAGACCTATTGACTGTCTCTTATGCGGATCAGCGCCAGGAGCGCCCTTTCCTTTCCCTGCGTTCCTGCCCATTGCGCCGGCTCCGCGGGATACGTCTCTACGAGCTAAGTGCTAAATTGCGGCTGAGTATATCCCTACTGGCGGATCTGGGCCAGGTGTGCGCCATTCTTCGCGTCCCTGCCATTTGCCCACTCCGCGGGATTCCTGTTCCTCAGCTGTCGTCACTGCACCATCACCACACGCCGCGACAAGGCCCATGGACGGATCCCGACACTGCCATTACCTAACATTGAAGTTTTACTATCCGGCATGCTGATTTAGGCCAGTCCATCCAAATTTACTGGGTGCACTGGGTGGTCTGTTGCGGACTGGCTGGATACTTTTATATTTTGAATTTGATACTTATTATTTGTCATACTTTTTAGTTATTGATTATACGCCCTAGCAACCTGCTTTTTTATTCCCTACACCGGCAAAACGGCAAAAACGACCCCGTAAACGACGTTTGTATGTATGTGTGCGCGCCGATTGTACTGTATATTTTTTTTTTGTTAAACGGCACTAATTATAGATCTATGGTCAAACCAGTGTTGTCAAAAGTGACAGATGCAGGGGCTTTTAATCTAAGGCACTAATTTTAATGAATGCTACTAATCATTACATTTATCGATATAAAAATCTTACATTTAAATTATCGATTTATCGATATAAAAATCCGGCTTTTAAATACTGATAAAATACAGATTCATTGAAGATTGTAATGCAATAACATTGCTCATAATATGCCCGCCGGCACTAACTACCAAAAAAGTTGCTGACTTTGTATAGCCGACAAATTTTTCCAACTTGAACGAGATGTAAAGTCACCGACAAAAAAGTCGACGACTCATTTCGGTGGGTCGGCGGCTTTGGTGTGTAGACTCCATTAATTTGAGATTACATTTGCGATATTGCAATGCGTTATATACTGTTAAAATTATAAAAATAATGTAACTGCACTGATATGTCAGTCGCATCAACGCGGTGTGGCCTCGCGTCCGCACGTCACCTGGGGTCCACACTGAAAACCAGCGCTGTGTTGCTACTGTGTCGTAGCATAGCAACAAGCTGAGTGTGGCCCTCGTTGTCACAGCCTACGACGTGCGATCACACGGATTCCTGCACTATTATTTTCTAAGTGTATTGTTCTTTTTAATTTTTTTACTTTAAGTTATTATTTGTTTCATTGTTTATGTAGCACGTCGTTTGTGTTGTGAGAAAATTATTTGTATTCTATATATTTATAAAGAGGGAAATTGGCAGAAAAATATGGCTAACCTCAATTATTTACGACAAAAACAAGTTGAAGGTAAAAACCAGCGAGTACACACACGTTACCTGTTAAAATATATCGGACAGATAAACATCAATAAAAGATAACGTTTCCCAATCGCCAATTGAACCATAATACAAAGATAAAGTAGTTACGTGTGTATAAAAATAGGGTTGTACCTACACAGAAAACCTATTAGTTATAATAATTATAAGTAATTCTTATTGTTATTCGTCTCATTGATACAAAATATTTTAAATGTTTCGTGATATTTGTTACTTTATCTATATATTTAGAATATAGTTTATCCCATGCACAATAACTGAATAGATTTGAGCTGGCGCACGGTGGTGCTCCTTAGTGCTCTTACTTATTTTACTTTTTTTTTCTCTGGTGTTCACGGAAGATCAGCGTCGAGGCGCTTTACGGTCCCGATATTGTGCTGAGTGAATACCATTTCACAACTGCTTTTAATATTGTTCAATACAACCTGTAATGCTAGATTTAAGTGGTGTGAATAAATCTTTTCTATTCTATTCTATTCTATTCTAAATGAGGCGAATAGTAGTCGAATAGACTACTATTCGCCTGATTTAAAATATTATTGTATGTTTGCTAGTTAAACATCTTTTAATTTAAGGCGCGATTCCATTAAGCAATACTTGCATGCAAGTGTGACGTCAAGTTGCAAATTGCATACAACTTCAACAAACCTGCATACAAGCTATAACTTGTATGAGGCAGTTTGAACTTTTTCATTTTTTATTCAAGTGACGTGCAAATTGAACGCGCAAATGTTAGATGCACTGTGAATCCAGTTTTGAACCCACTGAACAGGCCGACGACGATGTTGCATTTTTGTTCAATCGGTAATACATTATTATTTCAGAAATTACTCAGCAAGCACTTCCACCCATGATGTCATACTCAACTAAACACTTCCACTTGCATGCAAGTAAGAACTGCATGCGATTTGCACACCCTCGAAAACATGTTTCAAACGCAAGCAACTTGTACGCATATGTGACGTCATACTTGTATGCAAGACTTGCCTAAAGGAATCGCACCCCTTGTCAGTCCTTTGGGAATTTATTAATGGATTTTTTTCTCGTTTCTCAAGGCCGGAATTGCGTAGAATAACATCGTGGGGTAAGCAACGACGAATTAGCATAATAAAGTGAACGTTTATGAGTCGTCAACGTGACTTTTTTGTGTCAAGGTTACAATAATTTAAATATCTATACCAATATAATATAAAGCTGAAGAGTTTGTTTGGTTGAACGCGCTAATGTCAGGAACTCCTGATTCAAATTGAAAAATGATTTTTGTGTTGGCTAGTTCATTTATCAAGGAAGGCTGCTATTTCCGCCATCCACGCAAACGATGTCGCGGGCACAGCTAGTCTAAGTATTATAAAGCTGAAGAAATTGAACGCGCTAATATCAGGAACTAATGATTCAAATTGAAAATTTATTTTTGTGTTGGATAGTTCGTTTATCGAGGAATTCCTATAAGCGTAATTTGTTTAAAAAAAAACACGCTTGCGGACCGCTAGTACACTATAAGATGTTCTTCGTTATCCTATGTACTCGGTATGCTAGCGGGCCGTATGTTAAGCATTCAACACAGTCTATAGACGATTGCAAGACCAACATAACTAACACGGCACTATGAAAAGGTGTTGTTTGACGGCGCCTTTCTGTAAATTAGGGGTATTTGTTTCGAACTCCTACCTCTAAGAAACAAATAGGTATTCTAAGTGTATTATAACAAAGAATTGCAGAATCGGTCAACTTTTAGATTAAAACGCGATAATTTCCTTATTTTTATTAATTTTTTTATAAAATAAAAATAAAAAGAAACAGCCTAAAGTCGTATTTTTAATTAGACGAAGTCAAGTGACGTTTACTGGGTTGTCAGGTTTTGATAAAACAAAAATAGTGTTGTGACAAAGTGAATGAATGAAAAAATCGCAACTCGGTATAAAATTGTTCTCATAATGACTAATATTTATAACTATTAACGATTTTAATTATAATTCTATATTTTATCCTTTGCTATGCCCTAACAGGGTGCATGTGTAGGTAATGTTTTGTAAAACATAGCATTAAGACATATATATGCAATTATGCATTATTAAAGAAATAATAACATGTATGTATGTACATTTATAAATAAAACAACTTTTACGGATCTAACTCGCATGTAATTAGATTTTACATTTTGTTATTATTGCCCGACGTTTCGTAACACTTTTCAGCGTTCGTGGTCACGGGATGACGGTCATCCCGTGACCACGAACGCTGAAAAGTGTTACAAAACGTCGGACAATAATTTTATTTATAATGTGTACTGCTCGCGCAAATCTAAGAGAACATTATGTATGTACAAAGTAGCCTAGTGAGTGGTTAGAACGCCGTGCTGCCGATATCGGGCACCGGGTTCCAATCCTAGTTGTGCCATGTAAGTAGGTACGAAAGAGTTTTCGTACTTTTCGACGACTGCGTATAGTAGGTACCTACATTTACCATTACCGAGTGTTCTAATGCTACATTTACACGCTTGCCGAGGCTTCGCAAGCCTCCACAAGTGCCAGGGATGTTTGGTTGTGGTTGGCTCGGTTTGCGCCGATCTGGACTAGTGTCGGTTTCTTAACACAGATCAAAGGAAGCGTGCGGTAAGCGCTTGGGACGTGTTCACACGCTGGTGCATTTATAGCCAAAAAAACTTAACAAAAACAACAAGTAAACACCGTATGCGCAGAGAAAATATTCGAGCAGTCAGAACAGAGGTTAGAAGACGCATGACACAGACAAAATGGCGACCGACGCGTCCGAATTTGTCTTATTTTTAAGAAGGTAGTAAAAATAGTGATTATAATTAAATACTAGCAGATATCGACCTACTTTTATACAGTAAAATAGAAATAGTTTCTTTTTTTCGTAGAGTAAGATTAGATTAACAATGTACTCATTCATATCATCATTCATTCCTGAGAGTGAACGAAAACTGAACCCATCACTATTACATAGAAGATGGCAACATTATTTCACAAAGTGACATTAGCTGCTGTCAGTTTACTTCGTCTAATTAAAAATTCGACTTTATATACTTTACATATTTATGTGTTTTAAAATTAGAGATTATAAATAAGTTGTAGATAAGCTATTTTACAATTTTTGTTAAGTGTTGATCCAACAATTTCTTTCCTGATATACCAGTGTCAGAACAGACATCTCTACAATACGAGACTAAAAGATACTGATGCTTGCAGATTCTGTGAACAGGAGCGTGAAACACCAATGCACCTCCTGTGCTCTTGTGAATGTCTCATTCACAAAAGAAGCCGACATTTGGGAAGACACATTCTCGACACAGACGATATCAAAACAATCCAAGCTAGGAATATCTTGTCATTTTTAGATAGTGCCCAGCTAAAGGAGTACATGTAAGGCCTCAATAGGACTTACTTGGAGGCTAGTCACAATAGATCTTTATAGGTCGCAGTGACGCAAAAAGCCCCAAATTGTCTAAAATAATAAAAATACCAGTGTCAGACAACCCTACTACGCAATCTTATCAAGCCAGGCTTAGATAATAAGCAACGCCGGTTACTCGTCATTCGGGAGTGAGCCACGATGGTGAAAGCACGCAAGTACGTAGTGAAGCAGAACTTCGTCGGCTTCCCGAAGAAGGACGACTTCGAGGTGGTCGAATATGACCTTCCGCCAATCAAAAACGGGGAGCTGCTTGTGAAAGCGGAATGGATAAGCGTGGACCCGTACATGAGAGCCTACAACGGCCGGTACCCTGTTCCATACGACCAGTTCGGCTTCCAAGTCGCCTTGGTGCAAGATTCCAAAGACCCAAGATACCCTGTTGGGTCCAGAGTGGTCTCCCATAAAGGCTGGTGCGATTATGCAGTTATCAACGCTTCCGCAACGTCCGAAAAAGTCTACAAGCTTCCCGATTTGAAAAGCCTGCCAACATCTTTGGGAGTTGGCGCTGTGGGAATGCCAGGAGCTACCGCGTACTTCGGATTACTGGAGCTGTGTCAGCCAAAGTCGGGCGAGACCGTTGTAGTGAGTGGTGCGGCAGGAGCGGTCGGTTCGTTAGTTGGTCAGATAGCTAAAATCAAAGGCTGCAAAGTCATCGGCTTCGCGGGAACCGACGACAAATGCAAATGGCTGGAAGACGATTTGGGATTCGACAAGGCGTTCAACTACAAAACTGTCGACGCGGCTTCGGTTTTAAAAGAAGCGGCGCCGAACGGAGTGGATTGCTACTTCGACAACGTTGGCGGAGAACTGAGCAGTATCATCATAAGCCAGATGAACACCTTCGGCAGAGTTGCTGTCTGCGGAAGCATCAGCGGTTACAACGAAGTGAACATGCCTAAAGCGTCCATCCTCCAGCCATCGCTAGTCGGCAAACAGCTAAGGATAGAAGGGTTCCTCGTGAACAGGTGGGATGCCAAATGGAATGTTGCTTTCGCGGATATCGTCGCTTGGATCAAGGCAGGCAAGATAAAGACTCAGGAGCATGTCACTGAGGGTTTCGACAATATCTTTGATGCGTTCGTCGGCATGTTGAACGGCGAGAACGTTGGCAAAGCTGTCGTTAAGGTCTAAAGTTCCTCTTAAACAAGGATATTATTTTTATGTGACGAACCCGCTGTTTCTGTAAATACACATGCTTGTGTCCGTGTGCTATAGTGCCGCATCATTGCAAAAATCTGACTCCTTTGAGGATTGTTGTGAATAACAGCACTGAATGGCTGGCATGAACTTTGCCCACTGGCAAATGTCTTTGTGGATGTGAGGGTTCGTGGTTAAATAAAGGCACTGGACATATTCAACTATCCGCTTTGTCATACAAATAATGATGAGCCTACTAATGCTACTCATACACAACATTCATGTCTTATTCACGGTCGTTACATAAAAGTACATGTCAAATTATCAGTGTAATTACTTTGCTCACAAACAAGTAATTGTTTTTTTTATCTAATCCGTGAGTCGTAACATATAAAGCACTTTTTGAATTAGCACGTTTCTGTGTGTGGTATTGAATTTATGTAATGTGATCGCGTCTCACTCTTACTGTATAGACTTCAAGAGGGATAGTCGTATACAATATTTTTATTTCACGATCGCGCGTGACTGATTATGCCAATAAACAAAAACTGAGAAAAGATTTGTTTTAGATTATTGACAATCTTTATTTGGTCTCCCGCAGGGCACCATTCTGGGACCTTTATTATTTTTACTATAAATAAATGACCTCTGTGCATGTATCTACAGAAAAGTTTACTCGGGTTCGTGAAATAAAATACTATAAAACATGCTGCATTTTCCTGATAAGTATTACGTTATTTATTAAACTATTTGTTACAAAATTTTGGTTTTATTTTTAAATGAAACTCTTAGGTCAATGATAAGGAAACACATTATGTGTAAATCATGCTTACACCTTTGAACCGCGGGTGTTTTTATAATCTGTTTATCAATGAAACGATAACATGACTCACGACAAGCACATTAGTAACGGCTGATTCTACAGTATTATATTCATTTTTATTTGTATGGCTGGTTACACAAGTTACAAAATATCATGATAAGAGAGGGGTGTAGTTGATTTAGAGTAAGTAGGAGCAAATGTTCAGGAGTCATGGTTGTTTACACACGGTATATTTCAATGGTCGTCGAGCGAAGCAGGAAATTTATAGGTAAAACTGGAAGTCATACTACCAATAAAAAAGTGAAGATTAAAAAAGTATAGATAACTATTTTGACCCCACGTAACCTTTGAATGTTTCCGTTCCCTACCTGTCTCTTTCTAACTCTCCCCACAGGTAATATGATGACGTGCGTACGTACGACGTATTAGACGGTCACGTGACACGTGTTCTAGTAGTTAGAAAGAGACAAATTGATAATAAGAAGTTTCAAGGTCAATTTTTTTGACTTTACTTTTTGTTCGCGTTGTAACTTCCAGCTTTACTATAAATTTCTTGAGCGAAGCCATTTTAATACGTAGGTATAAACAGCTCTTTCTATAGGACCAACGGCGAAATCACAAAAAAAAAACAGATTTTTTTCAAAATTGCAACACGTACGAAACCACAATGTAAAATCCATCTAAATGAGCTGGCTTATTTATTTATTGTTACTCTTTATTTATAGTTGATAAGATATAACGCGTGTCTATGACAAAGCCGAGAACTACGTATTCCGCACATCATTAGGTCCAATTTTTCTTCTAGACTATACCTAGGAAATTAATAGTTGTGAAGTTATTGAAGATCAAACTTAGAATTTTTTTTCATGGCTTTTATGAAAACAAATTGAAAACATTATTTCTTAATTGTTGGCCAAAGAAACATCATCAAAATTTTAAGTAATTCATACCAAAAAATGGCTTTATAACGTCATCGCTCAATGTAACCACTCGATATCGGGGCCATTCAACTCAGCTGACCGAACGTCTAACGTCTCCAAGTTGCTAAGCGCGACTTGTGCGCTGTGTACATTGCGCGGTATTTTTTTTGGTGCTTTTTTTAGCCCCAAAAAAAATCGTTCCCCAGCAATATTATTTTTATAGGTTTCTTGTTTTGATGTATAGAATGCGTAGAATTCGGTTTTGTCCTAGTTCTTGTTACATACTGTATTAAAAAAACAGTATGTACAGTCAATAGCACGTCGGGCTATACAAATCTCTCAAATTTCTCCATACGATTGTCAATCTAAGACTATTCAATATAAAGCGCATAATCGATTGGGAAAAGGTGATGGCCCATTCCTGCCCCAGAGTCGTTTCATGTTTGAATACTAAAAAACACGAAGAGACCAGATGATGTTATTTTAAAATTACTCTATTTAAATTATAGAATGCTAGTGTATAAATGGATACAACGTATCTAGCGGGGTTAAAAATTAAATTAAAAAAGGATTTAAAAACTGCTCTTGATTGTATACATTTCCTTTACGTTATGGCTATGTCATAAAGGCTTTTGAACCACAGGTAATTCATCAGTCGGTATATCTTATACTCCAATACAAAAACAATACCTTTGGAAAATATTGTAGACCTTTTAAATACATATTAGTAAAATATTTACGTTGAATTGATAAGTTATAATTGCTTAATAGGCAAAAATTCGGATGTCATGTGGCTGTAAGTATAATTCCCTTGATTCTCCGGTACCTACTTTATAAAACGGAATTGTTGCCGCCATTTAATGGCGGCGGTCAAGATTTTTATTGTAATAATTACGTATACATATAATGTTATTCATTTAAAAGATAAATAATATATCAATAAATATTATAAATGTACAATAATAATAATATTTAAATGCATAGTAGATACTTACTTATTAAAATGATCACAATTTTATGGTGCCAAATGTGCTTGTAACTTTAAAACCCCACTATTTATACCAATAACTGATATGTAATATTTTAATAGAGTGTAAAACTAACTCAGAAATCCAACTTTGATCGTGACGCATAGATTTTTGCTTGTGGGGCAAACATTGTATGGAGAGTGGGCCATCTCCTTTGACAGTTTGTGGTAACCCAACGTGCTGTTGTCTGTACTTCTGAATTAACAAAAGTATGATATGTTTATGTGTCCTGTCCGTATTTTTTTGTGACAATGGGAAATCCAATTACGCACCAAAGAAATTTTATATAAAAAATATTGACGGCAGGACAATCCAAAAATAATAGTTTATATGTTACTAATGGAATTAGAAGCATCGGTGGCGTAGTGCGTAAGAGCGTCGTCTCCCACCCGGGAGGCACTGGTTCGATCCCCGCCACGTACCAATGTGTTTTCAAATTTTGAATTCATATGTACGTTTAATCGACGCTTTCACGGTGAAGGAAAACATCGTGAGGAAACCTGCACACACCTATGAAGAAATTCTTAGGTTGTGTGTGAAGTCGACCAACCCGCACTTGGCCAGCGTGGTTGACTAAGGCCTAATCGCCCCCAATGTGGGGGCCGAGCCCGAGGTGGGGGCATTATATGAGCTGTTGCTGATGAAGTATAAAAATCAAGTAAAGGTTTTATCTAAATTATCCACTCTTACAATCTCTTGTTCACTTTATACTGAAAAAATCATTTATTTATTTAGTTAAGGAAAATAATTTCGCTCTTATCTTAAAAAAAATGTTGCAACACAATTTCAATGTAAATTAATCTGGCCTACTTATCTAATAGTAATCTACGATATGCTTTGATATACGATACGTTAGCAGACATTACTAGATACGAAACTTTGAGACTTTGACCCTTAAGTGATTATTAAGTAAATGTTACAAATTTATACCAAATTAAATGTACGCCCATAACTTCAGAACGACTGCACCAAATTGGATAATTATTTTTTGCTTTGTTTGTTATTACCAGGACAGGGTTTGTATAAAGATAATTTGTTTCAATATCAGATTTAATGATTTGATTGAATGAGTTTGGTTAGGTTTCATTTCATTTCATTAAATTTCATTGTCATTTCATATCAATAAAAAACTTCCTACTGAAGACTTGACTGAATGGGCATAGTTCCCTTTGCCTACCAGAATGGGTGAAGAAAAAAAAACTGCTTATATTCTACGGTTGGCGCCATTTTTCAGAATTTTTCTTTGCGAGTATAGTTGTTTGTTGCACAAAATGAGTAATTTCGACCCTAGTTTTTTTGAATTAACACCACCGGAACTCAGTATAATTGCACAAAATGCTTCGGAGAACATTTTACCGGTAAAGTCAAAAAGTCGCTACATATCTACATACGACGAATTTATTGCGTCGAGAGAAGTGAAAAAAGCAAATAGTTTAAGCCGTGGCAACCTATAATTAAGTCTGCACTTAGAAGGATTGTTAAGCACTTAGTTTTAAGCTGTAATAGTGTAAGATTTGTTGGTTGTCCTAAAATAAATAAATAAATCTCAAACAGTAAATATGCAATCTAAAACTTCCCCAGTTAATATAAAAAACTATACCAATTTCAATGTTTATGTTAATTATAACTTTTATAAGAAATAAATGTTAAGTTAGTTGAGTTTATTGTGTTTTTATTATTTTATTAAATTGCTTCATTTTTTCGCAACTGTATTAATAATAGTCGTTCAGTACACGTGCGGAACCGTCATTGCAACTTGTTCCGACTGTAGACATTTGTCGGAACTCTTTGCAATGACAGCCTTTCCACACTTGTAATGAAAAATACTATTCCTCTTTTCTGTCATTTTAAATCGCAATATAACTAATAGATGGCGCCATTACTATGATTAACAAAATAAGCTACAAACGTCAGTATTGATAGATTGTAATTTATTCTCATTTTTTTCATTAGGCACACCACCCGTGCGAAGTCGGGGCGTAAATTTGAAGTGAACTGAGACTCAAATCCAAGACGTTTTGAAAAAGGGACAAAACGCACAGAGACACACACATATATAATTCCAAAAACGGTATTTTTGGACTCAGGGAGGTCCAAATCCGTCAAAATCTCGAGGTCGAATTTTTTAACGATTACAAGACTTACGGAATAATTTTATTTTTGCGTTTACAAACGCGTAAATATTAATACTAGAAAAATGCACTGAAAAAAATCGACTTACCTTTTTCTAGTATTAATATTTACGCGTTTGTAAACGCAAAAATAAAATTATTCCATAATGTAAGGTAGTTTCATCTTAACTGGGCGTGAAATATTTGCAAAAATATTTCGTTCGGGTCTTAGAAGTGCAAATTTCAAAGATTTGATGAAACAATGTTTACCATAAAAACATAAGCACCAAGCACTGACAAATTTCGACAGCGAAAAGCAGTGTCTCGATGGCGTAATTGGTCAACGCAGCCGCCCGGTTTGCGGAAGATACGGGTTCGAATCCCGCCTGAGGTAAGTCGATTTTTTCAGTGCATTTTTTAGTATGATTACAAGACTTCCTCTATACTACGTATACGAGAAAGTAAAAAGCGTGACTTTACATATGTTCATCTTAAATTTCATCTTAAAAATATTTACTTATTCACAAGTTTATTTATAAAAAAAAATATCCTAAATTATCGTGTAAATAAAATTGTCTGTTATCTGTAACTATAACACGGTCTCGAATAATAAGATATTACACGCGCGACACGTTTCCGTACGACGCTCGAGCGAGTGGGAGTACGATGACGTCACGGCAAAATTTGCGCGCGGGCATTTTTATGAATCAATAAAAAAAATTGTTAAGAGTGAGAGATTTTCTCTGTACCATTTCAATTGCTACAGAAAAAAGTCATATTTTAAGTTGTAATGACTATATCTGCATTTTTTTTTAAAGAAAAAAACACTAATCTTACCTTCATTATCAAGATAATTACAAAAAATTGCGCTCCCGAATGTGTTATGCATAAGTAATCGAATGAAGCTGTTTTTGGTTATTGTTTGTTACATCACTTTAAATACATATACAACATGTAATTTAAATAACCAACATCTTGAATACAAGTGGATTGGGAAAAAAGTACCCAGAAATTATTGTAATATTTTCTGTAATTTAAAAAAAAAAAACTTTTTTTTTTAAAGTCAACTCAGAAGCCGATCCCAATACACCTGTATTCCGGATGTTGGTTATTTAAATTACATTTTGTATAGAATCGCCCCACTAAATTATTATGCAATTCTCATTAAAATAATATCACATAATTTCTTACACTTCTGATGACACGCAGGCAAAGCCACAAGAAAAACTACCACTTACCAAAAGCAAATATGTCTGCTTTAGTGAGATGCGTAAAGTCTTCGTGTAAAACCTCCTTAGGTAAGTACCGGCAATCACCTTCTTCTACTGACGGGGAGGACACACACGTCACATGACCGAGGTCACCTGCGGACAAAGGTCAAGTTTTATTTAAGGCCGTATTGTTTGAAATTCATACCAAATTTATTTACATCATGTCAAACAAAATTGAAAAACAAATTCAATGTTTTCAAGGTCAAATCGTATGTATGAATGTAAAAATGTATAAGTCATTTGAAAAACTAGCTTTTATTTAAATTGCTCTAAAATAATCAAACTCATCAAAATATTTATAACACGACACAATTTATACGCTATAAAAGCTTGAAGCACATTATTTACTAATTTTATAAAACAATCCTTTTTTTTAGATTTACTTATGCCAAAAGTAAAAATATCGGGAGTGGCCTGTCTTTGACTTCTTGTATACCCGAAACGACTCAAAAGTCGATAGAAACCTTATATTTTGATGTCATACATGCATGTTAAATTTTGGTCACCCATCCGAGTACCGACCGCGCACTTGGTTGCTTAACTTTCGCGATCGACGACTCAAAAGTTTATAGAAATCGTATATTTTGATGTCATACACGCATGTTAAATTTGGTTGCAATAAGTTAAAGCATACTCGAGTTATCGTGCTAACGCACAAACTCACACAAACAGACATAATTCCAAAAACGGTATTTTTGGACTCGGGGACGTCCAAAACGTGTAAATCCGTCAAAATCTCGAGGTCTAATTTTTTTTACGATTACAGGACTTCCTCTATACTACGTATACGAGAAAGTAAAAATAAGTCAGTTCATTTAGGCGGTTCTTTAACTTTTCCAGATGCTTGCAAAGCTGTTTTTGCAACATCTGTACTAATATTCCAAAGCTGCCGTGGATCTCTGGAACTACTGCTTCAATTTTTTTGACGTGACAACGTCTTATAATTCGATAGAGCCGGCTGCACACACGAAAAAACATGACGTCATGCGGCGTTACCTCGCTCTGAATCTAATTCTCTAATTTGAATTTGGAATTATGTTCTTTAAAATTTAAACTTTCAATGCTACCAAAACCAGCCAGATACAAATAGTATAGCCAAAGAGATTTTATTACAAGTTTATTTATACTATAATGCGAAATCTATTAAACAAATGAAATTAAATTTTTCTTTTGAAAAATGTTACCATTCCATCAGTATTTTCTTAAGACGTTGACACGTTCAACTATCGTCAGTAAACCGACTTTACAGACAACCAATTTTTTTTTTTTGTTGTTGTTGAATAGTCCATTTATCGAGGAATGCTGTAAGCTATATTTGATTAAAGAAGTAGTATATTTCATACTGAAAAAAGAGTTGAGGTTTTCAGCTCGCCTCAAGTATAACCGACAAAGTTCGCGGTGTACCACTTCTCCACAATGGCCTAATTGGCAGGCGTCCCGCCCCCCATATCGGTGGAAGCCAATCACAGCAGACTATGTCGTCGGTCACGCTACAGCGACTGCGCGAAGAGAGGCGACCTGCGGAAGCGGTGTGAATACGCTGCGCTTTATTGGCTGCGCGATATTACGTTAAAATTCTATTGGCCGGAGTAAAAAAAAGACGGGGCTTGGTGCAGGGCAGCCGTTTAAGGGATTCTGATTGCTAAATGGTAACTTTTCGACTGTATACTGAGTGGAAAAGACATGAACAGTCAAACGAGAACCATGTATTCTATACATCAAAATAAGACATATTTCAAAAAAATTATTGCTGGGAAATGATTTTTATTTTTTGATGTTAAAAAAACTTACAAATTGTATCGCGCAATGTAAAGGGCTCAACTGGCACGCAACTCGCAAAACCGCGATAATTTTGCCAGACGGCGGCCCCGTTCGTTAGTGTCCGTGCGCATCGAGTGAGCTACATTGAACGCTAACGTTTTGAAGCCATTTTTTGTTATGAAATACTAAAAAAAATGATAATGTTTCTTTGGACAATAATTAAGAAATAACGTATAGAATACGTTTTCATAAAAAAAATGAAAAAAAAATTATGACTTTGACCTTCAATAAAATCGTAACTATCAATTTCCCAGCTATAGTTTAAAGGAAAAAAATGTTATGATGGTGAGCAGAATACATGGTCCTCGTTTGACTGTTCATGTCTTTTACACCCTGTATAAATATATTCTATCAGCTCTCGAAATAATACCGTGTGTAAAAAGACCAATGACAAAGCCGTGAACTACGTATTCCGCTCATCATTAGGACCATTTTTTGCTTCTAGGCTATACCTGGGAAATTAATAGTTATGAAGTTATTGAGGGTCAAAGACATTTTTTTTTTCAATATTTTTATGAAAACAAATTGAAAACATTATTTCTTATTTTTTATCCAAAGAAACATTATCAAAATGGTTTTAAAACGTCCTTGCTCAATGTACCCACTCGCTATGGTCCCATTCACGTCATCCGACCGAACGTAGCGCACGTATCCAAGTTGCTAAACGCCGCAAGACTTGCGCTCTGCACACATTACAACGTATTTTTTGGAGTCTTTTTTAATACCAAAAAAAAATTGGTTGGTCTGTAAAGTCGGTTTACTGACGATAGTTGAACGTGACAACGTCTTAAGAAAATACTGATGGAATGGTAGCATTTTTCAAAAGAAAAATTTAATTTCATTTGTTTTGCCGGCCTTACATGGAACGCCTCAGAGCGAGGTAACGCCGCATGCGTCATGTTTTTTCGTGCGTGCAGCCGGCTCTATCGAATTATAAGACGTTGTCACGTCAAAAATAAAAATCGTTTCCCAGCAATAATTTTCTTATACGTTTCTTGTTTTGATGTATAGAATGCGGAGACTTCGACTTTGTCTTAGGACTTTTCACACCCTGTATGTGTGCTCACCAATCTTGTAGAGGTGGTGCGGCGGCGCGTCGTCATCGTCGTATCCGTCGTCCGAGTCGTGCGGGGGCTCCCCCTCGCCGCTGCACACGAATATGTTCCCGGGCTTCACGTCCATGTGCACTAGTTGCAGCGAGTGGATGTAGCTGCAACAACAATAACTACATTAAAACATTATCCTTCCGTTTTTATTTTGACTGAAGAACTGTATTTCTTACTTTCTCGTATACGTAGTATAGAGGAAGTCTTGTACTCGTCAACAAATTGGAACTCGAGATTTTGACGGATTTACAAGTTTTGGACCTCCTGAATCCAAAAATATTGTTTTTTGGAATTATGTCTCTGTGTGTCTGTGCGTTAGCACGATAACTCGAGTATGCTTTAACTTGTTGCAACCAATTTTAACATGCATATAAAGTTTCTATCAACTGTTGAGAAGTCGATCACGAAAGTTAAGCAACCAAGCGCGCGGTCGGGTGACCGAAATTTAACATGCGTGTATGACATCAAAATATAAGGTTCCTATCAACTTTTGAGTCGTTTCCGGTATACGAGAAAGTCAAGGGGAGACCACTGCCGGCAGAGTAGAATAGCATCACCACATATCCTCCAAAGGGTGTCGTAGCGTAGAAGACGACTAATGGATCAGCAAAGGGGTATTGATCTCCTTATACTCCATCCACCAATCCACGTTAGGCAAGCACGTTTTATGTTAAATAAAAAACAAGAAGTGAAAAATTACTTTTTAGTGTAGAAACTAAATGATGAACGAAAAGTATAATTAATTACTATTTAGAGAAAAGCGTGGGGTGCTCAATAACATTAGTTCTTGAAAATATTCGATCGGTACAATTAAATTGAGCATCCCACGCTTTTCTCTCAATAGTAATACTTTTCGTTCATCATTTAGTTTCTATACTAAAAAGTTATTTTTCACTTTTTAGTTTTTTATTTAACATAAAAGCGTGTCTTTTAGTTTATTTAAACTATTATTTTATTTTCCACATTTTAGTGCGAATTATAACCGCCGATTAAAGTACTTAATGACAACGCCATCTAGTGACATATAGCTGAACTAACATTCTATACGTTTAATTTATTAGTCCTGGCGATTCTAATCAGGATAATGGGGTATTCTTATCGAATTATTGTAATGTCATCGGTCTTTGATAAGTCTATAAAGTTAAAATGAAATCTAACCGTTTAAAGTGGGTCAAAATCGAGTCCAAACGAGTCAGTTACATACATACAAACAAACATACAGGTGAAACTAATATAAGGATGTTAAAAAGCTTCCACTTACGCTAAGCCATCAGCTATATGCGCTAACAATAGAAGCAGCTCGCTCTCAGACAACGGTCCGTCCTCCATCTTGAGTTGCAGCGACCCACCATCACAGTATTCATTCTGGATTATCATGTGGTCATCTTCTGCCCACGCCGAGTAATATCTGGGGGGGAGAACAACAAATTATTGGTGCTTCTTTTATTCAGGGTTTGAAATTATCAATATAAACATGCCCTTTGATAATTATCGCGATAATTATCAGATAGTTATCCGATAATTATCAAACAGATAATAAGTCCTCATTGGTGGCATTACGTAATGTTGAGAAGCAAACTATTCTATAATTTTGTACAAAACTCAAGTTACGCTAATAATTAAAAAAAACAACTTCAATTTCTTTGTTTCGGCCACACACAAAACAAATTTATGAAGAAAATAATGAATAAGTGATACGAAAACCCGACGACGCGGGGAATCCCCGCTGATTGACGTGGCGCGTTCCGATATACGCAGTCGTTGAATGCGACAAATAACAATGCCCATATTTCAATGATAATTATTTCCCTATTTATTGATTTAATAAACAATGTTTCAACAGCATTAATAACACAAAATAACAATAGTTCATGCTACTTAAACATAAGCCAATTTTAGAAACCCATTATGATGACAAAAAATATTAACTTAAACACGGGTAGGTAGGTACTATAAAATTTTGCAACTTTACCAATTTAGAATCATTAAACCAAATTATCCAACATATTGCGGAAACATTTTTGGATGAGTGCATGTGTGTGTGTATGTGTGTGTGCAGTGTTTGTTTGTTTATAACATGAAAATATATATTCTATCGAGTAAATATCGCAATCCTCTGTCACACTAAGATTAAGACAAGTACCTTCAGAACGGGTTGGTTTACATGGATGCTCAACTCATTAAGTTTTTAATAAAATTATCACTTTAAACTTATTACTATCTATGTCCTTTAGCAGGGCATCACTTGTACTGGACTAATACTTCTTCTACCATCTTTTCAACTTGTGTCTTGCAATAAATAAATATAAGCCCTGCGGTCTTAGGGACCTCTCGCTGCTACTTCTACAACTCACCTAACAACATGAGGATGCTTCCCCAAGGCCGCGTGAGCGTACACCTCGGTCAAGGCGGCCCTCTCCGCCGCCGACCCGGCGACGGGCCTGAGAGACCGCTTCAGAGCGTACACGCAACCGTCTAGTTTGTTCACGCACTTCGTAACGCGGCCGAACTGACCGCGACCTATCACGCCCAGCTCGATAAACTCTATGTTGTATCGAGATATATTTGATTCCTGTAAGAAAAGGTGTTTGTTGTGTATTTTTTTTTAATGTTTCACACATCGAGCACATACTCAATAGAGTGGTAATACACGCCCTCCGTCACCGAAACAGGTTTGTTTTTTTTTCACGAACGTCGAACTGTCAATCGCACCAAGACAGTATATTAACCCGGCGTCAATGACGCTGGGTCATATTGACCCGAGCTCGTTTCTAATGGCTATAAGTATATAAAATTTTGCGTAAACTATATATATCAATAGCCATAACAAAACATCTTATGGTTATTGTTATTAATTTTTTATTTGTAATTTACAATAATGTCACTCACAAGTAACGCTGGAAGGATTTTGGAGATGTTAGAAGAGTCGGACTCTAACAGTGAAAGAAATGACGCTTTCTCAGACGAAAATGACGAAGATCACGCATCGGAATGCAGTCAGAGTAGAGGTACGGTTTAATGCAAGCGATAAAAATTACAATATGGACATTGCAAACTCGGATTCGTCTGATGATGTCGGTCTTTTGTGCCATACATGTAACGCATACTAGATTTTTATAATATATCTTGATCATAGCATTTCACACTGCAATAATTGTAGCAGTTCCATGGTTAGGTATGAAGAAAGCTAAAGACTAATTATAAGTAAAATGTATGTTCCAAGTTGATTTGATTTCCTTGGTATTGAAAATTCTTTTTTGGTGAATAATATAGAAGCATTTTACAATATTTTTTTTAGATAATTACGCAAGTTGTGTTTTCACAGTTGATTAAGCATGTGTTTTGAACAAGATTTATTGTAGTCTGTTTTTTTTTCATAAAGTTAATAAGTATTTGTTATTTTACCGCGTTAATAATAACACATGCTATTACATAAATAATTAAAACCGGCTCTTATAATAAACTGTTAGAAAAAAAAGTCCGACAAAATTCGGGTCACCATGACCCGAAGTCATTGTCCGCGTAATTATTTTCACGTCATTGGCGCCGGGTTAATAGTGTTGCAATAATGTAAATGTAAACCTGTATCGATATTTGCAGTTAACACACTATTCCTTCGAAAGAGCTTAATTTTATTCCTTGGAAATAACATTATTTTTTATAAAAAATATTATGAACACTGTTTGAAATTTAATTCGCACTTTTATGTATCTAATGCACTATTTTGCACTTCCAATGACATTTTACTACTTTTCACTGATTTTTCTATGTATTAATTTCTAAATTATTTTATACATTAACTTGCTATTATTTCCTAATTTTATGTTTACTTAATTAACTGACACAATATCAATCTTTATTTGTCATTGAAAATGAAAAAGCTCTCTCTTTAAATTATCTTTGCCAAGTACATTTAAATCGTCAAATCGTAGGGCTACCAATTGGGGACGAAATAATTATTTTACTTAGAAAAATATTTTGATTGTTCTGGGAAGGACGCTTTCTGGAATTATGTTCTGGTTACATTTTAATGAACTTACGATTTTCGTTACCGTTTTAAGAAAATATTTTTTTTTTACTAATAGTATTTATCCTAATAAGTATTTATTTTCAAAACTAGGTCACTATATCGATAAAAATATTTGCACTCCTGCGTATACCCATCACTAGAGTGACGCGATAATCTATTAACCAATTAGAGCGCAGTACTCTATGCACTGATTTGGCGGAATTATTTTCGAACAATATTAATGACATTTCGCCTCAACTGGATACTTGCTCGATGGACTAAACAGAATCTTTCAGTCATCATCTCTATTCTTCCAGAAAGTGCCGAAGCCTTCTTAAAATCTACCTTATGGACTTTTAATGTAAGCATATCTTAGTGTCCATGAGGTGTACACTCACCCTAAGCCTCTTGGCGGGTTGTTCCGGCGTCGCGTCCCACGTTGGTGTTTTTGAGAGCGCTCTTTTCTTTTTGTTCAATGCTTGGCCTGCAATGGAGTTGAAACAATTATTAATTAACGATTATTAACTACACAAATTTCTGAAACACTGTTTAAAGTTAGATATTCTTTAAAACGAAGGTTATAACGTTATTTTTTACGATAGCAAATAGAGATGTCATCATTTTTAAACTAGGTCTATAGTATAGTATAGAGACGTCAAAAAAAACTTTATTTTTTTAAAAACTTTTGTAGAAACTTTTTTAAACATAAAATGTTTTTTCTCCGTTTTCAGTTTTGAAGGCGGTTTTTTTAGATCAATTGATTTGCCTCATATTTGGGTTAACCACAACGAATCATGTGTAGTCTGAATTTAAAAAGATGCCAATGTTTTCCCAGTAACATAAGAACGAAGTAGTCACACGAATACGAACTCACCGTCAGGCGTAAAAGGGTTTATATTGGCGACGGGCCTGAGCCGGGACTCGTCCATCTCATCGGGAGGCAGGCTGCCTAGAGCGCTGTCCTCGTCACCCGACGGCGGGTGGAGGTGATGGCTGGAGCCAGACGGCATGCCTGCAAAGTAACAATACATACTGTAGTATACTGGTTACCACTCGTAACAACACGTTCTGAGCGCAAGTACACGTCCGCTCTCGGCCACGGCTCGCGCGGTACTGACTCAGCGCCCCACCATAGAGTGAGCACGAGATAGTGTAAAAGCTACGCGGGTAGTCATATAATTCTATACACATACATGTAAATGGATTAAATTTTGCCTTACGATTTAAAAGTACTTAGTTAAATACAGAAATTTATGATTTTGAAATGTTTATTTCCCAGCCCGAGAGACTGTACTCAGTGTAGAGACTTAAGGCTCTAGAGAGAAGGCATTTCAATGACTCCAAGCTAACTGCACGGTCGGTGTGCAGTCCTGCAACTGCTTGCCTTAATGAAACGGTCTTTTACGAGTGACAAGACAGCAATTATGACATTTTTCTTATGCTGGGGCCGCACTTGCGCCTATCGTCCCGAAGTAATGCGTGGCGATACTTCGTACGATACACGCAAGTGCGGCCCGAGCAAAGTTATCGCGATAAAGCATGTGGCATTTCTTTACTTGCAGGAACTATCGTGCAATAATCCAAGATGGCCGAAATCATTTCCAGACGTGTAAATTGCGTAGTATTATTATCCTTCTTTGCGTTTAACTATGCATAATCACTTTCTTTACTTCTAAATTGTGTGCTAATAATTACGTAATGCATTTATTATAAAAAATAACTCAGCTGTATCGTATACTTAGTCACCCGTACGCGTCTGAACTAATGGAGAACAACCTTCGAAATCACAGACTACAGGATACTACGTTTCGAAATGAACAACGCATGTCTGACCACGCAGCGCGATAGGTTAGCGCGCTAAAATCCTGACGTACCGCCTCCCGGCCGATAACGCACAAGCAACCCGAATATTCGTGACGATAGCCGATAACGGCCGGTCACATCTGCGTGTATCGTGTCCTAGCACGAAGGTTCGTGACGATAGGCGCAAGTGCGGCCCCAGCATTACTGGTATAAAATTTTCCGGTCAGCCCGCCTAGCATGACCACCGAAACACGATTTGATATAGCCATTTCGAATCGAAATTTCATTTTCGATCGAAACAGTTTCGATAAAATTTCAAGTTGGCGGTTTTATCCAATGATTTTCGACAGTTAAAAGCGATAAATTGCTATATCATTTCGTGTTTCAGTGGTCATGCTAGGCAGGCAGTATTCTATTTGCTCGATAGTACAATGTTCGAAGATAAAATATACTTCTATATTAAAAAGAGGTAAGATTTGTATGTTTGTAACGAATAAGCTCAAAAACTACTTAACCGATTTCAAAAAATCTTTCACCATGAGAATACTACATTATTTCTGAGTAATATAGGCTATATTTGATTTTAAAAAAACTCCAAGCGGACCAAGTCGCTGGCTGAGCGCTAGCGTATAAAAGTACATACCCGTCGGCGCGTTCAGTTTGGGCGGAAACAATCTTGACCTGGGCGGGTGATGTGACGGCGTCGAACATTTCTCCAAGAGAGATTTTGGTGTGTGCGGGCTGTCGAAGAGTCTGCAATAGAAAAAAAACAATTTTTATTTTCTCATCATCATCATCATCAACATCTCATATAATCTCCCCGCCTCGGGCTCGAGCCTACCCCACATTAGGGGCGATTAGGCCTTAGTCAACCACGCTGGCCAAGTGCGGATTGGACGACTTCACACACAAACTAAGATTTCTTCATAGGTGTGTGCAGGTTTCCTCACGATGTTTTCCTTCATAGTAAAAGCGTCGATTAAACGTATATATGAATTCAAAATTTGAAAACACATTGGTACGTGGCGGATTGTGTGTGGATAGTTATTCAGATGACTTTATCTAAATAAAATAAACTACTATAATGGTATGTTTGTATGTTTAGCGTGTTCAATTTATTTAATACTAGCGGTCGCCCGCGGTTTCGTTCGCGTTAATGTCGGTTAAATTATAACGTATATGTTATTCTTATGTATGTGCTATATATTATTGAAAGGTTTCATTAAAATCCGTTCAGTAGGTTTTGTCTGAAAGATTGCCGTTCAAGGCACGTAGTGTGCAAGGTTCATGCAGGTGCGCAGGTCTGGACCGAGCTTAAGAATTATTTTTTTACGTTCCATCTCAAGGAGCTTATATTGTATAAGATCTACTCTCATTAAGGATTTGTCAAAGAGAACGCGTATTTCTAAGCTGACGCCCCGCGCTATGACGCCGAGATGTGTTGTACTACGATGGTAATATACTGTCAAACAGAGCGCATGCGCTACGCTCTGTCACGGTGATAGGTAGGTACTCGTAGGTAGGACGATTTGACGTCGGACATTGTATATTTTTACAAATTTTATTTTGAGCGTCCGAGTGAATGAGTGTTGAAATACTGCATGTCCGAAAATTTGGTAGAATTAGTTAGAAAATATCCAAGCTTGTACAATACGAAGGATAATTCCTATAAAAATATAACAAGACAAAATTGTGGGCAGAAATCGGAAATATCGTGCACCCATACTCTTTTGCTCTGTGACCGAGATTAAAGCATATAAAATTAATAATTCTTCCACATGTGAATCACTCGACATTTCAATAACGAACAAACTTTTTACACTCTGCTATGCACTGAGCTTTGGCGAACGGTACGTTGCATTATAGAACGTTTGTCAATGTGTGTGACATGAAAAGAGCGCGACGTTAAAACGCAACGCTATAACGCTATTACGCAGCGCTAAGTACGCATTATATTATACAGTAGTATATTATACAGACAAAACCTTTATAAACATCGTAGCGAAAAAAAACCTTATGTCCTATCTACTTGTCCATGAGGTATAGCTTCACGTCGTTGTGCTCAAGTACATCAAAACATTAACATTTGTAATAATAAAAATGCGTCGTAATATTTGTCATTCAAGAATTCCAACCATAACATCTGCCACCTTATCCTTTACAACGACACATCTCGCACATGCCTTCCTCTTTTGTCGGCCACCTGAGAATACAAAGACGCTTATTTCCTTGGGGGATTTCCTATTGTGTCAAAAAACGCACAACTGCGTCAGAACCGAGACAATTTCATAGGCGATGTTTCGCAAACTACCGGCCTAATATTGGACACAGGTTTCCTAGAACCCGCCTACGTAAAGCTGCGTCTCCTGCTAGTGTTTTTCTGAAACATTACACAAAAACATCGAAACAAAGGGGCGTGGCTTTACACATTTGTGTACGCATACACAATGTTTTTGTCGCGCGGGTAGAGGTTTTATTTAATTTTTCTATGACTGCCAAATCGCACACATCCTTTAACAGTGTCTTTATCTGTGACTTCACTTTCGTTTTTTCTGATTTCACAATAATTGACTTGAAAAAAGTCCCACCACGACCTCTGGATCTACCTAACCACGGAGACGGAACAACATCAAGTCAAAAAGAAGAATTATTTTGTTTACTATAAACGGAAAAATACAGAATATTAGGTAACTATTCTTTAAAATTAAAAAATAAACATTTCTACACTTTTTCCCAAATTAAAATTGAACAAATCGAATCACACAACAGATTATCCGCGCGGAATACCTGTACCTACACGTAACATGGCAAAAAAGGCCTTACATCCCCAGTAATTACAACCAAGTTCCTTCAACCATGAACCTTAACGACAGGCAGACAATACACTTCTGAGTCACAAACACACAAGACTCAAAATTCTTTGACGCGTTTTTTCTGAGGTAAGGTGTTGTGGGTGTTTTTTTGTCGATTGGCAGATGTCAGCTGTTTCGAGATCAGATGTTCTTGTTATTGTCCGGGATAACAGTATTTTAACTGAATTTAACCGATTTTTTTTGGAAAAATATCGTATTGAAAAACCAAGTTTTTAGGCTCTAGTAGTCACGTACAGATATTACCTACGCCGCGCTGCAGTATTCTGCGTCGTTAGGAAGGAACGTAGAATGACTGAAGTTCAAAAAGGTCAAGAAAATGTGAGAAAATGGCCTAATTGACCCCAATTTTGAGAGTAGACTCTTTTAGCACTCGCTTGCCCCTATGTAGCTACGCCGCTGCGGACCTCATTTCGTCGTCAAACGCAGCCGGACGGTACGCACCGACCACATCACAAAACCGACACCGGCGACCGGCGTTTCTTCGGCACCAGGCATATATCGGCATCGGTGGACGGGACGTATAATGCTATGAAATTGTATGGTTCGTTGTCTCATTGGCCGGACATGCCGGCGCCGCTCGACAGCAAGACTCCCACTGGAGTCGGCCAGCATCGCTACGTACTAACGCAAGCGTCTATATGTGCAGGTGAGAACTATCTTTTAAATTAGAGCTAGCCGGAGAGTCGTCTCGGTCCAATGAAGAATATTGGCTCACATAATATTCTAAATCCTTTTCTTTGTCTTACTACCGATTTGTGTTCATAATAATCACTCTTCATAATTTTATTTTTCATACTTTTTTTATTCATATATTTTCATATACTACCAACGGAGCTCATAACAGTTAGTGATCATAATTTGTTTATTAATACTGTTATTACCTTGTTGCTTACAAAAACAGTGCACTCCGCTTGGTCAGAAAAAAAAATAACCCTAACCTACCCATCACCCAGCCATGTAGGTGTATAAAACACTAGACTCGCCCAAAAATGTATGATTAATGATATTATGAATTTCAATGATTATGTTTTATGAAGTTATGAAGAATGATTTGTCATGAAGAATGATCATTATGGTTTTAAATGGTATGAGAAATATTTTCGGACCTCCAATGATAGGAATTGAAAAGTTATGTAAGAAAATGCGCACCCGAATTAAAAATAATATTTATTTTATACTATAAAAAATCAATACCTAATTAACTGAAACATGTTGTCAGTCAACAGAATATAAAACAACACTCTAAAATATATCACCGGTCTGGGTATCTAAAATTAGAAACAATTAGGTATTGTTATATAATATTAGACACACAAATGCTTTTGAATGTAACAGTGCAAAGATATTTTAAGCCAAACATTCTAGAATAAATGACAAACAACTTCCGTTATGTCATCATAAAAACATCTCTCTATTCATCAGAAACTTAAACCTAAAACTGGTTTGACTACATTTTACATACAAAATATTGACAACAAGCGGTATCTGTAGAATATGGTGAATCATTGCGTACTGCTTGGGCTATACAACAAACAGGGACAAGTATTTATCTTGTTAGAACATGTCCAAACATGTCCCACAAGATTTGGTCACTGTGATGTCATGACTCATGATAAGGTTTGCCACCTTTTTTTGATACTAATAAAGTACTTTTTCATTTAGGAAGAAAAAAAATAAAGTACACAGCGTCAAAGAAGAGTACGTATTTATTTTAACCTATTTATCTTTATAAACATATATTTTTTTATTTTCGCAACACTAATCATTATATGTAACAAGTCAGTAACAGTCAAAGTAAGTTCACATCCTAAATAGAATATTTTAGCGTACTTTATTGGTGTCATAAATTATAAAGTACAGCTACGCGAAATAGCGTACAATACTCTATTTTAGAGTACGGGAGGCAACCCTACTCATGATCGAAATTGGAAAAATTACCACAAGGTATAATTATATTAATTACTAGCGGTCTCTGCTCGTGTTAATGTCAGTCATTATATAGCCTATAGCCTTCCTCAATAAATGGATTATCCAACAAAGAATTTTTCAATTTGAATCAGTATTTATTTATTTTATTTTATTTAGTAAGATTAGGGTGTTCAACCAAACAAACAAACTCTTCAGCTTTATAATATTACTTAGTATAGATAGATGTTACATTTGACAGCCTTTCTACAGAGACTAACTACATACATTATGTATGTAATTATTTTAATAAACAAACAACACTTGTCCAGTTCGTTTAGTACAACTTTTGGTTATTACAACGTAATATCAACGAGCACTTGCTGATGAATCTGGTTGTGTGATCTTTGTTATTCTACCTACACTACATTGCATTTTTATTTAGGTTTACCTGAGTAATGCATTGTGTTAAGTTAACTAACATAAAATTGTATCAAAAGTTCAAAACAAACTTTATGTAAATTAGTCTCATGTAAATTCTTATGAGAAATAAAATTCTTAAACCACAACATCACCAGTCTCTTGGGAGTTGTTATAACTGGATTCCACTGTATTTTGTATGAGTTTTAACTGAGTTCCTTTAATAATTATGCATACTGAGGGTCCATGTTTAATTCATTATTTGCTGTACAACTTTGATGTTGTTGTTGCGGTCAGTAATGCTGGACTACACATCAAATATTCTAGGTTCGAATCCCACTAGAAGCAAATGATTATGTAATGGTCCTGGTTGTTTATTTGTTGGCATATTTTTTGATTGATTATCATTTTATAGATACCGGACTGCTCACATGATAGTTTTACTTCTGTCCTGGCTGTTGGCTTTCGTTTCTGTGGTCACTGAAGGTTGTTGATTTTTTCCATTTGATGTACTTTTGTGTAGGCAACAGGCTCAACCTGCTGTTCACTATTTTAGGCCATTGCATGGCCCATACTGCCTACTATTTCATAAGACTTAACCGTTTTTGAGATTATGAGTGTGTGATTGTATGATGACATAATAATAATAATAATAAAACTTTTCATTCCATTTTTTAATATCTAGTTTACAAATTTTGTTAGTGTATCTTATTCTAATGTTACTTTTCAAATTTAGTTTCAAATACTTGAAATGGATCCCTTGTGGGTAAAAGCGTCCCCCATCTTTTTCCATGATTCCCTTTCCGCTCCTTTATTTAGCCAGTTCTGACCTGCAACTTCGATAATGTCATCTGCCCAACGTTTTTAGGTCTTCCAACCTTTCTTTTTCCCAATGAGTCCGGCCTCATTGTTGTTTTTAAGGTCCATCTTTTGTCCGTGTACCTTGTTTTATGACCTGCCCATTGCCATTTCAACTATTTGAGGATGCCATTTCAACTTCAGGGCTTGTTTTGAAGGTCGGTCATGTTTCTCTGCTTTCTAATAAGGTCAATTCTGATCTTTTCTATTTCCCTTACTTTCAGGATGCTTCTTTCCATGGTTTGTTGGGTTGCGACTATTTTATTTTTAATATTATTAGTGAACACCCATGTTTGGCATCCATAGAGAGTAGGGAAAATTGTATGATAACATTGCTACAAAATTATTATTAAATCTGTGGACTTGAGGGACCAACCTATATCACTAGTGCACAGAAAGAAAATAACGAGAACTTTAGCAATCAAACTTTGATGTGAAATTCTATTCTATACATAGTATAAAACAATGTCGCTCTTTTGTATGTACACTTAGACCTTTTAAGCTATGCAACAGATTTCAATGGAGTTTTTGTCAATAGATAGAGTGATTCAAGAGGAAGGTTTAGAAGTATAATTCGTTAAGTTCAATGTAAGCACTCTAAGTTCCCTCTATGCAAAACCAAGGCAGGTCACTATTTAAATATAATCTTAAAAAGATATAGTCTCCATAATTAGCAGTATTATAAATGAGCCATTATGTTAAACTTCTTATTGGTGAATACAATGAAATACCTAACTAATATAACTCTTGTTGAATAATGACCAAGTTTGTATATGTGTGAATCAATATTATGATTTATCTAATCAGCGACAATGCGATGAACATGAATTTGGCTGGATATAGAGAAAGACGACTGAAGAATATATGGATATGCTGAATAGAGGATATAGAAAAAGCTATCTGAATTAGAAGTATGGAACGTAATTGTGGCACTTAAATATTTGATTATCTAAAATGACAGTATATAATATAAGCAAATAAAATAATAAGCAATTTGCTAGTGTCCATTTCGAAATTCAAACAAAGTGAACGTTTCTACTGATCTATCAATTACCTAAAGCAAAACACCATTAAAACAATTAAGTTTAGTAGTAGATAATTAACACAGCTACATAATTCCTATTGAGTATACCTACTACAAATTGTAATTCAAGTGTTATAATAAATGTAAATCTAAAACGATGTCACCATATATTTTTACTTATAATGTTATGACTCAAACAACAATTACAAGGAGCCGAGATTTACGTAAAGGTGCCAATTTCGGCATCCAGAGAACGATCAGTGTCCTATGACACGCAAAACCGTAGTTTGAATACTAAACAGTGAAAGTTTTCACTTACCTCAATGCTCTCACTCGTTTATACGGGGGACTGAAAGACACAGGCGCCGGAGAAGCATTCCTAATGCGGTCATCGTCATCCATACTGCTAAAATCCAGCTTCCTAGGAACTATAGAAGCCGGTATCGGGCTCAAATTATCCGAAAACATGTTGAAAGAGTCTGACATTTCACAAGAAGTTTCGACTGACAATTCCGACGAGTTAAGTTTGTTATTAAAACCGTTTTTCATTCTATACCACTCACTCATGTTTAAAAACACATTTGCCACACTATAAACTAAAATTTAACACTGGTTAATCCAATATTTTAACTACAAACAAAGCGCACTTTCACAAAATTGTAAGAACAGCGTTATGGCGGATGACGCATAGCACCTGTTTGAGAGATCAACCAATCAGAGAAAGCTATTTGACCGGTGAGATGAATACTGAAATCTCATTGGTTGTACTTTTGTTTTTTTAATAAAATGTAAAAGTGCTGCCTATGATTGGTTACCCTTATGGCCACGTACGCGTTAAGTGAAATATAAATATGATATGTTCAAGCAATAGTTATTTGTTAAAAATAATATGAAATGCTTATCAAAATAGCTGAGGCTTTAGACAACATGCATTTCGGCAATCGCTCTCGCTATCGCTAAGTAAAAAAATGTATGGGATTGACATAAGCAATCGAAAAGTGATCGATTGCTTATGTCAATCCCATACATTTTTTTACTTAGCGATAGCGAGAGCGATTGTCGAAATGCATGTTGTCTAAAGCCTCTGTTTGTTCATTAATTTAACTAATTATTACCTTTATTGAGTATTCATACTTAAATCTGTAATTTTTTTTTCCTGTTTTATTTAATTGCAATACAAATGGGTTGGGTGTGAAAGAGAGAGGGAGATGAAAACACTAATGAAAACAAAAATTAGGAATGATCTTGGATAGGCTGGGTGAAAGAAGGTGAAAGATGATATTTAGCAAAGAGTGTTACTGTCGACTTAATGGTAGATCGAAAATAAAGAAGTATTATTCTAATGATTTGTATCTCTCGTATTCGTATTTTACCAATTTGTTTTGAAGTTTCGAAGCATAAATTCTAGCCAAGATTCTCCTTCTAGTGAAGCTTATTTATGACCTACCTAATAATATTTTTTAATATTGTAATATCAAATTATCAATATTATTAAGTCAGTGAACGCAATGAGTATTTTGCGACATTCGTTTAAAAATGAGCATTCAAGATATATACAATATGAGTCATTCTGACATACTTTAATAAAGATTCATCGGAGTAAAAGTACAGTGAGCTAGGTAATCATGATTAAATCAACTTTGAGAGTATTGTTTTATTACACGAGTATACTTATTGTAGATTTGGCTGCCCCTGTAATTTCCTCTATTGAGAGAATTTAAAACAAGAAAATTATTATTCTGACATATGGCAGGAAACAGATGACATTGACATTTATTATTTGTCATTGTTAATTGTCAAATTATTCCAAAAAAGTTGAGTGTTTCGCATTGCAGCAAAATAATTTCTTTCCATTTTGAAAATAAATTAATTGTTTGTTGCACTTACAAAAAGATTAAATTTAATGTCATATTCATGAAGTTTTATTCTCAATATGGCGCCAATATTAATACTGTTTATTAGTGTTTTATTTGGACCCCTGGTATTTGCACAACAAAGGAGAGATGAAATTATATTTCATTACAACAATACGTAAGTGATTATTCCACCGTAAATAGATAGAGTAGTTGATTAATTTTTACGTTAATTTACTGTGCGTGTTATTTGCGGCAGATCTTTTTGATGAACTTACCCACATATTTTAATGTTCTAAATTGGTGTCTACTGTTTTAAAACCAATAATTTAATAACAACAAATTAACGGATTCCGTAGATAATTTCTATCATTTTTTTATTATTTTATATAAGTACTAAAAAATTCAATACAAAATCTATAAATCTGTGGATGATGAATAATATCCAGACATAATTAACTTTAATTATCTCTTGGTCTTTAATTATCTACCGAGCGCGGACCAAAAGGTTAAATCTCTCTGAAATAAGCACTTTCAAATTTTGTTTGTTGTGGTCCGATTTGCTTTACAAATGTTACCAACAGTGCAAACGTCTTGGACCAAATTGAATATGGTGCTATTAGCACTGTTTGCGTGCAATCAATCAGGTCTACACTTTGTGTGTAAATATTAAATGTTCAAGAAGAGGTTAAGTAAAAGCTGTACAAACACTAAAATAGCACTCTAGGATTGTTAATAGAGTAAAAGAATGTTATTGTAGTAAATAAATTAGCTATAAGGAGTCTATAACAAATCAAAACTCAAATGTTTACTCTAATAATTCACAGACAACTTAAAATTTGCATTTGACACTGCACTACCTCTTTTTTGTGTGCACTATTAGCACGGCTTAATGATGTCACATTATTTTCGTATACATTCAATTTGGTTCACTCTGATAGCGCCCATATATATTGTACATCTCGGAATTCTCGGACTGCAGGGAATGTATGGTCAAAATATTTTATCAACAATGTAGTAGGTATTTTGTAGGAAACCACCCAGTAACTATTAGATAGTTATATATTTATTATAGAAAGGCAGACAAGTGACAAGGTTACATTGTTATAAATGAGTCATTATTATCAAGTCTATAAAGTGTAATGTACTTATGATACTGTTTTTTACCCTGGAACATATATTTTTATCTTACACTTTCCTCTTGATAATAGATGGGCTCTTTTTAAATATCTTTAATGTATAGTTAAGGGGTGTAAGGGGGCGAACCACCATCTTTTGCCCCGAGTCAACCTCACCTGCACGCGGTGCATCCTGCTGATCGACGGACGAGGCTCTGGCGACCGACCAATGGCGGTATAACCATTTGAACCCAAGGCGCAGCTAAATGTAGCAGGCCGATGACGGGCAGCAGCGTCACCGGTGCGAGAAACTACGCCCTGCGATCGCCAACCCGCCTGCCCAGCGTGGCGATTAAGGGCAAATCCTCCTCATGACAAGACGACACAAGCCACGGCCCCTAGTTCCCGGCAGCCCCGCTATTCCTAGTCATGGTGGCGACCACGGTAACGGCGGGGCAGGGGGTGCTAAGAATCTCCGGGTTACGGGAGGCCACCACAACCGACTGACCCTGGCGACATACAACGGACGCACGCTTCGGCTGGACTCGCATCTGGCAGAACTTGAGGTGGAACTTGGGAAGATTAGGTGGCATATCTTGGGGTTATGTGAAGTCCGAAGAGAGGGAGAGGACACTATAACTCTTGAATCGGGTCACCTAATGTACTTCCGAGAGGGAGACCAACAATCCCAAGGTGGCGTTGGGTTCCTTATTCACAAGTCCCTTTCTGACAACGTTGTGGAAATATCTAGTGTGTCGAACAGGGTAGCGTACCTCATTGTTAAGCTCACCGAGAGGTATAGCCTCAAGGTGGTGCAAGTGTACGCGCCGACCTCAGCGCACTCAGACGACGACGTGGAGGTTATGTTCGATGACATATCGAGGGCTCTCCACTCTACCACTAAGACCCACTACAGCGTTGTCATGGGGGACTTTAACGCTAAAGTGGGAGTACAGAATTGTCGGTAGTAGGATTCCATGGACTTGGGCATAGAAATCATAGAGGGCAAATGCTCGTCAACTTCCTCGAACGAGAGGGGCTCTTCTTGATGAACTCTTTCTTTAAGAAACAGCCCCAAAGGAGGTGGACGTGGCAAAGCCCGGACACTATGACGAAAAATGAGATCGACTTTATCATGACGGACAAAAAGCACATATTCAGAGACGTCTCCGTGATCAACAGGTTCAATACCGGTAGCGCTCACAGACTTGTCCGGGGCTCTTTGAATATCAACTTTAAGGCTGAACGCGTCCGTCTGATAAGGTCAAGACTCCGACCTTCTTTCTACCAGTCTATGATAGGATCCGAAACTTTCCAGTCAAACCTGGAGAACCGATTCACTGCCGTGGAAACCACAACAGACGTAAACCGGAACCTCAAAAATGTGATTCGTATCCTCAGGGAAGAAGGCACGAGATTCTGCGAATTGCAGCGCAAAGGGAAAAAGTCAAAGCTTTCGGAAGGGACTTTAGGGCTGATGAAGGAACGACGTGAAAACCCACCCGTCACTTCGGAGGGAAAGCGCGCTCTAAACCAAGAGATCAGGAAGCTCGTACGACACGACCTCCGGTGCTATAATACTCTTTCGATTCAAAGAGCTATCGAGCAAAATCGGGGGTCAAAAGTGTTCGTGCAATCTCTTGGAAGAAGCCACCTGACGAAACTGACCACAACAAGCGGAGAAGTCGTTGCTTCGAAGCCAGCGGTCCTTTCCGAAATAGAAGACTTCTATAGCCGACTATACGCTTCACATGCGTCTCGACCTGATCCCGAAAATGAGGATCCTAGAGCCACGTTAACACGCCACATTACCGATGACCTGCCAGAAGTCAACACTGACGAAATCGAGATGGCTCTTAAACAGCTTAAAAATGGAAAAGCCCCTGGAGAGGATGGCATTACAACAGAGTTACTCAAAGCTGGTGGCAAACCCATATTGAGGGAGCTCCAAAAGCTTTTTAATGCTGTCCTATTTGAAGGGAGAACTCCAGAGGCGTGGAGCAGAAGTGTGGTCATCCTGTTCTTCAAAAAGGGAGATAAGACCATGCTGAAGAACTATCGACCCATCTCCCTTCTAAGCCACGTCTATAAGCTGTTTTCAAGAGTCATCACGAACCGTCTTGCGCGAAGACTCGACGAATTCCAACCACCGGAACAGGCTGGATTTCGGAGCGGATACGGCACCATAGACCACATCCACACAGTGCGGCAGATAATACAGAAGACTGAGGAGTATAAGCAGCCCCTGTCTCTTGCATTCGTGGACTATGAGAAAGCCTTTGACTCAATTGAAATGTGGTCCGTTCTGGCGTCCCTGCAGCGATGCCAAGTAGATTGGCGATACGTCCAAGTGATGAGATGTCTCTACGAAGCCGCCACCATGTCCGTCCAAGTACAGAATCAAATAACAAAACCTATACCATTGCATCGAGGAGTAAGACAAGGGGACGTAATTTCCCCGAAATTGTTTACAAATGCAATGGAGGATATGTTCAAGACACTACACTGGAAAGGACGGGGCATCAATATTAATGGCGAATATATCTCTCACTTGCGATTTGCAGACGACATCGTTATCATGGCAGAAACGGTGCAGGACCTACAACAAATGCTGAATGACCTGGCTGATGCATCTGCACACATCGGCCTACGGATGAACTTGGATAAAACCAAGGTCATGTTCAACGAGCATGTACTACCGGAACCGATTGTGGTGCACGGCGCCGCCCTTGAAGTTGTTCAAAAATGTGTATACCTCGGGCAGTCATTGCAGTTAGGTAAAAACAACTTCGAGGATGAGGTGAACAGGAGAATCCAGTTGGGTTGGGCAGCATTTGGAAAACTACGCCGAGTCTTCTCATCGTCGATCCCACAATGCCTAAAGACAAAAGTCTTTAATCAGTGCGTCCTACCCGTTATGACTTACGGAGCTGAAACGTGGACACTGACGGTACGGCTGGTCCACAAGTTTAAAGTCGCCCAGCGGGCTATTGAAAGGGCTATGCTCGGAGTTTCTCTGAGGGATAAAATCAGAAATGAGGTAATCCGGCAGAGAACCAAAGTTATCGACATAGCCCACCGAATTAGCAAGCTGAAGTGGCAATGGGCCGGCCATATTAGCCGCAGAACCGACAACCGTTGGGGTAAACGAGTTCTTGAGTGGAGACCGCGTCTCGGTAAACGTAGTGTGGGACGCCCTCAGGCCAGGTGGAGTGACGATTTGCGCAGGGTGGCTGGCAGGAGCTGGATGCGAGAAGCCGAAAATCGATCGAAGTGGCGAACATTTGGAGAGGCCTATGTCCAGCAGTGGACTGCGATAGGCTGATGATGATGATGATGATAGTTAAGTTTACTACATCAAATGTAGGCTGTGTAGAAACTAATTTACAAATAAATGGGGTTGAATTAACACCTGTGGAAACAACAACTTTCTTAGGAGTAATGTTAGACTCCAAATTGCAATGGTGTCCACATATTGTAAAACTTTCGGGTAAACTAAGTTCTGTTTATGGCTTATACATGTTCGCAGTTTCGATAAAATTTCAAGATGGCGGTTATATCTAATGACTTTTGATAGATCAAAGCGATAAATGGCTATATCATATTGTGTTTCGGTTTGTTGCGTCTAAGGACATGCTGGAGTCCACCTGGATGGCCCTGATTGTGAGCGGCTGTTTCTTCAGCCTCCATACATCCTCTACATAGGGGGTTGTCTGTCAAAATATTATCTTTACTGTTTAGTAGATAAGCTTTGCTTTGGTCAGTCATGTTTTTCTATTCTTATTCATTACTCTAACACTATTTAAGCTGTTAATCAATTATGCCTGCAATAGATTATAATATTACGGATAAAGTATTAGATAATAATATGAGTCATAATTACTTGTTACAGATATAAATACAATACGGCATACACAGTACAGGTCAACAAAAGTACAGAGTATATTATGGAGTTTGGAGGGGTAAGTTATAATATATTTCCACGCTCACACCAATTATCTTGCCCAAATTAACCCGTCAACTGTCCCTGCATCACAAATGATACAAATATAATATAGGTACCCAATCCCACGTTCATGCATCACATATGACGCGAGTGGGTATACAAAATCAATGTCTTTTAATTTCATGAACGTCTCAGTTACATTAAAAAATATCACAAGGACTTCTAAGCTAGATAATGGGGTAAATAAATATCAAATGATCCGAAAAGTTTTTATTATAAAAAAAAATTTAAGCACTAATGCACGCCATTAGGAATTAATTCGATTTGGCCTGGACAGTCAACGTGTTAGGAAGCGTCGATGGGGCGTAGTGCGGAAGAGCGCCGTCTCCCACTCGGGAGGCACTAGTTCGATCCCCACCACGTACCAATGTGTTTTCAAATTTTGAATTCATATGTACGTTTAATCGACGCTTTTACGGTGAAGGAAAACATCGTGAGGAAACCTGCACACACCTATGAAGAAATTCTTAGGTTGTGTGTGAAGTCGACCAACCCGCACTTGGCCAGCGTGGTTGACTAAGGCCTAATCGCCCCTAATGTGGGGTAGGCTCGAGCCCCTCGGTGGGGACATTATATGAGCTGTTGATGATGATGATGATGAGTCAACGTGTTAAGTATCATTAAGAACTTGTGCTATGAATACTAGATAACAGACGGATATATTTTCACACTCACACTTGTACCTTGAAACGCTGGCGCCCGCCGTGGGGATTACCCTTTTGTACTAGGCTTGTCATTTTCCAGATAGCACCCAGCTACTAAATAGTAGGCCTTAATACGACTTGGAGGCCGGTTGCAATTATCATCATCATCATTTCAGCCGAGAGACGCCCAGTGTTGGACATAGGCCTCCCCAAGAATCTCCAAACCCGGTCGGTCCTGCGCTGCCCGCATCCAGCGGCTTCCAGCGACCTTTACTAAATCGTCAGTCCATGTTGTGGGGGGCCTACCAACGCTGTGTTTCCCGGTGCGTGGTCCCCACTCGAGGACCTTTCCGCCCCAACGGCCGTCAGTCCTCCTTGCAATGTGCCCTGCCCACTGTCACTCAAGGTTCGCAATTCTTTGGCCTATGTTGGTGACCTTGGTTCTCCTGCGGATCTCATCATTTCTGATATGATCATGCAGAGATACTCCGAGCATAGCCCTCTCCATTGCCCTTTGGGTGACCTTGAGCCTTCTTATGAGGCCCATTGTAAGCGGCCACGTTTCGGTTCCATAGGTCATCACTGGCAACACACACGAATTAAAGACCTTTGTCTTAAGACAATGGATCTTTATAAGTTGCAGTGACTCAAACAGCCCCCGAACAACGAATAATAATAATTAGTGGTCGCCCAGTGGTCGAAATTTCACACTGTGTTGGTGCCTTTCGCATGTTTTTTTAAATAAAAAGGTCAAGCAAATGACTCGGGTTGTAGGAAGGAGGGAACACGTGTGCTGGCAGTGAATTCCATTTCTTGATTGTGCGACAAAGAAACGAGTTGCCAATATTCTTAGTTCGCGTTGGAGTGGTAGCCACAGTTTGTCGGTGACAACGTAGACCAGCACGCGTACTCCTTAAAAGGAAGGAAGATGGTGGGATTAGGGAAAGCTCAGAGCAGCTCAATGACGCATGCAATTGGAGAGGCTCAAGATGTTTAGTCACCTCTTCGTCGCCGATGATGCGGGTTGCGCGAAGCCATCCCACAGGTGCGAGCAATATTCCACGCAGGACCGTACTTGCGTCTTGTATAGCAAGCGCAGTTGGTCAAGCATGAAGAAACGTGTGTGAGTGAGATGGGCATAGTTGCGGGAGGGGTGCTATGCTTATCTCACAGGGGGAGGGCCTCTTATCTTTATTTAAATATTAAGGTAATGCCGCCTCGTCGTTGTCAACATAGTATTTTACTTTGCTGTTCATCATACAGGATCTGGAAGCGTACGACACTCCAGCCCGGGTGACGGTAGACAGTGATTTCGCCAATCGCACCTACCCCCTCTTCATCACCGCTCGCCAGCAGAAAGGTATAACAAAATTACATCTATAAAATATTTCTACATCTACACAACAATATCAGTACCCCTATTATGAGTTTGTTAGTTCTCGAGCTCGATCAAACATATCGTCTCTTTTCATACATTGCCCACTAGCGCCTCTAGCGCAAACTATCATTTTTTTTAAATATTCTATTGCAGATTGTCTCTGATGACATTTTCTGCGTCACCGGGTTTTTAAGAAGGCGAAGACCTTAGGGGGGTCCTCAAGCCTGTAGGTCGAACGTTCTTAGGCCATTACTGGGCGACCGAGCATCTCCCTCGTAAAGAGTCTCTCGACCGCCTAGCGTCCCTAGGGCGTCCGTGTCGGAAGAGAACGCAAACTATCAGAAATACTGGGCAATGTATGAAAAGAGACGATACGTTTGATCAAGCTCGAAAACTAACAAACTTATACTAGGGTACAGAAAGGCCTGAGGAGCCGGGAGACATCTTTTGTTGGGCATAAACCTCCCCCCAGGATCATTGCCGGTCCTACAAAAAGTCTAACCATATATTAGCCAAAGCTCTGATCAACCACTTTGATTCTTATTTGTTGGGCAGACCAGCATACGCCTCTTGGTAAGCAGTACCGTATCTTATAGACGCTTGCATTGCAATACCGACGTGATACTCGTTCGCCTCCTTAAAAATAAACATGTTTCATCAACCAGAAAATTATAAGCACCAAGTACTGAGAAATTTCGACAGCGAAAGCAGTGCCCCGGTAGCGCAGCCGCCCAGATTGCTGAGGATGCTTGGTTCGATTCCCGCCTGGGGCAGATAGATTTTTTTCTAGTTTTAAAAAACGCAAACATTAAATTACAAAATTACTTATATCACTATATTACTTATTTATATTATATGCCATGTGATACCGGCAAAGTAGAATATCATCACCCCATATCCTCCAATGGGTGTCATAGAAGGCGACTAATGGATCAGCAAAGGGGTATTGATCACCTTATACTCCGTCCAACAATCCGCATTGGGCAAGCGTGGTAGACTACTGCCTAAATCTCCTTCGATAACAGGTAGAGGCCTTGTGTCCCAGCAGTGGGTCGAATTATAAAGGCAGTTATGATAGTTTTTTTATGACTGCGTTATTACGGGTAGGCTCCCTCTTGATACCCCATGTAAAATTAACCATCTTTTCCAGGAGTGTTCTCCTGGCAGCTGCCGATGCTGGTCCAGACGCCAGTCAGCCTGGAGCAGTTCACCAACATATCTAGAACCCTCTGTCCTCACAACAATTTGTTTTCAAACGACCAAGATACGTGTGGTGAGATTTTATTACTCCTTCCATAGGGCGTTTCTTTATCCGCTGATCCGAGACCCGACTCGGCACCATACCGACATCGGTGGACGCATAATTGTATGACTTATGGTACGCTGGGTTCATTGGCACGGCCCGACTCCGAACTGCCGGCGCCGGCATATCGTCGACAGCAAGTCTCCCATTGTTGTCGTCCGGCCACTAGCTCTTATACTAGGTATAGGGTCAGGACTAGGGAGTGCAGTCTCGATTTGCAGTCTAGATTCAATCTCGCTAGATCTCTGAATTTTCGGGATCTCGTTACTTAAAATAAAATATTCTTTGAAAGAAAATAAAAGCCTTTTTTCTTCAATATTACTTACTAAATAATGGACAGTTTTTTTTGGAAATTAATATGACCAAAAGAAAAAATACAGCTCAAGGAGATTGGAAAGTAGTTACGGGTTTTGAAAGTACCTTCGTAAAAAACAAAGTATTAAGGGTGCTATCTGCTAAACGGCATCTAATGTCTGTTGCAATGTACCCAGCTGCTGAAAATACCCTCTCCGACTCAACACTGGTTGGCAGCAGCGTGACTAATCAATCCTATGCAAAAGGCAAAAATCTCCCCCTTGTTCCTCCAATACATCCATTTCTTTTTTATGAAAGAAGAAGAATGAAAGAAAGACTGACTCAATTTTATGTAAACTCTTGGATACACGCGAAAAAGGATTTTTAGATACTCTCAGAGACTCTTCTAATTCCTCTTGAAGTGACGTATTAGTTTGTGCAGCAGCAGAACGTAAATCAAATCCTCTGCAATCATAGGAAGAGGCAAGTCATCATTTTTTGTGTTATGCCTACTGCTGCCCAATCCCGTCGATCTCGAACGGGATTTCGTCATATTATGCTTCGAAAAATGACACGGGATTGCATTCCCTAGTCAAGACACAATGACCAAACGTCCCTTCACAATACTGCCTATGAAAAGTAGTATATTAGACCGTCCGACCGCTTACGGACTCTTACGGACTCAATTTTCTCACCGTAGTTTGTCCAAATTGCTAAGCAATTTGGCAGCATTACTTTTTGTACTTATTGTGTTTATTTCTGTAAAAAAAAAACAAAAACAAAGTATTGCTTAAACAATTATGGCGCCGCGGGCGTGCATTTTTCATAACATAAAGTCGTAGAAGATCACACAAATATCTACACTTACTGGAACGCGATATCAGAAGTCGCATTGTGATCCCGGCAGAATAGAATAGCATCACTCCATATCCTCCAATGGGTGTCGTAGAAGGCGACTAATGGATCAGCAAAGGGGTATTGATCACCTTATACTCCGTCCAACAATCCGCATTGGGCAAGCGTGGTGGACTGCTGCATAAACCTCCTTCGATGACAAGGAGAGGCCTTGTGTCCCAGCGGATCGATTTATAAAGGCTGTTCTGTTCACTGGAACTCGGACCCAAGATCTCTAGTATTACGGTCGCTTTACCGATAACTCTACCAGTCAATTATGTTTTATCCAACCGCTACTGTAGTCTTTGTTCGCGTCTACCCTCAAATTTGCAAACGTCACAGTGTTGCTTTTTTAATTTATTTCTCTTTCTGTTCACGCCTCCCTAGTGAGTGGGAAATGGACTAAAGTCTACTGTGGGCCCCTAATACGTAAATAAAAAGATTTATATAATAACTAACTTAATATAATGTGATACACATCTGTCAATGGCTTATGTTGCACTGGCGATCATTTTGCAAAAGCCAAACTTTAGTTTTTTAAGCTTTTTTAATATGGTCCTTCGAGCCGGATTTGCACACGCGTTTTTCGATTGTGTACCTAAAACTTAGTCCCAAATCATGAACGAACAAGTAACGGTTGCCCGAAAAAAATATACTTATGCCAAATAATCTTTGATCGAATTATCGTTCGTATTTTTCTTATATGACTTAATATTTTTATTACGTACCGATTGTGCAAATATGTAGATACTTATTTGACTAATCTATAACATACATTAGACCGCCAAAGGTCTGCCCTGTTTGGTCATAAACAAAAAAGCGACCCTGAACTTACCGATCACACAAATAATATTTAGTAACTTCGGGCAAACGTTTTTCGAGCGAACGATAATTGCGATCAAAGATCATTCGACATTATAATTTTTTCGCGCAATCGTCACTCAATCAATCACGATTCTAAACTAAGTCTTACGAACAAAAATCGTCCGTCGCAATAAAAGCATTGGCAGATGTCAAACCGATCACGTGACAATGTCACCCGTCTTTCCAGATATCACATCAGTCAACACGCCCATCGTCCACCTCACCTCATCATCTCCAGATTACATTAATGTGACTATCATGGTGGAAACGGTGCAAGACTTTTACATCAAACTGAATTCGGTCACCAATTTAACGAGTACCCCTAGTCAGCCCAAGTACTACTTTTATCCGTTCGACCAAAATGCCAAGGAAATGATAGATTTGTCGACGCAAAACGTAAAGAGGAAACATATGTGTAATGAGCAATTAGACGAGGCTGAGCATATGAAATGGCAGAGCTATTTGCTGAGAAGTCAGAGCGTTTATAGAGACGATAGTTGGCTGTCGCGACCTAAAAGCGTCATCTTGCTTATCGAGTCCGAAGACGATATCTGTGCTGTGGTATCGATACAGAATTTTTCGGTGAGCATTTTTGTTACTTACACCGCGGTCCAAATTGCGCTTATGTGCGCTATCGGTGTCGTGACGATTTTATATGAACCGAGGATGCGCGTAATGATTCACGACATAAGTACTAATGGATTACAATTCGGCGGTCAGGAAATAATATAGTATAGATAGATGGAACGCGCCTAAAACCCGGCCTATGCCTCGAACGGGAATCCGAGAGGTTACACACTACTGGGGACAACCCCCACAGACCTCCAACCTCCCCTAACAGTCTGCCCATGCCTCGCAAGTTCGCAACTAACTCTCTCTCCCCCCTTGGCGGTCAAACCGCCCCCAACTTGTCAGCAGCGTTAGCCACTGAGAAGTTGTGGTCCCCAATTCCAACCACTTCTCGTGGTCCCAAACCTCCAACCACTTCACGTGGTCCCAAACCTCCAACCACTTCTCGTGGTCCCAAACCTCCAACCACTTCTCGTGGTCCCAAACCTCCAACCACTTCTCGTGGTCCCAAACCTCCAACCACTTCGTGTGGTCCCAAACCTCCAACCACTTCGCGTGGTCCCAAACCTCCAACCACTTCGCGTGATCCCAAACCTCCAACCACTTCGCGTGATCCCAAACCTCCAACCACTTCGCGTTGTCCCAAACCTCCAACCACTTCACGTGGTCCCAAACATCCAACAACGTAGCGCGTCCGCCACGCCGGCGTCAACATCGCCTTATCCTATCCTAACGACACGTAGTGCGTCCACTACGTCAACCGCGCGTACGAATTCACTACTCCCTCTCGGCTATTCCCGTTCTACGCATTAGACCACCGAGAACATTGTATATATCACGCACTAGAAAGACCATACTCCATGAGCTCTTACTATCTCTTAACTAGGCCATCGGGACTTACCATTATCCTTCATCCGTGTCACACTGCAACTCTCCGTTCGTCCGTCCTACCCGCACACTCGACTTGTTCATGCCACGTTCCCGCTCGAACTGTGCCTGACTTAGGAAAAACTATTATCTGCACTCGACTTGCTCGCGCCACGTTCCCGCTCGAACTGTGCCTGTCTAAGCAGACCACAGATAACGAAAACTATTATCTCCACGCGACTTGCTCGCGCCAAGTTCCCGCTCGAATCGTGTCTGTCAAAGCCGACCACAGATAACGAAACTTATCATAGATAACGAAACTATATTACAGTGTTGCCATTTCATAAATACAATTTTACTACTGAAGAAATAACAACCACTCACAGGAAATTTGTAATTCGTGGAACTCCACGACAATCGGAGCGAATCAAATTGAACGTATTCGCACCGAAAATGAAGTGACTGTGCCCACGAAAAAGAGGTAGTGCAGTGTGTGCGCAAATGTCAAACTCAAATTTGACGTTTAAGTCTGTGAATTATTAGAGTAAACATTTGAGTTTTGAATTAATAAAGAGTCGTGTTTCGGTGGTCATGCAAGGCGGGCAGGGCTAATAAATTAAACGTTTGGAATGATAGTTCAGTTATACGTCACTAGATGGCGTTGTCATTGTTAAGTTGGCGGTGTTAAGAGTTTTTTTTTAAATAATATAAGTACTTTCATCGTCGGTTATAATTGGCACTAAAAAGTGGAAAATAAAATAATAGTTTAAAAAATACAAAAATTGTGTTTGTTGTTTTTTTTTACTATTATTTTTTGATAAATAGAACACTATAACAATTGTCGATGGGCATTGGGTATTACGGCGTCGTACTGTAACGTAATACGCAAACAATTCAATTGGAGTTCAATATTATCAATTCGAATAAAATAAATACCGACCGAAGGTATGGAACCCTCTGATTCGCACTTGCTTATCTTAATTGTCAATTATTTCCCTCGCCAGTGTCCTGTGTTTGACAACGAGAGGGACATTCTCTACGATGGCTATTACCTTACCATGACCAGGAGAGGGGGGATCACGCTTACGGTAAGTTTTAATAACAAATCACCTATGTATACTAATTTTATAAAGCTGAAGAGTTGCTTTGCTTGAACGTGCTAATCTCAGGGCGTACTGATTAAAAATCGAAAAAATATTTTTCGTTGGATAGTCCATTTATAGACGAAGGCTAGCTATTGCCGTGTGATGCCGGCAGAGTAGAATAGCATCACCCCATTTCCTCCAATGGGTGTCGTGGAAGGCGACTAATGGATCAGCAAAAGGGTACTCAATACTCAATATTTTTATTGCATTTCACAGTAGGTACCAGGTCTTAAAATAATACTGTGTGTAAAAGACATGAACAGTCAAACGAGAACCATGTATTCTATACATCAAAATAAGACATATTTCAAAAAAAAATATTGCTGGGAAATGATTTTTATTTTTTGGTGTTAAAAAAAAATGCAAATTGTACCGCGCAATGTAAAGGGCTCAACTCGCACGCAACTCGCAAAACCGCGATAATTTTGCCAGACGGCGGCCCCGTTCGTTAGTGTCCGTGCGCATCGAGTGAGCTACATTGAACGATAACAATTTGAAGCCATTTTTTGTTATGAAATCCTAAAAAAAAATATAATGTTTCTTGGGACAATAATTAACAAATAACGTATAGAATACGTTTTCATAAAAAAATGAAAAAAAAAATTATGACTTTGACCTTCAATAAAATCGTAACTATCAATTTCCCAGGTATAGTCTAAAGAAAAAAAAATGTTATGACGGTGAGCAGAATACATGGTTCTCGTTTGACTGTTCATGTCTTTTACACCCTGTATAATTAGATCACTGTGAACCCTCTCGGGCACAACAATGGAGAGGAGGAACATGATGATTATTTATTAAATGTAATGTAATAGAAGTATTTGATAAAATTATTTATCAAGTAATTATTTGATTACAAGGATATTGATCGCCTTATACTCCGTCCACCAATCCGCATTGGGCAAGCGTGGTGGACTACTGCCTAAACCTCCTTCGATGACAAGGAGAGGCCTTGTGTCCCAGCAGTGGGTCGAATTATAAAGGCTGTTATGATGATGATAAGCAAGAAATGGCGTCTCGTAATGTCTAGTAACTCTGACACTAGGGAATTTATTAACGCCGGTAACGCACCTCCGGAATCAAAGCAGCGAAACCGCTACTCCAATTTCGCAAACATCTCTACATTTCAGAAGCGAAATGTGTGTAATTGTGAGTTAGAATATATATATTTTTTTTTTTCATTTATTGAGGACAACAAACAATTGTACAATACATTTTACTAGTATGTTATATCCTTACATATACGTCTTAACTAATTGTACAACCAGCACCGTTATCCACAAAGTACTTACTATAATATGCTATGAATAAGCATGTACCTTAAAATAAGCTAATATTATTTAGTTTTACTAAGAGCAGTCTCAAACAACACAACAAAGACTAAAACTGTATAGCGATGACACTCAAGAAATAGAATTGTAATATATTAAATATACCAACTACTTGTAAAAAACTAGTAAGTTACTTGTTATAGTTAATAGTTAATTTTTGTTATGTTTTGTGTGTGATATGTATGTTTTTAGTATTTGTATGATTTCATTTTTTTATTTACTGTGTTTTATTAATGTACTCATGTAAGTGACATTATTGTCTTAATGAGTAAATAAAGTTCTATAAACCGAAATGCACATGCCCTATACACTGCGAAATACGTGCTTCTGCTACAATATGGAGATGACGGTTCCGTGGATGATCGGCGAAAACACGAGAGAGAGAGAAAAAATCGTAGTCAAATGTATGCTTTAGAAAAGGCAGCTTCGCTTTTGTTTCGCTTATCTTACAACAGACCTATGGTTTCCCTGCAGAATATTGCTACACTTTTGTAAAAAATGTTTTTTTTTTAATGAGTCACACCAACACATCAAAAGTTTACTATAAATGTTGCTGCATTTTTGTTTCATCGAAATCGGCCCAGGATTTCCAAAGTTACAGCGTTGTAAAGTTTCACCGGTTTATTAAATTTGCCTTCCTTCGCGCGCTCGTAAGATGACGTCACGGTGCGACAGTCATGTCCGATTGTGGGTGATGCAGAGTGTTTACACTCTTAAAATTTGATTTGTTAAGTGGTTTGCACTCATTATTTTAAGTGTTTGTGTTAGCAGTTACTTTAAATATTATTGTTATTAAATTTATATATACAGGGTGGAAAAAAAACCGTGGTTGGAGGAAAAGTACCCTTAATATTGATGATGGCAAATTTTACTGAAAGGAAACATTCCTTTATTTTCAAAAATAATTAATACTGCATTTAAAGATTTTTGAAAAATCACTTGCTGGAGCCGGGAATCTCACCGGTGAAATGTAAAAAAAAAACATACTGTATTTTATGATACCAACTGAAAGAGTCATTCATAAGGATCAATTTCTTTAAAGCAACATAGTATCTTAAATTAAAGAATGACCAATGAAAAATGTATTTTTTCACATTTTTGTTGCGCCGTGACGTCACGCGCTGGCGCGGACGCTTAGTCGGAGTTTGCCGCGGACGCCGTACCTTAACGTTTAATATCTCAGAAAAAAAAATAAGAACAGATTCTTTTTTTTCGAGTTACCTACTTTTTAGATATGCTGATAACAAAAAACGTTGGTGTGACTCATTATAAAAAGGTCAAGAAAATGACTCCATTCCACCTGATGTTAAGTAGAAGTGGAGTCTAAATGCGGAGATAGCTAATGCGAGAGATAAACTTACCCAGCCACCCTCGCCTTGCCGACCTGCAAGGTGCTTCTACACGCCTTTTTTAATGACTCGGACGGATTCGACAAGTGTCAATCGTTTCAGAACGATAAGATATCGAAATTCAAACCTTTAAAAAAAACCTTTTTATGCGTGTACAATGAAGAATATTTAATATCGTTTCTTTAAGTTACTTTGTCTACGGGCCCAGGATTGTAGGAAGGAGGGTAGATAGAAAAAGTCTAGATTAAATTCCTGTCGTGATCAATGAGGAGGCTCGAACTAGCGAGCTTTCGGTATCCGGGCGACTACTCTTAATCATCATTATAACAGCGTTTAAAATTCGACCCACTGTGGACACGAGGCCTTTCCTTCTCATCGAAGGAGGTTTAGGCAGTAGTCCACCACGCTTGCCCAATGCGGATTGGTGGACGGAGTATAAGGCGATCAATACCCCTTTGCTGATCCATTAGTCGCCTTCTACGTCACCCATTGGAGGATATGGGGTGATGCTATTCTAACATAAAATTCGTAGGGGTTGATTCAAATCCTATGATTTTAGTTCTACCATGTTTAAACAATTCCCAACCTTATTGACCCAACAGCAAGACACATTTCCGCTCGGCTTCTACATAGTTTTCATCGTGAAAACATCAGACGATGACTGCTCCGATCGAGCTACCACGAATAGCAGCCTGCCCAAAGTGGCATCGTATCTAGGGTGGGGGGAGGAGAGGATAGTATACGTTCCCTCCAACGATGGAAGGATAAAGCAGTTCAGGTCAGTCTTTCTTATTAACCTTTTCCGGTGATTTTAGGCGCTTCCACCTCGCAATACGGGAGATTTTTTTAAACTTTACCATTTTTACTTTCTCGTGTACGTAGTATAGAGGAAGTCTTGTAATCGTCAAAAAATTCGACCTCGAGATTTTGACGGATTTACATGTTTTGGACCTCCCTGAGTCCAATAATACTTATTGCAACCAAATTTAACATGCATGTATGACATCAAAAAAGGTTTCTATCAACTTTTGAGTCGCCGATCACGAAAGTTAAGCAACCAAATGCGCGTCGATACTCGGATGGGTGATCAAAATATAACATGCGTGTATGACATCAAAATATAAGGTTTCTATCAACTTTTGAGTCGTTTCCGGTGTACGAGAAAGTCAAGGGGAGACCACTCCCGATTTTATCTAGTTTTAAAAGTATTACAGTATGTAACGATTGTTGCAGCTTCAAAATAATCGAGACGATCTCTTACCGCGAGTACGCGATCGCCGCAGGCGCCGCGTTCGCTTTCTTCTCGTCCTTCTACGTTGGATTCATAATCGCCATACTGTGTCATAAGAAACGGGGCGATTGGGGAAGAGTCGTCGACGAAAATAGCGTTACTGAGGGTAAGTGCGATTGTGTTTTGGTCTATTCCAAAATACTGGGTGTAAAAGACATGAACAGTCAAACGAGAACCATGTAATCTATACATCAAAATAAGACACATTTCAATAAATAATTGCTGGGAAATCATTTTTATTTTTTGGTGTTAAAAAAATGCAAGTTGTACCGCGCAATGTAAAGAGCTCAACTCGCACGCAACTTCCACCGATCCGTTCGAGTAATTCTCAGTTAAACACTACACACTCAGGCATTAGAGGCACCCTCGGGCATGTCGCTCCCTACCGACACGGACGCCCTAGGGACGCTAGGCGGTCGAGAGACTCCCCACGGGGGAGATGCTCGGTCGCGCAGTAATCCCCTAGGAACGTTCGACCTACAGGCTTGAGGACCCCCCAAGGTCTTCGCCTTCTTAAAAACCTGTTGACGCAGAAAATGTCATCAGAAACAATCTGCAATAGTAAAAAAAAAAAAAACGCAACTTCCAAAACCGCGATAATTTTGCGGACGGCGTTCGTTAGTGTCCGTGAGCATCAAGTGAGCTACATTGAACGCTAACGTTTTGAAACCATTTTTACTTACCCGTATACGTAGTATAGAGAAAACTTTTGTAATCCCCAAAAAATCGACCTCAAGATTTTGACGGATTTACACGTTTTGTACCTCCCTGAGTCCAAAAAAACGGTATTTTTGGATGTGTGTCTGTGTCTGTATTTCTGTGCGTTAGCACGATAACTCGATGCTTTAACTTATTGTAACCAAATTTAACATGCATGTATGACATCAAAATATAAGGTTTCTATCAACTTTTGAGGCGTCGATCACGAAAGTTAAGCAACCAAGTGCGCGGTCGGTACGCGGATGGGTGACCAAAATTTAACATGCATGTATGACATCAGAATATAAGGTTTCTATCAACTTTTGAGTCGTTTCCGGTATACGAGAAAGTCAAGGGGAGATCACACCCGTTTTTTTGTTATGAAATACTAAACAAATTATAATGTTTCTTTGGACAATCATTAAGAAATAAATAATTTTTAGAAAATGTTTTCATAAAAATTAAAAAAAAAATTATGAATTTGACCTGCAACAAAATCGTAACTATCAATTTCCCAGGTATAGTCTAAAGGAAAAAAAATGTTATGATGGTGATCAGAATACATGGTTCTCGTTTGACTGTTCATGTTTTTTACACCCTGTATATCCCTACTAAACTTTTACACCCTTATCCTACCCTTAAGTACAGAAGGCCGCAGCACCCCCGACGTGAACGACACGACGACGATCCGACGACGACACGTCGCCGACGCGAGTGGCAGCGGGGAGAGCTCTCGCCAGAGGGTCGGAGACGGAGATGTCTTGACCACGCAGTCGCAGACTGGTAAGTGTTATGAAGGAATCTTATAACTTACTTACCTGTAAGTGCTACTTAGGTTAAGTTTACGATGCATATCGTGGCAGTTGTACAGACAACAAACTTCCCGGTGTTCCATTTAGCAAATAGAATTAGGCATGGAACGTTTCATGAATAGCATGTGAAATATCATATGAATATACATGAACACAAAAAACAAAATACAAAAAACCTATTTTTTTTACAAAAATAAATAAGTATATTTTTGAAAATATAGAAATAATAAGTACTAAAATACAATACAAAAAAACTCAAAAGTAAGTACTTACTTAAAAAGTTTAAAAAATCAGAAAAATAATAATAAAAGAAAACCTTAAAAATAGCAAAAAAGGCTTAAAAATTTCCAAAATAATTTAGAAAATTTAAAAAAGAAATAAAAACAAAAAAAAAATATATAAAACATAAATTAAAATAATACTCTTTAGACATGTCATACTTACTCTCCTTATTCTGTGAAAAAGAATAATTTGGCGTAAATTCAAAATCTTGATTTTGTGGACTAATATTTGACAAAAAAAAGAGCTTATGAAGAGGCGAGCAGATTTTTTACTTTCCTTGTATTCGAAATGAAAATTACAGTGCTTAACACGGGTAAAAAGTCAATTCCTACTCGGTCTATAAACTAAGTACGTTCTCATATGGGAATTGATTCCATTCCACCCTAGTCAAGCAATCGGCAATACCTTTCTATTAAATAACTATTACCTTTCAGCTGAATGCAGTTCGTCTTCTGACACGGAGTCTGATTTCTCTACGCTGGACGACGTGAACACCGATAAAGACCTTTATAGACTCAGCGGAAAGCTCTGCGTTGCTAATCTAGCCAGGTGAGACTCCCATGCTTTTTTGTCATTCATATAATATTTAATGGTATAATAGGTCTTTACCTATTAAATAAAGTAAATTGGCGTTTTTTTTGTTACACACTATTAGCTGTGTAACTTCTTTGATTAAGTCGCTGTTTCAGTTTTATATTTTTATTATGAATAAGGACTATACTGTTACGAATTTGCATGTAGTGAAATTACGATTATTTAAATCTTTAACTAAAAAAAATAAAAATAAAGTGGCTGTTTTATTTGGTCGGCAGAATCAACTCTTGGAATCGTTGTAATTTATTGACGGGATTATTTTTTGTCTTAATTATTGATGCAATATTTAACTAAGTCTTACCCAATTATACGCTCCAATTTTCAAAAGATTTGGCAACGGAGTTTTTGAGAAAATTTAAATAACGTTAGTATGAAAATACATATTTTTTGAAAATCTACATAAAAATTGGCGTTGTTCCCTACTATTTCTATATTTTTTTTACTATAAATCCTAATGTTACAAAATTTGGAGGAAATAATCTAACAACCCTCGGCTAAGTCTAGCATCAATAAATTATGAAAAAATCCAGTCTGTCCATGAGTTAGTAGGCATCAAATAGTCAATTCCGATGAAGAGATTGAGGAGTCATTTTCACTTTCTTTTCAGAATTTAACAGTTGAAATATAATTTAATTACAGACAAAAATCTTGCAAAGAGTGTAGTTTCAAAAAATAATAATAATAAGAACCTAAAACAACTATTGAATTAAAGAAATTGCAAGTTTAGGTACAAGATAATAAAACGCCAATTTCATAGGTAAGGACCTAATATTAAGCTTCAGTCATTAAAGTGACTTATCTATAGATATAGGAAACTGTAGATCGGCAATGTGAAAGAGAAAGCGCATACTAACGCGTATATTAGAGCGAGATAGATAGACGAGACCATTTTACGTATACGCAGGCGGCCCAAGTCGGCATGTCAGTCATGTAGAAAAGACAGCAACTGTCAGATTGCAGTACAATTTTTCACGCACAATAGTACTGCAATCTTTTCTTTTTTTACATAGAATGGGTTCACTCTTAGCAACACTCTGTGCAGGAGAGCTAAGAGGAAGCCGAAGATGGAGCGAGTTTACCCAGAAGATGCCTATTCACTCTAACCTTAAATAGAGCAGGGTTATAACTATTTGGGAATATGGAGGCCGGCAGGGAATTCCACTCTTTAGCGTTGCGCATAATAAATGATGTTGAAAACCGCTTAGTACGCATAGGCGGAATTTGTATGAGGTAGGGATGGTTACCTGAAGTCCGTCTAGACTCCCGATGGTAAAAAGGAGATGGTGGAATAAGCTCATGCAGCTCAAGAGCACACTCGCCAAAGTACAATCTATAAAACACCGACAGGCAGGCCACTCTGCGACGATGAGCCAAACTTTGCAGATTAGCATGCCTGAGCCTTATATAAGGTCAAAAGTTGTTGCGGCGTGAAGCATCGTTTAACCTTGTTGAGAATACCCACTTTTTTGGACGCAGTTTGAGCTTTTGAAAAGATGGTTTCGCCGAAGTTGAGGTTGGCTGTGATGTGCTTTATCCGAATTTAAACTTGATTCATGGGCTCACAAATGAATTAGAGACTTAATGGAAGAATAAGCCTTTGATTCTTCTTTGCACGTAAACCGCTAGAGGAACCGTCCAATAGACGTTCGATACGCGTAGTGTACAGTTCGTGCGCGTGCGCAGGTTTGGACGGAACTTTAAAACTGTTAATAAAATAAAGTTTCCATACAGATGCCGCCCCCGGGTTCTGTCCAACCGATCCAAGATGTACCTGTGGAACGTATTAACCGTAGCAGTTTTTTACACCCTACCCGTCATACAGCTGGTCATTACATATCAGAGGGTAAGTGACGAGACAAATAGTAGCTTACCTTACCTTTAACTCGACATTTTTTTGACGTGACAACGTCTTATAATTCGATAGAGCCGGCTGCACGCACGAAAAAACATGACGTCATGCGGCGTTACCTCGCTCTGAATCTAATTCTCTAATTTGAATTTGAAATTATGTTCTTTAAAATTTAAACTTTCAATGATACCAAAACCAGCCAGATACAAATAGTATAGCCAAAGAGATTTTATTACAAGTTTATTCATACTATAATGCGAAATCTATTAAACAAATGAAATTAAATTTTTCTTTTGAAAAATGCTACCATTCCATCAGTATTTTCTTAAGACGTTGTCACGTTCAACTATCGTCAGTAAACCGACTTTACAGACAACCAATTTTTTGTTTAGACAATTCGTTTAAATTGCTTCGGAGTAGATTTTGTACAGTGAAAGTGGTGTTTTTAAATGCATAAGACTCTGTGTTTATCATCAATAAAGAGGAATCTTTCAATTTTTTATTATATCGAGTGTAAAAAGACGTATGTCAAAGCCGAGAGCTACGTATTCCGCTCATCATTAGGACCATTTTTTTCCTCTAGATTACACCTGGGAAATTAGTAGTTATGAAGTTATTGAAGGTCAAAGTGAGATTTTTTTCAAGAAAAAAATAGTCCTATAAATAGACAAGTGAGCAAAGTTATTTTTTGCTGCGAGTGCCAATATTAAATCACGAACCAGCGAAGTAGTATAGAATTGATTCATAAATAGACTATTGAGCGCAGGGAGTGATCTAAAGGCACGAGACAAAAACAAAATTTGCTCTATTATGAAACATACAACTTTTCACCTCTCCATCGAGAAAATTGTTATATGTGAGAAAAACAAGGCAATACTTTAATACATTAAATTTATCTTAAAAATAATTATTGAATATTAAAAGTAAGATTACTAAAATAATTTAGATTGAACGTTACAGTCTTGTTCAAAGCTCGTAGCAAAAAGCGTTTTTCCTTCGAGATTTTACGAAGCAAAAAAGGTCTTTTGGTGCGGGAGAGGTGAAAAAGCTCTTTTTTACACTCACACCAATTATCTAGCCCAAAGTAAGTATCGTTAAGAACTTGTGTTATGGATACTAGATAACGGACATTTTTAATATATATATTTAATAATTCTATATATTTTTATAAAAAAACCTTAAATAAACATATGTATTGTGGCGATATCAAGGATTGCAGCCGACCTTGACCTATTTACCTCAGCTCCCCTCGAACACACCCCGCGCACACGCAGACCGCGTCTCCGTTTTCGTTCGGTCACGGCAGTTAGTGGTTACCCATGTTTGACGGCGAATGCACGGCCTAGCTCCCGTATAACGAACAGTTTTATTTGTGATCGTAATTAATATTATGATATTTGTGAACTATTTGTGCGCGTCCCTTTACTAAACATTTCTCTCTTGATCAGTGCCGTCCCCCTATCGTGTGACTTTCTTTTTTTGTTGTGCTTGTGTGTCTTTACTACGTGTAAAAAAATCTAAATAAATAACGTTAAATAAGAAGGCGCGTTATTTAATCCTTCCCGCCATAAGCAACAACTACAATTGGTGACCCCGACGTGATATTGAGGCATGACATAACAGGCATGACTCGTCAACAAATATTCGTGTTCATCACACAAATATTTGCCGCTACCAGGATTCGAACTCAGACCGCTTGATGTGTAGGCAGCTATACTGACCACTCCACCACGACGGCGTCAATAAATATGGCAAAATAATATGGTTTTCAATTTATGGAATAATTTTTGCGTTTATAATACACTGGAAAAAATCGACCTGCCTCAGGCGAGAATCGAACCCAGCATCTTCCGCAATCCGGGCTGCGTTGACCAATTATAATAATAATCGTTTATTTCTCACCATAAAAAACGATACATTACAGGTATGGGTAATTGTAATAAATAGTTATTTATTATACAAGAGTGGAAAGTTCCTTTTTAACCGCGTGCTCGATTTGGATGACCGAGCAAGCGAAGGATTCTAAAGTTGAATCACGAGCGCAGCGAGTGATTCTAAATTAGAATCCTGAGCGTCAGCGAGGGAAACAAACGAGCACAAGGTGAAAAATCTTTCCACTCGAGTGCAATACGTAACTTTTCATCCCACCTCAGCGAGGAAATGACAAAATGAAAAAGAATTTTTTCACAATTTAAAAAGTTCTAATCATAAATTTGGCACCATAGAGGTTACATTAAATAGGTTTAATGACGTTTTGAATTTACAATTATATTGAGTACTCATTATATGTGATGTTCTAAATTCAAATCTACTTTGCCACTCAAGCGAATAAAATAGAATTTTCCAGCCAGATTTCGAAGCGCAAAATTACACTTTCCGAGGTGGTGGGATGAAAAAGATATTATGGTGGGTTGATACCTGAACTAGGATGATTCCTGTATCTCAGGTTATCAACCCTCCACCCCATTGAGTGGTCTTATATCCAATAATTAACATTCCCAAAAACAAGTCAATTCAATAAAATTAAGAAGCATATCGTGGTAATTTAGGAGGGTAGATGTGCAATCATTATAATTACAATTACAATTATGCCAGCATCAAAGAGGTAGTTTTACATTTTTGTGCTTGGTTCGTATAATACATTCAATAGAATAGCGTGTGGTACAAGTTATAAGTTGCTGGCTGTTTTACGATCAGTTAATATAAAATACATTATGGGTACATATTTACTAACCATCAAACTGGGAATGCGTATGACATGCATTATGTTCTTATTAAGTAATAACTTAAAATTTATAATTAAAATGTAAGGAAAATAATTTTTTACGCCACCGAGACTCTGCTTTCGCTGTCAAAATTTGTCAGTGCTTGGTGCTTATGTTTTTATGGTTAACATTGTTTTATCAAATCTTCGAAATTTGCACTTCTACGATCCGAACGAAATATTTTTGCAAATATTTGACACCCAGTTAAGATGAAACTAAATGAATGAATGAATACAAAATGAAATGAATGAATGATATGAATGAAAATGAAAAGCTCTTTATTTAAATGGACTTTGCTAAGTACTACCTAACGTTACTAGGTTACATTATGGGATAATTTTATAAATTTTTCTGATTTTCAAGTTATTCCTTCACCCTGGTTGCAGCTCCTCAACCAATCGGGCAACCAAGACCTGTGCTACTTCAACTTCCTGTGCGCGCATCCCCTTATGGTGCTATCGGATTTCAACCACGTATACTCAAACCTGGGATACGTGCTATTAGGTCTGTTATTCCTGCTTCAAGTGTGGCGAAGACATAAAAGGCACCAGCAGAAGACTTTGGCTGAGGTACGTGACATTATTTCATCTATGTAATAGACATTATTATATCTATGTAAGTTTATGTTAATATTTGTATGTAGTTTATTTTATATTATTTATTTTAAGCTATACGTTGCCTGGTTGTTTAAGATTACCTGGAAGAGATCGCTCTTAGCGATAAGGTCGCCCTTTGTATGTACAGTTAACAGCACGTCGGGCTATACAAAACTGTCAAATTTCTCCAAACGATTTTCAATTTAAGACCATTCATTATAAAGTGCATAATCGATTAGGAAAATTTGACAGTTTGTGGTAATCCAATGTGCTGTTGTCTGTACATAATTGTATTTAGTATCTTTATTTGTTGGTTGATGTATGTACAATAAAGATATATTCTATTGTATGCAGCCAAAAAAAAAATCGACCTGCCCCAGGCGGGAATCGAACCCAGCATCTTCCGCAATCGGAAACGCCGCCTCCCGGATTGCTAAAAAGCTGGGTTCGATCATTCCCTATATGTACTTACGTAGTATAGGGAAAGTCTTGTAATCGTCAAAAAATTCGACCTCGAGGTTTTGACGGATTTACACGTTTTGGACCTCCCTTTTTGGAATTATGTCTGTGCGTTAGCACGATAACTCGAGTATCCTTTAACTTATTGCAATCAAATTTAACATGCATGTATGACATCAAAATATGATGACCAACAGTGGGCGTCTGAGACTGAAATTATGAAAGTCAGTATTTCTATTCTATTCTTATGCAAGGGGTTGAGGCTGTGTCTCAGAGCACTTCGACCCTATGGATCTTTTGTGCTTCCCCTTTCCTTATCACCCATCCCCGCCAACATCGAACACATTTTGTATGAGTTTTACGATGTTGGCAGGAATAAGGTCTATGAAGGTTTAAGGTAACCTAGACCCAGGACCTTCAGTCGCCTATTGGCTAGTGCATCGCAGTCACATAGTATGTGCTCCATGCTTTCTTCCTCCTCACCACACATTCTACAGATGGAGTCTTCAGCTTTGCCTATTGTACACAGGTGTCTTTTAGTGGCAAAGTTGCCAGTGAGAGCACCAGTGAGGCAGCGGATTTGGGTTCTGCTGATTCTTCCTATTCTTTTAAGGTGGCCTGTTTGTGAGGAACCTATCTAGATAATCCTACAAAAGGCTCAGGCCCATTGATGTTTTGAGCCGATCCTTTCCTTGCTAGTTTGTCAGCATTTTCATTACCTTCAATCCCTACATGTCCCGGTACCCACACTAGTTTGACTAGGTTGTGTTTGCCTAGATTATTTAGTATGTGTATCGCATTCAAAACTAGTTTTGAATTGACTTTATAGGTAGTTAAGGCTTTAAGTGCCGCTTGGCTGTCACTAAGAATGTAAATGGTCATTCCTTTGGTCATGAAAGTCAGTAATTACAAATCTATGATCGCCAACAGAAAGAGCTGGGTATCCCGCAGCACTTCGGTCTTCTGTACGCGATGGGCGTGGCTCTAGTTAGCGAGGGGATCCTCTCAGCTGCCTATCACGTCTGCCCAAACAGCATGAACTTCCAGTTCGGTGAGTTGACATTAATATCTTATCTTTGAAATGAAATGAAATGTAAAAGCTCTTTATTTAAAAGTATTTTTTAACCGATTTCAAAAAGGAGGAGGTTATCAATTCGACTGTATGTTTTTTATGTTTGGTACCTCATAACTCTTTACTGGGTGTACCGATTTTGAAGATTCTTTCCACCTTTGGAATCTGGTGCTTCTTATTTGTCCCATTTAAATTTAATCGACATCTGACGAGTAGTTTTTGAGTTATGCCTAATAATGCCTTAAATTGACATCGATGATATCGTAATCTTATCACTTGTGTGTCTAAAAGATCTCGAAATAGTTTCCTGAAAATGTATATACTTAAAACACTAAAAACCAAAAATTATAATTTATTTTTAAATTAAAAAAAACGCCTTCAAAACTAAAAATGGAGAAATAAAAAATTCTGCTTTTTTAGTTTTGAAAACGGTTTTTCTTATAACATGTGACAGTTTCCATTCGATGTCTATTATGGATATATTGTACTTTGAGGAATATTTTACGTTCCGAGCGGACTCGAAAACTTTCCAACCAGCCAAGGTGGGTCCGCTAGAGAAATTTTCTAAGTCGCTAAGACATGAATATTTTCCTCAAAGTCCAGTTCGGGTCTGGTCGGTTCGGTCGTGAGCTTGGACAAATATTCTAGTCCTTAGCGCGCTCTAAAAGTCCCTAAACTTTGAGTTTAACTTGGACTTTTTTAACACAAAAGTCACAGTTCAACCTATTACTTTTGTGTTACAGTTTTAAAATTGCTCTGACCATTTTTACTCTACGTAATAGAGAAAGTCTTGTCATCGTCAAAAAATTCGACCTCTAGATTTTGACGGATTTACACGTTTTGGACCTCCCGAGTCCAAAAATACCGATTTTGGAATTATGTCTTGTGTATTAGCACGATAACTCGAGTATGCTTTAACTCATTGCAACTAAATTTAACATGCATGTATGACATCAAAATATATCAACTATCAACTTTTGAGTCGTTTCCGGTATACGAGAAAGTCAAGAGGACTCCCAATTTTTTCGCGCCTAAAGAAGTATAGCTTCAAAAAATCGGTAAAGCAAATAAGTTAAAGCATACTCGAGTTATCGTGTAGCACAGACACACACATAGACATAATTCCAAAAACGGACTTTTTTGGACTCAGGGAGGTCCAAAACGTGTAAATCCGTCAAAATCTCGAGGTCCAATTTTTTGACGATTACAAGACTTCCTCTATACTACGTATACGAACAAGTGAAAAGAGACTATAGGTCTCGTGATACTGATACACGTGAACGTTTCCGTGTTGCAGACACGTCATTCATGTACGTGACGTCCGTGCTGTGTATGGTCAAGATCTACCAGTCGCGCCACCCCGACATCAATGCGCGCGCGCACGCTACCTTCGGCGTGCTGGCCCTCGTCATATTTATTGGTGAGTCATTTTGTAGTTTATAGCAAAAGATTAATATGAGTAAATAATGTACCCTCTTAAATTGCAGTGCCCCTACGGGGTATCACAGTAACTACAGCCTATGTTTAAGACCCTTATTGTTATGTGATACGCAAAAAAGATATTTGATTTGATTTAATTTAATTGACATTACATTTTTTTTAATAGTATTTTTTTATGATATGGATGGAAAATAGACATTAAAAGACACACATGTATTTTTTAATTTTGATTCTAAGTATCTAATATATAAAATGAAAACTGACTGACTGACTGACATATCAACGCACAACCCAAACCGCTGGGTCTAAGGATTCCAAATTTGGCACGTAGGTTCCTTATGAAGTCTAGATAAGGATTTTTTCGAAATTCACCCTCTAAGGTGGTGAAAAGGGGGTGCAAAGTTTGTGTGCAAATCCGTAATTTTTAAAGTAAACTCCATAACAATTGGTACGTGGCCTTTCAGTTAGAAATCGCGGACGAAGTCTAAAGCTAGTTTTAATGTAAATTTACAAAACTTACTCATTTTAAAACGATGTAAGTGCATCTGTAGGATTTTCGTGGGTTAATGTCATGGGCTCTTCAAAAAAAAAAATACATTACAACTGTTAAATCTTTGAGGTTAAGATTGGTTATGATGGCCATAAATAAAAAAAAGTTGTGTGGCAAAGACATTTTGTGTCAGTAATCCTACGCTGTCCATTTTTGGTATATTTAGCTTTTATAAATATATCTCTTAATTTAGCATGTAATAAATTGTGAAAAAATATATTGTTCTAGATCAGTGTTTCGCAAACTTTTTGTGTTCAAGGCACACCTAGGAAATCTTAAAATTTTTGAGATTTGGAATTTTTACACCTTAATGATTTTTCTTCAATCTGCATATTTAACTTTCATCATCATCATCAACAGGTCCTATAATGTCCCCACCTCGGGCTCGAGCCTACCCCACATTAGGGCGATTAGGCCTTAGTCAACCACGCTGGCCAAGTGCGGGTTGGTCGACTTCACACACAACCTAAGAATTTCTTCATAGGTGTGTGCAGGTTTCCTCACGATGTTTTCCTTCACCGTAAAAGCGTCGATTAAACGTACATATGAATTCAAAATTGTAAAACACATTGGTACGTGGCGGGGATCGAACCAGTGCCTCCCGAGTAGGAGAAGACGCTCTTACGCACTACGCCACCGATGCTTCTTATTTAACTTTAAGATAACCTTATTTTTCCGAGGCACACCAACTAATGACCACGGTACACCCGTTGCCACACTTCGCGGAACACTGTTCTATATGACCAAAGCTCATAATTTATTATATTATATAAAAAAATCACTTTATACAAAAGTGTTAGCATAATTTTACTAAGGGCAGCAGAAAGAAGAGTACGTGCGACTGACTGATATTGTCTCGTATGTCCAGGTCTGGTGGGCGTTCTTAACGCCAACTTCTATTTCTGGATCGCGTTCACGGCGCTCCACCTGGTCACGTGTCTCGTGATGACCTTCCAGATATACTACCTGGGCAGGTTTAGACTTGGTAAGTGTTTATTATTATTTAGACAATTCGGGGCTTTTTACGTCACTGCGACCTATAAAGATCTATTGTGACGAGCCTCCAAGTAAGTCCTATTGAGGCCTTACATGTACTCCTTTATCAAATCAAATCAAATCAAATACGTTTATTCAGATTTGGTACAATGTGTACACTTATGAACGTCAATTTATATAAAGAAAAAAATATCAATAATACTAACTTAAACTAACAAAATAGTAAGAATAAATAAAATAATGAAAGTACAATTTACACTCACTTAAAAATGTTAAAGTAAGTCTTTTAACATATTACTACAATATACTGTAAATTTTTGAATAAAAACAGACTCTAATATAATAAAAAAAAACACTAAGTGCATCACAACATTACATAATGAAACAGACACTAAAATAAATAACAATATTCTATGTTAAAATCTTAATTTCTTTAAATAATTCTCTTAGTGATGTTCTAGAACTTAGACAATAAATGGCCCTAATTGCACGTTTTTGTAAAACAAATACAGTCTCTATATCAGCCGCTTTTCCCCAAAGAAGTATACCGTATGCCATTATACTGTGAAAATTTTTTACCGTATGCCATTATGCTGTGAAAAGTTTAGCTGGGCACTATCTAAAAATGATAAGATATTCCTAGCTCGGATTGTTTTGATATCGTCTGTGTCGAGAATGTGTCTTCCCAAATGTCGGCTTCTTTTGTGAATGAGACATTCACAAGAGCACAGGAGGTGCATTGGTGTTTCACGCTCCTGTTCACAGAATCTGCAAGCAACAGTATCTTTTAGTCTCGTATTGTAGAGATGTCTGTTCAGCTTGCAGTGGCCAGTCAAAGCCCAAATCAACACGCCCAGGTTGCCCCTGTTAAGCTTCAGTAGCTTCGAGTATGGTTCGATTTCCTTTTGAGTATGTTAACCCAGGCGTTCTTTGCCATTCCGCTTTTGCGTCTTGGAGGAGGTGGGTTTTTAAGTATTGCATGGCCTGGTAAGTGCTTTATTTGAACTAAACATTCACAAGATTCACGCCCGTATTAACAAACAATACTCGTACACAGTCGATAAAGTTCCCGGTGTTCCATTTAGCAAATACAGCCCTTTAAACGGCTGCTCTGCACCAAGCCCCGCCTACTTTCCCTCTGAAAACTTAGTCTGACTGCTTAGTCCGACCAATCGGACGACGTGAGGTGATTTTTAACACACTTATTAGTTTCACCTGTATATTTGCTTGTTTGTATGTATGTATGTAACTGATTCGTTTGGACTCGATTTTGACCCACTTTGAACGGTCAGATTTCATTTAAACTTTATAGACTTATCAAGGACCGATGACATTACAATGAAAGTACTTACTTAATGACAACGCCATCTAGTGACGTATAGCTGAACTAACATTCCAAACGTTTAATTTATTAGTCCTGGCGATTCTAATCAGGATAATGGGATATTCTTATCGAATTATTGTAATGTCATCTGTCTTTGATAAGTCTATAAAGTTTAAATGAAATCTGACTGTTTAAAGTGGGTCAAAATCGAGTCCAAACGAGTCAGTTACATACAAACAAACAAACATACAGGTGAAACTAATATAACCCCTATTGTGTCGCCGCCATTTTGTAAAATTTCGCGCATGTGTCACTTACTTCCGGACTTTCCGTCGCGAATTTTCCGGGTGTAAAAAAATAATAATAAAATTTTTGTAATAAAACTATAAATATGAGTTTTTGACACTAAAATCGTTATTTAATAAGCTAACAGAATATAATATAATTAGTACAGTTATATTTTCAAATAATAATAGTAATAATCATCATTTTCATCATCGGATAACTGTGGAGGGGGGGATCGACCTCCAGGAGGTCGGCCGACACATAGGCGTTTTTGACAGCGACCTCCAGGAGGCCGCGCGACACACAAGGGGATAAGCGTGTAAAAAGAATGTTAAGCGAAGTACTTAAGCCTTTCAATGAGGATCCGTAACGATTTTAACTATGAATGTAGCTTTGTAGACAATTAAAGAACAAAATAAATGGTACCAAAATTTTTTTTCTACGATGAAAATTGACGAAGTTATGACGATAAAACGGATCGTTCCGCCAAGCGGCCGCCTGGCAGGCGTGTGACGTCACTCGGCACTACATCACTGCCGACTGTACCCGCGCGCAGCGTTTCTTGCGAACATATCGTATTAAATACTGTACATATTGTTTTTTTGATGTTATGGTGGTGGACAAAGCCTATTCAAGAGGTTTAGCGCCAATTTAGTGCAGTTTGAGCAATCCTACTAATTTATAAACACGAAAGTTTGTATGGATCGGATGGTGAAAGAAGTATGCGAGCGTATATACGTCTCTGTCTTTAACGCAAAACCTACGGAATGGATTTTAATTAAAATTTTTAATAATATAGCTCATTTAACAGAATAACATATAGATAGGCTACCTTTTTTTGCGAAAAAGGGCTCGAAGGCGTTGAAATAAGGGATGAAATTTTGTATGGAAGTTCTTAATTTTTAAAGAAAAAACAACTTGAACAAAAAACTGAAAACACTTGATAAAAAAGAAATAAATATTTATTTTAGCGTTTTTGATAAATTTTGATCCGAGTGGGGATGAAAGTTCGTATCGAAGTCCAAAAGTCATGCTTTCACGCCTTCGATTTTATTAAAATTAGGTACATACAACATATACTAGACCTTAGGTCTAGTATATTTTTGTAGGATATAAGCTACCTTTATTTGTAAAAAAAGGGCATTAAGGGGTTGAAATAAGGGTCGAAAGTTTGTATGGGAGTTCGTCATTATTGAAGATTAAAACATAACACTTTGAATTTAGGCTCTTGACAAGTAATAAATAAATATTTTGTTAATGTTTTTTAAAGTTTGACTCGTTTGGGAATGAAAGGTTGTATGTAAGACTAAGCAAAGTCACGCTTTCGCGGCTTCGATTTTGATGAAATTTGGTACAAATATTGACTAGACGCTGGGAAAGGACATAGGTTACCTTTTATTTCGAAAAAAGGCTTGAAAGGGTTGATATGAGAGATGAAAGTTTGCATGGACGTTCGTCAAAATTATAATTTAGGCATTGTTTTTTTTTCCTAATAGATGAAATCTTGACCTTTTATCCTCACAAGGATGAAATGGGTGATGAAAGGTCGTATGGAAATCCAAAGTTCCAAAAATGCAGCCCAAAATAACTATTCCACGCGGACGAAGTCGCGGGCAAAAGCTAGTACTACAGCTAGATATAGATAGTAGCTTACTATAATAATTAAGTGTAATTTCGATTATATGATGGCGATTGTATGATTTTATATTATCAAATCTATACATACAATTTTCAAAATCTTGGAATGTGTAGGTACTTTGTTGAACAAAAATGGAATTTTTTACTCAGTTTAGTTTAGTTTACAATGTTTATCTTCTATCATTACCGTGATTTAGTCAAATATTACTTATCCAAATATACATAATAATTTGCAATCATAATGTATAGGTACCTACTATTTTCTTTTCTCAAAATTTTCTGTTAGAGATTTTGCCGACGTTTGCTGAATTTCTGGTTATAGTTTTATTTATTAATATATGTTTTTTGGGGTTTTACTGCGTAAGACATTTAAATATTTTATGTCAAAGTGAGAAATAATGTCCAGGCCTATGTCCAACAGTGGGTGTCTCTCGGCTGAAATGATGAAAAAAAACTCTAAGTATTCCTTGATTTTTATAACTATTTAAAATAAAATTTTACTTACCTATATAGTACCTATATAATATATTTAAGATTATCAGGAATAAAATCATGTAAATATCTTTATTAACACGGTTATATTATAACTTTATGAGATGATGACGAGTAAAGTTTTATAATGTCAAGGTGAGACCTTGACAAAATTGAAAAATATTATTTTAAGTACCTACTTTATGGAATAATTTTATTTTTGCGTTTAAACGCGTAAATATTAATACTATAAAAATGCACTGAAAAAAATCGACTTGCCTCAGGCGGGACTCGAACCCGCATCTTCCGCAATCCGGGCGGCTGCGGTCTCGGTGGCATAATTGGTCAACGCAGCCGCCCGGATTGCGGAAGATGCGGGTTCGAGTCCCGCCTGAGGCAAGTCGATTTTTTTCAGTGCATTTATCAAGTACCTACCTACTTATTCCTCTATTATTTCTAACCATTAGAAATAAACTATTACTCACGGAATATACATACATTATTTAAAAGCATATTAATTCAAGATTATCAAGTAAAAAAAATCATGTAAATATCTTTATTAACACGGAAGTTATAGTTATATGAGATGAAAATGAGTCAAAGTTCCTAGTGTGCGGCGACTCGGAGCGGGCGGATAGTGCCGGGTGACGTCACAGCCATGCCGTAGAGCGCAGCGGATTAAATAAAATCAGTTGACGCAAATTGCTTTATAACTTTGCAACGGATGGACCGATTTTGATGATTTAAAAACCATCTTTATTGTGGTACAAAAAGGAATGTTACTATGTATGTTGTATTAGGAAAAGCCATACCATTACGGGACCTCATTCATAAACAATACTCAAATGACTCTTGCATAAGTAAAACAATTGCGTTAACTACAGCTCTGTGATTGGTTCGTTTCTGTTGCGGACTTCGCTTCGTTGAATTGACTGATGTTTATTACTTTAATCTTGACATCTGGACGTTGCTTTTGACATATCGACCTGTGCGTTGCGTAATATAACTAGCTAGCTACCTTAGCTGTGTGTTCATTTCAAATTACACATAGTGCTGATCTTCGCTCAAGGATTAACTATGAATAGGTTTTTACAACCCTGTGTTTGTGGATACGGGTGTATAACGGATGTAAAAAGACCGATGACAAACCCGAGAACTACGTATTCCGCTCATCATTAGGACCATTTTTTTCTTCTAGACTATACCTGGAAAATTAATAGTTATGAAGTTATTGAAGGTCAAAGTAAAATTTTTTTTTCAAGATTTCTTTGGAAACATTGAAAACATTATTTCTTAAGGATTTAGTTTATTTTTGCGTTTACAAACGCTTAAATATTAATACTAGAAAAATTTCGTTTTTTTTTCAGTGCATTTTTCTAGTATTATTTCTTAATTTTTGTCCAAAAAAACGTTACTAAAATTTTAAGTATTTCATACCAAAAAACGGCTTTAATACGTCGCGCACGTCTCCAAGTTGCTAAGCAGTTGTATTTTTTGGAGTTTTTTTTTAACACCAAAAAATAAAAATCGTTTCCCAGCAATATTTTTTTTTATATATTTCTTGTTTTGATGTATAGAATGAGTAGACTTCGGCTTCTCAGGTCTTTTTACACCCTGTATGTATTCACTAGTTTGAATAAGGTTGTATAAGTAATTCACTATAATATTGTCCCTGTTCCCAAGACGGTGGCGTGGTATATCGCGCGGCGAGGGAGCTGGCTTCCCGGCCGTTAGCAGCGATAACTCCCACGCACTGCGGCCGCTGCGTGCTGCTAATAATCGCCAATTTGAGCAACTGGGCAATCGCAGCTTATGGGTATGTTTTGTGTACCTTGCCTATTGGTGTTTTTTTAAAGTATTCCTTTTCAGGTAATGCAGTTAGTCCGGTACTGCCTCAGATTATGCTTATGTGACATAACATCACAGAAACGCTGTTATTATGGCGACATTTTCCCTGTGACGTACAGGTTTATTAATACGACAAATAATAGAAGGTAACAAATAAATAAATACGATATTTATATTAGTGAATTTGCACAAAAAATAATTAAAGTAGGTTTAATAACGACTCCAACTCGCCTGGGCAGCGTTCGTGAAGCTACGTGGCATATTCTCGGCCCATCTACCGCAGTGTCTCAAGACGAAAGTCTTTAATTCGTGTGTGTTGCCAGTGATGACCTGTGGAACCGAAACGTGGCCGCTTACAATGGGCCTCATAAGAAGGTTCAAGGTCACCCAAAGGGCAATGGAGAGGGCTATGCTCGGAGTTTCTCTGCGTGATCATATCAGAAATGATGAGATCCGCAGGAGAACCAAGGTCACCGACATAGCCCAAAGAATTGCGAACCTTAAGTGGCAGTGGACAGGGCACATTGCTAGCAGAACTGACGGCCGTTGGGGCGGAAAGGTTCTTGAATGGCGGCCGCGTACCGGTAGACGCAGCGTTGGTAGGCCCCCCACAAGGTAGATTGACGATCTGGTGAAGGTCGCGGGAAGCCGCTGGATGCGGGCAGCGCAGGACCGACCGGTTTGGAGATCCTTGGGGGAGGCCTATGTCCAACAGTGGACGTCTGAGACTGATATGATGAGGTTTAATAAAATAAAAAATATCACTAAAACAAAGTGTTAGCGCTGTATGTATGTTTTTCATATCGATCTTACTCACTTTTGTGTACAGCGTGTCCCAACACAACCGGGACTTCGCGTCGCATTTGCTACTAGTCCTCATGAGCAACCTGTTCCTGTACACGCTGTTCTACATCGTCATGAAACTATTGCACCGGGAGTCCATACGGTGGTACAGGTGAGGAATATTTCATACTAGCTTTTGTCTGCGACTTAGTCCGCGTAGAATAGTTATTTCGGGCAGCATTTAATTTTTCTTATTAATTCTTCAAACCTATGCGCCATATACCTGACCATATACATTAAAAAATGACAGATTTCCAAACAAACTTTTATCCCTCATTTTACGCCCTTACGGATTGAATTCCCAAAAATCTTAAAATACCTCTTTCTTAATTTCTAACTGAAAGGCCATGTACCAATTTTTATGAATTTTACTTTAATAATGACGGATTTCCGTACAAACTTTTCACCCCCTTTTCACCACCTTCGAGGGTGAATTTCCAAAAATCCTTTCTTAGTGCACCCTTGGACCTCTTAGGAACCTACGTACCAAATTTGGAATCTCTAGACCCAGCGGTTTGGGCTGTGCGTTGATATGTCAGTCAGTCAATCAGTCAGTCAGTCAGTATTCATTTTTATAATATATAGATGGTACGAATCCCTTCGTGCGCGAGTCCGACTTGCACTTGGCTGATTTTTTTCGCGATTTCGATCGGTCCCGTAACAAGGGTTGTGTGTATTGACACAGTCTACCAAATTCAAATACAAATTATTTATTGCAATTCATGTGGTTACAAAGGTGGTATAACAATTAAACCGGTACCAAAACATGAAGCCTGCTACGGTATCGCAACATTAAACATTAGAATAACATTAAGATTCTAGCCTTTACAAACACGGTACCGTGACACAAATAAAATTTATAAAAATAATAAAACATTACTTATAAAATATCTTATTAACTTCTACTTGAAATTAACTAAAAACTATATTAATACATAATTTAATATATTTAAGTATCTACCTATCCTCAAAAAACTCTTGCACGGTGTAAAAACCTTTAATTAACAAAAAGTCTTTTAATAACTTCTTAAATCTATTAATGTTATTTATATTTTCTAATTCTTTAGGGATTCTATTGTAGATTTTTACAGCCATTGCATAGGGCCCTGCGTGGATTAAATTAAATTTTGAAATAGGTGGGGCCAATTTAGTCTGTGGTCTTAATCTTTTAGGTCGTTCCTACCGAGAACAGTAGTTTATCTGCGGGCTGTCGGCGAGTTATTAGCCTACTCTGCGTTGACGCTAGGGTTCGTAAATGTGCCGGGCGATAACGAGCGGCGAGCGAATGTGCAATGACATAAAACGCGCGATCACACCGAGACGGCGAGTTCACCTTATGCCCCCATATTTTTATGTCAATGTGTGCGTCACAGTGCGTGCGTACACGGCGCCGAGTACGCACGCACACATTCTAATGGACAGCGGCCAGTTTGTATGAAGACGTACTACTGCCGCCAGCGTCTCCTGGCGCTGCTTACCGCTCGGACGGAGTATGGTATCCACTCTCCCACTATTCGTGCGTTACGGTCAATCGGCGACATTCTTGCTCAGCACTATGAAATTGACTTGTTTGCTGATGGTTTAGCACATCTTTGTAATCAATTTCGGAAAATTTTACTTGACATTTACTACTGATATTGTATCTAATGCAAATGCAAATTTTGTTAATTACAATAATCAATATGTTATTTGAACTAGCATAATTTTGACGTAATATGATTTGTATGTGTAGTCGTGACGTCTATTTGACATGATATTTTCGATTATTAAATTGCAACACAATTGATCTAGAAGAATTTATAGTTTAGACATGGATTTTATTGACATAATATTATTTGTATGTGTAGTCGTGACGTATAATTGACATTAATGTTAGATTTAATTTGCTTATAATATACTAGCTGTGCCCGCGCGACTTCGTCCGCGTGGAAATCCCGTTTTTGCAACAGTTTTCATTGATGCTCAACTTTATATTTTCTTGGTAAATAAAACCGCTTGTCACAATCAATCAATCTTAATTTATTATTTTTTTGACAGTTGTCATAATTCAAATTTCAAAACACCATAAACTATATGGCTACTTACGGAAGTCGGCTACATCATACGTGTGTTTCACTGCTGATCGTTAAAAAAACTGTTTTCTCGCGGTCGCAGATATGTGACTGATGCAAAAAATAGATAAAAACAATCCTTGATGCGGATTTTATATCATGTTAAAATTTCAACTCAATCGGTGCAGTACTTTTTGAGTTTTTGAAGCTTACACAAACCAACATAACATTTTTATATATATAAGATTTAATGGTTTAATTTAATTTAAGTAAGATATTCTATTGTTTTATAAATTAATCTTATAAGCGCTTTAGATAATTGTTTCTTTTAAGACAAATTGAATAAATAAATAAATACTGTTCTTGGTATACTGTGGTATTGATGTGTAAAATTATTTCCAGCTGGGTGTTCATAGCGCTGACTTACAGCGTCTGGTTCGGCTCCAGTTACTTCTACTTGGACCAGAGCACCAATTGGGCGGTGAGTTTCAGAATTGTATTTTTCTTCTAATCTATTTTCCCCCAATTTACAGTATCTCTTGTCCTTCTTGTGTGTTATGTATAAAAAATTGATTACGTCAAACTTTAATAATAATAATAATAAATTTATTTGCCAAAAATACGGTACATAAGATCTTACATAATTACGTTTAAGTATCTCATATATCACCAAACATGGCATGCAAATACGTTTCAATCATTACAAAGTTAATTAATAAAAATAAAATTCATACCTAGTCATTTATCTCAAGAAAACCAAAAATTAATACTTAACATGTCAATATTTTTTTATAAAAAAATCATTTAAAGAATAAAAGTTCATGTCCTTAAGCCATTTTGTCAAATTCTTTTTAAATATTTCTGTAGGTAGCAGTTTTATGTCATTAGGTATGGCATTAAATATTTTAACACACATTGCATCACATTGCTTTTGATAAGAAGTCATTTTTGGGTATGTATTATATACTAGTCTATTAGAGTTCCTTACATTACGAGGATATACATCAGATGCATTTTTGAAGAGACCATAGTTAGATTTTACAAAGTATGCTACCTCAAATATATAAAGACAGGGAAGAGGCAATATTTACAATTGCCTATTCACGTTGGTACTTATAAGTTTGTATTTACAGATTTAAAAATGCTGTAAAGTTTGCGTATACGCATGCCGTGGCAATCTTTAATTAAGACAGCGTTAAGAATGTAAATTTTGATGTAACTTTTATATACTAGTTGTGGTGTCTTGTTGATTGTCCTAAATAAATTTAAAAAAAAGCGGGAGTGGTCTCCCCTAGACTTTCTCGTATACCGAAAACGATTCAAAAGTTGAAAGAAACCTTATATTTTGATGTCATACATGCATGTTAAACTTTTGGTCACCCATCCGTATACCGACCACGCAATTGGTCGCTTAACTTTCGTGATCGACGACTCAAAAGTTGACAGAAACCTTATATTTATGTGCCATACATGCATATTAAATTTGGTTGCAATAAGTTAAAGTATAACGCACAGACACACAATCAGACATAATTCCAAAAAAAATAATTTTGGACTCGGGGAGGTCCAAAACGTGTAAATCCGTCAAAATCTCGAGGTCGAATTTTTTGACGATTACAAGACTTCCTCTTCAACATGTTAACTAAATAACCAACACCCTGAATACAGGTGGTTTGGGATCGGCTTCCGAGTTGATTTCAATAATTTTTTTTAAAAAAAAAACAAAAAGTACCCAGAAAATATTGTACAACACTAGAAAAATGCACTGAAAAAATCGACTTGCCTCAGGCGGGACGATTTTTTCAGTGCATTTTTCAAGTCGATTTTTTCAGTGCATTTTTCTAGTATTATATTTACGCGTTTGTAAACGCAAAAATAAAATTATTCCATATTGTACAACATTTTCTGGGTACTTTTTGTTTTTTTTTGTATTTAACACACAGGTACACTCTCCTATTTTACTTATATTTCACTTCATTGGCAAATTGGCAAAAATTGATGTGTTTGTCATTGCGTGACATTACCATAGCAACACTAACGCCAATTGTTTGTTAGGGTTTTTGGCTTGGTATCTAAGACGTTTGAGTCATATCTTCATTTATTTATGTCTTATTTCTTGATGATTGCATTAAAATATGGGCGTCACACATTTTATTGCATCTAGGGAGTGCTTGGAAAGAAATGCATGGCAACAGACCTCATGATTGTGACTGATGAGAATTGTATAGTGGGATTTCCAACCACTATACAATTCTCAACGTCATACACACAAAACCTTTATTCCAATGATTCCTCATAACTGTTCGTCAACACGGATGCTTATGCAACGAAACTTTCACTGCACAAAGTCGATTCCGAAGCAATTTTGAATTATCGAAATAAAGATCGACATCCAGACGCCATGGTTTCCCGCCGTAGATTGAGAATAGAGTATAGATAAGTCATCAGCGTACACCTAAGCGAGATAGCAATGTATCTACATACTATACCTATAGCTACAACAATAGACTAAGTATTGGTTTTTACAGCCAATTATACAGCAATTCACCATTACTACAAACGAAATCACACAAAATACTGCGTATTAGAATGATTAGATTGTTAAAACTGACATAAAATCACTTAAAATGATGAGAAATATTAAAGCATCACGCACTTGTCTGCCACCAAAGCAATGGTGGCAAACATAAAAATCCGATACGCAAACAGAGACAAAAATGTTTTGTCCTGCTCTCCCGTATATATCAGACAAATAAGCTTTCTCACTCTAATAATAATTATTATTTAGTAGCTCATCTATACTCTATTCTCAATCTACGCATTGAATAGAGGCCAATGTCTCAAATTAATGATGTTCAGTATTCAGTATTCTTTATTGCATTTTCATGTTGTACATTCAGATGTTACATTTTTAAAGACACAAACATGAACCCTGCAAGGGCACAGCAATCATAAAATTAAAATAATATTTAAAATAATTAATTGTAGCAAGACATAACATTTAAGTAGCTAATTAAGGATATAGTTATAGTTATACATCATCAAATTTATTAATAATTGAAAATTAAGTGAATTGGATTGAATTTATATTTGTTTATTATGAATGTTTTTTTTTTCTCATTTCTAGCTGACACCAGCACAATCTCGTCACAGCAACCGCGTCTGCTCCTTACTACAACTGTACGATTTTCACGACATTTGGCATTTCCTCTCCTCAACAGCCATGTTCTTTTCCTTCAACATGTACCTGACTATAGACGATAATCTGTCTAGAGTGCCCAGGAATAATATCATGGTATTTTAACGTGATACTTTGTTAATGACCTTGAATGCGTATTGTTAATAATTTTCGTTTGGTGTCTTGAAGAATGTTCTGTGATGCGATTTGAACTAGGTTTGAAACGTTTGCCAATTAACCATTTTCGACGGATTGTTCGTTAACTGATCCGGCATATACGTTACCATAATTTGTAAGCCCATGCTAACATAATTTTCGATAAACCAAATCGAATCAAAATAAATTTATTCAGTTTCACAGACAATAAATAATAGGGGTTAAAGTATGAAATTGCCGATTTTTTCCTCATTATTCATTAGTGTATAATTCCTTTAATACAATAGCTATGTCCATTATTCTTTTTCTATTTTAAACTTCATTACAAGGACATAAATTTATGCATAATATTTTATTCTTATTTTAATTTTTTTTACTAGAAATACATCTTTAAAAACAGCTCGTCCTAAGAGGTGCCCGTCTCCGTTATAAAAATATGAATATCTTTTTACAGGTATAAATTTTCATTTTTTTTCTCTAAGTATCCTATAGTTTAATGTTGTCTAAACATATCCACAAAATAACACAAAGTTAATATTTGTGGTTCCTTAAAAAATGGCAAATATGTTTGTATGGAAAAATGAATTTTCGTTAAATTCTCTATACAAAACGGCAATTTCATACTTAAACCCCTAATATATCCTGTATATGTTTATTGTCTGTGAAGCTGTGTTTTAAGGGGTTACTATTTTTTGTTGCACTGCATTTATATCTGAGGAGAACGGTGATTCTTTGTTCGGCTAGCAATGTATTCAGCTATCCGAGGAAAAAAAATCAAGCCTTTATCTATGTTAACAACCTCATAAAATACAAAAATGTCTTTAAAGTCAGAAACTACTCAAAAAAAACTTTAAAAAATCATAACTCGAAAACTACAAAAAATCGTAAAACATACATAGGGGTGATTCGGGTTTGTCTAGGACTACTGTATTTCTGGGCTTCAGCTGTACACTATTAATTGGGACAGCCTGTATAAATACAACAAAAAATACACATATGATAAGACCATAGTATTAATATAAAAGTGTCGGTGGCGTAGTGCGTAAGGGCGTTGTCTCCCACCCGAGAGACACCGGTTCGATCCCCGCCACGTACCAATGTGATTTATTTTGAATTCATGTACGTTTATTCGACGCTTTTACGTTGAAGGAAAACATCGTGAGGAAACCTGCACACACCTATGAAGAAATTCTTAGGTTGTGTGTGAAGTCGACCAACCCGAACTTGGCCAGCGTGGTTGACTAAGGCCTAATCGCCCCTAATGTGGGGTAGGCTCGAGCCCGAGGTGGGGACATTATATCAGCTGTTGATGATGATGATTTATATGGGATAATTCCCAGTTATTCTCATCACTGACTTTTCCCACTGGTGACGTATGGGAAAAAGCATTTACCTTAAATGGTGACAACTGGGAATATTTTTTTCTTCTTCCAACGTTTCCCATTCATCACCAGTTGGAACAAAGACAGCGGTGAGCACTAGGAATAACTTATTATATGACTTAACACCAGTGAACGCAACATAAAATAAATAAATAAGCCTTTATTGCTGTTTACAGTTTACAATTAAACAGTTTAGAAAAGTATAATTCTTATTCTTATTCTTAAATAAGGGGCTGAGGCCATATCTCAGAGCACTTCGACCCTATGGGATCTTTTGTGCTTCCCCTTTCCTTATCACCCATCCCCGCCAATATCGAAAACATTTTGTATGAGTTTCACGATGTTGGCGGGAATAAGGTCTATAAAGTCCTCTGGTTTAGGGTAAGCTAAACCTAGGACCCTTAGTCGCCTGTTGGCTAGTGCATCGCAGTCACATAGTATGTGCTCCATGCTTTCTTCCTCCTCACCACACATTCTACAGATGGGGTCATCAGCTTTGCCTATTGTGCACAGGTGTCTTCTAGTAGCAAAGTGGCCAGTGAGAGCGCCTATGAGGCAGCGGATTTGGGTTCTGCTGATTCTTCCCATTCTTTTAAGGTAGCCTATGTGTGAGGATCCTAAAAATTTCTTTGAGTGTGTCAGTCGGGGAGTGGACAACCAGTCCCTGAGGTGCCTCTTTTGACAATACTCCTTTAGTGCCATTTTTATGGTACTTCTAGATAATCCTACAAAAGGCTCGGGCCCATTGATGTTTTGAGCCGATCCTTTCCTTGCTAGTTTGTCAGCATTTTCGTTACCTTCAATCCCTACATGTCCCGGTACCCACACTAGTTTGACTAGGTTGTATGAAAAGTATAAACATCAACTATGACGATCGGTATAATCAGCTTGTCCTTCGACAAAGGCCTCCTCTAAGGACTTCCACTTCTCTCTGTCTCTCGCTATCCTCATCCATTCTGCACCAGCTACCCTTTTCAGTTAATCTTCCCAACGTTTCGTTTGGCGCCCTTTACTTCGTTTTCCATTCCTAGGGTACCACACTGATATTATTTTCGTCCACTTATAATTTTTCAGAAGTGCAAATTTCAAAGATTTGATGAAACAATGTTTACCACAAAAACATAAGCACCAAGCACTAACAAATTTCGACAGCGAAAGCAGTGTCTCGGTGGCGTAATGGTCAACGCAGCCGCCCGGATTGCGGAAGATGCGGGTTCGATTCCCGCCTGAGCAAGTCGTTTTTTTTAAATGCATTTTTTCTAGTTATTAAAAATTATTACGCGTTTGTAAACGCAAAAATAAGATTATTCCTTATATCTTTGAATATTCGTAAAAAGCAATTAGTTTTTCTCTTTAGCGATAAAACTGAATATCTGCTGAATTAGTTTCAATTTATCGTCGTCATTATCGGATCATATGTCCAACTAACATACACCACGTTTGCTGGAGTCATTTCACTACATTTCTCACAGTAAAATTCCCTTTTTTACGAATATTCAAAGGTAGTTGATATTTAATTAATCGTTAACATAAATGTGGAGTGACGGCTGCAGGTAAGGACACAATTTACAATGTAACAGTACCTCCCCAACCACCTAACTAATTTATGCATAAAGAAATTTGAAATTTATTTTACAATTTGAAATTTTTGACAACACTAGCGTCTATATTACTATGTTAGTATGGGTACCCGCTTGTTATATTATATACCAAAACTGTATAAACACGCGTTTCTCAGTATCCACCCTATAGTTGTAGGGTGGATAACGGGAAGAGAAAATTTTTCATTTAATATATTAAAAATGTTTGTAAGAAATACAACGATCTCAAGTTTATTTTTTATTATATTTTATTTGCTCTTAAGTTGTTTCCATGATAATATGATGTAAAGAACAATTTATTCACAATCCAACATAGATCTATTCTATCTAAGAAAAAATATGACTTTGCATTGCATAAGACACTTACCCAGATTGACTAGTTATTTTTGATTTTTTTATAAGTACTTGTATTTTATTAATTATTATCTATAAACTTTAGTTCTATTTAACCAATAATTATACTTTTAAAATAAAATAAGTGCCTATCTGTATATTAGTAACAAAGTTAATTAGTTGTCAATGTATAGTTGAACAAATATGGATTTAAGTTTGTTTTTGACAATTATCAACCACATCTGTTATTAATATGGAGCTAAAGAGGCTGACACAAGCTAACTAATGCCACAAATAGATTTTTATAACCTCATGAATTAAAACAAATTTAATATTTCCAAAATCACATAGAACACATTTAATGTTTATTGAACCACTGTTCACTACTTTTAGGTCTGTAGTTTTAACACCCGCATTCACAAACAATACTTGTATAAGTAAATATCAATGCTATGCGAAATAAGGCATTTCTCAGTGCTTGCCATATGGCGAGCCTTTCAATTCACAAATAATGCTCAAATGACTATTTGATAAGTAAACGCATTGCGTTGATTAGACCTCTGTGATTGGTTCGTTTCTGTTGCGTAGTTCACTTCGTTGAATTTACTGACGGTTTAAACCCATCTTTTGACAGGATGTTGTTTTTGACATCTCGACCTGTGCGTAGGGTTGCCAACTTTTTTTTTACAATAACCAAAATTATTTTTAGGTATGAGAAAAAAAATTGAAAAATGAACAGTGACTATTTTAATTTTTAAAATGTCTAAGACATATTTAAAGTGCTTCTCGCACAACTTATCAATTTAGTATTATTTTAAAAAACCCCATAGCCCTCGTCCCATTGATTGCTCAAAACAGTATTTTTTATACTTTATTTTTGTTCAACTGTAAAAAGTATAATGTAGTGAAAAACAGCATAGTTGGCTACCCTACCTGTGCGTTGCGTTATATACCTAACAATATAGGTGTTTTCCTAGTAGACCCGGTGGCTATTGAAAATTTATCTGATTCAGTAGCAATATAATGAAATCAATAGGTGGTACTAGTTCAGCTTACCCTTCGCCTAAATTAGTGTATTATTAAAATGTATTAAAATGCAAAATTTAAGTAGATAAATGAGTTATAATTGATACATAAGTTGGTTTAATATGTAAGCAATTTGACAAATACTCGATGAACAATTTATCTTAGCTTAAATTTTGTTTACAAAACTAAATATTCCTTTGTAAGTATTCACCTTAGAACTTATATTAACTTTATTATGTCTATTACTAAGACTTTAAATACCAAAAATGGATTAAGTGTAGCATAAAAAATGTTGATTCCCATATTCCACCGTGGGGGAATTTGAGCGTATGTCCCCTAATAGTGTCCCCTTATTTTGATTTACGCATTGTCCTGATTTGACGCATTGCAGGGCATAAGTGAGGGTTATCTACGACAGTACTCGCCAGGTTGCAGCACTGTCGTTAGGTCCAGTCCAGTTGGTCCAAGGTTGGTTACTGTCAGATGTGCTTATCTAAATATGTCCTTTTTGGAGCGGGAATTTCACATTTTCTAACTGGTGCCATCTAGTTTTCTAAACATCTTTACTATCCCCACTTCCTTTGGGTGGCACCCTCAAAACACCAAAATGGCGTTGAGTGGCGGGCCCCTCAGCGGGTAGTATGAAAAATTTTATTTAACATGCAGACATATTATATCTGCCTGCCACCTTCGCGATATTAACTGTCAGACATATTATGTCTGACTGCCACCAAACATAATAGGCCTGACAGTCCATGGATATTTGTTCTGCATCTGTCAAACTGGACTATTCCCGTTTACCCACAATTTGTCCACCGCTAGATGACATGAGAAGATAATATGAGAAGCTAGTTGTCGCTCGCGGCTTCACTCGCGTAATTTCGGTTAAATTATAGCATATATGTTATTCTGATGTATGAGCTATTGTAAAATTTCATTAAATTCCGTTCAGTGGTTTTTGCGTGAGAGAGTAGAAACAAACGCACATCAATCCATACAAACATTCACGTCTATACTATTAGTACGATTTTCTCGATGTCCGTCCGCCCCTGTCAAACTAGGGGATATCGGCCCAACTTTGCTTAAAAAGTGTCACTATCGTAGCCCCAGCGGTGGAGTATGGAACTAATCGAAAAATTACACATTGATTGATGGTGCTAAATTGGGAATGATTGAAAGCGAAATTATGCTGTTGTTGACAATGTATTTATTTTTAATAGCCGTACGGATAGCTATTGGAATTGAAAGTTGTCATAAAGATTTTTTTTTGGATTTGGATTGTACGTTTGTTAGTGAATAGTCTATTATTAATACTTTATATCTTATTTATCTGACAAAGTTGACAATAATTTGTCGACCTACACATCAAGCGGTCCCGGTTCGAATCCTGGCACCTTATCGCGCTATTTATAACATTTTAACCAAAACCAAGTCATTATCGTTTTCATACATTTTGACAACAGTTTGACAGCTGTCAAAACGTATGAAAACGATAACAATTTGGTTTTATTGCGATCGGGGGGCTGGTAGGTTAACAGCAGAATTGCAACCAGAATATTCAATTCCAATAATTATTCCATGGGATGTAACTTGCGTAGTTAATGTTTAGTAATAAGGTTGGATTATTTGTGCATTTAAAAAGCCAGTGATAAAAGTGTATTTTATGAGGAATGCACCTGCAAAACTTTTATCATGCCAGCGGGATCCCACTTTTTTGGAGTTTACTCCTTAAGAATCGTTTTGCATATATAAGGGGCCCGGTATGAGAAAAATATGAGGAGTAAAATCTATCGATGAATGACCTCGTTACGTTTTTGAAGGTCAAAGTCATAATTGGTGCGCATCCTATGTCGCGCAACTTTCTGATTGTCAAAACACGGATGACAGCAGGTGCGCCATCTCACCTGTCTCGGAGTAAACTCCAGTCGTGCGTCGGAGCTGACACACACATTTTTTTTTGTAACTTCCGGCCCAGACCGTTACTTTTCTTCGTAGCATTTTATTAGTACTTTTCGTTCATCATTACGTTTAAATCAAATAGTTTGTATTTTAGTGCTTAGTCGCTTGCAACACAACACCTTATGTTGCACCAAACACAGACCAAATTCATTGAGGCCGGTGTAATAAAAAAAAAATAAAAAAAATGGGAATAAAAAAAATTTACACACACATGTAAAGAAACTACCCCTTACCTTAATTTTTTGAAGTGAAACTTCTTTAGCACCGTTGTAATTTGCAAACTTCGAAACAAAAAGCGACACCAAAAAGTTTTTGACGCACAGAGGTTTGTAAATCAACATTTTAACAACCAATTTAAACATCTGTTGCTTCTAAAACTTTTGCTAATTTTCTGAAGTTTAACTTTTGTCGTGTGTGAATTAACTGTCCGTCTTAACTTTTTTCTGCTCTATTCTTATTTAATGGCGTCACGACGCATTAAACGTACGCATTTTGCCAATGTCAAGTGAAAATGTAACTAAAGTAAGAAAAATTGTACGATTGATTGAGGTTGAAAATGGAGTCTCTCAACACGTGTTTTTACGACAAGAACTCGGGAGAAACTTTTGTATTTAGTCAGACAGAGCTGCCAAATCTTATTCAAATAATTCAACCTTAGATGTTTGGTCATAGGAATCTACATGCTATCTATAACGCACTAAATACTCCGTCGCACATTATTGTATTACTGAGTGACCTTGAGAATTAAATAAACCTACGTGGTCATACTTAGAATGATTTTGACTTTTATGTACGTTATTTTTTTAAAGTACCTACTGCTTTTGGATTTTAAATAGAATTATTTAGTAGTATTTAAAAATGGTTTGAAAACTTTTGTCTAGATGTCACAGTTAAGTGGAGTTGGTAATGCTGCCTTCTATTAGCTCCGGGTATGAATCCAGAGTTCTATATTTGACCACGTTGCGTATAAGACAAAATCATATGTTTGAATGTTCTTGGGGTGTGTAAGCAATACTAGTCTGTTGTGTAAATAAAGTATGCTTTTTGTAATATCTTGTTTCATTTCATTACTCCTATCGTGTGATTAATCTAGTGCAGGTGACAGCATATCAGACTACAACACGGGCTGGTAAGATATTATTTTAATTTATTATTTCTTTAATTTCTACTTTATTAATGCTTTGTACCAAAAATACGTGACTCTGGGGGGCAGCATGTAGTTGCTAAAAAAACATCACGAGACGCTCCAATGAACAAATATGCTTTCTATATATCCAGTGTCATGTTGATAGGGAGACCAGTGGATAATGTGGATATATCGATAGAAATATCATATATTCCTAGTTCCGATCGTAGGCAATTCTAAGTACTTATTTTTAAAAAGTGGATTACATTTACGGGGAGAGAAAGTGTATTGGAGCTTAATGGATGACCCCTAATGTCAGCACACTTTGTTTTTTTTATTCTTTTTTTAATTAGGAACTTTTATCATGCAGATATGTCAGTTCCGTCACAGCCTAATCCTTTACATTTTAATACAGTAATACATACATTAAAGGGTCATATTATGTATACATGATTGACAGACACACAGCGACATTCATTGACGACCTAGTTTATTTACGGTTTTACAGAGCATGAAAGCAGCTTTATATGTTGGTTCTGCAAACACTTTGTTGGTGGCGCAATGGGTATTAAAAAATTGGTTGTCTGTAAAGTCGGTTTACTGACGATAGTTGAACGTGACAACGTCTTAAGAAAATACTGATGGAATAGTAGCATTTTTCAAAAGAAAAATTTAATTTCATTTGTTTTGCCGGCCTTACACGAGGTAACGCCGCATGCGTCATGTTTTTTCGTGCGTGCAGCCGGCTCTATCGAATTATAAGACGTTGTCACGTCAAAATACTTTTTACACTATCAATGTGCAAGTCGGTGGTGTCAAGGGTCCATGTCCAATCAGGACGATACACAACCAAGAAAGAACCGTCAATTGGTGATCCCATAGATTTATGATTACTGACGCTTATAGATTGGCCATGCACGACTAGGGAGAAACCAAAAAATGCACCAATATGTGAGTAATGCGCACGAAAAATATTACTGTACGCTTAGTATGAGTTTTGGTAGTTTATGAGCTTGATCAAACGTATCGTGTCTTCTCATACATTGCCCACTGTTTCTGATAGTAGTAGAGGCGCTAGTGGGCAATGTATGAAAAGAGACGATACGTTTGATTGAGCTCGAAAACCTCAGACCAAGAAAACTAACAAACTCATACTAGAGGTACAGCAGTCTGACAGTTGTTGCAGTGGCGTAACTATAGGGTGGCATGGCTGGCAAAATGCCACGGACCCCCGAGGAATAGGGGCCCGGTAGTGTCACTGACATTTTTAAATTTAAAGAACGAAAAATTTCAAACTAGGGCAGGGGGGGGGGGGGTGTATATACAGGGTGTAAAAGACATGAACAGTCAAACGAGAACCATGTATTCTGCTCACCATCATAACATTTTTCTTCCTTTAGACTATACCTGGGAAATTGATAGTTACGATTTTATTGAAGGTCAAAGTCATAATTTTTTTTTTTAAATTTTTTTATTAAAACGTATTCTATACGTTATTTCTTAATTATTGTCCAAAGAAACATTATATTTTTTTTAGTATTACATAACAAAAAATGGCTTCAAAACGTTAGCGTTCAATGTAGCTCACTCGATGCGCAAGGCCACTAACGAACGAGGCCGCCGTCTGCAAAATTATGTGTGCGTTCCCCCAGCAAAATGTTGTCAAAAACAGTCATTTAAATTATGTAGGTAATTAGTTGTCGAGCTTCTGAATTTGTTGCAAACTATCTTCAATTAGTTGCACTTATAGTTTTTTAGTTATTTAACAAAAACATTTTCTGCTGGGGGAACGTTACCGCAGCAAAACATTTTCTTTTTTAATGGGAATATTGAAATAAATATTAGCTATATAATTAGTAGTCTAGGCGGGGTAAATGTTGCGACTTATTTGGTGTTTGTTCTTTCTTCGGCTGCGAAGTTATTCAAGATTCTGCTGGGGTAACGTTTGTGATTTTGCTGGATCTCCAAAACGGTTAAGCGGATTCTTATCATCTTTTGTACATGACTACATAAGAATTTGTTTAATTAGTTGCGCTATAAAAAACACCTTTTTAATGCACCGTTCAAAGGTTATTTAATTAAATACAAAAACACTTCAATAGGTCCTAGCTCTTTGAAATAGAGCTTTAAAGATTTGCTTTAAACTTTATTTTGTAGCTTGTAACTGCCTTCAAATGTTTGTGAAGTTTCATTAGTATCCTGTTAGTAATTAAGAAATTATGATGAAATTAATTTCTCCACATTCACGGTCGCAATGCGCGCGGCGTTTTTTGGCCACTGTTAAACCTGTATGTGGATATATAAACCTAATGTTATATCAACAATCAGTTGCTTAGTTCAGTTTTATACCTGTAAAATTTCAGCGTAGTACATACAATATATAACGAGATAATAAAATAAAAGTCATTAGGAAGGGCAAGATCGCGGTAACCCGACCGTGTTTAGGTGGTGACAAAAAAGCGACCGCGTAGTACATTTAGGCTATCTTCGAAAATATGCAGGATAGTGTTACAAGTTTAGTACAGATGTGTACATAAGTGTTAAAAAAACTAAATGTTTTCATCAATAATTTTTATTGACCGGTAATAATAATTTCGATTAAACGAGTTGATTTCATATTCAATAAATAAATATGAAATTCTTACATTTCTTTACTAGGTACGAGCATGTGGAAATAAATACCTGGTAATAATTAGGTACGCAATTTGAGGTAAAATATTGGCTTTTAAGCAATAAGTATGTAAATTAAGTAATACATTTAGTTTTTAAGTCTTACACATCTCTAATATATGCACTATGCTCTATGTAGGCACAATGTCAGCTAGGTGCCTAACAAAATGTAGGTACTAATAATAATATTGCAACTATTTTTGTAAACACATTATGCAACTTTATAGCACAGTCTATAGAAGTCTTACAGTCGTCCGACGAGTGCGTCTAGACAGGACAATCGTGAGGGGGTTGCGGGACGGGTGGGGCGCAACGGCGCCGCCGAACTGCTTACACTCGTTTGGGAGATGTTGGCCAAGGGTGTCGCTAAAAAAAACATACCAACTGAATTGCGAACCTCCTCCTTTTTGAAGTCGGTTAAAAATATTTAAAAAATGGTTCATACTACATGTACTATAAGAGACTGCATGTCATCATCTAGTTTAGGTAACAATATTAAATTTCATCAGTTTCCAGGCACAGAAGAAAGGTAATTCCAAGAATATTTTATTTTAACTTGCCGTAAATCTGATAAACGCGAAATGGCGGACTTTTGGCGAAAACATTAATCACGCATAATTATTAAGCGTAGGTACTATCTTTTTACAGGGTTTAATTCAATTTGCAATACATGTGTATGTTCGGGCCAAACCTTGCAACTGAACTTTTTCTACATATAATAATATCTTTGAACTTTGATTAAAGAAAAAAAACCTTTTTTGCTTTAATCTAAGCATTTGAATAAAAAAAATCGAATGTTTCTAATTTATGAATTTAACATCTATTTCGAGATTCAATATGGCGGACGCGATTTTTTTAAATTTAATATAAATATCAATATGAGTATCGTTTTCGTGATTTTCAGGGGTCTCAATTCTGAATACAACATTTATTTCGAGATCCAAGATGGCGGATGCGACTTTTTGATATGATATCAATATGGGTATCAATTACGCAATTTTCGGGGGTCCCGATTCCAAACTACTCAAAACAAAATAAGGGCCATCTACATTTTGAATGTTTTTTTAAACCAAGCCTAATGTTTCCTGTTTTTGTGTCTTAAATCTTTTAAAGTGTGTTATTTTATATTAAATTGATAAAGAGATATTAAGTTAAAAAGTTGCGTCCGTCGTCTTAGATCTTGAAAGAGTTGTTGTATTTGAAATCGGGACCCCTGAAAGTAATACTTAACCATGTTTTTCATTAAGTTAAATAGTCGCGTCCGCCATCTTGTATCTCAAAATAAATGTGATGTTCGGAATCGAGGACCCCCATAAACCGCGAAAATGGTACCCATATCGATTTTGTGTTAAACTCGTGTCTGTCATCTTGGATCCCAAAATAGATGTTGTATTCGGAATCGGGAGCCCCGAAAACCATGAAAACGATACCCATATTGACATTCTGAAAAAAATGTCACGTCCGCCATCTTGGATCTTGAAATAGATGCTGTATTTGGAATTGGGACGCCAGAAAACTACGAAAATGATTCCTATATTAAAAAGTCACGTCTGCTGTCTTGGATCTCGTCATTACAAGCGTCTGTCATTTTGCATAACAGATTTACATCAACATAAAAAAAAACAACAAAACTATTTTGTCTTTTTACATTTTATTCCTTATACCCTACATAAATGTTTCACCACACCAACAAGCAAAATCAAATTTAGAATATTGCCCTCAATAGAATTAATCCACGCTAAGTAGGTACACACACACACACACACAGACACATTGATTAATTCTCAAGTACTTGATATATATTTTCAAAAATAGAAAGCGCACGCGCACACGCACTCTACAAGACGAATTACTGACTAAGGTTCAAGTTTATTGTGCTATGCAAATAATGAAGTACCCCTGTGCGCACCCCTCCTGCGTCCCATCCCACTTATAAGGACGTGTTATCGACGATTCTTGGTTTCTGCAATTGTACATATAATAGAGACCTCAGATAGAGACTAATTTATTCTAAGTAGTAAAGTAGCCGAAACCGAAAGATAATAATATGATATGGTAGATAGTTTTATTATTGTTATGTATTTAACAACCATGTACGCGTCTGTACCGAACTTATGAGGTGTATTATACTAAACATTTTAGAAGATAGCCTAAATGTACTACGCGGTCGCTTTTTTGTCACCACCTAAACACGGTCGGGTTACCGCGATCTTGCCCTTCCTAATGACTTTTATTTTATTATCTCGTTATATATTGTATGTACTACGCTGAAATTTTACAGGTATAAAACTGAACTAAGCAACTGATTGTTGATATAACATTAGGTTTATATATCCACATACAGGTTTAACAGTGGCCAAAAAACGCCGCGCGCATTGCGACCGTGAATGTGGAGAAATTAATTTCATCATAATTTCTTAATTACTAACAGGATACTAATGAAACTTCACAAACATTTGAAGGCAGTTACAAGCTACAAAATAAAGTTTAAAGCAAATCTTTAAAGCTCTATTTCAAAGAGCTAGGACCTATTGAAGTGTTTTTGTATTTAATTAAATAACCTTTGAACGGTGCATTAAAAAGGTGTTTTTTATAGCGCAACTAATTAAACAAATTCTTATGTAGTCATGTACAAAAGATGATAAGAATCCGCTTAACCGTTTTGGAGATCCAGCAAAATCACAAACGTTACCCCAGCAGAATCTTGAATAACTTCGCAGCCGAAGAAAGAACAAACACCAAATAAGTCGCAACATTTACCCCGCCTAGACTACTAATTATATAGCTAATATTTATTTTAATATTCCCATTAAAAAAGAAAATGTTTTGCTGCGGTAACGTTCCCCCAGCAGAAAGTGTTTTTGTTAAATAACTAAAAAACTATAAGTGCAACTAATTTAAGATAGTTTGCAACAAATTCAGAAGCTCGGCAACTAATTACCTACATAATTTAAATGACTGTTTTTGACAACATTTTGCTGGGGGAACGCACACAAAATTATCGCGGTTTTGCGAGTTGCGTGCGAGTTGAGCCCTTTACATTGCGGGGTACAAATTGCAATTTTTTTTAACACCAAAAAATAAAAATCATTTCCCACTAATATTTTTTTTGAAATATGTCTTATTTTGATGTATAGAATACATGGTTCTCGTTTGAGTGTTCATGTCTTTTACACCCAGTATATTTGCCACGGGCCCCACATGGTACGCCAATGATTGTCTTTTCTACGCAACTGACAGGTCGAGTTAGGCCGCCTGCGTGTACGTGAAGTGGTCTCGTCTATCTCGCTCTAATATACGAGTAAATTACCCTTTCTCTTTCACATTACCGATCTAGTTTCCTTTATCTATGGGTGACCCTAAGAGTAATCATCTCCTCTCTTTTTATATGGGGTTTTGGCGTGATAGCTAAAACCTTTGACCGATATTTTCATTTGGGAATTTCTTTCTTGATGTCGGCATTTTAATATAGGTGTGCTTTTTAATGCTTCTAATGAGTGCTGGATGAGAAATTTATAGCAACAGACCTCACGATGGCTCATGATGAGGTGGCATAAAATTCTCAGTCATACACATCACAAAACCTTTATTTCAATGATTCTTCATACTTGATCGTCAACACTGATGCTTGTGCATCAAAATAACTCTACTTTCACTGCACAAAATCAACTCGGAAATAATTTCGAATTACAGAAACAAAAAAACCGGGAGTGGTCTCCCTTTGACTTTCTCGTATACCGGAAACGACTTAAAACTTGAAAGAAACCTTATATTTTGATGTCATACATGCATGTTAAATTTTGGTCACCCATCTGAGTAAAGACCGCGTACTTGGTTGCTTAACTTTCGTGATCGACGACTCAAAAGTTGATAGACACCTTATATTTTGATGTTATACATGCATGTTAAATTTGGTTTCAATAAAAGCATACTCGAGTTATCGTAACGCACAGAGACACACACACAGACATAATTCCAAAAACGGGTTTTTTGAACTCAGGGAGGTCCAAAACGTGTAAATTGATATCGGCCGACACTATATCAGTAAACACCTATAATTATTTGCTCCGTAATTAAAATTGCAATTTTGTGGTAAACGTGCAAGTTTAGGCTTGAGTTTGGTGTATTTTTTTAGCCAGTGACCTGTTCTATCTAGTGGTGAAATTGTTTTTTTACTGCACTCAATAACAACTGAGATATAAGTAAAAACGTTTTCTAAATTTTAAATAACCGTCCACAAACCTGACCTACGACAACTCGCGGCCTGCTCACTGCATTGACTCATCGAGCCGCCGCACAGTGGGTCGAAAGCAAGGTTTTAGTGACTTAGGGACCAACTTTGGTTTTTTATTTTTTTCTTAGTGCGGATGGATAGAGCTCGTTAATGTCAATAATAATTGCTCTTAGAAGATTTTTCCTAAACTTGACAGTTTGGGCAGAAAAAAATATTTTGATTTTTTTTGTATGGAGCTGATTAGATAAAGTTAAATTTCTGCTAAGTATCGTTAGATCCCGCTTTTAAACCTTTTGTTCCTTAAACCTTGTCTAGTCTACGATCATTTGATGCTATAAACATGTGCATAAAGTTGCAATTCTCCGAAATAATTAGGTCGAAAAAATGAAAAAATATATTAATATAAAAAGTTTTATTTGTATTTTCTTAAGTTATTTTAAGTTAAATTTAATATGGATTAGTAAAGGACGTAATTATACGCATAATTACTTCACAACTAATAATAATACATTTAAAAGGTTCCTAATTAGCTTTTAAAAATGTGTGAATATTTAATCTCGAAATTTCTAATTGTCCGTTTAATGACTGTAATTAGTTTAACCCTTTCATATTAAAAAAAATGTGTTGTCATTGTTAGCCATTACTGTAATTTTACTGCGGATGATTAGTTAATGAGGGTAGTAGAAAAAAAATCTATTATTGGAAGTATAAAATTACCATATTTATTATATATTAGCTAGTATTCGTTTATTCGTACTACTTAGTAGTAGTACGAATAAACGATCACAATCACGAGATGTTAGTACATCTCGTGATTTTGATCGTCCCTTTGACGCTGTAATGAAGAGTTTAGTGAACAATTTAGATTTATTTATGATTTTAAGAGATCAGCTGAAATCATTATCAGATAGTAAAAAACTTTTCCAATTCCTACAACATAAAATCAATGTGACAGTGCTGAGCTCCACAAAATTTGTATGTAATATTGTTCAAATATAAGTGCAAGTGCGAAGTAGTCGCACATTATCACAGTTTATAAGAAAACATGGTGATTACTTAGAACGTGCAATAATCTGGCCAGAAGGAGTGATACCTGAAGCTGTGAACACTGAACAGGAAGGGGTCGAGATTTGTGATACTGATAATGTTGAAAATTTACCACCATCTACAACAGAAGCTTCGACATCTACATTTATACCTCGAAAAAGGTTCGAAGAATTGGGCTTCAGACAAAAACGAAGACGCGTAGAAGAAATTATAAAAATCTCTTTCGTTATCCCCCGATAGAGAGAAAGCTGCTACAATTGCTAGTTTAAGAAACACCGGAAATGAGGATGTAGGAAAAATAATGAACCATTTGTTAAGTCACCCAGAAGATCTGGAAAAAGTTAAGGAGTGTTTAAGAACAAGTAAAGCGAAAAGTAGTACATATTCACCCGATAAGGCCCTGTCTTTATTAGTTTTACTTAAATTAAGTAGGTGGCAGTATATAAACCTAAGAGAGGCAGCAAATGAAAATGGGTCTGATTTATATTCTTCTTATTATAAAATTAAACAAGCGAAGTCAAGATGATCTTATTATAAAGTTAAACAAGTGAAGTCAAGGTTATCCAGGGAAAGAAGATATAATTATAACTGAAGAAGGAGCTGCTATTAAACTGCAAGCTTTACTCAACTTAACAGTCTCAAGACTTTTAGATGTAATTGCTTTGTATTTAAACTCGGCAACAGATTTTGTGCTTATAAGCAAATGGGGCTTTGATGGATCCTCGGGTCAAAGTTATTACAAACAAAAGAGTGAAACAGAGTTTGATGATTCTTCTATTTTTATGGCCAGTCTAGTTCCTATTAGGCTTCAACAGTGTGATGGAACAATTGTTTGGGAAAACGACCGACCTTCATCGACTTTCTATTGCCATCCGATTATGTTTAAATTTACCAAAAGAAACGCAGTCAACAGTGGCAACTATAAAAGTTGGCATAACAGAAGAAATAGAAAGACTTCAGCCATCAAGAATCAGTCAAGTTAAAGTTAAGCATCAATTGCTCATAACAATGATAGACGGCAAAATAACCTCGTATTTGTCAGACACATCCTCAGCTGTCTGTGATATTTGCAAAGCAAAACCGACAGATATGAACAATCTGGAATCACTTGCTCATAGAGAAAGGAACGAAGAAATGTTTCAGTACGGAATTTCACCTTTACATGCCTGGATAAGATGCATGGAATACTTAATTCACATCGGTAAATATTTCTTACTTCATACTTTATCTTGTTATTTTATACATCCTGTGACATTATTTTTCTAAGTGACATTATTTTTTAATTGCAGCTTAATGTTTGGAGTTTAAAAAATGGAGTTGCAGGGGGGATGACAAAGAAAAAATGTCGCTCAGAAAGAGCGCTATACAGCAGGCATTTAAGAAGGACTGCGGCTTACTTATTGATATAGTAATAAGTTACGTTTCCCTTTATTAGTTTGTTAATTATATATTTGTATTATTATTATGTACCTGTATTCAGTATTAAATCTAATTTAAAAGAACATTTTATAATCTAATTACAGTCATTAAAGGGACAATTAGGCATTTATAGATAAATATTTACACATTTTCAAGCTAATTAGGTATCTTTTAAATGTATTGTTATTGGTTATTAAGTTATTATGCGTATTATTGTGTGCTTGCACTTACTAATCCATATTAAATTTAACTTAAAAGAACTTAAGAAAATAAAAATAAAGCTTTTTATATTAATATATTTTTTCATTTTTTCGACCCAATTATTTCGGAGAATTGCAACTTTATGCACATGTTTATAGCATCAAATGATCGTAGACTAGACAAGGTTTAAGGAACAAAAGGTTTAAAAGCGGGATCTAACGATACTTAGCAGAAATTTAACTTTATCTAATCAGCTCCATACAAAAAAAATCAAAATATTTTTTTCTGCCCAAACTGTCAAGTTTAGGAAAAATCTTCTAAGAGCAATTATTATTGACATTAACGAGCTCTATCCATCCGCACTAAGAAAAAAATAAAAAACCAAAGTTGGTCCCTAAGTCACTAAAATCTTGCTTTCGACCCACTGTGCGCCGCCGCGGCAAGTGAGGCCGCTACAACTGAACCTACTTCATTGTTGCTTTTCTACGATAGCCGGCGAGCAGCTGCTGTGTTTGGCCAGCGGTGAATATGGGGCGTGATATTGTATGCGCGGGATGCCGCAGTACGATTTCCGAGGACAGCGCGTACATGAGGTGCGTTAAATGTAAGCAATCTTATGATTTATTGTGCGCTAATTATAATAACAATGTCTATGCTACGTTCACAATGGAATATAAAAAGACCTGGGTGTGTGTTGAGTGTCGTAGCAAACTACCGAAAGGTGATAACTCGCTAACTCCTGTACGTCAAACTCAACATCAACATTTGCATGACATAAGTATTGCCAATGACGGCCATGAATCTGTGCATGGTATGGTTAGTCCTGATAATGTCACGTTGCGTGCTGGCCAATACAAAAATAAAACCAAAACAACACCTGAAACTTTGCCCGTGTCGGTTGTACGTGAAATAAAACTGTCGCAGGATGAATTTGAGTTAAGGCTTACTACTCAAATTCAAGATATTCTAGCTGAGCAATTCTTTATATTGAAGACTGAATTATGTAATAAATTGGATAATCTGACGGGGAAAATTAATGAGTTAGAGAAGAGGATTGATGCCATGGATGTAACAAAATACGATGCTGTGCAAAACCAACTACCCAACGGTGCCGCTAAAGCTAAGCGCTCTGTATGCCCTGCCCCTGTACTGTCCGGGCCGACCGGTGTCCAGAAGAAGCCCACTGTGATGCAATCCGGCAGGCGCAATGTGAATAAACAAACAATAAGTACCACCACCACCACGCCGTCTTCTGTTAGTACTCCTGGGGCTGGTTCGGCGGCAACGTTGCCTACGGACGCCGTTGCGACCCAGCCGTCACAAGCGGCGGCGAATAGCGTTTGCGATGAGGTACGGGACTCGGAAGGATGGGAGGAGGTGAAGCGAGGTCGCGCGCGCGCTTCGCTTGCTGGAGTGCGTCGGGGCACTGCAGCGCCGGGAACTACGGCACTGCGAGCCTCGGAAAGGTGGAGATATTTACATCTCTTCTATGTCCAAGAAGGCACTACGGTTGAACAGGTACGTGCCCATCTTCAGTCAATCTGTAGTAATGATGCCTGCACAGTAGAAGTGCTGAAGTCGCGAGGGCGATACGCATCATTTAAGCTTGGAGTCCCGTCTAAATGTGCTAAGAGTGTCATGTCCCCCACGAACTGGGCTGAAGATATTTGTGTTAAGCCATGGCGGCAGAACTTTCGTGCCAAAACAAAAAGTGCGGAGTCGTGTTAGTTTAAAATCTATAGATATATGTTATCAAAATGTAAGGGGTTTGAGATCAAAAACTAATATCTTCTACAATAATGTCAGTCAAAACTGTTTTGATTTTATAGCCTTGACTGAGACATTTCTGACTAGTTCTGTGTCCGATGGAGAACTTTTCCCCTCGAACTACGTGTTGGTACGGAGGGATCGTCCAGGCGAACGGGGGTGGGGAGGGGTTCTACTCGCGGTAAAAGATAATTATTCGGTGCGTGAAGTCACAGATTTTGATCCTCTGACATCTGACATGGAATTGGTTTGTGCTATTGTGAGTTGTAAATATTTCAAAGTGTTATGCTGTGTTGTTTACCTACCGCCTAATTATAATGACGACCAATATTTAAATGTTTTGACTAGTCTTGAAAACGTAATTATGACCTATAATGACATGCATGTTTTAGTGGTTGGTGATTTCAATCTTAATTCATGTAGTACTAATGTAAAATTTAATTTGAGTTATTTTGTGACACTTGTGATTTAAAACAGCATAATGATGTGTGCAATAGTCATGGTGGTATGTTGGACCTTGTGCTGAGCAACCTGAATCCAAATCAAATTGAGGTACTAGCCGGCGCTGAGTCGCTAGTACCGGTTGATAAATACCATCCTCCTCTTGAAATCGGTATCAAGTTTTCACGAGGCCACAGGATACCCGTGTGTCCGCTGTCCCCACCTATGGCTGCCTTCAACTCTGAGGCTGAACCTTCTTGGGATTGGCGTAAGGCTAATTATCCAGGTCTGTACGGGGCTGTGGAAGTACTGGATTGGTCAGACGTGCTTGCTGCTACTGACATTAACTCAGCAGTTGTACAATTTTATAATAAATTATACAGTTGTATTAGCCAGTTTGTGCCATTAAGATGTAATCTTTCTAATCACAGCAAATACAGATATCCGAGTTGGTACACAAGTGAAATAATATATTACATAAAATTGAAGTACAAGCATTTGAAACGGTATAAACTTGAAAAAAAGGAATTTAATAGAGAGATGTTTCAATATTATAGGTGGCATGTCAAGGGTCTAATTGACAATGCTTTCAAGCAGCACATGAATTTGACGCAAAAAAATATAATCGAGGACCCAGTACAATTCTGGACTTATGTTAAGGATAGGAGGAGGGACCGGAGACCTGTTGGTTCCTATTCGCACCTTGGTAAAGAAGTGGTTGGCCAGGCCGCGGCTGACGCTTTCGCAGAATATTTCAACTCAGTATTTAATACTGAGATACCTCGTTTGTGTCACACTGAGGCTGCTCGAGCAGGACATAACTGTGCAGATGCCACTATTGTTTCGGTCGGTAAAGTCGATGAGGCGGATTGGAAGCGAGCACTAAGGCGGCTTAAAACGAGATCATCTCCTGGACCCGATAAAATACCCGTATTTTTTGTAAAAGATTGTAGGTCGATCCTCATGACACCGCTGTTATTTCTCTATAACTTAGCCTTAAATAGCTCTAAGTATCCAGAGACTTGGAAATTGTCAAGAGTAACCCCAGTCCCAAAGGGTGACGCAGGGAATAATGTTTCTGGTTTCAGACCAATTGCAGTTCTCTCGGTCTTCGCCAAAATCTTTGAGATCATATTGTGCGGCCACATCGACGCGCAGATTCGTGACTCCCTGCATGACTGCCAACATGGATTTCGGAAAGCTCGATCTATCGTTTCTAATCTCATTGCTCATGTGGATTATGCATATGCTGAAATGGATGCTGGGAGACAGGTAGATACTGCCTATTTTGATTTCAAAAAGGCTTTCGACCTAGTCGACAATGACATCCTACTACAAAAGTTGGCAAAGATGGGGTTCGCACCTAAATTGTTGGAATTTTTCTCCAGCTACCTGCGGGATCGATGTCAGCTCGTGAGAGTCGATGGTTTTGAGTCAAATACCTACCATACAAGATCCGGTGTAAGCCAAGGTAGTACCCTGGGACCACTGCTGTTTCTCCTTTTCATTAACGATTTGCCAAGTTGTGTTGGTTCTTCGAAGTGTCTTCTGTTTGCAGACGATCTTAAGTTGTGTTTAGGATTCGAAACTATGGCCGGCTCTGTAGCTCTTCAAGCGGATATCCACGCTGTAGCTGAATGGAGTAGGTTTAATCGCCTTCCTTTCAATTGTGACAAATGTAAAGTGATTACGCATACACGAAAGCGCAATCCTCTTATCAATGGGTACAGGCTGTATGATGAGCCCTTAGAAAGGGTTAGTGACATTAGAGACCTAGGATTAATAATGGACTCTAAATTGGACTTTCATAAGCATGTTATGACAATTTGCAAAGCTGCAAGCAAAACCTTGGGCTTTGTAATGAGAGTTTCAGCCCAGTTTGACGATCCGAATGTTGGAACGGCACTATACAACGCGTATGTCCGCAGTAAGCTCGAGTTTGGTGCAGTTGTTTGGGATCCGTATGAAGACAAGTATTGTCTTATGGTTGAGAGGGTGCAGAGGAAGTATGCTCGTTGGCTGTACAGGAAAAAATTTGGTTACTATCCATATTTGTACCCATCTCTTTTTGTTCTGGGCATGGTTGATATGGATAGTCTCAAATTCAGAAGAACAGTCCAGCTCTGTAAGTACTATCTGGACATAATACGTGGCAGAGTAGATTGTTCTACAATATTGGGGCAGTTGGCGCTATCGGCACCTAGGCAACTGAGCTGGAACGATGAGGGAACTGTTGCGCCGCGAAGACGCCCGCGACTGCTGCAACGGATTCAGACGCGCACAGCTTACGCCGCACATGCACCTACTACCCGTGCACTAAATTATATTGGAGACATGCTCATCCATGACTATGGCATTGACCTTCTTGCTGACCACTTCGGATTATTAATAAGGAAAGCTTTTGAATATGTGAATAGTAATCAATAGTTATATGAATTCTTTTGTGTAAAATTTATTGACATTTATTTTAATTATTATTTGACATGTATCACTTCTTAAAATTGTATTATTTCTTTTGACTTGGACTGATATCCAAAAGCTGTAATGTACCTGTTATTATTATTATTATTCTTCTGACTGTAATAATTTTGCAAACTGGCGCTTTGGGAAACTGTAAGCCAGTTTGTCCTCGTATGAATGAATAAATAAATAAATAAAATCCGTCAAAATCTCGAGGTCGAATTTTTCGACGATTACAAGACTTCCTCTATACTACACTCCCTTCTCTCCATTCTGGGGAACTCCAGTCCTAAAGAAACAACAAGAGAATAACCAAAATAAAACCACCAAATAGTTTGTTCAATAATAGTATTTATTCATTTCCACGCGCTACAGCACGAACAAACAACTCCACAGCTGACTTCTGCACGACCGACATTTTGTCGAGGAAGCGAACCACAAAATGCCCACCGTAATGGGTAAAGATTAAACAATATAATCTAATAACTCGATTTCGAAGAAACTCTTCAATCTCGCATACTTAAAAACCTGGTTATACCTCGATCAAAACTAAAATGCGAACTCCGTATCGAACTTAACTCAGTTTAAAATCTAATTACACGCGAGTTAAATCCGTAAATGTTGTTTTATTTACAATGTGTAGTGCTCGCGCAAATCTAAGAGAACATTAGTTTAACAGGTTTAAATAAGCTTCACACTAACTTTACCCAACAAAAAAAAAAATAGATACAATTCAATTTTGAACTTTGTTTCAAAAAATTTTAGGTACAAAATCGATTGGAGAAATTCGACAGTAGTTGCAGAAATCTAACTTACTGTAGTCTGCATATTTGAAATTACTACATAGGTACCGGCACATGACAAGTGAAATAATAACTATTTTTCAAGTCAAAGGTTTGTAACTCGACACAAGCACATAATTCCAAATAAAGAAGGAAATTGTGATCTTTGGAACTATGGTGTGGGCGAGTAAACACCCAAATATCGCTGAAAAGTAACAATGATTGCTTGAATTTACACAAGTAATTATTAATTATATTTTTTTAAACAAATATAATACTTGTAGTCTATGTTTAGTCTGATACGAATTACACCCTAACCTTGCAACACAATATTCTATACAACATGTAAATTAAATAAGCAACACCCTGAATACAGGTGGTTAGGGATCGGCTTATGAGATAATTTCAAAAAAATTTTTTGAAAAAAAACTACTTTTTAAAAAAAAAATCGTTCTTACAAAAAAAATATTTATTGAAATAAACTAAGAAGCCGATCCCTAACCACCTGAATTCAGGTTGTTGGTTATTTAATTTACATGTTGTATATTCAAGTGTCCTAAGTTACCTTATAATAACAAATACTTTATTTATACATGTTCATTCATAAATTCGGCCGTGCGCCTTCCCACGCCACCAAAACCCCCCTATATTACAAATACCACTTTGTTATAGCGAAAAATGTTTATTCACTAAATTGATGTCGTCTCCGATAATAACTGGGATATTAAACTGGTCTGCAAAACTAAGTATACACTTTTAGTATTACAACTGAAAGAAAAAAGATTATTTTTGATTTTAAAGTTTATTTTAGCCATTTCAAAAAAAAGATCCTCGACTATGAAGTATTTTTCACAAAATTAAACTCTTTTTCGAGTCCTTTTATTTCAAATGCATATCTTGTATACTTATAAAGTTAATGCAATTTTAAAACGGTGATTCTTAGTTTAGCAGGTCAGTGTATATTTAAAGGTCACCAACAGGAACACAATATAAACCTCGACTATCTTACAGATGTTACTTTAAATTTGGATTACAAAAACGTATTACAATTTTCTGTTGTAAGTAGCAACAATATCCTCGCTATTATCAGAGACAGGACCGCGTTAATAACATACTCTTAGAGGTAGGATACAAAATGTTGAAGAACAGCATTCGATTTGGCATAGGCAGTCTGTATGGAGAGGATTGTGGACCCTAAACTGTTAGATTTACAGCTCATTTTCAAACTTATATCACTTTATAACTCGATACTAAATTACGGTGCAGCACGAAATCCGTAGTCGGTTTTATCAATATTAGTCTATTAATCGAGATCGCGTATTATTGCTAAAGATTACCTATGCTTGCTATAGGCAACGCTAGTTGCGATACGCAACCTTGGTGCGCAATCTTCGCACGCTATCAATCTCTTTCTAACATTGCATTGTTATAACTAACACTACTTGCAATATGTTCAATTTACACTTAATTAAATTTTTACACAAATATACATGACTTACCTACGTACACTCGGGTTTTATTCATCTCTCTACACTAAGCAAACCTGCCTCAAGATAGCCTCTACAAGGCTATTTTTTATATTGATATTTTTTTACCAACCGGAGAGGAGTCTTTATGACATGTATTTGTAAAAAAAAACGTAAATAGATTATAGACTTTTCGACAAAACCTTTATCGGCTATCAAGAATTCTGTAACGAGTTATAAGGTCACATAACATGTTAAAATTAAGAAAGTATGCAATAGATTTCGAGTAAGAATAGTTACACTTTTGTCAATCAATTACAACATTTATTTATTACGAAATAAGAGCTATCAAGAGCATATTTAGCAAACTTAAATCTTACAGAATAGAAAGATCTGGAAAATAAAACGAGAACTTTAAAAATCACGCTACTTGTAATGTAAGTAATTAGCTAAATTTACCTTTATGCCACACCCAGGGTTGCCAGGTGTTCGGTATTTTAGCACTGTGTTCGGTGTTCGGTATGACAAAAATACAGAAGTATGGGAGGTTCGGTATTTTTTTTCAGATTAATTTTTCTCCCTGATAAACGAATTTAGGCCTCGTTATCAGGGCCCATCTAGCCATTTCACCGCTCTCTGGGCAAAAGCACCCCCCCCCCCCCCCCCCCCCCCAGTAATAAAAACCGGAGATTCGATAAATTGAAGCTATTTTCATAAAACCTAGGATAAGCGCGAGTCAAAGGATCAGCAATACGGCAAGTGAGGAGCTTTTTTTTTTGCTCACTGTTCGGTATTTTTTTGGAAAAGACCTGGCAACCCTGGCCACACCTGACCAGAAAGTGGCATTTTCCGTCCACTACGCGCGCGGAATATCCCACTGGTCAGTGAGTGACAATAGTACATTTCCTAACTGGGGCGGTAAAATAAAGAATGTCTCAGATCATGCGACCTGAGGCTTTCTAGTTTACCGCCTGAGGTAAATACACAATTTTGTCACCTCCTAACACAAAATACTCTACTTATTTAACTGACCTCAACTACTATGTGCATATGACAGAGCTCTTATTTCTTAAGCAATAAAGACTAATTTTGTTCGAATTGGGTTTAGAAAACATTGCATACGCTTCTAAATGACTTAGTTATCAACATTAGGGCCACAAACCTATGTCTTGTATTATATTAGTTATAGAGTATTTGGAAGTCCTCATTATTGAAGATAGTCTTTGAAAATATAAAAATTACTGTTTATTTTTAGATTAGAGGAAGCAAGATTTATTTTTCTATTTGGTAGATCAGAGAACAGGCAATGAGGTTGGCGTTCAAAGAAGGGAGTGGTTTGAGACTAAATTAACAAACATGGTAAATTATTTTCCCTGAGTTATAGGTAAATTTACTAATTATCAACTTTCTCTCGTTCTCTATTTTGCCTTTCGTAGGTATATGTGTATTTTCTCTACCAAAAGTGACATAAATGTTTAGACTTTAGACTTTCACTTTCACTATTGGACTTTGTCATACATACGGTTGAACATAAACATTCTCACTTCGTCCAATTTATTGATTCTTTTGGAGTACTTATGGCAGGGTTTGAAGTGATAATTATTAAGATAAATATAGCTTTATAATTATCTTGATAAATTTATTCGAAAATATTTGCCACTTTTTATTTGTCGCGTTCGATGACTGCGTGTATCGGAAATAGAGCGGGGATTCTCCGCGCCGTCGGGTTTTCGTATCTGAACTGTCACTTATTCATTATTTTCTTCAATCATTTGTTTTGTGTGTGGCCGAAACAAAGAAATTGAAGTTGTTTTTTTTAATTCTTAGCGTAACTTGAGTTGTATACAAAAATATAGAATAGATTGTTTCCTCAACATTACGTAATGCCAGTAAATAGGTTTGATAATTATCGGATAATTATCAAGATAATTATCGCGATGATTATCAAAGAGCATATTTATCTTGATAATTTCAAACCCTGCCTTATGGCCCATGTGATACAGATGGGGCTTGATGGTAACCAAATGTTAGCTAATGGATTATGAGAGTGATTACCTATGTTGCCAGGCATAGTAATGGCAGGTGGAAATATTGACCGATTAGAGGCCTATTATAGACCAAAGAAGCGTCGGACACCCACCAGCACGATCAGTGGATGACATGGCATGACACGCCTGGATAAGGATGGCTCAGGATAGGGACAAGCGGCGTGCTCGAAGAGATTCCTATGCTGAGGATGAAGATGACGATGACGATATTTTTAACGTTTTATTAAATTCTAGATTTTGAGGAACTGCATGACAATATGGCTTCTAGAATATTGTTGCCAAAGTCTATAGTAGTGTGGCAACATATGGCACCCATCCCAAATGAAATGGGACAAGGATAGGAAAAAGAAGAGCGTATGTATGTTTCATCAAAAGTGGAATGAAAACCTAACCTCATTGCCTAGTATTTAGAGTTCAAAATGCTATTAACAATAATTTATTGTCCGCGCGTTTTATACAAAGGTGTCAATTCTGGAATTCTAAACTGAAAAATATCGTCATCTCTGTCACAATACTCTTGGCCTGTCATTACCTGCTGCCACAGTATACCAAGAACAGTAGTTTATCTGCGGGCTGACGGCGAGATATTAGCCTACTCTGCGTTGACGCTAGGGCTATGGTAAATGTGCCGGGCGAGAACGAGCGGCGAGAGAATGTGCAATGACATAAAAACGCGCGATCACACCGAGACGGCAAGACCACCTTATGCCCCCATATTTTTATGTCAATGTGTGCATCACAGTACGTGCGTACACGGCGCCGAGTACGCACGCACACATTATAATGGATAGCGGTCAGTTTGTATGAAGACGTATTACTGTTCTTGGTATACTGTGCTACTACCTTCTGGATGTATCAGAACGACCAGAATCGACACCAAATTATTTATTAACGACATTTTTAAGACGATTAAGTTGTTTTTACAAAAAGGTGCTCTTTTTTTCTGTTTACGTTATTTACACTGTGCTTGGCCCGCGTTAGTGATACTAAGTACGGTAATTTGAAAACTTTGTGTAATGGTTGCATTTTGGCTGTTGTCTTAGAACAAAATAACTTCGAGATAAAATCAAGTTTGAAAGAAACTTTGTATGACAGAAGTTTTGATCACTGATACTGTATTTGACTTTGACCGAAACCTTATTTGATATTGACAGACACTTGAAAAAAAAAAAGAAATGTTCAACACTAATTCGACTTTGACAGAATCCTTTAGCGATAACATCGTAATCGACTTTTACAGAAATTTTGATGACATTGACCGAAACTTGATAAGCCTGACCCTATTTGTATTTGTTATTGACGGGATTTTTCAATGACTCGCACTGACTTTGGACAAAGTATCCATGACAAAAATTTACTGTCACTGCCACAGATTTAATAATACAAGGAGATAGGCCAAGCCGGCGTTTAACTTGTGACAAGTGTATACATTTCCGCCACTTCGCCTTCCGATAAAGTCAAGTGAATACGTAACTCAGCGATTCGACCGATCTCCTTTGCGGCTGTGCTTAACTTTCATCGCTTCGCAGTCCTTAAGACGCGCGCAATGAATAGTGTATATTACGGCATGCTCAACTAGAACCATGTTATGTAGTACGGCCGCTGATCGCGACACTCGGTCTTCCTATAAACTCGGCGATTCGACCGATCTCCTTAGATTGATATATCTGTGGTCACTGCCATAGCAATTCACTTTAACATTAAGCCGCAATTTAGTATCACTGCCACGCTGCATACGTAGGTAGACGATCTAATTCTAAATCAGCTATATTTTCGAATACTGCTTACAAAAATATAGTATATTTAAATGCAATTTGTTAATTACACTCCCTACATATGGCAACATAAACGTGAGTAACATATACATTACCAACGAGGGTCGTGTCATATAATATTTTTTACAATAAAAATGATCTGGCAACACAAGTGTCATTTTGGGTGACCCCATTTTGTATGGTGCAACAATGACCCCTTTGGCTAAATTCTATAAACTGTAAAGATAGACGATAATTTGACCAATGAAATATGATATTATATAACGCGACCCTTTAGCACAAACTAAAACCTGTTTTAGAATAATACCATAAAGTCCTTTTTACAAAATCACTTTGCAATAGTAAAATGTCCAGACTCCAGACCTATACAGGGTGCAGTCAGAAATACTAACAGAAAATGGTATAAAAATCTCCTTAGAAAAAAAAGACACGGTAGTTTGACCATCATTAGTCACCATCATGAAAATCTGTCACCAAACGATTCTCGCCAAGCACTGCATCAAAACAAAATGAGTATTTATTTACTTATTTATTAGGTAACACACAGACATTAATTATTTTTTTAGTACCGTAGATAGTAATTACATAAAATAAAATATAATATAAATTAATCGTATATAATTCGCACCCCCAGAACGAAAGTGACTCAACTCAAAATTTTGGTGAATTGAGTTAAAAACACGAGCTGACTCACAAAAATCTGATCTATCGGCTAGTCAATGTATTGTTTTAAGCTAACGTGGTCACTATCATTTGAATTGATATTTCGGCGCAGTTACATGCGCCATGATCACGAATGAACTGTTCATCCGTGATCATGGCGCATGTAACTGCGCCGAAATATCGGATTACTCAAAAATCAAAGGTACGTGGTTCAAATCCCGTTTTCTTTCATTCAAATATCGGCTAGTCTTTCAAAAACTGACGAATTCGTGCTAGAACAGGATAAACAGACAAATTGTGACTATTTATTACCCGCGCGTCCCATCCCTTCCCCCGGAACAACAGTGCCCGATTCAGAGTTTCGTCTGCGGCGGGACCTTATTTTGTTATTAAAAATGACCTAAGGCTCAGTGCATCGTTATTTTACACAAAAGTAAGTTATACATTTAAATAAAAACCTAATCTTAAAATGACCAATGATTGTATCAGGACAGTTTTAAACTATAAGTGAAGCTAATAGTACTGACCTAAGTCTACTTCGGCCATTATTGTACTATATAAATATGAAGTTATGTGTAATGACTTAAGTCTAGTTCGGGTCATTTTATTTATTTCATCATTACCATTTTATTACAAGTTTTAAAAATGAAACTGACCTATTTCTAAATAAGGCATTTATATTTAAATTATTATAGTACTAAAATGGCATGCTTTAGGATGTTATCATTTATTAATTATTTTATAACCGAATAAACAATTTTTTAAAGCATATTTTGGCTTATAACAGTTAAAGATAGTCCTAAAAATATACCGAGATTTAAAATGTATAGATTGCTTTTAATTTTTAAAAGTTATGGCATGTTTTGTTGTAAACTCTCCAAAATACAAACACATTTTTGCCATTTCCCACAAAACATGAATTTTGAATTGAGTCACTTTCGATCGGGGGGTGCGAATTATGTTACACAATTTGATGAAAAAAAGCCCGCTGACAAAAGCCCCTCGTCTGCGCAGGCCTTTAAACTTATTGTATTCCATGTCTGTTGTGTTACGCAATAAAGATCTCTTTTTCTATTGCTCTCACGCTAAAGTCTTGCAAGTGTTGCCAATATTGTAAATTGTACTAATCTTTTGAGTGGTTTAAATAACTTAACGTAAAGTAGACAAATAAAAAAACAATAACTTTTTTTCTAAATGATTTATTTCGGTTGTGGTATCAAAAAACAGTAACAATGAGAGTAATTCTGCCATTTAACCTTCCCTGCACTACGTGACCAAAAGATACGTCCCGTACTAGGTGGGGTTTGACATACCCCAAAATATAAAAACAAAATATAAAAATAAAATATAAAAATGACAAAAATTGCAGATTATCTATTTTTTAGAGGAAATGAAGTATTTAATAATGATAAATACACAGTAATAATTAAGTAAAAGTAAAATTTTGATATGAAAGTATGTAAATAGACATAACAACCAACAATTGGTTGCGTATGCGTTCATTATTACACATTTCATTTTGAGACATGAATCACATAAATTATTAGCAATGAGTTTTGCTCCATTTAAAATGCTTGAGACATAAAAATTTAATTAAAAACCTTGAAGTATAAACCAGGAATTTCTATGAAAGGGTTGTGTGATCCCACGAGCGCTTTAGGGTCCTACTGCTCTCTTGGTGGTGACCTCCGGACTGACTTACGCCTGTATTCACAAACAATACTTGACTTAGTAAAAAACAATGCTATGCAAAATAAGGCATTTCTCAGTGCGTGCCATATGGCCAGGATTTTGAGGTCTCATAGTGCGCGTGGACGCACAGGGTCGTGAGAAACTATTCATATGCAATACTTAAGTGGGGATCGGAACTATGCGTACTTTAAAATGAACGCACAGCTTAGGTAGCTAGCTAGCTATATTACGCAACGCTAAGGTCGAGATGTCAAAAGCAACGTCCAGATGTAAAAACTTTAAAGTTTGAAGTAATAAAACGTCAGCACATTCAACAATGTGAACTAGACAACAGAAACTAACCAATCACAGAGCTCTATTCAATGCAATGCGTTTACTTATCCAATAGTCGAGAAACTTCATAGTAATGTTTGTGAATACGGGTGTTAGCAACATGGACTGATCGGAGCAGCAACATTGTAATTTCAGCTCCTGAGAATTTCAAGTTTGGCGCTCTCACAGTTTTAAAATTATAGCGTTTTTCGTCGGACTGGGGTATGTCACACCCCACCTGGCACAGGGAGGGTTAAATACAAGTCTGATTTGTCTCATATTTGGGATCAGTCTGTACTATTACTTTTTGGCCTTATTATTTAGAGTGTAAATCTGTCCTTTTGTTTTTTTGGTAAACTGAAGGATTTGTGACCATATGTTATACGTTTTATTCCCGTTTAACCCACCAAATGCAAGCCATACGATGCAGGTAGAATCTAGCATCACCCTATATCCTACAAAGGGTGTCGTAGAAGGCGACTAATGGTCAGTCAAAATCAGCAAAGGTGTTCATCACCTTATACTCCGTCCACTAATCCACATTGGGCAAGCGTGGTGTACTACTGCCTAAACCTCCTTTGATGACAAGGAGAGGTCTAGTGTCCGAATTATAAAGGATGTTCTGATGATGATGAAATTTAGTGTGTAGTCTCATAATTAAAAGTACTTTCTGACTGCACTCAAGCAAATAAAAAAAAAAACATATTCAAATAAATCATTATCGTTAAGAGCGCGACTGTACAAACTTAGAAAATTAACAAATATTATGGGACACATTAATAATAATACTAAACTTTGTGTGATGTATTCTCCATCGTTTTAGGGACGATTATTAATAATAATAAAAGATAAAATAATCATCATAATAAATAATAATACAACGTAACATTTTTACAGCATGTACAGTGGGACACACAAGTTTTAGACACAAATTTAATGAGATTCTTTTGCGTCGACTGTACATATTATTAACTTTACTTAATTTAATAATAATAATAACAAAACGAGAGCCTCCGCGTGACAGCACACTAGATATACATTTTCAAGCATTTTATGAAGATTTTTTTTATAAATATCACGCACCTGTAAGCACTTCTTTGTTATTAATAATAGTCGCGTTATTCATAGAATTTGATAGGTATATTTGTTTATTAAATTTAAATTTTAATATTACAATGTTTAGAAGAAAAACAGCTGATTTGGAAACCAATACAATATTATATAAAATAATTGTTTGAACATAACAAGTGTTATAATTACTATTATCAAATAACAAAAACTGTTTTTTTGTCATAATAATAATAAAAAACAACATTTTTTAATACTGCGAAAAGCAAACAAATCATAACATAATACGGGAACTGAAACCAGAAGTTTGCTTTACTTAGCTAACTATACGAATACACAAAGCTCAGCTAAGCGGGCGCTTAAAGCTCACGTCATCTCATCCGCTATTTTAAGCGAGGTAACATGAACTTTAGTTTTTAACGGCGTAAGTTCAATTCCCGTTTCCAATTTTATTACAAGTAAAAAAAAAGAGGGTAGTTTGAAAAAAAAAAAAAGAATATTGCCTGCTAAATTTTACCACAAAACCTCTACAATAAGGTTGGGATTAGAATGTCAATTTGGGTATATCAGTATATGCTAGCTCTGTCGCGCGGTTTTGCCCGCGTGCTTCCCGTGTCAACCGTTGTTGCTGTTCTGTGATTTTTGTTCGAACAATGCCGCCATATCCTTAATGTTATAAGAGGGCGACATTTTCTCTTTTTTACTGTAAAAAAAAAATAGAACTTATTAGTATTCAATAAAGTTATAGATCGGGCCGGTACCACGGCTTTTGATTAGATAGATAGATAGATAAAACGTTTATTTGTACCAAATAACACATTATCAGATTAGGATATCTGGCAAAAAAATATATATTTTTGTATGGACTATGAAAACTGTAATATATACCTTATTTCATAGTTAAGTTGCAATTTCATTTTACGTGATACTATATGACGTGGTACATAAATTAATATTAATAAAGTGTAATTAGTTCTATAACATATTTGCTCGTAAAGGGTGTCTTATTTCACCAAGTTCAATATCGTATTGTATGTCATTCATTACGTACTAGTGCATTATTGTAAAGTAAAACGCACGGTTTATCAAGAAGCTCCGTCTAAAAACGAACGGTACTTTTTTAAAAATCTTACCAAAGAGTTTTTATGTCAGTGGTCAACATCTTATGAATTAAATTAACTTTGGGAGATAAAATATTAAAAAAAAACATTTAATACTTTAATTTAATTAATTTTGACAATAAATTACAACCTCTGTAACAAAAACACAAAAATATTGATTTACTTTATAAGTAATACTGGCTGTTTTTTTGTGCCTTTGCCTAAAAAAAAGCGCTGTTGCGCGCGCATCGCAATTTGTGAACAAGTGAAAAATTATTCCGCGCGCTTTTCTTTTCGCTGTATTGTTTTTAATTGAAATTGTCGTCAAGTATTGATAAATTTACTAATTATTTCCTCGCAAACATGTTATTAAACGTCGTATGACATACGTGCGCTTTGATAATTACAGCCTCTGCTTTCTTGTAGCCCTCGCCTACGGCTCAGGCTAGCAATATCGCCTCGGCTGCAATTTTAAACTTACCGCACTTATATCATAATGTACTATTATGCACCCTCTTGTGTTGTAACTTTCGAAAATACAACATGTACCACGAAACAATAATGGGAACTTCTTTTAATAGTCTTTCCCAACGAGTCACACGAAGTTTTATTTAAAACCCCAATTATAAAAAAGTATAAAAATTATACCTAAACTAACCTACGAAGTCGGTGGCGTAGTGCGTGAGAGCGTCGTCTCCCGGGAGGCACTGGTTCGATCCCCGCCACGTACCAATGTGTTTTACAATTTTGAATTCATATGTACGTTTCATAGACGCTTTTACGGTGAAGGAAAACATCGTGAGGAAACCTGCACACACCTATGAAGAAATTCTTAGGTTGTGTGTGAAGTCGACCAACCCGCACTTGGCCAGCGTGGTTGACTAAGGCCTAATCGCTCCTAATGTGGGGTAGGCTCGAGCCCGAGGTGGGGATATTATATGAGCTGTTGATGATAACCTACTAAAGATAATAATAACTATGTATGATACATACATACCAAAACACTAATATTTATACAAAAAAGCATTCATAGTTAGAAGCATACATATCAACTTTTTAGAATGAAACTTTTCGCTACATATTTAATTAAAAAAGGCGTGTTACAATTGACATGCTAACGACTGTGTTATTTTAATAAAGATTAATAATGTACAAAGCATTAAACAAAGTAAATAATGGCACTATGATATCTGATAGGGATTAATTTAAATCTTATAGAATATTCTCATCGATATTACAATACAATACGGATTCAGTCTGTAAAACCTCAAAAATTATTTTATATAAATAACATAATAAAAGAAATAGTATAATACTAGAAAAATGCACTGAAAAAAATCGACTTGCCTCAGGCGGGACTCGAACCCGCACCGTTTACGCGTTTGTAAACGCAAAAATAAAATTATTCCATAATGTAAGGTAGTTTCATCTTAGCTGGGCGTCAAATATTTGCAAAAATATTTCGTTCGGGTCTTGGAAGCGCAAATTTCAAAGATTTGATGAAACGATGTTTACCATAAAAACATAAGCACCAAGCACTGACAAATTTCGACAGCGAAAAGCAGTGCCTCGGTGGCGAAATTGGTCAACGCTTCCACCCGGATTGTGGAAGGTGCGGGTTCGAGTCCCGCCTGAGGCAAGTCGATTTTTTTCAGTGCATTTTTCTAGTATTATATTTACGCGTTTGTAAACGCAAAAATAAAACTATTCCAGAAATAGTATAATTAATAATAATATATAGATAAGAATGAAATAGAGAATGCCGTTGTTCATATCAAATCAGGAAATTAAAATGAAATTAAGGAGAGAATTAAGGTTTCGGATGAGTGACTTGATGATTTTAAAAACAATGTCACTATCTAGAAAAAATACACTGAATAAAACCGACCAGGCGGGAATCGAACCCAGCATCTTCCACAATCCGGGCGGCTGCGTTAACCGACCTCAAAAAAACATTTAGATTTTTATAAACAGAATTTTTATTTCTCCGTTTTAGTATTGAAGGCGTTTTTTTTTTAATTTAAAAATAATTAGATTTCTTGCTTTTTAGTGCTTTAAAAATAATTTTGGAATTTTTCATACATTTTGTTTTTGTGACCAAACTATTTGTCTGGAGAAATCAATTTTAATTTTGATATCGCCATAGTATTTATATGACTATGTTAGCATGGGTAGATGCCCGCTGCATACCACATGTACCAAACATCCGGTATATTTTCACAATTTTACAAATTTCACACAAGTGAAAATATTACGATATCATCGATGTCAATTAAATAGGCATTAATAAAACGTTGTGATTTGAATAGGTCTACGGATACCATACAAGAACTTTAAAGAAATGACTACAGCATTTTTTATTTCATTAATTAGCTGTACATGAAAAAAAACCACTCACCTTTCATACTCGTTGCGTCCGGCGCTTTCTCTTCTACTACACTCTCCGTCTGCAGAAAACTCTACACACTTCTCAGGAGTAGAAGGAGAGTTAATGGTATCTAAATTATTAGCACTCTTAGCTAAAGAGAATCTCATTCTCTGTCCTAAATCTACCGTGTTTCTCCTCTCGAACTTCGGCGTATCTTCTTTTAACCTCTCACAGTTCTCTATTTTCTCCTGGTCCTTCTTAATCTTAATCCTAGTCAGCTGTTCAGGATTACTCCTAAAGGACTGCGAACTGTATTTCTCTCTTAAGAAATTCCTTCTCTCCTCTTTATACTTCTCTATTCTTTCTCTACTCAACTTCTTTTCTGTGTCAAAACTTATTAAGCTTTTTATATCAGCGGGCTTGTCAAATCTTTGTATTAAAGATATTTTATTTTCCGTGGTGGGAGTAACGCTTTCCGTTTTGGCGTTTTCTTCGATATTAAGATTTAAATCAGGTAACAATTTAATAGGTTTGCTAGCTTCCTTAACTTCTAAACTCTTCCGTCTGTCAACATAACTTTTATCCGAACCAAATTCTTTTATAAACGCATTTTCGTCCAAGGAGCGTGCGTTGCAGGAATTTTTAGAGAGCTTGTAAGTCTTTGGCGAAACAGGCGGGGGCAGTTTTATTGTAAGATCTTTCTTCCTCACTTCTACGTTAATTTTCTTATCGTCATCCTTTCGTTCGAGACTGGGATACTTGATCTCGGCTTTAAATTTCTCAAACGTGAAAGGTCCTTTCACCTCCGTGGGACTTTCGAACCTATTAGCCAATTCCCTAACGTTCAAATTTGATACTTTGATTATATTGCCGTTTTCCTTTTCCAAGGTACCGTTCGGTTCATTATTATCAACAGTCACTTCTACATCTTTATCACAGATTTTTAGAGTATCAACGTTAATGTTTTCAAACTCCTTAGCTTCGAAGCCAACGTTCTCATAATGCCGTTCTTTCTCCGGCGACTCTAGGATCATGGCATTGACTTCTTCTATGCTCTTCTTGAAAAACTTCACTTGGCTGTACACGTCTGCGCCTTCGACTACGTCCGTTGGAGTTTCTAGTATAATTAAGTCTTCAAAGTCTTCAGGTTGGCAGGCCTGCTGCGTCGGTAGACTAGCATCCGTTTCCGGTACACTCGCATCTTCTACGATGGACAAGTTTTTCTCTAAATCAATGTCTTCGTAGACCGAGTCTCGGTCATTCGTAGGTGTGTCCATATTGTCTATTAGTTCATAATCAGGAGTTTTCGTTTTGGTAGGTGAACGGAATGTTATACTAATGGTAGATTTAAGCGGGCTCTTTAACGGACTGCCCGGAGAACTTTTAGAAGAAGAAGACTGTAGATTTATATAATTAGGCCTATTGAAATTGTAAGTCTCATAATCGTCGTGTTTAGTCAAACTAGCGTTGGAATAACTCGACGAGCTTTCGTGAGATGACGTCATCACGCGCATCACGTCACAGTTTTCGTATTGCCTTTTCTTGTCTGATTCGGAGTTCGATGACGTCGAAACTGCCGACAGTCGATTGAGGTTTTGGTAGCTAATGTCAGTCGAATGTATGGGACTCGCTTCCAAACTGTCTTTGTGTGTTGTATCGTTGTAGTCGGCTGCTTTCAGCTCGCATTTGAGGCATTTTTCTTCGTCACAATTGTCGCAGTTGCTTTCAATTTTGATTGTGTGTTTATTGACGTCGCTAACTTCAGAATCGCTTTCAAGAGGATCGTAGACCGGGGTTATAGGCGTTAGAGGACTAGAATTGATAGTGCTGGCTGTTAGATTGCTTATTGAAGAGTTGTCTATAGGCCAGTCTATTTTAATGAGGGTGGAATGTCCATCTTTTCCGTGCCAGCTGAGACGGGTCTTGTCGTCTAGATTAAGTGGATGATGCAATCCGCTGTATCGAGAGGAGTTTTTGGCTTTCCTTGGCGAGTTACGTTCCCTGTAATGTTAGTTTTGTTAGGTTTGACTGTTGTTTGTATTGAAGTTTTTACGTCTATCTTGGCGTTGGATTTGGTAAAGCTATCGCTGTATTTTTTATTAATTATACATGATTTTAGATTACCTAACTCGTTTAGTGCAAAATAAAAGGCATATTTTAGAGACTGCAAAGTTTTTTTCTTGATTAGATTGACTTTCATCAGAGCTGGTGTCAAGTCAATGTCGAAGATGAAAGCTTAGTTCTTGCTGAAATCCTCAAAAGAGTAAAGAACTAAAGTGCTATCTTAGCACTAAGAAGCAGAATGACAATTATGGTTACTGGACGCAGACATGGTATTGTGTCTGGTGTGTATTGAAACACGGATCTTTATATGATAACCATAATTATATGGAGTATGTTAAATTACTTTTTCATTTTCCATTATCATTTAGAGTTCTCTTACAGAATTGTATTTTAAATAATTCTTTATATTCTGTTCAAATTTTCTTTCGCATTTTCTAAATGAGCCGAGCTATATTAGATGCTTATCCTCATTGCTTTCAGATTGTGGTGAAATTAATAAATACAATATAGATCAACTATTTAATTTACAAGATGAAATAAAATCTACATTCAAATTATTACTTTTTACTATAGTAGTACCAAGCGCTAATTCCTAAGTTGAACCGTTCGATCTATTCTATGAATTCAATATTCAATAGTAATAAAAACTACAACACAAACTACACGCCTATTATTAAAAAAAGTACAATGAACAACACATGACACATGACATTTATAAAACCAAGTCAGAAGGGATTGTATAGTCAATAGCGATTCGCTGATTAAGGACGTTGTGAATAAAAACGTAAATAAAACAACTTTTACGGATTTAAATCGCGTGTAATTAGATTTTACATGTTGTTATTATTGCCCGACGTTTCGTAACACTTTGCGGCGTTCGTGGTCACGGGATGACTAAAGATGTAGGTTGTCATATTTTATGAAAAAGTTAAATCTACCGTCACTTTAATTATTAATTTGGAGTGTTCCGTTTTACGCAAACGGAGCTCACTGTGTCATTAGGTCTTGCTGTGTGGTGGTTTGCTTGAGATTTAATAATTTTAAAAGTCAAGCAAACATCCCAAGGATGTTGCGCGAGGCTATTGAAATAAAGAAACACCCAAATTTCAATAGAGAACTTGGTTGGGCCGTACATTGGCTATTGACTTTACTATCCTTTCAAGACTGTGTTAGAATGAAAATGATATTGCGTGTTCACGTGAGAATCATATATATTTAAATCACATCATTAGTTTAGTACTTTTGCATCTTACTTTCTGCGTTGCCTAAATCTCGTTTATGGAATGGTGCCGGTAACATATAATAATATATGTTAATCTGTAAAGTTCAGGTATTTTATACAAAACCTAGGCAATGTGTTAAAATATACAATGTAATACATACATCATTTATAAAATATTAGTTTAAAAGTTGGCAACGCATTGTCTGTGGCAACCCTTTTTTTTAGAGATTATCTCTCTGATTGTAACTATTACGTGCATCGTGTCGTGAATAAAACCAAATTAGTAAAAGTCTCATATTTTATATAACAAATAATAATAATATATTTCCACGCTCACACCAATTATTTAGCCCAAAGTAAGTGTCATTAAGAACTTGTGTTATGGATACTAGATAATGGACATTTTTAATACACATAATATTTATAGATATTTTTATAAATAAACTTAAATAAATATATAAACAACCATGACTCGTCAACAAATACTTGTGTTCATCACAAAAATATTTGCCGCTACCAGGACTCGAACCCGGACCGCTTGATGTGTAGGCAGCTATACTGACCACTCCACCAAGACGGCGTCATATAAATATAACAAGATTACAACACAATGCATAAAATACCTGACGTGTGCAGGCAATGTATGAAATATTATTGTCCATTACATACTTTACCTAGATAATGGACACAATTCTATTGTAAACAGTACCAGCTGGTCTTCCGGTAATGTGTAAAGTAAGATGTAGGTTCTATAAAACATTAAAAAAAAACAATGCACTCCGCCTGTTCATTAAAAAATAACCCTAAACTATCCATTACTCAATCATGTACATTAGACTCTCCCAAAAACTTCCCCACTTTCGTCTTTTACACACATTACCGGCTGCACATTCGGCATTATATAGAATACCTAGGCAAAGTTTAAAATAAACAATAAATCATACGTTTTTAAACCCCGACGCAAAAAGAAGGGTATTATAATAAGTGTGAATTGTCTTGTGTACTTATTTGTCTGTGGCATTGTAGCTCCTAAAGGAATGGACAAATTTTGATGCAGTTTTGTTTAAAAGCTGGCGTGATCGAGATGGTTCTAAGCTATAAATTTATGTCGGGAGTTACATAAAATTTTCAATTTTGTAGTTTTATTAGGTATTTATTCTACACGTTTTAGGTATTCTATGCATTGGCCTAGGTATTATATAGAATACCGTATTATACGGATTACCGGTGACATATATATTAAGTAGGCTTTGGCTCTAAAACCAATAAAGCTTCACCGTGTATAGTTTTTTTACACAGCGGCTTATTTTTGATGTGATTTAAATATACAACAAAATGTTATTAGAAAAATCAATCCATTAAATATCAAACAGGAAACGTTTGTTTTACAAGAAAAAGAAAGAAAAATTGACTTCGATTATCCCGAGGAAATTTTGTTCTTCAATAGAAAAGTAACCTTTTTGCTGTTGGATTTAAGGATATTTTTAAATATCCTATACGACAAATACGTTTCCAGTATATTGACAGTGTTAATTTGTAGAAGTTAAATAATGATTGGCATTTATCCCTCACCTCATCTTCACCGCGCTGAGCGTAGTCTGAAAGTCGGAGAGAGACGCCATAGGACTATCTCTGTCTTTGCACAACCTGAAATTAACATTAAACATTACTAAACAGTAGTGTATTAAATAGCTAGCCTCTTACTCAGTGATTAGGGAGGAGAGAGGGTCGAGCAGAATCTCACAAGTCTCACGTCGAGGTTTCGGCAAATACCACTTAATTTATTTCCGTCAAAAACAGTGTAATATTGCGATGGTTGAGAAATTATTTTCGATATTCAATTAAAGTTAAAAATGTTCCTGAGTATAAAATATGGGAAATCCGCAAATATACTAAAAATCTTTTCAATATTTTAAATCAAATAGCTTAAGCGAGCGGAGGCATTTTTGAATCAAATGTTCCTGTTTATCTTCGCGCGTCGATCTGTGCTAGTTGGCCGAGACTCATCTCTTAGGTAGCTCACCCAGTGCTCAGAGTCCGGAAAACTCGCCGTTGATGAACTATCTGTGCTAGTTGACTGAGTCTCACCTCTTGGGCAGCTCAGCTACTGGTCAGAGTCTGGGAGACTCGCCGTCGATGAACTATCTGTGCTAGTCAGCTGAGTCTCACCTATGGGCAGCTCACCCAGTGGTCAGAGTCCGGGAGACGCACCGTTGATGAACTATCTGCGCTAGTTGGCCGAGTCTCACCTCTTGGGCAGCTCAGCTAGTTGTCAGAATCCGGGAGACTCGCCGTAGATGAACTATCTGCGTTAGTTGGCTGAGTCTCGCCAATGGGCAGCTCACCCAGTGGTCAGAGTCCGGGAGACTCACCGTTGATGAACTATCTGCGCTAGTTGGCTAAATCTCACCTCTTGGGCAGCTCAGCTAGTTGTCAGAATCCGGGAGACTCGCCAATGGGCAGCTCACCCAGTGGTCAGAGTCCGGGAGACTCACCGTTGATGAACTATCTGCGCTAGTTGGCTGAGTCTCGCCAATGGGCAGCTCACCCAGTGGTCAGAGTCCGGGAGACTCACCGTTGATGAACAATCTGCGCTAGTTGGCTAAATCTCACCTCTTGGGCAGCTCAGCTAGTTGTCAGAATCCGGGAGACTCGCCGTAGATGAACTATCTGCGCTAGTTGGCTGAGTCTCGCCAATGGGCAGCTCACCCAGTGGTCAGAGTCCGGGAGACTCACCGTTGATGAACTATCTGCGCTAGTTGACTGAGTCTCGCCAATGGGCAGCTCACCCAGTGGTCAGAGTCCGGGAGACTCACCGTTGATGAACAATCTGCGCTAGTTGCCTAAATCTCACCTCTTGGGCAGCTCAGCTAGTTGTCAGAATCCGGGAGACTCGCCGTAGATGAACTATCTGCGCTAGTTGGCTGAGTCTCGCCAATGGGCAGCTCACCCAGTGGTCAGAGTCCGGGATACTCACCGTTGATGAACAATCTGCGCTAGTTGGCTAAATCTCACCTCTTGGGCAGCTCAGCTAGTTGTCAGAATCCGGGAGACTCGCCGTAGATGAACTATCTGCGCTAGTTGGCTGAGTCTCGCCAATGGGCAGCTCACCCAGTGGTCAGAGTCCGGGAGACTCACCGTTGATGAACTATCTGCGCTAGTTGGCTAAATCTCACCTCTTGGGCAGCTCAGCTAGTTGTCAGAATCCGGGAGACTCGCCGTAGATGAACTATCTGCGCTAGTTGGCTGAGTCTCGCCAATGGGCAGCTCACCCAGTGGTCAGAGTCCGGGAGACTCACCGTTGATGAACAATCTGCGCTAGTTGGCTAAATCTCACCTCTTGGGCAGCTCAGCTAGTTGTCAGAATCCGGGAGACTCGCCGTAGATGAACTATCTGCGCTAGTTGGCTGAGTCTCGCCAATGGGCAGCTCACCCAGTGGTCAGAGTCCGGGAGACTCACCGTTGATGAACTATCTGCGCTAGTTGGTTAAATCTCACCTCTTGGGCAGCTCGGCGAGGGGTAGGGGCGGGGGAGGGCCGTGCCTCTTCTCCGCGGGGGGTCGGGCGCGCGGAGACTCGCCGTCTATGAACCCTATCTGGGGTAACTGTTCTTCTAAGCACCAACGTTTCCTGGAACAACCGGGACTTTGAGAGCTATCGCGTATGGATAGTAATAACTTATCACCGATCAGTCGGCTAAAAGTGCAGACTCTTTTATTCTTAATATTTATTGTATGTAACACATAAATATACATCTTTACATATAAAATTCTTCTGTTCGTGTGTCTAAATTGTACTCTTTCTAAATAGAGATTTTATTGAAATTTTTTGTTTGTATTTGTTGTAGGTTGCAATAATGCTGGCAATAATCTTTGGTCTTAGCTTCCATGTCACTAGCTGAGAGTTTAGAATTGTCATCATAGCGTTGTCTGAAGCGGCTAAAGAAGCGGTATACGTCCGTGCGATTCTTGCTGAACTGACGGGGCAGTGTAACGTTATGACACTATATAGTGATAACCAGTCAGCGGCGAAACTTGCCATTAATCCGGTGTTCCACAAACGGTCGAAGCATGTGGACATTAGATATCACTATATACGTGAGGCCATTGACAACAAAGTCATTGAACTGACATACATGCCTACTGACCAAATGATTGCTGACGCTTTGACGAAGGCGCTACCCAATGCCAAATTTAAGTCATTTGTTCAGGATATACTGGAAGTCGTCCAAGATTAAGAGGGCGTGTTGTAGGTTCCAATAATGCTGGCAATAATCTTTGGTCTTAGCTTCCATGTCACTAGCTGAGAGTTTAGAATTGTCATTCGGTTTTTGTTTGATGTTTTGTTTGTGCTGTGTAAATATTCTGCTGAATAATATATTTTGTTGCTTTATAAAATAGTATTATTTATATCCGATCTACAAGAGTATTCAAGCGCGGCGGGATCGAATAAATTATGTTATTTTAATTAAATCATTAATTTTTATTGATTATTAATTTTGCGGCGCTGCGATCGCAAAATCAAAGGATAATGCCTGATTTAGTTAGGGATTTGGGGTAGAATTCCAATAACGAAATTTATGCCAAAAATTGGGAAAAATCTATAAATTATGTAGGGAAAATATCATAACAATATTTTGTGGCAATTTTTGGGAAATCGTAATTGTTAGTAGTAATTTTGAGAGAGCTTATAAATTAAATTGACAGCTTTAATTTTTTTTCTTAAAGGGTGGTAAAAGGACCTAGCCCATTCAATCACGTCTCCAGTATTTGTCTTCTTTCTTGAATTTTGTATTCACATTGAATTTGTAATCTAAACCATTGTGGAATTGAAAATGAATACGATTTTCAACAGGTCATCGTCTGTCGGGCAAAAGCAAAATTCCAATCATGCAGTTTATGTTTTCATCAAAATCGGGCTAGCGACTTCTTTGAGCATTTTTCAATATTCCTCATAGTTTAGGATTTGGCCCTGAAGGCCCACTTGAAAAATTCACCCTGTATATACAGGGTGTAAAAGACATGAACAGTCAAACGAGAACCATGTATTCTGCTCACCATCATAACATTTTTTTTCCTCTAGACTATACCTGGGAAATTGACAGTTACGATTTTAATGAAGGTCAAAGTCATAATTTTTTTTTTCATTTTTTTATAAAAACGTATTTTATACGTTATTTCTTAATTATTGTCCAAAGAAAGATTATCATTTTTTTTAGTATTTCATAACAAAAAATGGCTTCAAAACGTTATCGTTCAATGTAGCTCACTCGATGCGCACGGACACTAACGAACGGGGCCGCCGTCCGCAAAATTGCGAGTTGCGTGCGAGTTGAGCACTTTACATTGCGCGGTACAATTTGCAATTTTTTTTAACACCAAAAAATAAAAATCATTTCCCAGCAATAATTTATTTGAAATATGTCTTATTTTGATGTATAAAATACATGGTTTTCGTTTGACTGTTCATGTCTTTTACACCCAGTAGATAGATAAATTACTTACTTGTCAACAAGCTCATTAGCGGCCGCTATGTCAACCCTCAGTTGTCTTCTGGGACTGGGCTCCGCGCTACACAGGGAAGATCCCACGGGCGTGGAGCAAGCAGATTCGTCCTGGAACACAAACGAATAGGGAAATATGGCGATTGTTAATGGCGTATATTGAAGACAGGACAGACTTCTGCGTGTATGAAAGTTTTAAATTAAACTATGACTGCGTTACTACAATATTAGGTACCCCCCAAATAAAACTGCTTTATTATTGTTGGCGAGTAAAGGACGAAATTAAATGGGATTGGGGGCTAACCTGGTTCACGTTGCTCCCGTGCTGGATGTTATAGACGCGATTCACCTTCACTTCACTCCGAACTTGTCACCACAATAGTTTATGATATGCACGATACACGTATTTACAGATTCCGTGTAGATCGCGGCTGATTTTCGCGTATGTCTTCGACGACAATTAATTTTAATGGGAGCGATGTTTTGCTCGACCAAGCGACGTATCGGAAGAGATGATTTTCGAGGTACCCCCAAGTGGGAAAGGAAAAATATGCGGGTAGGATGTGGGTAGGATGTTAAAACTGTTATCGATACGTTCAGTAATTTGAAATATTAAATTAAGGCTACGTTCGAAATCTACCAATAATAGTGTCTTTAATATGGCTCCACGTTTATATCATCTACCTAAGGACTTTATTGAGATGAGGTTGGGAGCGGTATTTTTTTTATTTATTACTTTCTCGTATACGTAGTATAGAGGAAGTCTTGTAATCGTCAAAAAATTCGACCTCGTGATTTTGACGGATTTACACGTTTTGGACCTCCCTGAGTCCAAAAATACCGTTTTTGGAATTATGTCTGTGCGTCAGCACGATAACTCGAGTATGCTTTAACTTATTGCAACCAAATTTAGCATGCATGTGTGACATCAAAATATAAAGTTCCTATCAACTTTTGAGTCGTTTCTGGTATACGAGAAAGTCAAGGGGAGACCACTCCCGATTTTTAATAAATAAACTGAAATAAATATGTTTAAAATCAGCGTCGCCGCGTCAGGAGACCACTAATAAATCAAATGAAATTGGAATACAAATAAAAATTTATTGATAAAGTATTGATTAGGTATGTTGTGCGGACGAGAGTGGGCGGCAAGCGCTATTCAGTTCTCTGACGTCACACGCCAATTAGCCCCGCGCCAGCGACTAGAAGCGGTGTTATAATTTTATACCAAACTTAAATGTATTATAACTTTGTAAATACGCAACGTATCGAAGTGAAATAAAAACTATTGATTATTTAGTTATTGGGTCTATAATTTTATGAAATAAAAAATATATACAGCGTGTAATGGGCAAGTGTAGTCAAAATGAAAAAATCAAAAGGGTATCCGGCCTAGACTCTATACGCAAAATATAAGATTTAAATAATAACTTTAATTTCATATGTTATATTAATTAAATTAATTAATAGATTACGTCACATTTGAGTCGCAACACTAGAGGGGTCACGAGTTCACGACCTCACGAGTTATGAACTCGCCCACGAAGTATGGGTATTATGACGACTCCTACCTGCTCATGGGTGCCTGGTACTCGTAGGCTTGAACACGGCCGCTTCCCCGGCGTCTCAAAGGCAATGCTCGCGCGCAGGCGGCATCACAAAAGGCGCGCCGGTCGGGGCGGGTGGCGGTGACGATCAAAGGAGTTCGGTCAAAGCTTTGCGTCTTATCCCTTTAGAATAAAGTTGAAAATAGCACAGATACTCCCACTTTGCAATACACGTGCCTCATTTTTCCAGTACGCACAGTACATAACACGGTAGGCAGAAACCGGACATAAGTAGTTTACATACATCCACTGAACACGTTATTGAAACAGTTCTAATAAAGCATTTCACTTTTAAATAAAATCATTTCGTTTGTTTGAGTTAGTTTAAAACACACACATAATATTACGAACATCGAAGACAGCATTCAGTAGCTTATACGAGGTCTCGTTTCAACAAAAGGGACATGTAGGTAAATTCACAAAAAAATTATCGTCACTTCACAAAAATGGCTCAAAATGCCGACCCTGCATCTCGATGCATAAGTTCGCCCGACGTCCAACGGACAAAGAGACATTCCTCAACATTTGGGGAGTGACGGTGCGGAAGGCAGCAATAATTCTTTCTTCCATTTCTTCTCGGGTCTCACACTCATCGGCGTACACTGTGTTTTTAATGTAGCCCCACAAGAAGAAGTCCAGTGGAGTAAGATCTGGTGAACGTGGCGGCCATGCGACTGGGCCACCACGTCCAACCCATTGTTGAAAGCGTGTGTTAAGATACTCCCGCACATTCCGCGCGTAGTGTGCGGGAGCCCCGTCGTGCTGGAAGGTGATATTATGGTATACCGATAACGGCAAGTTTTCCAGAGCATCTTCCACATTGTGTGTAAGATGCTCTAAATAATTTTCGCCATTAAGGTGCATCGGCAAAAATACTGGACCAACGAGAACCTCCCCAATAATTCCAGCCCAAACATTAACGCGCCACTGATGTTGATAATTAGATTGGGATGATACGTGTGGGTTAACATGTGACCACACATGTTCATTGTGAATATTGTTTATTCCTGACCTCGTAAATGATGCTTCATCAGTCCAAAGCACCGTTGATGCAAAATCGGGTGATGCGGCAATCTGATCTCGGTACCAATGACAAAACGTCATACGGGGCATGAAGTCATCAGAAGTAAGCTCCTGTGTACGTCGAAAGTGATAGGGATGCTGGCCATCATCATGGAGAACACGCCACACTTTCATGTGGTTCGCAGCACCAAGAACTGCTGCAGCTCGGCGAGTGCTGGTCCTCCGATTATTACTGAAGTGGTCCAACACCGCTTCTTCGAAGTCGGGGTCCAGCGTCGTGCTCACATGGTCTCGCGAAATGCCTCGGAATGAACCGGTTCCATGTAACCGAATCACCATCCTTCTGAAGCATTCCAAAGATGGAAGCCTTCTTCGTTCGGGCTCTGGTACACCATCAATGAATCTTTCGCGATACAAAACGCGAGCTCCACGAAGGCTGCCATTGGCTGCCCCCACGCATAGGATCATTTCGAAATATTCACTGTTACTTAAAAACGACATCTTTTACTGAACGCAATAGTAACTTCACACCGCAACGGATAGTAAGCGACTGACGACGTTCATCAAAGTAGTTACGTAGGTTATTGCAATAAGCCCCGCCCACTTTTATTTATTTATTTGCCTATTTTATTTTGAAGTTTTTAGGGTTCCTGCATAAAAAAACACTTACTTATTCGTTTGTTTACTAATGTCTCTACTTTCCTAGTACTTCTCAGATATTTAATGCTAAATTACTAGTTCTCTTACTCTAGAAATATTATAAAGTTTAGGGCCAATTTCACAAGTACAATTAGATAAAAGACAGACACAACCAACGGATAATACACTTACATGCAATGAAATCGACCCACCTCGTAGGTTTGGATTTGGAATATCGGTAGTAAAATTGGACAAAAAAACTGTACAATATTTTCAAAGTAGGTATTTAATTATCTTTAGTTAAACATACTTTAATTAAACATCGATGAAAGAAGTGTTGCTGACAATAGATTAATTTCTTCAGAAATCCCTGTATCTCATTTTTACGATATACCTACGTACGCAATCTCTGTGACTGTGCAGTGTTAAAACTTAATGAAATCATTGCTTTTTAAAAACAGACTAGTCCTACAGATTTATTGACCCTTTAAATTGAGTGGATGTTCCCACTACGTAAGCGCGAGCGAGTCAGCGAGTCTCGTACAAAGTAGCGTCAGCGTATTTTTGGATTCGTTTACTCAAAATGTCCGAATAATATGTTTTCTAATAGGAATCTTCTTGAAAATATTACTGTTTAGTGTACTTATGCGTGAAACGCTATTCATTGAGTTCATTGATTGTTTTTGCACTGTACAAATACACGGGAAGGCATTTTTTAAGCTATTAGTAATATTTCATTCACATAGCACGGAACATGCACGTACAAACGATTCACCGTTCTATTGGAGACTGAGACGTAGTAGGGCCATTGGTCTCAGTTTTGTAGGCACACGCGCGTTACTGAGGTAACGTATCTTCCCTTTGTTGCTTTAATCTAAGGCCGTCTACCTGTTTTTTGGTTTTCTGATTGTAAAATTAATCAACCAAAATCTGTCAAAGTTAAAACTGGTCTAATGTAAGCTTGGGTTATTTTTTATCAAATGGTGTTACAAGTTATTACTTATCAATTTTATTTCTTGATTCAGATTTTCATTTATAAATCGAGCTATAAACCAAAGCGTACAGGTGGGTCGTTTTCATTGCACGTAAGTGAAGTTACATGCAAAAGTAACCGATGGTACCAGATATTATTGCTGTTTAAGAAACAAGACGGAAAATTAGGTACTTCCCATTTTTGTCTTTTCTCGAAATAATGCTTCTTTGTCACGTAATTTTGAACATTAAAAGTTACAATAAACGGGCCTAAACAAATATCGGCTCACAAGAAAGAGAGCGCGTACCCGTACACTACTACACTCTCTTTTACATAAGTTTTATGCCGATGACGACCGAGCATAATTCAGCCAATAAAGGATTAGGTGTATTCGAGCCATAACACCTTCTCATTGAGTCTAGTACTTATGCGCCCGTACGCGCTATATCTGCTTTAAGTTAAATAAAATATTTAACATAAGTACCCCAATGCTGTCAAAATCCGTAATTAAGTTTAATTATTGTAATCACAGCCGTGAAGTTAAAAAATGTGGAATTTATTATCGCTGATATTTTACGACAGCGTTCGCCTACGATTATACGATTACTATCTTGTTAATCAATAAATACCACGCGATAATTATTTTTTTTTTTTACAAATCAAAACGCTGTTTTAATGCCACTTTAAATAAACAACAAGTGTAATAAATAAAATAGCAATTGTAAATTAAAACTACCCTATTGGTATTATACCTATTCTAAAAGGAGACAGACAATTTGAAAATAGTTATTACAATTAACTTGTACAGAACCCTTTGAGATAAAAGATCATCGGATGAAGGGCAGAAAATAATCACCTAGTAAAATGGTGTTTTAGCGATCCCTGCTTCCTAGCTAAAACCACCACGTTTGCTTTCTAATGTTTCTGTTATCCTAGTAACTCTGATCGAAATAAATTTATTTTTGTATTTATTTGAATGTATTATTAGGTTTTAGATTGGTTTTAGAGTAGAAATAAAATAAAAATACTAACGTGTTAGTAGTTAATCCCACTTAAAGCAAGAAATTGTTAAACAAAATTATTCCTATTTATTTGTACTGAACACTTTCAATTTTATTTGCGAAAAAAGAGGAAGTCATTGGAGAAGAGAGAGATGTACAATTACTTTGTATTTTATGATTTACCTAAAGCCACTTCCTTGCTTATTGTTCCTATGTATTTTATTATTTACCTAAAGCCACGCCCTTTCTTGGGTTCCCTGACTAAAATTTTAAATGAAAAAAAAACCACTCGCGTTTCCTTTCTAACTTTTCTATTGTCCTAGTATATCTCACTAAAATAGCTTCATTCTGTTTGGAATTTCTATGCCCAAGCTACCTATTTCACTCGAGACGCCAACTAAAATGAAAACCAGCGAGCCAATTGCTTATCTGATGAGTTACAAGGCAAGTTTTACAATGATATTTTAAATCATGTAGGAAGACCTGGGCACAATGCTCGACGATCTCTGTAAAGTCTCCAAACAAGTGGGTCTTAAAATGAACATGGATAAGACGAAAATCATGTCTAATATCCACGTCACACCCACTCTTGTAAAGGTAGGAAGCTCTACACTGGAAGTTGTCGACCATTATGTTTACCTGGGACAAACAGTCCAACTGGGTAAGTCCAACTTCCAGAAATTGACGAATCCAACTCGGCTGGGCAGTGTTCGGGAAATTACGTGGCGTATTCTCGGCCCATCTACCACAGTGTCTCAAGACGAAAGTCTTTAATTCTTATGTGTTGCCAATGATGATGATGATGACCTATGAAACCGAAACGTGGCCGCTTACAATGGGCCTCATAAGAAGGCTCAAGGTCACCCAAAGGGCAATGAAGAGGGCTATGCTCGGAGTTTCTCTGCGTGATCACATTAGAAATGATAAGATCCGCAGGAGAACCAAGGTCACCGATATAGCCCAAAGAATTGCGAACCATAAGTGGCAGTGGGCAGGGCACATTGCGAGGAGGACTGACGGCCGCTGGGGCGGAATGGTCCTCGAGTGGCGACCACTTACCGGGAAACGCAGCGTTGGTAGGCCCCCCACAAGGTGGACTGACGATCTGATAAAGGTCGCTGGATGCGGACAGCGCAGGACCGAGCGGTTTGGAGATCCTTGTGGGAGGCCTATGTCCAACAGTGGACGTCTCTCTCGGGTGAAATGATTTTAAATCAAGTAGCGGTGGAACTGTAAATAGCTAGGTGGTTACCACTTTTAGCTGTCAGAACAAGTTACTGTGATAAAATTCATTGCAAAAAAGCGTTGTATCATCTTCCGCCCGGTATCTGTGAAAGTAAGTACCTACATACTTTAACTTTGATTCGTGACGTGAAGTGACTTTTAAGACTTGTAAACCAGAGGTTTTCCCAGACAAATATTATTTTTTCGTTATTGCTATTAAAGTAAATAATTATGTTTTGTTAAAACAATTTATTTCATGTCCCGTGATGATATCAGGATCTGTACAGTTTGGGTGTATGATGTGATGGAGTTTTAAACGACATAAGGTTGTGTAAGTATTTTGTACCTAAAGTTAAGATTTTTTAACAAACCATTAAAAATAAATAATAGTTGTGAGCTTTAGCAAAAAAAAATATTGTGAACGGAACCCTGTGTTTAAAATGTAGAGATATCATGCGCGCCGGCCGTTAAAGAGGTTTAAGCTTATTGCATTGAACAAGGAAGGAAAGTAGCCTAGTAGAAGAATGGATCTACAAGAGACAGAAATGAGTTCCACAGGGGTCGTTGCCGTCTTATCAGCTGATGCCAGTAATGTAACTCCTTTACCTTTCATATCGATAAAATCTTTTAGTTTCGATGTCTTATTACTCGTTTTCTATTTAACTTAAATATCTTATATTTTGCGTATGGAGTCTAGGCCGGATACCCTTTTGATTTTTTCATTTTGACTACACCCCCCCGTTACACGCTGTATATATATATTTATTTTTCCCGAGCTCATTGAATGATATTCTGTTTTTAAACAGACTACACAAAATATCTACTAACATTTTACTCACTTACAACTATATACAGGGTGTAAAAGACATGAACAGTCAAACGAGAACCATGTATTCTGCTCACCATCATAACATTTTTCTTCCTTCAGACTATACCTGGGAAATTGATAGTTACGATTTTATTGAAGGTCAAAGTCATATTTTTTTTTTTTTTTTTATGAAAACGTATTCTATACGTTATTTCTTAATTATTATCCAAAGAAACATTATCATTTTTTTTAGTATTTCATAACAAAAAATGGCTTCAAAACGTTAGCGTTCAATGTAGCTCACTCGATGCGCACGGACACTAACGAACGGGGCCGCCGTCTGGCAAAATTATCGCGGTTTTGCGAGTTGCGTGCGAGTTGAGCCCTTTACATTGCGCGGTACAATTTTCAATTTTTTTTAACACCAAAATATAAAAATCAGTTCCCAGCAATATTTTTTTTGAAATATGTCTTATTTTGATGTATAGAATACATGGTTCTCGTTTGACTGTTCATGTCTTTACACCCAGTAGAACATTACCTGTAGGGGCAGCTGGCACTGGTCGTCCTCCTCACTGAACATATGTCTGTCCCTCTCCTGCGGCGACAGTCTCAGTCTCATATCCGCCAGTTCAGCTTGCCACGGCTCGAAGTACGAATCACAAGACGACGACCTATCACAAACATTTAACACTAAATGTACACTCCTAATAATCAAATGGAATTGGAATTTGGTTTTGCAAATATTACCCCTCATTTGTGTTACTTTTAAAAATGTATATGTCGCAGAGATGTGAAATAAAAATAAGAGAATTGATAAACAGACTAGATTTAACTATTTCAGGTATTAAGTCGACCTAAATTTCCATCCCCAAAGAGTACATTATTTGAAAAATGCACTGAAAAAAATCGACTTGCCTCAGGCGGGACTCGAACCCGCACCTTTCACAATCCGGGTGGACGCGTTGACCAATTTCGCCACCGAGGCACTGCTTTTCGCTGTCGAAATTTGTCAGTGCTTGGTGCTTATGTTTTTATGGTAAACATCGTTACATCAAATCTTTGAAATTTGCACTTCCAAGACCCGAACGAAATATTTTTGCAAATATTTGACGCCCAGCTAAGATGAAACTACCTTACATTATTTTTCAGTGCATTTTTCTAGTATTATATTTACGCGTTTGTAAACGCAAAAATAAAATTATTCCATAGTACATTATTTGTTCTTCCCGTTACGAAATGTGATGACATTTCGTAACGGTGAAGTGTAATGTGAAGCTAAATATGTAAAAGTATTTTGATTTAATGAACGAATGTGTAGTGCTCTCGCAAATATAAGGGAACATTATTAAAAATCATAACTTAGATTTATTTAATTTTCATTAACTAGGACAATAAAAAATACTTTTTTTATTACAGTGCCACATAAACCTGTTTAGGTTTTACCGGACACTGACATTCATCGACTCTACTCTTAATACTTACATATTTTTTGCATTAGCATATATTGAATGTAAGTTTATATATATTATGGTCATACAAAAGAAAAGTATTTCTTCTGCTTTTAAATGAATGGCGATCGTGAACCAAACGCATTGCGCCAATATCAATTGAAATAATATGAAAGTAACCGAAAATTGTACTCGGGAACCAAACCGGGTACCGAAACTCCAAGAAATATTTATGTATAAAGGACGATGAATGTCAGTGTCCGATAAAACCTAGTCATGATATGACTAGAATAGCATCACCCTATATCCTCCAATGGGTGTCATAGGCGACTAATGGATCAGCAAAGGGGTATTGATCACCTTATACTCCGTCCACCAATCCGCATTGGGCAAGCGTGGTGGACTACTGCCTAAACCTCCTTCGATGACGAGGAGCCTTGTGTCCCAGCAGTGGGTCGAATTATAAAGGTTGTTATGATGATGCCAACTATATTAAACTATGTATATTTAATAAATATTACCCGCGGTCCGCTCTTTTAGCCCACGGTAATCGCACAAACATACAAACAAGATATTGTAGTAATAATTTTGTCGGGATGGTGAATACTTTTAATGCACAAAACCTACTCGGCAACAATTGTTAATCACTTGTAATTATTTGAAAATAAAAAAAACGACTTCAAAACTAAAAAGAACCAATAAAAATTTGTTTATAAAAATCTAAATGTTTTTATGAGGTAAAAACAAGTACAAGTGAGAATACAAGTGAGAATTCCAAACTCCAAATACTAATAAAATGACAACGTTTATTCCAAATATTGAGGTTGGCACCGACCTCAAAAAAGCATTTAGATTTTTATAAACAAAATTTTTATTTCTCTGTTTTTAGTTCTGAAGTCGATTTTTTTTAATTTAAAAGTAATATATTTTTTGCTTTTTGAAGTAATAAGAATTTGCAGGAAACTACCTCGAGATCTTTTAGACACACAAGTGATAAGATTACGATATCATCGATGTCAATTAAATAGGCATTATTATGGGATAACTCAAAAACTACTCGTGAGATGTCGATCAAATTATAATAGGACCACATGACAAGCACCAGCTTCAAAAGGTCGAAAGAATCTTCAAAATCGGTACACCCAGTAACGAGTTATGAGGTAACAAACATAAAAAACATACAGACGAATTGATAACCTCCTCCTTTTTAGAAGTCGGTTAAAAAGAGCGATTAGCACGTAGCGTGGAGATTACCTGGTGTGATGCTTGAGTGGTGCAGGCGGTCGCGTGGCCAGCGGCGGGAGGGTGTCCGTGTCCGAGGTGAGGGACTCGCACGACTTGACTGGCCGCAGACCACTTACGGGACCAACCGCGGCGGGGGAACTCTCCTGCCGGACAAACATTACCCTAAGCAAGGTTATGATTGAAATTGTCACCAAATTAAATAGAAAACGAAAAATCGGTAGTGGTCTCCCCTTGACTTTCTCTTATACCGGAAACGACTCAACGGTTGATAGAAACCTTATATTTTGATGTCATACATGCATGTTAAATTTTGGTCACCCATCCGAGTACCGACCGCGCACTTGGTTGCTTAACTTTCGTGATCGACGGCTCAAAAGTTGATAGATACCTTATATTTTGATGTCATACACGCATGTTAAATTTGGTTGCAATAAGTTAAAGCATACTCGAGTTATCGTGCTAACGCACAGACACACACAAAGACGTAATTCCAAAAAAAAAAAAATTTTTGAACTCAGGGAGGTCAAGCGTGTAAATCGGTCAAAATCTCGAGGTCGAATTTTTGCCGATTACAAGACTTCCTCTATACTACGTAAGTATACAAGAAAGTAAAAACATGGAAAAAATTCCTGTCATGGATAAGTGCTAAGACGGGTCTTGAACCCGCGACCTTTCGCTATCCGGGCGACTGCTCTTCCAACTGAGCTACACAGGACTGTTTGACCACGACCAATTTAGCCAGGTCTTTCGTTTTTGATGACGTCATCATCGTGATGACGTCGTATGCCTAACAATGTTGCAGATTTACATCTTTAACACCCGATGAGATATTTTTGCAAATACCGTCGATCAGTTAAGTTAAGCATTTTGATTTTTTGAAATATTGTTTATTTTAACAAAAACAATATTACTCTTAGGGCTGATTTTTTCAACCATTAGATATTTTTTATTCGTCCGATATCGTACTATACGGACAAATTCAAATTACATTGCCAGATGTCATTTCGTGTGTTTTTACTTTCTCGTATACGTAGTATAGAGGAAGTCTTGTAATCGTCAAAGATTTACACGTTTTGGACCTCCCTGAGTCCAATATTACCGTTTTTGGAATTATTAATTAACTAGCTGTGCCCGCGCGACTTCGTCCGCTTGGATTTCCCGTTTTTGCAACAGTTTTCATTGATGCTCAACTGCTATTAGTGGTAGAGTAATGTTATGGAGGTATATAGGCCTATATCACGGTTTCCTAAACGATTGTTCTCAGGTAATGTTATGAATAGCTGATTATTGCTATAATTTATTAATTATATTTTCTTGGTAAACAAAACCGCTTGTCACAATCGATCAATCTCAATTTATTATTTTTTTGACAGTTGTCATAATTCAAATTTCAAAACACCATAAACTATATGGCTACTTACGGAGGTCGGCTACATCACACGTGTGTGTTTTCCTCGCTTTTTCGCGGTCGCAGATATGTGACTGATGCAAAAAATAGATAAAAACAATCCTTGATGCGGATTTTATATCATGTTAAAATTTCAACTCAATCGGTGCAGTACTTTTTGAGTTTTTGAAGCATACACAAACCAACATAACATTTTTATATATATATAGATTATAACTCGAGTATGCTTTAACTTCTTGCAACCAAATTGATGCATAAATGACGTCAAAATATAAGGTTTCTATCAACTTTTAAGTCGTTTCCGGTATACGAGAAAGTCAAGGGGTGACCACTTCCGATTTTATTTGATTTCAAGCGACATTTTATTATCGCACGAATGATAGGTGTGTTTGTGTGTGTATTCGTGCGTGCATGCGTGCCAGTGTGTGCGTACTACCATGTCTTTCCTTCTTCTATCTGTCATACTCAGATTGTAAGATAAGATAAGATAATCATTTATTGTTTCAACTGTGTACATGTGATCTTACATATACAGTTTAATCTCAACAGTTTGCCCATTTCGGACGTACAATATTCTTAGTACCTAATATCAGTAGAACATAGTAATTCTTAAAAATACATTTGAATTTAATGTCACCTAAAATATTCATTAAGATTATAGAAACATTCATTAATTAGCCATACTTTAAGCTGATTTTTAAATTTGTTGCCTTCTAAAGATTTAATGCGCGTAGGCAGTCTATTAAATATTCTGATTGCATTATTAATAGTACTTTTATTCGTAATATAACTATGAAATTCATACAAACATAAGTTGTGTTTATATTGCGATCGTACATTACTTTTTGTCGCTATTACTTTATTGAAATATTCTGGGTGATGTTTTACAAATGAACACGTTTCCAAAATGTAAATGCAAGTTAAAGTTAGGATTTTGTTGTTTTTGAACACATTCCGCAACGATTCCATTCTATCTATCTTATAAATTACTCTTAAACACTTTTTTGTAATAAGAATGTTGAGTTTACATTAACAGAATTTCCCCAGAATATTATGCCATATGACAAAATGGGGTACACATAACCATAGTAAGCATTTTTTGCAACATAATAAGGGAGTGATATGTGTGATGTGTTAGATGTAATTACATAACACGTTACACCCGTTTGGAGCCGGCTATAACACAGAACTAAATCAAGATAGAACGGCTATCATAACTCGTTTTCATACAAACAATGCGTGTCACTTTTTTCGGGGTGCGCATTTTCTAACATAACCATTCAATTCCTATCATTGGAGGTCCGAACATATTTTTCATACCATTTAAAACCGTAATGATTATTCTTCAAAACTTCATAAAACATAATCATTGAAATTCATAATATCATTAATCATACATTTTTGGTCGAGTCTAGTGTTTTATGCACCTACATGGCTGGGTGATGGGTAGGTTAGGGTTATTTTTTTTTATGACCAGGCGGAGTGCACTATTTTTGTAAGCAACAAGGTAGTAACAGTATTAATAAAAAAATTATGATCACTAACTGTTATGAGCTCCGTTGGTAGTAATAAAAATGTATGAATAAAAAAAGTATGAAAAATAAAATTATGAAGAGTGATTATTATGAACACAAATCGGTAGTAAGACAAAGAATAGGATTTAGAATATTATGTGAGCCAATATGGACCCCTTTTTTCGGCAGTCCCACCCACTAGATGACGTCACATTGACTTAATTAGTGAGGTGACACTCAATCATATTCATAATCGATAGTGCACTCATTTTAGTCTTAATCTAATTAATAACTGATAACTTTCTGTGACTAGTCTCGACGCGCACTGACGGAACTTTTGAGAAATCTCGTCAATATGACAAGATTTCGGGCACGCGGGACATACCCACTCATAGTCAGAACATACCTGCGGTAAGAGTGGAGCCGGCGCCGGGGGTCTCTGCTTGCTCCTGGAGAACAACCCTCGCCAGCCGGACGGGGAACGCTTCAGGCCACGCTTGCTGCCTACACCCACAATACATGATTTTTATTACTAGCTTCTGTGTGTTGCCAGTGATGACTTACGGAACCGAAACGTGGCCGCTTACAATGGGCCTCATAAGAAGGCTCAAGGTCACCCAAAGGGCAATGGAGAGATCATATCAGATATGATGAGATCCGCAGGAGAACCAAGGTCACCGATATAGCCCAAAGAATTGCGAACCTCAAGTGGCAGTGGGCAGGACACATTGCGAGGACTGACGGCCGTTGGGGCGGAAAGGTCCTCGAGTGGCGACCACGTACCGTTGGTAGGTCCCCCACAAGGTGGACTGACGATCTGGTAAAGGTCGCGGGAAGCCGCTGGATGCGGGCAGCGCAGGACCGACCGGTTTGGAGATCCTTGGGGGAGGCCTATGTTCAACTGTGGGCGTCTGAGGCTGAAATGATGATGATGATGACTAGCTTCTGCCCGCGACTTCGTCTGCACAGTATCTGTACCCCTAGTACGAGTTTGTTAGTTTTCGAGCTCGATCAAACGTATCGTCTCTTTTCATACATTGCCCACTAGCGCCTCTAGCGTAAACTATCAGAAACCGCCATCTTAAAATTTGATCGACGTTAATTAACGTTGTTGACTGACTGACTGACATATCAACGCACAGCCCAAACTGCTGGGCCTTGAGATTCTAAATTTGGTAGGTAGGTTTCTTATAAGGTCCAGGGGAACTAAGAAGGGATTTTTTTGGAAATTCACCCTCTAAGGGGGTGAAAAGTGAATATAGAAATTCGTCATTTTTAAAGAAAAATCCACAGAAATTGGTACATGGCCTTTCAGTTACAAATTAAGAAAGATGTATTTTAAGATTTTTGGAAATTCAATCCCTAAGGGGATAAAATGGGGGATGAAAGTATGTATGGAAATCCGTCATTTTTTAAGTAAAATCCATGAAAATTTGTAGATATATGGCGCTTGGGTTAGAAGAAATAATAAGATAATTTAAATGCTGCCCGAAGTAACTATTCTACGCGGACGAAGTCGCGGGCATAAGCTAGTCAGCTTTAAAATGTTCGCAGTTTCGGTTTTATCCATTGCTTTTTGACAGTTCAACGCGATAAATGGCTATATCATTTCGTGTTTCGGTGGTCATGCTAGGCTGGTTGGCTTTATTAGGCAAAGTTATTAATATAAAGCGAAGCGTCGCTGGCATAGTGCGTAAGAGCGTCGTCTCCCACCCGGGAGGCACTGGTTCGATCCCCGCCACGTACCAATGTGTTTTCAAATTTTGAATTCATATGTACGTTTAATCGACGCTTTTACGGTGAAAGAAAACATCGTGAGGAAACCTGCACACACCTATGAAGAAATTCTTAGGTTGTGTGTGAAGTCGACCAACCCGCACTTGGCCAGCGTGGTTGACTAAGGCCTAATCGCCCCTAATATGGGGCAGGCTCGAGCCCGAGGTGGGGACATTGTATGAGCTGTAATGATGATCATGATTAATATAAAATATGACTTACCCGGCACAGGTAGGTCTAAAACTGTGTGGTATTGAGGTAAATTGTTGGGGCCTGAGCCGACCTGAGAAAGAAAGCATTAATACAATAAAATCGCTCACAAATGAGACCAACTGTGACAAGGAGGGGTGAGGGGTCAAAAAATCACGAAATCATTATGACGTATTTTATGGATGACCCCTTTAGAGTACCATGTAAACTTCCGTCAAACTTCTGGTTCGCTCTGAACACGAGGCGATTACCAGAGCTGTGGCGAAATTGAACCTTGTTAGTAGGTATTACGGCTGTGCGAAAGATGCGGAAACAACTTCAGAGCGAACTAGAAGTTAGTGCAGTGTGTTGATATCGACAATAATGCTATTATTATGGAATTATTTATAAAATTAGAAATATCGGGATTGGTCTCCCCTTGACTTTCTCGTATACCGGCAACGACTCAAAAGTTGACAGAAACCTTATATTTTGATGTCATACATGCATGTTAAATTTAGTTGCAATAAGTTAAAGCACACTCGAGTTAACGTGCTAAAGCAAAGACACACAGACACACACAAAAATATAATTCCAAAAAAAAATATTTTTGCTCTCAGGGCGGTCCAAAACGTGCAAACCCATCAAAATCTCGAGGTCGAATTTCTTGACGATTATAAGACTTTCAAAAATAATGAAATCACAGTGGACCCGCGGTAATCCGGCCCCTGTCTAATCCGCCGCCCCTTGTAATCCGACACAGCTATCACTGTTGATTGTAAGTACCCTTCATTAAAATTGCGGCAAATCGTCACTAATATACTGCATGATTGGGCACAATTGGACAGGTTGTAACTTGTACGCGATACCACATTTTATTTTGACGTGACAACGTCTTATAATTCGATAGAGCCGGCTGCACGCACGAAAAAACATGACGTCATGCGGCGTTACCTCGTGTAAGGCCGGCAAAACAAATGAAATTAAATTTTTCTTTTGAAAAATGCTACCATTCCATCAGTATTTTCTTAAGACGTTGTCACGTTCAACTATCGTCAGTAAACCGACTTTACAGACAACCAATTTTTTAATTTACTAAATTCCACAATGATCATTATGTAGTATGATTCATAGTTTAAGTATATAGATTTTTGATTTCTAGTTTGTCGGATTACAAGGTACTTTTATTCATAAAATTCCGAACTATGGAGGGTCTGAGGCAGTACTCTATAATCCGACAAATGCGATAATCCGACATCCGACACTATATTTCCATGCATGTTTGAGAAAAGTGAAAATTACCTCTATGTATTTGGGGCGGAGGTGTGAGGAAGGCCTGAGCTGCGTGTCCGCGGCGGCCGCGATGGCGCCCGAGGGCGGCGGCAGCTGAGGAGTGGTGGGGGCGGGGGCGCAGCCCTGGCCGCCGCGCCCGCGGCGACGGGCCTCCTCCAAGCTGGACACCAGAATAATACATTTCGATACAAGGGCGGAAAGTATGTTATTTTTCGTACCACTTGCTCAGAAAAGTGACATTCTATGCCACAAAAAGCGAACATAACATTTGCACACATACACATACACACACACACACACACAAATTTATGTTTAATTTTAAATTTAGTTTAATTTTATTTTATTTTATTTAAATTTATTTTAAGTTATTCTCTCAGACCAATAAAAGAGTTTATATTAAAATAGTTAACTTTTTTATAGGTCTGTGGTTATTTTAATGATTTGTTAAATTACCTATTTATAATAATAATTACGAATGAGCGGGCCTCTCCTAACACAGGTTTTTATCAAACTTAAAAGGAGAAACCCAACCCCTGTAATGTAGTCACTGTCATTAAATAAAGGAATTTTTGATTTGATTTTGATTTTTGATAGCAATAGTTATTTTTAACCTGTTAAAACAGGGAAAGAAAATTGTACTGAATTTCATTCATCCTCTAGGGGGAGAATGTGATTTAAATTTGGAATACTTACCGAAATTTATACTGAACTACATCTGTGTTTACACCATTGAGTTTGTATATAAAGCATTATACATCTTTTTGAAAAAGGAATACGCATTTATTGTGCAGTTATGATTATTAAATAAAATTACGAAAACCGACGAGGCCGTATGAGCTTGATGCCTTTGCTTTTCCGACAAAAAAATATTAGTCTAGGAATTTGCCGCGTTTTTGTTTTCTTCAAATACAGAAACGTTAAGTTTATTTAAATTTATTTTTATAAATAAGTTAATACATATTCTAAAAATACGTTACAATGTTAAATGCTTATCTCATATTATTATTGTGTTAATTTTTTCGCAAATGGTACGAAAAGTAGAGTATTTTCCTCGGTGATAAAGCTGTCTTAGTCTTGGGTGAACTTAAATCGGTGATCTACGCTCGGGAGTAAACCTCGAGTCCTTCATTACGCTCGCGATTTAAATCGTCACCCGCGACCGAAGACACTGCTTTATCCCCTTGGTTAATAATCTACTATTATTTCTTCACAAGTCTTCATGCATGATCATCATCGAGCACATAACCAATAGAGTGGTAATACGCGCCCTCCGTCTCCGAAACAGGTTAGCGTTTTTGCGCTAACGACAAACTGTCAATCTCACCTAAAACAGTATATTACCAGTGTTGCAACATGCTGCAATAACATAAATCTAAACGTGTATCGATATTTGCAGTTCAATAACACGCTATCCCTTGGAAATAGATTTATTTTTCGTTGTAATAAGTATTTCTTTGTAAAAAATATTATTATAAACACTGTTTGAAACTTAATTCGCGTTTTTATGTAACTAATTCACTATTTTGCACTTTCACTGATATTTTATCACTTTTAACTGATTTTTATATCTATACGCCGAGTAATTAAGGTAATGGCATTTCGATACCTACTAAGTTTATGCAGTACGCGCCTCGACGCGAAATTATCGTACAAGTGAATGATGCAACGCGAAAAAAAACCTACGACGCATTCACCCTGCGGTAACGATAAGCTTAGCTTATGTTTATTTCTATTCTGTATCGAAATACATACCTAGTAAAATGAATACATAGTTATTAATTGGTTGCGATTACATTTAGTCACTAAGATTAATTCATTTACTAAAAGACTAATGTTCACAATCATAGGTATCGATATCGATAAAAACATTGTTTATCCCCATCTCTAGTATGACGCGTAGTTTCAATTGTTTGGCGGAATTATTTTACAACAAAATAAGTGACATTTCTCCTCTATGAGTTATGTGCTCGATGTGCATGATTTAATACATTCGCGAAAATAATAAAACAACGAAAGGACATCAATGAAAAAACAAATTAGTCTTAGATTAAACATATTTCATAAAAATTTTGAATAAAAAAATTCAAACTTTGATCTTCAATAACTTCATAACTATTAATTTCCCAGGTATAGTCTAGAAGAAAAAAATGGTCCTAATGATGAGCGGAATACGTAGTTCTCGGCTTTGTCATAGGTCGTTTTACACCCGTTATTGCAAAACCAATCTGTAGTTTAGAATATAGACTTAGGTCTATTATGGATATTTAGTAATTTAGATATTTGTTGTATCACCTAATATGTAAAAACGGCAGCCCTCTTTTAATATGCTGTGACCTTACAGAGCGACTATAGTGTGTTTTTTTTTTTAACTGGGACAGTATGGGGAAATCCAAAACCATAGAAGATGCAGGGAAAAGGCCTTAGATACCATTTATTCTTTTGAATGAAAGAAAACGGGATTTAAACCACGTAACGTGGTTACGCGTTACGTGGTTTAAATCCCGTTTTCTTTCATTCAAATGATAGTGACCACGTTAACTTAAAACAATACATTTATTCTTTATATGTGAAAAAAAAAATTGACATAGTAATTTTTTGGTCAAGCGTGAGATGTCCATAGAAAAGTCATTTTGAAAAAAAAATATAAATAAATGGTTCCCCTGTATCTTCTATAGTTTTGGATTTCCCCATACTGTCCCAGTTAAAAAAAAACACACTGTATATTAAGTTCTCTGTATAACAACAATACCTGTACTCACTAAGTTTGCAATAAACTTGTATTTGTATGCTAATGCATATCCTTTACCAGTTCATAAAAATAAACGAATCAACCAAAAAACAGACCAACTATCAGACTAAGAAAGTGTACTATCGAAAGGCACGCGAGTTTAAGTGTGTATGAGCAAACTCTCACCTGAGCAGCTTAGTAGGCGGACTGATGGGCAAGCTCTTTGGTCTCCTGCTGCAGTCCATGCCGCGGAATTCCACGTCACCTTGGAGGTCGCATTTGTCCTGGGATACCAAGCAAAAGGTCATTCAATTAGGTCAAAATATTTAGTTCTGGCTATTAGTCCTACGAAAGGTCATTCAATTATATCAAAACAAAGGTCGTTCAATTAAGTCACAACATTTAAAGTACTGACAATTAAGTAACTAGCCATGTGATGCCGGCAGAGTAGAATAGCATCACCCCATATCCTCCAAAGGGTGTCGTGGAAGGCGACTAATGGATCAGTATTGGTCACCTTATCTGTCCTCCAATCCGCATTGGTCCAGCGTGGTGGACAACTTCCTAAATCTGCTTCGATGACAAGGAGAGGCGTTGTGTCCCAGCAGTGGGTCGAATTATAAAGGCTGTTATGAATATCATATACAGTCTACTCTGCCGGCATCACATATTATGTGTGTAAAGATAATATTATACTTTCTTGTTATAATAGGTACCTGTTCTAGAGAGCTGGGTCCGGATTCACAGGAGTCGGCCCCTTGTTCTTGCGCGAACAGATCCTCCGCATAGCATATGAGGAACTCTGTCACCACCGCCTGATCACAAATAAAATATAACTAATACATACTTGTTTGTATGTATGTAATATACATGCAATGTTTGTAGGTATGTATGTTACAGATATAAACGATTGTGATGGAATTTCGTATACATGTTTAGTTTGGATGACAATACACTTGACGTGACTTCTTTCTAAATCCAAAATGGTTCTAAACCCAAGATGGCAGACTAGTTATTTTTTTGTGCAATACCTTAATATGGATATACAGCATGAATTTTTCAAGTGGGCCAAATCCTAAACTATAAGGAATATCGAAAAATGCTCAAAGGAGTCGCGAGCTCGATTTAGATGAAAACAAAAACTACATCATTGGCTTTTTGAAAAATCAATAATCCTCTAGCCAGGTATAAAACTCAATGATTTAAAAAAAAACAGCCTGTATTATTACACCATTCGACAGTGTTGTTAATAAGGATCGATTTCTGGGAAGTAATGATATACGGGAAACTAACAAAAAATTTACAATTTTAAAAAAAAAATTTTTGTTCCACCTTGGTTGAAGCAATAATCAAAGCTATGATCTTTATATTTTTTCAAAAATCCAATGATGCAGTTATTGTTTTCATCAAAATCGGGCTCGCGACTCCTTTGAGCATTTTTCGATATTCCTTATAGTTAAGGATTTGGCCCTGAAGGGCCACTTGAAAAATTCATCCTTTATACATGGTTATTTGTCATAATCATCGAGCACATAACCGAAAATAATTCCGCCAAACAATTGCAATTACGCGTCATACTAGAGATGGAGACACAAGGATTCAAATGTTTTTATCGATATCGGTACCTAGCTATGAAAATAAATACTTAATAAAATAAGTAAAATAAATAAAAATTAACTTATTTCAATTAAAATTATTATAAAATTAACATTTCCGTATAAATTTTATAGTAAATCACAAAAATCTAAATTCATCAAAATCTAATCAGAAAAAAGTACCAGAAGGTGACCTTCACACAAAAATCAAAATAGCTTTATTTTATTTATTGAAATAACATTTAAAAAAACATATTATGAACAATGTTTGAAACATATTTCTTGTTTTATGTAACTAATCCACTATTGTGAACTTCCACTGATATTTTACCACTTTTCACTGATTTTTATGTGTTACTTTTTGTATTATTTTGTACTTAAACTCGCTACGATTTCCTAATTTTATGTTTACTTATTTGACTGAAAACAATAAATTTTGTTTGTCATTAATTCTTTATTTCGAAGGAATAGTGTGTTATTGCACTGCAATTATCGATACACGTTAAGATTTAAGTTATTGCAACACTAGTAATAGGTGCGAATGACAGTTTGACGTCGAGGGTGTTTGGCGGGAAACCATGGCGTCTGGATGTCGATCTTTATTTCCATAATTCAAAATTGCTTCGGAGTGGATTTTGTGCAGTGAAAGTGGTGTCGTTTCGTTGCATAAGCATCCAGTGTTGACGAACAGTTATGAGGAATCATTGAAATAAAGGTTTTGTGTATGTGGCGTTGAGAATTGCAGGTTGGAAATCCCACTATACAAGTCACAATCATGAGGTCTGTTGCCATGCATTTCTTTCCAAGCACTCCCTAGATGCATTAAAATGTGTGACGCCCATATTTTAATGCAAACATCAAGAAATAAGACACAAATGAAGATATGGCTCAAAGGTCTTAGATACCAAGCCAAAAACCCTAACATACACAGTTTTACGTGCCAAACGTAGATTGAGAATAGAGTATAGATAAGTCATCAGCGTACAGCTAAGCGAGATAGCAATGTATCTACATACTATACCTATAGCTACAACAATAGACTAAGTATTGGCTTTTGCAGCCAATTATACAACAATTCATCATTACTACAAACGAAATCACACAAAATACTGCGTATTAGAATGATTAGATTGTTAAAGCTGACATAAAATCACTTAAAATGATGAGAAATATCAAAGCACCACGCACTTGTCTGCCACCAAAGCAATGGTGGCAAACATAAAAATCCGATACGCAAACAGAGACAAAAAAAATGTTTTGTTCTGCTCTCCCGTATATATCAGACATATAAGCTTTCTCACTCTAATAATTATTATTCTTTAGTAGCTCATCTATACTCTATTCTCAAGGCCATATTGTGATTATGTGTGTATCAGTTACCTGTACAGCGACGCCCTGTAAGGCATGTTGCATGGGTCCCCGCAGCAAGTTGGGCGCCCAAACTATGGCCATGTTCCTGGCCGTCATGCCCGTACTGCCGCCCAGTAGGGACACCCGGCGCAGGTGACGCATAAGGTACGCCATCGTCCTGGAAACATGCGCCTTGTCAACACTAGGATACTGCTTGTTGTATTTTTTGGAGTTTACTCCTTAAGAATCGATTTGCATATATAAGGGGTACGGTATGAGAAAAATGTGAGGAGTAAAATCTATCGATGAATGACCTCGTTACGTTTTTGAAGATCAAAGTCATAATTGGTGCGCATCTTATGTCGCGCAACTTTCTAATTCTTTTACATCCCTCGGGAGCAAATTTAGAATAAGGAAAAAGAAGTACCTATGTGATTACGTCAAGGCTCAGAGTGGGAAAACAACCGTTCGCAATTTGACCTCATAAAAAACCAACACCTTCCAAGTTATTTGAAAACACTTACTGGTAAAAAAGAAGCTCCACAGGTTCCAATTTCGTAATGAATTCAAAACATCATTACAGGTCAATAGATATTTCAATATGAATAAATTACAATTTGAAGTTTTGGGCAGATTTTACTCCCACGCATTTTGATCATTTAAATAATCATTTATCTTGTAATAAGGTTTTTTAAAGTAATTTAGTTTTTACAGATTTGTTTTTATTTGTTAACAGGCAAAACTCTAATAGTCTTCGGAAGCGTATTGTAAAAACGTATACATTGGTCCACATAGGAATTGTTTATTCTGTGGAGATGAGTTTGATATACAACCAGATCGTGTTTCTTCCTAGTATTGACATTATGCGTATAACATTTCTCAGAAATATGCATAATATTTTTCTTTACATAGAGTAAGTTTTTCAGTATATAATGTGATGACACAGTCAGAATATTTATCTCTTTGCATTTTTCTCTAAGGGAGTCATTGTAGCAGTATACTGGGTGTAAAAGACATGAACAGTCAAACGAGAACCATGTATCCTATACATCAAAATATGACATATTTCAAAAAAAATATTGCTGGGAAATGATTTTTATTTTTTGGTGTTAAAAAAATTGCAAATTGTACCGCGCAATGTAAAGGGCTCAACTCGCACGCAACTCGCAAAACCGCGATAATTTTGCAAGACGGCGGCCCCGTTCGTTAGTATCCGTACGCATCGAGTGAGCTACATTGAAGGCTAACGTTTTGAAGCCATTTTTCGTTAAGAAATACTGAAAAAATGATGATGTTTCTTTGGACAATAATTAAGAAATAAGGTATAGAATAAGTTTTCATAAGTAAATGAAAAAAAAAATTGTTTCATCACACCTGCTGTCATCCGTGTTTTGACAATTATAAAGTTGCGCGACATAGGATGCGCACCAATTATGACTTTGACCTTCAAAAACGTAACGAGGTTATTCATCGATAGATTTTACTCCTCACATTTTTCTCATACCGGGCCCCTTATATATGCAATTCTTAAGGAGTAAACTCCAAAAAAATATGATTTTGACCTTCAATAAAATCGTAACTATCAATTTCCCAGGTATAGTCTAAAGGAAAAAAAATGTTATGACGGTGAGCAGAATACATGGTTATCGTTTGACTGTTCATGTCTTTTACACTCTGTATTGCTATGTTTAAAATCCTGTAAAAGAAATTGTCGTATATTATTACCTGTAATGCGGCGGGGGTAGTTTGACAACAGTTTCCCTGACGGCGCGCAGCTTGCTGGCCTCGTCCGGTTGCTGCACGGCGCGCACGAAGCTATCGTACAGCTGGTACGTGCATAACGGGTTCGGCAGCTCCCTGCAACCACAAACATATCATATTTTTCTCAAACATGCATGGAAATATTGTCATTATTTTACATACAAAGAAAACTAAATCCATTGCTGAAGCGTTTTTTGAATTTGGAACACTACAACGCTCCAGCAATGTTGTATGAAACGGCGTGCTGGAGTTATTAAATACTCTTTGATTGGATCTCTTTTAACAATCTTGGCATACTAAAGTCTCTTTGCTTAGTACAAATTGCGTTCTCGTGGCTGTATAGCCATAATGCGTTTGTCTTGGTGATAAATAGAAAATTGGTGGCAAAGCTGAAAATTCGTCTTGATTTGTTATTTACATATTAATATATTTATAAATTTAATAATTAAAATTAGTTCCGATGGTTCAGAGAGTGAAATGGAGATTGATTCTACTTCACCAGATTTATACGACAATCGACCGGATTTAAAGGCAAAATAATACTTAAAGCAATTTTTAATTAAAGCCCCAGATGATATGTATTTAGCGACAAAAGTATATTTTATTTCCCTGCATTTTTTTGAGAAAAGCACTATACAGGGTGTAAAAGACATGAGCAGTCAAACGAGAACCATGTATTCTGCTCACCGTCATAACATTTTTCTTCCTTTAGACTATGCCTGGGAAATTGATAGTTACGATTTTATTGAAGGTCAAAGTCATAATTTTTTTTTTCATTTTTTTATGAAAACGTATTCTATACGTTATTTCTTAATTATTGTCCAAAGAAACATTATCATTTTTTTTAGTATTTCATAACAAAAAATGGCTTCAAAACGTTAGCGTTCAATGTAGCTCACTCGATGCGCACGGACACTAACGAACCGGGCCGCCGTCAAGCAAAAATATCGCGTTTTTGCAAGTTGCGTGCGAGTTGAGCCCTTTACATTGCGCGGTACAATTTGCAATTTTTTGTAACACCAAAAAATAAAAATCATTTCCCAGCAATATTTTTTTTGAAATATGTCTTATTTTGATGTATAGAATACGTGGTTTTCGTTTGACTGCTCATGTCTTTTACACCCAGTATATGCCTCGGCCGAAATGGCAATTGCCTGTCTCGTATTAGTGAAGTCAAGAAAGTCATACTCGACCTGCAATTGCCTATTTCGCGGCCTTAGCAATAATGTACTATTACATCATATGTAAACCCGAATAGGGTATTACACCATTTTTACTTTCTCGTATACGTAGTATAGAGAAGAGATTTTTGGAAATTCACCCTCGAAGGTGGTGAAAAGTTTTCCTTTCAGTTAGAAATTAAGAAGGAGGTATTTTAAGATTTTTGGAAATTCAATCCCTAAGGGGTAAAAGGAGGGAAAAAAATTTGTATGGAAATCTGTAATTTTTTAAAGTAAAATCGATGAACATTGGGTATATGGCGCTTGGGTTAGAAGAAATAAGAAGAAAATTTAAACGCTGCCCCAAATAACTATCCAACGCGGACGAAGTCGCAGGCAAAAGCTAGTTTCACTATAAACGGTGTTAAGTTAACACATCAGCCTGTTAGGATACAACATTTTTTTTTTCCTCTTATTTTTATTGAGGCTTTGACCGCCATTGTGCAGTCATGTCAGCCTCATAGTATATGACATACTGGAGCTATTGTGATGGTTGATCTCGCCATGGCTTCATTAACCTAAAGGAAGAACGGGCAAAGTCATACATCCTAACAGCTCCCGTAGAGAGAGGATCTGACAACAAAACATTCAATTCCCCCCCCCCCCCCCCCCCCCATATAGATTTGAATTAAACATTCTTTTTCTTAACACATTATTTAGAGAACATTCCAGCAAGAAATGAATGAATAATCATCTACCACTCCACATTGCTCACACATTGAGGAGGGCCTCTTACGCATTAAAAAGTACAATATTATTTGACATACAATACAATGGTTTAAAGGCAAACGACGGCCACTCACCTAAAATACATCTTGAGCAGACTGGGCACCGCGTGAGGGTCCCTCGCTAAAGCGGGCGCGGTGAGGTCGGGGTGTTGTCCGGCGTCGAAGGCGGCGCGCAGCCGCTGCGTGAGCCCCGTGCCGCCCGACAGACGGTACACGCCGTCCACCGCGCCCCGCGCCTCGATGCTGGCTGCACACGCCGCTAGTACCAACGGCACTGGCAAATAACGACATCGTTTATACGTGGAAACATACTATCAAAACCCGGTTGATGTGACATGTCGACACCCGATACGAATCGTGCACATGCACAACACACTATAGTCCGCGCAATATAATAGGCCCGATTTGACACATGTCAAAATGTCGTAAGTGGTGATGTGACCAAAATAATCGATTATTAACTTACACGATTAACATGAGGAATCGGGTCAAAATTATATGAGCTTTGTAATCGTAATTATATCCTGGTTTTAAAAATAAATAAAAATCCCACATATTTACGTGTAGACATTCATTTAGTAAAATGATAAAATCATGTTTTTATTTTAACATGCTCAGTGGTTTGATCAAATCACTTGGGGTTTGATCAATTCCCTGTTTTCATTAAAGATACTTGCACTAAAAACATGCAATTCGCTATTTTTGAAAATTTTCTAAATAATAATTTAACTCTAATTTAATTTAGAAACCTAGAAATCTTGCTTTTCAATTTCGATTCAATATATTCGTATACTGCACCGAATATATTCGTGAAATTAACGATCAATTTAAGTCACTGCACTATCACTAAAGAAAAAAAAGAATAAGAATGTAACTGTTTTTAAGAAGTTTCAGAACATTAGAAAATTACATTTAACTTTAAATATTATGCGAGAAAGAATAGTATTTATTTTTATTATGACATTTTAATTATTTCGCTAAAATATGATTGTATTTGTATTACTGAAAAATGCAATAATATATTTTTATTTTATGCCTGCGTATGTTTTGATTGCGTCCCAGTTACATTCTACTGACGTATCTATCTGTCCAAACGGGCCTATTATATTGCGCGGACTATAACGCCCGTATTCACAAACAATACTTATCATAGTAAAAAACAATGCTATGCAAAATAAGGCATTTCTCAGAGCGTGCCATATGGCAAGGATTTTGAAGTCTCATATTGCGCGTGGACGCATCGACGAATTACACGAGAACTTCTAAGAACGATGGGCACGTGCGAGCAATAATGAACCTACAATCCAAGAACATAAGGTTTACATTCCACAAATGGACTTAGTGGTTTGTTCAAGATAATAGTCGAACATTCTAGTGTTTGCGCGATATCGTTTTGCGTAGTATAAAAGGACTGTTGATTGCAGTGTATGGACATTCTAAGTTTAGAAGCGAACAAGTAGGATCACAGCGACACTCCCTAAGTAATATAGTGCGATATCCGCCGCCGTCGTGGTGGAGTGGTCAGTATAGCTGCCTACACATCAAGCGGTCCGGGTTCGAATCCTGGTAGCGGCAAATATTTGTGTGATGAACACGAGTATTTGTTGACGAGTCATGGTTGTTTATATATTTATTTAAGTTTATTTATAAAAATATCTAATATATTATGTATATTAAAAAAAAAGTCCGTTATCTAGTATCCATAACACAAGTTCTTAATGATACTTACTTTGGGCTAGATAATTGGTGTCAGCGTGGAAATATATTATATTATATTATATATATTATATATACCGACTAAGGCGAATACTACGGATGAAGTTAGCATTGTGATTGAGCTTTGTTGTTTGGTAATTGTTAATTGTAGAGTGGTGTACGGAATAAAATCTCGTCAAGGGTGTGCCCGTAGCTCGTAACCAATACCTTGTTGATGTTATCAAAGACCAGACCACTCCTATGTTTAAACGATCTCTGAATCGCTGCTTATACCAATACCACAGTATACCAAGAACAGTAGTTTATCTGCGGGCTGTCGGCGAGTTATTAGCCTACTCTGCGTTGACGCTAGGGCTATCGTAAATGTGCCGGGCGGGAACGAGCGGCGAGCGAATGTGCAATGACATAAAAACGCGCGATCACACCGAGGAGGCGAGACCACCTTATGCCCCCATATTTTTATGTCAATGTGTGCGTCACAGTGCGTGCGTACACGGCGCCGAGTACGCACGCACACATTCTAATGGATAGCGGCCAGTTTGTATGAAGACATATTACTGTTCTTGGTATACTGTGCCAATACCATGTTTATGACAAATAAAGTTATTATTATTATCTCAAGTTATGACAATTACAAAACCATTTGGAGCTTTCGTCATCTAGAACACTATATATTTTTTTCAGAATTTATTATGTACGGTGTAAATAGTACATAAATAGACTTGATAGATATTTCTTGATAGTTATGTTGGTTGATGGAAACACTTGCTTGATATTATAAAGATTATTTATGTATTACTTGTTACAATGTGTGCACACTAAAGAGTTTTGTTATGAAGTGAGTGTCAATTAAAATTATTACAGCGCGCACCAGAAATGCTGACTTAAGATAATTATGAAAACAATGTACTTTGTACAGTCGACCAAATTGAATCATGACCCACCTTAAGATCATTTTCCTACAGTCACTCTATACAAAGTAGGTTGAAATTCGCTTGAACATACATTTCTTAAGTAACGAACCTTTTATCAATTTATTAGACACTGACAGTGTCTAATAAATATGGCCTTTTAAAAAATTTTCAACTATTACTTGACATCTGACACATAACGTAATTTTATTTTTAAAAATATAATAGTTATTCGTTTTTCTCAGTAATGAAAAGAGTTTAGATTACGAACGGCATCTTATTTGAAATTCCAATTGATACTTTAGTGTAGCGATAACAAAGAGTAAAATTGCATAGATCTCTGACCCGTAATGTCACATTTTTATTCATATTTAAAACGTACTAAGTGCAACACTCATGATAGCGAAGAAAACCTAACTAAATTTATGATTGTAAAGGAATGATCGGCCAAGTGGGTCATGATTCAACTGTCGACAGTCGAACCAACTGAATCAGTTGGTTCGACTGTACATATTACTTGATAAATTATGAGATTTAAAAAAAAATACTAAACGTAACAAAAATTAGTTAGCGCTTACTATGTGACGCATGTTCCCTACAGTTGTAATATGCCTCACCATCATGTCCGCAGTTGAGCAGATGCTCCCCCAGGTCGCAGCCGAAGACCCTCTCCCGCAAGATGCCCTGCTGCTTCAGGCTGCGGCGCGACGGCCGAGACAAGATGAAACTGCGGAACAGGCTGATCAGCTTGCCGTGCTTGCGGAGCACCGGCTTTATTCGAGCTACGGCCACCGACCTGCGTGCAACGTAATCACGGTCAGGATAACATAGTTACATTAAGACAGGCAGAGAACAATGAAAATGAAAAATCTCTTTATTTAAATGGACTTTCCTAAGTACAGTCGAACCAACTGAATCATGACCCACTAGGCAGATCATTCCTTTAGAATCATAAATTTAGTTAGGTTTTCTTCGCTATCAGGCGTGTTGCACTTAGTACGTTTTAAATATGAATAAAAATGCGTCATTACGGGTCAGAGATCTATGCAATTTTAATCTTTCTTATCACTGCATTAAAGTATCAATTGGAATTTTAAATAAGATGTCGTTCATAATCTAAACTCTTTTCACTACTGAGAAAATGGTATAAATATTATATTTTTAAAAATAAAATGACTGTATGTGTCAGATGTCAAGTAGTAGTCTGAACAAATTTTAAAAAGCCATATTTATTTGTCACTGTCAGTGTCTAACAAATTGATAACAGGTTCGTTACTTAGAAATGTACGTTCAAGCGAATTTCATCCTACTTTGTATAGAGTGACTGTAGGAAAATGATCTTAAGGTGGGGCATGATTCAATTTGGTCGACTGTACTTTTAAATCGTCAAAACCCTACCACCATTTCGGGACGAAATAATTATTTTACTTAAATAATTATAAGTGTGCTGAGATGGAGAAGAATTGGTGAAAGAAACTCCACAGCTTACAATTTCGTAATGATTTTTAATAGATACAATAAAAACAACACTTATTCATAAAAACAAGTGAATTTATTACAAATTGTTTGTTTTTGTCATTCTGGCACAAGATGAATTTGACAAAACACTTTTAAACAAGGCAATAACTAAAATAGGTTTATTGAGTGTTTATAATAATAATAATAATAATTCATTTATTTCAGGCAACACAATGCTTACAAAGATGTTAAAATAAACAAAGGGCCCATAGATAAATACCTTAAAACTAACATATATACAGAATAATATAACTTAAAAATTAAGGCACACGTAGGGTCGGCGACGTGTAGCATAAGGCTGTAAGTTTTACAAAATATCTATCAAGTATCGCCATAAAGGCATACAAATTTTACAAGAATCATAATCGAAATTAAAATGTCAATATCATAATCAAGTCAAAGTCAAAATTTTATTCATTTAGGTACAATTCGTACACTTATGAAAGTCAATTTTGATGCCATCGGTTCGAGAGTCTACCAGGAGGCCTTGTTAATGTATTATATCTACATAAAAAATAGTTAATAATGTATGTCAAAAAATACTAGGTCCGAATTCACAAAAATATCTTTTTATTTTTTAATAAATAAAAAAAAACAAAAAATTCATTAATTGAATAATAACACTTTTTTTTATAGAAATTATTTTATTTAGATTTGAAGTTATCACGGCGCCGAGGGCCCCGCTGTGAGTGTGACGCGGTACACATATACTGACCCCACGATGGGCGGCGGCTGCGTCATGTGTCGCGGCACCTTGTCCCCGATCACGGCACCGAGGGCCCCGCTGTGAGTGTGACGCGGTACACATATACTGACCCCACGATGGGCGGCGGCTGCGTCATGTGTCGCGGCACCTTGTCCCCGATCACGGCACCGAGGGCCGAGCTGTGAGTGTGACGCGGTACACATATACTGACCCCACGATGGGCGGCGGCTGCGTCATGTGTCGCGGCACCTTGTCCCCGATCACGGCACCGAGGGCCCCGCTGTGAGTGTGACGCGGTACACATATACTGACCCCACGATGGGCGGCGGCTGCGTCATGTGTCGCGGCACCTTGTCCCCGATCACGGCACCGAGGGCCCCGCTGTGAGTGTGACGCGGTACACATATACTGACCCCACGATGGGCGGCGGCTGCGTCATGTGTCGCGGCACCTTGTCCCCGATCACGGCACCGAGGGCCCCGCTGTGAGTGTGACGCGGTACACATATACTGACCCCACGATGGGCGGCGGCTGCGTCATGTGTCGCGGCACCTTGTCCCCGATCACGGCACCGAGGGCCCCGCTGTGAGTGTGACGCGGTACACATATACTGACCCCACGATGGGCGGCGGCTGCGTCATGTGTCGCGGCACCTTGTCCCCGATCACGGCACCGAGGGCCCCGCTGTGAGTGTGACGCGGTACACATATACTGACCCCACGATGGGCGGCGGCTGCGTCATGTGTCGCGGCACCTTGTCCCCGATCACGGCACCGAGGGCCCCGCTGTGAGTGTGACGCGGTACACATATACTGACCCCACGATGGGCGGCGGCTGCGTCATGTGTCGCGGCACCTTGTCCCCGATCACGGCACCGAGGGCCCCGCTGTGAGTGTGACGCGGTACACATATACTGACCCCACGATGGGCGGCGGCTGCGTCATGTGTCGCGGCACCTTGTCCCCGATCACGGCACCGAGGGCCCCGCTGTGAGTGTGACGCGGTACACATATACTGACCCCACGATGGGCGGCGGCTGCGTCATGTGTCGCGGCACCTTGTCCCCGATCACGGCACCGAGGGCCCCGCTGTGAGTGTGACGCGGTACACATATACTGACCCCACGATGGGCGGCGGCTGCGTCATGTGTCGCGGCACCTTGTCCCCGATCACGGCACCGAGGGCCGAGCTGTGAGTGTGACGCGGTACACATATACTGACCCCACGATGGGCGGCGGCTGCGTCATGTGTCGCGGCACCTTGTCCCCGATCACGGCACCGAGGGCCCCGCTGTGAGTGTGACGCGGTACACATATACTGACCCCACGATGGGCGGCGGCTGCGTCATGTGTCGCGGCACCTTGTCCCCGATCACGGCACCGAGGGCCCCGCTGTGAGTGTGACGCGGTACACATATACTGACCCCACGATGGGCGGCGGCTGCGTCATGTGTCGCGGCACCTTGTCCCCGATCACGGCACCGAGGGCCCCGCTGTGAGTGTGACGCGGTACACATATACTGACCCCACGATGGGCGGCGGCTGCGTCATGTGTCGCGGCACCTTGTCCCCGATCACGGCACCGAGGGCCCCGCTGTGAGTGTGACGCGGTACACATATACTGACCCCACGATGGGCGGCGGCTGCGTCATGTGTCGCGGCACCTTGTCCCCGATCACGGCACCGAGGGCCCCGCTGTGAGTGTGACGCGGTACACATATACTGACCCCACGATGGGCGGCGGCTGCGTCATGTGTCGCGGCACCTTGTCCCCGATCACGGCACCGAGGGCCCCGCTGTGAGTGTGACGCGGTACACATATACTGACCCCACGATGGGCGGCGGCTGCGTCATGTGTCGCGGCACCTTGTCCCCGATCACGGCACCGAGGGCCCCGCTGTGAGTGTGACGCGTGAAAAGGGGACCTCTAGCTTACTGGTTGGCTTTCAGTCCACTTTGATTACGTTGGAGATGAAATGAAGAGTCTTTTATTAGAGTTATTAATATATATTAATGTCTTTACAGAATGGTAATAATCTATGGTAATTATATGGTAACAATGGTAATAATATTTATGGTTATAATAATTGGTTATCGAGCACGCGTCGCGGCTATGGTGGCAAAATACGTACTAAGTTATAATTAATCGTCACGCGGTAACATGACCTAAAAAGTGCAAATTACTAATTGCTGAGGTGTTCAGTTACATGCAATGCACTGAACATACTCCCCAGCCTAAGATGAAAGGATATAAACCTAAGACAAAGACAACTTAAGAAACTAAATATTGTAACAACATTGAATTGTAATTTAATATTTAAGTAAAAGTAAAGTGAATTATAAAAAAGTAAAACGTAAGAATATAATTGAATTAATTAGATATGTATTGAAATTTTATTAAACTACATTGTCCTCAATATTGTCTGTAACACTGGTTGTTTGGTCGTTATTTTCCGCACTAAATTTTACACTGGGCCAACGATTGGCAAGTTTTTGCATACGAATGCTAACACGGCTGTGTTCACTTAATGCACTACCACTCAGCTGACGGTCAGCTGTACTCTGCTTTCGCGACTGCACTGAACTACACTGAGGGTGGTTGGATGTCCTTGGAAGAGGCATCGGCATAACCGCAGGCTCCTGCCGGCGACTGCGATCTGGCTCCCTTTGAGGGTTGATAACGTGTAGTCTCTCTTTGGTTCGTCGACAACATTTACTCTTCCACAACCAAATTATGATCAGAATAAGAGCTCCTGCCACAAGTCCATAGCTTACAATATATTGATGGACGTCGTGTGATGATATCTCATCAATTTCCACTTTGTTTGATTTTAAACTTTTAATTTGATTTTCTAATTTTGTCAAAGATGAGTTTAATGTATCCTCATTTAATAAGGGTGGTAAATCGGTAATATAAGGGATAGCAATATTGACGATATGATTCATCTGATCCAACTTTGGCATGAAGATATTGGGTTGGTAATTAATTTCATTTTTTGTTTGATAGTTAAAGTATAATGTTATATCTTTACTTTTTAAAATACATTTGCTATCCATTCCGATTAATCCAGCGCCTGATAAATTGTGAATGGTAACCTTTTCATCACAAACCATTTTAATAGAGTATTTATTGCAACAAAAATATAAGTATTGTTGCGTGGAATGCAACTCAATGAATTTGTTCGCACAAGAGGACATTTTGATTTTGCATTTACTGTTCATAGTCTTCTCACAAAAACTTTCATCGCTTGCTAAGTTTAGAATTGGTTTTTGTAAATGACACAAATAAGCCTCTTTATGATGTAGACATGAATTCAACTCTGGTATGGTGATGGTAAAATAGGCGTCTTTGCGTATATTCACTGCTGCGTATTCTGACACTGGTACTATACTGATCATGTTGTCATCAATTTGCTGGGGAATCGATAATAATTTGTATACTTGAAAATGTTCTCTGTCTATTAAAGGAAATTTAACTTCAAATATAAGGAATTTTTCTGTAACTCTCGCTTTTACTTTGAGGAGCTTGTATAGATTTTGCAGATCTGTCTCAACATTGTTTACAGGTAGTGTTAGTTCTTGGGGCATTTGTCCATAAATGATTTGAATCTCTCTTTTAATTTGAGCCGGTGTTAGTAGATGTAAACTTATTCGTCCTTGATATATATCTGTTATGGTATCGAGTAACGTATCTTGAAGTCGTTTTAAATTTTGTAGTAAGGTATTTCCCGCTATTGCTGATAAAGTAAAGTCTTGAACGTATGTCAAATTTTGTATTTCTTTCTGAAGATAATTTGTAGCTTCTTGTAATTCATTTAATTTTTTATTTACTATTTTGTGTTGTTTATCGACTGTTGATTGCATTCTTTTCATTAAGTTAAATTCAGCTTCAATAACTGACGTCTGATTTTTCCATAAGTCGACCAAATGCTTCTCATTTTTTTGTATCGCAGCAATATCTTTGCTATATTTTTCTGCGAATCGAGAGTCTAATACTCCGAAGAGATCATTTGCTAGATATCCGACACCGTCAATAAGCCCGCGTCTGCGACGGCGTCTAGCGTGAACGTTAAAGTGCTGCGTAAGTAAAAGTTCATTGTAGTATTCGAATTCCTGAAACTCGTGTTGTAATTGTGAGGTTATTAAGTTACAATTGCTTTGCTTATCAATGGTACTGCAAAGTATTTGTAAATAATTAAATATTTTATTATATGTTTCCAGGGCTGTCCAATATGGTTCAAGGTCGTAATATACCACTAGAGTCCATTTATCTCTGATGAGCTGCATTTTGGTAACTGGGTCAAAGTACAAAGTTTGGTTGCTGGGTATATTTTGGATGTTTTCAGCTCCACATGAAGGTGATAGTAATGTCATGAAGAATAGGAATGCAGTTGCTATAGTAGCGAACGAAGATTTACGTGATGTTTTTCTTTTTGTATCTGTATTTTGTAAATTTTCCTGTTGTGGTTTTTGGAAGTCTGGTTGTTTATTATCTTCTTGCGTGTTGTTCTTTATTGGTAAAACGGATAGTTTTACAATAGGTCGTTTCATGGTTCCGTTTTTCGTTTTTAGTGTAACAACTCTCACTAACTCGTCATCTCCGGGATGTAGGGCTATTACTCGTCCCATAGCCCACTTCCCCGCGGGCAAGTTGTCATCGTGTATGACTACGAGATCGCCTAATTTTATATTTTTCTGTGACGTCATCCACTTGTTTCTAGCAGAAAGTTGTGTTAAGTATTCACTTTTCCATTTTTTCCATAAATCTTGGAATATTTTTATTGTAAAGTGCCATCTGGTTCTTGCATCTCTTTCGGTATCTATAATGGTTAATCCTGGTCTCGCTGATAGAAAGTGAGCTGGGGTTAAGAAATTAAGATCATCAGGATCTTCAGATAGCGAACATAATGGTCTTGAGTTGATACAGGCTTCTAATTTGGCCAAAAGCGTCGAATACTCCTCGTATGTTAATTTTTGAACTCCGATTACACGTTTCAGATGGTGTTTTAGACTGCGAACAGCCCTCTCCCATAATCCTCCAGCGTTGGGCCATGAAGGAGCATTAAAATGCCATTCGATACCCATTTCCGTTATCTCTGTCAAAAAAGTATTGGTAAATATTTCTCGCAAGCTTTGGAATTCTTCTTGTATAACTCGATTGGCTCCTACAAAATTAGTCCCATTGTCACTGTATATATGACACGGGGCTCCTCGACGAGCTGCCATTCTGTTCAATGCTGCCAAAAATGCTGAACTGCTTAAGTCAGAAACGAGTTCTAAATGAACAGCTTTGGTAACCATGCATATAAATAGTGCGATATATCCTTTTGTAGTTTTGATACCGCGTCCTTTATTTGCTTTTACTTCCACGAAACCGGTGTAGTCGACACCGCAATGATGAAAGGCATCTTCAGGATTCACACGGGATGCTGGTAAATCTCCCATGAGTTGGTAGTTTTTTATGGGCTCTTGTTTCTTACATATAACGCATTGTCTGATAAACTTTTTGATTGTCATGTAACCATTCATGACCCAATATTTTTGCCTTACGTTTGCTAAAGTAAGGCGGGCTCCTCCATGAAAAGTTAACTCATGAGCTTGCTGAATGAGTAACGTGGTGAGACGATGATTAGGTGGCAGAATGGCAGGGTGCTTCATATCCATGTTGATCTGAGCGTTTCGTAGTCTACCACCCACTCTTAAAATCCCGTCTTGGTCTATGATTGGATTGAGGTTTAAAATTTTACTTTTTGACTTCACTTTTCCGTGACTTTGTAAATTGTGAATGTCGTTTGCGAACTCCAATTGCTGTATTTTATTTATTATCAGCAGTTTTGCATGGCGTAATTCTTGTAAGGTGAGATATGGTTGTTGAACTCGTTTGTTGTACGTAGGTAAGCGCAATATCCACGCAAATATTCTTATTGTTTTAGTGATTGAGCTGTATTTATTTAATAAGGTTATAATTATTTTTGTAATAATGCAATTTTCTTGTTTTAAAATAACAGTATTTATTTGTTTAAATTTTGAATTTTTCACTTCTAAATTGGTTTCGTAATTGGTTTTGGTTTCGTTGGTTATGGTGAATGATGGTAGCCATGATGGTCCTTGCCACCATAAATTATGGTTTCTGAGTTGATAAGAGGTCATACCGCGACTTGCACAGTCGGCAGGATTTTCGCTAGTTTTTATATATCTCCACTTTTCGACTGGTATTGCTTTGGTAATTTCATTCACGCGATTCGCAACAAATGGTTTCCATCGACCGACATCTCCTTGCAACCAGCCTAAAACTGCGGTAGAGTCGGTCCAGGCAAATTGATGAATATTGTATGCTGATAAACAGTTTACAATCTTTTTCATTAATTGAGCTAAGAGAAGAGCACCCATTAACTCTAATCTAGGAGTAGAAAGGATCTTCTTTATAGGCACTAGTCTGGCTTTCGCAGCTACTAGCGTAATTGTTGTATTGTCATTGTTGGTTATCTTGGAATAGACTACACTTGCATATGCTCTTTTTGACGCATCGCAAAAACCATGTAGTTCAAATGTTTGGTTTTCTTTCATTCCTAGCCATCTATTAACAGTAATTGAGTTTATATCATTTAGGTTGTTTTTCAATTTTATCCATTCGCGATTAATATCTTCTGGTAATGAGTCATCCCAGTCTAAACTAGATAACCATACATTTTGAAAAATAATTTTCATGGTGGTACTAAGTGGTGTTAGCCACCCTAGCGGGTCGAAAAGTTTAGAAATGTCTGAAAGTAGTGATCTCTTAGTTGGTACTGAAGTAGATTTTGTGTTTATTTTTAATTCAAACGTGAATTTGTCATTTTGTGGATCCCAAGCTAACCCCAAAGTCTTCGATGATCCCATTTCTTTAAATTCATAAACTTCTTGGTCACGCTGGGTCACGTCTAAGTCTTCTAAAAGTTTCGGTTCATTGGCTTTCCATTTTCTTAAATTAAATCCACCCATTTTTAGTAATTTTATCAAGTCATTTCGTAATTGTAAAGCTTGCTCTAGACTATGCTGACCCCCACAATAATCGTCAACAAAGAAACACGATTCTAAAGCTTTTGCTGCGTCTGGAAAATGACTTCTTTCATCTTTAGCCAATTGTTTTAAGCACATCATGGCTAAGAAAGGTGCTGGCTTTGTACCGTAGGTTACCGTGGTTAATTGGTATGATAACATTGGTTGGTTTGAAGCTGATTTCCATAATATCTTTTGATATACTTGGTCTTCTCGATTTACTTTTATTTGTCGGTACATTTTTTCGATGTCTGATGTGTAAACATATTTGTATTGACGCCATTTTATAAGTAATTCTTGCAAGTCCTGTTGCAGATTGGGTCCTTTGTACATTATATCATTTAAGCTGAAGCCTGAAGAAGATTTTGCCGAAGCATTAAAAACTACTCTCAATTTCGTAGTTGTTGATTCCGCTCTTATTACACCGTGATGTGGCAAATAACACTCCGGTGTCGTATTTGTGGATAACGTCATATGATTTAATTTATAATATTCATTAATAAACGCGTGGTAATCGGATTTCATATTCAAATTCTTATCTAGTTTCTTTTCCAAATTTTTGAATTGGGCAAGTGCCATTGATTTAGTTGAGCCTAACTTCGTTTTTAAATCTGGTTTAAATGGGAGTCGAACTTCGTATCTTCCGCTTTCTAGTCTTTTAGTGGTAGATAAAAAATATTGTAAACATTCGTGGTCTTCAGTCGACATCTCGATTTCCTGAGTAATGTCTTCGTTCTCCCAGAATCTGCTTAAATCATCTGTATTTTGAAGGATAACGTTGCATTGATAATATGGTTTCATAGAGCCACACAACAGCCACCCTAAGTGTGTCTGTTGAGCTATAGGTTGGTCATCGCTTTCTCCTCTTATTATTCCTCCGAGCATAATCTTACTATATACGTCCGCTCCGAGAAGTAAATCTACTGGTCGACTTACGTTGTATTGTGGATCGGCTAAATTGATATTTTGGATGTGTGACCACGATGGCCGGGTAAAAGATTTATTTGGTAAATTTTTGATTAAGTTGTTCATAATGAGGACACTTAGTTCAATATTAAAATCATTGTATGTCGACTGAATGTTAATATCGATCATCCCCTTGCAGTCATTTTCTTTTTCTCCTACTCCAAATATTTTTCCTTTGCACTGGTTACGTTTTAATTTCAAGAGTTGTGCCGAATGCTCACTTATTAATGAAATTTGAGAGCCTTGGTCAATCAAAGCTCTCATGGTATACTGAACTCCATCCGCTCCGGTCACTTTTACCAAGGCGGTGGCTAACAGTATCTCTGATAAATCGTTCCAAGATGCATGACTATATGTTGACGGGCTCTCTTTTGTTGTTTGGTTAGGCATAGTACGTTTAAAGTTTGATTTTGTAAACGTAGTAAATTTTGGTTTAGCTAGTGCTTCATGCAATAATGTGTTATGGTATCCGGAGCACTTACGACATCGTTTGGTTGAAAAACATGTTTTGTTAAAATGATAAGTTAAGCAATTATGACAATAATTTAATTGGTTTACAGACTTTAATTTTTGTTCGTCTGTCATATGATAGAACTTGCTGCATTGCCATAATCCGTGGTCGGCGTTGCACAATGCGCATGTAAACGACCGCGACACATGGAAAGTTTTCATCGGTCTTGTTGCGTAATTTTGTTGATTTTTCATTATATTATAATTGTTTGAATTATATCTTTGGTTGGTCATAAAATTATGTTGGAATTCTGGAGATTGAGGTTGCGTGGTTATTTTAGGGTTAATTGGTTCTTGTTTTCTCCTTGAAGCTTCTAAAGTTGTGAATTTGCTTTCAAGGTAGTTTAAAAACTCTTGAAGTACCGGTAATTCACGTGGTTTCTGTAATGACTCTATGTATTCGGTAAATGATTCAGTATCCAATTTTTGTGCCAATAAATGCACTAGAAGTGGGTCCCAGCTGGTTATATCTACTCCCAAATTCTGAATCGCGTATAAACATTCTTTTGTAATGTCATGTAATTTTTTAATCATATGTAATGACTGGTTATTTATGTTGGGAAGAGACAATAATGTATTAAGATGCGACGTAAAAATAAGTCGTTTATTTCCGTACCGATGATTCAATAATTCCCAACAAATTTCATAGTTGTCCGAGCTGATCTGTAGATGATGAATGAGACGTTCTGCTTCGCCTGATAACTTACTCTTCAAAAACTGCATTCGCTGCGCATTTGACAGTGATGGGTTCTTATGGATAACTTCTGTAAATAAATCTTTAAATGAGATCCATTGATGGTAATTACCCGTAAACATCGGAATATCCATTTGAGGGGTGGATTTTTCTCGATGTGACACCGACCACATTTTTGTATTTACGTCTTTCTTTAGGTTATTATATATTTTTTCGTACTTGGTAAACTCTAGTTGATACGCTGGTTCCTCTTCAAATATTTCTCCTTCTATTTCCCAATGCAAGTTGTCAATGGTGCTCCAACGTGTTTGTATTGCTCGTAGAGCGTCTTCAAATTCCCATCTATTTTGTAATTGATCTAATTCTATGGTATTTACCGTGCGCATAAAAGCTTTAAAATTTATCGACTGCTTTCTTATCATGTCGTCTAATTTACTTAGTGAATTGGTCCTCGGTGGAAGACGACCGGTGCTGGGTTGGGATGATCCTGGTTGTGGTTCTCCTGCATCTTCTACTTGAACACTACCTGATTGCATCTGCTCGTCCTTTCTGTTCACTCTCTGCTTGGTTAATTGCTCCATGGTTTTGTTAATTAAATCTTTTATGGTCATATAAAGCTCCTCTGCAGTATCAAAGCAATTTTTGGTAAAGTATACATGATCATATTCTGCATATCCGCAAAGTTGCCTATGGTTACTTAAATAATCATTCCAATAAGTTTCCAATATCTCCAGTCTACGTCTACAATAGTCAACGGTTTTTCTATCAGCTCCATCTTTCTTGAAGTTGGTCAATAACTTCTTTAGCGACTCAAAAATCTCAGTTTGGTTATCGAAAAGATTTTCCATTTTGGTTATAATAAATTTTTTAATAAACTATGAGTAGAAATGGGAAGATCTGACCTTGTAATCTCCTTACGATATCTGCTCCTTGTTACAATCACTGCAATCCAATTTTTCACTGTTTCTATATAGGCACTGGTTAAACCTCGACGTCACGACACACTGAATTTGTTAACTCGCGAACCGAGGTCCAAAAACTCGAAGGACCATGAAAAGGGGACCTCTAGCTTACTGGTTGGCTTTCAGTCCACTTTGATTACGTTGGAGATGAAATGAAGAGTCTTTTATTAGAGTTATTAATATATATTAATGTCTTTACAGAATGGTAATAATCTATGGTAATTATATGGTAACAATGGTAATAATATTTATGGTTATAATAATTGGTTATCGAGCACGCGTCGCGGCTATGGTGGCAAAATACGTACTAAGTTATAATTAATCGTCACGCGGTAACATGACCTAAAAAGTGCAAATTACTAATTGCTGAGGTGTTCAGTTACATGCAATGCACTGAACAACGCGGTACACATATACTGACCCCACGATGGGCGGCGGCTGCGTCATGTGTCGCGGCACCTTGTCCCCGATCACGGCACCGAGGGCCCCGCTGTGAGTGTGACGCGGTACACATATACTGACCCCACGATGGGCGGCGGCTGCGTCATGTGTCGCGGCACCTTGTCCCCGATCACGGCACCGAGGGCCCCGCTGTGAGTGTGACGCGGTACACATATACTGACCCCACGATGGGCGGCGGCTGCGTCATGTGTCGCGGCACCTTGTCCCCGATCACGGCACCGAGGGCCCCGCTGTGAGTGTGACGCGGTACACATATACTGACCCCACGATGGGCGGCGGCTGCGTCATGTGTCGCGGCACCTTGTCCCCGATCACGGCGACGCACTGTCTCGGGAAGAACCCCACGCGGAACCCGCGCTTGCCGCGCCACCACACTGACTCCTGGGGACCTGCCCGCAACACACCTTCATTAGCCACCTCTCAACTACCACGGGCGTCGGTCATACACAGGGTGTAAAAGACATGAACAGTCAAACGAGTACCATGTATTCTATACATCAAAATAAGACACATTTCAAAAAATAATTGCTGGGAAATGATATTTTTTGGTGTTAAAAAATATTCAACTCCCACGCAACTCGCAACACCGTGATATTTTTGCCTGACGGCGGCCCCGTTCGTTTGTGTCCGTGCACATCGATTAAACGCTAACGTTTTGAAACCATTTTTTGTTATGAAATACTAAAAAAAAAAAAAAAATTCTTTGGACAATAATTAAGAAATAATGTTTAGAATACGTTTTCATAAAAAAATTAAGAAAAAAAATTATGACCTTCAATAAAATCGTAACTATCAATTTCCCAGGTATAGTCTAAAGGAAAAAAAAATATGATGGTGAGCAGAATACATGGTTTTCGTTTGACTGTTCATGTCTTTTACACCCTGTATATTACAGATAATAATTATGGTAGATCGAATTCGAAATCTGTCTCTATTGATACCAACCACTCGAAGCAATTCGAATGGAGAAAAGTAGAATTCGAGATTTTCAATAAACCGTCAAACGTTTTCATTTTCACAGATTATTTCGAGGGAAACGAGAATTGCGTCTCACAGATGACAAGCGCTAACTCGAGAGTACTCATGCGCGAAAGTACTCGTCACAACTTTTCAGTCTAGTTCGATAGAACCAAAAAAAAGTTAGGAAAAATGTATATTGCGACTACGTATTTTCAAGATTAATATAAAAAACTACCCTACCGAGTATGTAAGTTTTTCATGGGACCATTTGGAAAGTGTACCCTTTCAAACAAAAAAAATAATAATTTTATTGATGTCCATTTAAATAATACCGTTTTTTTAGACTACGAAAATCAATTTATACAAAAACTTAAAAGTAAACATTGAAAAAAAATTGCATTTGCAATGTGGCAAAAACCTATCTTATTGATAATGAAAATAATCAAATCATTACATGGATATTAAACTTGATAGACAAAAAATCAATTTATTGATAAAAAGCACTCACCCGGCATATCTATGATTGATATCATATCTCCAACTTCAAAACTGATTTCATCTCGAGCCTGAAATATCAATGACATATTAGTAGGATTCTAAACAAGGAAATATTTTTACATTATACCAAATGCAACTTCGCCTCTTTCTGGGTATTGAAATCCTTTAATACCCAGAAAGAGAGTAAGAGATAAAGTCGCAATAAGAACCACTACTTATCTATCTATCTATATATATATAAAAATGAATACTAATTGAATGAACCACAGGGCCTAGAGATTCCAAATTTGGCACGTAGGTTCCTTATGAGGTCTAGGGGCTGCACTAAGAAAGGATTTTTGGAAATTCACCCTCTAAGGTGGTAAAAAGAGGGTGAAAAGTTTGTATGGAAATCCGTCAGTTTTGAAGATAAATCGATAAAAATTGGTATTTAGCTACTTAGAAATTAAGGATGACATATTTCAGGATTTTTGAAAATTCAATCCCTAAGGGGGTACAATAAGGGATGGAATTTTGTATGGAAATCCGTCATTTTTAAAGTAAAATCCATGAAAATTGGTATATGGCGCTTGGGTTAGAAGAAATAAGAAGAAAATGTAAACGCTGCCCTAAATAACTACTATTCTACGCGGACGAAGTCGCGCGCAAAAGCTAGTTAAAAATAAATCGCAAGTACCCACCTGTGAGACATACTTCCTAACAGAGTAGGCGGCGGCTACCGCCGGAGTGTTTATTGAACTGGAGTCCTCGTTGGCCACCAGCAGCTTGTGACCTGGACCGACACAGACATACAATAGTTAGTACAAAAGAAAAGTTCAGGAAAGACAAGAAAAAAATGAATCCTGATAGTCTTTCGTATAGTTTTGTCTTCTATAAAAACTGGTAGCCAAATGCCACAGTGGTTAACTGTGGCCCAATTTATTATCACATAATAACTGTTATATAAAGTACTTATGTTCTTTAATAAAACCAATAGGCGACTAAAGGTCCTGGGTCTAGGTTACCCTAAACCAGAGGACTTTATACAACATATAAATTAAGTAACCAACACCCTGAATACAGGTGGTTTGGGATTGGCTTCTGAGTTGATTTCAATAATTTATTTTTAAAAAAAGTTTTTTTTGAAAACATTTTTGAAATCAACTCTTAAGCCGATCCCAAACCACCTGTATTCAGGGTGTTGGTTATTTAATTTACATGTTTTATATGGCAATTTTGAAATCTTGGTAATTTTTATCGATTTTGTTTTGTTTTGCCACCATTTCGTAATAAGTATTTTGTAGTGATGCACGTAGTCTGCTATCAGCTGTGTGTACGCTTCCTCGTCTACGTTGGAGCTCAACTAGTCTACAGACACTTCTGCCCTGCTACTCACCTTTGTTATCCATCTGCAGCCAGTTCAACAGCGGCCCGCAGTTGATAGCGTCGTCCGCTATGATGGACAAGTGGTGCACGTAGTCAGCTATCAGCTGTTTGTACGCTTCCTCGTCTACGTGCGAGCTCAACTCTTCCCGAAGGTTGGGAAGCCCAGACACTTTCCTGTCGTATATGCATCTGGTGAAAGAGGGCTTTTATTATCACACAAGTATCAAAATCATGAAGCGTCGGTGGCGCAGTGCGTAAGAGCGTCGTCTCCCACCCGAGAGGCACTGATTCGATCCCCGCCACGTACCAATGTGTTTTCAAATTTTCAATTCATATGTACGTTTAATCGACGCTTTTACGGTGAAGGAAAACATCGTGAGGAAACCTGCACACACCTATGAAGAAATTCTTAGGTTGTGTGTGAAGTCGACCAACCCGCACTTGGCCAGCGTGGTTGACTAAGGCCTAATCGCCCCTAATGTGGGGTAGGCTCGAGCCCGAGGTGGGGACATTGTATGAGCTGTTGATGATGAAGTATCAAAAGGAAACAACCATTTTGCTATAGGTTTTGTACATACGGCGACAGATTGGACTATTGCAATCTGTCAAATTTCGGTACTTGGATGAATGACCGAAATTTCTTCAACTCGGTAGTCGTTCCCAAGGTCATTTTGTTGTATACTAAACTGTGTCGTTTTTTTTTTTTTTTTTTTTTTTTTTCTCTTTATTTGGGACAACAAACAATTACACCGAAGCTTACTAAACTATATCACTTAACAAAAATGAATAATAGTGTAACCAGCAACATTATCCACAGATTGTTTACAGTATTTATAAGTGATTATTTACATATAAATAAGAGTATGTAATATATACAAAACAAAGACCCACTCATACAGAAATACAATACAGTTCGTTGGTAATAAATACAATTTATTATTAATCTAAGAGTTTGCCAGTACGTCTTCGATATGTCTCCTGAATAATAATCGAGACGATGCAAACAATTCCACATTCGTAAAGCCTTGGTTATATGTATTCATAATTCTAATTAAAGGGCAACGCTTGCCTGCGTTCGTTTTGCAAAGTTTTGGTGCGAATAATCGGCGTTTTCGTGTTTTGCGTACAAGGTTAAATCGAGATGGAACATAGAAATGAATCTGATTTACAAGCTCTTTGCAGTCAAATTCACCATTTAGAACATTATATAACAACGTAAGGTCCAACATAGTTCTGCTTGTTTCAAGCTTAGGTAACGAATATTTATCTAAAAGGCAATTGTAAGAGGACTTAGTGCGTAGACAACGATAATTCATGGAATGCAAAAACTTTCTTTGAACCCTTTCTATCTGCTCAGCATATTTAATATACAAGGGATTCCAAACCACGGTGGCATACTCCAATTGTGATCTTATCAGCGATTTGTAAAGAAGAAGGTAAGAAAGAGGCCGTGTGAAGGGGGTGCAAGTTCGCATCACAAATCCAAATAACTGGAAGGCCTTCCCTATAATGTAATCTACATGAGCATCGAAATGTAACTTAGCATCCATTAATACTCCTAGATCTTTTATCATGGGAACTTTTTCCAATGTAGAATCACTTAAAGTATAAGTATAGTTGAAGATGTTGTGATTTTTAGTGAAGGTTATAGATTTACATTTTGTCAAACTCAAGTGTAATTTGTTAATTTTACAATAGGCGTTGAGTCGGTTCAAATCATCTTGCAATTTTCCACAATCTTCTATAGACATTATTTCTTTGAAAATCTTAAGATCGTCAGCATATAGTAAAAAGTGGGTATGCTTGAAACATTTTTCAATGTCATTAATGAAAATAATGAAAAGCAAAGGCCCTAATATTGACCCTTGAGCTACACCAGATGTGACACTTATTGTGTCAGATTTTAAACCATTAATCATAACTCGTTGAGTTCTGTTTATAATATAGGAAGTCAACCACCTCAACAAATTTCCTTGTATACCGTTAAATGCCAACTTCTTCAACAGTAAAACATGGTCAACTTTGTCGAAAGCCTTACAGAAATCAGTGTATACCGAGTCTACTTGTACCCCCCGATCCATGGCTTCAAAAAGGAAATTGGTATACAACACAAGATTACTTAACGTTGATCGTTTCTTTACAAATCCGTGTTGTTCTTCTATAATTATGTTGTGTAGATGGGGATAGATTGAATTATGTACTAGTCTTTCAAGAACTTTTGATATTGTAGACAGTAGCGATATAGGACGATAGTTGGTGACATCATCTTTACAACCACTCTTGTGTACAGGAGTTATGTTAGCGGATTTCCATACGTTTGGGACTGTGCCGTTTTGTAAACTCTTGTTGTAAAGAATCTCCAAGGGGGTTGCTATAGTTTCAGACGTATGTTTTAGAAAAAAGGGAGAAATTCCATCCGGCCCTGGACTCTTGGTAATCACTAATGACTTAAGTTCCTTGACTATCAGATCTTTGCTAATTCTGACATCAGTTAGTAAGAAATTACATTTTGGGTTAATACTACAAGCTCTCGTATCAGTCACACGATCGCACGGTTCATACACTGATGCGAAAAAATTTGCAAACAATTTACATATTTCCTCTGGCTTATCAGACTGAGAGTCGTTGTAGTACATTGAGTATGGAACGCCAGATTTCTTTTTAGAAGATTTAATAAATGACCAAAATGTACTTATGTCTGTCTTTAATCCCTCTTCTATCGAGTCTATGTACTTATCAAAACACTCCTTGCTAAGTCTTTTGAAACGACTGCGATATATCGAAAAAGTCTCATAGTCTGTTTTAGAATTAGACTTTTTCCATTTTATCCATGCCTTTTCTTTATTCCTGAATACATGTATAAGGGGGCGTGAGAACCAGACTGGATAATTTTTAGATTTAACAGGCCTTAATGGTACATGTTTTTTTATAATTTCATAAATTTTCTCATAGAAAATATCAACAGCAGAATCTATACTTAAGTTTGTTAACCCCTTGTGTGTCGCGCGGCCTCCTGGAGGTCGCTGTCAAAAACGCCTGTGTGTCGGCCGACCTCCTGGAGGTTGATCCCCCCTCCACAGTTTTCCGATGATGAAAATGATGATTATTATTATTATTATTTGAAAATATAACTGTACTAATTATATTATATTCTGTTAGCTTATTTTATAACGATTTTAGTGACAAAACCTCGTATTTATAGATTTTTTACAAAAAAAATATTATTATTTTTTTACACCCGGAAAATTCGCGTCGGAAAGTCCGGTAGTAACTGACACATGCGCGAAATTTTACAAAATGGCGGCGACACAATAGGGGTTAATATATTTTGCCAATTAATGTTTTTAATACTGTCATTAATGGCAGAGTAATTTCCTTCCAGATAGCAATATTTAGGGGTTGAAGTTAATTTCATAAGCTTGATCGGTAGTTGACAAGAAATCATAAAATAAAAAGGAGGATGAAGAGAATCTATGGGCACTAGGGGACTAAGAGGTGTTCTGCAGTTACAACAATCATCGTTTGAAATAATTAAGTCCAGCATGCGACTCATGCTATTTTCAATCGTATTATATTGTTTACTTCGCGTAGTGTTTAAGAAATTGTTTATACACGTGTGAACAGAATTGTAGTCACAAGTAGATTGCGTTAGAAGTAATGACGGATTTTGCCACGTAATATTAGGTAAATTAAAATCACCAATTATATAAAATTTATCACCATGATTACTACCCAGTTTAAATAGGAGTGTATTAAAAAAAAGGGAGTAAGTAGTTTGGTTCTGATTAGGCGGGATATATACACCACATATTATATAATGCGTATCATGTAAAGTAAGATTCAATAGCACGTAGTCTATGTACGGAGACAATGCGCTGTGTAGGCTATCAATGTTCGGCTCCGAGGTAAGTAGACAGCGCTTAACAATCAGTCCGCGGCGTACAGCCACGAGCAATCCGCCACCATCACGTTTGCCCGTTGCACATCGGTCCCTATCACACCGAAAGATTGTGTAGCGGGAATCAATGACTTCACAAACTTCGTCGTTTTAATATTTTCTAGTGCGACAAAGGGATTGTCTTCACAAATATAATAAACTAGTGGATGCCCGCGGCTTAGCTCGTGTTAACGTCGGATTTTTTTAGCCTAAAGCCTTCCCCAATAAATGGACTTTTCAACAAAATTTTTTTTTTTTATTTTTAGATCAGCAGTTCCTGAGATTAGCGCTATCAAACAAATAAACTAAAACTAAACTAAAAACTAAATCACTCTCTTCACCTGTGCGACATGTCGTAGATACAATATACAAAAATGTAAATGGTCCTTCGAACCGGATCTCATCTGTGCAACGTGTCGTAACAGTATACAAAAATGCAAATGGTCCTTCGAGCCGTATCCCACTTGTGCAACTTGTCGTAGATACAACATACAAAAAAGTCAATGGTCCTTCAAGCCGGATCTCACCTGTGCAACATGTCGTCTAGCTGCAGGAAGTGTTCCTTATTTCTAGTGAGCGTCCACTCTCGTACGTCGCTGGCCTCCGTCCAGCTCGTGGTAAGGGTCTTCACCTCTACGGGCTCCTCGGAGGACGCATTCACGTGTGTCCGCACCTTTAGGCTGATCCAACCTGGGTAGGGATGAGATGTATGGGGTATATAACTCAAATTAAACGTAATTTTTATAATGGTCTTCTATAACATGAAAATTTTATCTTGTACCTGGGTCCGTTTCACATGGCACAACCTCGACGCTAAGTCCGCCTAACGCCACTCGCTCGTAGTGGAAGTGGGCGCAGTCCTCTAGTTTGGGGAAGCGGCATGACGCGGCGGGAGGGGCGGGCTGAAATAGATAATAGTTATTTTCACCTCTCCGACACCAAAAGACCTCTTTTGCTTCGTAAAATCTCGAAGGAAAAACGCTTTTTGCTGCGAGCTTTGAACAAGACTGGAACGTTCAATCTAAATTATTTTAGTAATCTTACTTTTAATTTTCAATGGTTATTTTTAAGATAATAAACATGTATTAGAGTATTGCCTTGTTTTTCTCACGTGTAACAATTTTCGTGCTGGGGAGGTGAAATGTTGTATGTTTCACACGAGAGCAAATTTTTTTTATGTCTCGTGCCTTTAAATCACTCACTGCGCTCAGTAGTCTATTTATGAATCACTGTAGACTACTTCGCTGGTTCGTGATTTTAATATCGGCACTCGCAGCAAAAAATAGCTTTGCTCACTTTTTGGACAAATAACTATTGCTCAACAAGTGAGCAAAGTTATTTTACGAGCTAGCGAAATAGTCTAGAATATAAAGAGACTACTGAGCGCAGTGAGTGATTTAAAGGCAAGAGACAAAATTTGCTCTCGTGTGAAACATACAACTTTTCACTTTTCTATTGAGAAAATTTTTAAATGTGATAAAATCCATGTTTATTGCGCTAAAAATATGTATAAAAAAAATTAAGAAAAAAACTGAAATTATTTATATTGAACGTAAGAGCCTTGTTCGGAGCTCGTTGATAAAGCATTTTGCTTCGAGATTTTAAAAAGCAAAAGAACTCTTTTTGTGCTGAGGTGAAAAGTAAATTAGAATTACTGCCATATTATGTAGATTAAACGTTAGTCTTGGCTTTGCTTCGAGATTTTACAAAGCAAAAAAGCTCTTTTGATGCTGGACAGGTGAAAATACATTTTAGGATAATTACTTAGGGTAGTACCTCCTCAAGTACCTGTAAATGAATAAATAAATGTGTAAATAGTTATTTTCTTTCAACTTACCGTATCAGCCAAGTCGAAGGTAGCAGACGCTGGTGGCGCAGACTGGCTCATGGCGTACGATTGAGACGACACCGGGGTCACTGCTAACGCCGTCAGGGATATAGAACCTGGTGGTGACAGAAAACGTTCTCTAAAAAGGTGGTAAAACGAGGCTACCTATACAACATATAACAGAAATAACGCCCACCCTGAAATTAGTACGTTATGTTACTAATATCACAGCGTAAAAACATAAAGTGGTTAACGCCTTTGAAGTTGAAGAAAATGACGCTAATGTCTATCTTGACAACGTGCAGTAGACACACAGTGGACCAGCGCCTACCGAACTAGTGTATGGCAGTTTGGTACCGCCACCGCGCCCCCTGGCTGAGTGGAAGAACTAATACAGGGAAGACTGGGAACACATTGGCATCGTTTTAAAATAAGACTCTATTCATGATTGACAGAGCTAATCCCTAATATGAGGCAAATCAATTAACATAATCAGCTGATCCATACAATAGTGCAACATCTATGCAGCCAAAATGTACGGCACCCTTAGGGCGTTTGTGCACTACCAGAAATTTTACTGTCCGGCAATCCGATTTTTAAATGTATAAAAGCCAGTAGGGCTCTCTTTTCATTTGTGGTGATTCTTAGTCGGTAAAGGACGAAAACAAAACGGCTCAACCTATCACAAATACTCTGTATATGACACTTCCGCGGTCTACTGCAATTACCAGAAATTTTGTTTGCGTAACTTCTTTCAAAACTTGTCCTTGACATTGTACATTTATATTCAAAGTTTTAAGGTTGCGGGAAGCGTTATTGGCGTAGTGCGTAAGAGCGTCACCTCCCACCCGGGAGGCACTGGTTCGATACCCCGCCACGTACCAATGTGTTTTCAAATTTTGAATTCATAATATGTACGTTTAATGAAGGAAAACATGTATTTAAGTTTTAAACAACTTGAGGTTTGGACGATTGGCGCGCGCTGCACTCTCTATTGGTGCTACGGAAGACCAGCGCTGTGACCTACTTGGTTGCAGCAGATGCTGAGTGGCGACCATTTGGTTATAATTTGTGTAACTTTGTTTAGTAAACCGCCGAATTAATTGTACTTCTTAATCTTTAATTTTTAACCAATAAATATCATTTCATTTCAAAACATCGTGAGGAAACCTGCACACACCTATGAAGAAATTCTTAGGTTGTGTATGAAGTCAACCAACCCGCAATTGGCCAGCGTGGTTGACTAAGGCCTAATCGCTCCTATTGTGGGGTAGGCTAGAGCCCGAGGTGGGGGACATTATATGAGCTGTTGATGATTCAAAGTTTTATTTTTGTATTTTGTCTTAGATGCATTAATAGACAGAATATTTTCTCGCAACCAATCAACAATATCCTCTATCGCTTCATTCATTGTGACTTCATAAGATATTGCTTTTTCTTTATTTGGTATGACCACAGATAATATAATACTATACTAATGAAATGTCGTCAGCAAATAATATAGTTTCAAAACCCGTGGCTTTGGGTAAGTCATTGTACAAGAGAAACAATATAAAAATCCAATGATGCAGTTTTTATTTTCATCAAAATCGGGCTCGCGACTCCTTTGAGCATTTTTCGATATTCCTTATAGTTTAGGATTTGGCCCTGAAGGGCCACTTGAAAAATTCCTGTATATAGAACTGTGTACACGTGCACTCACCCGGCGTTTCCCGCTTGGAATCATTGTCGTTGGATGCTCTAGTTGAGCTCCTCGACTCTGAGCTGAACCGGACCGATCTGGAATAAGTAAATAGTAACATGAAATTTATTTTTAACCAAATTGTAATAAAAATTATATATTAAGGGGGTTGGTGTCAGAGGCAGGCGGCCGGCCATTAAACTATGACTAAACAAAAGGGTATGTGGGTATAGCAGTATCATAGGAGATGACCGCGGCGCCATTGGCCGTATAACTCGATCTAGAATTCCGTTTCACCGATGAACATTTCGCTAAAAGTTCATAGTTGGTTTTACAAATTACTCGTTTGCGCTTGCACATAAAATAAAAAATCTGGCGTGGAGTTACCTTGACTTTCTCGTATACCGGAAACGACTCAAAAGTTGATAAAAACCTTATATTTTGATGTCATACATGCATGTTAAATTAGGTTGCAATAAGTTAAAGCATACTCGAGTTATCGTGCTAACGCACACACACACAAACATAATTCCAAAAACGATATTTTTGGACTCAGTACCCTTAGTATGAGTTTTGATAGTTTTCGAGCTCGATCAAACGTATCGTCTCTTTTCATACATTGCCCACTAGCGCCTCTAGCGTAAACTATCAAAAACAAAAATCGGCAGTATAAGTTAAATCGAGTTAACGTAACACGAAAACTTTGATAGTTTTCGCCTCACGAATGCATTTTGGCAGTACGAGTCGTTACTTTGACAAGTCGTCGTAAGTATACTATTACGTTTGATCGTGTCGTCACTCGATGAAAGAAATTCCGTGAGTAGGTAAACGAACGAAATTTTTAACAATTATTACAATGTTATCGCCATAATTTTCATTTATTATGGTCGCTGAAGAGGTTAATGAAGCCCACCAACGTACACAGGAACGTCGGGAGGTTATGCAGCAGTGGCGCATTGATAAATTATAAGCATATAGCTTCTACTTTATAAGTCTCAAGCAATAATGTCTGTGTATATTTACCTACCTACAAGCGAATTATGTGTGTCTCCACGCGGCGTAGGTATTGTCGTGACGGGCGATAACATTACCGTGTGGATATTCACTCGTCACAGAGACGATCGACGCTTTAATAATTATCTACGCTTTAGTCGTCTTAGCTAGAATTTAAACAATAGGACACTATCACAGTGTAGTATAATAAGGGAATAAAACACATTGTTTAATTAATACATAACATTAAATTATTTTATTTTCTAAATAAATATGGCGAATAGAGTTTGTCACTAGGCAAGCTCGCTTGAGTTCAATTTCCCTTTGTTGCAGCTCTAAATCTCGTTTGCCGTCAGACACGAGATCATTATTTTTCCCAAAAGCATTGCACATTAGTATTTTTCTGTATAATATCCTTTTAAATACACCACTCCATGAAATTCACTATTTGTTCAAACTGCGACGCACTTGTTTTGCACATTTTCATTTTATTTTTCCGTTTAAACATCTTAGTACAATTGGGTATAGTTTATGTATCAAAACCTATTACTTCTTATCTGTTTTAGTAATAATTTATAAATAATATCAATACGACTCTCACTGTGACGCAGACATTTTGTTTGTTTTCATCGAGCACAGACTAGTTAGAGATACTATGAATGGGAGTGAATGGAACGAATGAACATGTTGTCTCTTTCTTGTTAATAAGAAATGAAAGAGACAAAACTAAACAGTGTGAAGTTCGTATAATCGAGTGATCGAGTAGGCGATATCGTGAAGACTATGTGCCAAATTTAAATCTTATACTACGACGTATTAAGTAAACCTATAGTTTCATAGTTTTGACGATGACGATCACTCGTTTGGTGTTGCAAAAACTCATACTAAGGGTACAGGATGGTCCAAAACGTGTAAATCCGTCAAAATCTCGAGGTCGAATTTTTTGACGATTACAAGACTTAAAAATATCATAACCTTAACCTACCAATACTAGGTTATCACCATTCCTTTATTCAAACTAATATTTATAGAACCGACTATGGGTTCATCATCATCATCATTTCAGCTAAGACGCCCACTGTTGGACATAAGCCTCCGCCAAGGATCTCCAAACCGGTCGGTAGGGCAGCAATTCTCATGCCTTCGAAACAGTCTCGAATTCGAACTTTATTCGAGTTTTAATGACGTTGACCCATTGAAAATTTTGAATTCGACTTTTCTCAAAGGCAAGCCACTCAACTTGCTTCGAATGGTTGGTAGCGGTCCAGACGTAAAATGATTCGAAGAGTAAATAAGAATTGGAGATTATTTCGATGGAAACAAGAATTGCGTCCGATCGAGATAGCTGAGCGGGCGCCATCGACCGTTTAGGATTGTAATCACATATTACGCCAACAGCAAATAAAATTGATGCAGGCCAAGAAAAGGTACACACGCTTTCACTAGCCACCGTCATCTAGGCAAAGTGCTTCCTCTCGCCTCTTCTAAGCCTCATCGTCATAGGTTTTCTCTTTCTCACCTGTGGAAGCTGCCGCAGTGCGTCATGTTGTCCTTCTCTGGTTCGGTGAACGCTCGGGCCGCGAGCGACTGGCACGACATCACCGAACCGTGGGGGGATCCCTGGAAAGATAGGAGAGGGTACTTTAATAAATTTGTAGAATACATCAATATTATGTTCTTAATCTAAGCATTAATTTAAGTTTTGGCGCACAATACAAAGAGTAAAAAAGGTAAGTCTCATATGTTACGAGCTCGCACGAATTGCACACGCCGATTTTGAAAGTAAGTATAATATGCTAGCATAGCAGAGCTGCGCTGCGTAATACTCTATTGTATATTCCGATGCTAACTCCACGCATCAGTTGCCAAAACTCGAGTATGTTTTCAAGCACCGCATACAAAGAATAACTAGAAAACATTCTGCGTTACTACCACCGAGTATGTTTCCTACATTAGAGTGTCCGCACATCGGACGCGGTGCGGCGTGGCGCGGTTTACCGGCAATGCTTGCTGACGCTTTGTGTTGAATTTAGTACTACAGACGCGGCGCTCTTGGCAACCGCACCGCTTCGCATTCGATGCGTAGTGTTCCATATACACGCATAGAAAATTCGCCAACCGCGATCGTCGCGCCGCTAGCACCGCGCTCTATGTGCGGAGCTCCTTAGACTCTCATTAAAGGATCACTAGCGATGGTGCTACTTTAGTTAATTAATAATTAACTGAGATATCTGATCCAGAGGACGCTGCCCCCTTAAAGACCTCACAAAGTCGGTCCTTGTATGCGAAGTGCGTCGAATAGAGAGAGATGGCGGGAGACGTTGAAGAAGGCCGTGCTGCGACCCCCATGACTACGACTACTCTCTCAAGAGTAAACGATTAAGAAGAAGAAGAGATAACTTAGTACAATTTCTGAACTTTTTACTAGTCGGTGAGACGGAAACTATACTCAAGGATCGTGCTTTAACCGAGTATGATTTCATCCATATTCATTCATAACAGCCTTTACAATTCGACCCACTTCTGGGACACAACGCCTCTCCTTGTCATCGAAGGAGGATTAGGCAGTAGTCCACCACGCTTGCCCAATGCGGATTGGTGGCCGTCCACCGGTATAAGGTGATCAACACCCCTTTGCTGATCTATTAGTCGCCTTCTACGACACCCATTGGAGGATATGGGATGATGTTATTCTACTCTGCCGGCATTACGCGGCTAGTAAAATTTGAACACAGTCATGTATTTTAATGTCGCTATTAAAGTATACTTGCGCTAATACAGTACAAGTGCGTACTGGCAGTACTGGCACAGTTCACTTTCAAAAAACGCCACGCAAACGCGATAATCGATCAGTAAGTTCTTAGCTGGTAGTCAGTTCCCTCTTGGCAAGCATGATCTTACACATTATATCAAACAAAACCTAAAAAACAAAACGTTACGTCATCCAATCCAAATATTATTAAAAAATCTCGTTTGCAGCTAAGGGTAATCAAACTCATGCCGATCCAGCCTCGTCTCGAGTGGTGCTCGATGAAACTGTCATTATTTGATAATAACACGTCGGCCACTCGACACTTGTCAAAGTGACTGATAAACGAGGTTCTGAAGTGGCAATGCCAGCTTCCACTGTAGTTTATCATAACATCGCTAGGAAATAATGTAAGGGGGCATTGTGGTAGCAGGCCGATGACGCCGCGGTCGTGCCTTCTACGTAACGATCACAGAAGCCAAGCTGCAAAATGCGCGGTCGGTACTCGGATGGGTGACCGAAAAGAAGTTCTATTCTATTTTCCTCCGTGCTTCGGAGGGCACGTTGGACAGCTTCGTGGTCCTGGATGCTGTGGAAAGATAGCAGTCGTCCCCAAGGAGCGTTGGTGTCACCCAGGCGACCGGCCGTAAAACTCTAATGCCAAATCCTTTAGCAGTATGTCGACAGCAAGACATAATGTCCTCATCATCATCATCAACAGCTCATATAATGTCCCCACCGAGGGGCTCGAGCCTACCCCACATTAGGGGCGATTAGGCCTTAGTCAACCACGCTGGCCAAGTGCGGGTTGGTCGACTTCACACACAACCTAAGAATTTCTTCATAGGTGTGTGCAGGTTTCCTCACGATGTTTTCCTTCACCGTAAAAGCGTCGATTAAACGTACGTATATGAATTCAAAATTTGAAAACACATTGGTGCATGGCGGGGAGCGAACCAGTGCCTCCCGAGTGGGAGACGCCGCTCTTACGCACTACGCCACCGACGCTTATAGACATAATGTAAGTACCGACCAGAAATAAATGGGAAGCAGGGTAGGAGAAAGAAGATTGTGGTAATTATCGATCTTTTCCTTGGTAATTTTTACCCCAAAAGTCACATCAGACACCCGTATTCACAAACATTATGAGGTTACTCGACTCTCGGATAAATAAACGCATTGCATTGAATAGAGCTCTGTGATTGGTTCGATTATGTTGTCTAGTTCACATCGCGCTGACGTTTTATTACTTCAAACTTCCTTCAAACTTTAAACTTTTGACATCTCGCCCTGTGCGTTGTGTAATACGCTAGCTAGCTACCTAAGCTGTGCGTTCATTTTAGAGTACGCATAGTTCCGATCCCCACTTAAGTATTGTCTATGAATAGGTTTTTACGACCCTGTGCGTCCACGCGCACTATGACACCTCAAAATCCTTGCCATATGGCACGCACTAAGAAATGCCTTATTTTTCATAGCATTGTTGTTTTTACTCAGACAAGTATTGTTTGTGAATACGGCCGAGAGTCTAGCAAATCGCCGACCATGTAAGTGTTATTAAATTGTCATTACGAATTACAAACGCATCCCACGCCAAGGTGAATCTAGTTGGTCTGATATACGCCGCGCAGTTTGTACATCTTGATCACACACGTAGGCACGTACTTAAGAACGAGGGTAAAGAATATAGATACTTTACTAAGCTTTGAGCATAAATGGCCCATATACAGCGCGATTCATCGTTTCGATCAATCTGACTAAAATCGATCGATCGCAAAGAGCCATATACTATCAATTCATCCGCTCCCTTCTGACTCGGACGCCCTAGGGACGCTAGGCGGTCGAGAGACTCCCGAGAGGGAGATGCTCGGTCGCCCAGTAATACCCTAGGAACGTTCGACTTACAGGCTTGAGGACCCTCCAAGGTCCTCGCCTTCTTATAAAACCCAGTGACGCAGAAAATGTTATCAGAGACAATCTTGAAATGGGATTGTTGCGATTTCCGATCGTCTTCGATTAAGTAAATCGTTGGAGTTTCTCCCGAGTTCTTGTCGTAAAAACACGTGTTGAGAGACTCCATTTTTAATAACCTCAATCAACCGTAAAATTTTTGTTACTTGAGTTATATTTCCACTTGACATTGGCAAAATGCGTACGCTTAATGCGACGCGATGCCATTAATTAAGAATAGAATAGAAGTAAATCGTTAACGATCTTGACATACACTAGCGATTCGTCTTTTCAATCGGTCTGAAACGAAGGATCGTAAAGATCAATCGCACCGTATTTACTTTATAAGACATCTTCTTACCCGTCCGGTAGGCCAAGTAGGACAAGTGCCATAATAAGAGTGTCGCGTAAAGCAGCAATGGATATGTAATCCACACAGTGATGATCACTTTCAACTGTCTAAAAAGTTAGCCAATAGGCCTACAGGTAAGAAAACGACTGCTGAGATGATTTTGAGTGTAACATCTGTCCTGGTCGTTGGCTATAGTTGGTTTGTTTACTGAAGGATAGTTAATTTTTGGGATTGGTGGCCCTTTAGTTTACATACTCCCATACAGCCAGATGTGGCTTTATGTGCAACCAAATGTTACATACAGCTCTGCTCAACCCCTTTAGGGATCATGAGCGTGATTATATTCTTCTTCTGGTCTCTCTGAAACGCCTTTTTGAATCATTAGTATTCCAAATCGTGTGAGAAAACGCAAGATTCGTATGCGAATCCCTAAAATCGCTTTTTTGACAAAGTAGAAAATTAAATGCTGTTCACGTTCACGTGAATGCTGTTGTGTGTGGCTTGGATAGGTAATTCCCAGTATATTCATTCTAATCCTGGCCATGGAATCGTAGTCACACAGCAGATGTTCCACGATTCCCGGTTCTAGCTGTAGAGCATGTAGTTTGTAGCATAATAAGGAGGCAAGGGTGCAAGTATCAAATATATTAAAGCATGACTTTATTCCAATATCCAATTAGTAAAACAATAAGATGGCTTGATGCATTCCATTGTTTCTTACCAGCTTTACATATTTATGAGGCACTCGGAAAAGTAGGTTAGTATTATGTGTGCCGTCTTTAAATTTTACAACCTCGTATTTGGCCGTAAAGCTGAAGTACCTTATTGGTGGAGTTGAACTCAAGGGTCGGTGTAGGTAGACCGAATACCTTTGAACTGAACTTCTGCATAAATTAAGGGAATATTATTTACGCCGGCAGCACACCTCCGGCGCGGAATCGAAGCAAGCGAAACCGCTATAAGAGTTTCGCTGACTGACATCTCTTTCAGAAGCGAAATGCAACTCCATTTTGTACAGTCCCTATACACTGCGAAACTCACGCGGTACCGCTACAAAATGGCGGAACGAACGCGGAGATATGATCGGCGAAATCATGAATTAGAATTATTCATAGTCAAGTGTATGCGATAGAACAGGCAGTTTCGCTTGTCTTACAACGGACAAGTCTGACGAAACTACTGCAGTTAAACTGCTATGGTTTTGCGGCAGAGGTGTGTTACAAGCGTTGAACCACACATTAAGCTCAAAATGCTTTAACGTCTAAAATTTCATATACTTTCATTATCATCATCATCATAACAGCCTTTATAGACCCACTGCTGGGACACAAGGCCTCTCCTTGTCATCGAAGGAGGTTTAGGCAGTACCACCACGCTTGCCCAATGCGGTTTGGTGGACGGAGTATATAGTAATCATAACCCCTTTTGCCTTCTACGACACCCATTGGAGGATATGGGGTGATGCTATTCTACTCTGCCAGCATCACATGGCTACATGGCAAGGAGAAGTGATACTTCACATTATTTCTGTTAATAAGTTTATTGGCATTATTTTTGGATGTGTGACCTCAGAGACAGAGCAATAGTCTTGATAGCGAAAGGTCGCGAGCTTCCACTTGTGCTCCGAATTCAAGAGGCTACACCAATGCGTTATATCTCTTTCAAAACCTGTTATTTGCCCTGACAAATTACATAATATGTTTATATTGCATTATCCTGGTAATGCAACATAAATATATATTATGTAAAGTTGCGACCGTCGCTTTTTACGTATTTATTTCTAACTACAACAGACAACATAACCCATTTAGCAAGACTTAGTAATAACAATATTTAACTTTAAGGAAAAACAAACAAATAAATTACATATTATGCAGTGTGTGACACGCCTAACCTTATCCTAATAGCGGCATAATTAGGTACACATTTGCGACTTTTTGCAACGCGCGTTCGACAGCCGCCGCCATCAACAAGAAGTATTAGGAGTTTAAGTATGAAAATGCGATTTTTTAAGGAACCACAAATTTAAATTTAGTGTAATTTTGTGGATATATTTTGACAACATTAAGCTGTAGGGTACTTAGAGAAAAAAAATTGAGAATTGATAACTGTAAGAAAATATTCATAATTTTATAATGGAGACGGACACCTCTTAGGACGAGCTGTTTTTGGAGATGTACTTCTAGTGAAAAAAATAAAAATAAGATTTTTTTTTACATAAATATAAGTCCTTGTAATGAAGTTTAAAATAAAAAAAGAATAATGGACATAGCCATTGTATTTTTTAAAGGAATTATACGCTAATAAATAAAGAGGAAAAAATCGTCAATTTCATACTTTAACCCCTATTATTATTGTATCGATTCATACGCCCGTTTGTATTGATTGCTGCATCGGGTTTGAAGCAGTCGTGCGGGAGAAGCAATGCACATGTATGTTTGTAACTATTCACACACAGAGGGAGAAAGAACAGCCACGCGCTACGATCTGCTAATCCTGTATCGCGTTTGTATATTTGTTACTAGAGTGGTCGCCCACGACTTCGATCGCTTTAACGCCGGTTATTAAAATTAGAGCCTTCCTGTAATGAAATATCGAACCCAGAAATATTTTTTCGATTTGAATCAGTAGTTCCTGAGCACGTTCAACCAAACAAAAAAGAAAAATAAACCCCTCAGCTTAATAATATTCTCTTCTTCCTTGTTCCCTCATTACGTACGATCAGTTTCCACGTGGTTCGGTCGTGCGCGGTGTTAACTGCACGGTGTATGCTGCCGCCCATTGCTGTCTTAGCTGTGTCGGACCATCTTAAAGACGCTCTACCTTGGGCACGTCTGCCGTCTATTTTACTAAGTATTATTTACTTCTGCAGACCATGCTTTGGAGACCGCATAATGTGTCCGAAGAAGCAGAGAGCTTTTTGTCGGCAGGTAACTGAGAGCCGCGTGGTGATATTAAGCTGCTCCAAAATGGACTGATTGGTTCTTTTAGCAGTCCAAGGATACGAAGTAGCCTTCGCCAACACCACATCTCGAAGGTGTCAATCCTGCTCTTATCACGACCTCTTACAGTCCAGGTCAATTTATAATATTAGTAATTTGTATAATATGTCCACGTAATCTCGTTACGCTAAACTGGGTTAAACAAAGGCCTAGTAGCCGCCCGCGGCTCCCGCCCCGTCCAGACTAATCTCTCTTGTTGCCAAATTTCATCCAGCCATGATCTTCCATAAAAAACTAACTTTTCCTTCGCATCTCACCTCTAATTTAGTCTACTTATTTATTTATTAATTTAGTCTAATTTCTATATTTAAGAGAATTATTACGCTAAACAATGTTAGAAGACAACATTCAATTGAAATAAACAAAGTAAATAGGAAAGGATTGTGACAAGTTGTAAGAAAATCTAAGTAATTTTTGTGGTTTATAGTGTGTAAAGAAACATGACAAACAATTCACAGCGTAGTTCAGTTGAATTACCCTAATAAATTATTTTAACATAAATGGACATGGTTAAATAAAACTGTACAAATTTTTCTTACAACTTTCATAGTAAAGAAGTTCAACATAAAATCTATGCAGATTCAGAAAAAAAACATTTTTTTCAAAATTGAACATGCAGGACAGGAGTAGCCTTGCATTGTATCAAATCTGATTCTGTGAAAATATTATTTTACTTTTCACATTAACTTTGATCGAATTCTTCCTTTATATTAACGGCGTTTGTCACACATAAGGATTATGCATTTTGCCAATGTCAAGTATTTTGTAATTTTAAGAAAACACAAAAAGAATATTAATTAGATATTTAGCTATATAATTGTTTTAATAATGCTACAAAGAACATTTGTTAAAGTACGGTCGCCGAGCAGAGATAATTTTGTACAATGATCTATAAGTCTACTGGCAGTTGAGATAAACATTTTCACTTATGCTCAAATTTATAAAATTATGTAAAATTTAATGTTTTTAATGACATTCTGTACTATGAGCATTATTCACAATGTTATGCGGAGCTCGGGCTTGTGATCAACTAGCCATAGCTATTACCGATGCAAAGAGGCATTTGGTGTACCTATTTGCTGATAATTAAGACGTGTGAAAAAACTCCCATACAAATAGTTCTGTTCACAAACAGATTGTATTTTCACAGATTCAGATTGAATGTACTGCTAAGTTGTTAATTACCTAAATAACTTTTGATTTTCTTACATCAACAATTCTCATGCATAGGGTTTACTTTGAACACAACTATGGTATGAGAAATATATAAAAAAAAAACAGATAACATACAAACAGACAACATCTAGTTGCAGCTACTGCTCACATTGTGACCGCAGAGCATCCAGCCATCGGTGCACACACCGAATACTCTCCTCATTATTTCACAACACGAAAATGCAGGAATTTCACTTCAAAATATGCCATTTAGATATTTAAGAAATTCACTGTTGTTTGTTTCACTTCACTGACAACACTTCAATTGTTAACTCCCAGTTTTTGTGCACCTAAAAGTATTTTTTTTCATTTGCAATGAGGAAAGGTAACTTTTTGTTTACACTATCGATTTCGTTTACCACTTTAATGAAAGTTCTACAGTAGCCACTCAATAATATTGCATTGCAATTTCGAAAGGAAATTTCAGCCTCTGAAACGCAACATCTTCACGGTCTATCGGTCACCGTTAATTTGGAGACGAAAAATGCAAGAACTGAACACAGTTGCAACAGCAAACACAATATTTACGTTAAAACTGGGCTACAAAACAAAAATAGAACACAACTCCCCTACATTCGTGAGATCTCTTGATATACTGTACGAACACGTATTTTATTAATACACTCGACAACTCAGTGTTCAGTCGACGTTCAGACGTTAGCGAATCATAATAAAAACGCCAAATTAATTCAATAAAAAGCTTTTTCTGGTGAACTTATTGCGAATCGTAACTCAAATGTTAATTCGATTTGACAGCAGACGCCCCGCGCCCTTCCCCCGCGCAGCTAAGCGGTCGATCGCGGTATTGCCACTTTATAGGACATTTACCCCGAATAGGGAGACTGGGACAAACACTGTTCCTTACTCTGAATACAAGTACTAATTATTATTGTTATTATTTATAGAGTACATTTGATCAACAAAATTTCTTCCTCCAAAAATGTGTATTTGATTCCCTATCATAATATAATTTATATAGGTAACAATAATAATTACAAAGTAAGTATACAAAACATACATCAATATTCAAACAATGTAGGTAGGTAGGTAATAAGATTTTATGAGAATTTCTACAGAGTTCTTGTTGTAATAACACGTATTGAGACTCCATTTTTAACCGTACCTAGATACAATTTTAATAAAAATGCGTAGGTGCTTAATCTTTATGTGTCGCGAGGACATTCATTGAGAATACTTAGATAGAAAATTTTATGAACTTACTACTGTTACTGCAGCAGTGTATGAACAAGGATAATAATAATAAGGAAAATGGGCCTACAGCAAACATTTGTCGTATTATTCAATGTTGGATATTTTAAGAAATAATTTATTTCTAAATATATCCAACATTGCTTATACTTGTTTTCATACATTATACCTACGTACACAAGAGTCACGCCTTTCTACCATAGGAGTAAGCAGTGCACTTCTTTTCATTTTCTACGATACTTACATATTATCTTTTTCGTTTCATACTATTCTTATTCTATCCATACCATGCGGCGATTTAGAGTACTTTTGACTTGGTATATCTTCTTCTTCTCTTAATTATGGCTTCACGGTAAGCATTTAGCAAATGCCTAGTGGAATTAGTATTTAACTACTAGTGGTCACACGCGGTTTCGCTCGCGTTAATGTTGGTTAAATTATAGGCTAGATATATGTTATTCTGTCTGATGTATAAGCTATAATTCTGTAAAATTTTCATTAAAATCCGTTAAGTAGTTTTTGCGTAAAAGAGCAACAAACACAGACATCGATTCAAACATATATATTAGTAGAATAACATACAAATTCTAAGGAGCTACCAAGTTGAAATGAAGTCTCAAAATACGTGTTTTACAACAAGAACTCAGGTGAAACTCTTGACCTGGTACATACTTGAGCCAAATTCGATACAGAATAAATTTAAATAGACAACTGTCAATTTTGTATCAGTGATGAGCAAGAAAGGTAGCGAGTGAAAGGGACAAACCTACTAGAAAAACCTATACAAATTGACATTTGGTTTGTTTACATTTATACTTTATCGATTTTGGCTCAAGTATAGGTCTTCATCGTGCCGGATTTCCACTTACTATCGATTCATATATTGGTCATCTCATCAGCTTATATGCGCCCTACTGCAGAACAAAGCCTCATGGTAGAAAAAACACATTAGGAATTTAGAGCTGCGATATCTCCATCCCTAATCCAAGCGATTTGATAGACAGAGAAACAAAATAATTTCAATAACTTGTCCGGCGAATCACAGAGAAAGTAGCAAGAGATTAGTATAGATACATTTTATGGCGACGAATCTTTGACAAACAAAGGCCAAGGTCGCTTAGTTTTCGCAATCGGGTCTAGAGCATGCAACACAACATCACGCGAGCCGTGCAATATTACGTAAGTTTCGTAATCTTAATAAGTAGACGACTTTCTTAGCCTAGATTGAAAAATAATTATGTGTTTAAAAAACCCGTGAAGCGTGAAGTTAGTTTATTTTTTTAGGTACACATCAACCCCTATGTTCTCTTTTACAACAAAAAGGTAGCTGATGTCCTATCTCAAGGTCTAGTCTGTTTTTTACCATTAAATTTCATCAAAATCAGTTCAAGTTTTAGGCTCGAAAGCGTGACTTTGTTTGGATTTCCTCACGACCTTTCATCCCCTACTCTATTTCATCGCCACATGGGTAAATATTTCAAAAACACCAGAAGAAATATTTATTTATTTCTTATCAAGTGCCCAAATTCAAAGTTTCATGGTTTCATCTTTAACAATGACGAATTCTATATAAAATTTCATCCCCCATTTCACCCCCAAACAGGTCTAAATTTCAAAAATCCTAGAACAATTATTTCTTTCTTTCTTATTAAGTGCCCAAATTCCAAGTTTCATGGTTTTCACAAATGACGAACTTCCATGCAAACTTTCATCCTCTATTTCAACCCCTTCAAGCCTTTTTCGCAATAAAAAATAGCATATGTCCTTCTCCGAGGTCTACTCTATATTTGTACCAAATTTCATCAAAATCGGTTCAGTGGTTTAGACGTGAAAGTTTAACAGACAGACAGACAGAGTTAATTTAGCATTTATAATATTAGTGGGGATTAAGAGGATAAATAATCAATTGTCCACCAATCCGCATTGGGCAAGCGTGGTGGACTACTGCCTAAACCTTCTTTAATGACAAGGAGACGCCTTGTGCAGTGGGTCGAATTCTAAAGGCTGTCATGATAATGAAATAATAAAAAATAAAACAAGCAGAGCTTACTGCCGGTAATTCTCCAAGGCCTCCGGCGCAACTTATGAGCCGATGACGCTATAATGATAATGGCTGGGCTTATAAATAAACCACCTTGGGAACTTGTGAAAATATTTAAGTGGCTATAAGTCGATTCACATCTCCATGCTATTTTATTTCGGTATGTACGTAGGAAGTACAATGAGACAAACATAACACGAAAAACCAATGAAGATGTAGATGATCTTATACACAACTCCTAAATACATTAGATGAAAAAGCATTGCAGAAATATCAATAACACTTTAATCTCTCTGATATATCTGGGTGGCTGGTTTTTTGTATTAAATCATTAACGTATCCTTTATCCGGAGCTTTCTTTGACGATTTTATTTTTAGTATATTTAGGTCTGATTTTGACCATCAGCTTTTGCTTTTGTCGACTCGTAGTAGTAGTAGAGAAGTAGTTCTTTATAGAGTAGCACGGGCGATCATAATTGTCGGAACACATAATGCTGTTAACACTGTCGTTATGGCGACAGACTCTGATAAGACCAACCAACTGAAAGAGGCATACATAAATCACTCCCTGGCGATTGAACCCGGAACCTCCAGATCGAATACCAGTGGCCAAACTAATCGATTACGGAGGCGGTTGGATGATCATTGAAAGATAAATCGTAGTAGAAATATTACAATTACACTGATAGTGTTGGTGTAAATAACCATTATGTGGTGCACCATTTACCATCAGTATCTACAGCTTTAACACAACACCTAAATATTACGCATTTCGTCAATTGTCAGTGAAAATGTACTTATAGTAACAGACGATTGTACAGTAGATTAAGTTAAAAATAGAGTCTCTCAACACGTGTTTCTACAACAAGAACTCGGGAGAAACTCCACTCTATACGTTTCTTGATTACCTCTTAACATGGCAACACTATACACTCCAGAGACAAGACAACAACCTGCATAAAATCCGAGTATTGTTCACAGATGATTAACTCAGTTGTATTTACAAACAATTTGCCATCGCGCATCGGAGCGAAGACAACAACGCCCGGTGACATAATCCCGAGTAAGCAATGCGTGGCGACATGTCGCACACTGATAAAGGATTCGGTCATTCACTTAAATAGGTATCTTCATCATTCATCATGCGGTCGTCGGCATAATACGTTTTTCTCTTCCATACTTACATCCCTGTGAGCCGTCATGGCAGAATTAACTCCTTTCTTTGCCATATCATCTCTCACTCAATCTATCCATCTTTCCTTCGGTTTTCCTCTCCCTTTATACCACATTTTTATGTTCATCACCTTTATCACATGATTATCATCTCTTCTCATTACAATCCCTCGCCATGCTAGTCGTTTACCTTATGGAATAATTTTATTTTTGCGTTTACAAACGCGTAAAGATTAGTACTAGGAATTTTTTATCAGTGTATTTTTTCTAGTATTAATCTTTACGCGTTTGTAAACGCAAAAATAAAATTATTCCATAATGTAAGGTAGTTTCATCTTAACTCGGCGTCAAATATTTAAAAATATTTCGTTCGGGTCTTAGAAGTGCAAATTTCAAAGATTTGATGAAACAATGTTTACCTTAAAAACATAAGCACCAAGCACTGACAATTTTGATAGCGAAAAGCAGTGTCTCGGTGGCGTAATTGGTCCGCCCGGATTGTGGAAGATGCGGGTTCGAGTCCCGCCTGAGGCAAGTCGATTTTTTCAGTGCATTTTTTCTAGTCGTTTACCTCTCATTTTTATTTGCCAATAGTGCTACTTTCAAACTGCTTCTTATATATTCATTCTTACTTAAACATCTTGTGAGTTGTGTCTAAACATTACGATTAACTGCTATTCTGTTTTCGTAATTATGTCAACTTTAAAAATTGATGACGGAATACTTTGCATTTAAACTTCATATAAAGAAAGTCTCTAGCGAGTGTCTGCCCACTGTGTCTGTGAATTACCACTTCAATCTTGAGAACCACAAAGCTAAATTCTCTTGCGGTTTCCATGCATAATCTACCGTCTGTCCAAGAAGATTTACGTGTGTTAGAAATTGCCCTAAGTCATATAGGAACTCATAAATTATTACATCAATGATCCAATGCGTGGGAGTATTAGTTCAATTAAAGTATAAGTAGGTAATTTACTCTTGTTAAAACACCTTTCGACCTGTAATGCTGACTTTAAAACTATAATTTTCATCCTGGAAAGGTGGTGGTTCTTGGCGCTTTAAAATTACTAAGCAAAGTCCATTTAAAAAATAAAGATTTTTTTTTGTTTTTGTAAAGATAATTTAACCAAAGATCAAAAACAAGCCAATTATTTGAGGTCATTAACAACAGTTATGGAGACTATTAACTTATATTCTTAACGGCGCACAAATTATCTCTATGCCGCATCAGTTTGTTGCAAACTTGAACTCCAGTTACGCTCATCGTCAGGTCAAATGCACTCATTATAATTATTGGTAAAATAAGGAAAATCAAAAACCACATACAGATACCAGTATCTGAAGAGACTCTCGCAAAATCGTATCAAATATGGCTAGGCAGAGAGATGTCAGGGTAGTGCAGAGAGATGTCAGAGCTGATTAATCATAAAACGTATTGCCTCTATAAGTCTCAGACCAGACACTGCAACCGCACTGACACCCGCAAGGTGAATCTATGGAATGCTTAGAATTTTCCTCCCGTCTAACCCATATTACATAATACAGGATCGGCTTTAATACGGTGGAAGCCGTAGTAACATCACAGGGCTTCAGACTGGTCTAGATAAAAAAAAATCCGAACATCTGGTGAACATAAGGCAGCGTGATCTCACCGCAATCCTTTGAATGTCAACGCAAGTCACAGTGAGTATTTTAAATAACGTTTGTCACTTTGTATAGCGTTAAACAAATTCTTAGTAATCCTAGGGATTTCCCTCGACCGAATGTATAAAAAAATTGTTCCGTTGGGTAAGTTGGAAGACCATAAAATCAATCAAAAGTCGTAAACATATTTAGAACCATTTTGAAATAATTTATTTGGGTTTCCTCCATCTTTTTATGACTTTCCACCATCATCATCATCAAATATATTAATACGTATAATATATCGATGATGATGATGGCTAAGAGAGGAGTTTGACTAAAAATGAAGGCTGTCTAAAATGTATGGAAGAGGAAAACATAATTACGCCGACGCCAAATAAAATTAGTAAGTAGGCAAATGGTGATGATGAATATATAAAAAAAGATGAATATATTGCCTGCTTTTTCTGAAGTATGTTAATAAAATGCTTTTTAAAGTGTTTCTCTGTGTATAGTATTGATGCATCGCAAAATGTACACTCTTTCTCGCAAAATGTACAATCTACACTCTTTCCCTTTTTCTGGCTGTTTCCTGTCCACCCAAAGCTGGTCTGGAAGATACCGCTCGTAGTGGTTTGACCGCATTATAATTTCATTAGTTATAACTCGAAAACGTTGATGCCACAATTATCTACTAAATGCAAATATAACATGATAAACAATAAACATCGTCAACTTATTTAATGACAACTTAATCGTCCATACGACACATTCCATATACTGTTTAAAGAATGCAATAAAATTAGGCGAGTAAGGCACCCGTTATTGTTTGTGCTAATGACTCATTGTGTTATGTAATCACAACTTGTAATACTTGTAATTAATGCGTCTTCGAAAGCGTTTGTTTATGTAAGATACTTGCTACTGGTTATGACAGTGTAATGTTGATTGCTGTTGCCATCAACAGCAATCAAAATTACATTGTCATAGATCATAACCCACGTATTAGGAATAATGTACTGGGCTAGTGACGGTTGTTGTAGACCTCCTTGCAACCATAGTTTTAAGTTGCTTACGCTTTCAAATCACATCAAAATTGTTCAAAGTTTTAATGTCAATGTGTTTTTTTTTTGTATTTACATAGGAGAGTTTCACCCGAGTTCTTATGTGTTGCGAGACACCATTTTTGTTTTAATTTACTGTACAATCTTAAGCATAACATTACACTTCACATTGGCTAAATGCGTAATCCGCGAAGCCATCAATTAAGAATATAAGATAAGTTTAGTGCGTTGAAATGTCGTGTCACGCACTTCATACTTACGTACACTTTTTACTTAGAAATGACATCACACATCACAATCACAGGCCAGACGCGTTAACTTAGATGCTCTTTATCTTTATTAATATTTACTGATTTGATTAGACAAAAATTCGTGTCTAATGTTTTTTGATAATCTACGAGAATTATTATTATTATTTAGACAATTCGGGGCTTTTTGCGTCACTGCGACCTATAAAGATCTATTGTGACTATCCTCCAAGTAAGTCCTATTGAGGCCTTACATGTACTCCTTTAGCTGGGCACTATCTAAAAATGATAAGATATTCCTAGCTCGGATTGTTTTGATATCGTCTAGGTCGAGAATGTGTCTTCCCAAATGACGGCTTCTTTTGTAAATGAGAATGTCTCATTTACAAAAGAAGCCGTCATTTGGCTTTCACAACAACAACAAGAGCACAGGAGGTGCATTGGTGTTTCACGCTTCTGTTCACAGAATCTGCAAGCATCAGTATCTTTTAGTCTCATATTGTAGAGATGTCTGTTCAGCTTGCAGTGGCCAGTCAAAGCCCTAATCAACACGCTCAGGTTGCCCCTGTTAAGCTTCAGTAGCTCGTCAGTGCACTTACGAGAGTATGGTTCGATTAGTGCTTTTGAGTGTGTTAACCCAGGCGTTCTTTGCCAGTCCGCTTTTGCCTCTTGGTACTTTGGTACGCTACGAGAAGGACTCAACTATTATATTTTTTCCCAGTCATCATACCTATTGCAAACTAGAAAAGAATGACGTCACTAACACGACGACGACTCAATCAGTGATCAATTTACTAAACATCTCACCGTCCTTCAGTTTATCGCACATCACAATCGGCACTATTGTTGTGTCTGTACGCCTATCGTTACATCAGCATTGTCTACCGCCAAGTGGCGATCGATGAGTCAAACAGTACGACGTTGACAGTTTTTCCTTCCTGTACGCCTTGTGTGTTCTAGTTATCGACTATAAATACTTGTAGCATACGTAATATTTATTAAGATTTATGTTTGCAATATACAGCTACTGGTGGAGGATTAATAATAATACAATTCCATACTCACACCAATTAATTATCTAGCCCAAATTAAGTATCAATAAGAACTTGTATTATGGATACTAGATAACTGACAAATATAAATATAAGTATAACAATCTAGATATTTTATAAATAAACTTATATGTATATCAAACAATCATGGCACGTGACCAAATGTTGGTGTTCATCACACAACACATTTGCCATTGTCACTACCGGACGGGGCGTCAAAATAATGAATAGTATTTGATAGTTTATGTCGCAGGGAAATCGTACCCAACTACACGCAATATAAGCGACGTGTCGCCTCGCTACGACTCTACTGGTTTATATATTTTTATATGCAGACGAAATGTCGATAGATGTTGGTAACACCAAGCATAAGCTATAAAATAATATTTAAAACTATTTGTTGTTGTCTATGGGTCACTCAGGCCGCGGCCATGATCTTTTTCTTACAAGCAGCCATTGTAAATTGTGTGTCGTGCATTTGTGCAATAAATTTATAATCTTCCACTATCGAACATGTCTTTGATTCAAAATTTCAAACATACACCAGCGGCTACAACACCCTCCAGCCCACATTAGATACGCCTCCCGTATTTCATAGAAATCAGTAATGAGTGTCGGCTACAAGCTTGTTATTAATAATAATAAGTTGCAAAAAGCTGCAATACTCAATACATGTAGAACTGTTAGGAAATTTATGCAAATAGACGAAAATGAAATATCAACTCATAATGTTTGCCCAACGATATCATATAACCCAGAACACTGACCGGGATTATCTACAATGTTATTCACTTGGCAATCGCCCGTAAATAACATCACTACCGGCAAAAAAGCCGAGATATAATAACTGCTATATAATAATAATAATTTATTTGACAAAAAAGATTTACATTACAATTACTTAAAGTCTATAAATAGTATACTAATTTATACAATTTAAGTTATATTAATCCTTAAGCTATGATTTCGTAGCCGAATACACGCAGCAGCAGCAGACGACGTGTCGCCGTGACACTACTAGTTTCTATGTATTTATATGAAACACTTTCCATAGCTATCAACACGTTCGTCTACATATAAAACCATACAAACCAGTAGTGTCGCGACGACACCTACGCCTGCAGTTCTACGTGCAGTCGGCTTCAAAACTGTACCCATTCAACAATTTCCAAATTGCACCTGGACGGCTGAGATGCTTGGTCAGTATGACATCTGTCGGTTGTTGGCTTTTGAGTTGTTAGCATAAAAAGGAGTATCAAACTCAGTAATTTCAGTTTTGATGCACCTAGGCGACAGGCTGGCAAATGGCAATAATTGTCACTATTTTGAGAACATACTGCCAGATTTGTACCAATTATTATAACGAATGACGAATAGTAATGCTTCCGCAAGAATTTTAATATTACTGAGCAAAGTGTAATGCATAGGCTGGCAACACTGAGAACAAAATGTCATTTGATCTGACAGATAAAGCGGGAGTTCCTACTTTTATCGTTAACCTACCAAGTCCAAATGTCGGAGTTTCTCCCGAGTTCTTGTTGTAAAAACACGTGTTGAGAGACTCCATTTTTAACCTCAATCAACCGTATTTTTTTTTTCTTTAGTTACATTTTCACTTGACATTGGCAAAATGCGTACGTTAAATGCGACGCGACGCCATTAATTAAGAATACAATTGAAGTCCAAATGTCTTTTAACTCCAATCAACCCTTAAATTTTGTTACTTTATTGACTTTAGTTACATTTTCAATTGACATTGGCAAAATATCGAGATGCCATTAATTAAGAATAGAACTTCTTCTTCTTAGTTTATTGGCGCTGTCCTAAACCTAATGGATTCCGCCAGTTAGAAGAATAGACATCCAAATGTCAGATTGTCGTGTCAAAACTGTCGAAAGATCAGAAGCAAAAAGTTTTAAACGAGTATCTCCCGAGTTCTTGTTGTAAAAAAAAACACGAGTGTTTGGCGGGAAATCATGGCGTCTGGATGTCGATCTTTATTTCGATAGTTCAAAATTGCTTGGGAGTGGATTTTGTGCAGTGAAAGTGGTGTCGTTTCTTTGCAAAAGCATCCGTGTTGACGAACAGTTATGAGGAATCATTGAAATAAAGGTTTTGTGAATGTGGCGTTGAGAGTTGTATAGTGGTTGTAAATCCCACTATGCAATTCTTATCAGTCACCATCATGAGGTCTGTACCATGCATTTCTCGCCAAGCACTCCCTAGATGCATTAAAAAGCGTAGCACCCACATTTTAATGCAAAAATCAAGAAAGAAGATGAAACTGAAGACTTGGCTGTATGGGCTAGTTCCCTTTGCCGTCCCGTAACAGGGAAAATTTTACCAAAAAAAAAACACGAGTTGAGAGACTCCATTTATAACTCAATCTACCGTACAATTGTCTGTTATTTAAAGTGTAAGCACAAACCACTTAATTAAAATCGGTTAAGTATAAGGAAAATTCTCAAACTCCTCCTCTTGTTAAAGTCGGTTAAAATGTAGCGTATGTTGCTCGAGTCATAATAACGAATTGATTGACACCTTAATCATCAAAATCAGATGAATAGTTTAGGCGATAGGGTGGAACATACGTAAATACAAACATACATAGACTGCTAAAATCAGTACCCTTCCTTTTGGGTTCGCCGTAGTCAGGCCGTGAACCGATGGCATCAAACTTGACTTTCATAAGTGTACAAATTGTACCTAAATGAATAAAGAAATTCGAGTTTGAGTTTTCAGGTAAAAATATAATCACATTAAATAGGTTCATTGAACTAACTTAACGAAGCTGATAAAAATATTAGATAATGGTGCTTACTTGTGCTAGTTAAAAGGTAGCTATTTAGGTAAGCGATAGGTTCGGACATCGGCAAACACTTCAATGATTACAGTGTTTTTTTATTGGTTTAAGAGCCGAAGACCTATTTTTTGTATGTTACCTATTAGCGGGTTGCAGACCAAGAGATAAGCTAAGTTAGTTTAGTTTAGCTCGCATAGCTTAGGGTTGTCAACTATACTGTTAAGAATAGTATTACTTATACTGTTTTTCACTCCATTAAACTTTTTACTGTTGAACAAAAATAAAGATACAAAATACTGTTTTGAGCAGTGATTGGGGCGAGGCCTATAGGGTTTCTAAAAATAATACTAAATTTATAAGTAGTGCGAAAAGCACTTAAAATATCAAAGTCAAAAGTCAACATTTCTTAACTCATTTAGGTACAATTTGTACACTTATGAAAGTCAATTTTGATGCCATCGGTTCAAGAGTCTACCAGGAGGCCTTGTTATGCGTTCTTAAAACATGAGAAAAATTAAAACACAGTTAATTTTTCTAAAATACTGTTTAATTTCCTTCTTAGACCTAAATATACTTTATTTCTTGTAAAAAAAAGTTGGCAACCCTTTTTTTGCGTCAGAAAATGCTTTACGCATACTTTGGGGCAGGTGGGGCCACCCCAAAGTTATGTGGGACTCACCCTTTCAGGGCATATCCACTAAACCGTTCCTCTATTTCGTGGCTTTAATGCACACAGGGTACTTGGCGCAATCACTGTGTGCGTCAAAGACGGGACGACATACCCGCACCCGGGTTCACTGGGGGAAAAGTTGGCAACCCTAGTCTGCACATAAGTATGAAAAACTGGGTCAGCTATTTAAGCTAAGCTGACTTAGCTTAGCTCTAGGTCTACAACCTGCTATTTGGTTGGATGACACATCTTTGGATAACAAGCATACGACGTGGAGTTTAAGGAGTCAATGTAGCCATCGTAACACTGACGACACTCGCGACTGCCAACCACAGAACAGATAAAAGAGGTTAGAAGTCGTATCAAGCGATGTTAATACCAGAGCCAGTGTCGCCACACGCGACATAATATTTTTTCAAATTAACAGTATATTCAAAAGTGGGATCCAACGAAAATAAATCTTTATACTTACCGGTGAAAAGAAATGTCTCCATTAGTAAGATTATGAGTCTTACTTTGCTTCCTGCCAGTTAAAATAGCACTAGACGGTGTTTTAAATTTATTTTTTAAATATTTTCCTCTTCGAAGAATATCGAATATGAGTGTTTACTCATTACGACTTCTAACCTCTTTTATTTGTTCTAAGCTGCCAACCTTACTCCCCTCCCCTACCCTGGCCCCGTGGAACTCTGGCGACCTTACTCCCAGTGGCGTATCTATGCCTTGTGGGGTCCGTGGCAAATTCAAAAAATATTTTACTCTGCCGGCATCACATGGCATAGAAACTCCTTAATAGACTTTAATAAGCCTGAGGAATAAGGTTGAAATTATAAAAATAATCGATATTCTTCTTGAGTAGGTCAAAATATAACTGTACAACATAAAATATGCCAACGTTTTGTGTGCTGCAATAAAATAAATCATGTAAATTATTCATACCATAAAACTTTTCGAAATAGGTATAAATTTAACCAAAATAGAAATTTAGTTCGTTCAAAAATACACACGTAGGTACCTACAACTAATTTACATACCAATTTATGTTGCAGTTACGAGGCACGCCTCTCCGTTGTTATGAATAACTATTATTAGTTAAATAAATAGCGCATAGCATATGAATAGAACAGATTGGTATATTTCATTCCTAAAAATTTAGTACGAAATAGTAATTATTTAATAATAATATATTTCCACGCTCACACCAATTATCTAGCCCAAAGTAAGTAACATTAAGAACTTGTGTTATGGATACTAGATAACAGACATTTTTTAATATTTTTAGATATTTTTATAAATAAACTTAAATAAATATATAAACAACCATGACTCGTCAACAAATACTCGTGTTCATCACACAAATATTTGCCGCTACCAGGACTCGAACCCGGACCGCTTGATGTGTAGGCAGCTATACTGACCACTCCACCAAGACGGCGTCATTGACGGAGTAATGGTTTTCATATAGAGCACAGCTCAGATTTGCCGCACAAATTTATCCTCCTGTTAAAATTGAATCGGGGACCCTGGATAATTCCGGTGGGCGAACTAACAACTAGCCCCACGAAATCTCGTGTCACGGTGTTCGTGGTCGCCTGGTCGCATTCCTCCGACGGATCGACCAATTTTGACGTGACAACGTCTTATAATTCGATAGAGCCGGCTGCACGCACGAAAAAACATGACGTATGCGGCGTTACCTCGCTCTGAGGCGTTCCATGTAAGGCTTGAAGTGCAAGCAAAAATCTATTAAACAAATGAAATTAAATTTTTCTTTTGAAAAATGCTACCATTCCATCAGTATTTTCTTAAGACGTTGTCACGTTCAACTATCGTCAGTAAACCGACTTTACAGACAACCAATTTGTAATGAGATATCGCTTAATGTTTTTTGTGTATATTTAGTAGCTAACTAGGTATATGAGAATAGGTCGTAAACTAAGAGTAAATTAACTTCATACCGCTAAAAAAAAGCTTTTTGCTCAAGATTGAAGGAATATTTATGTTGAATGTTTTTTTGTGTGTGCTTGTAATAATTAAATTACTTTGTTGTAATTTTAGCCAACTTTTACAACGCATCAACGGGGCTCATGTGTTTGTTCTATGTATACTGGTTTTGAGATCTTTTGTACCACATGACACAATATAGTTTGCCGGGTCAGCTAGTAAAATGTTATTGATGTAAAAATGGAACCTACCTCATTTTTAAATCAATCTATTTTTATTCACACAAAAACAAAATTTAACGTTATAGCAATATTACCTATTTTACCACAGAGCCAACGAATTGCACAGAGCTATAAAAATGATTTAGAGTTCGTCGTTATACAGCTAACAAATAAAAAAACCGGCAGCGGCATCGTGGGCGCTTCTAAAATGGATGGTCACATACCAGCTCATTATAACAACGTGACTTGTATAATGATGTCAGTAGTTTGATTTAGCGCCGAACCGTCTACCGAATCACCGTACTAGAGTTCATAGTTCTCAATTCTACCTTTAGCTAAATTAATAAAACATTAATAAAACCTATCGGTTTGTATAGAACTTCCATTATTTCTATACCGAAACGCGTTCTTCACGCCTCTTTTGAATAACCCAGGATTGTAGTAAGGAGGGAACACGTGTGCTGGCAGTGAATTCCATTTCTTGATTGTGCGACAAAGAAGCGAGTTGCCAAATGTCTTAGTTTGCATTGCAATAGTAGCGAAAGGTTGTTGGTGGCACCTGTAGTCCTTAAAAGTACGGGGAATGGTGGGATTAGGGGAAAAAACTCCTCAGAGCATTCGGCGTAGTATAGACGGTAGAACGCGCTAAGTATCCTCTCCGCTACGATGATCTGAACCAGGATTCAAAAACGCCAAAAGACGAAAAGGGATCTTAGTCCTGAAGTGTGGTCCAGGACTGAGCGACCATCTTGGATATTTTGATACTTTGATATCCCGGTAACCTGATTATCTTACAACACATAACAAACTCGCAATATCAAACGTGGATATAAAAACTTTCGCGCCGTTACGCAATGTTGGTCATAATTAAATCTTTGTTGCTACTCTAATAACGGTGATCCAACTCCGTATCTGGGTTAGCAACTGTACGTTTAACAGACTTTCCTAGTTTCCTACTAATTCCGCCGCGTTATGAGATGCTAAGCGGAACTTTAATAATCTCGGTGGTATTATAGTAATTATATATGAGGCGCATGGAGAAATCTGAAAGATTTTAGAACGTCAGCTCAAAGGTACTCGTAATCGCCAAGCATGTAAAATGTAATTCGATTAATTTTTATCCTTGTGTAAATAATATTAGGCGCGAAGCACACTCATCTGGCAGACGGCAAGGATATACAACATGTAAACTAAATAACCAACACCACGGTAATATTACCGTGCCAATACCCTGAATACAGGTGGTTTGGGATCGGCTTCAGAGTTGATTTCAATATTTTTTTTTGGAAAAAAAAACAAAAACAAAAAGTACACAGAAAATATTGTACAACATTTTCTGGGTACTTTTTGTTTTTTTTTTCAAAAAAAATCGTTTTTTTCAAAAAAAAATTATTGAAATCAACTCGGAAGCCGATCCCAAACCACCTGTATTCAGGGTGTTGGTTATTTAGTTTACATGTTATATACGGCGCGGACATCATTCTCTTTCATTCAAATACCGCACCAAACACATGGCAATAAGGTCATTCATTGAACAAATTTGTTCGCGACAACCTAGGTTCCCTTAGTGTTTACAGATGACCTAAGTTATTATTGTTAGGTCCCATAATAATGTATAAGTATTCCTCTTATCTCGTTAGTGTGAGTTAGTTATAAGATCTTGTTAATTTGTTTACTTAATTAATTACTTGTGTGTTTTTACTTGTTTAATGTTTATGTTTAATATGTTTTATTTGTGTTTGATTTATTTGTAATGTTTGTTTGTGTAATAAAATATATGAAATGCCTAAGTTTCATTGAAGCGAGAGGGATAGGAATAGGCCATTTCGGTCGCACATAGCGCCGCACCAATAGGCACGCGCATCGTGTCAGGGACGGCGCTAATTGCGACACGAAACAAATGGATATATACAGTGACCTAATTTCAGTAGGCACTCTGGCTCCGAACTAATTACTACTACTACTAAGAAGAAAGAAATTTCCCTCTCACTCCAAGCGCGGCGGCGGCATTATTCTCCAACAAGCTTCTTCTTTGATTGTACCAGCCCTCTACACTCCTGCAACGAAAACTAATGTGGGTACCAGCACCCCACATTTTCTGGTCCTTCTGAAGCCGAATAAAAGAACAATCGAAGAAAAATGCCTGTCACGAGAAGCATGAAGTCCTACTCCGTGGACAACAACGCTGCGGCCTCCGCTACGGCCTCCGCTCCCACGTCAACAGAAGCCACACCTTCGGAACATACGAGGTCCACCTACGCCACACGAACTACCGGAGCAACCACAGAAACTGACGCAACGCCGCGGACAACCGCAATAGAAGAAACCAACGTTGCCACCGTCTCCAACGAAGCACCGGTAGCCTCGACCTCTCGACCACGTACCACGCCGAAGACTACGAAGACGGTTTCTGCGAAGAGCAAGCGGAAGGACCTAGCAAAAGCCAGAGAAGAACTACTCGCCCTGCAAGTGAAACTCGCCGCCGCCAGAGTCGCCGCGCTTGAAGAAGACGACACAGACATTGAGGAAGATTTCGAAGAGAGCACAGTTCGGGAAGAAAGAACGACAGAGTGGATAAGGAAGAGCACCATGGCATTGACGTTGGAACCACATCACGAAGCCGCCGATATAGATACGAAGAGGGAATGCCCAAGAGATCGTGCCGAACAACTGGCGCCGCCGCAGCCGTGCGACGCCGACGTTCAGCGACCTCCACCCACTTCAAATGTGATGAAGCCGATCAACCAACAAGAAATAGCAATGCCACCGGAGCCCACAGAAGAGAATCACGCCGCCGTGCCGTATTACGGGCGTGAAACGAACACGTTCGACTACAACAAGCTGGCCAGCGCGATCACCCTAGCAGCAAGAGCTGTCCAGCCGAACATAACGAACAGACATCAAGAGTTACCAGCGTTCAACGGATCATCGAGCGACTGGCTGCCGTTCAAGACGGCATTCGAAGAATCTGCCCCCCTACTCTCCGAGCAAGAAAACTTAGCAAGACTAAGAAGAACTTTGAGGGGCGCAGCGAAAGAAGCGGTTCAATGCCTATTCGTCGGGGCGACATCGGCCTACGAAGTCATGCGTCTACTAGAGTCAAGATTTGGAAGACCGGACGCACTAGCACTAGCGGAGCTCAACAAACTTCGCCACCTACCCCGACTCACCGAGAACCCGAAAGATATATGCACCTTCGCATCGAAGATTATCAACGTCACAGCAACCGTGAAGGCCTTGAAGAAAAACCACTATCTCTACAACGCAGAGATAGTAAGAAGCGTCGTCGAGAAACTACCGTCTGCACTGCGTTATCGATACTACGACTACGCCGCCGAACAGCCTGAAGATACTCCAGACCTCATGGTCTTGTCCGCGTTCATGGAACGCACCGCCATGCGCTGTGGAAACTTCGCCCCCGCTGAGAACATTGCCTCTGAAGACCGGCGGGAGTATGCCACGAGAAAACCACTAAGAAGCTACCACGCGCAAGAACCAAGAGCTACGGGCACCAAGCCGACGTGCGCCGTATGCAAGAGGGAGGGTCACGCCACAACAGACTGTTATAAAATGAAGGAAGCAGACGTACCTACAAGATGGGAAATAGCGAAAAAACACCGCCTATGCTTTAGGTGTCTACGCACGCGCAAGTTGCAACACTTTTGCAAACCGAAGAAATGCGATATCAACGGCTGCGAATATCTACATCACGAATTACTACATGGGAATACGCCGTCGCCGCCGCCGCCGAAGAAAGAGACAGAGATATCGCACACCGTAGCATCAACGAAAGAGACGGAGCTATCGCACATCGTAGCTTCAGCGAAAGAGAGAAAAAACACCACAGCCTTATTGAAGATTCTACCAGTGGAAGTCGAAGGTCCGGAGGGTACTTGCTCAACGTATGCTCTCCTCGACGACGGGTCCACCTGCAGCCTCATCGAAAACGAAATAGCGAAGAAAATCGGCGCCACGGGTTCTCCAGACCCCTTCTATATCGAAGGCGTCGCCGGTGCACGCATCGACGCTCAAGACTCAAGACGCGTGAAGATTCTTCTACGAGGGGCCGACAGGAAAGCTCACCACATCACCGCGCGCACGATGAAGAGCCTCCAGCTAGCATCACAAGCAGTAACGCGCGATGTCATGGAAAACTGCGAACACCTACGCGACCTCGAAGACTGCCTCACATACAAAGAAGCCTCGCCGAAGATACTGCTCGGTCAAGACAACTGGGCACTACTACTTGCACACGACCTTCGAATGGGGAAGAAGAATCAACCGATAGCATCGCTCACAGACCTAGGCTGGGTTCTACACGGTGTCCGAGAAACAAGAAGAAAGTTATATCACCGAGTACATCATGCCACCATCATAGATGAAGATGAAGAAGAATCTATAGAAGCTATGATGAAGCAACACTTCAGTCTCGAGTCATTGGCCATCACACCGCGACGCAGCTACAACGATGACGAACGACGCGCGCTACAAACATTAGAAGAAAACACTCGTCGTCTACCGGCGGGAGGATACGAAACTGGTCTGCTGTGGCGTCAAGACAACCCTGCCGTGCCCGACAGTTATGGCATGGCACTGAGAAGATTAGAACTCGTCGAAAAGAAGCTCAACAAAAATGAAAATCTCAAGAAAAAATACGAAGAACAATTGAAGACGCTGCTATCAAACAACTACGCTGAACTAGCGACCCCCTTAACGAGTGCACGAAAATGGTACTTACCGCACTTTGGAGTCATCAATCCGCAGAAACCAGAGAAGCTACGCATAGTACACGACGCTGCCGCCAAGTCAAGAGGAGTGAGCCTCAACGATATGCTGCTGCCGGGGCCAGACTTGCTACAATCACTGCCGGGGGTACTGATGAGATTTCGACAACGACCGATCGCCGTGTCAGCGGACATCAAAGATATGTTCATGCGAGTAACAATAAGGGAGGAAGATCGAGACATGCAACGATTCCTGTGGAGAAACGGGGAAACAGACAGAACCCCAACAGAATATAGAATGAAGAGCGTGATCTTCGGTGCCACTTCATCACCATGCACTGCCATCTACGTGAAGAACAAGAACGCCGAGAAGTTCAAAGAAGAATACCCGGAAGCCGCAGCAGCCATTGTCGACAACCACTACGTCGACGACTACCTAGCCAGCTTCGACACCGTGGAGGAAGCAGTCAGAATCTCAACACAAGTCACGAAGATTCATGAAGAAGCCAACTACTTCCTACAACGCTGGGCATCGAACTCGACGGCGGTCCTCGACAACATGGCGCCGGGCACCAAAGGCGACGTCTTACACTTAGACGGCGCGAAAATACTGGGCATGGTGTGGCAGCCATCCGAAGACACCCTGACCTTCAACGTCAACGAGCAGCGAGTACCAGCCGACGTACTTGATGGCAAGAAGACACCAACGAAGCGCGAAGCACTCCGAACGGTCATGTCAATATTTGACCCTCTCGGCATCGCCACGCCTATAACAATACAAGCGAAGAGAATAATGCAAGATGTATGGCGATCGGGAATCGAATGGGACACCGACCTACAAGAAGAGCAAGCGGCAGACTGGCGACAGTGGCTACATGAAGCGAGACGTCTCTCAACGCTCACCGTGCCACGCTGCTACAACAAACTATCGAACGCGCGCAACATACAACTTCATACATTCGTCGACGCGAGTTCATCGGCATACGCAGCTATCTCTTACTGGCGCGTGGAAGACAGAGACGGCGATATATGGGTGTCGCTGGTGGCCGCCAAGGGGAAGGTGGCACCATTGAAAGTCGTGTCCATACCACGACTCGAACTCCAAGCGGCAGTGGTGGGCAGCAGGCTGGCGGAAACCATCGTGGAAGAACATCAATTCAAGCCTGCGAGCCGTCACTTCTGGTCAGACTCGCGTACTGTACTCACTTGGGTACGCAACGGGCCGCGGCAGTACAAACCCTTCGTCGCGCATCGCTTGGCTGAGATAGGCGAACACACGAAGACCAAGGAATGGCGATGGGTACCGACCAAGCTGAACCCGGCCGACGACGCGACTCGTTCAGTACCCCACGACTTCAACGCAGAACATCGGTGGTACCAGGGGCCGGCCTTCCTATACTACGACGAGAGCGAATGGCCCCGAGAAAACATCGACGATGGCGAGCAGATCGACGAAGTTGAGGAAGAACGCGTACACGTCATAAACCAAACGACGTGTCTATTGGAAGCCCTGCCCGATGTGCGACGTTTCTCAAGTTGGACTCGCCTTATTAGAGCGACCGCTCGAGTTTTACAATTCAATTCGCAACTCCGCCGCGTACGCGAACGGTCGAAATTCGACTAAGCTAACATAATCATATATAAGGAACTAGTTAATTCTCGAAAAATATGATGTATACATGTCCCAGCTGTAATACAAACGTTTCTGAGGGTGTGAAGTGTTCCAAATGTCGAGCTTGTTATTGCTTTACGTGTGCGAACATCACAGAAAAAAATTTTAGAAAACTAGGTGTTCAGAGGCAATCTCTACTTCTATGTTCTTCGTGCAAAAGAGAGGAGTCGCCTGCACCATCTTCTGGACCACAAATTCTACCAGCTGCCGCAACACTAGACGTGGTATTGCAAGAGCTACGAGAAGGTATAGCCGGAATAAACACACGCCTGGAGCCGCTGCCCGCGCTGATGGAGGATGTGAAGGACATTAAATCCAGAATGGCAAGTTATGAGAATGGAATGTCTCTTATTCAAGGTGAGATTACTGAATATAAAACGAAAACTGTAGAATTGGAGGACAGAATCAATGCTCTAGAAGGTAATTGTAAAGATAATAACATCTACCCCCACTTACACGAACAATTAAATAAAATATCATCAGATCTTCATTCAAGGGAGCAACGGGAGCGGTTCAATAATATTGAGATTAAAGGAGTCCCCCAAAAGAAAAATGAAAACTTGGTAACAATCTTAAGTAGGCTCGGGCAGCTTCTCGGGCAGGTCATTGTCCCAGCAAACATTAATTTCATCACCCGCGCCCGGTCAGACTCCAAAATTAAACCAATCATCGTTGGCTTCACGGGTAGGATTACTAAAGAAAATTTTGTTGCGGCTGCTAAATCGCAAAAGAATATGACTGCCGATGACTTGGGCTTCCAGGGAGAATCAAATAGAATTTTTGTTAATGATCATCTCACCCGAGAAAATAAGCAGCTCTTAACAAAAACTAAGAAAATTGCGCAAGAACTCAACTACCGTTTCATCTGGGTTCAAAATTGCAAGATCATGGTTCGGAAGAATGATACATCTCCTTTTATTCATATTCAGTGCGAAGAGGATCTCAATAAGTTAAAATGACTGTCACACAACCGTATTACCTATATTACTTTGTTACATAACGCATGCCATATTAAATTGTCTTATTTTTTTAATCGTAACACCATAACCTATTGTATATTAAAGCCGTATTATCGATTAAAGTCATTAATTGTCTACCTAACTCTAACTGGAGTAAGTACCTACATATTATTTACTAAACTCAAACATATTGATACTATTTTCCATATAAACACTTTTTACTCGTCACTATTATATCATAATTTCCACATAACTATATTAATATTATACTTACTATACTTACGCGTTTGTTTCATCATACACTCTGAACTTAAATCATACACATATTCTGTACGTTTCGCCCAGCCAAACCAGTACAACGTAAAATCAGAAAATTGCATATTAGCCTGCTATAATGTAACTTTATTAATAATAATTCTTAAACCACTCGTTTATCTGTGTTACAAACAAATTAATTCACAAATTTACACAAATTGTTATTTTACGGTGGGTCTGGTTATGATGATACGACAATCGTTCACTATTCACTATTATAATATTATTCTGGCGTTTCGGTCGCAAGCCTCTAACTTTTATGAAACCATAAAAACACCAATATGTATCGGTGCACTTTCCGGCCAAACCAAGGCTTGGCCGGTGAGTGTTCATGATGTTTAACGTATATTATCAAAACGTTAGGGGCTTGCGAACAAGAACGCTTGAATTTAAAAGAAATTTACAGTTATGTAATTACGATGTCGTCGTGTTAACTGAGACCTGGCTACTCGATGGAATAAGAAGTGAGGAACTGTTTAGTAACGTGTACACGGTTTGGCGGCGCGATCGGGACTACGCGAGTGTCGGCCAGGCGCGCGGTGGCGGCGTCCTTATTGCCGTGCGGCGTGACCTTGTTGTGCGCGCGCGCACCGATCTTCATTCCACAGCAGAGGACATTTGGTTAACTATCAAAATTACTTCTAGTATTAGCAAAACTCCGCTAAATGTCCATCTAGGCTGCATTTATTTATGTCCTCAGAACCTAGGGCTTTCCTTTACGTGTCAACTGAGTAATTTTTGTGAGAAAGTGTTTACTTTAACATCTAATAATCCCGATGATAAAATTATAATTTTGGGCGACTTTAACCTCAGCGATATTAAATGGGCCGCAACAAATGATGCCTCCTATCTAACACCTAGCTATAACATAAATATTATTAACCATTCTGAACTAATAGATCTTCTTAACTTAAATAGTTTGTTTCAATATAATAATGTGTTAAATTTTTATAATAATACTTTGGATTTGGTACTTTCTAATGATGAGGTTTCAGTGGATAAATGCTTAGATCCTCTTGTAGTAGAGGACAAGTATCACCCAGCTCTAATCTGCAAACCTCTTTTTATTCAATCAACCACTCTATTATCTAAGTCTATAACAAAATTTTTATATAATAAAGGTGACTATACTGCCATATGTAAGGAACTGGACACAAAGGATTGGAACATGCTACTTTCCATGGGCAGCATTGATGAAGCGGTTGATTTATTTACTAAGTTATTATCTGATCTCAGAGATAAGTTTGTTCCATCCAAATGTTTACGTCCGAGTATTTATCCTCCATGGTACTCGCCAGCCTTATTAAAAATCTTGAAAGAAAAAAACAAATATCATAGAAAGTTTAAAGTATATAATAATGTAGCTGACAGCAATTCTTTTAAGGTATTACGTGACAGAGCTAAAAAAGTGGAGCATGATTGCTATCTAGACTATATTAAGAACGTAGAGGAGGCGATTCGTGATAACCCTAATGCTTTTTGGTCATATATTAAATCTAATAAACAACATAACTCATATCCCTCGACTATGTCCTACAATAATTCAAGTCTTACATCTGGTGATGCTATATGTAATGCTTTTGCGCAATTTTTTAATGCTAATTACTTACCATCTCCGTCTTCAGTAGTATCAACCGCTACCTCACCTTGTGACTCACCTGTTGATATTTGCTCTGTTGAGGTAGTTGAACCAAACATATTTAAGCTTTTAAAATCAGTTGATCTTAAAAAGTCAGCAGGTCCAGATGGGATACACCCCCACATCTTAGCTAATTGTGCGAAAAGCTTGACGGTTCCAGTCAGCTTGCTCTTCAGGAGGTCTATTAATGAAGGAGTTATGCCTAAAATATGGAAAGCGGCTAATATAACGCCAATTCATAAAAAAGGTTCTAAGCGTGATATATGTAACTATAGACCAATATCTAAATTGTGTGTTCTGGCTAAACTTTTTGAAAAAGTGATACATGAACAACTATATGCCACTCTTAAAAATACCTTTCTACCTCAACAGCATGGCTTTTTGAAGGGAAGATCGACCACTACTAATCTCATCACGTTTATAGATAAAGTCACTACGGGCATGGAGGCGGGTGGCCAGGTTGACGCGGTCTATACTGACTACAGCAAAGCATTCGACAGAATAGACCATAATATTCTCCTCACGAAGTTATATGCAGCCGGTATACGAGGAGACCTACTCAGGTGGTTCACTTCGTATGTCGAACAGCGATGCCAAACTGTGGTCCTTCATGGATATGCGTCCGCTTCGTCGCCCATTCCCTCCGGGGTTCCCCAGGGATCAATACTCGGTCCTCTTCTCTTTGCCCTTTTCGTGAACGATATTGACTCCTGCTTCAAACACTCAGACTTTCTTCTCTTTGCCGACGACTTAAAAATATTTAAAAACGTTAATAATACATTGGATGCTAAAGAGCTTCAATCAGATCTTGATAACCTTTACAATTACTGCACTAAAAACAAATTAGATTTAAATATTCTTAAATGTTTATGTATCACTTTCACTAGATCTCCTACACCTACATTAGTCAATTATAAGATAAGTGATCAAGTTCTACTGAGATCCAACAATGTAACTGATCTCGGAATTATCTTAGATTCGAAGCTACTTTTTGATAAACATATTGCCAATATATCAGGCAAAGCTATGAAAAGTTTAGGCTTCCTTATACGTGTCACCAAGGACTTCCAGTCTATTAAAACGCTGAAAATTCTCTATTGTTCCATAGTTCGTAGCCAACTCGAATATGCGTCCCAAGTCTGGAATCCTTGCTACGACAAATACATTGATACCCTTGAAAAGCCTCAAAAAAAGTTTCTACGATTTTTAAACTATAAATTTAAAATCAAATCTACAGAATATCTTCCGAGCTGTAAACACCACCACATGTTGCCGTTATCGTTGAGACGTGAAGCAGCCGATCTGACTTTCCTGCATAACATTATAATTAATATTATCGACTCCTCACCCCTTTTGGCAGAAATTTGTTTAACGGTCCCATTTAGGACAGTCTCGCGTAGAAACTATCTTCAGTTGAACAACTCCCTCTGTTCCACTAAATATCGCCACAACTCGTTCTTAATACGTACAGCGGATTTGTTTAACAAAACCTATTCACAAAATGTAGACATATTTATGATGAAACAAAACGCATTCAAAATTCTAGTAAGTAAAAATTTCTTTATATAACCCTTCTTAAATAATCGGAAGTATATATATCTACACATATATTATATATTTACATATATCGATTATCCTGGGCTTTCTTATTTTTATTTTTTATTTCAACTTCCTCTCTCTTAAATCCTTATCTGTAGGTACTTACCCTACTTTCATTAATTTTATAATACCTACTTATTTCTATTATGTTGGTATAATAATATGGCTTTGATTTATTTATATTTTCTACTATCTACTGTTATAATTCTTAAAAATGTAAATGCTATTGTCATTTGAGATATGTACCAGTTATGTACTTATATTACGTCATACTTGTTATTTGTTAACTTTACGTCATATTTATTAATTTTGTTCTTTATCAGTGAAAACTAATTAGGCTAAGTGATTATTTAGTCCTGTTTTATATTATATGCAAAAGCTGTTTGTTTTCCAAATAAAATAAAATAAAATAAAATAAAATTCGTGAGAAGCCTACGACGCAACAAACAACAGTGTACAGCGGTCACCAAAAGAAACAAAGCCAACGCCGACGCCGACCCTACGTGGCGTAAGAACAAAGAAAAAAACAAGACGCCGGTTGCCATGGAAACGAAGAAACAAGTACATCGAAATTACGTAAATATAGAAGCTGAAGACTTGCGCGCGGCTGAAACACTGTGGGTGCGCGCTCAACAAGAGGAAGTCTTTCACGAAGAAATGAACATACTGAAAAAGGGGACAAGCCCCCTGGCCGCGTCAGGCCGCCTCGCAAAATTAGCAGTACTACTGGACGACAGCGGAGTTATACGACTGCGATCAAGAATAGCAGCGGCGGCTAACATAACTGAAGAACAGAAATCACCGGCCGTGTTGGACGGCGATCACCCATGGACGCGCCTATACATCGCCTGGGTCCATAGACAGACGCACCATGGAGGCTTCGCAATCACGACGAACGAGATACGCCAACAATATTGGTTATTGAGGCTACGTGTCGCAGTACGTGGGGTGTTGAAAAAGTGCCCTCTATGCCGCATACGACGAAGTACCCCGCCACAACCGTCTACAGGCGATCACCCTAGAAGTCGCCTCGCCCATCATCAACGACCCTTCACCTTCACCGGCCTTGACTACTTCGGGCCGTTGCAAGTCACCGTGGGACGAGGAAGACAGAAGAGGTACGGCGTGATATTCACCTGCCTTACGACGAGGGCGGTACACGTCGAGCTAGCCGGAGACCTCAGCACCGATGCCGCCATCATGGCCCTCAGGCGCTTCATAGCGCGCCGGGGGTGCCCCACCGAGCTATGGTCTGACCAGGGCACCAACCTGAAGGGTGCCGACGGAGAACTGCAGGCCGCCGCGACCGAAGCCCTACAACGAGACGCCTCCGCCCGCTGGATCACGTGGCGGTACATACCACCCAGTGCTCCCTTCATGGGTGGAGCCTGGGAGCGCCTAGTACGAAGCGTCAAGACGGCCCTACACGCGGTTCTGCACGAGCGAGCACCAAGAGAAGAAGTCCTCTCCACACTGCTGGTGGAGGCTGAACACACTCTCAACAGTCGGCCGCTCACGCATGTCTCCACCTCACCTGACGACGAAGAAGCCCTGACCCCGAACCACCTGCTGTTGGGTGGGCCTTCCCGCGTGCCCCTGCCTGGAGCGTTCACCGAAGATGACGACAACTGCAAGAAGATGTGGCGGACCAGTCAACGCCTCGCAGACATGTTCTGGTCACGCTGGATGCGAGAATACCTACCGGAGCTCCAACACCGGCGGGAGCCCAGGGCGAGCAACGGTTCCCTACAACTTGGGGACCTAGTCTTCATCGCCGACGGCACTCTACCGCGCAACTGTTGGCCGCGGGGAGTCATCACCGCCACTTACCCTGGGCCTGATGGTGAAGTACGAGCAGTCGACGTCAGGACTACCAAGGGGGTGCTCCGACGACCTACGAAGAAATTGGTGGTCATCATGTCATCGGGAACGCGCGAACCCTAGGACTTCAGCTACGAGCTGCGGCGGGAGATATGTTCGCGACAACCTAGGTTCCCTTAGTGTTTACAGATGACCTAAGTTATTATTGTTAGGTCCCATAATAATGTATAAGTATTCCTCTTATCTCGTTAGTGTGAGTTAGTTATAAGATCTTGTTAATTTGTTTACTTAATTAATTACTTGTGTGTTTTTACTTGTTTAATGTTTATGTTTAATATGTTTTATTTGTGTTTGATTTATTTGTAATGTTTGTTTGTGTAATAAAATATATGAAATGCCTAAGTTTCATTGAAGCGAGAGGGATAGGAATAGGCCATTTCGGTCGCACATAGCGCCGCACCAATAGGCACGCGCATCGTGTCAGGGACGGCGCTAATTGCGACACGAAACAAATGGATATATACAGTGACCTAATTTCAGTAGGCACTCTGGCTCCGAACTAATTACTACTACTACTAAGAAGAAAGAAATTTCCCTCTCACTCCAAGCGCGGCGGCGGCATTATTCTCCAACAAGCTTCTTCTTTGATTGTACCAGCCCTCTACACTCCTGCAACGAAAACTAATGTGGGTACCAGCACCCCACAAAATTCAACTGCCCTCTCGGACGAGCATATTTCGGCGTTGAATTTGTTCAATTAATTACCTTATTGTCGTGTGTTTGGTACGGAATTTGAATGAAACAGAATGATTTCGGCGCCGTATCCTCGCCGTCTGTCAGATCAGTGTGCTTCCCGGCTTAGAGACATTAATTAAACTTTAATTTTTAACCGACTTTCAAAAAAGGAGGAGGTCATCAATTCGACTGTATATTTTTTTTAATGTTTGTTACCTCATAACTCGTTACTGGGTGGACCGATTTTTAAAATTCTTTTGACCTTTGGAAGCTAGTGCTTGTCATGGGGTCCCATTTAAATTTTATCAACATCTGACAAGTAGTTTTTGAGTTATCTCTAATAATGCCTATTTAATTGACATTGATGATATCGTAATTTTATCACTTGTGTATAAAAGATCTTGAGGTAGTTTCCTGAAAATTTCTGTACTTAAAACACTAAAAAGTAGAAAAAAAAATATTAAAAAAAACCGCCATCAAAACTAAAAACGGAAGAATAAAATTTTGGTTATAAAAATCAAAATGTTTTTTGAGGTCGGTGCCAACCTCAATATTTGTAATAAACGTTGTCACTTGTATTTGGGACCGATCACAAAAAACATTTAGATTTTTATAAACAAAATTTTTATTTCTCCCGTTTTTAGTTTTGAAGGCGGTTTTTTTTTATTAAAAAATTTTTTGTACGCCTACTAACGCAGAACATGACGAGTAACAATGTTTTATATAAGATCTTTCCTGTGCAAATGTTCCAACAAATAAATATTTTTATCTTTATCTTTGTATAAGGTAAGGACTAATGTGATGAGTGAGAGTAGATGAAGAAATATGTAAGGATCGTTGCAAGAGGAAAGTACTGATCTCGGTCTAACCCTATAAAAAAATGCGTGACTGTGTGTTATTGTTTGATATGCGTTCACTGATTATTAATTTTTTTCCCATAAGAACCATGTGATACCGGCAGAGATCATCCCATATCCTCCAATGTGTGTCGTAGAAGGCGACTAACGAATCAGCAAAGGGGTATTTATTTATTTATTTATTTAAAGATTTATTGCAAACTTTACAGCATTTTTAAATCTATAAATACAAACTTAGAAGTACCAACGTGTATAGCCAATTATAAAGCTTGACATATTAAATTTTTTTTTTTACACAACACTCTCGTTAATATAATATTAAACTAATTTAACCCAAGCAAAAATCCAAGCTAAGCAAAATAGTACAATATGCTTCACTCAAACTATACGCATGCATGCAACTGTATATATAAAACTGTTGAGGTGTCGGTGTTAGTATGTGTGATGTTTGTGTAATGTGTATTGTGTGCGTGATACCAATGCAAATCTGCTCCGCGCCGCCAACGTCAAACCAGTCATGTCACATTGTGAACTTGGTGAAGGGACTTCAGCACCACATTACTGAAGGCTTTACGGGTCAAGAAAAAGATATCGACATCTCTGAACTTGTCCTCATATGTACGCACTATTCGCTGCAGCACCGAGTGTCTAGCATAATTTGTACGAGCCGGGCCAACAGCCAGGCAATGCATTCGCCTAGTGCGCACCGTAGATGCCCGCACACCAATACGCTCTGTGAGCTCCGGACAGTCGACGACACCATTGACCACATCAAACAGGAGTTTCATATCTGTGAGTAGTCGCCGGTTCTCGAGGGAGAGCAAATGGAAGAAGCGGAGTCTGTCGGTGTAATCTCCGCGTCTTCTGACGCGATAATATAAGCGGCGAGTAAAAGTTCGCTGCACAGATTCTAGCCGCGCAATGGGCGTTATATATGATGGTGACCAGATTGGCGAGGCGTACTCCATTATACTTCGAACATATGCATAGTACAGAATTTTCAAAGATTTTACGTTTTTAAAGTATTTGGTACTTCTGTGCAAGAAACCTAGCATCTTGCTGGCTTTCTGAGTTACATATTGAAAATGAGACGAATATACTAATTTACTATCGAGCAAAACGCCAAGGTCACGCACAATTTCTGTCCTGGGAATTAAGATTCCATTAAGGTTATAATTATGGGATATAAAGTTAGGCTTCCTAGTAAAAGTAATTAGCTGACATTTTTTGATATTCAAATCCAGTCGGTTGCGAACACAGTATTCAGAGAGCCTGTCAAGGTCCATCTGAAGGTTATTGCAATCATCGACAGATTGTACCGGCATAAAAATTTTGTTATCATCTGCGTACATTAGAACCTTTGAATGTCGGAAGCAGGATTCTATATCATGCAGATAAATGTTAAATAGGAGAGGTCCCAAGTGGGATCCCTGAGGTACGCCTGATGGAATAAGTTCAAAGTTGGACTTAAAAGTACCAATCCTGACCGCCTGAAGACGATTTTTAAGATAAGACGTAAGCCACCTCAAGAGGTCGCCGTGTATGCCGACGTTAGACAATTTGGATATCAAAATATCGTGGTTGATGCGATCGAAGCACTTGGAATAATCGGTGTAAATGACATCCATCTGTGAGCCTTTGCCCATTTGTAGGGTGATATAATCAGTAAAAACTGAGAGATTTGTTACGGTTGACCTTTTTCGCATAAATCCGTGTTGTGAGGTAGGAATGTATGTTGCGACGATAGGGTACATTTGGTCGTGAACAATTGATTCAAAAACTTTCCCGAAAACTGACAATATTGAAATAGGTCTGTAATTCTCTACGTTTTGTTTTGAGCCGCTTTTGTGTACTGGAATGATATATGCTTCCTTCCATTTTTGTGGAAAGACACCCGCGTGTAAAGATTGATGGAAAATAATAGATAAAGGCAGAGCAAGCTCTTTTGCGCATAATTTTACAAAAATGGAGGGAATCCCGTCACTTCCAGCGCCTTTATTTATGTCTAATTGCTCTAGATATTTCTCCACAAGCGATTGTGATATTTCTATAGAATTTATAGTGTTAATTAAGTTAAGTGACGACGATATATCGCTTGCGGGAAAATCTGAAGAGTGTGAATCCCTATAGACAGATACGAAGTACTCCAAGAATGCTTCGCAAATCTCCGGGCCGCTATTGGCTTCACGGTTCCGGAAGCATACCCGAGTGGGGATGCCGCGGTCCCTGCGCAGCGAATTAGTATAACGCCAGAAGCACTTAGGATTGGTCGAAATTGAGTCTTCACATTTATTAATATATCGAGACCAGCACTCCCTCTGCACAGCCTTCTGACGTTTTCTAAGCAATTCAAAAGTATCATAATCTAATTTATTTCCAAAACGTTTCCATAAACTGTGGTATTTAGATTTTTCTTTAATGATTTTGATAAGCGACTTCGAAAACCATATTGGATATTTATTATTACTGCTAAGAAAGCTGGGAACATCTTTTTTTATTATATTATGAAGTTCATTATTAAAAATAGACAACATGTTGTCGATATTACTGCTAATAAGTTTAGTTTTCCAGTCAATAGAATTCAAATGCGATTTTATAACGTTATAATTGGCTTTTTTGAAATTATAGACTATGCTATTTGTACCTTTAATAGTCCTTCCTAAACTAAGATTACATATTTCTATATCTATCGCAGGATGATGAGGCATATCCTCGCGAGTAATGGGAAGGGTGCAGCGGGTCGTAATTAATTCCAGAGTGCTAAACGCAAGGTCAAGGTATCGGTTATTGCCATTAATCACGGTATTATACTGGCCTAGGCAAAAATCAGACAACGTGTTCAAAAAGGTATGCTGGTAATCGTTAGCTACACCACACGGCAAGCGCGATGAACTATCGGGATCGCTCATCCAATCAATATTAGGAAAATTAAAGTCTCCAAGTAGAAGATAGTCATCACTTGGGTGCTTATCGAAAAGTGCGCTAAGATAGACAGTTAGATGTGTTACCTGTGTGTCGTGAAGAGCGCCAGAGCCGGGCAAGTAAACGCAAATTATACGGAGGTCACGAGTGGCTCGCATTGCTCGAGCCTGCACCACGACGTGAACCAGCTCGTAGGGAGCGTCACCCGGCGGCGCGAGGCAGCGCGCGCCGAGCTCGCGGCGGGTCAGCAGCATGACGCCGCCGCCCACCGCGCCCGCGCCGCCGCCGCCGCCCCTCCGCGCCGCGCCTCGGCTCGTCGGCCGGTCGTGTCTGTGAACGTCGTATCTACTGTCCGCCACCTCGGAGTCCGAGACACTGTCTAGGAGCCAAGTTTCACAGATCGCTACTATGTGATATTCATGTAGAAGAAGCCCTTGATTGAAATCCGTCAGTTTACCGCGAATGCTACGGGAATTTTGAAAATATACTTTAAAAGACGTTTTAATTAAAAAAATAATTTACTATTAAATAGTATTCTAGATGATTCCCGTAGCAGTAGCGGCCAATGACGGTTAAGATATAGTATGTTATCGACGCTAACGGAACAGAACAGATGTGCATTAATGTTGTTTGCGTTGTGTGTTATGTAGTGTATGTATATGCATAACGTACAGTAAAAGTGAAGCAAAATACTGTATATAAATTGTACATGAAATAAATTTAAGTATATAATGTAATCTACTTTTTCCTTAAATCTTCCAATTGTTCCATATTGAAGATACGAAAAGCCGGAGCCTTGCTGTGCTGTCGTATATATATTTTTGCATTTCGTGTCCACACATTTTGAAACCCCAGTTCTTTGCATTTTATTCTTGTTGCCTTAAGCAAAGATTTATTTTTGGCAGTAAGGTGTTCGTTTAAGTAGATGGGTTTACTTTCGCCTGGAATCCCAATATCAGATGAAGCTAGACTGCGTTTTTTTCGAGCCGCACTTAACAGGTTGTCCTTGGTTCGGATAGATTTAAATCTCACAATCGTTGTCCTCGGTAAGCCTTCGAGTCTATTACGAGAGGGAAGTCGGGCGGTGTAGTCAATGTCGTCCTTAGTTACAGCCACGTCGAGCACTGTAGCGATTTTACATACGATGGTCTCTAGAGACTCGGTCTTCTTTTCCGGTATTCCAAAGATTTCTAAGTTGTTCAAACGGGCACGCTGTTGGACATCATTGAGGTTTTGTTGTAACGTATCAAATTCAGTTAACTTTGATTGGAGTAATGCATTTTCGCTCTCCAGGTTAGTGAATTTAGATTGCAAGTTAGAAAATTCTGTTGATAATGATTCATATTGACGATTAATCTGGTGGACCGAATCCTCATAAGTGCTCATTCTGTTAAGCATTTCTTCCAATATTTCTTTTTTAATCGTGTCCAATTTTGAGTCAATGTAACTTTTGAGGTCAAGAAACTGTTTGGTAATGTCATGTTGAGGTGGCGAAAGTGAAGCTTCGGTGCTTTTGATTTTTTTTGCTTGCAGCTCACTACCTCGCTTCGTATTGATATTACTTAAGTCTGTTTTCACAAAAGTATTATTTAAGGGACTTTGAGAGCGCACCGGAGTGGAAGAATTATCATTTTTAGGCCGCGAGCAAACACAAGAAGGGCAAGACCACCTGGTTTTGGATTCGTCACTTAGGGCATTAAATACCTCTCGTGCCATATTAATACACAGCAGATCGTATGTTTTATTGCATTCAATACATTCCATATAGTCCAAAGTCTTAATTTTCTCGTTGCATGCAGCGCAATTTGTTGCCATGGCTAGCGGATAAAACGGCAGGGTAGATGTATTCCAAACAGCAGTAAACAATTTTGTACCTTATTATGAGTCGCAGTGCAGTCAGAGTCGCTTACGCTTTTCAAGTGTTGAGAATTAAGTCACAAACACGGCACTTGTTATAACGAAGTAGGTGATTGATAGTTTGATTGTTTAGATATTTATGCTGTAAAAACCACTTTTTGGCACTATTTTGTTTATCAGGAATGTCACATTTAAGTTATATTATATTCTTGTGAACTTTACTTGTATATAACTTCACAGTTACGGAAGATTTTTATTAAAATATAAGAGCGCGATATGGAGGTGTCAGCTGACAGATACAGTATAATGATCACCTTATACTCCATCCATTTCCGATATCTGTGCTGTGATGTCCACCAATCCGTATTGGGCACTTCGATGGCAAAAGAGGTCTTTTCTCCCAGCAGGGAGTCGAATTATCAAGGACATTCTAATGATAATAATAATAACATTCTTCCTATCTTACACAAAATATTTTTGGACTCAGGGAGGTCTAAAACGTGTAAATCCGTCAAAATCTCGGGGTCGAATTTTTTTACGATTACAAGACTTCCTCTATACTTACTACGTACGAGAAAGTAAAAATTACAACGTGGAATGCCGAGCGAGACTGGAAGAGATTTCTCTTAGAGATAAGTTTGCCCTTACAAACTGTGTATTATACTATAAGCTTAAACGTTATTTTCAAGTGCAATAAAGAGTATAAAAAATATTAATTGATTAAGATGGTCAAAATCTTTTTATCCGAATGTCTAATTGTGGGACAATTTAATGGGCGGCCTTATCGCAAAGTACGATCTCATTCAAGCAACCTTAGGATGGACCGGATTTGCAAGAGCAACAACTCAGAGGGAAGGGCAGCAACCCGTTAGTTTGTCTTTTGTATGGATAAGTAAACATATTGATACCTCCATATAAAATCGCCAAAATTGGTCTGAGAGGTACGGTCGTTTTACGGACATTTTAGGTAGGATAGGTCTAATGTAGGTGCTTACAACTAGCTATTTTGGCTGACCGCTTACATTTTTCTACTCAAAAATTACAATTAGAATATTTTTCTTGCCTGTTATTAAACACAGTGGGTATTCACCCAATGATAACTATGACAATATACTAGTGTATATTTCTGAGTCAGACCGTACTTTCACTGATGGCTACCATCCGTAACGAACTCTCAAAATAATTTCGCACGCAGTGTATCATCATCGAAGTAACGAGCGGATGTAATACCAAATCAGCCCCCGCTATGGTGTAACCAAGTGAAAACTCCGTTGAAAAACCGGTTGAACTAAGTACCTACATTTAACATGGGAATCGCGGGTGTACCGCTCCGCGGTCACTGCAAAAAGGGACAGAGTTGCCAGGTGCGAAAATAGGGAGATTTAAGTTGGGAGTTTTAATTACTTTTCGGGTTTCATGCACCTTTTATGACGGAGACGCTGGTAACCTGGCACTATTTTGAGTACATAGCCCATACTGCTTAATGTGGCTTCGTGTGTAATTGAAAAAATACTTTAATCCAATAGCATAGAATACTGTTTCACTAAGACACAGGCGATTCGTTATGATTTTCTAATTAGATCGAAAACGTTGATAATGCTATTAGCGAGAAAGCCAAGGTGACTCGTAGTGTTAATTATAATCCTATTAGCGATAATAAAATTAGTACCTACACAATTAATATTATGGACTGGACCTTTTTACGAGCAAAGTCTATAAAAGTTCTTTCAGTGGCGGATTTTTTTGCTGCCAGTAGACTTATAATTTTTTGCCGCCCCTACGTACTACAGCATATACAACATGTAAATTAAATAACCAACACCCTGGATACAGGTGGTTTGAGATCGGCTTCTGAGTTGATTTCAATATTTTGTTTAAAAAAAAACGTATTTTTAAAAAAAAAAAGGTTTTTTTTTAATTTTGTGTTAATGTTAGATAGATCCTTTCAATTTAGGTGACTGACTGACTGAATAGTAATAGTGATCTATCAACGCACAGCCCAAACCACGGGACGGATTCAGGTGAACTGTTCAGGTAAAACATGAGCGTGTATGCCACACAACGGCGCAGGTTTCCATACTATACGCTCATGTTTACCTGAACAGTTCACCTGAACAGTTAAACCTGTCATGTAAACCTGAGCGTGGATGGTTACCTTTACGGGTGGAATTTCCAAAAATCCTTTCTTAGCGCATGCCTACGTCATAACATCTACCTGCATGCCAAATTTCAGCCCGATCCGTCCAGTGGTTTGGGCTGTGCGTTGATAGATCACTATTCAGTCAGTCAGTCACCTAAATTGAAAGGATCTATCTAACATTAACACAAAATGGTGGTGTAAAGTCAAATAGTCAACATGTTAATGTTGACTATTTCAGTTAATCGATCATCATCACATCAATTAGGTATCGTGAAGATCCGCGTCTAAAAAGAAACCAAGTTATCAATAACGCAGTTCATAGAAGTTTCAACCTTATTTCATAAAGATTAAGATAGTACAAGCAACAAGTTGTCTGTTGGTTTTCTCTCACGCGATTATGCGCGGAAGCGCGGTCGTCACGCGCACGCTCTATGGGATAATTTTAAGACTAGAAAGAAAGCATTCGGGTAAAAATAAATGTTAATACGCAAAAATAAATCGTACGTTAACCCGAAAAATGCTTTTAAGTATATGAATAAGGACCACGTAAAAAGCTTTCTCTATTCTTATTATCAAGTAATTGTCAACCGATTTCACATTCAAAAAAAGGAGGTTATCAATTCGACCTGTACCTTGTCAGAATTGCACAGTTTTTGTATTTATGTTAGTCTATACCAGATTCTAAGCACGGGTGCCAAATTTCATGAGTGTACGTATGTATATAATATGTTTGTATATCTGTATGTTTGTTAAAGTATATCTCAAAAACTATAAAGTCGGATTGCAAAAAATCTTAAACTATGTTTAGTTCCACTCAGGGATCTGTACAGGTGTCATCAAAACCGGTTCAGTAGTTTTTGACATAGAGAGATAGCGAAGTGTGTATCAGTCATTAAGAAAATGAGTCATTGGATTAACAGCAGCGTAATTCCAAAAAAAATATGCATGTTGTTTCAAAGTTTCAAGTACAACTGAAATAAAAAAAATGTATATTCAGTTTTACAAATACCTGTTACAAAGTGTCCTCTCCGCTTGCAAGCGGTCATAAAAAATATCCTGTTGGTACGTACTAATTATAATAAACGATCTCCATTCGATTATAAATACTAAAACAAGTGATGGGAAAGGTTTCATTTCAGGCAAAAGTATCCAGTGGGTTAAAAACACAGAAATAATAATAAAAAGCAATTATTATTTCTGTGGTTAAAAACGAACGGTTTCCTAGATAGATAGACGTAAAACGAAAATCATTATTAGTCTAGCATTTTGAGCAGTTTAAAGTTAACTGTAGTTTTAACTGTTATTATAATTGACTAGTTTGTCCCAATTGACTATCCTATAACTGTAAGATCTGACAGCCATCCGTTTTTTTTATCTATTCTATGCTAAACGCTGCGACGACGAATAACTCTTCGTGTACCGGTCTCCCCTAATGTAAACGGGATAAAGCTGAAGATACAATACAAATAGTCTTTATTGCACACTTAACAAACGTATTACAAAACAAGTTTACAAACAGGACAGTACAATAGGCGGCCTTATTGCTAAACGGCAATCTCTTGCAGGTATATTACTTGGTGTCAAAACAGTTGTCTTCACATTTTTATTGATAGTGTGGCTTCTAGTTTTAACTATAAATTTCTTGGTGTCAAACAAGCATACGGTCCACCTGTCGATAAACGGTCACCGCAGCCTATGGGCACTTACAATACCAGGGGTATCACACATGCGTTGCCGACCTAGCAAAAAGTTTTTTAAGCCTTTCTCTTTTTTTTATAACGTCGAAAAAAAATACTCCATTCCACCTGGTGGTAAGCAGAAGTGGAGTCCAAATGCGAAGATAGAGAAGAAGACATTGAATATTGAAATAAAAAACAAAGCGTCTTTAAGACACCCATGTTGCAGTCCTTAGGGAAAACCTCGACAGGGAGTTCATTCCACAACCGGAGCGTACGCGGAAGAAAATTTCTTCTAAAACGAACAGGACGTGACCGATCCAATGTGTGAGGATGAATACCCTGTCGATGGCGAGCGGTGCGGTGATAGACATAAGTTATTGGCATATACAGCTCTACGTGTCCCGCGTTCACTACTTTGGCACAGCCAAAGATGTTGTGGACTACATACGGGTGAAGACCAATTTCATCCTAAGGGTTGAACGTTTGGAACGAGCGTGCTGACAGAACGACTGCAGACGTTCCTCAAGGAAGATTTCTGGCCGAAAGGTGTTGTCTTTCGGCGCTTTAGAGGACGACTACCGGACACTACGCCGTTACGTCATGAGACGCAGAAGATAGTGCCTATAGTGTACTTAAGATTTAATTATAATATTTATATGTATATTAGTCTCTAAGGTATAGTGTTTTATATTTTACACATTTTTTGCCTAAAATAAAGAATATTATTAGATAAATCAAATAGGTCCATAGAACACATTCCGCTACACAACCGGTAGAAAACGCATAAGGAGGTTATTCTTTCCTAAGATATAGGATTTCAATACCGGCTGTGAGCATTGGATCGTCAACGTTTCTCACAGTTCTTCTTTGGACCTCGTCGAATGGTCCTAGCTGGCATTTAGGTGCTCCAGCCTCCAGCCCATAAATAAGAGAAGTACTCCGTTTGAGGCCTGACTACTTGTATCAACCAACCGTACAATTTTATTAATATATGTATAATAGAATCTATTTTCACTTGTCATTGGCTAAATGCGTAATCCCGCAGTCATTAACTAAGATAGATTGCTTTAGAAACTAATTATGACTTAGCTCGGAAATTAACTTCGTCTTTTCTTTGATTTAGAACATGTCTGATTTCACAATTTCGCTCGTAAAACGGCGCCGTTAAATAAGAGTTGGACAAACACACTTGCCGAGTAAAAGTCGAGGAAACGCCAATCAAATATTATGTAAAACGGAAGAAAGCCAGTGTTTAACACTCATTGCTGGTGACTGGTTAAACAGTGAATTTGCAGAAATATTGCGCCTGCGATAGTTAGAGAAGTAGGGCACAGTGCATTCATCATCATCAATTCAGGCGAGAGACGCCCACTGTTGGACATAGGCCTCCCCCAAGTATGTCCAAGGTCGGTCCTGCGCTGCCCGCATCCAGAGACTTCCCGCATCCAGCGGCTTCCCACGATCTTTACCAGATCGTCAGTCCATCTTGTGGGAACCTACCAACAGTGGATTGCTGACTTTATTTGGGGATTCAGTAATAAACTGTAAAATTCCGCTTCAGTTGAAGACAGTGCTACAACATTCTGCTTCTTTGCTACCCAGTTTATTACTGAATCCTGATATTATTAAATGAAAAATCTTTTATCATCAATGAAGATATTTTAATGTGACATAGCAAAGAAAAAAAACGAATAAATCATAACTTGACATGAAGAGATGTCATAACAGAAAAAGTATGTGGCTATACAACCTCAACAATTGCCCCTCGAATTTGGAGAGCCCAAACTGGGGTACTACCTCCCTTACAGGAGACGACAGTCAAATAACACTAGATCCATTTGTTTTGTGTTTCTTTTTCCGGCGAGTGCTGTAGTAAGTTCTTAAAGCGCAGGTCAGACAGAAAAGATGACATCGAGGACGCGTCTCGGACGGGGCACAGACAAGGCACGGTTGCGCTTTTTGAAATTATATAACAGATGCGACGCAGTCTCGCCATCGCAACTGCTCGGTAGGCATGGCAACCCGCTCCCATCCTCGCCCCCGTCATGTCCGCGTCGCGTCCGCACCGCATCTCTCCTATGTGTTTTTAACAAAGGGCGCAGACATCTTTTCATTTCGTCCGCGCCCTGTCTCTTCTCTACGTTTTGCTTCGCGACGCTTTTATACGTTTTGTATAAAGGTACATTTAGGGGCGCAGAATCTGTGCTTAACAGAACAACTAAACAGATGTTACGCTCCAAAAATTACAGCAGTCTCAATAGTCACCCATATTGCATAAATAAAAAAGACACAGTGCCAGTACACAGATAAGCAGTTAATAATGTTAATGTTAACCGGTGCAATATCTTGCGCGTTCAACAGGACCGGTCCTCCGCTTTCTAACATACGTCGTGGTGACTGTTTGTGATCAAGTTTACTAGGGCGTCCGTGACTTTTGGTTTTGTTGGACATTTTGTTATTAACCTACTAGGTATAATATTATAAACGATGTTTGTTTCTCTTTCACGCAAAAACTACTGAGTGGATTTTAATGAAACTTTAAAAAAACCTAGCCCAGACATCAGAATACCTAGACTATAATTTATAATAATCCTACCCAGACCAAGTCGCAGAAGCTTGTAATTTATATTAACGGCAGTGACTATGTAAGCCTATTTGGTTTATTTGTACCACCATCTTATCAAAATCTGTCGTCACAATAAGCTTTATAAGCTGAAGAGTTTGTTTGTTTGTTTGAACGCGCTAATCTCAGGAACTGCTGATTCAAATTGAAAAATTATTTTTGTGTTGGATAGTCCATTTATCGATTAATAACTAACTTATCCTACAAACTCCTCAATCATGGTCTTTCTAACCACAGCGTCGAGTCAAAAACTAGTTTCCGCTACGATTGGGTCATCATTAATTAACCTTCTTATCCGGTAATCAAACGCTTTTTACCATACGAAACCCTTGCTTTCCGTCACATCTGTTCATATACTAACCACTGCGTAATTTATTCAGCCCAAAAACTTGATGAGAGAAGCAAAATAGACTGCAGAGAGAGTAGAATATAAGTACATAAATCAATTCAAATACATACATAGTAGGTAGCGAAAAGGTCGTCCTTTGATTTATTTTTATATTACGTGATGGCAAACAAGCTTGCAGCCCACCTGGTGTTAAATGGTTACCGTCGACTTGCAATGTTAAGGGGAAATCACTTAGCACTGCAAGTACGTTGCCATCCTGGGGACTAAGATGATATGCCTTCCATGCCCGGTTACTACACTGGCTACCTTTCCCTTCAATCCGAAACAGCGAACTCGGCAGAAATAAGAAAGGCGGTGGTATCTATCCAGACGATCCTACATATAGGTCTACCACATAGTATTTGTACAAAGGGCGACTTACTTCACTACGCTAATACCGAAGATCTATTGCAAGTAACCTTAGGCTGGCTGGTTAGGATTTAGGAAGATTTATAGATCAATGTCGTATAAATAACCAGAGGGCTTAGAACAAGTGACAATCGCATCATAACGATAAAATATCGAAATTCGTCAGCATCGGCCATATTGCTTTGTTGTACAGCGTCTTAATTTTCGCTACCAACTAACTTAGCGATGAATACTTTTGTTCTTATCGAACTCGTTATCGTTTTTAGTTTGTTACTTTGTCTTGGTCCGCTGGTCCTACCTGACTGAAGCAGAAGTGGAGTCCAAATGGAAAGATAACTAGCATACTTGAGGCAAGGGTGGATATTGCAGATAGCAATATCCAACCTCGCCTCGAGTATGCTTGTTTGTTCACCAACCAGATAGCATATAAACAAAACTACTTCACCGTTATTTTCATTTAAATTTCCCGCCATTCCTAAACAATTCTTTAAGTCTTTACACATAAGACACAAACGACGTGATAATTTACAATGAGAAAACTAATAATGACAAGAAAAATTTCAATAAGATACCTCTATAACTTACGGTTCAAAATAAGTGTGTCGTACAAAATACAACTTGTCATGTCTATAGGCGGGTAATCTTTAACCTGTAGCGGTTGTTCGGACCTGAGAATGTGCCGTCTACAAAAGGAGGTCTAATTATTACAAGCATTAAGGTATTGTATTGAATGACTTCTAGTCGGTCATGCTCCTTTATTTCCGAATTTCTGACTGTCACTTTCTTTTGTATCAGGTTAGAGTGAGGTAATGCAACGCATAGTGACGCGGCAAATGAACTGCAGCTCAACTGCGCGACACTTTTGATTCCCGCGTCAGGCAGTTCCGTTGCCGCCGCGTAATGGTCTATCATACAATTACATAGAAACAATATTTGGCCGCGCCGTCTCGTACAGTTTCGCTTTAGTTCAGTTCCGATCTCAGCTTTATGTAAATGGCAATCGCCAAGCAAATATTATATGCCCCGCACACGGAGTACTAAACTAATGGAGAGCTCATAAATCCATTTCTGCAGCAAGGAAGGAAACATTTGTAACAATAACATGACCGTATTACAAGATGAGACTCAGAACTCAGAAACTTACTGGCAACAGACCAGATTAAAGTTCAGGGAGTCGATGGTACAGATTAAATCATGTGCACACTCATTGACGAAGATCTCAGTCATCAATAATAACAGATAATGCAGCTCAAAAAGTGGTAGACCCATATGAGGTTCATCTGGGTAGGTACCACCGCCTTTCTTATTTCTGCCGTGAAGCAGTTCACTGTGTTTCGGATTGAAGGGAAAGGTAGCCAGTGTAATTACTGGGCATGGAAGGCATATCATCTTAGTCCCCAGGATGGCAACGCACTTGCAGTGTTAAGTTATATACCCTTAATATTGCAAGTGTCTATAGGCGGCGGTGACCACTTAACACCAGGTGGGCCGCAAGCTTATTTGCCATATCGTAATATAAAAAACATCAAATCTTTCGAACTGCAAGTGCTGCATCCACGGAGTTGTAGCTTTTGGCGCTAATTTCATCCTCCATCTATCTTCGCTTTACCGATTCGCAGGTGCTTCTTCTTGTCTCTTTTGAAGATTGTGTACCATAGAAATGAGTTGCCAAATTTTTCCACCAACTGCTGGCACACAAGGGCTGTCCTTGTCATCGACGGATGTTTACGCAGTAGTCCACCAAGCTTGCCCAATGCCGATTGGTCGACAGAGTATAAGGTGATCCCCTTTTGCTGATTCATATTTAGTCGCCTTCTACGAGACCCATTGTAGGATACGGGGTGATGATATTCTACTCTGCCGGCATCACTTGGCTACCGAATTTTTACTTTCTTGTATTTTTACTTCTTTGTTATATATGATATTTCTGTTTGTCTGTTGTATTGTCTCAATAAATGTTTCTTTCTTCTTCTTCTATAGCCAGTCTTGTAATCGTAAAAAAATTCGACCTCGAGATTTTGACGGATTTACACGTTTTGGACCTCACTGAGTCCCAAAATACCGTTTTTGGAATTATGTCTGTGTGTATGTCTGTGCTTAGCACGATAACTCAAGTATGCTTTAACTTATTGCAACCAAAAACATGCATGTATGACATCAAAATGTAAGGTTTCTATCAACTTTTGAGTCGTTTCCGGTATACGAGAAAGTCAAGGGGAGACCACTCCCGATTTTTTAGTTCGTAATAATAATATCATACTTAAACATTTCAGGAGGGTTCCCAAGAGTCTGTATCGGGCAGGCGGCCGACTACAAAATCTAATAGAGACAAAGAACGTCCACTGCTGAACATAGGCCACCCCCAAAGAACGCCACAATGACCACTCCCGTGCTTGACCAGTGAAATAATAATATTAGAAGAAAGGAAAGCTTCTAGCATTCCATGGCTTCACAGTGCGGGTGCCGGGTCCATTGCGTTACAGGGACAGCCAGAAGCATTCCTGGGACTTGTGACCGCAAGGTATAGGATTGAGGATGCCACCTTATGATGCATTAGCATTGACCTTCACTACCCTGGCTTCTCTCTAGTCATATTTGATATAATAGATATCAAGAAGCCGATAATGACCCAACAAGAATACAATCATCCCGAAGCGAAGAAATAATGATATCAATCAATAACGACTATTTCCACGCGACCCGACTGACATTGGTAATTGACAGCTAACGGAAGCGGCAATGAACTTGGCGGGAAGCGCGCCTTCTTAATTTAAAATTTTAAACGCCTTGAACTGGCCGGTGACGCGGTCACAAAAAAGTAAAAATACCGTGGTATAATTTAAGAGACCTAGCAAGACCCGTTGACTTCGGGAAAAGGTTGCTTTTTAAACGAAGGCTGCCAGTTAAATAAAATTTACAGTGACTAAAGGCTTCCCTATTTAGACAAAAATTTCGTACTTCATAGTCATGAGTGCGTAATTTTTAAGTGGGTAAGAAGATATTACGCTCTACTCTACCCAACTACAATTAAATTTCTATCTATTTTACGCATTGGGTAAAAAGTATGCCATCTAATTTTCAAATAACATTTAGAAGCAATTATTTCTTCTTTGCCTTTAAAAGGTCATTTTATAGACAATTTCAAATAGATAAAAACTTTTCTTGAGATTTTTTTATTTAGGTCATACGTTGTTTGACAGACCTACTTAAAACAAAATGATGTACGATTAAAAACAAAATCTTTTACACTAAAAATTCAAACCAGCTTTTTTTAAGCAAGAAAACATTTCGGGGAAAAATTCATCGTTGTACCAGACAGGCAACACCGTTTTCTTTTTTTTTGCGGAATACAAAATGATGGCCGCCAAAACATGCGGTCGCCTGCCTCGGGCATACTAATGAATCGTGTAAAATAGGTTTATTGATGGAGCCGCATTTTTATACTACTTATATTATTTTTAAACGGTAAACGATGATGTTCGATTTTCAATGTTATGTATTCTCCAAGCGATATAACTATCTCATTCGTTTTGTATGTGCGTGAAACGGATGGCTATAGTAAATTAAGTCCCGTAAGCAGTAAATAATAGTGTGTAAGCATATTTTTTGTTAGACCAGTCCATTCACAATGACTCACTATATCTATTGACGCCTCTGCTAGTAAGTAGTTACCTGAAAAAAAAAGCAAATCATAATTAATTTTTATATTAATGACTTTTAGAAAAACCATTATATTTTTTCACCTTTAGCGTAATTGTGTTATTCAGTCAAATATGTATAAGTAAAGAGCTTTTGAAGTCGATAAGCTGTTTCGATGATGATTGTGAAAAAATAAGATTTAATTTCTCATACACGGGGGTAGAAAACACTGCTTCCCTCCCTAATAATTACGTAGCCCTAGGGGCTTGCACGTTCTCTATCTCCTGTCACTATTCAGTTTCTACCTATCTGTCTTCGTTCTTACTTTTTGTTCCTCTTCATCGAGTAGTACCTTACACTCTAAGTTCAATCTTACTTTGGACATACCACCCCACACTACCGATTTCCTTTCCTTTTCTGTTCTGTTCATGCTGTCCGATTGTGGAACAATCTCCCCGAGAGTATCAGACGAGCTCGCACTTTGGAGGCCCTTAAAACTCAAGTTTGGAACCATTTCATATCCAAAATGTTAGGTTTCGTTATTTCTTAAATCATTGTTACGTTTTATTCAAATATATTTTTATTTATATTGCAATGACATAATTGAAATCATAATGTGAAGATGGCAACACTAAAATGTTTCTAATTGGCTAAACGATATGGCGGGAAAAATGCGTCACTCAACGATTGGGCGACGACAGCAATGTCACCTGATTTCGTGAGCCAATCAGAGAGCTCGGTTTTCCCGCCATAGCGTGCGATATTTAAAAGTGCGGAAGGCACGGTAAGGGGCATTCGATTCGGAGCCGCCGTCTAGAGCGGACGTGTCCTGCAGTGTAAAATAGTTATTTAAAGTTACCTTCTAAGTGTAAAAGTGTTGTTCGTTACCAACAAGTTTATAAGAATAAATGTGTAATGAAGAGGATCTGGAGTGTTTTATTACAAAAAGCATCTCATTTCATATCTAGTATCTTAAAGTCTCTTGTTGTAGTTTTACCTCACGACTTTAACTGTCACACGTACAAAGTGAGAATCTGTAACTGGCATTAAGTTTTAAATGTAAATTGAAAAATAGTATCAAGTGCTGTAGATTCTATATTAAATAAATAAAAAAAAATCGGGAATGGTCTCCCCTTGACTTTTTTGAATAAAAGTCAGTGATAGATTATTAAAACTTCGTTTTGACGATGTTTCTTTTTCGTATTATTTCGTATTATTCTAAGGGTAGGAACATGCCGAAGCTGCTCGCGGTCGCGGTCGATATCTCGATACCTCGATGTCGATACTCGCTGTTTCTACATGGATGGCGGTGCCAACATGCCGATTCGATTTGTTGTAAAAATTAAATAAATTTAACACCTTATCCCTAATTCAATTCACAAAAAAACAATCGAACAGCTAGCCAATCAATTATCGCGACGATAAAAGCGGTATGAGAGTGAAGTAGATACCTGCACCTTGAGGCGAATCGATTTGACCAATCACGAGCCAGATCACATCGATGCCTGCCGTCGACCGCGATGTAAAAACAAAATATTTTGTTTGCACGTAGGCATCGAGCTAAGCCGCGAAGCAGACCGCGATGTATCGCAGTGAGGTATCCTTCGGCATGTGCGTGCGTGTTTATTAGCATGCATTTGTTTTACATGGAGGTGACATCGATGTAGCGAGCTAAACAGCGACCGCGAGGTATCGCAGTGAGGCATCTTCGGCAAGTTCTTACCCTAATGCTGCGGCCGCACACATCACAATGTCGCGAATATTCGCGTTATCGCGATGTGTCTAGCCAAATATTCGCGCATACTTCGGCACTTCGTGCGAAGTCGCAAGGACATCGCGCCGTTATCGGTAAACTGGCGCACATCAAAGCGTTTTTATCGCGATGTCCTTCGCTTGCGTGGCCACACTGGTGTTCTTCAGTCGGCGCACAGACATCGTGCGCATCGGACGTATTGGTCTAAATTAGTTTTCTACCATGGATTGGAATAACGACAGGACCGTGGTCGGCCTATATTTTAGGGCAATTATTTTTTATTCTGTCAGGAATTATTGTTTAAGAAAAAAGCAAGGCTAAACAATATTGACTCACACACCTAATTGATAATAAGTTCTAAATCCCTGACAGAATAAAAAATAATTGCCCTAAAATATAGGCCGACTGCGGCGTCCCTTTTGTTTTTTTCGTAACATCGCGACAGACTTTACAGCGCGCAATGTGTGGCCATGCACATTCGCAGTAGGCCGAAGGCAAAGATTATCGCACGAATGTTATCGCGATGTGTGCGGCCGTAGCATAAGTAACCTCGCTACACCAGCACCGCATTCGCCGCAGTACCTGACGCGGCCGAACTCCCCAAGCCGCAGCTGATGACGTCACCCTGGCCCGCCTGCATCGGACGCTGCGGCCGACACGAGCGGGTAACGTACTTCGCATCCACCGGCCGATAAGATCCGAAAGAAATCCAGTGCGATGCGTGCGGCGACTGCGGTGCGGCTAGGTGTGCGACGCCATTAACAAAAGCGATGACTGCGGCGCGTGCGTTTCGGCCAGGTCTGCGTTCACCTTTATTTTTAACCGACTTCAAAAAGGAGGAGGTTATCAATTCGACTTTGTTTTTTTAATGTTTGTTACCTCATAACTCAATACCTACTGAGTGTACCGATTTTGAAAAAAATTTCGACCTTTGGAAGCTGGTGCTTGTCATTTGGTCCCATTTAAATTTAATTGACATCTGACAAGTAGTTTTTGAGTTATCCCCAATAATGCCTATTCAATTGACATTGACGATATCGCAATCTTATCACTTGTGTGTCTAAAAGAGATAGTTTTTTTTTACTAGGTGGTAGACAGACCCATATGTAGGGTCATCTTGGTAGGTACTTACCACCACCTTTCTTATTTCTGCCGTGAAGCAGTTCGCTGTGTTTCTGATTGAAGGGAAAGGTAGCCAGTGTAATTACTGGGCATGGAGGGCATATCATCTTAGTCCCCAGGATGGCAAACGCACTTGCGGGCAAAGTGATTTTCATTTAATATTGCAAGTATCTATAGGCGGCGGTGACCACTTTACATCAGGTGGGCCGCAAGCTTGTTTGCCATCTCGTAACATAAATAAATAAAATAAAATCAGTTTATTTAATAAAAAAAACTGAAAATTTATATACATAAAACACTAAAAAGCAAAAAATAAATTATTATTAAATAAAAAAACCTTCTTCAAAACTAAAAACGTAGAAATGAAAATTTCGTTTATAAAAATGTACTTAAATGATTTTTTTAGGTCGGTGCCAGCCAACTGCCAACTATTTGGAATAAACGTTGTGAATAAAAAAAACCATTTAGATTTTATTTTTATAAATGGGATTTTTATTTCTCCGTTTCTAGTTTTTATTTCAATAAAGACTGTACACAACAAACATATTTTTGCTATCCCAACTGCTAACACAAACACAAAAGAACTGAAATTTATTATTTTGACGTACGAATCTATTGTGCCGTGTCGCCGTGGTAGCTAACAAGGGAATCGGGAGCACAATTTCGTCAGGTTCCCACAAGCCCGGCTAGCTCAGTCGGTAGAGCATGAGACTCTTAATCTCAGGGTCGTGGGTTCGAGCCCCACGTTGGGCGCATACTTTTTTATTTATTTATATTTTAAGTTAGTACTTAATACTAATAATTTCTGAAAACATTTCTATAAAGATTTTATTATGGAAACAATAATTTGATTATATTATATTAAGTAATAAGCAACTATAAAATGAAAATTCAATAAACTTGTATTATTTACGTATTGCAAATCAATTCTTTTTCTTCAGTAGGTACCTACTTAGTAATAAAAATTTATCAAACAAACATGAATTAAGAAAAATAATCAGTTATAATTAATTTTAAATAACGATTGCAGTAAAAATTAGTACCTAAGTATAAAAAAGTTAGGTTGAATGAATTCATATACACACCTAATAAAATTATTTGAGTTTAAAGTCTGTTTCGAATTTAGTATAATGAACTTATTACAGAAATAATTATACCAAAAATCAGAAAGATAAATTCAAATTACTAAAACAAACTCTACCACTATGATATAATAATATCAACATCTGAGTCTCGAGTTTTGAAACAAATCTACTTATACTATACGCGAAGAAAATCTTGTAGGTACTGTCAGCATCAGAAGTATATTAACACTTTAGTACCTTGTCGTATAACATCAGCGCTTGTGCAGTTCAGTGCCTAATAGTTTATTTATTTAGATCTACCCACATTTGTGTACTCTTACATGCTATGTTAATATTACAAAGTATCTTAATAAAGGACGTAAAAAGAGCTATGACAAAGCCGAGAACTACGTATTCCACTCGTAATTAGGACATTTTTTCCTGTAGAGAAATTTTATTAATAGTTAGGTATTGAAGGTCAACGTTAGATTTTTTTTCAAGATTTTTATGAAAACAAATTGATAAAATTATTTCTTACTTTTTGATAAAATTATTTCTTACTCTTTGTCCAAAGAAACATATCAAAATTTAAAGTATTTCATACCAAAAAATGGTTTTAAAACGTCAGCGCTCACTGTAACTCGACATCGGGGCCATTGAACGGCTCAAAAGGCTCCACAAGTATTTTTTTTATATTCTCTAATTTTGAATCTAAGTATTTTAATGCTCGCAGGCCCGGTAAACAAATTCCAAAACTTACTCATTCTAAAACGACGTAAGTGCAACTGTAGAATTTTTGCGGGTCTATTCTTAATTAATGGCATCGCGTCGCATTAAGCGTACGCATTTTGCTATAGTCAAGTGGAAATGTAACTAAAGTAACAAAAATTGTACGGTTGATTGAGGTTCAAAATGGAGTCTCTCAACACGTGTTTTTACAACAAGAACTCGGGAGAAACTCCTTTGCGGGTCTACTGTCTTGGGCTCTTACAAAGTTAAAAAAATAGATGACACAATCGTCAAATCTTTGAAGTTTGGGTCATAAGTTAAAAAAAGATGGATGGCAAACACATTTTCTGTTAGTGATCCAAAGTTGTCCATTTTTGGGTATATTTAGTTTTAAATATCTCTTAATTTAACAAGTAATAAATTCTGAAAAAAATATATAGTGTTCTAGATGACCTAAGTTCCAAGTGATTTCGTAATTATAGATAGATAGATAGATAATAAATTTATTTGCATCACAATATACACACACATGCTAAAATGAAATTGAAAAAAAAATACATACTTAATTTTTATAAACAAAAAAGAAGTTTCCATTGTATAAAATAGACTGTATTAGCGGACAGCATGTGTGGCACAAGGATACAAAAAGGTGTCATAACTTGTTTTTATGAAACGTTGTCAATTACCCACTTTAATAGAGAAATTGATATCTAATAATTATGGCAACACCTAACCTAGCACAGCACCGTTCAGCGGTCTCCATTATTAATATTTTGGTATTTACAAGAACATATGGCAAGCGATGAGAAAAATTAACCGTTCGCGCTTGACTTCATTCTGAGGGGAGAGTATTCGACCGTGTAACATCCAAGACAAACCTGCTTGCTAACGCTATGATTTTAGCAGTCTATGTACATATGATATGTTTGTATTTACGTATGTTCCTCTGTAGTGCCTAAACCATTCATCCGATTTTGATGAATGAGGCGTCAATCGATTTATTATTATGGTACGGGTAACATAGGCTACTTTTTATACTACGAGATGGCAAATAAGCTTGCGGCCTACCCGGTGTTAAGTGGTTACCGTCACCTATAGACACTTGCAATATTGAGCGTAAATCACCACTGCAAGTGCGTTGCCATCCTAGGGACTGAGGTGATATGCCTTCCATGCCCAACGTAATTACACTGGCTACCTTTCCCTACAATCCGAAACACAGCGAACAGCTTCACGGCAGAAATAAGAAAGGCGGTGGTGCCTACCCAGACGACCCTACATATTGGTCAATCACCTACATTTACATTTATATTTACCTAGTACATTTTAAAAGCTAAGTACTTTTAAATCGTCAAAACCCTACCACCATTTCGGGACGAAATAATTATTATTATGCTGAGATGGAGAAGAAATGGCGAAAGAAACTCCACAGCTTACAATTTGGTAATGATTTCAAAACATCATTACAGGTCAATAGATAATAATAATAAAATTAAAATTACAGTTTTACATGCGTAAATTTTGGGCAGTTATTACTGCCACGCATTTGGTTCATTTATAATAATAATTTATGTTGTAAAAGCTTTTCTATATAATTCAACTAATCACATTAATGAACTGATTAATTTAAGTCTTGATACCCACCACCATTTTTTGTTATTGTTATTGTTAGATAGATATGTATGCGAGGCCTCGTTGGCTTCGATTCGTTCGGCGCGTTCGGCTCAGCTAAATGTGCGTCCACCGTTTTGTCGTCACCTTAAAAATTTTGAAAGTGCTGGGTGCTTACAAAAGGGGGTACCTATATGAAAAGTTACAACGATTGGGGGAAAGGCGACGCTATGTCGCGCCGGCTAGACACCGTGACGTCACAGCGCTACTGATCTCACTGTTCCTGGAAACTCTCAATAGATGTATTTTATAGATTATGATTCACCATTATTACTGAGGGGATATGGAAAAAGCAATAATAGTTTCAAGACTAAAAGTTTTACTTTAGATTATTTTTTACGACTTCGCCCCTCAAAAGGTAAAAAATATAACCCTTAAGTTTGTTTTTCTTTTTGTAAAAGAGATTTAGGAAATCATAGCAGCTTTGTCGCAAGCCTGCTAATTAGCAATTGCCTCGATTGAATATCAATATAATTCGATCGATGACATGAATCCTATCTCAATGATTGGATTCATGTCACACTACTACACACACAGTGAAAGGAGTCGTAGAATCGTGGCTAAAGGAGTATAACTATGATGACACGGAAGCGCTTTTCTGAATGCTCCACAACATACACACGCGCACGCACACACACACACACACACACACACACACACACACACACACACACACACACACACACGCTAACATACACAATAATATCATAGATTTTAAAACTTATTAATTTTAGCAATGTTTCTTTTATTTAATTTTTTATTATCATTTACTTTTTGTTTATTTAAAACTCTCAGCTTGCGCTTATTATTATTATTATTTTGCTTATTTTATATAGTTTCTGCTTTTTACTTCGAACCGTGTGTCCATTAGTACAAAATTGTTACCCGATCGCCGCGATACAAGCTAAGCTTAGTGCAGTGGTCATTAGCATAAGTCTAAAAATGTACTTATTTGGTAAATAAAGTTATTATTATTATTATATTATTATTATGTCACCGATCGTCTCAGCAGTCATAACAGTCCAATCAACGAGGACATTTGTTGTATAGAGACTTCCGAATAATTCCTCGGTCGCTAAAGTTTGGCATGTGATGAATTTAGGTAATACAGATTGTAGATGGACAATAATCCAATATTTTTATTTACGAGAAGTTAGGTATTTTTACCTAAACATGGACATCGCTCATAAATGTCTACCTTAAATTTGTCAATTTGACGAAACACCGTGCTGGCAACTTCTAGAGTAAAAAAATTTTCATCATATATGCAAAATTTCAGCGACCGGAGGATTTTTTCCGGTTATATAAGCCTTGTTGACTGGACTATAAACTAATTATGTAAGTATATATTAATAACATTATATTATTTATTGTACAATTTGAGCAGCAGCTGGCAGCCCTATAATATTGTGTCCGGGAGAAGCGCAATGCGGCGCTGCTCCCTTGCGACCTAAATAGGTCAAGGTGACACATACCTAATACCTATTATATTACATTACATTATATAGATGTCGCAGGCAATTTGTGTAATTCCGAATTTTACAAACGACGTAACCGTTTAATCAATACCGCTCAAATTTTGAAATGTGCCGAAAAATGCAGGTGTATAAGACTCTGCCAGAAACAGTGGACCCAACTTGATCATAAAAGATAATCCGTGAACCTATTGATCACTCCTGATCACTCCTGGCCACTACCATTTATAGAAAATGGTTTACTCGACAAATGGTCGACATTTTTATGGTCCAGTAGCCAACTAAGCTGAAATTGCGGCGTTTCATTATACGCCGAGACATTTCATGAGGCCTATTATACGATTGGACGATGACAGACATACTACATTCGAGCCAATGAAACTACAAAAGCAACCTAATATGTATCTCTCATTTTTAAGGTTAACTAACCCCCGTATTCACAAACATTACTATGAGATCTCTCGACTTTTGGATAAGAAACGAACTAATCAGAGAGCTCTATTCAACGCATTTAATGGCATTAAATAGAGCTCTATGTGATTAGTTCGTTTCTTATCCAAGAGTCGAGAGATCTCATAGTAATGTTTATGAATACGGGTGAAAGTAACATATACATACGTAGTTTAGTAGCGTTTGCCCACTGCTTCGACTCCGCGGAATTTGTGTTTCCTTAAAGCAGTGGATTCATCCCGAAAGAACATTATCGGGAAGAAATCCTATATCTCAATCCAGGCTAGATTGTGTACCGAATTTCTGCTACCCTTATAATTACCACACACACAATCATTACAGGTACCTAAATACCTATTGCAAGGGTGCAGTGCAGACACTGTCCAGAACTAATCTAGTGAGCTCACTCATCATTTATCAGCCTCAGATGCCCACTGTTGGACACAGGCTTACCCCAAGGATCCTGCCAGTGTCCAGCGGCTTCCCGCTACCTTTACCAGACCTTCGATCTACAAATGTGATACGAAAGAACTGATTTAAGATTTATTAAATTTGTTTTCAATTACTAATCAAATATTACAAAGAATTTGATTAATTTTAGAATGGAATTGGAAACGTCTCAAATTAATTACAAGCGCTCGATTTCAAGACGAAAATGAAAGTCGATTTGATGAAGATATCGCTTAAAATGCATCGAGCACGCATGTCGTGGGAAACTGAATATGGTTAACTGTGAATATTATCACTGGCTTCAAAATTATATATTTTTTTACAGAAGTTTGTCTATCTAGTTTTTATTATATCTGATTTCTATAAACAATTATCGTATCGAATAATGAACACTCTATTACAAGTGAGTGTTGGTTTCTGTCTGTCCGATTGTTGGTTTTTGAACGAACGTTACCGTTGCTACCGCACTCTCGGTCTTTTTTTATCTATGGTTAATTATTCTCCGATAAAAAAAAGAGCTTACTGCTTAGACAATTTAAAACTATAAGGCTTACTGTTTTGGAATTTAAAAAATACTACGGAAAATGGTTAATTATTCTCCGGTAAAAAATAGAGTATTCGTTTTGGAATTCAAAAAATATTAGGGACAATCGTCGATTATTCTCCAATAAAAAAATAGAGCTTACTGTTTTGGAATTTAATAATTATTTAGGAATTAATTCTATGTAGGTAGACCTAAAGTACACAAGTCCATATCGGCTCCATGATGGTTTATCTGCTTTAGTCTGCCGACCAAAGAATTATTCTCCGGTAAAAAATTGAGCTTACTGTTTTGAAATTTAAAAATTATTACGAAAAATGAATTTGAGTTTTAATAAGTATTTAATTGAGCTTTCTCCATGGGGTCCATATTGGCTCACATAATATTCTAAATCCTATTCTTTGTCTTACTACCGATTTGTGTTCATAATAATCACTCTTCATAATTTTATTTTTCATACTTTTTTTATATTCATACATTTTTATTACTACTAACGGAGCTTATAACAGTTAGTGATCATATATATATCATATTTTTTTTATTAATACTGTTACTACCTTTTTGCTTACAAAAACAGTGCACTCCGCCTGGTCATAAAAAAAATAACCCTAACCTACCCATCACCCAGCCATGTAGGTGCAGAAAACACTAGACTCGCCCAAAAATGTATGAAATGTATGAATGAATTTCAATGATTATGTTTTTAAATATGTAGTTTTTAAATTTTTTATGAAGAATGATCATTATGGTTTAAAATAAATATTTTCGGACCTCCAATGATAGGAATTGAAAAGTTATGTAAGAAAATACGCACCCTTCTCCATGATGGTTAAGGCATTGATATACGGTTAAGGTTTTACCTACTTGTTATAAAAGTATTTCAAACGCGGTACATAAATAAGCAAAGCAACCCTTACAATGCCAAAGGGTGTGTGAGGCCGGGGCTTGGCTCGTAAGGTCACAGTGACTCACCGTGAGTGACGTCACATCACTGCTTTCACTACAAAGCGGCTGGTTGAAAGCTGGATAGTTCGCTAATAACAATAAATATTATTTTTAAATATGTTCGTATTTTAAAGCACAAGAAAAATATTTAAAAGCTATAGAATTGAGTAATAGACATTGATAATACTAAAAAAAACTGTATGTTGCATATCTGAAACATTGCGCACTTATCGAACTATGCTTTAGTCAACTTTAAGATCTAGTATTTTTTATGTTAATTGATTGGCAGACAAGCATGACGGTCTAAAAACGCTTTTTTGTGTTCAATCTATGTAATTTTAGTAATCTTACCTACTTTTAATTTTTAATAGATAATTATTTTTAAGATAATAAACATGTAGGTATTAAACTATTGTCTTGTTTTTTCACCTCTAACAATTTTCTGGCTGGAGAGGTGAAAAGTTGTATGTTTTACATGAGAGCTGTATGTCTTACAGGGTCTATAATGTTCTTATATTTTTAAGACAACATCTTGTAACATTCTTTATAGAATTGAGCAAATTTTTTTTGTCTCGTGCCTTTAAATCACTCCCTGTGCTCAGTAGTCTATTTATGAATCACTTGCTATGCTCATGATTCAATTCTAGACTACTTCGCTGGTTCGTGATTTAATATCGGCACTCGCAGCAAAAACTAACTTTGCTCACTTGTTTAACCAATAACTATTCCCAAATCTTGTTTAGTTATAAGTTCACATATTAAACCGACCTCAAACAAAATTTCGAGCAAGCCAGGGGAATGCTAATGATTAACGGTATTCTTAAGAGCCATTTCACGTTTTTGCACGAATTTCGGAGATTTTGGAGTCCTATATCACAATCTTAAGGAATACCCAGATATTATTTAATAATTGATAAAAATAGGCCAATCTATGTTGTTGACGTTTAATGAAACAAAATTACTAAAACTTATTTGATTAATTTGTAATGTTCGATCTCCCACAACCGTTTTGCTGAAAAACATTCGCAGACTCAATTTCAAAGTCCTTATTCTATTAATAATGTTAAAATGATAAACGTAAAAAAATATAGGAATCATCGGACATATGTTCCAGTCGGTACTTAATGAAATAGATTCTTGAATTTCATTACCATTTATGAGTAAAAAAATAAATCATTTGGCAAATTTCTAACATTAACATAATAATTTCATCGCCAATTTTGGTTAAAATACATCGTAATAACTAAAATAAAATTATCCCAAAATAAACAATATTCCTTCGACTTTTGATTTCTAAAGTTATTTGGTCAATATCAACAATAAATTTGTCAATATATTTATATGAAATGTGTAATAAATTAGTATAAATCACGATGCACAAGCGTGCTCCGATTAGTCTGACGCGAGCGTCCGTCCAGGTAGGACCTGTGCTATTTTTTCCCGCGTCCCGATATGCGTTCGCGCGTATCGAGTAGTCATAATCATACTGCGACAAATAGTTTTGATCTATTTTGAGTTTTGTTTTTGGATTTAAGTTTTGTTACTTATTAAATATGTTGGTATGAATTATACTAGTAGTTTGTATAATAATAACATTCTTTTTATTTATTTATTTTTAGCTATGGGTCGCAAGGATAGTTATTACCGTTGCGTTAAAAAAAGGAAACGCGATAATTCTGCAGCCTTAAAAAAAGCAAATAATTTATTTTTCAACTTGGCCGAAATAACGATATACTTGAGCAATATTATGATGTCCTGAAGCTGATTTGATGACGAAGCTGGTTATAAACATACACATAAACATATCATCACGCTTTTATCCCCGAAGGCATAGGCAGAGGTGTTAACACCCACATTTCGCCAGATATGATTAGGTCCCCATGTATAGGTGGCGAGCCTGTTGCCATGCACCGGGCACAATGTAAGGCAAGCAATATTCACAATCCTTACTTCCTTATAATATTATAAATGCGAAAGTAACTCTGTCTGTCTGTCTGTTAAGCTTTCACGTCTAAACCACTAAACCGTTTTTGATGAAATTTAGTCCAAATATAGATTTGATCTCGGGAAAGGACATAGGCTACTTTTTATCTCGAAAAAAAGGTTGAATGTATTGAAATAGGGGATGAAAGTATGTAGAAATAGCTAAGTGGTTTTCTTGTTACAATCGAAATCAAAAATATTGAACGAAGAAAAAGCGAAGCTATATGACACTGTGATTTTATATTATTATTTTATTTTACTGGTATTTGTTATGTTTGCACTAAAACTAATAAATGAACGTAACTCAAAAATATATATAATCCCGAAATCCTTGGCAATTTGTCTATTAAATTAAATCGTAAAACCACTAAAATATCACGGGATCGCAATGATATGCGTGGATGTATTATGGATAACGAAATTTAGTGAAAATTCCCTTGATAGAAAACGCAACAACAAACTGATTTGAATATTAAATCACTGATATTTGTTATGTTTGCACTAAAACTAATAAATGAACGTAACTCAAAAATATATATAATCCCGAAATCCTTGGTAATTTGTCTATTAAATTAAATCGTAAAACCACTAAAATATCACGGGATCGCAATGATATGCGTGGATGTATTATGGATAACGAAATTAAGTGAAAATTCCCTTGATACAAAACGCGACAACAAACTGATTTGAATATTAAATCACTGATATTTGCTTTATTTGTTGCACATATAAAACACAAATACATAACTATCCCGATATCCACGATAATTCGTCATTAAAATGAACTCTTAAAATCACTAAAATATCACAGGATTGCATGGATATACGTGGATGTATTGTGAAGTAGTTTGACGTGATAACGTCTTATAAATCAACGAAAGCCGACTGCACAAAAAGACATGATTCTTTGTCACGTTCCGCCTGAGGAGAGTATGCAATCGAGAACGCGGAATAGGCGATAGAGAAGCACGATGGGTATTTACGTTAACACATAAATTTATCGTCCGTAAACAGACTTTAAAGACAACCATTTTTTTCAAAAATATTCACCATATCAAAGCCTTTCGTAATATCTGTTTAAGATTAAATCTTTAGAAATCAAAAATATCTACAGATCAAGTAGATATCCGTGGATATAGGTACGTGAAATCACAAACGTCATTCAATACTAAAGGGTAACGGCTTTTTTTTAAGCAAGTGGTTATTTTAAAAATACATATCATCTCACTTTTTTTGTAATATATCTTTAAGAATAGAGCGATAAGTCATTGAAATATCTTGGGATCACCCCGATATCCATGGATGTAATATGGAATCAAAAAATTCACATTAGTTACCATAGCCATTTAACCAATAAAAAAAATTTACGGAGGATGATATTTATTTATTCTTAATTTTATTCAGAGTTCCCTACCCATAGGGAACTTTTAATAAAATAGGGTGCCAACGGGACCCGATTAATATGCCTCCGCTATGTGCCTGTCTCTCTGTCATATGGCTATATCTCTTACCATAATAGGTAGGCACTTGAAATATTCACAGAATACCTTTATGCTTTTGTGGCCGCTATAACAACACCACCTTCACCCATCTCTCATTGATCAATAACTATTGTGCTGTAATACGTTCTTTAGTATGAGTATCATGAAACACGGACAGTAGATAGGTATCTATAAAAAATATCTTTATAACACAATAAATATGTACTAACCAATACAAAAAAAACATTAAGGATCAAGATTATTTCGCAGACAATAGTTCAACTCACGCTGCCAAGTACGCGCACACAAGCGTACAGCGCGTAAAAAACCTAAAGTCGAGCGCTTACGATCGGTGAAATGGCTCTTAAGGTCAAGTTCAGTGGGTGAGATTTCTCCGCAGGTCTATAGCTATAGCGAATACCGTGAAAGGAATATACAATGCCGATGACGTAGTAGATACAAAGAAATAATAATAGGGCGTAGATACATGTATAAGATATCTTGTATTGTAGATATGTCGTGGACCGATCGACGATCGTATAATTGACCAGATCAAACTGTTTGTGGGAGAGTCTTAATCTACGTATCTGTGAGATCGGTAGGTAGACGATATGGTCAAAGCATTTCTTCCGTCCTAACGAAGAATGCAGTAAGGAACATTTCTGCGCGAAATGAGTTAATTATAGATTCGGAATCGCAATAACGAGTTCTACATGATGGTTTGATCCATATTAATATTACTGTTCGGGAACATGTAGTTTTAATAATTAAGAATGCAGTAAGTACTATGGAAGAACCAAAATTATTTGACATGAATGCAGTATGGGAACTTACTGCTTCTTGGCCTACGTTATTTCCGTTGACTTAACAATTTACTGTTAGTGAGAAATGCGATTTGATGCCGCGTTGCTGATGTTACAATAAGGTATTGTCAATTGATCTCTATTATTAGAGTACTAGCTTAAAATGCAGTAATGTTACGGCAATTGCAGTAACCTACTTCAGCTAGTGATGAGCGCAGTAACTACCGTAGTTACTGCACTTATTCTTGTAAGAGCTGTAGTTGCATATAGCTTTATTAAGCATAAATTGGTTTTTTTAAATTATAAAATGTTTTATGAAACTTACAAACATAAAAGTTGGATTAATTGAAACTAGAAATAATGATCCATTTTTTGAATTTGACACATATTTAAAAAAAATCCTAAAATTATTAAAAAAAACAAAAATAAACTTTAAGCACCGTTTTCTCCAAATGTCAACAAACGTACTTACTGCATTTTTCGCTAGGACGACAGATTTCATGCCCGCCTAACATGACCACCGAAACACGATATGTATGCTACGAATTAGGAATGATTCGTTGTATGTATGATATAGCCATTTATCGCTTTGAATTGTCAAAAATCATTGGATATAACCGCAATCTTGAAATTTTATCGGTACTGCGAACATGTTAAGGCTTATATCTAAAGCTTATATCTAAAGCTAGCTTTAAAGATCTATTCTATTCTATATACATGTTCGCAGTTTCGATAAATGAAATGAAATGTTATTTATTTGGTAGCACTTGCATATTACAAATATTGAACCGCTCTCGTGTAAGGTTGCCCTGTGTTACGAGAGACAGGCTCCTCCTCATTCACAGAATACAAACTTATACAATTAGTCTTATTACTAGGAGTTATTTATGAGTGTAAGCACGAGTAATTTGTTGGAAATGCGTGGAGCCAGGAACATAAAGCGTCGCTTGAGAATTTTGGAGCGAATTCTGGGAATTTTATATCTAGGAACTCTTCCTATTTGTGGAGTATCTGGGACTGTCTTTTTGCGTGGAATCTACATAATGTTTTTTTTAATGTTTAATGTTTTAAAGATTTTGTTTTTAGTGCTTCTCGCACAACTTATCAATCTAGTTATTATTTTTAAAAGCAAACAGTATTTTGTATACTTTATTTTTGTTCAACAGTAAATAGTATAAAGTAGTGAAAAACAGTATACTTAATACTGTTGTATTGTATAGTTGGCAACCTTACCAGGAACCCTCTCGGGCGTCCTCAGAACACCCTACCGGCACATGGGCATGCAATGTGGGACCCGGGAGAACTCAATAAAAACAACAAGTGTTCTTTACGACGTCTGATTTATTACTAATACCTCAATACTAATTACAAATATACCTTAGTCTAACTTATTGCTAAGTCAGGAGAGGCGCGTCACACACTACACCACCCCCGTTTTTTGAAAAAAAAAATAATAACATGTAACTTTTTTTTTAACCCTAAATAATACAACTATTCTACTAAAAAAATGGCAACAATAAAGGCACACACTCTTATTAATTTTTATTTATTTATAAATGAACATAAATTTATAACAACATTAAAATCTAAATTGAACAACAGAAAGAACATTGAAAAGTTTTAATGACAATATTTTGGTTTACTTAATTATTTTATTACAATACTTATCATTTCAATTTAAAAAAAAATAATATCATCTCTAATAATCTATCATTTGCCTTTATCCTGGCAGGGCCGCCATGCAATGTGGGACCCGGGAGAACTCAATAAAAACAACAAGTGTTCTTTACGACGTCTGATTTATTACTAATACCTCAATACTAATTACAAATATACCTTAGTCTAACTTATTGCTAAGTCAGGAGAGGCGCGTCACACACTACACTGAAGGCAGCCTACAACAATGCTTCCAAGTCCTGTAAGAAGGCTTACATAAGAGCGGATGCCCAGCGCGTCGCACGCATTGGCCACGAATTGGTAACGCATCCTACGGGCTCCCGTAGTTACTGGCGTCTGGCCAAAGCCGTGCAAAGCAACTTCTGCCAGCCCTCGCTGCCACCCCTGAGATGTCCGGATGGGTCTTTAGCTCATAAGCCGCAGGAGAAAGCCGATCTTCTGGCAAGACTCTTTGCGGCTAATTCCCAAGTCGATGATTGCAATGCACAGCCACCGTCACTACCTCATTGTGGCTCCACGATGCCTGACATTAAAATCAGGCAACGTGATGTTCGTGCGGAACTGCAATCACTCGACGTCCGGAAAGCTAGTGGACCCGATGGCATCCCGGGCGTTGTACTTAAGAAATGTGCAGCGGAGTTGTCTCCCGTACTCACGCGCCTTTACCAGATCTCTTACTCTTCTGGACATGTGCCGGAAGCTTGGAGAGAGGCTAATGTGCAGCCTGTTCCCAAAAAAGGGGACCGCTCAGACCCGGCCAACTATCGGCCAATAGCAGTCACCTCGGTACTTTGCAAAGTTATGGAAAGGATCCTCAACAACCACCTGGTCCGTTACCTAGAGGGTCACTCTCTGATCAACGATCGACAGTACGGCTTTAGGCCGAAACGATCGACGGGTGACCTTCTAGCGTACATGACGCATGTCTGGGGTGAAGCCATGGACAAGCGTGGCGAGTCATTGGCTGTCAGCCTTGATATCGCCAAAGCTTTTGATAGGGTCTGGCACAAAAGTCTTCTCTCCAAGCTTCCGACGTATGGTCTGCCTGCTCAGCTTTGTACCTGGGTGGCTGGCTTCCTGCATGAGCGAAGAATTCGTGTCCTCTGCGACGGATGCAGTTCGCGGTTCATGTCAGTGAATGCCGGTGTTCCCCAGGGTTCCGTTTTATCCCCTACACTGTTTCTTCTGCATATCAATGATATGATTCCGCTTGTGAACATCCATTGCTATGCAGACGACAGTACAGTGCATGCGGGCTACTTCGGACACGCAAAGGCTGGACGGGCAGAAACCGTAGAGAGTCGTGAGAATCTTGTCATTGAACTCAACCGAGAGCTCGACCTTGTTTCTCAATGGGGTACAGCAAATCTGGTTGAGTTCAATGCCAAGAAAACTCAGGTGTGCGCGTTTACGGCTAAAACGTCGCCATTCCTTTCCTTTCCCTCTCTCCAGAGCACAACACTAACGCTACAGAGCAGTATCACCTTGCTCGGTATGGAGGTTCGCAGCGACTTGAATCCGAAGGACTACATCGAAAGCGTGATAAAAACAGCTTCACGGAAACTCGGAGTCCTGAACAAGGTGCGGCGTTTCTTCACGCCAAATCAACTTTGCTTGCTATACAAGACGCAAGTACGGTCCTGCGTGGAGTATTGCTCGCACCTGTGGGATGGCTCCGCCAAGTACTTACTCGATGCTTTGGATAGGTTGCAGCGTCGCGCGGCCCGCATCATCGGCGACGAAGAGGTGACTAAACACCTTGAGCCTCTCCAATTGCGTCGCAATGTTGCGTCATTGAGCGCTTTCTACCGTCTGTACCACGGCGAGTGCTCTGAGGAACTTTTTTCCCTGATCCCACCATCTCCCTTCCTTTTAAGGACTACGCGTGCTGGTCTACGTTGTCACCGACAAACTGTGGCTACCATTCCAACGCGAACTAAGAAATTTGGCAACTCGTTTCTTTGTCGCACAATCAAAAAATGGAATTCACTGCCAGCACACGTGTTCCCTCCTTCCTATAATCCTGGGTCATTCAAAAGAGGCGTGAAGAAGCACCTTGCAGGTCAGCAAGGCGTGGATGGCTAGCGCGGCAGTTTATCTCTCGCGCCAGCTATCTTCGCATTTGGACTCTACTTCTGCTTACCATCAGGTGGAATAGAGTCATTTGCTTGACCTTTTTATATAAAAAAAAAAAAAAAAAAAAAAAAAAAATTTATTTACTCATGTGCTACCAGTTTCATCACCATCTGATCAACGGTTTCGGAAGCATAGAAGACAAACACAAACGTTGAGTTTTTTTTTACCAATAACAAGATGTTCGTTAGTACGCGGCCTTCCATCATCACGCAGCAACTCGTGGACACAGTAAGCTTAACCACAATGCGGTTACAGTATTAGTTACTATGAGAATGTTATTGTATTACTCGCGTGTTAGATGCACTCATTTATGTTACCGAGAATCAGATTATTAATAAATTATTGCAGTTTAAACATAATTTTGACTGTTCTGTAGGGTCGTCTGGGTAGGTACCATTATGTGGGTACCACCGCCGTGGAACAGTTGGCTGTGTTTCGGACTGAAGGGAAAGGTAGCCAGTGTAATTAACGGACTTGGAAGGCATTTCATCTTAGGCCTCAGAATGACAACGCACCTGCAATATCAAGATTTTTTACTTGTTATTGCAGTTTTAATGCTACTGGAGCAATATTAAAAATTCTTTCACTGTTAAAATACTACTTAGGTATTTTTTCACTGAAGTAACATAGGCTATATTTCATACAGGAGGAGGCTAGATAAACATCCTGTTGATGACGACGAGGCGACCCTTCTATAAAATAGTTTTAAGTTACGTGTTGTTATATTATTTAAGTTTTGTTTGTTATAATTTACTAATTAGATAAGTTTAGGATTAAATGATTATGAAATTTTTCACACCTTATTTTACACAACTTCTCAGATAGAGAAGACTAGGGGAAGAGAGATGGACATAGCACCCCCCCGCGAATATGTTCATCTCCCTTCCACACTTACACGCTACAGGCACTTACACCGTGTCGCAACAGGTACTATCTGCGACACTAGATATTCTAATAAGAAAAATGTACTGGCCAGAACGGCACTCATTTGTCAACCCATAATAAAAGAAGAAACATCAAAATATCGAAGAAGTTTTAATACAGTCCAATACACATCCCAACAAGTTAGCTACACACTTAATGAAGAGTAACAGTACATTTCAAAGACTGAAAAGAAAGTCCCCTAGAGACTTGTAAGGAATATGCATAAGGGGCGCACGTCATTGGACTGGCTGCTCTTCAAGTCGAAAATCAAATTCCTAAACTCATGCTGAATGTTCTCATGCAACAGATAGCAAGAAAAAATTAAAAAAAAAAAACATTAAGCGATATCTCATTACAAATTGGTTGTCTGTAAAGTCGGTTTACTGACGATAGTTGAACGTGACAACGTATTAAGAAAATACTGATGGAATGGTAGCATTTCATTTGTTTAATAGATTTTTGCTTGCACTTCAAGCCTTACATGGAACGCCTCAGAGCGAGGTAACGCCGCATGCGTCATGTTTTTTCGTGCGTGCAGCCGGCTCTATCGAATTATAAGACGTTGTCACGTCAAAAAAAATATTCGCGGCCAAAGTCGCGGGCGCAGCGCTAGTAATAAATAAATAGACATCCTATTCCCCAGATACCGGACCAATGTCAAACAGCTGCGCAAGTTTCCCCAAACGACTTGAAATTGCGATCACGCGTCTCCAAAGACTACGCGTCGCAGTTGCGCTGCGGTCACGTTGAAAGCGGCGCGTGTGCACGCATCGTAACTAATTGAAAGTATTGTGGCTTGTATTGTGGAGCTATCGCAGGGTATCAACCCTCTTTGGACTGTGAAAATTTCTGAGAGAGTGGTTAGAATAACCCTGGTATCATTAACTAGGCTTTAGGCCAGTTACTATAAATATTATTAATTATGTATGTCAAATAATAAGGAAGTAAAAAGTAGTGATTATTTATTTTTATGGTAAAGTTTTTTTTAACCTGTTGGTCCTCACTCTGTAGGCATCTACCGCGACAATTAAAATCAATTGTGTATGGATATTATTAAACCAATAAATTTTATCAAGTGACAAATTTATGTACTGTCATTTTGTAAAATAACTAGTTTGACAAACGATTATTTTTGAATGGCGTTTTGACTTTTTAAAAATTTGGAAAGTAAAACATTTTCGAAATGTGTATTTGTCAAATGATTATTTATAAAGTAATGTGGTTGCGTAATAAAATGTGTGTCAAATGATTAGTTTTTAAAACGTTATTTGTCAAATGATTATAGTTTGTCATTCGTTATTTGTCAAATAAGAGAGAACCATTTATTCTTTATAGAGTTCGGCTCAAGTATAGGCGACAGGCAGGTTAATGTGTTCTATATGTCTGAAGCTCTGGAGACGCATTTTTGAATCATTACAATTCCAAATCGTGTATGAAATCGCAAGATTCGTATGCGAATCACTAAAATCGCTATTTTTGAATATTCATACTTGTGAATTTTGCAACGAGTGGTCCGACCGAACCACTCGTTTCCGTTATTCCACCAGTAGAAAATCAAATGATTGACAGTGACTTTATAAATTTATAATTTACGTTCCGTTCCCCCGTAACTCATTGCCGGTTTTTAAAATCAACGAGTTACGACTGTCCGGTTTTTATTTTTTCTGCATAAAATGAAAAATGTTATAAGATTCGAGCTTTAGGGCAAAAAAAAAACGTAAAATTGGGAACAATTGAAACTAATTTCGTATTTATTTTATTTACTTTTTATATTTTCACGCTCACATCAATTATCTAGCCCAAATTAAGTATCTTTAAGAACTTGTGTTATAGAGACTAGATAACGGACAAATATACTTAATAATCTAGATATATTTATAAATACACTTAAATAAATATATAAACAACCATGACTCATGAACAAATGATCGTGTTCATCACACTAACATTTGCCACTACCAGGACTCGCACCTGGACCGCCCGATGTGTAGGCAGCGTTACTGACCACTCCACCACGGCGTCGTATACGTTTTGCTTTCGTGCATGAATTTAAGATTCACTTCGAATTTTTAAAAAATGCATCTCCAAGTCAATGTTTCTTATATTATTTTACCATCATTTCGTATGATTGTCTGACACCCTTGTATGTTACCTTAACGTAAGTATCTAAAGTATCTAGTAACTCGTTCCAGTAAAGTTTTCACTCCACTTTCGTTTCTCGATGTGGTGCGACTGTTTATAATTGAGGTTAGATTTCTCAACTCCTTTAGATTAGATAGATACCTTAGTTATGCGTATAGTTAAATACATAGTGATTCTTCGCGACACGGTGTACATGAGCCAGGGCTAAGCCTTCGGAGACACCCTAGGTCTGTCTCTCATTCCTCTGCCGACACGACACCTGCTGAGAGTTTAGCTAGACGGACGCTGACTGAGACTCCCTATAATGGGATAGGAGTCGTTTAAAGGGCATACCGGTAGTTGTATACTTTTTGTATTACTATTTTAGAAAAAAATAACATTATAAAAATGTTAAGGAAAACCACTTGAACTATAGAAAGGTTCATTGGCCATCTAAATTAACCAGTGGTAGTCCAGTGGTCGAAATTCGACCATAATTAATTCAAATTATAAGTTTGAACATTATTAAGGTTCAATAGTCAGACTAAAAAGAGTGTATGTATATACATATGCATGTATTTCAAATACATGGTAGTCTGTGTAAAGTTTTTTTTTATTGATTTAACGTATTATTTATGCATAATTTAAAAAAAATATTAGTATTCTGCACTCAACTAGTGTGCGAAATTAAATACTCCTCCGTTCGCGCAATGTGCGTAAAAAGGGGTAAGTACTTACTTAGATTAAATCAAAGGTAATATTTTGCTTCACGTATTAATATTAGTCTTAAATGAAAATTTGTTAATAAAAGTGTTATTTTGCTTAGGTAATGAACCAAGAGTATTTATAATGTGGAACAAATAAATAAAGAATCTTACTTTGCCGTATAGAGAGCATAGAAATAGGATTTTTTGTCTCAAGATCATGAGTACGGTGCACGTCAATTATCATGATAATTATCATAATTATCCGATAGTTAACAAACAGATATAAGCCTAGCAATCCTTTTTACTTTCTCGTATAAGTACGTAGTATAGAGGAAGTCTTGTAATCGTCAAAAAATTCGACTTCGATATTTTGACGATTTACACGTTTTGGACCTCCCCGACTCCAAAAATACCGTTTTTGGAATTATGTCTATGTGTGTGTCTGTGCGTTAGCACGATAACTCGAGTAGGTATGCTTTAACTTATTGTAATCAAATTTAACATGCATGTATGACACATAAATATAAGCTTTCTATCAACTTTTGAGTCGTTTCTGGTATACGAGAAAGTCAAGGGTAGACCACTCCCGATTTTTTAACTGGTATTACATATCAACATTTACGTTAAAAGCAAGTAGTTGAGGAAACAATATATTCTATATTTAAAAACACAACTCAAGTTACACTAAGAATTAAAAAAACCAACTTCAATTTCTTTGTTTCGGCCACACACAAAACTAATGAATGAAGAAAATAATGAATAAGTGACAGTTAAGATACGAAAACCCGACGACGACGTGGGAAATCCCCGCTATTGACGTTAAGTGGCGCGTCCGAAACACGCAGTCGTTGAAAGCGACAAATAACAAGCTCAGACCAATAAAAAAGTCAAGACGGAGCATTCGTAAGCAACCGCGACGAAAAAAGTGAAGCCAAGAATCGGCTATGTGTGCGTGATTTACACACACATCGAGTGCTAGACGTGTGACGTAATATAAGCGTGCTAGAGAATAATATTGCCAGCATATGTCTCAAGTACCCAATATGTAAAAGTTATTTCAATATAAAACCAAGCTAGTGTACAATATTTTAATTGGTAATGACTGCTATAAAATAATCGAAATGTCAATTGTAGCTGATAATATAACGTACAACCACAGATTTATAATAATTACTGACGTTTATAGATTGGCAATGAATCGACTAGGGCGAGACCAAAAAATGCACCAATGAGTGAATAATGCATACGTGTGCGTAAAAATAGTATTGCAGTCTGACAGTTGCTGTCATTTCTACGTGACTGACAGGCCGACCTAGGCCGCCTGTAAATACTGTACTGTACTGGTCGCGGCCTATCTATCTCGCTCTAATATACGTGTTAGTATGCTCTTCTATGTTACCGATCTACAGTATTCTATAACTATGCATATAACTGAGAGGAGTTTTATTTATGAAAAATCATAAAAATTACTTTTTGAAATAAAATTACCCCGTTTTTGAATGTGATTGAATTTTGAAGTCTTCGTGTGTCCCAGATGGAGGACGCGACTTTTTCATATAATATCAATATCGCTATCATTTTCGTGGTTTTCGGGTGTCCCGATTCTGAATAGAAAATCTATTTCGAGATCCAAGATGGCGGACGCGACTTTTTAACATAATGTCAATATGGGTATCATTTTCATAGTTTTTGGTGGTCCCGATTTCAAAACAGATGTTGTATTTGTACAACATCTGTTTTGAGATCCAAGGTGGCGGACACGACTTTTAATTAAATATAACGTCAATATGGCTATCGTTTTCGTGGTTTTCGGTTGTCCCGATTACGAATACAACATCTATTTTGAGATCCAAGATGGCTGACGCAACTTAAAAAAAAATATCATTATGGGTATCGTGCCGATCAAACATCTATTTTTTGTTCCAAGATGGCGGACGCGACTTTTTAATAGAATATGAATATTTGTATCATTTTCGTCGTTTTCGGGGGTCTCCATTTCGAGTAGCACATCTTTTTCGAGATCTATCGAAGATGGAGGACCCGACTTTTTATTAGAATATCATTATCGCTATCAGTGTCGTGGTTTTCGGGTATCCCGATTCCGAATAGAGAATCTGTTTCGAGATCCAAGATAATTAAGTTAAACAACAAGTTATTGTTTGACAGTACAATATTTATTTTACATCTACTATCTCTAAAAAAATATTGTGAAGACAATTATTATATTAATTCACCCAATGTAACAAAACAGTGAAAAAGACAAACAAAACGTTTCAGTGATTTTTCATTTAGGGCAAATTAAGTACCATTACGATCTTGTATTCTGGATACTAAATAAAGGACTAATAACATCATAAACTAGATATTTGAAATCTAAACTTAAATTCACGTCAAAAGAAGAAGTCAGACTAAAAGCTGTATAAACTAATAACGTAAGAACAATCAAAAATACTTTTTTTTGGAATAGCATTTTTTTATTCAACGCTTTCTTCGAAGTCTGCAGAGTAAATAATACTTAATTTTAAAGGGAATCAATCACCCTCATTTCTATTGTTACGAAATGCGTCAATTCAGTTTTGTTTCCACGTTATTTCATTTGGGAACCTAAAGTAATATATAAAATAATTCTATCTTTTATACCCTCTGCTGAGACACAAGGCTACTGCCTAAACCTTCTTCGATGACAAGGAGAGGCCTTGTCATTTAAGGAGGTTTAGGCAGGAGTCCACCACGCTTGCCCAATGTGGATTGGTGGACGGAGTATAAGATGATCAATACCCGTTTGCTTATCCGTTAGTCGCCCTCTACGACACCTATTGGAGGAATAGGGTGATGCTATTCTACTCTGCCGGCATCACATGGCTTTATAAATATTAATTCTTCAAGAGAATATAATACAAAAAAATGCGTGAGTATCGAGGAACACTCGATCGGAACAAAGTTATGACTGGGCACAGACAATAGCGGTATCTACAAACTCAACATCCTCCAAGTCCGTACTGTGCAATAAGGAACTTCGTTCCGGAATTCGCGTCCAGTATCTTGGATCTCAAAATATGTTGTATTCTTCTTCTCACTTGCTAGACTTCTTTGCTAACTCGCCGTAAACAATCCACGGACACAAAGCGCAATCCACGGACAACCTGTAAGACTTTTTATCTGCAAACTTATAAAAATAACACCTCATTTTATAATCCTCTAACGAGAATGTGTGGGTCTTACAACGAGATATCTCTTATGAACCCTCGTATATATGTTTTCAACCCAAGACCTAATATATTTAAAAAAGTGGTTAAGCAACACTTTAGTGACTCTACCTGCGACTCCCATGTCGCTTAAAATTATTACTATAGATAGATAGATACTTATTTAATTTAGTTTATCTGTAATATTGTTAATCTATAGGTTAAGGACCTTTTTCTTTTACTGTTTGATCTAAAAAAATATGTGTCAACATAAGAAGCATTTCAATTTAGCACAAAATCGAAAACCACAAAAACTATACCCATATTGACATTATGTTAATAATGTCACATCCGCCATCTTGGATCTCAAAATAGATGTTGTAATTGTAATCGGGACCACCGAAAACCACGAAAACAATAACCATATTGACATTATGTTAAAAAGTCGTGTCCACCAACTTTGATCGCACAATAGATATTGTATTCGTAATGAGGATCACCGAAAACCACAATAACTATACCCATATTGACATTATGTTAAAAAGTCGCATCCGCCATCTTGGATCTCAAAATAGTTGTTGTATTCGGAATGGGAACCACCGAAAACCACGAAAACGATACCCTTATTGACATTTTGTTTAAAAGTTGCGTCCGCCATCTTGGATTTTAAAACAGACGTTATATTTGAAATCGGTTCCTCCCAAAACCACAAAAATGATACCCATATTAATATTCTATTAAAAAGTCGCATCCGCGATCTTTGGTCTCGAAATAGATGTTCTATTCGTAATTGGGCCCCCAGAAAACCACGAAAATTATATCCATATTGAAAACCATCTTCACTAAAGAAAGTGAAAAAGGTCGTGACGGAAAACTCTTACACTTTATTTGTTTTAAAATATATATAACATCTGTAACACTATCGAAGCTACCCAATTATTGGGTAAAAATAAATTTCTTAATTGGCAACACTGATGCAATAGCGCCCGATAATCCCCAAATGCGTTCCGTAAATTACGTAATAAATATTTTTGTGAAATAATACGAGAATCAGTTAGTTACTTGTGGAAAGTAGTCCCTGATGACTTATTTTTAATACATGAGTTGTTTTGCAGCAGTATAAGACACATGAAGGCATAATTACGCCATTTTTTAATTTCAAAATATTTGTCAACATTGTGTTACTCATGTCGTGCGTCGCGGCAGACTGACGAGCGGCCGTCTTTATATTGCCGGTTCGTCATCATATTACTTGCCTCACTTATGAGCGCGGTTAGCTACGTCTAGACTTTTTTATTGGTCTGAGATAACAAGAGGTAAATATTTTCGATTATACTTAACAAGATAATTATCAACCTATATTTAACTTCATAATAATCTGGATGATTATTAATGATAATTAATTAAACACTTCAAACCCGGTCAAAAACCCTCATTATCAATGAGCCATTGAGAGCTCCCGTTCTGATGACGCACACAAGGACATTGTGCATGTATATCTGTCTGTACACAACAGTTTAGCTCACCCGCGCGCGTGAGGTAAAAAATACATAAGATTAATAATTTAAATTCAACAAAAGATGTTTTAATCTCTTTTTAGTGGCAACACTTTATGTTAGTTTTTTGTGTGTTGACGTCTGTCTCTATTTCTACAGCCCTTGTATAGGTTCCTGCGTAAATTTTTAATGAATGTTTCAAAATACTAAATACAATGCAAGTAATATTGCATAATTAAATTTGCGTGTTACACTTATTGATCATGCAAGTCTTTGTATTTTTTAAATAAATAGTTCATGCAAATGATTCCACCTGATGATAAGCAGAAGTAGAGTCCAAATACGTAACTGATAACAAAAAAAGGTAAACAATTCAAAAGCATGAAAAAAAGTTACATTTACAAATGTTCTCCTCTTGTATTTATAAAGCCGTTTCTTTACATAACTGCATCTATAGGATTCGTGCATAAAAAACAAACAAAGCTATTTTTGAACAGTGCAATTTTGCAACGCAAAAGTAGTCCCGTATTTTCGTTGGGTTCTTACAAGCCCGGCTAGCTCAGTCGGTAGAGCATGAGACTCTTAATCTCAGGGTCGTGGGTTCGAGCCCCACGTTGGGCGCGTACTTTTATTTTACTTTTTACTTTTTTTTGTTAAATATAGTAATAAAAAAACACTAATCGCATTCGTAGATACGTGTAAACGAAAACAAGCGATTTGAAACACATTGAATTTGTCCTGAAAGTGTTTGAAATTTATATTAAACTACCTGACCCCGCAAACGTTTTTCTGCCTTATTATATATTTTTTCTTTATGATTTCTTCTCATACCTACCAAATATACCTACACAGCAAAATTGGGTGCGTGTACTTATGTACGTACACGCCTAAGTACTTATACTTCTTTGCACACAGCAAAGAAACTTTATTTGTTTTTTTTTGTTGGTGCACTTATGAAAAAATAGGGGTACAAGGGGTTGGGGGAGTAGACCCAGGTGACACGAAGATCACCGAGCTCATACGCATATAGCAGGGGGATTTAATTTTCTAAGTTGATGCGGCCGACTATACTATAGACCGTAAAGTAAATATATTTGTATTACATACAATTTTTGATACATTTTTTTTCACAAACTTGGAAATCTTTTTGGGGCTAAGTAAAGACAGTTTAAAGTCAGTCTTAATGAACTTTGAGAATATTCTATGTCTCGAGAAAACTCTCCAACTGCCAGGCACGCCGGGTACGCTAGAGAAATTGTGTAAGTCGTTGCTAAGACGTGAATATTTTCCTCAAAGTCCAGATCGAGTCAGGTAGATCAAGTTCTGAGCGCGCTCGAAAACTCGCTAAGCTTTGAATTTTGTAACACAAAAGTCACAGTCACAGTTTGTAACACAAAAGTCAAAGTCACAGTCTTAAAATTTCACTCTCATATTTTTTTCATAACGATAAGAATAACCTCAAAGATAAAATTCATAAACATCGGTCGAGCTCGAGCCCTTTCGGAGGAGTGCGATCACGCGACCGCAAACACAATGACAGGAGATTTTTGAAATAGAAAACAAAAAAAAATGTAAAGATCTCATACGGGAACCGAACCCTCGAAACTTTTAAATTATTTGGCTATTAAATATTTATTTTATGGATTTCTACCACTTTTCTTTCTATAAATGAATATGGCAACACTGATTGTAACGTAGGTCAATAAACTTTGCCTCGATTTAGATTTTTTTTAACCTACCTACAGCACTATGACTACGAAATTTATAGGTAAAAAGTTGTCCTCAAAACTTCTTATTTCCTATTTCTCTCTACGTCCGTCATCATATTACCTACTTGTGCGGGAGTTAGAAAGAGACAGGTAGGAAACGGAAATATTCAAAGGTTACATAGGGTCAAAAAGTTGTCTTCACTGTTTGTTGGTAGTGTGGCTTCCAGTTTTACCTACAAATTTCTTGACTATGACTATTGCGCCGACCCCAAATTAATCGGGAGCAGGGCAGGAAGAAGTTGTGACGTTTGTTCGAAAAATAAGAATATTGACTAATCGCTTCCTCTCCCTATTTTTGTCCAATTTTTATTCCAAATGGCAACACTAATTGTAGTGTTTACGTTTCCCCTTTCGAATTGTGTATGTATGCAGTTTGTCCATTTTAATTAAAGGGCTTGTCTACTAATAGCGGGATCAATTGAGGACAATTAGTGTTGGGCATTTTTTAATCAACTTTAAAAAGAAGAAGATCTATGGACAATTTGAAGACAGCTTACATTTCTAATATTCGAAATGTTTCTTTTTACTTTCTCGTATAGAGTAAGTCTTGTAATCGTCAATAAATTCGACCTCGAGATTTTGACGGATTTACACGTTTTGGACCTCCCTGAGTCCAGAAAACTCGTTTTTGGAAGTATGTCTGTGTGTGTGTGTCTGTGCGTTAGCACGATAACTCGAGTATGCTATAACTTATTGCAACCTTAACATACACGTATAACATCAAAATGTAAGGTTTCTATCAACTTTACAGTCGTCGACCACGAAAGTTAAGCAACCAAGTGCGTGGTCTTTACTCGGATGGGTGACCAAAATTTAACATGCATGTATGACATCAAAATATAAGGTTTCTATTAAATTTTGAGTCGTTTCTGGTATAAGAGAAATTCAAGGGGATACCACTCCCGATTTTTCTGTTTGTAGAACAAAGATAAGAGCGATAGCACATGGCGTATTTTAAACGCGCCGATGACGCGCTTATACTCGCTTCAAACGCGATTCAAACGCAACCTTGTAATTGTAACCTAAGCACGTGGGGCGATCGAAACGCGGGTCACAGGTTCTCCTCCACCCCTACACGCGTTATTATCTATACTAATATTATAAAGCTGAAGAAAATAAAATGAAAATGAAAAAGCTCTTTATTTAAATGGACTTTGTTAAGTACTTTTAAATCGTCAAAACCCTACCACCATTTCGGGACGAAATAATTATGCTGAGATGGAGAAGAAATGGACTCCACGAGAGACAACAACAACTACTGATTCAAATCTAAAAAATATTTTTGTGATGGATAGTTCATTTATCGAGGAAGGCTATCGGCTATATAACATCATAACACGCGAACAAAGTTGTGGGCACAGCTAGTCATCAATACAAACACAAAAATCAGCATCTACGGCTCCAAAAACGCGCCTACCTGAAACGCCGTTGTCAGCGCGCTTGGCTTAAAATACTCCGTGTGCTATCGCTCTAATATAGACATTACTAACATGAAAGAAATGAAAACTCTACAGCCTAAGCACATGGCTTATTTTAAAAGCACACAAGACGCGCGTTTTCGCCGCCGCGCCGTAGATGCCGATTGTTGCGCAACTCATTTGATTTGATACTGTAGCGGCTACGTCATAGCGCTACATAGACAGTTAATATCGAGTATGCGAGAAATGGTTGATCAGCGAAAAGTAAAAATGTAAACACGGAGCCAAGATATCACACAGAAACGTCACAATACGTAATGCAAGCCTAAATCGCGCTTACGAAGTTTCCGAGGGACATCAGTATATATACAAATTCCAACGATGTAGTCGGGCAGCGGTCCCCGAGCGAGCGGTCTCACCTAGAGAGAGTCATATAGGTCCTCGCCTTCACTAAAAAAAACCCCGGTGACGCAGAGAAGGTCATCAGAGACATCCTGCAAAACTAGTCAACAAAAGAAATCCCCGAGCGAACACCTAGCTTGGCGGAAGATCTTCCCTTTTCGCTGAAGATTGTAATGTAAAAAATAAAAAAATAAAAAAATTTAAATTGCAATGGAAGGTGATGTTAATGTTGAGTAACCTTTGATTGATCAGGTGGGCCAAAAATAAGGGTTTGTTATACAAAAAAAATCTAAGTTCGGGCGCCAGGCTCACCTGTTAGAAATGCACGGATTCTACGGTAAAGATAATTAGTCTTTTAATCATAAGGGCAGGTTTATGTTCAATAAAAAACTATGTACTCTTGTTGTGTTTATTGTTTATGTCAAATAGAGCCTTAAGGGCGTTTACAACATGCTTTTTAATACCAATTTATAAATGAACTTAAAATAATCTTACTTGCTGTTAACAATTTAGTACCTATGATTTTAAAAGTTGTTGCAACTTGTGAGAATAAAAATTTTAGAAAATAAGTGAGGATTCAGATACCTGGCTGGCCATTGTGTGATAGGTGTTAAGGGCAGATGTTGTTACCTCTGTTTTGTCATCACTCACATGGGTGGCGTGGAAATTTGTCTCCCAAAATCTCACATGCAGTCAGTCAAACAATATCGTCTCAAGACGACTAAAGATTACGTGCTGAAGCCGTAGCTACAGTGGTAATAAAAGTAAATGTGAAAATAGAAATGTGGAAATGTAAAAAGTGGCATATTCCTGGAACAAAATTGGAGGTTTAACCTAAGATTCGTCACATGTGCATCGACTCAAAAAAAACAAAAATTAACAAAAATATGCTTACCCAATGTTCGTGTAAACACTATAATTAACTAGGCTTCATGCCTTTTTATTAAAAGGGGCTCAGGGCCTAAGATCCCAGCCGATTAAATTATCGTTTCCAAAAATGCATCTTCCTGTTTGAAGATAGGTCGTCAAGTGAAGTTTGACAGGTGACAGTTGTCAAAGACACTTTTTTTTTTTAATTTTCCCATCGATAGGGAAGGCAAAGGGGATAAAAGCCGTACAGCCATTTTGTCCGAGCCTCATGGTGAGGAGTTATGAATCATGATTCACATGTGACCTGGTAGAAAAACTCATGTGACATGCAAATCATGTTACATTTCCCCCTTCCCCACGAAAAGCATCGAGAATCGAGGCTGACGTTCGAAACCCAAAACAAACAAAAAATAAAAACAAAACCAACACAACAAAAGGTCAAAAATATCTAAACAAACCACCAAAACCAAAATACCCCAAAACTAAGTTTGTAAAAGAACTTAGGTAATACCAACACCAACAAAAACAAATAATGAAACCAATAAAAAACTAAATCCTGTTTATAGAGATCAGTTGGACACCCTAGTCACTGACTCAAAACAACATCCTATCTATCCGTCCTTCCATTTGTTGAGATCAGTTGGACACCCTGGTCACTGACTCTAAACATCTTCCTAACAATCCTTCTATTTTTATTGAGATCAGTTGGACACCCTCGTCACTGACTCATCCTCTCTACTCGTCTTTTTTTTTAAAGGGGAGATCTGAAAACAAAATGTTTAACAGACTCTATAAGCACTATCATGGTCGGCACAACTCCACCAACTTTCCGAACATGAAGCGAAAAAGGCGTAATGTGACCAACAATACGGGTACACAATACAAAAAACACACAATCACGGCCGGCACAACACCACCAACTTTCCGTACATGACGTGGAAAAAGAATGTGAATGATCCAACAATACGGGATCACACATCAAAAAGCAACACAATCATGGCCGGCGCAACACTACCAACTTTCCGTACATGATGTGGAAAGAAAAAAAATGTATGTGGGTTCCAACAATCCGGGAACACTCACATAACAAAAAAACAACACAATCATGGCCGGCACAACACTACCAACTTTCCGTACATGATGTGGGAAAAGGTGTATGAATCCAACAATTCGGGACCATACAAAAAGAACCACCAGACACAAGTCTGAGGAAAAAGTGAAAATGGGAAAATCCGGTATTTGCTCAAGCAATAAATTGTCCAATCCGAGTTAACCTAATAACTAAGACTAACTGTTCATGCTAACTGTTAGCCTTCAATGTGAATTTCAATATTACCCACATATTAGTTTATAAGAGTGATCGCTCAATATACCGCTGCATTCTACAGTCTACGAATTGACGGCGACTCGACCGGCTGCGTACTCGCTGATCCCGGTTTTTCCCGCTTTCTGGAACCTTCACGACCTGGGAGGTTTCTCACCGCTATTCTTAGGGTTTACGTACTTTCGACCCACCGCTCGCGCTGTGAACCTATAGTGCAGTGTCTTTAGTGCTTCATATATACTGTTGTGAAGTATACGCATACCACCCGCTGTCTTGGCGGATGCTCAGTCAAGGCTGGTCCTTCAAAATATCGCTCCATCTTCGAGGGCTGTTGAGAACGAGGAAGAGGTCTGCTCTGGCGTACATTGCCCGGGTAGTACTGGGTCGGTGTGGCTGCTAAAGGTGAGTTGCTGTTTTACTCTCGTTGATTGTAGAATGCAGTGATTCCCATAGGATCTCTATCTCCTTTTCAACAGACGCTAATATCAAACTATTCCGACCTATGGTGATACTCAAATTTGTGTTGAGTAGAATATACAAACCTTATAACTAGGTTTAGCGCTCACACCGTTCTTTTGGCCTTCGAGCCGCATTCATTGAACCTAATATCTATTTTACTACATCGCTTACGCTTTAAATAACTTAATTACACATATTTTTTGTATTTACGCAATAAGTAAATAAAAGGTAGATTGCAAATAATCACGCCACCGAACATTCTTGCTCCTATCGTTGCACAGTGTTGCAGACACATTTCGCAAATCAGACGTTTCACACTTTGTCTATTATTACCTATATTATAGCTCATAATGCCGCCTGGAAGTGCAGGTGGTTTAAAGGGAATTGAAAAGTTAGAAATGGACTTGAAAAAATATAATGCTAAACGCAATAATTTATTTTCCCGCTTACAAAAAATCTATAGCGAGGCTACACACGCATTTTCTGATGAATCATCTACGGAAATATTCCTTGCTAGTACTGAGTCTTTAGAGTATTTACGCTCAGAGTTTAAGGAAATTACTGATCAAATAATTGATGCTGAACTGCAATTAAAGCCTGACTCTGAACCTAATTATCAAAGTGTCAATGCATTTGAAGAACTTTATTGTTTTTGTAAACGCACCTTAACTAAGTTGTCTGCATCGGCAGCAACAATCAAGTCGGATTCTACAGACACCAAAAATAGTTGTTATAAAAAACCAGCTGTAAAACTGCCTAAGCTAGATTTGATAGGATTTTCTGGTGACCCTATTAAGTGGCCTATGTTTTACGAATCATTTAAAAATACGATTCACAATAACTCTGACTTAACTGACCATGAACGTATGCAGTACTTGATTGGTAAGCTGTCTGGCCGGGCACTTTCCGTTTGTGCGGGAATCACACCGAACGCCACTAACTACAACATAATATGGCGGACGCTAGTCGACAAATATGAAGACAAGCGTTGTCTCGCTTCCGCGTATTTAGATGAAATGTTTAATTTTAAATGTTTTAATTCCGCCAATACTAAATATTTTGAATCCTTTTTGGAAAAATTTTGTGGAGCTGTTTCTAGTCTTAAATCTCTAAATTTAAATAATTTATCGGATTTTATTTTATTTTACCTCGCATTTAAAAAACTCGATACAGAAACCGCTCGTCAGTTTGAAATGCATAAGCGTGACTCATCTTTTCCTTCATACGATGATTTGGTTGCCTTTGTGCGCGAACAATGTAAGGTACTAGATCGCACTTCGTCCATGAATACCGTCACTTCTAAACAAAATTTATATCAAATTCGTAATAAACCTACTCATTCTTTAGTAGCCGCTACTCACACTTCTTTCGGTAATTATTATAGCCGCTGCGCGTTTTGTAAACAAAATTCGCATAATAAATTGTTTCTTTGTACGACATTTAAAAATTTATCAATAGAAGACCGCTATAACGTTGTGAAATCTCACAATGGATGCACCAATTGTTTAAGCTTAACTCATTTAATTACAACTTGTAACTCAAATAGTCTTTGTCGAAATTGTGCGTCAAGACATCACACGCTGTTATGTCGCAAACGAGCCCCGCTCGGCGCCGGCGGTGCGCCGCCGTCACATCCCGCGCAGCCGCCGGCCCCGCGCGCTGCTGACGTGAGTCATGATGTCGGCTCACGGGAGCGTACACGCTTCTCCACCGCCACTCCTTGCGCATATGACGCCGTGCGACAGAAACCTGTTACTGAGAAGGATAACACAAACGCGCAAAATATTTCGTTGTGTAATATGTCGCCGCCGCTCAGTAAAAACGATACTACTTGTTTACTTGGTACAGTCAAGGTGTACGCAGCTGATTCGCGCGGCAATTTGAATTGTGTTCGTGCAATTATCGATCCCGGTTCTCAATCTAACTTTATAACTACAAAATGCTGTCAAAACTTAAATCTTTCTTTTAATAAATTACCGCGCGCTGTTGTCAAGGGCATTGGTTCATCTCCTAATCCAATTAGGGGATCAACAAAATTAGTTTTATTTTCTCGTTTTAATGACATATCAATATCGATAGATGTGTGTGTTATTGACCGCATTACAGACGATCTGCCGACTGTTAATATTGACAAAACTTTATTTTCTTATTTACAAAATATTCGTCTCGCTGATGATGAGTTTCATTCTCCCGGTGAGGTTGAAATTCTCATAGGCGCTTCATTTTTCGCCGATATTTTACTACAAGGCCGTGTTACCGGGCCACCGGGCATGCCTACCGCTTTTGATACAATTTTTGGTTACATGATTCTAGGTAATACATATACCGTAAACACCGCTCAGAACAATTCTATTTCTTTAACCGCTGTTATACAAACTGATTCAAACTTAGACAAAACTTTGCAAACCTTTTGGCAGCTCGAGGAGGTATTGCCTTGTCAGCCTATCTTGAGTTCGGCTGAAAGGGAGTGCGAAAATATTTTTGTTAATAATACTAAGCGCGATAGCACAGGCCGCTATTCTGTCGCATTACCTTTCTCGGATGATCCCTCCACCTTGGGTGATTCATACTGTACCGCTAAAAAACGATTCCTGTCACTGGAACGCAAACTTAATGCTAGTGTTGAATTACGCCAAGAATACGACAATATTATCCGCGAATATATTGATAAAAATTATATCTCTCGCGTTATTGACACTGGTGATCATTCAGGTTACTTCATACCGCACCATGCTGTACTACGACATGATAAAACTACTACTAAGATACGCATGGTAATGGACGCTAGTGCCAAGACAGACTCGAATGTCTCGTTGAATGAAGTTTTACATACGGGACCTAACTTACAAAATAATTTACTGTCTATATTAATTGATTTTCGTATATACAAAATAGCTTTCACTTCAGACATAAAACAAATGTACTTGCAGGTCTCAGTTAACGAAAGGTTTCGTAAATATATGAAGTTTTTATACCGCTTTGATTCTAGTGAACCGATTACTACGTACTGTTTTAACCGCGTTTGCTTCGGTTTGAGCTGTAGCCCTTTCTTAGCGATCCGTGTGGTAAGACAACTTTGTCAGGATGAACGCGACTCGTTCCCGCTAGCTGCTCAGGTCGCTACTAACAATTGTTACACGGATGACATTTGTTTCTCCATGCCCTCCGTCCGGGATTCCTTACGCCTACGAAATGAGTTGTTAGGGATGTTCAAGGCCGGAGGCTTTGACCTAGTAAAGTGGTCCAGCAATTCACCTGAATTGCTTGATTCACTGCCAAGCTCTCACCGGTACTCAGTTGATGTTCCATTTAGTGACTGTGATGACTTGAAGGTGCTGGGTGTGAAGTGGTCTCCAGTTACCGACGAGTTTAAAATTTCTGTCTCGCTTACTCCACGCCCATGTACCAAGCGAAACATTCTTTCTGTTATTGCTCGTCAGTTCGACGTTCTGGGTGTCATAGCACCAGTAATCTTATTTGCTAAACTTATTCTCCAACAATTGTTTATTTTAAAAATTGATTGGGATGAACAACCGCCCGCTGATATTTTAAAAATATGGAAAAATTTCATTACAGAACTACCTTGCCTAGAACAATTACGTATACCGCGTCACCTTGAAGTTTATGAAAATTCAAATATTTCGATAATCGCCTTTGCCGATGCTAGCGAGCGAGCTTACGGTTGTGTAGTGTATATTCGTTCTGTATCCGCTTTAAACGAATTAATTTCTGTTAGACTTGTATGTGCCAAATCCAAGGTGGCACCATTGCTTGTTCAGTCTGTCGCAAGGCTTGAGCTTTGTGCAATTCTGTTGATGTCGAAGCTGGTTCGACATGTCATAAATATGATAGAATCACGTCATAAAATTGATAAGGTTTATTGTTTATCAGATTCTATGGTCGCTCTTCATTGGGTCCACGGTTCGCCTCATAAATTCAAAACCTTTGTTGCTACCCGTGTTACCAAAATTTTGAATTCACTTCCCGCTTATTATTTTTATCATGTGCCAGGAGAGGACAACATTAGTGATTGTTTGTCGCGAGGGTTGTCACCTGCACAAATACTTAACTATACTCCCTGGTATACTGGACCGTCCTGGTTGAGTAAAGATTATTCTAGTTGGCCTATTACCGCTATAGAAAATAATTATAATCCCGCTGACTTACCTGAAACTAAAGTTGCATTAACCGCTATTTTAAATGATGCTACTAATCCGCTCCTTTTGCTATCGCAGCGAGTATCCTCTTGGCTGTTGATGCTCCGCTCTACAGTTTATGTTCTACGCTTTATTAAAAAACTTCCCCGCTCTAATAGTAGAATTTCAGCCAGTGAAATGCAAACTGCTGAAATTGAAATATTAAAGGCTGTTCAATATACTTACTTCGCTTGTGAAATAAATTCTCTTCAACGAAACAATCGTTGTTCTCCCGCAATTAATCGCCTAGCTCCTTTCCTTGACACCAATAACCTTGTAAGGGTTGGTGGCCGACTACGTCACGCTGACTTGTCTTTCGAGCAACGACACCCTGTGCTACTTCCTCGTAAAGACAAGGTAGTCGAGCTTATTATTATACATTATCACCGCTCTAATTGTCACACAGGTTCTGTGGCTCTCATGTCCATTCTGCGACAGAGGTACTGGATTCTGTCATGCAGAAGACTTGTTAGAACTTGCATTCATAAATGTAACTTTTGCTTTAAAGTGAACCCTAAGCCTACTTATCCTATGATGGCTGACTTGCCTGCTTGCAGAGTAAATGAAACGAAGGCATTTACTCACACTGCCGTCGACTACTGTGGCCCTATAAATATAATTCCCTATAGGAAGCGTGGTGTTCGCTCCATAAAATGTTACTTATGCGTTTTTGCGTGTTTGGTGACACGAGCCGTGCATGTAGAAATAGCATCTGATTTAACCACTAATGCCTTCTTATCCGCACTTAAACGTTTTCTATCTCGCCGCGGTGCAGTATCTTGCATGTATTCGGATAGAGGAACCAATTTTATTGGTGCTAAAAATAGTTTTTCTGAAATCTACAAATTCTTAGATTCTGAAAACTTCCAATCGTCTTTCGCTAATGAACTTGTCAACAATCGAATCGAGTGGAAACTTAACCCGCCGCGTAGTCCACACTTTGGTGGTCATTATGAAATTTATATTAGGGCTTTTAAAACGCATCTTTATAGAGTTTTAGGTACGCAGCTACTTACATACGAGGAGCTCTTGACTGTGCTCACACAGATCGAATGTGTGATAAATTCAAGACCACTTACGCTGCTTAGTGATGATCCATCGGAACCTAGTGCGTTAACGCCTGCACATTTTTTAATGTCAAGCCCATTAAAACAATTGCCTACCTATGACGTGTCATTAGATTCTAATAATTTACGCAATCGCTATTCTTTACTGGATCAAATGTTACAATCATTCGCGAAGCGATGGAAGCAAGAATATTTACACTTGTTGCAGTCCAGAACAAAGTGGAATACCGCTTCTAACCCGATCTGTATCGGTTCCGTTGTACTCATTGTTACTGACAATATTTCTCCGCTTCATTGGCCTCTTGGCGTCGTAGTTGCTGCTTATCCAGGCAAGGACGGTATCATAAGAGTTGCCTCTGTAAAGACTTCGACGGGCGTTTATAAACGACCAGTCGTGCGTCTTTGTACGCTACCATCTCAATGACTTAACCTTAAGTTACTTGTCCCCTACCCGTTGTTCATATTCAATTACATTTTCATTAAAACCGAAGGTTTTAAGGCCGGGGGCAATGTTCATGCTAACTGTTAGCCTTCAATGTGAATTTCAATATTACCCACATATTAGTTTATAAGAGTGATCGCTCAATATACCGCTGCATTCTACAGTCTACGAATTGACGGCGACTCGACCGGCTGCGTACTCGCTGATCCCGGTTTTTCCCGCTTTCTGGAACCTTCACGACCTGGGAGGTTTCTCACCGCTATTCTTAGGGTTTACGTACTTTCGACCCACCGCTCGCGCTGTGAACCTATAGTGCAGTGTCTTTAGTGCTTCATATATACTGTTGTGAAGTATACGCATACCACCCGCTGTCTTGGCGGATGCTCAGTCAAGGCTGGTCCTTCAAAATATCGCTCCATCTTCGAGGGCTGTTGAGAACGAGGAAGAGGTCTGCTCTGGCGTACATTGCCCGGGTAGTACTGGGTCGGTGTGGCTGCTAAAGGTGAGTTGCTGTTTTACTCTCGTTGATTGTAGAATGCAGTGATTCCCATAGGATCTCTATCTCCTTTTCAACAGACGCTAATATCAAACTATTCCGACCTATGGTGATACTCAAATTTGTGTTGAGTAGAATATACAAACCTTATAACTAGGTTTAGCGCTCACACTAACAAAAATATGTCTACAAAAGGACAAAAAAACACAAAAAGAATGTCTAATAAAAAGACAAAACAAATTATACAAAAATGTACAGAATAATTTGTACAAGAGATTTGTTACAACAAAAGGCAACAATAATATATACAAAAAATATTAAAATCTTATGATGCTAATGGAAATATGTTGTCTGGAGACTAATTCAGATATAAGTTAAGCTGAGTCATTATAATTATGTATTATTGTTAAGATATACTGGTGAAATTACTTAATTAAAATTTTGAAAAGCTAAGTCATTATTTATTAAATAAATTTTAATTTTGAAAATCTGTATTTTATTTTAACAACACTAATTTAACTAATTTTTAATTATTATTAATTGCAAATTGAATTACTTCCTTTCATTCTTCCACATTCATAGACTCTTTTCCTTCATTCATCACACTACATAAATCTTTCAGAGAGTCATAAATAAGTCAAATTACAAAAAACAAGGTCAAAAATAAGTTTCAAACTTTAATAATATCTTTAACATGGTATCTACCAGTAGAATTTTTATCTAAGTCTTTAAGTAAATAAACATTATTGGAAATTTTCTCTATTATTCTACATTTAACAAACTTTGGAGCAAATTTAGCTGAAAAATAATGAGCAGCATTAGACTGAACGAAATTTCGCCTCCAAACTACATCGTTAACCTCATAAGAAGTGACAAGACGACCTCTATTATAATAAGAAGCATTACGCTTATAAGCTTTAAATAAGGAAAGAACAACTTTCTTAAAAATTTCTTCAAGTGAAGAAAGAGATTTTGCAAAACCAGAACGATCTACAACATCGATCTGTGTTAAATTATCAAAAGAATTACTAAAACGGTGTAAAGAAGCATCAAAAATTAATTCTCTCCCAAACATGAGAAAATTAGGAGTAAATTCAGTAGCTAAATTAACACTACTATTCAAGGCTAATTGAACATGAGGTAAGAATTTTTAACAGTTACTGAATTTAATTTTCTAGAATCTAAACATAATCTAATTCCACCATCTTTTTTTGGAACAGTTAAAACAGGAGAACTCCAAGGGGATTTCGAAGGTTGTATAATTTCTTCTTTAAGCAAAATTTCTACTTCATCATAAACTTCTTTTTGTTTAGCAGGACTCAAAGGATAATAACGTTGTTTAATCGGATCGCCAATAGTATTAATTTTATGTTCAGTAAGATGAGTTAAACCTAATCCATTTTTTTCATATGAAATATCTTCAAATAATTTAATAACATTATTTAACTGTTCAGTCTCAGAAGGAGAAAGACTAGCAGCAGCAGTAATAGTATTCACTTGCATATCAAAATCGTTAACAAAAGTTACATTTTTAATCAAATCTTTAGCTAAGTCAAATTTTAACCAAAAGTCAAAACCTAGAATAATATCAAGTTCAAAAGATGGAATTATCATAAACGGTATATATTTAGTTATATTATCACAAGTTATAGGTAAATCAATGATTCCAATAATATTTTGGGACGAACCATCAGCTGTACGAGCTGTTTTATGAGAAGATCTAATCTTGAAACCCATGTCCAAAAATCTCAAGTGACTATTTGCACCCAATACACAACAATTAGCACCGCTGTCCAAAATTCCTGTAAAAATCTTATTGTTAACTGAAAATTGTAAATAAGGTCTATTATCTTGTTTTTTCACTAAAAGCACAGGAGCTACTTTATAAATTTTAAAAAATACTTTTAAGTAATCTAACCATTCTCTAAATTCTTCTCTACATTCTAATTTATTAGGAACAAAATTTTTCACCGAGGTTCGATTCGCTTCAGTTTGAAGAGGAGCTCGGTGAAAGCCTATAAGTTTTTTGAATTAAGGTTCTCTGAATTTGAAATATCTTTATTGCAATTTGGACAAGTAGATGTGATAAAACCCTTACTTCCACACTTGAAACAAACTTTACCAGTTATAATTTTACAATTTTTAAAATGATGACCACTATTTTTACACTTTAAACAAGTTAAATCCTGACTAACAACATTAACTTTTCTAACAAAATTATAATTTTCTGATTTTACTGATGCAGTGTCAGATATTAAACTTTCGATTTCCTTGCCTAATCTAATGATTTGGTCAATGGAATCTATATTACGGCCTATGAAATGCATCGCATAAGAGCGCAACATGTTATGTTTAATTATTTTAATTAAATTTGGTTCACCAAGTGGGTCAGACAAACGACATGACATATCTTGAATTTCAATAATGAAATCAGATAAAGATTCTCTAAGTTTTTGTTTTCTAGTACGTAAAAGGAATTCAAGTTGGTAATCAAAATCAAGTTTATCAAAATGTTTAAGCAAAGCTACTTTAATTTCAAACCATGACTTAACATGAGAACGAACAACACGATACCATTTTTTAGCTAAATCTGTAAGAAAATCTGAAAAAGAAGTCACAACAAAGTGTTCATCAACATCTCTTGAAACTATATATTCTTCAACGTTTGAAATAAATTCTCTAACACAAGACTTACCGTCAAAAGTTATTTTACTTTTAGAAAAATCAGGACGCTTAAAATATCCATGTTTAGCAGAACTACGAGCAAATAAATCATTAGGCAACAACTGTGATCCACTAGGCAAGCAAGAATCCAGCAAAGAAGATTGTGCAACATTATGAGTATGATCCAAGCGAGGAGGCTCTTCAGACATTGTAATTAATTGTGATTCCAAGTCACGCGGAAATACAGTAGAAATTAAGTCAGAAGTGTCAGTAGCAACAGTAATGTATTTGTGTGATGGACCAGCAGAAGCAGGCTTATCAGTGTCCATAGTGACAAAGTTTTACTAATAGTATGATATGATAACGCTATTTCAATATCAATTTAATCAAAGTAAATAGTTGTAAGCGGAAATCTATTCAAAATCTAATGTGTAAATGTATTACTATTAATTTGCAAAGCAAACAAATGCAACAACTTTTCACAAATGTACCTCTTATATCCAAAACATTATTATAAAAAATGTTATTACAAAAAACTTTCAATATAAAATAAATTTCTCAAAAATTTAACTTTTAAATACAAAAATCAATATTTTATAAGTTATATTTTGTAAGTTATATTATAATAAGCAAAAGTCAAATTTATTATTGACAACAAAATGATATGTTAAAATTAAACTTGAAAACAACCTCAAAACTTTAACTGAATAACTTGTTATAAGTTTACATAAAAAATTCAATAAAAACTCTCAAATGTTTGGCAGAATATGAAAATTCTTAAATAATAGCTTCTTCACATCAATATCTAAATGATATCTCAAAATACAGTTAATGTTTAATTATCAAAACACATGGAAAAAATGAAAATCATTCTTACACAAAAATATGGGAAAAATAAATAAGTATACACAGAACATTTTTTTATTGGGAAATATACCACTATATAATGCAAATAATTGAATCAAATATTAAAACAAACAATTGTTTTGCTTAATGAAAATTTATAGCAAAAATTAGGTCAAATGCAACAACTTTAAAATCCACACAACAAAGTTACATAGGTAAACAATATTCAACGTCCCTGTTCTAAGGCGACAATTGTAATGTAAAAAATAAAAAAATAAAAAAATTTAAATTGCAATGGAAGGTGATGTTAATGTTGAGTAACCTTTGATTGATCAGGTGGGCCAAAAATAAGGGTTTGTTATACAAAAAAAATCTAAGTTCGGGCGCCAGGCTCACCTGTTAGAAATGCACGGATTCTACGGTAAAGATAATTAGTCTTTTAATCATAAGGGCAGGTTTATGTTCAATAAAAAACTATGTACTCTTGTTGTGTTTATTGTTTATGTCAAATAGAGCCTTAAGGGCGTTTACAACATGCTTTTTAATACCAATTTATAAATGAACTTAAAATAATCTTACTTGCTGTTAACAATTTAGTACCTATGATTTTAAAAGTTGTTGCAACTTGTGAGAATAAAAATTTTAGAAAATAAGTGAGGATTCAGATACCTGGCTGGCCATTGTGTGATAGGTGTTAAGGGCAGATGTTGTTACCTCTGTTTAGTCATCACTCACATGGGTGGCGTGGAAATTTGTCTCCCAAAATCTCACATGCAGTCAGTCAAACAATATCGTCTCAAGACGACTAAAGATTACGTGCTGAAGCCGTAGCTACAGTGGTAATAAAAGTAAATGTGAAAATAGAAATGTGGAAATGTAAAAAGTGGCATATTCCTGGAACAAAATTGGAGGTTTAACCTAAGATTCGTCACATGTGCATCGACTCAAAAAAAACAAAAATTAACAAAAATATGCTTACCCAATGTTCGTGTAAACACTATAATTAACTAGGCTTCATGCCTTTTTATTAAAAGGGGCTCAGGGCCTAAGATCCCAGCCGATTAAATTATCGTTTCCAAAAATGCATCTTCCTGTTTGAAGATAGGTCGTCAAGTGAAGTTTGACAGGTGACAGTTGTCAAAGACACTTTTTTTTTTTAATTTTCCCATCGATAGGGAAGGCAAAGGGGATAAAAGCCGTACAGCCATTTTGTCCGAGCCTCATGGTGAGGAGTTATGAATCATGATTCACATGTGACCTGGTAGAAAAACTCATGTGACATGCAAATCATGTTACAAGATGTGGCGAACCAAGCCACATCCTACAAAAGCGGAGGGACGCCATTCAACTAACGAAAGAGTCTCTGATCCAAACACGGAAGCTACGAGCGACTACAGTGCGTATATGATACGCCGTTTCATGATCGCACCACATCGCACCGTGCGATTAGGTTAAAAGGTTGCGTTCGGACTTCGCTTGATGCTGGCTTCACATGGGCTTATTAAGCAAACATTTGTGCTGCCTCTCTATCATAAATATGTCGCAGGCGGATCGTATAATACGCCGCAGCGGATTGTATAGTGTGAGAATTGTTAACCGTTTGTTGATACATCCGTAGTAGATTCTATGAATATTATTCTGTATAATCGAATGGAGATCGCTTTTTATTGGTAGGTTCAGGTTTTTTTTTATGACCAATTCGAGTGGAATTATTGACACTCATCACTCTCACACTACAATCCGTCGCGCCGCTTAGTAACACAGCGTGTTATACAATCCGCTGGCGACATGATACAGAACGTAAGAGATGCAACACAAATGTTTGACAAATGCGGCCATGTGGAGTGCCAGCATGAACCGCGTATACAAGCGTCATCTCCACGTCTCCTCCACGGCTGATCGTGAGAGGCAGTCAGGAGCATGTCTGGGGCTTGTGTACGTTTAAGGCACCATCTTACGATGCTTCAGGTCCACTAGTTATCATGGCTTCTCTTTCTGCACAGTCATAATTCTCTTGAGAGATAAGTTCGCCCTTGCATACATTGTTACCATACGATTGTTAATTATTATCTGTGTTGTGCAATAAAGAGTTATTACAATCAGACGAGGTGAAGGCCAAGCGCTTTCCAGGCTTTAACTTAGTATTTTAACTTAATATACTTACCTGCCTATCTAATTTAAAGAAATGGGTATCAATTACACATAAACAATTATATGTGTGTGAAAACTTTTTCTATGAATGTTATTGTTTTAATGGAATAGTCTTCCCAATTAGTTTATTGGATGTCGTTCTAATTCAATCATTTAGATGTGGTTAACTAAGGGTCTGTCTACACTGCGACTTTTAAGATCGCGATTTTTAAACGCTCGCTCGCATCGCTGCCCACGCGATACACTCTGGTATAAGGGTTGGTACATACCTATTTAGCCAGTGAATCGCGTACGCATCGCAACATCGCTTCGTTGCCAAACGTTTTAGTGTGTAAACGCTTTATATAGGCATTTTTGAAACTCTCTTGTATAATTATACGTCATCCCTGGCTCAGTGTAAACCTCATCATCATCACCAGGTCAGCCGACGCCCGGGGTCCACGTCCAGAAGCCTCCTCGTGGCGGACCCTGATAACGTGGTGGGGAAATTTTCTCGGCGGGTGTGTGGCTTTTGATGTCAAGTGTGTCCCCTTGGCATTCGAAGTCACATGCCATCGTCGAGTTGTTTTTGTTTTCCCACCACGGCTAGTTCCGGACGGCCCTTATTAGTGCCACGACCGCGCTCGAAGTCCCCCGGGTGCGGTCTGAGAGCTGCTCCCGGTGTCCTCGTCAGGAGGACGCGTCAGGTCGAGCAACCGTCGTGGAGGAATGGCTGCTGGCCACGAATTGGTGCAAGGAGTGCATAGACGGGCAGCGTTGGGACGGTCTCAGTTTAGTTGCGCTCACGTGCGCAGATTCCGAGCCGTCCCGTAATAGCGCACTGAAGGTCAGGCCGGCGAGGATGTTTGGTGGGTATGGAGGGAACGCCTTTAGCCCACTGTTGGACATGGCGTCCTCCAAGGATCTCCAACCCCGAGATTGGTCTTGCGTTTACCGCAATTAGCGGCTTCCCGCGAAGGTCGTCGGTTCATCTTCCTTCTACCAACGCTGCTATGGAGGTCGGTGAAATATTCTTTCCACTTTCAAACATTTCAACAGGCATATAAACAATAGCTCTGTGCCATATATCATCTATCACACAATCTATCTCTTTTCTTCAGTCTTCCTCAGTACATATCCGCATTCATACATACAAAGTCTTTCGCTTCATCTTCTTTCATCATAAACCTCTATTATAAACGTCGATTTTGAGTACGATCTTGTTTATACTTTTTAAAATACTGCTTCACTTTTAAACATACTATGAATAAAATGGACTTAATTAAATCTTTAAACACAATTAATTACTCTATTTAAACATTCTAGTGAAAAGAAAATGCGTCCACTGTGATCTACTTAACATTTCAATTCATATTTATTCAAAAACCATAAAAGTAGAAATTTCTGTATGTATCCAAAAACTAATGTATGTTTTAGTAAGTTTAACAAAGATAACACAAAAGAAATGTGTAAATTGTCCTAATTTTTTTATAAATTAATGCAACACACCTAGAATTCAGATTGCTCTTAGAAATGGAATCAATATGGTAATATAAGAATTATCATTTATATGTGATAGAAAGTCAACATTTCAAGTTTTGTAATGTTGTGATATTGCTGTGATTGGGTCATAGAAACATTTGTGACACAAATAAATCATTGTCTTTTGGATTATTTCAAAGCGACAGGATGTCGCCATCAGGCTTTTCCTAAGGGTACAGATCTGTAACCATCTCTTTTTCTCTGTGACTTCTCTTCAACTGTATTGTTTTAGCACAAATTCTGTGCAGCATTACTCAATTTTCCCCTCCTGATAATCCCACTACACCCCTTTGTCTCCAACAACAAAACGAAAATACAAGACACCGAAACCAAGCCAGTTAATGAGTAAAGAATCTTTACCAAAACAAACACACAACATGCCAGTCAGGAAGGGATCTGGTACTAGCATGGCAGAATTAACTCCCCTTTACCACCTTCAAATCCCCTTTTGCAACTTTCTTTGTGTGTACCTCAGGTAGGTATCACAATCGGTAAAATTTTCCCAATAATCTTTCAACACCATAACTATACAAGGTGTACTGTGCTATAACTAAACTATGCATACTCATTCAAATATTATGGGGTTGGTGAAAATTTTAAATTGATAAAATTAATTTTGAAAATTGTTAAATTTTGTTTTATGGATTAGAAATATTTTTTTTAAAACATCATAGTATGTATTTATTCATATGACTATGTTAGTATGGGTATATACCAAGGGCTAAACATGCTAAAGAATAGACATTTTCAATTTAGGGTGCGTTCCAAAACGGTTAGGGTAGAGTAAATTTTACTCTAAGCCGTTCTAAAATACACCAGAGTGAAACCGAATGTATGCGAAAATTTACTCTGATAGTACCTTAGGGTAAAATTTACTCTACCCCGAGCGTTTTGGAACGCGCCTATAATTGCTACAGAATATAAGTAAAATAAGCATTGATCAATTTCTATATGGACAGTGAAATAAGAATTAAGCTTATATAAAACAGGGGTATCATGGGTATGGGTAGTCAGAATAAATTTTGTGAAGGTTTCAATCAAAATTATGCCAATTCGTTTCTTTATGTAAAAATTCACAATTTATTATTTGAAATTAAATTTCAATAACAACATAATTTATAGGGTTTTCAATATAAGTATAGACTTTAAAATTGCCCCCAAATAGTATGTACATTTTTTAATTTGTTTTTATGTTAACAATCTTTTCCCTTTATCATATGTAGCTATTTAATTTAGTGTCATATTAAAATGTATTGCAGACAAAATTTCTATACCTCTTAGACTACGTTTAGAAAAGTAAAAATTAGAAGGCAACCGTTAATATTACTGTTTACATCTTAAAATAGTAATTTATTTTTAAACTTACCTGCTTGGTAGGGGGTATCCGCAGTCGGAATCAGGGACGTGGAAAATCCATTTTAGGCATTCATAACGTGTTTTCACTTATTAGCACATCACTACCATACAAAAAATAACTGTACACAGCGCAGAAAACTGTTGTAATCGCAGGAAATCGAAATTTATGCGTTTGAATAACACGAAACTTTTTAAACAGGACGTAAGAATTAAAAACAATTTTATGTCTTCATAACTATCCACACATAGCACACCAAACACTATTATTTACACGTAGCTAGTGAAAAAAATAACACTTTTTGTCAAAAAAACACAATGCAAACACCTTAATTACTCTAAATATATTTTTTCCTAATTTATTATGTTCAATTCTTTTGACGGACGAAAGCAACACCCAAAAGTCAACAACCGTTTGACAGTTTGGGAGACACACGCAAGAAGCGATGCCATTTTTGTTTTGGTGTTGCTAGTATAAAGCCTTAAATCTCCTCACTACATCCACATTCGACAGTTTTTGATCTTTATTATTGATAAAATATTCTAATTATCATATAAGAATTCTTAACCAGTGTATTTTAAAAATCGCTATTTACTTTCAGTTACAATAGTAAAATAATTAATTCATTCATAAGTTTTCTTACGCAGATTTCACTGTTCTACCAAGTACTTATGCTACTTCTCACTAGATGGCGGTGCACGGTCTAGATCTGACACCGTCAATTTTCTCTGAGAGAATTCCTGTATTCCACTTTAACACCTTTCCATGCAGTCTTAAAAACCACTTTAGTTCACTGTCCCCATATAAAATTTTAGGACTACCCAGTTATCCAATTTAAAGTTTTTTTTTCTCTCCGGCGGGGAATCGAACCCCGGTTTTAAAGTAAACCCCGAATTTAAAGTAGTCTCTTTAGCGCTTGAAATACGAAAACCTCGAACTCCAGTTACTTTATACAAAGAAACCTTTTGGATTGTATTATTAATAAGGTATATTACAAAGTTTACCCATTAAAATTAGTTGCTTTCTTTATTAAAAAAAAAAACTAAAAAAAACAGATAAGAATAAAATCTAATACATCACAAGTTTAGTAAATTAATTTTGAGCAGATAACGTTTTACGAGTATATTTTTTCGTAATATTATGAAAGATTAAAAGAAAAAAAATTATTAATTTTAATACAAAGACAACTTTATAAAAGTTATTTATATATTTTGCTTACGTACAAAGCTACAAATTATTAAACGCCCTATAAGCTCTTAAAAGGCAATATTTGACAGGTAAATATGTAGGTAGTAAATTAATTGCAGAAAAAATAAATAAAAAAAGAACTAGATTTTTTCAAGAAATCTTCTTTAATAGGAAACATTTTTCTTTTTCTTTTTAATTATTTTGAGTCATTTAACGAATCATTTTTAAAAACCTTTTAAATTAAGATATTGCCTACATCTTTAACTTTAAAATAAGACCTTTCTATACATCAGATAATATTACAAAATTACCATTCGCGCGCATTAACAACTCTTTACTTTCTCGTACGTAGTATAGAGGAAGTCTTGTAATCGTAAAAAAATGAAACCTCGAGATTTTGACGGATTTATACGTTTTGGACCTCCCCGAGTACATTTTTTTTTTAATGATGTCTGTGTATCTGTGCGTTAGCACGATAACTTGAGCATGCTTTAACTTATTGCAACCAAATTTCACATGCGTGTATAACATCAAAATATAAGGTTTCTATCAACTTTTTTGTTTCTAAGCTATCTTTAAACTCTCATAACTCTTAAGCTATCCAAGTAAGAGCTTAGATTCTGATGTCAATTTAAATAAAATATTTTATTTAAATTTCAGGCACCAGAAACGGCTAGGCACATACTGGTGAGATGCAGTGCATATTGCTCCCAAAGGCATGTCGCGGGGCTTAAAACAATTCTCGCCAGGGGGTAGCAATGTGTCGTGAAGTAAGTGAAGTTCAGTCACCTATCAAGTTTTAATTTACAAATCCTCATTTCCTGCTCATTTCAAATACGTGGCGCCATCTGGTTTCTAAAACACCCTCATTCCAAAGCAAAGAACGTGAGGACAGTTTCATATAAATTCAAAGAAAATTGTGGGGATAAAATCAAACAATTTTTCAAATGGGAATATTTAATTATGTTGATAAATATTCGAACTACTTAAAACAGTTTGTTTCTACAACGTTAGCATATAATGAGATCTACAATGATATATCTTTGGTAGTTAACATGATAATTAGAGTCTTAAACTTTACGTTCTAACGCTAAGCGATTTATAATCAATTCTTTTTAAGAATTAAATTCTTCCTAAATATAAACGTATTAACATAAACTCATTTTAATTGTATTTATAACGTAAAGATAATAAATCTATCATTACATAACAAAACGTAACAATTACAAATAAAAGACATTTTTAAATTGTAGAAGTTACTGGGTTTGACAAACCTTTTGTTTTATCGTATTTTGTTTTTATAAGAACCAATATTAAGCTCTATTAATTTATGGGCATGTAAAAATTACAATGATAAACATCATTTGATAATAACACTAAGATTTTTGATGTTTCTTTTTCTTTAACATGGCAGCTCATGGTCTTTGTGTCATCTGATGATATAAGGCCAATAGTGGAAGCGTAAGCTGCGCTTGAAACCTTCCCCAACATTATTTAATAGCAAGCCCCATTAATTTAGAGGACTTAGTATTTTCTTCTATCCCCGGGAACACGAAACCTTTCTTGGCCAATTCTTCATAAGTAATTTCGAAAAGATCTTCGAATCCGGCCTTTTTTGCGACGGCCTGAGAGGCTGCTGCGGTGAAGACTGTTACTGTAGCCTTCACATTTAAGGCCTTGCAAAGTGGAATCCTGTGAAAACATTACAAATTTTAATAGGCAGTACCTCTTATATTATACGTATTAATATGTCATGCATGAGATCGTGAATTTGAACAATTATTGCAACACAATCAGGTATATGTTTATGCAATAATTTAATGTGATTTTTTTGAATTCAAAACATTTAACACAGAACTTGTTTTGTTAGTATTTGAGAAAAAATATGTCTATTATTAGGTATTAAATATAATAATGCCTATAGTTAAATCTGGACCACATGAGTAAATAATTTACTTAAGTTTCTGGACAAACAAAATTTTCCATCTAAAGGCTGGCGTCACCATTTTATTATTTTTGTAGATAATTTACCTACTTCGAAAATATTAATTTGATTCTTTAGTGACATCTAGTGTCGAGGAGAAGAAACTTACACTGATTTCATACAGCTTCTCTAGATGGCGCTGTTGAGCACAAATGCATACATACACATTTTGCTTACAGCGCCATCTAGGGACAAATAGCATACTTGTATAAACAATTCAAGATAAAAAATACTATCAAAATTTTAAAATTCCCTTCAATCGTTATTTACCTGTAGTTTTTTACTTGCGAAGAGAAGAACTGCAAACTTAAAACCAGAAGAACAAACTGAAAAAAGAAACTAACAAAACAAATTAATAATTAAATAATAACAGTTTCTTGCAATAAAATTTTTATATATTGTTCATTAGTAGCATACAAGATTATCTAAACAAGTTACGTAATTTATAAAAAAAAGCTCAATATTCAAAATCGAATGCGGTCAGTTTTATCCAATTTATGCCTGTGCTTACAATCCACTTTGACTTTATTTTCTTTTTTTACAATATTCCTTTTTATATTGTAAATAGGCTGAGCGTTACCAAAATCCAACTAACAGTAATATAAATGTTTATTTCTATCTGCTGGGTTGGGGTAGTAAGCAGCATACAATACATCATCTACACTATATATTTTGACATCAATTGTATGTTGAAAAAGCGTTCCGCTCATCAACATACGTTCAATGACCTCACAAGTAACATGTCCGAATATATTTCCCCATATATTCAAGAATCTCAGAAAGTAAGGCTTTTTAATCGTATTTAGCAGATCTAAGACACCTCTATCAGTTAGCTTGTTTTGGGAAATGTCTAGTGCGCGCAATTTTGAATAAGGCATGCCAAAACTGATAGCTCTGGCTCCAAGATCATTGATCTCATTGCCTGCTATATTTAAAAGAATTAACTGAGGTGCTCCCGCCAAATAATCAGCAAGTAATTCCGCGCCATAATCTCCAATTCTATTAAAACCTAAATCCAAATACAGCAATGTTTTGTTTTGCCGCAGACCTCTTACTAAATATTCCACATCATGGCTTATAAAATCATTTTTCTGCAAATGTAACTCAACGATAGTGCTGTTTCTTTCCAGTAAATATTCAATGTGGTAAGCCAACCACTTTGTTTCGTAATTGTAGCGGTCGAATAAAGGGTTTATTCTGCTAAAATCTAAAACTTTTACTGTAGTATTCGCGCCATGGTCGATTCGTAAAGCTGTTATTATCTGTGCTACACTAGTTACCGTTTGGCCTGTCTGCGCTATATCGCAATATTCAACAGACTTATTATTTATGAGAAAATCACTAAAATATACCCCACCCTTTGTGCCCAAGTTGTTACCGTTCAATCTAAGATATTTTAATTTAATAAAACTTGCGTATTGTGCTAAGATCAAAATGGATTTCTCTGTCAAGTCGTTGTTCATTATATTTAAATTCATGATGCTAGATCTGCTTTTCACTAACAATTTCTTTACCAATTTAAAGAAGCCAGCGTCAGTAATCTCGTTGTAACACAAGTCTAGGACTGTTATTCTTCTAGAAGATTCTCGAACGTAAAGACAAATAGCTCTAATGTCTGCATCTCTAATTCTCATTTGGTATCTATCATGAAGATCTTTCCCGCGTAAAACCAATTTACCGCTGCCATCGGAATTTCGTTCAGTGAATAGGTTCAATCTTATTTTATTTAGTTCGCTAGGTTCCAAAGTTTGCGGAGCGCCTGTGATTTGTCTCAGCAAGTGGGCGGTGTTGCAGATGCATTTCTTCTTTTTATGTTGCGGAGTAGATACCATATTGTTTGGAATAAAATTAAAATTTTCTATAGTAAGCTGTTCGAATGTTGTCTAAAGTTGGAATAGAGAGTATTTTTCAATCAAGTTTGACATTGAAAGTCTAGTCTAATAGTGTTTTTTGACAATAAGATTAATATCAAAACAAGTTCTTGTTCGAAAAAAGAAAAAAGTGATAGGGAAATGAAATTTATTTTTAAGCAAATTTTATACATACTGGGAAATTCTTAATTCACCTTGGTTATAGGCGTTACTACCGCGAAGACATTAAATTACAAAACTAGTTGAGCAAAGCATAATGTTACTTAAAAACCACATCTTTCGGTATGAGCCATGTAGTACCTCTGAATAGTGACAGGTTGCCAACCTGTCGCCTACATAAGGGGAACCAAACCCAAAGTGACAAACCATTAACAAAACTTTTAGTGAACCGAAAAACAAAAGCCAGCTACAAGGATTACACTCTAAATCCAGGTTCACAACTGGGCGGGTGCTCACATCTACAGCTCATATAATGTCCCCACCGAGGGGCTCGAGCCTACCCCACATTAGGGGCGATTAGGCCTTAGTCAGCCACGCTGGCCAAGTGCGGGTTGGTCGACTTCACACACAACCTAAGAATTTCTTCATAGTTTCCTCACGATGTTTTTCTTCATCTTACCTTTAATATTGCCTTTGCAGTACTTATTTTGAGTATTAGCACCCATGTACTATATAATGTCATCAGCATGCGACCTGCTGCATTTTTTAAATTCCGTGTGCAGGGCAAATGTACGATGTTTCATATTTTCATTTATCGAATCCGAATGAGTTGTCGTATGGTTGTCGTTCAATCTTCATGTTTATACGTTTCAATCGCATTGAACAATGACGTCAATGACAAATATTGAAACAATTACTATGAAAGCGTGTATTGAAACAATTACTATAATGATATTGTGCAATCGAATTGAAATGTATTTAAACGTGTCAATGCCATTGAAACAATGTAATTGAAAGCAATATTGAACCGAAATTGAACCGTGTAATATTGGCAACATTTCTTATTTATGACAGTATTTTTGTGGATATTTTTGTTTGGTATGATATATATTGGTATTGGTATACCCCAGCGGCCGACTATTTTGCTTTGCTGATGCATCTACGCGCATGGTTAGTACGGTTCATCGCGCATTCTCAATTCTTAAATTATTTCAAAACAAGCAAGTTGGGGTGGATATTGGCTTGATTGCGCTGCGCTTCATCAAATCCAGGTTGCTTTAAATCTGGATAAAGTTTTATGGTGTGCAATTATTTATGAATGGGTGCCAACATCCCTATTGAAAACCTAATAGCAAATATTGTCTATTCAGAGCAAGAATCCTACAGAATTTATCACTGGAATTCTCGACTTAAAATGGCATTCAGGCATTGATGGGGACCATTCTATTGTGTCTGCAAACGATGTTAGGAAAGTAATGGGCTATTGAATTACAAAGCTTGGAAAAAACAGATTTAAGATGAAAAGTAGATAAGTACCTATTATCTTTTGACCGGAGTGTAGACATGATTTTAAGCCCGGATTCCACCACTAATTAGTAATAAGTGGGAAATGACTAAGCGGACAGGACTTCGTATTCATGAAATAGATTTGGATTTCCACTAAGAAAGACTAGCTCGCAAAAGATAAATGAAACAGAGAGCGAACTGAACGGAAAATGAGAAATACTTAATGATACTCGATGGTAACTAACATTAGGCTTATATGGGCTCTAATTTATTCAATCATATTTATTGTAGATATCAATCTAGCTCGACTGGTGACATACTACTACCACAGTATACCAAGAACAGTAGTTTATCTGCGGGGTGTCAGCGAGTTATTAGCCTACTCTGCGTTGACGCTAGGGCTATCGTAAATGTGCCGGGCGGGAACGAGCGGCGAGCGAATGTGCAATGACATAAAAACTCGCGATCACACCGAGACGGCGAGACCATTCCCCCATATTTTTATGTCAATGTGTGCGTCACAGTACGCACGCACACATTCTAATGGATAGCGGCCAGTTTGTATGAAGACGTATTACTGTTCTTGGTATACTGTGCTACTACGTATCATACCTCGCCCTCAATATTTCTGGCCCAATCCCCAACCCTCTCCACTCGGGCGGTATGACCAGCCCGTATGCCGTCATGTACTGGTCGACCCCGTAGTGGGCAAACACGTCGATCGCTCGTCCAACCAGGTCGACAGCGCCGAACAGACTCGCCCAGACTTTATCTTCTGTCTGTGTAGGTTAGAGGAAGATCAGTTTAGTGTACCAAGTAGGTAGTTACTAGTTAGTTTGTTTCTGGCATAATAGTTTGTTATGATGATGTTAATAGTAGTTTATGCAACTGTCATATAATGAAGGGTATTAAAACACGAGTGTGAGTTTATGAAACGAGCGCAGCGAGTTTCATAATAGTAACGAGTGTTTTAATACCCGTGTTATATGCAGTTGCATACACTACATTATCTTCACTAATGCTTTTACTCTTGTTGTTTGATTAATTGCATTAGTGAAGATAAAGTAGTGGCGTCCGATTTTTCTGGCAACAAACTATTTGTTGTGGCTTTTTGCAAATTATTAGGAGTCAAATTTTTTGTATGGGTTAGATCCCTTTGCCTTCCTGAGTATTTAAGAAAAATAACTGTATCATAATGAGTCGAACCGGTGTTATTATGGTCATTGGTGCCAATCGTAGACAGACACTTCTCTGTCTACGGTGCCAATTCTGTTGTGCCACTCTCTAAACTAAACTAACCTAAAAATTTTCTAATTTTAATTTAGTTTTAATCGTTTGCTATTCTGTTGTCACGTCTAACCTAATTTAATCTTTCTTTTTTGACAGGACTAGCGCGTCTTAGTTGAATTGAACAGTGTTACCCGTTTAGTAGATTGATAAAAATAAAGAACGAATGGACAATGAATGAAAGGGGTATTTTTAAGAAAATTTATAATAATAAACTTTTTAAAATTAATTTGAAAGTAGATAAAGGTATTAACCAACGTATGTGAGTTTAACGAAAGCATAAAAACCATTATGTATTTTAATTTTTTTCTAATATATTTGAATTAAAATTTTGGAAGTTTTTAGCGGAAAATACTGACATCAAAATATAGATTTTTGTGCACGTGATTTGAATATCAAGGGGACACACTTGACATCAAAAGCTACACACCCGCCGAGAAAGTTTCCCCATCATGTTACCAGAGTCCACCACGAGGAGGCTTCCGGGCGGTCCAGAGGGCCTAGACAACATGCAGTTCCACATTCGCTCTTGCTAAATAAAAAAATGGATGGGATTGACATAGGCAATCGAAGTGACTTTTCGATCGCTCATGTTAATCCCATTCATTTTTTGATTTAGCGATAGCGAGAGCGAGTGTCGAAATGCATATTGTTGAGGCCCTCAGTAATGCTTTGCATCGTGTTATAAAATGTTTCTTTCTCGCTTGAAGATATGGCTGTATGGGCTATATCCCTTTTCCATCCCGTGATAGGGAAAACAAAAAAAAAGTGGATAGCTTTTCTACTTATAAAAAAAGCCCGTCTACCTACATCTTGGATTATATAATCTAAGACCTATATATACCTCTCTGCGGAACTTATCAAACCTGCTGATACAAAATTCTCCATCTTTCATACGGCTACCCTACTACTTATTTTCGAAATCTAATCAATCCCACTAAAGCTGTTTCTCTGATTATGCGTGATGAACACAGATCACTTAGTTAATAATAATAATAATATATTTCTACGCTCACATCAATTATCTAGCCCAAATTAAGTATCTTTAAGAATTTGTGTTATGGATACCTACTAGATAACGGACAAATATACTTACTTAATAATCTAGATATTTTTATAAATAAACTTAAATAAATATATAAACAACGTTGACTCATGAACAAATGCTCGTGTTCATCACACTAACATTTGCCTCTACAAGGACTCGAACCCGGACTGCCCGATGTGTAGGCAGCGTTACTGACCACTCCACCACGGCGGCGTCAAAGTTGGTGATGAACTATTCATGTGTTCTCAAAAACTAATTTTAATCGACATCAATTTACACGTAGTCTAAATTTAGCTTGACATTTCTAAATTTAGAGATATTTTGACATAAAACTTAGACAACAGAATAGCGAATAGCTAAATTGAGTAACTAAATCATCTTTAATCCTGTCAGATTAAAATTTAGTTTATTTCTGTCATTTAAGTCCGTTACAGAATAGGAATCGCAATCTGACAGCACTAAACCTAATTTTAGTTAAGTTTAGTCTAGTTTGTGCCAACGGAATCGGCACCATTATGTTACAGGTTGTTTTTTTTTAATTTTAATTTTGATTATCTGTATTAAAAAGTATGTCATTTTATGTTGACCTTTGATATCGTAATTCGAATATTATGACATGAGTGTAGATAAAATAAATTTATATGCATGTATATGACTTTATTCGTAATATTAGGGGGTTAAGTATGAAATTGACGTTATGCATTGCATTTTTCCATACAAATATATTTGCGATTTTTTAAGGAACCACAAATCTAAATTTTGTGTAATTTTGTGGATATATTTAGACAACATTTAGCTATAGAAAACATAGAGAAAAAAATTGTGAAGATATATGTAAAAAATATTCATATTTTTATAACTGAGACGGGCACCTCTTAGGACGAGCTGTTTTTGAAGATGTATTTCTAGTGAAAAAAATAAAAATAAGAATAAAACTTTATACATAAATATAAGTCCTTGTAATGAAGTTTAAAATAAAAAAATAATAATGGACATAGATATTGTATTAAAGGAATTATACACTAATGAATAATGAGGAAAAAATCGGCAATTTCATCATTTAACCCCTATTACTTAGTTACATTAAAATCACTTAGATTAAATCAAAATGTGGACAATGACACATAGCGAGCGGGAAATCATGAACTGTCATGCTGACAGTCGGTTTACGGTTGCCGTTCTGAATCCTCGGAATCCTCTAACATATTTCCTTTCCCAAGATGTTTTAAACCTTTGATGGGCAACATAGTCTTGATGCTGGGTTTCCTTGTAGCACGATGGAGGCGAGATGATTCTGGAGATGTATTTGCTACCGTTTGTCAGCAGCGAGACACATTACCTTCCGCGGGTCTGCAGCTACGTTCACCGTCAGCTGGTTACACCTATGAGAGACATGCAGGAACCTTTCTACGTGTAACCACAAATGTTATACATAAACACCAACCAAATTCACCATATCCATGCTGCCTGCCAGGGCCACTCCTAATACTAAACCAAATCCTTGCTGGCCAGCCTTGTCCTGGCTCAGCATCCTTTCCATGTACTTGTGGGCGGCGCCTTCCAACCGCCGCGACCAGCCCGCCTAGCATGACCACCGAAACACGATATGATATAGCCATTTATCGCTTTGAAGTCTCAAAAATCATTGGATATAACCGCCAACTTGAAATTTTATTGAAACTGCGAACATGTTTAAGGCTTATACATGTTCGTATTATCGATAAAATTTCAAGAATGCGTTTATATCCAATGATTTTTGCCAATTCAAAGCGATAAGTGGCTATATCATATCGTGTTTCGGTGGTCATGCTAGGCGGGCAGGGGAGCTATTCGCTAACTTTTTTGACAGTTGAAAGTGATGATCGCCGTGTGAATTACATATTTACACAACAAATGCCATAATAGCGAGTCCGGAGTCGTGTAAAACAGCAATGGATGCGTAATTCACTCGGTCGGCCTTACAGCTCGTACATCTTCAACGTCCCGATGAGATAGCAAACACCGTAAATTTGAAAACATCATGCAAAATAACATAAGTTATTATTATTTGGTTTACTTAGTTTTGTGACGTTCTATCTATTAATTTTGTTGTTGTCAATGTTATATTATCCCCTGCGCTGTCGATAGCCTTATGACGTAATTAAGGACATCTGTCAAATCGACGTGGGTGGTCTCGCTATATACCGCCGCGTCCTATTAAAATGACGATTCCTCCGAAAATTTGTATGAAAGATATACCTATATAAAACTTATATTGTTGAAATCTGTAACTTATTTATTATTAATTCTTTGTCATGGAAAACTCAAAATTATTTTAAACTTTGAGTACTAATTCATTTTATTAACTTAACGAAGTCCAAGATTGTCCGTGATTAATTTGTGCTACAGGCACCCTACTAGAAAGAGACAGAGCCTCTCTAGAAATGTCAAGAAATGTCAAGTGTTGTCAAAATTTTTGCCCTCATTTTTTTCATTTGTCTAATGACTCTTTAAAATTAACTCTTTGAACTCAAAATTTTAACTTAAATAAGGATTCCGTGATGATAAAACATGTAAAAGGATAAGAGATTATTTTAATCCAACATTATTTTATTATTATATTGAAGTAAGTCACAATCGACAGCTCAAAAAACACATAGTCGTATTCTCGTATTCTTTATGGACACACTCATAAGGTTGTATTTCTTAACAGACTCCATTCTATAGGTAAAATCTAAGCTCCTTGCATTAAGCTGAGTGAGTGCCATTTTGGATGCAAGTTGGATGCATATTAACTGTATTTTTTTATCTCTGTTTTTTGTACCGTGTTTGGTATGCTCCAAATAAGCATTTTTCATTTTATTTCATTTCATTAGAAACAAAATTCAATGGCCCAATCTACTTACAAAGAACGGTTCCTCCTTGTCTCCCTGTCGCACCACAGTAAGCACATTCACTCCGACCATCTGCCCGTCATCCGTGTCTTCCACGCAAGCGACGGACAGTCTGTCCCTGATGGTAGTACGCCATAGCTTCTCCAACTCTGACACAGCTGATGGGTGCTTGTTGATCTCTGCAAGGAAATTGGTAATAAGCTTATGCATTTTACGAGAAAGGACTTTGCTTGAATTTCATTGCCTGGACAAGATAAATAGCCAATCTATTCCATCTACGAGCAGAATATAATATGAATTGATGTTTTAAGTTGTACGAGCACTTAGCATAGCCGAACGCGCCGAATGAAAGGAATTTTAGAATTCTTTATACCTCGGAAATTCTGATGACGTCACCAGATACGGTGTGGCGCGGGTGATGCGGCCGATGTACTCTCATACATTCGTTCGGCGCTTTCGGCTGGGATGAATGTGCGTCCACCTTTACGGACAAAACACCATCACGTCAAATGTCGGAGTTACCTCAACCAAGCCTCAACCTCAATTGAGACCTTAATATTTGAATAAACATTGTCTCTTTGTCTTTGGCTTCGACCTCAAAAATACATAGTTGGCATTTAGATTATTGGTTGGCATAGATTTACTATGAACGCTACGAAACGGCGGCTACGAACGGTTACGGACCATACCGCACCTTTTCATAGTTTCATCTCTTTTTCATAGTAATCTCATAGAGCTGACAAGTGTGCGGCGACCCCAGGGTGAAACCAGCGTAATTTTTGAGTCACGTGTTTTCGGCTGCATTCCGTTTCATAGAAAAGTGCAATTGGTGCCTTACGACGAAGCTAAATAAGCTGGTTGATAAGCCGCTAATTCGCTTCTCAGTAGTTTCACCATCCAGATATAAATAAATAAATTAAAACACACTAGACTCTGCCAAAAACAGTACCTTCACTTCCCAATATAGATGGTGGAACTACTGAAAAAATTTCAATAGTTTAACACTTGTATTGTAACGGCTTTCTTTGCGGTCCGAAAAGTGAACCATAACCATATTGGTTTGTGCTTAATGCTAACCACAAATATATCAAAAATCTGTGATGCTTACCTATAAATCTACAAGGCGGCTCATCCCTTGTGAAGTAAGTCTTCAGCATCTGAACAGCGGTCTCGAACATATCTTCGGTGAGGTCTTGGACCCGGAGACGGACGGTGGTCGGCCCTCGCTGCACGGAGAACCGACTCCATACTTTGGGGTATGGGAGGTGCGATGGGCGATCGTACACCATTATCTAGATGATAAAGCGCAGAATAATACTAGAAAAAATGCACTGAAAAAAATCGGCTTGCCACAGGCGGGAATCGAACCCGCATCTTCCGCAATCTGGGCGGCTGCGTTGACCACACATATATCAAGCTAAGGAAATCGGTCGAATCGCCGAGTTCATAGGAAGACCGAGTGTCGCGATCAGCGGCCGTACTACATAATATGGTTCTAGTTGAGCATGCCGTAATATACACTATTCATTGCGCGCGTCTTAAGGACTGCGAAGCGATGAAAGTTAAGCACAGCCGCAAAGGAGAACGGTCGAATCGCTGAGTTGCGTATTCACTTGACTTTATCGGAAGTCGAAGTGGCGGAAATGTATTCCCGCTTGGCCTATCTCCTTGTAAAGGCTGCAATACATGTTGGCCGAGCGTCGCCGAGCGTCGCCGAGTGAACGCCAATACCAACGTATAGACAGTATATTTGCATTGTCTTGCCATCGCTCGGTGTCGCTCGCCTAGTTAGCCGAGTGAAGGCAAGCGCCAACGTGTATAGAACTCATAATATTAAATCTGTGGTTGACCATTACGCCACCGAGACACTGCTTTCGCTGTCGCATAAAAACATAAGCACTAAGCACTGACAAATTTCGACAGCTAAAGCAGGCTCTCGGTGGTGTAATGGTCAACGCAGCCGCCCGGATTGCGGACGATGCGGGTTCGATTCCTGCCTGAGGCAAGTCGATTTTTTTTCAGTGCATTTTTTCTAGTATTAAAAATATTTAGCGTTTGTAAACGCAAAAATAAAATTATTGCACATAATAATAGTTTACTAAGTTAATCTTTGAGTTCAAGTTAGGTTTTAAATTTTTAGATTGTTCGATTCTGTAGTTTTAATATCATCATCAGCTCATATAATGTCCCCACCGAGGGGCTCGAGTTTACCCCATATTAGGGGCGATTAGGCCTTAGTCAACCACGCTGGCCAAGTGCGGGTTGATCGACTTCACACACAACCTAAGAATTTCTTCATAGGTGTGTGCAGGTTTCCTCACGATGTTTTCCTTCACCGTAAAAGCGTCGATAAAACGTACATATGCATTCTAAATTTGAAAACACATTGGTACGTGGCGGGGATCGAACCAGTGTCTCCCGGGTGGGTGACGACGTTCTTACGCACTACGCCATCGACGCTTTTAGTAGTTTTAATAGAATCGTGAAAATACGCATTCGCGATAGGAATTATTCCAACTTTATTCCTCGATATCTTCGAAAGTTGGTGGCCAATTTCGATGATTCTTTTTTGTCTCAAAGCACTCATAGCAAAAAAGTAAAGCTTTAAAAGCCTTCGAAATAGTTTCCAGAAAAGTTACAGTGCTAAGAACTGTTGAAATATACTTACACCACTAAGGCTGGAGTTCACCAACATTTAAACAGGCAGTTGTTCTATTCTATTCTATTCTTAATTAATGGCGTCGCGTCGCATTAAGCGTACGCATTTTGCCAATGTCAAGTGAAAATTTAACTAAAGTAATAAAAATTGTACGGTTGATTGAGGTTAAAAATGGAGTCTCTCAACACGTGTTTTTATGACAAGAACTCGTGAGAAACTCAGGCAGTTGTTATTTAACCGACTGTTTTTGACATTTCATCGTATAGAAGAATCCTTAAAAACTGACTGTTTACTTTTAATCGCTTGTTTTTTTGAATATTTTTTATAAAAAAAAAGCAAAAACCGCCGTCTAAACTAGAAATGGGGAAATAAAAATTGTATGTTTCAGAAAATCTAAATGCAAACTATGTATGTTTTTTTGAGGTCTTTACTCTCTTTGTCTTTTGCACCGACCTTCAAAAAACATAGTTGACTTTTAGATTTTCTAAAACATACTATTTTTATTTCTCCATTTTTACTTTCTCATATACGTAGGTATAGAGAAAGTCTTGTAATCGTCAAAAAATTGCACTTCGATATTTTGACGGATTTACACGTTTTGGACCTCCCTGAGACCAAAAATACCGTTTTTGGAATTATATCTGTGTGTGTTTCTATGTAAAACCTTTTTTGTAAAACTGTTTTATTGCACACGAAGTAGGTAAAAAAAAAAAAAATGAAATTACTACTACAATAAAAGTGGTACAATTGACGAGCTTATCGCTAAAAGTTATCTCTTCGGGACTACCTTTGATTGGACAGGATTGTAAACATTACGTATTTTATGATATTGTGTTATTTTTCAAAGAAATAATTTTCACTATAACATCACAGTCTATATAATATTTTATAATACGTAGGTATATATTTCTGATAAAAAAACTTCATCCGCACTCATCTACACTACATAGAGACCTTGACCTTAATTATCTCCATAAAAATCATATTTTTTTAGCTACATACTCCTATAACTTTACCCTTAGGTTAGCGTCATGAAATTATCAACGGTGTGAATCTTAATTGAGCAGAAGGGTATCTCGTGTCAGCAAAAACAGGGTTAAGTAGTTAATCTAGAAAATGCGTCCACGCCAATATTTCCTCATCGCCAGTGAAACAAGTACCTATTCGCTTACCGTGCCGCATTGAAAGAAACGGACAAATTATCGTATAATTAAATTACAAACTATTACAGCATAGTATGCGAATATTCGTCGGAACTACGGAGACGAGTATTAGTACTTTCATGAAACTCATACAAAATGTTTTCGATGTTGGCGGGGATGGGTGATAAGGAAAGGGGAAGCACAAAAGATCCCATAGGGTCGAAGTGCTCTGAGACACAGCCTCTGCCCCTTGCATAAGAATAAGAATTAGTACTTTTGCGGAGAGATCTAATGCATTTACGTATTATCCCTGCCGCACCACCGTGCGGTTGCAGTGTTGCACCCAACTGCAGGGGTATGTGGAACTCAGAGGTAAAGGCGTTCCCTCCACTACCCAGTAAACAGGATGCGCATTTTCTTACATAACTTTTCAATTCCTATCATTGGAGGTCTGAAAATATTTCTCATACCATTTAAAACCATAATGATCATTTTTCATAAGTAACAAATCATTCTTCATCACTACGTAGTATAAAACAAAGTCGCTATCCGCAGTCTGTCTGTCCCTAAGTATGCTTAGATCTTTAAAACTACGCAACGGATTTTGATGCGGTTTTTTTTAATAGAGAGAGTGATTCTTAAGGAAGGTTTATATGTATAATACATGCATATTTACATAAGCACTGTACCCGTGCGAAGCCGGGGCGGGTCGCTAATAACTTCAAAAAACATAATCATTGAAATTCATAATATCATTAATCATACATTTTTGGGCGAGTCTAGTGTTTTATGCACCTACATGGCTGGGTGATGGGTAGGTTAGGGTTATTTTTTTTGTGACCAGGCGGAGTGCACTGTTTTTGTAAGCAACAAGGTAGTAACAGTATTAATAAAAAAATTATGATCACTAACTGTTATGAGCTCCGTTGGTAGTAATAAGAATGTATGAATAAAAAAAGTATGAAAAATAAAATTATGAAGAGTGATTATTATGAACACAAATCGGTAGTAAGACAAAGAATAGGATTTAGAATATTATGTGAGCCAATATGGACCCCGTAAACATCTTCTCTGAACATCCTGCCAATTAAGGCACACTCACTACGACACTGGATTCGGGATCTCGAACTTTTGTTGGGATTAAGCCATCGTGCCTGCGTCCTTTCGGGCCCATCCGATGCATTGTTCGCGTCCGGTCATCATCATCATTAAAAAATAAAAAAGTAAAGTAAAAGTAAGGTCTTCCCTGAACTCAAAAGTTGCTTTAATCTAAGGTATTAGTGCAGATAATATATTAATAAAGCAGTACACAAAAACATTAACATTAATTTACTTTCAGACAGTGTTAGTAACAATGGGATGAAAAACTATATATAATTTTTATTTTATAATAAGAGTTCCTCGTTATTTAAGTATTGTTAACCCGTTTGCTACCCCCTAATCCCTCTTAATAAGCAAAATCTCACTTACGGATTTTCTGAGTTAATCTGCTCAAGTCACCACGACCCGTCAACGCCTGAGGAGTACTGGTCTCCGGCCGGTGACGCTGGTGGCACACTGAGAGAGAAGACGCACCGCGCATGTCCGCAGATAGCTTGGGGCTCATTGAGAGACATACAATATTCTTCATAAAATAAACTTGAAATTTGTAAAAAATATCTTTTAAAGTTTTACTCAGATTTAGTCGAAATATGGCACAGCGAATTAGCCACTGAAACTGGGGTCGTTAGTACCTACACCTTACAGAATACCACAGCCAAATAACACACACACACACATTTGATGCTACCTATAGATAGCGATTATTAAAACTGGTCCCTCAATCCTCACTTGCACTGACATAGTGCGTCTCATCATAACAGCCTTTATAATTCGACCCACTGCTGGGACAATATATAGGCCTCTCCTTGTCATCGAAGGAGGTTTAGGCAGTAGTCCACTACGCTTGCCCAATGCGGATTGGTGGACGGAGTATAAGGTGATCAATACCCCTTTGCTGGTCCATTAGTCGCCTTCTACGACACCCATTGGAGGATATGGGGTGATGCTATTTTATTCTGGCGGAATCACACGGCTAGTGTGCGTCTACTAGAGGAGTATTAGAAAGTCGAGTGTACTCAACTGTGATCTGTGATGACTGAGGGACCACACTTTATAGGCTGTATTTTTTAATATATTTGGCCTTCATTTTTTATTTTTGATCAATTTTTTGTAAGTCTACTACTGAATCCTTCGAAATTTATTTTGCGAAATGCCAGTATGGTCTGTCATATTTTATTATTACAATAAATAGTGTCAATCTTGAAGCTGCAGTTCTTTTTCTTGCCCTGGTAATCCTGCTGTTGGTTATCTTGACACGCACCTACATACGATAGGATCCACACGTCACAACAATGTCGTTAACATTAAATCGAATTTAGAGGACCATATTGATTATTTAAAAATATTAAATTTTTGTGAAATAATCGTTCGCGTTTGACATCTAAATACGATGTGAGATGCGAAGTGAGAAGCAAGAAGCATATATTTTACCTATCTTCGTGGAGAGAAGTGAGTTATTCACAGAATAGCACGACAGGACAGATGCTACACTCTAAAATACTTCAGCAGTCTGGGTAGGTTCAGTTCTTACAACCATGCGAATGCGACTTGGACTTTTCAGCGAGTTTTTTACCTACAGGCGGTGAACTGTCATTCACACGTGTAAAAACAATGTTAGCGTTCACTTGGAAAACAAGAGAAGTTTTATGATTATTTCACATATATTTTATCTAGAGACCTCAGTATGGACGCGTATCTAGAGCGGCTTTTGCGGAATCGTATCAAATATAGCTAGGTAGGAGAGAGAAGCCAGAGTAGTATTAGAGACCCTTAATATTGATGATGGCAAATTTTATCGGCAGGAAATATTTCTTTATTTTTAAAAGTAATTAAAACTGAATTTAAAGATTGCTGTTTGAGCCGGGAATCGAATCGCTAAAATTTGAAAAAAATCCTGTGTAAAGTATCTTAAAGATACCAGCTGAAAGAGTCATTCATAAAGATTAATTTATTTTAAATAACATAATATCTTAATTTAAAGTTAGTTTATTGTAAAGCTTACTTACTAAGGAAAATAGCTCACTTAATTTATGAATTGCTCAATTTAGAGCCATTTTCACGTATGCACAGACGTATTCTTCGGCTAAATTCACTACGTGTCGCTTTTTGTATCGAGTTATGGTGAATATTTTATACAAAGCCAGTGTCTGGGAATAACCCTAAAAACCCCGTAAAACATTACATTTTTAAAATTATTGAAGTAACCAGATTCACATCGGTTCTTAATAGGATAAAAAATAAATTCTCTCCAATTGTACCCCGGTCCTTAAATGCCTTGCGTTCCAATCTACAGCTAAACGAGGTTCGTTTAAGGATTCCCAACAATTTAATATAGCGCGGGGAATACTCCTATAAATAAATATACCTGTGCATTCTGAAGAACTGAACGAGACCATACTAAGTATAATTGTGTAATAAAAAATGACACTTTACTGGAAAAGGTCGATGGATGACGCTCGTGCGTTCTTCGCGACGATCAAGAAAGCTAAGCAGCCAAGGTAGCCAGTGTAATTACTGGGCATGTAGGGCATATCATCTTAGTCCCCAGGATGGCAAACGCACTTGCGGTGTTAAGTGATTTACACTTAATATTGCAATTGTCTATAGGCGGCGGTGACACTTAACATCAGGTGGGCCGCAAGCTTGTTTGCCATCTCGTCACATAAAAAAAAGTCCACGGTCAGTAGTGGATGGGTGACCGAAATTTTTTGAACTCGATTTCGTCTATTCCAAAGAATCGATTCCAAAGAGGGTTGGTGTCAGGCGGTCGGCCGTAAAATTCTAATGCCCAGAGCATAAAGCAGTATTTACGATATACTTATAAAGACACAGTGCACCGACTCTAAATAAATGGGGAGCAGAGTAGGAAAAAGAAGATGACATTTTAGGCCACGGCCTCGAAGTCAGCGACGGTTGGGCATGCATTGTCAATAACACCACGAAACCGCACTACTGTGGTATCGTTTACAATTTTTTTTAAGTAACTACACCACAGTAATGAAGTTCTAATACAAAACTTATGTGTGCATTTATTGATATTATTTATTCATCATTCGCATCATTCGTAAGATCACACGTGTGCGTTCCCCCAGCGAAATGTTGTCAAAAACAGTCATTTAAATTATGTAGATAATTAGTTGCCCAGCATCTGAATTTGATGCAAATTTTTTTTTTTGTTGCACATAGTTTTTTGGTAATTTCACAAAAACATTTGGGTAACGTTACCGCAGTTCTTTTTTAATGGGAATATTGAAAGAAATATTAAGCTATAAGTATTGAAATTGAAATTGAAATTGAAAAGATTTATTGCCAGATTATTTACATTATTAGTAGGGTAAAACTTATTTAAGTTGCAACATTTACCCCGCCTAGACTACTAATATGGGTGCGAGCGGGAAATGCTCCTATAAATAAATTATACCTGTGCAAATGTGTATTTTATTTATAGGAGTATTTCCTGCGCCTGTTTAAGGCATGCTGACATACGCTTAATTGTTTGTCATTGTTGTTAGGTATATTACAATTTTGTGTGCCTAGCCTATGACGACATGAGCATCCTCTACTAAATAGTAAATAATAATATTGTAAAAACACTACGCATTATTTACTAAAAGCTCTAAAACAGAAATGTCTAATTGTAAAGCTATTTTTTATATTACGAGAGAGTAAACATTGTCGCGGACCACCTTTTTTCCGTTGGAAAAAGCTTACGCTCCACCTGGTGGTTAACGTCGCCTATAGACACTTGCAATATTAAGGTTAAATCACATAACACTGCAAGTGCGTTGCCATCCTGGGGACTAAGATGATATGCCTACGATGCCCAGTAATAAACTGGCTACATTTCCCTTCAATCCGAAAAACAGCGAACTATTTCACGGCAGAAATAAGAAAGGCGATGGTACCTTTAAAGACGACGCTACATATGGATCTACCTCCTAGTAAAGCATATATTTTCATATAAGGCCAACATACGTTTAAAAACATCGCCTCGGTTAAGTTTTTGTTCTTAGGTACAGAACGCCTAGTGCTGTATTTAAAGTTTAGCAAATTATGTCATCTGCTCAGTCAAACAATACGCTTTTAAAAGGCTCAATTTCGTACAAACCATTTGGTAATGAAGCATGCTTGCAATCTGCGACATAAAATATTTCACACACAAACAATAGAATTATCTTTACGTGTTGTTGTTAAATTTACCAAAGTACCGTTAGTATGCCAACGAGATAATACTGTTTGTGGACCTAATAGTATATTACTATATGTGTTTCGGATTAGCTAATCCCCCATTGTATATATTAGTGGAATAAATCCAAAGTATTCTAGTAAAAACACCTTTTATCGTATTTGTGTACGTAGATGACCTATTTATAGCGTATGTTTGGTGGATTGTATTGTAATTCACGCACCGTGTCTTTGTGTGATTGACAAGGTGCTGTTTCCTGATATATTGGCCTTTTAAATGAAATAAGGTCGTTGTACTGAAATCTTAGCACTTTAATGGTGTTCATCGCGAACTTGTGTTCAATTATAGGTGTGTATAAATTAAGGTGAAGCCGGCAAAATCGATGCACTGTTATTTCAACTGAAAGATATATTTATACATAATTGTGATTATACTTTATTTACTTTGTTATAATATGTAGTTATATTATTTACCTATAGAAAGTCGAGTGAACCTATGACATTTCGTTTCTACTATAAGGCTGGTGGAAGTCCTCTAGCAGAACTTACTTATAATTATAACCTACACTAGTTTGCATCAAATATAAAAATAAATAAGCAATTGAAATATATTAAATAAAGTAAAGTTAAAAAATTCAAAAAGTACTGACGGAGCGCTACGAAGAAAAAAATATATCTTTGTGTTCTTAGTATTGTTTCAGTCGGTTGTTCGGGAAGGGGAAGAGGACAAGGTACAAACGTCACTTCAGCGTTGCACGAGCCCAGCCAATAGACTATTTTATTTAATTTTTCAAGGGAAACATACATATTTTGTTCTCTTATTACAGTAGATAATTCAAGTTACAATAAAGTTTCATCTATGATGCCACATACCTCACTCACACATACCAATTACTTGTTTTAAGTCCACCTGGCGAACTACCACCATCATGTATCAAATTCTGTAAATATAAACAATAGCAATATGGGCCATAGAATAATAATAATATATTATATATTTCCACGCTCACCACAATTATCTAGCCCAAATTAAGTATTATAAAGAACTTGTGTTATGGATACTAGGTAACGGACAATTATACATAATAATCTAGATATTTCATAAATAAGCTTAAATAAATATATGAAGAACCACGACTCGTGAACAAATATTAGTGTTCATCACACTAACATTTGCCACTACCAGGACTCGAACCGGGCCGCCCGATGTGTAGGCAGCGTTACTGAACCCTCCAATTTAAATAATAATAATAACAATATCATCCAAAAGGCTACAATCCTCAATACCTGCCGAATAACCCGAAAATTTTTATCATCTACAGCTACAACATCCTAAATTAATCTGATACGCTTGACTAAGGTCCGCGTCACAGAAAAAATCCCACTTAAGAAGTCGAAGATTCGAAAATGCTCTAAAATACTAATATAATAATTTTGATTATAAAATTATTGTGTTCCGATGATATTAATAGGCCAGTTTCTCAGTGTTTATGTTTTCCGAGTGAAGCTGGCTTCCATCATCGTTCTTATCATCATTTTCAAACAAGTGAGATGAATACCGGATGTTCTGTCAAAAATAAAAACGAAAAAACATCAGACGGACATTATATTGCGTTTTGTCAATTTTGTTAAAAAGAAAAAATTAAGCAAGCCGTTAGTATAAAGCACAGATATATCAATCTAAGGAGATCGGTCGAATCACCGAGTTCATAGGAAGACCGAGTGTCACGATCAGCGGCCGTACTACATAGCATGGTTCTAGTTGAGCATGACGTAATATACACTATTCACTGCAAGCGAGCACAGCCGCAAAGGAGATCGGTCGAATCGCTGAGTTACATATTCACTTGACGTTATCGGAAGGCGAAGTGGCGGAAATTTATGCCCACAGGACATACACTTGTCACAAGTTAAACGCCCCGGCTTGGCCTATCTCCTTGTATTATTAAATCTGTGGTATAAAGCCTCAGGGGCCTCACGAAATCATCATGTCACATGGCATACGAATGCACAATGGTATGTTATCAAAAATTAAATTAATTAATGAATACAATAACAAGCTGACAGCTTCAATGGCAACGTTGCTCGCTCTCACCCTACGACGTATTCTCACTACTTCGTACTTGGCAATGGGCCAGCTTGGATTACTTCCAGAACTCCCAAGCCGCCTTGTTTCACTGCAAACAGTTCACATCTGACTAGAAAATTGGACAGACGTTACAGTTTTTTGGTATTGCAAAACAAAAAATCAATACGCATTAATTTACTTTATTTATTGAGAATAGTAAATTAGTTTTCGATTAATTTGACAGTTGAAAGCGCGGCAAAAGCCGTCTTTGCTAGCTTTTTTTCGCGCGGAGACAAAGGAGCTTTGTGTTTAGCGTCTTGTGGTCACGAGTTCCGGACTGTTTGGACTATTCACCTGTAAGAGAGGTTAGTGCCTTAGGTTACAAATATTGAAGTTGTGTGTTATAATAATGTTGTTTTAAGTTTTATCTAAAAGTATTAAGATTTGACAAAATAATTATCAAATTAGCTGACTTGAAAATTACTAAAAACAAACTTATACTTATGCATTTTTTAATCTATTGCAATGGACAATCTTTACTAGGCAACTTTTAATACTTTTTTTTATTAATTTTTAATATTAGGTAAAAGTGTATTCTTTGTCCGCCTAATGTTATGTTATCGTGTTTAACTATACAAATTATATTAGTTAATTTTAGCTATACCTAAACAATTATGTCATCATATAAAAAAAAATATTTTCGAACTATTTTATAGTTTTAATTATTACTTATAAAAAACTCATTAACCACGATCATAATTCAATTTGTCAATCAAGTGAATCATAAATCTAATATCTATAGAAAAAAAAATAGCTTCAGTAGGTACCTATGTCTATTTTATTTTTCTGTTTTTTTTTAACGAATCTAGGAAGTTTGGACGCTAAATCTTTTTCCGGAATGGACGTTATGTTTCGTGACATCTCAACGAAGGTTTTAATACGTTTTCAGGAAGTATTTTATTGGCAATCTTGCTATCGACAAAATATCTAACTAAAGGCCTCTGCCCGCCTAGCATGACCACCGAAACACGATATGATACAGCAATTTATCGCGTTGAACTGTCAAAAAATATTGGATATAACCGCAATCTTGAAAATTTCTCGCAACTGCGAACATTTTTATGCCTTATAAATATACACAGTTTCGATAAAATTCCAAGTTGGCGGTTATATCCAATAATTTTTGACAGTTCAACGCGATAAATGGCTATATCATATCGTGTTTCGGTGGTCATGCTAGGCAGGCTGAAACCGTTCTGAAACGTATATTTATGCATTTAAACTTATCATTTACGATCAGGTGAGATAAATGCCAGATAAAAACATAAACTCAGCAAAGACCGGGAGTAAACAAGGATTAACTCGTTAAGCCCCGTTCGCGCTCAGGAGCGCGAGAACACAATTAAAATCAATTGTGTCTGGATATTAATAATCGTCGATGGATTAACAAGGGCTTAGGACAGCTCAATGTCAGTTATGGAATAACAACAGTTAGTACTCCAGTTCACACAGTTGATTTTGGCTTGCACCGCTTCTAAACATATAATATTTTCGTCGCAGGCAGCTGGAATCATTAGAACATAAACTAATGGTAAAGTTTAGACACTGCTGATCAAAGTAGCCTCTATTCCAAAAGAATTTAGGTCGACGTTCAAATGGTATTGGGAGTGTTGCCGTTGGTGATTCCCTGACGTCACGGCTAGACAAGCGGCACATGATTTAAATGGATTTATGGGCCAAGTTTGGTGAATGATTATTACATGATAGTTAGCTTCTGACGTAGGTAATACATATAGGAAAGGACACTTCAGAATAGCCGTGACGTAGCTCTCGTCATATTTAGAACCACCAATAGTTTTACCTAACTACCTACCTATACATATTTGATTTGATTTTATCAGAATTCTTAAAATGATAAGACATCATGTGAACACTATAATAATTAGCAGTGTATAAAATTAATCCTACTTGCTTTTACATTGTACACAAATTTCCCACCGAGATTTGAAAATAGGAACCCCCGAATCCAAAATACAAAAAAAAAAATCTTATTACTGGCTTCGCGACACATAAAGATTACGCCAAAGTCAAGTGAAAACGTAGGTATAATGATAAACCATAATAAACAATGAGATGATGGTAACAATAAATTGTATGGAGATTGAGTTAAAAATAGAGTTTCACCTCACAACACACGTGTTCTTACAACAACAAGAACTTAGATGAGGATCCGCTTCCGTTTTCAAAAAAAGCAATATTTCTTATAAATGGCTTCGCGATACATAAACGTTACGCATTTTGCCAATGTCAAGTGAAAAAGTAATTAATACAGTAATGAAAAATTGTACAGTAAATTTGGGTTAAAAATGGAGTCTCTCAACACGTGTTTTACAGTAAGAACTCGGGAGAAAGGGAGAAAGTCCGTTTTCCGAATAGTTGACATCTGTCAGACAGAAGTCATAACAACAAAACGTCAACTATATCCTTATTATCAAAAAATATTCCATATTTAGATTTAGTTTACGGTTTCTCAGATCGTAATTAACGCGATAAGACCCCATGGCAACTCTGTAAATCGATTCCCGTATGTTCGATTATCTATCTATCCCTCTCACTCACTCTGAAATTAAGATATGATTGAAAGAGACTGATAGTTACTCATGTGCTGATAGATCCGAAAATACGAACGTGGTCGGGTCTCTGACCACTCCACTTGCGTCTAATCCGTCCATTAATTCTTGTCTGTTCACCGACCTCCTTGTTTACGTCCAAAGATACGTGCATCGACTCTCGTGCACTCGGAGAATGGAAATCACAAATATTTACGACAGATATGTTTGTGTGAATTTAGTTAATATTCTTTAGCTGTCACAAGTGGTATGAACGAAAATTGAGCGATAATACTGCGATATTGTTGAAATACCGACGGACAACAACTAAGTTTTCTAAAAGAAAGTTCTACAGACGAAAACTCTTAGCAGTTCATGGGTTCACCCATGTGGCAGAGACTTCTCTACTCGCGCCAGGAGCAGTGCCTGGGGCCTTGTGACCCAAGTCTGAATTTAAAGTCTTATGATGCACCAGCTCTCAATCCTTTCCTATGATGCCGAGACTTGGTTACTGAAAGTTGCAGACCGCAAACTCGTTGACGCTTTTGCGACGTTAGAAAACATTTCTGAAGACCAAGAGAAATAAAGAAGACCACATTCAATTCTTCTCGGATCAAACAACCAACCAATTTGCCTATTTGCATAAATTAAGGAAAGATCTCCAAAGACGAGTACAAAAAGGAGAAACTAATTTACAAATAAAATACATAAAAGGTATACCTACTTACCTAAAATTGAAAATGAAATCTTCCGAACAGCAGACAATATCTAACGCAACTCTGATGGACACCCAGGGTGTATTCTCAACCCAAACTTCAACAAATTATATTTTTTTTTATAAAAAATAAAACAACACAACTGGCCGACACGTATACAGAAATAACTCAAACTAAGATAATTATGCTCCGTATCCTTTGGACAGCATTTAGGACTAACATCTTCATTATTGTGAGAACTCAAAATCTCCTCGCGGATCATTCGAGTGTCTACGCAGAATCTTAGAATACTTCGGTCGCATTGCAAGAAATGACGGTGAAAACCCCGAGAAGCTCATGGTGACCGGCAAAGTAGACGGGGAAAAGCCTCGTGGATGCAACCCAATGCGTTGGCGTCACTCGGACTTCCTATGAACTCAGCGATTTGACCGATCTCCTTTGCGGCTGTGCTTAACTTTCATTGCTTCGCAGTCCTGACGCGCGCAATGAATAGTGTATATTACGGCATGCTCAACTAGAACCATTATGTAGTACGGTGGCTGATCGCTACACTCGGTCTTCATATAAACTCGGCGATTCGACCGATCTCCTTAGATTTATATATCTCGATGGTCCGACAAGCCAGCCTATTCTATACAAATTGGTAGCCACCAAGCTGTTTACGATCCACTACTACTACTAACTATAACGCTATTGTGATACTTGTCATGTAATCAGCAATGGATATGTAATTTTCTCGGTAGTTAGACACTCCAAGTGTTCAAAACAAGTTATCGAATAGGCTGGCAGATCCACACCGCTCTTGACTCTAGAGTTCACAACGCCCTCCACACCGCCGGAAGAAACAGATGAAGAAAGACCATACGTGAGAAAGTGATGCAGAAGGGTAGATATCTATTGTTTCAATCAAAGAAGATTATACAAAACTAATAGCGCACAATCTGTCAATTATTATTACACCAAACTCGTGATCTGATCACAACAATCATAAATCAAATTATGTTTTTGGAAGTATAATGTTTATATCCGTTGGAAGCAGACGCCAAGATGGCATCCAAAAACAAAATGGCCGAAAATAGACGCGTCCGGGCTTTAACCTCGCCCTTGACTTGGAACGTTTTTGGGGAAGCCGCGCAGGAAGTGAAATGCGAACTTGTATTGAATTTGAGGCACGCATTTAAAAATAAAGATAAACTACCTACACGTGTAAGTATTTTTGTAATCTAGTAAGTAGCAGAGCGTAAAATAAAAACACATCTACAAATGCCGCTTTTGTCTAGTAGACATACATGGGACCAGCGTGTCCCGAGCGAGTGTATGCAGGTCGGGATCACTACCGCGCCGCTCTCGTACCGTGTCCCCTTCCCGATTACCTTTCTAGACATGCTCGTCGGACAGCAATATAATATTAGGTATATTTGGAGACTGACGTAATTTTTTTTATGTCGATGGAAAATCTATTTACGGACTATACCGCAACGATGGCTAGACGACGCGACGTGTGTAGGACTCCCCGACGCTTTGACATTTACGCCGCCGCCGATTCTACCAACTGAAAACCAACGGTACCCTCCTAAGCCCTTTATAGAGGCGTTGTCACTGAGACGTCCCCGGGGTGACCCGGCCCAACAGTGAGCCAACGATGCGCCGGTGCGGGATTGCGCTAGGGTACTAGGCAATCCCCAGACTGGGGGACTTGTGTAATTTTTATGTTTTTTTTATATTAATGAAGAAAGCGTATTATAAAGTTCAGGAATATATAGACGATAAAAATGTGTGGACACATCCAAATGTGCTCGATTCTCCATTGTAATCTAGTGAGATATCAATATGTGTAAAATTTAAATTTTCTAATTGACAATATTGTAAGGAAAGATGTCTTAAATCACTTTTTCATATATATATAATTCTAAACTTAATTATTAGTCTTTATCTTATTATATTATTTTTATTATGATTAATTATTAAAGACTTGACAATGTGAATTATGACTCTTTCCAAATCAATACTATGAAAACTGTAAAGGGAGGATAAACTTGTTGAGTTTCTTGCCGGTTCTTCTCAGAACAAGGCCTCCTGGTAGACTCGTGAACCGATGGCATCAAACTTGACTTTCATAAGTGTACAAATTGTACCTAAATGAATAAAGAAATTTGAGTTTGAGTTTGAGAATTCAGACGAGGGCCAATCCCTATGCAAGCCTCACCACAAGAAAAGACGTCCGTTCGGACAGAGCTGAAGGTCATAGCCACTTGCCTTCACTTGCTCGTTGGAAATTTCTATCTACGTTAAAAAACATAGAAAAGCATTTGTCCCATTTTCCATCTGCCACCAACTGTAAACTAACTTCGGTTTAGCTTAAACGCTTTATAGTATTGACGTGACAACGTCTTATAATTCGATAGAGCCGGCTGCACGCACGAAAAAACATGACGTCATGCGGCGTTACCTCGCTCTGAATCTAATTCTCTAATTTGAATTTGGAATTATGTTCTTTAAAATTTAAACTTTCAATGATACCAAAACCAGCTAGATACAAATAGTATAGCCAAAGAGATTTTATTACAAGTTTATACATACTATAATGCGAAATCTATTAAACAAATGAAATTAAATTTTTCTTTTGAAAAATGCTACCATTCCATCAGTATTTTCTTAAGACGTTGTCACGTTCAACTATCGTCAGTAAACCGACTTTACAGACAACCAATTTTTTTAGATTTCATGTCGTTCCAGAATATGATGGCTAACTTCTTAAGAAGGGATTTTCTGTAACGGTGAAATTGAAGTGAGAATAGCACGGTAGATTGTGAAAATGTGGACCATCAGTTACAACTTATACCTTGCCTTTAAAGCGCCCAAGACATCATCAGGATTCAGGAGGGGAGTTTCTCCCGAGTTCTTGTTGTAAAAACACGTGTTGAGAGACTCCGTTTTTAAACTCAATCTACCGTACAATTGTCTGTTACTATAATTACATATTTACTTGACATTGGCGAAATGCGTTATACAACATGTAAACTAAATAACCAACACCCTGAATACAGTTGATTTCAATAATTAAAAAAAAAAAGATTTTTTTTTGAAAAAAGAAAAAAAAAACGAAACGAAAATGTTGTATGTACAATATTTTCTGGGTACTTTTTTTTGTTCATTTTTTTTCACAAAAAAAATCGTTTTTTTATAAAAAAAATATTGAAATCAACTCAGAAGCCGATCCCAAACCACCTGTATGCAGGTTGTTGGTTATTTAATTTACATGTTGTATATCGCGATTTATTTAAAGACGAAGAAGGATTCAGGAGGCAATGAGTTCCATTCGTTAGTTGTTCGCTTTATAAAAGCAATTAGCAGGGGTATCCTAACCTGGACCGAAGAGCTAACAAAGGTCTCGGGAAGCCGTTGTCCGCGGGCAACGCAGGAACTATGTCCAAAAGCGCATGTATCTCGGCTGATATGATGATAAGCCTAACCTGCATCTCGTGCGCCGCTGAAGAAAAGAGGCAGGTGGTCTGTTGCGTTCTCTTCGAAGCGTAGACCTATCCTATAGAAAATCCATGGACTGGCTACTCTGCGGCGATGGCTCGGACTGCTCGTAATCTGTAGACTGGTCTAGACAAATTAAGGAGGTAATCTGTGGCTCTATTTAATTTGATATTATTGGTAGCTAGATAATACATTCCTTGTGCTGACGAAACGCTTCTGTACATGGTCACGGTTAGCGGTTTTGATTTAAATTGCATTACATAATTATTTTTTTATTATACAACTTCCTATTACGTGCTATTACAATAAAAGATTCCTACATAGCTCACTCGCTCACGATTGATGTAATCGTCAATCAAGTCAAAGATTTTTAGAGCCAAGCGGACGCCCCGTCAAGGTCACTCCGTCGAGTGTAATGTCTAATTAATTGACGTTACCATGGCAACGTTGTTGCTATTGGCTCGAGTAGTAGACGTTTTCCGTCATATACAACGTTGGTTTGACGTCATGTTCTATTTTATTGGAGTGAAATGACCTAATACATATTTTGTTTGGTATAAATTATAAAACACTAATTTGTAACTTGTTATGATACTAATTCATAACATAGCTACAGAGCAAGATTTAATATAAGTTAAGTTAAATTATTATATAAATATTATCATAAATAATAATATTATGAGACAAATTTTGACTACTAGATAAGATACTCATACATTTGACTCCACAGCCTCCATGGAGCTTTCTCAGTAATACCAAGATAATATAATACTATAGTTAGGCTTGCTATAATATTTTAAAGTGAAGTCCGGACGTATAAAAGGAAGACGCAAAAAATTCATGAGAGCGCGCTGACAAAAACACATAAACATAATAAAAATCCAAAAATCCGGACATAACAACAAGTGCGGACAAAAGTCGGACATTGTTGTCAAATCCGGACAATCCGGACGTATGGCAAGCTAACTATAGTGTAATACGCTCATTATCGATTGGCCATTTGGCTAGGCCCTCTGCTAATGTGTTAGGTATCTGTACAATTTTTAAACTACAAATCATGTCTTAAAATACCAAATTAATTAAAAAACAAAATGCAAGAAGAAAAAACTGTGATGATAAAGGAAAAAGCAAAATAAAATATTATATTTGCGTTTGCATAGGAAACGTGTATAGCGCCCCTAGCGGAGAGAAGAGCAAACTTGATTCCCATAAAAATTGAACACTGCAAGCGTCTCGCGCATGCGAAAAGAAAACACGCTAAAAACTATTTGACTGTTGATTTTTCTTAACAAGATGCTACTTTTCTCTTAAGAATACTTAGATAATCAAATTATCTAATAGTTGAATAAAGTTTTATGAAAATAACTCGAGTAAATGCAGAGCGATTTCATTAAAAAAAAATTAAGAATTTTTCTAATACACTAAAATGTAAAATTTTTTAAATGTTCTCATACTAATTTATTGTCTAAGTAGTCTAGTTTTGGCAAATTAATTTTTTCATACGACTTGATGACAAACATGATTTAGGCCCACCGTGGTAAGTAGATACCGTCGCCTATAAACACATACAATAACAAAAAAATTACTTGATATTGCAGGTGCGTTCGTCATCCTGAGGCCTAAGTACACTAGCTTTCCCTTCAATTTGAAACACAGCGAAAAGTTTCACGGCTGAAATAGGAAAGGCATATATTGGTAAATTTCGTTTGAAAATTCTTAACGCAAATAAAATAGGTGTTTACGTTTTTACTTATACGTAGTATAGAGGAAGTCTTGTAATCGTCAAAAAATTCGACCTCGAGATTTTGACGGACGTTTTGGACCTCCCTGAGTCCAAAAAACCCGTTTTTGGAATTATGTCTGTGTGTGTGTCTGTGCATTAGCACGATAACTCGAGTATGCTTTAACTTAATGCAACCAAATTTAACATGCATGTATAACACCAAAATATAAGATTTCTATCAACTTCTGAGTCGTCGATCACGAAAGTTAAGCAACCAAGTGCGCGGTCTTTACTCGGATGGGTGACCAAAATTTAACATGCATGTATTTCATCAAAATATAAGGTTTCTATCAACTTTTGAGTCGTTTATAGTAATCGAAAAAGTGATGGGGAGACCACTCCCGATTTTTTACAATATAGGTACTGAGAGAAGCAATTGTTAGATTCTTAGGCCAGTTATATATTAATATAAATTATTAAAATCTCGGTCAACGCACCACCAAGGTGTAAATTATTGGACGCAATACCTTTACAGTTTGCCAACCACCCTACGAAGCTGGCACTGCCTTATAAGGCACTTTACCTTGAGTTATACTACTGGCAGAACCGCATCGATCTTGACCCATTTAACCACAGATTTAATAATACAAGGAGATAGGCCGAGCCGGCGTTTAACTTGTGACAAGTGTATGCCCAGTGGGCATACATTACCGCCACTTCGCCGTCCGCGTCACTCGGACTTCCTATGAAGTCAGCGATTTGACTGATCTCCTTTGCGGCTGTGCTTAACTTTCATTGCAGCAGTCCATATGACGCGCGCAATGAATAGTGTATATTACGGCATGCTCAATTAGAACCATGTTATGTAGTACGGCCGCTGATCGCGTCACTCGGTCTTCCTATGAAGTCAGCGATTTGACTGATCTCCTTTGCGGCTGTGCCTAACTTTCATTGCTTCGCAGTCCTTAAGACGCGCGCAATGATTAGTGTATATTACGGCATGCTCAACTAGAACTATGTTATGTAGTACGGCCGCTGATCGCGACACTCGGTCTTCATATGAACTCGGCGATTCGACCGATCTCCTTAGATTGATATATCTGTGCATTTAACCTATGTCAATTTGACGACACAGCACATCATCGTGACTTTTTTAGCCGACGTCAAAAAAAAAAGGGGGGGGGGGCTCTGGGGGGCTTCTTAATTCGTCGTAACCTTTTTTTATGTTGGTACCATGTTCCCCGATTGAGTGATTTGGAAAATTTAGTTCTGTGTGTGAATTTGAACACTTTTTTACTTTCTCGTACGTTATTTAAAGGAAGTCTTGTAAATCGGATTGGAATCGTCAAAAAATTCGACCTCGAGATTTTGACAGATTTACACGTTTTGGACCTCCCTGAGTCCAAAATATTTTTTTTTTGGATTTATGCCTGTGTGTGTGTCTGTGCGTTAGCCCGATAACTCGAGCATGCTTTAACTTATTGCAACCAAATTTAACATGCGTGTATGACATGAAAATATAAGGTTTCTATCAACTTTTGAGCCGTCGATCACGAAAGTTAAGCAACTAAGTGCGCGGTCGGTACTCGGATGGGTGACCAAAATTTAACATGCATATATGACATCGAAATTTAAGGTTTCTATCAACTTTTGAGTCGTTTCCGGTATACGAGAAAGTCGCGGGGAGACTACTCCCGATTTTTTTTAAATTGACTCTTGGACACATTAACCACCTGATGTTTTTTAGCAACTTCTTAACTCCCTCCCTTCTGTGATAAATAGTAAGGTTTTAGAGTATTTATTATATTTGTGTCGATTGTAATAATAAAGTTTAATTCTACCTATTCTAAATCACAAATACTTATCTTATACGCAACAAAATAATTCCTACTTAAAAACACTAAAATAATAATAGAACGCAAATATTATTGAATTTAGAAGTTTGTATCGTAAACTGCTATTTTTAACACACTGCAATAGTGTTAGTAAACAAAAAGCACACTGCGCCATCTATTGGTGAGTAGCGGAAACTTTTAACAGTAGTACTTCCAATTTCCATAAGACACTCGTGTCTTTGTAAATACAAGAAACAGAGGGTCAGGTTAAAATTGCTATCTCTTTTGGACTCCGTCCAACTTCGAAACATTGTGAAAGGAGTGAATGATCTTTAATTAAATGTTGGTTTTGTAACAAAGAACTCGCGAATATATACATTTGTGTCAAGGTCGCAAGGACAGTGAACTTTTAATAAGCCAATCAAGAATTATTTTGCCTAAAAAGGCATTATTTTTGTAAAAATGGCAATAGTGATGGCAATTCGACAGTTAATGATGTTCTCTTGCTACTATCGAAGAATTGATGAAAAGCTCTTGGTGGTAAATAAAAATGTCAGTGTAGGGTGTGCGTGTGAACTGAGGAATCACCTCTCGGATTCGCGAAATGATTTACCGTGGTAAATCATTTCGCGAATCCGAGAGGTGATTCCGAGAGGTGATTCAGTGGACTTAAAACAATTGTAAAACGATGCTGGAATTTGTAAAAGAAATATTTAACGGGACGTACCTAATTAATGACTCTAATATTTCAGATTACGCCAGTCATTAAAAGGGAATATGATAAAATTGCCATACCAAGTATACCTACCTACAACATTTTCTTCAAACGACTTATTTAGCTTTTGGCTTCACGGAATTACGAAATATTGAGAAAAGAAAGAAATTTGAGCTAACCAATACTTATAGCTTAGACAATATAAAAGTTACATTATGTTAAAAATAAGGTCTTACAACACGTGTTATGACGAGAACTTGTTTGAAAGTCTAAAAGTCATTGTTTTTATTTTCAATCATACCAAAGTCAGACAATTTATACGCACGTAGTACTATAAATCACACGATAATGCGTCTACAATAGATTGTAAACAAAACCATGTGCTTTAAAGACGCAATTGTAAAGGTCTCGCGGCGCATGATACAATGTCCCGTTGCGCAATTAATTACTGCGTTTTAAAACCATAAGGTACCTGTCATGGCCGCCCGCCAAAGCGTGGCTTTGAGCGGGAAAGTGCGTCATACTGTTTCTACGAATCTGGACAAAGAAACAGTCGAATTTTGTATATTTTATCCAACATTTTAATAGCTTTATTTATTATTAGCTAAGGAAATGTTTTTTTCACCTAACCCAAAGCGTGTTGTTGCTCAAATTCGGACGCGAAAATAATGAACTGTCAAACTATTTTCCACTATTAGTCACAAAGAGAATGGTAAGAATTGGCAAAGTTTATGTAAGAAAAAGTGTTATGTTTTTATGCCGAGTTGTTTTTCAGTGACAACATGTTCTACTTAAAATTTCCGCAGGTTTTTGCGGTCATCGTTAGTTTAAAGGCGAATGGCACGCAGAACTAGCGCCACCTATCGCCATATATTTATTGCTACGAAATTACACATCAATGTTCAGTAATTTGAACCCAGGTCCCCGAGGAAAACACTTATTATATTTACTGAACCATTGTACACATTTTTTTGTGTTCGTTAGTTTACCCACAGAACGGGCAACCGCCAAAAGTAGCTACTAAGTGGCGGACGATGGCGCTAGTTCTTAATATGCAATCAAAATATTTATCCAACAAAAATCAACCAAATAAAATCGGATTATCCGTTTTAAAAACTCCGTACACAGGTTAAACTTATATCCTCTTTTTTGTGGGTGAAGATTAGAATTTGGAAGAGACGATCGCCGGAAGTTTTATTCTGTCGGACCGCGCAGGTTTTATAGTTCTCTTGAGGTGAAGGATATTTTATACTCTATGGGCTGGGAGTGTGATAATTCCCGCCTGGTGAAAAGCGATAATGGGGCCTCAGATGGTACACGCCCGCCTAGAAGATGCTTGTTCACTCTGGCCTTATAACGTCCAGATTATATTGATCCGAAAAAATAGTCTCTCTCTGCAAAGAATTTCACTCGCTTCGCTTTGTGCGAATGAGAGGAATATTAAAGACATAGGCGTGAAAGGCCGTGTACCAGGTGATGCAGCGTTGGTATACCGACGATCTGCTAAAGGTAGCGAGAAGCTGCTGGATGCGGGCAGCACAGGACCAATCCGATTAGAGATCTTTGGCAGAAGCCTATGTCGAACAGTGGCCATCTCTGGGCTGATATGATGATGATGTTGACTGAGACGGTTTTGTTGGATAACTAATAAGTTTATTTTGTCCACAGCCTCAACATGCCTTCTGAAGTGATATCGGAGAAGTCCCTGCAGAGGGAGCTGGCCGACTCCATCATACGGATGGTGCCTCTGGACGAAATCAGGATACTGCTGGCTTGCGGTGCTAAAGTAAGCTATACATAAATAATAGGTACTATGTTTCCACGTTCAAACCAATTATCTCGCCCAAAGTAAGTATCATTATGAACTGTGTTATGGATACTAGATACTGGACAAAACTAGGTAGACCCATATTATGCAGGGTCGTCTGGGTAGGTACCACCGCCTTTCTTATTTCGGCCGTCTAGCAGTTTGCTGTGTTCGGATTGAAGGGAAAGGTAGCCAGTGTAATTACTGGGCATGGAAGGCATATCATCTTAGTCCACAGGATGGCCATGCACTTGCAGTGTTTAGTCATTTACCCTTAATATTGCAAGTGTCTATAGGCGACGGTAAACACTTAACACCAGGTGGACCGCAAGCGTGTTTGCCATATCGTAATAAAAAAAATGTTAATCTAGATATTATATTATCATCATTATAATCATAATCCTCAGCCCATTTCTCCCATTGCTGAGCATATGCCTCTCTTCCTGCACGCCACTCGTCCCGATCCTGTGCAAATCTCATTCAAAGTTCGTGTTTACCACACAAACATTTGCCCCTACTGTGACTCTAACCTGGGCCGCTAGATGAGTGGCCAGCGTTACTGACCACTTCACTACGACGGCTGCAGAAGGTTTCGCCGAAAAGTCTATAGTCGCTTATATAAATTATATAAATACGTTATAAATGACTCCATTACTGCTGCTTTTTAATCTCCATTCGATTATTCTCATTAAATACATACTAGAACTGACTATGAATTATTCGGCGAAACCTTCTTCGGCGAACGGAAATCCGGATAACCATTCAATGCTGGTCAAACAGTATTTCATTGCATCTACAGGTCAATGAGCCAGTGACGCAGGGTCTACGGCCGCTGCACTACGCCATCTGGCAGCGGTATCTGGAGGCTACCAGGTTGCTGCTGGTGAGAGGATGTGACGTCAACGCACGAGATGACTGCGGGTACAGTGCTCTCCATCTGTCGGCTGAGCACGGGTGAGGGAAATATTTTGTTTATTTAAACTGTGCTTTCATTTCAGCAACCGAACTAAGTTTGGCCACAGATTTCTATGTTACGAAGCAAGAAATGGCATTCACTGCCAGCACACGTGTCCTGCAATCCTGGGTCATTCAAAAGGGGAGTGAAGAAGAAGCTTGCACATGCAAGGCGAGGGTTGGTTGCGCGATGGTATATCTCTGGCACTAGCTATCTTCGCATTAAGACTTCAGCTTCCCATGAAATGAAATGGAAACATTTGCTATATCATTTTACAAAAAAAATCTCATGACCCTTTTCTCAATTTACTAAGGGTATTCTATTCAAATCTTAATTAATGGCGTCGCGTCGCATTAAGCGTACGCATTTTGCCAATGTCAGGTGAAAATGTAACTAAAGTAACAAAAATTGTACGGTTGATTGAGGTTAAAAATGGAGTCTCTCAACACGTGTTTTTACAACAATAACTCGGGACTACTCGGGAGAAACTCTTTATTAAGGGTTACTTAAATTAAATTATAACCCTGATGGTATAGATTTTAAAACTAGAAAAAATACACTGAAAGAAATCGACCTGCCCCAGGTGGGAATCGAACTCAGCATCTTCCGCAATCCGGGCGGCTGCGTTAACTACTACGCCACCGGGGTACTGATTTCGCTGTCGAAATTTGTCAGTTCTTGGTGCTTAAATTTTTTTGTAATAATAATAGTTTCATTGTTGGTAAACATTGTTTCATTGTTGGTAAACATTGTTTCATTGTTGGTAAACATTGTTTCATCAAATCTTTGAAATTTGCACTTCTAAGATCCGGATCTTAGAAGCGCAAATTTCCTTTTTTTATAAACGCAAAAAAATATTCCTTATTATAGATTTCGCAATAATGGAATGAGCGGACTATTTGGGCATCCGTTCTCAATTCTTATCGCTGTGTCTTCTTGAACAGAAAAACAGCATTACGGAATATTTGATTGGGTTCTTCTGTAAGGTGGAGTTTGGAAAATTCAGGATTCAAGAGGCTGACCCACTGTAATCTCTTATTCTATATTATTCCCAGGTATACCGATCTGGTGAAACTCCTGCTGGAGAGTGGTGCTGCGGTGGACTACAGGCCAGACACGGGAGAGGAGTTCCCCAGGACCACCCTCTGCGACGAGCCTCTGCGTCTTGCGATCAGGAATAAGCATTATGTGAGTAGTATGATCTTGGTTGCTGAAAAACTGACTTTCAACTGTTCACCGATTGCCCGAATTTTCTTTGTCGGATGGTTGTTCAAGGTTTCGTTGCTTATGGGTTTCATTCCCATTTTGCCCTGCCATTATTTTTGAGCACTTCTTGTCCAAAACTGCCATATTATGTGAGTTTATCAATGTGTTCTGCCCATGTAATATCATAAATTTGAAAGTGAGTTTATTACGCAGTCACACCTAAACCACTCGCTGATTTTGATGTAGAGATAGATGCATTTACACGTGAAAGCACGGCAAAAGCTAACAACACGAATTATTTCCTAAGACTGTGTGCTTGTATATATCCACACAAACTTAACAAATGCTGCTACATCATGAAATATTTTTTGAATGACAAAATTTTAACAATTTTATGTATTACTTAGACTGGAGTTCACCAACATTTAAACAGGTAATTATTGTTTAACCGACTGTTTTTGACATTTTATCGTATGGAAGAAATGTCAAAAACTAATGGTTAAGTTTTAATCGTTTGTTTTACGTGTTGGTGAACTCGAGCCTTATTGTCATCGCTGTTTTTAATTATTTGTTTGACATAATTTTGATTCGACTTGATATTATGTAAAATTCTAATTTAGACTATTTTTCAATTTAAGTTCAAATTATTGCAACAATTTGATATACTATATACTTCAGTTTAAAATATTGCATTTATTTTATTTTTACACGCCAGTGCTAGCAAAACATGTTGATACTAGCTATTAAAAATGAAATTGTAATATGTTCTTACCCATGTTTAGTAAATAAAAATATCTTTATCTTTATAATACTATATTGAATAATAATTCTGCAATGGTGTCATAATAATCTAATATCTACAGGAGGTGGCCCGTCTCCTCTTAGAACATGGCGCAGACCCCAACAAACGCTATTTCTTTGGCTCGGAGATCAACCTGGTTTCTGACCCGGAGTACTTGGAGCTGCTGCTGACCTTCGGAGCCAATCCTGACTCCAGGGATAGGGCGGGCTTGACTCCGCTCATGAAAGCAGCTAGGCAAAGAAAGGTGGGTGTAATGAATTGATATTTTGGTGTATAATATTTTAAATGTTCGCATTCGCGATTTTAATTATTTTGGACACGCACACGCAAATTACTAAATTGCATCTGACGGTAATAAGAAGTGGAGTCCTAATGAAACAGAAGATAATGCAAGTCATAAACCACCGCACGAGTCACACTCGCCTTGTCGACTTGCAAGGTGTCTTTACGCCTCTTTTGAATGACCTAGGATTGTATGATCGAGGCAATGAATGCCATTTCTTGATTTTGCGACATAATTGCCAAATTCCGCCCAAATAGGGACTCACATAAAACGTAAATCGTTGAGTCTATTGCTTGAATTAGAGATTCAATTTCTTGTTTCAAGGGTATAGAAGCGGTGCTCCTGCTCATCAGTTTCGGTGCTGATGTCAATGCTATGGCAGACGCAAGGAATGACTACAGGACTATTATGCATTATGCAGTTTTGAGTGGTATGTTAATATTTTGGCATTATAATATGAAACTATATTTGAAAAGGAACTCGTTCTATTTTGTGACAATTTTATAACGCTGAAGGTCTGTTTTGAAACCACAGTTACGATAACGAAATTCTCCTTATGTTCTCCAGGAAATCCAGAAGTTGTGACTCTACTTATCAAGCAAGGTGCGCGAGTGAACTACCAGTGTCCCGAAGTCAGCAAACCAAGTCCTCTCGATCTGGCTATCCTCAAAGGAGACGTCGAAATGGTGCAGCTGCTGTTAGCCGCTGGTATGTACTCAACAGTTATAAATCTTCCAAAAATAGTACAGAAGATAACAGCTCCGATTACTCAAAACTGTGAAATATATCTAATCGATTCTCTTGGCAATAGCACAGTTACGCTGGCAATAGTCTAAAAATCCTTTCATATTCCTAATAAGTATGTCATCTAGGTACAATTAAGTGTGCTTTTTTATCCTGTGTATATTTAAGTTCACTGCCAAATATAAATTACCAACCGGGATTTTTCTATGGCCATTAGTCGGTCAGAAATCTTTTCTAAACGTAATAATTTCTTAATATTTATTAGCCGTTATTAGTAAGAGCACTGTAACCGCAAAGTAGCATAATCCTTACCGAAGTCTAAGTGCAATAAAATACTCTAAAAAGAAAGTTACTACTTGTAGCAACTCATTTCTATGTTGCACAATCAAAAAATTGAATTTACTGCCAGTATACCTCCTTACAATCCACGGTCATTCAATAGACGCGTGGAGATGGTCCTCAAGCTGAGGGTGGCTAGTGCGACGCCTGTTGTTTCTCTTGCACTAGAATTTCCATAAAGAAAAGTGTTAAGCGTTGTACTTAAACTACAATTTATTGAACACAGATTTATCACGACCGTCAGTTTAAATGTCATCATAGTGCAACTGAACTATAGGAGTCTCAATTACATTTTTACTGTAGGTGCTCAAGTGAACGCCTCCAGTTCCGTGATCGGCTCACCCCTGCACGTGGCCTGCTCCGACAATATCACTAACAGGAAAGAAATTGTCAAAGTAAGTATTAGTAGTAGTATTTTATTTTTCATCTCTATATGAACATAAATTTTTAATATAATGAACGTTAGTTTTTTATAGTAAATTATTTTTGTGTTTTAAGTAGTCATTTTTAGTCAGTTTGATCATATTCTTCTCAGAAAACCTTTCTTTTGATACTCATATTACATAAGTGCTAAAAAATAAGTAGCTAGTCTGCCATCTTGGACCGTCCGCTACATTGGATTTATACTGATTTCACTTTATAACTGCTTTTGAATTCAGATGCAAGATATGCCTCGAATATACATACCAACAAATATTGCAAGTTAATAATAAGTTTGTAAAAATAAAGCTTTGTGATTTAAGGCGTCTTCCCCAGCGACAGATAAATAATACATAAGAGTAAAAATGGGAAGTAACGCGATTAATTTATCTTTTAAATGCCTGACGTTTCAGCCAGGTTACACTGACTGTGGTCACAGGCGAACTGGAGAACAGCTATGTCTATAGGTATAATAATCGCGTTAATTCCCGTTTTCAACCGACTTCAAAAAGGAGGAGGTTATCAATTCGACTGTATGATTTTTTTATTTTTTTTATGTTTGTCATCATAACTCTTTATTGGGTTTACCGATTTTGAAGATTCTTTCGACTTTTGAAAGCTCGTGTTTGTTATTTGGTCCCATTTCAATTTCATCGACATCTGACGAGTAGTTTTTGAGTTATCCCTAATAATGCCTATTTAGTTGGTTTTTCTGAAATATACTTAAAACATTAAAAAGCTAAAAATAATTTACCTTTAAATAAAAAAAACCCGCCATCAAAACTATAAACGAACAATTAAAAATCCTGTTTATAAAAATCTAAATGTTTTTTGAGGTCGGTACCCAATATTTGGAATAAACGTTGTCACTTGTATTTGGGACCGACGTCAAAAAAACATTTAGAATTTTATGAACAGAATTTTTACTTCTCCGTTTTTGGTTTTGAAAGGCGGTTTTTTTTAATAATTTATTACTCACAATGCATGATGCAGCGCGAAAGTTTAAAATTGGTTGAATGATACATGCTAATTACTAGGTCACGGATAAATATGTATTTAAAAAATCAAAATATGTACATTTAATATGGACTGAAAAATGTAAAATATGGAGTATAAAAAAGCATAATATATTTCATATTAAACCCTGTTTATTGTGAAAAATTACTATGCAATAACAGTTACATAAAAAATTACAAAAAAAATCAGGTAAGTAATTCAAATAAAAAAAAATATATTCATCTTCCTCTAAATCTGTCTTATTAAATTGATTGCAATACACAATCACATGCTTTTTTAAATTATCGAAATTAATACTTTGTCGATTTAGTCTAAATATGGCCTTATATTGGCTGAATGATCTTTCCACGTCACATAATGGGAGCGTAGGTACTTAAAGACGCCTACTTCCGAAATTGTGTAAGGCACGTCTGCAGTACCCTGAAAGGTTCCAAAGATTTAAAGTTTAATAATTGTTTTTAGGGTATCTAAAATCGAAAATAAGGATTGTGATATTTTTTTGTAAAATATGGACTTACCCATGAAATATGGAAAAATATGGAAAATAAAAATTAGTTTTCCACTATCTATATAAGCAAATCTAGGTAGAGAACACATAAGTGACCTAAAATCTTATAAATTAAAAATATGTATTTACATATTAATCCGGGCCCTACTAATTACCATATTGATCGTGCGGCAGATCCTCCTGGAAGGCGGCGCGGACCCCAACCTGAAGGTGTTCAGCGACGACGACGGCGCCCAGCTGCGACCCGCCCTCGCAGAGTACCTCGCCAGCAACAGCGAGCCCACCGCGGACATTGTGAGGATGATGCTCAAACACGGAGCCAGGGTAAGACATGTCGCTCGCAGAGTACCTCCAGACATTGTGAGAATGATGCTCAAATACGGCGCCAGGGTAAGATACTGTGATGCTGCTGCTCAAATACGGCGCCAGGGTAAGATACTGTGATTCTGCTGCTCAAATACGGCGCCAGGGTAAGATACTGTGATTCTGCTGCTCAAATACGGCGCCAGGGTAAGATACTGTGATTCTGCTGCTCAAATACGGCGCCAGGGTAAGATACTGTGATGCTGCTGCTCAAATACGGCGCCAGGGTAAGATACTGTGATTCTGCTGCTCAAATACGGCGCCAGGGTAAGATACTGTGATTCTGCTGCTCAAATACGGCGCCAGGGTAAGATACTGTGATTCTGCTGCTCAAATACGGCGCCAGGGTAAGATACTGTGATTCTGCTGCTCAAATACGGCGCCAGGGTAAGATACTGTGATGCTGCTGCTCAAATACGGCGCCAGGGTAAGATACTGTGATTCTGCTGCTCAAATACGGCGCCAGGGTAAGATACTGTGATTCTGCTGCTCAAATACGGCGCCAGGGTAAGATACTGTGATTCTGCTGCTCAAATACGGCGCCAGGGTAAGATACTGTGATGCTGCTGCTCAAATACGGCGCCAGGGTAAGATACTGTGATTCTGCTGCTCAAATACGGCGCCAGGGTAAGATACTGTGATGCTGCTGCTCAAATACGGCGCCAGGGTAAGATACTGTGATTCTGCTGCTCAAATACGGCGCCAGGGTAAGATACTGTGATGCTGCTGCTCAAATACGGCGCCAGGGTAAGATACTGTGATGCTGCTGCTCAAATACGGCGCCAGGGTAAGATACTGTGATGCTGCTGCTCAAATACGGCGCCAGGGTAAGACATTGTATTTTCAGGGAAAAGGGGAGAAACGAGCACACGGTTCACCTTAATGGTAACTGATCACCGCCGCCCATGGATATTTGCAACACCAGAGAGAGAGAAAGAATACGCCCTTTTTTTTGTTAAATTAAAAAAAAAAAATTGTGTCTGTCAGCTCCGACGCACGACTGGAGTTTACTCCGAGACAGGTGAGATGGCGCACCTGCTGTCATCCGTGTTTTGACAATAAAACTTCACAATAACAATATTAATTATTGATATTTATAATAAAAACAGCAACATAAGTATGTCGACACTGATAGAAATAAACAAACCCAATAACATATAGGTATAGTCGCTTTGCAGTATACCCTATGCACGTGTCCCTATACCCTACACTCACAACCAAATTAGAAAGTTGCGCGACATAGGATGCGCACCAAAAACGTAACGAGGTCATTCATCGATAGATTTTACTCCTCACATTTTTCTCAAACCGGGCTACTTATATATGCAAATCGATTCTTAAGGAGTAAACTCCAAAAAAATATTGTTTACCATTGCTTGAAATATTGACAGTGAAGTCCTTATATTAAAATAAATTACAAAATGATGTAGTAGAAGATCCGAACCTAAATCGACCTTCACCGAGCTGATAATAGAATGAAACATATTTTATTATTAATTTAGTATATTAGAAAATATATTAGAAATGGGTTGTCTAAAAAAATCCTGGACAGACTATTTTTAATTATTTTTTGAAAAATGATTTTTAATAAAATATTGCAACATCAAGATAATAAGAAAATTTTGTCCTGACTGATAGTAGAAACCGTATAGAATGTGCAGCCATTGGGTTGTCTATTATTTACCTGCGCGAACTACTGGGTTGTCAGGTATGAACAGGTATGTCGATATCAGTTACTTTCACTCGATTGGATAATAGAAAAAAATTTATATCATCATAAGCGCGCGACAAAATTTTCTTATTATCTTGATGTTGCAATATTTTATTAAAAATCATTTTTCAAAAAATAATTAAAAAAAGTCTGTCCAGGATTTTTTTAGACAACCCATTTTTAACATATTTTCTAATATACTAAATTAATAATAAAATATGTTTCATTCTATTATCAGCTCGGTGAAGGTCGATTTAGGTTCGGATCTTAGACTAATGGTACCTAAACTAGGTTTAAAACCTGTATCTTAGGTAGGCTAAAGTGCTGTCTTAATCAAATTAAAAATATCAACTAAAGTAAAATTTATAATAAGTATTCTATGTGTAGTAAATTATGACTACTTAAATTTTTTTGAAGATGTCCAGTCGTATCGGTTCGGGAAGACCGCTGGCGAAAGTTGGTTCCACAGTCGTGGTCCGTGGTAGGATATTGCGCAAAAAAAGCACGGTTGTGAACACCAAGAACAAGACTGTGGGAATGGATTTACGCACTTTACTTTCACGCAATTTTTGAAATGGCGCCACAATGTAAAAACAATTGACAGTCAGATGAAACAAACTGCATTCGACAGTCCAAGAGTTCCATTTTCAAATGTTATAATTACTTTTTAAATATTGTTTATGTAAGTGACCAGTTCCGGAAACTTTTAGTGTGACCTATGTATTTAGTTTCACATGAGTAATTATTTTCTTTCCGTGGTGGCGTAGTGCGTAAGAGCGTCGTCTCCCACCCGGGAGGCACTTGTTCGATCCCCGCCACGTACCAATGTGTTTTCAAATTTTGAATTCATATGTACGTTTAATCGACGCTTTTACGGTGAAGGAAAACATCGTGAGGAAACCTGCACACACCTATGAAGAAATTCTTAGGTTGTGTGTGAAGTGGACCAACCCGCACTTGGCCAGCGTGGTTGACTAAGGCCTAATCGCCCCTAATGTGTGGCAGGCTCGAGCCCGAGGTGGGGACATTATATGAGCTGTTGATGATGATGATGATTAATTATTTTCTTTCAGGTAATCATGAAAACTCAGTTCCGTGACCCGGATGGCATTCTCAACCACCTCCAAAACGTCACCTCAGAACAATACGAGCACATCTTCTACATCCTTCTAGAAGCGTGCGAAGCTTTCGACCTCTGCATGATCAAACGAAACAACGTCCTCACAGCAGTTCAAAAACAGACCTTAATTGAACGTGCTAGGAGACCTATTTCCTTAATCGCCCAATGCAGGCTGTACCTGCGTAGGTTTTTCCGCACCTCCATCATAGATGTCGCTAAGAACTTAGAAATGCCAAAAATACTGCAACACTATTTGCTATTTGAATGCAAATGAAAAAGTTTTTTTTTAAATATTAAAATTGGTTTTTTTCATTGGCAAGTCTGTGAGACTTAACACGGGAAAATTGTGAAGAAAACGTGTCTTTTAAGTCTGATAATTGAACAGACTGACGTTGTTTAGGGTACGAATAATGGTTGCATCCAAATAAAAATGCAATCAATATATATTTTAATTATGTATCGTTAAAAAGCTGTTATTCTGTATAAAATTAAAAAAACAAAAATGATAATGTTACACTGGTATTATTTAGCAACATTTTTGCTGTAGAATTTCGAAGTCTTTTTCCAATATTTTCAATTAATGCATTAGGTTTCATAATCATAAAAATCCTTTTCACAATTAAAACACGGTCCATTTTTGTGTTATTAAAATTACTTACTTTAAAAATTACAAATGAAATTACGGTTAAAATAATTACTTGAAGTCAAGTAAATTATTGTCATGTGAAAATATTTCTCGTTATTAACTACTAAATTGGTTAATTTTTTATGTTTACGTTACTTTTACGTTTACGTTTTTACACTTTTCATATTTGGCGATTTAACTTTAACTTTTATGAAATATAATATTGAATCTTTTGAAATTAGTGCTTTAAAATAATATCAGTGTATTAAAAAAATATTATCTATGAATTATGTATTGTAAAATTTGTATATCAATGTCTCCGCTATGCAGGATATTTTTAGAGCTATTTAACAGCTATGCAAGATTTTTAGAGCTATTTTATTAAATGATACTAACCATAATTATACAATATGTTTCTGAATAGTATCATCATTATAGACTGAAATAAATATAATCTCATAAAATATATGTAGTATTTTAAGGTTTTCTAAGATCTTTTTATTGTTTCATGCAACTTGATATAATTATAAAAGCGAGTATTTATAAATACAATCAATCAAAAATAAAAAAAGGTGAAAGCGATATTGTAAATAAAACCGCAAGCGAAATGCAGTAATCTGATAAACTGTCACGAAATTGAGTTTAGTTCCCTCTAGTGGCGAATAGCTAAAACATTTTGCAATCATTGTACTCATTTTTTGTAGCCTTATGAAGACCACTACAGCTGGCTAAAATCAACTAGTAATGCATGTACGTGAAGTGATAAACTTATAAAAATGTAATAATTGCAAACGCACCTAGTGGATTGCAAGGGTTTAGTTGTTTATACATTAAAAATATTTTTCTATTGGCGGACATATTCATTATATCAAAAAACCACGTATATTAACGTATTATAATTTAATTATATTTATTTGATATTATTTATATTAGGCATGATTTCGAGGTCGTGAGTTGAGTCTAAGTACTCAGTATCATCTCACGACACAAAATTTCTTTTTGACTGCTCCTGGACTTGCACCTGGGTTGCACCTAACAGGGCATCAAGCGGTTTAAATCTTTAGAAGAATATGATTTGTACACATACATACATACTTTTTACTAAAATATACACAATAATATGTATTTTGTATATCGAAGTAGTCTGATATTTATGTGATAAATTGTGATATTGTAATTTTAAGTGGCATAATGTCCTCGCAGTGAATGCGGATATGTATAATCGTGTTTTCTACGATTTATTAAACGTGTGTCTATAAAAACAATTGTTTTCTTTCAAACTTGAATAATTATTTGCGTTGAATACTATACAAGGTGTCTGGTATGTACATGGTATAACAAGCGTCCATCTGCTCATGCTAAGCGTCATATAAATACTATTAGCGATATTAAAAAATGTATAAATTGTGGTAATATTAATTTTCACATTTAAAATCTATCATAAGCACTTATAAATATATTGAAAACTAATTAATAGACGAAGTCGATGGCGCTGCGATCATGTGTTCTTCGTAACAATCAAAAAAGTTAAGCTACCAAGTGCACGGTCGGTACTTGGATGGGTGACCGTTTTTTTCTCTATTTTCCTCCTTGCTTTAGAGGGCACGTTCAACTGGTGAAAGATAGCGGTCATTCCCAAGGTTAGTGTCATGAGCTACTAACTAGTGCAGCTCTTTATTCTATCGCATTAGCTATCTTCGCATTTAAACTCCACCTCTGTTTACGCATCAGGTAGTATGGAGTCATTTGCTAGACCTTATTAAAATAATGAACTGATGACCTATTCTATTCTATTCTATTCTTAATTAATGGCCTCGCGTCGCATTAAGCGTACGCATTTTGCCAATGTCAAGTGAAAATGTAACTAAAGTAACAAAAATAATTGTTCGGTTGATTGAGGTTAAAAATGGAGTCTCTCAACACGTGTTTTTACGACAAGAACTCTGGAGAAACTCCAAAACTGATGACCTTCTGAGAACTGGCTGGCAGTAGCTGAATGCGGAAAACCCAGATAATTGTGGTGTGACAGCAGTGGACAGATACAGGTTATCGATTGATTAAATAGAAACATATCTTATTGTAATTGTAATAATTTATTTAGACAAATTACCTAAATAAAAATTCAAGGTGTTCATTTACCCCCTTTAGCTTTCCATGCTACTCTGCACTAGATGGGGTTGGCAACAAAATACTTTCAAAAATCACCACTAGATGGCGCTATACTCTTTGTTGTTTCTATTCGGTAGCCAAGAAATAATTAGGGAAAACTGGAAGCCACACTAGTAATAAAAAAATGAAGACATTTTTTTTCACCACAAGTAACTCTTAAATGTTTCCGTTTCCTATCTGTCTCTTTCTAACTCTCCCCACATGTAGTAATGAATGATGGATTACATAAGTACGTATGACGTATTAGACAGTCACGTGACACGTGCTCTAGTGGTTAGAAAGAGACAAATAGATAATAAGTTTCAAGGTAAATTTTTTGTCTTCACTTTTTCTTCCAGTTGTGGTTTCCAGTTTTACTTTTATTTTTCTTGGGTATGAATGACACTGCGGTCCGAAATTTGCAATATCGCGCTATCGGCACTATTAACGCGCATACGAAGTGAACCAAATTGAACGTATAATGTGAAGTAAACCAACGAAACAATGTGACGACATGAGTTTCGTCACTAAGCCGTGCTAACGGTGCACACGAAAAAGACGCAGTGGAGTGTGCGTTTAAGTCTGTGAATTCTTTAAGTAAACATTTGAGTTTTTGTACACACAAACCGTAGACCGAATTGATTGCATGCAAACAGTGCTTATAGTGCCGTATTAAATTCGGTCCAAGACGTTTGGACTGTTGGTAAGTAACGTTCGTAGTATTTTCGCATATCGGACGGCAGTGTGACAGTGACGGACGTCTTTAGACATATTGCAAAGAGTATATAATCATAATCACTACGTTTTAACATATTGTTTCTGATCTGTGGACGGACCAAGGACGGACATGACTTGTTAAAATTGTTTATTTGATGACAGCCGTACATTAGTGTTGATTCAACTGAATTCTGATCAAAATTGTCTAATTTGTGCAGAAATCTCTATTCAAAAAGTTAATAAATTACCTAAAATGTCTGACAAACAAAAGGTTGACCTTGGTCTGTTGGAGGAAGACGATGAATTCGAAGAATTTCCCGCCGAAAGTAAGTAGAACTACAGCTCTTACTATGTAGGAAATTGATTTTATGATTTTCACTAATACATTCAATTTTTATTGATAGATTGGGGCACAGAGGACGCCGATGACGAGGATGTGTCAGTTTGGGAAGATAATTGGGAAGACGATATAGTCCAAGATGATTTCAACCAACAACTAAGGTTAGTTTTGTGAAATGTTTGAATTTGAAAAACAAGAAAAAACACAAGAAGAAAAACAAGTTAATCTTCGTGCTTGTCAGTGAATTACTAATAAATATTAGATTTTAAACGATAAGATCTGTTCATTATAAACACTATTAAACTCGTGATATATTTGAACATTGACTGCAAATATGATTTTTGAAAAAGCATGTCTTCATAATGGAATGTTTTTATTGTTTGCAAATAATTTATAATTTTTTGTTTCAGACAACAACTGGAGAAGCTAAAAGAACAGAATAAAGTTTAACGTTATCATTAAAATGTAATAATTTTAATTATAAACCTGATGATAGTAAATATGGTTACTAAGGGTGTGTTCCAAAACGATTTCAATTTACTCAGGGTAGAGTGAATTATAGCTCACTATTGGTCGTTATTACGAAGCGCTTTCACCACTGGTTAGTTTTGTTAAACTATAGTTATTTTAGACCAATTAGAAAGCTTTCTTACGCTGTCTCCTTGGCTTCACCTGGTTTTGGAACGCACTCTTATAAAACTACACTAAGAAGTCTACATTTTCCTTAGTATAACAATAATTTTTATTTTGCCATCTTAGGACACTGAAAAAATTTGAACCCAAGTGTTTAAAACAGATTTTTTTTGGAAATTAAGGCTTTAAATTCTTATAATTTTAGCTGTAACACCATTTTAACTATTCTAAACATGTCATAGTCTACTGTAATAATAGTTTTAAGAGCTTTTTTAATAAAACCTTTAGAGTAATTAAATTATTTTATTCATCATGACACAAGAGGTCATCCAATCGCTTGTTCCCAACAAGTCACACTGTAACCTATAACACTGCGACTCGTTGGGACAACTTTGTAAAATAATTCCCAACCAGTCACACTGTAACCAACCAACCCAACGAATCACACAGTGTTGGGTTGGTTGGTTGGGAACAAGCGCATCCAATGCGAAGAAAACGAAGATAGGTAAAATATTTTATTCTTACTTGTGTAAAATAAATGTAAACATTATTTGATATTTTCAATACAGTTTGATTAACTGACCTAAATTTTTAATTATTTTAACTAGCTATGGAGAAATTTGAAATTTACCCAGACCTCCCAGAACGGGTTCGAATTCTGGTATTGCCAAATGTGTGTTGAACAAAAACATTTGTATGTACACAAGAGGCATGGTTTATATTTAAGTATATATATGAAATATCTACTATCTAGGCTACTATGTACTTTAGTCAGATATCTAGTATCCATATTGGACCGCAACTGGTGTGAGCATGGAAAAAAAGGTTAAATAAATTGTAGAATGTTAGATGTATGATAAAGAATATTAGGTATATTCGAAACAGTCCTTAAATTTATAAATAAAAATCATCTTTTGTATAATGCCAAAGTGTTTATTCTGAATAGTTACATTATAAAAATACATCTATAACAAGTTATCACAAATTTCAGTCCAATTTGGAAAAGCGATCAACGCTATTTAAATAAATGGCATGTATATAGCTATTAAAGGCAATAAAATCGCGCCCTCTTACCACCAACTGGCCCAGTAGTAAGACAGGATAGTTATTTTTTATTGAAGTACGACTTCTTTAGCACCATTGTGATTGGAAAATTCGATGAAACCTAAGAGACAGTTTTTGACGAATAGAGGTGTTTAGTTCAACATTTTGACAAGCAATATAAACTTCTGTAGCTTCTGTAATCCCTTTAGCTTTCACTTCTGACAGACGCACACTTTTTTATTAGTAATACTAACATATTATCTGATAATTATTAGGTCCGTTGTTTGAGTTAATCAGTTAATACAATAATTTCTAATCTGAAGTACCAGGCTAGCATGAGTATATCAGAAATTTTATAATTTATCCTTTTAAATGAAATTAAATAAAAAAGTGTCTGTGTGCAATTCACACCCAGAAGTGCAACTTAAGAGTAGCAAAAGGTCTTCTTTTTTTATTTTATGGCTCTCGTTTCCACGCATTCTGCCAACGTCAAGTCATGGGAGTGACACTAGGGATATTACGGTGCTGAATTCGATTACAATTCCTTGTTGTAGCGTCTAAAACAAAACAAAACATTGACCATCACCAGGTGTTAGTAGTTAATCTCGACGCCGTCTTGGTGGAGTTGTCAGTATAGCTGCCTAGTACATCGAGCGATCCGGGTTCGAGTCCTGGTACTGGCAAATGTTTGTGTGAGGAACAAGTTTATTTATAAAAATATTTAAAAAATATGTATATTAAAAATTTTCAATTGTCTGGTATACATAACACAAGTTCTTAATGATACTTAATTTACAATTGATGCATTTTTTTAAGAAAACAGAAACAAAAAAGAATTCATACTGCTTTATATTTCGATAAAACAAATATAGAACTATTTATCTAGCGTATACACATAAAAAAATAGATGCTCGAGTGTACATCATCAAAATTCATCCAAACCACATTCACACAGAGGAATCATAGATCCTTAGTTTTCTTATAAAAAAAATAGGAGTACATGCATGTGCAGCAAAAATTATTATAGAAGCAACAGATGTTTATAATGGTTGTCAAAATGTTGAACAACAAACTTCTTTCCGTCAAAAACTTTTTGGTGTCGCTTTTTCGCTTCAACGATTTTTCAAATCACAACGGTGCTAAAGAAGATTCACTTCAAAAAATATTATGACTATAAATAAGTAATGGATATGCTAAACATCTCGCGACGTCAAATCGAAGTCGCAAACTTCCTACCGCGAACCACAAGCCTGTGGAACCAACTAGACATATGTAAGTATATAGTCTAAGATCCGAACCTAAATCGACCTTCACCGAGCTGATAATAGAATGAAACATATTTTATTATTAATTTAGTATATTAGAAAATATATTAAAAATGGGTTGTCTAAAAAAATCCTGGACAGACTATTTTTAATTATTTTTTGAAAAATGATTTTTAATAAAATATTGCAAGATCAAGATAAAAAGAAAATTTTGTCGCGCGCTTATGATGATATAATTTTTTTTCTATTATCCAATCGAGTGAAAGTAACTGATATCGACATAGTGTTCATACCTGACAACCCAGTAGTTCGCGCAGGTAAATAATAGACAACCCAATGCCTGCACATTCTATACGGTTTCTACTATCAGTCAGGACAAAATTTTCTTATTATCTTGATGTTGCAATATTTTATTCATTTTTTTTTAAAAATCATTTTTCAAAAAATAATTAAAAATAGTCTGTCCAGGATTTTTTTAGACAACCCATTTTTAATATATTTTCTAATATACTAAATTAATAATAAAATATGTTTCATTCTATTATCAGCTCGGTGAAGGTCGATATAGGTTCGGATCTTCTACTAATAGCGCGCAATATCACAAATGAGATATCACTAACGCGTGATGTTACATTACGCATCACTCCGAGAAATCAAATATCACTGTAAACATCACCAGAAATAATATTGCCCGAGCTCCGAGCGCGAGCGAGAGGGACCGAGCGACACTCATTTTATGCCCTTGTTGGACAATCTTCTATTTTTACCAGTCATACCACTAATTATCCAACGTACAATGCGACAATCAGTCCGTTGATCAATTAATATGTACATTTCCAACCTGAAGTACCAGGCTACCATAAGTATATTAGAAGCAATTTTTTATAAATGGTAAAATAATTATACTATTAATAAGATTATAAATTAATAGTATGCTAAGCATCTCCTACATAGTTATGGCAGCCTGGTACTTCAAGTTGAAAATAATTATACATTACTTCAACTTGAATTACCAGGCTACCATAACTATGTAGATACATACTATTAATTTATAATCATTATAAACAACTGAATCAGTAGCATGACGGGTAAAAATAATCTTTCAGTCGCTACTGGACCGGCAAGATTTATTGTCCATGTTAACAAAACATTGTTTATGATAATAATGTATAATGTTGATGATAATGATTCTTAACTTTTAATACAATAATTAATAAAAATAATAACTAGAACTGTATGTTGTTGTTCGCCTGACTTGTTCCAAACTCATATTCGTTTTCAGTCTTTGCCGGTTCACCGTTGACATCCTCGCTGAGCGAGAAGTAGTTGTCAAGGATGTGCAGAACTTTCTTGTACACCTGTAATGGAATAAATGTTGATAATGTAATAAGTAGGGTATTATTGGGCATTCTGGCACACTTTTTTAGCACTCCATTGATCTCACTATCGTTCGATCAATTTCGTAAAAAAGTGTGCCAGGATGCCCAATAATTGTAGTGAAAATCATGAAGAAGTTTTAATTTTTGCGAAGTGGCTTGTCGTATTTTATAACATTAGGTATCAACTATAAATCATAATTGTTATATCGAAGGACAACAATATTGTGTGTTTCGATCATCATTAAGTTAGCATACTTGATTTCAGTCTACTGAACACGTTTTCATGGTCTTCAACCTCCGGCTATTGAGGCATTTAACTAGGTATAGCAGTGCAATAATGATCACCGAACTTAACAACTTGGGGCTCCCTGGCTTCCAGGACTTTATCCCCGGCTAAGTATCGATCTGTGTCAATATAGACTCTAACCTTGATAAATGTGAATCCTCAACCCAAAGGAAAACACTTGTGTGGTTTGACCGAAAGCGGTGTACATTAACATGTTTGATTGCAATTTACCAAACACATTTTCAAGATTTTCTATCCTAAGCTATGGAGGCATTTAACTCGGAATAGCAGTGCAATAATGATCACAGAACTTAACATCTTGAGGCTCCCTGGCTTTCAGGACTTTATCCCCGGCTAAGTACCTTTCTGTGTCAATATACACTCTAACCTCGTCAAACTTAAGCCCCCAATGCAGAGGAAAACACTTGTGTGGTTCGATCGCAAACTTCATAAGTTAGCATACCTGATTTCAGTCTACTAAACACGTTTTCAAGGTCTTCAACCTCGGGCTATTGAGGCATTTAACTAGGTATAGCAGTGCAATAATGATCACAGAACTTAACAACTTGGGGCTCCCTGGCTTCCAGGACTTTATCCCCGGCTAAGTATCTATCTGTGTCAATATACACTCTAACCTCGATAAATGTGAATCCTCAACCCAAAGGAAAACACTTGTGTGGTTTGACCGAAAGCGGTATACATTAACATGATTGATTGCAATTTACTAAACACATTTTCAAGATTTTCTATCTCAGGCTATGGAGACATTTAACTCGGTATAGCAGTGCAAAAATGATCACAGAACTTAACATCTTGGGGCTCCCTGGCTATCAGGATTTTATCCCCGGCTAAGTATCGTGTCAATATACACTCTAACCTCGTCAAACTTAAGCCCCCAATGCAGAGGAAAACACTTGTGTGGTTCGATCGCAAACTTCATAAGTTAGCATACCTGATTTCAGTCTACTAAACACGTTTTCAAGGTCTTCAACCTCGGGCTATTGAGGCATTTAACTAGGTATAGCAGTGCAATAATGATCACAGAACTTAACAACTTGGGGCTCCCTGGCTTCCAGGACTTTATCCCCGGCTAAGTATCGATCTGTGTCAATATACACTCTAACCTTGATAAATGTGAATCCTCAACCCAAAGGAAAACACTTGTGTGGTTTGACCGAAAGCGGTATACATTAACATGATTGATTGCAATTTACTAAACACATTTTCAAGATTTTCTATCTCAGGCTATGGAGGCATTTAACTCGGTATAGCAGTGCAATAATGATCACAGAACTTAACATCTTGGAGCTCCCTGGCTATCAGGACTTTATCCCCGGCTAAGTATCTGTGTCAATATACACTCTAACCTCGTCAAACTTAAGCCCCCCATGCAGAGGAAAACACTTGTGTGGTTCGATCGCAAACTTCATAAGTTAGCATACCTGATTTCAGTCTACTAAACACGTTTTCAAGGTCTTCAACCTCGGGCTATTGAGGCATTTAACTAGGTATAGCAGTGCAATAATGATCACAGAACTTAACAACTTGGGGCTCCCTGGCTTCCAGGACTTTATCCCCGGCTAAGTATCGATCTGTGTCAATATACACTCTAACCTTGATAAATGTGAATCCTCAACCCAAAGGAAAACACTTGTGTGGTTTGACCGAAAGCGGTATACATTAACATGATTGATTGCAATTTACTAAACACATTTTCAAGATTTTCTATCTCAGGCTATGGAGGCATTTAACTCGGTATAGCAGTGCAATAATGATCACAGAACTTAACATCTTGGAGCTCCCTGGCTATCAGGACTTTATCCCCGGCTAAGTATCTGTGTCAATATACACTCTAACCTCGTCAAACTTAAGCCCCCATGCAGAGGAAAACACTTGTGTGGTTCGATCGCAAACTTCATAAGTTAGCATACCTGATTTCAGTCTACTAAACACGTTTTCAAGGTCTTCAACCTCGGGCTATTGAGGCATTTAACTAGGTATAGCAGTGCAATAATGATCACAGAACTTAACAACTTGGGGCTCCCTAGCTTCCAGGACTTTATCCCCGGCCAAGTATCTGTGTCAATATACACTCTAACCTTGTCAAACGTGAATCCTCAACCCAAAGGAAAACACTTGTGTGGTTTGACCGAAAGCGGTATACATTAGCATGTTTGATTGCAATTTACTAAACACATTTTCAAGGTTTTCTATCTCAGGCTATGGAGGCATTTAACTAGGTATAGCAGCGCAATAATGATCACAGAACTTAACAACTTGGGGCTTCCTGGCTTCCAGGACTTTATCCCCGGCTAAATAACTGTGTCAAAATACACTCTAACGTCGTCAAACGTGAACCCTCGAGCCAGAGGAAAACACTTGTGTTTTTCGATCACTGTCAAGACATGCTCTGAATTACTGATAAATAATCACGGCTTTTATATATTATTTAGCCAATCAGTTTTCAAAGCATTCCCATGAAAATTCACTTATCAGCAATAACAAATATGAAATGAATTATATTAAATTTAATAAAATTGATCAGGTCTCCGATTACGAGTTCAGTTTAAATAATAAGGCTTCGTACTCACGTTAAAATAACTATGATTTAATATGTGAATAAAGATATTGTTATTTAATAGGCTTCCAAGATAAATTGTTATGAAAATAAACTCATAGTTTATGTATAGGTAATCATCCTCATTGTTATGTTATACATACATTGTTAATACCGTAATCTTGGTAATACAGCAAACCTATTTATTGTTTGTAACTTTCAAATACTCTGATCAACAAAGAGTATTGATCACCATATACTCCATCCACCAATCCGCATGGGGCAAGCAGCGTGGCGGACTATGATCTAAAAAACCTCCTTTGTTGACAAGAAGAGGCCATGTGTCCCAAGGCTGTTGTGATTATTATGAATCGCTGATAAACGTTTATAAACGAGAAAGTTTGTATGTTTGTTACTCGTTCACGCAAAAAACTACTGAATGTATTATAACCTCATAGCTCATACATCAGAATAACATAAAAGCTATAATTATACTAATCCTACGCATACGAAGTCACGTGCTAAAACTAGTATTAAATAATTTTCATTCTTATGAAATAGTCTTTATGTTGCATGTGATGCTTAGAGTCAGCAATTAGACACACGTTCACACGCTCACAGGCATTAGATTAGCACATTCGGTGTCATTTTTAATAATTAATTTAACAAAACAAAATTGATGACATATTGTAATATTATAAGTGCTAATTGGCATCTTTTGTCAGCAAATATAACGGATGCACATAATATAATTTAATATTTAACTTGAAAATAAATTATTTTGCTGAATATCGTAAAAACCAGTAGACGCCAACCTTTACATAAGTTTTAAATTTTGGTACTTATTATTTTAGTGATTACTTATGAGATCAGAGTTTATATTGAAATATATTTGTATTATTTTATGACTTAATGATATTGATATTTAATATTATGTTATGTTTTAATACAAATACGAATGTATATGTCTTTATATCAACAGTGGTTATGGATTGGGCATTAGAATTTACAACCGGCAGCGTGCCTGACATCCACCCTTGCGAACGACCGCTATCTTTTGACAGCAGCCGAGACCACCAGATTAACGGGTCTTCCAAAACATGGAAGAAAATCGAATTGTATTTAGTAGCTAACTTTTGTGATCGTTACCAAAAATGTACAGCTACGTCGGCACTATTGACCTTTTGATTTTTTGAATTGATTGATTTCCTTTTATTTGTTTCATTATAGAATAGCTAATTATTTTTACGATTTTAATATAAATGCATACTTCTATTATGGTGAATAAAAATACTCGTTCCAAGTCTATTTACATGAACACAAAATTACTTACAGTAGTGTTTTTAATAATACTAATCGGTTTTATATAGAATGGATAATTATAAATAATAAGAAAGGTTGGTCACTCCTGTTCAATTATTGCTAGTTTTGCAGTTTACTTGTAATAAAAAGCGGTAAAATGGTAGTCACCTCACCAGTGCTCCAAGGTGCTTTCTAAGTCACTACTCACCGATAATAGTGCTAACGTAGTACCTACCCACCACTACCTGAAGAACCAGCGAGATTCAAATCTACATCTGAAAAACAAATCTGCCCAAACAATGTTCGTAAGTTTTTATCGTCTTTCCACTTTGTTTAAATTTAACTTGCTTCGCTGAATGTTTGTTATAATATGTTGTGTTTGCCAGGAAATTATTTTCCACACACAAAATCTTATCTTAATACAGTATTGGTATTCTTCACATTTCAGGTCTGAAGCCAAGTATACCAAGCGCGCTGCTAAGCACCAGTCAAGCCTTTTCTTTGACACTGACGAAGAAGTCGTAAGGTGACTTTAATTTTTTATTACTCATTAGTTCGCTATTTTACGTCTACGAAATGTAGATGTTAAACTACAATAATTATAAATTATGTTTTCAATTCCTCTAGCTCCAAGAAGAAAAGTAAGACGAAGTCGGTGCCTTCAAAGCAACAGGTGGCATCCTCCTCTTCGACCGAAGCTTCCGAGTGGTTGTTCGACGAAGAGTCGGACGAAGAGGTTCCAGTCCGCAACCCAAGTAAAGTCGAGAGCGTCTTGACGCGTCGAGTACCTGGCGGCGTGACTCGTCGCACGGCGCAGCTCAACGGTGGGTTGCTGGCGGAGTTACGACTCTACAGCACGGAAGAGGTACGCAACCTTGCTGGTTTGGAGAAGTGCGACAAGGCAATCGTTTGGTTGCGATTGCAGGGTGACTCGGAGTCTGAGGAATTCCTTGCTTTGAAGCAATTCGTTAAAATTGCTAAAAAAAAATTTACTGAGGAGGGAACATTTTATAATCACAAAAAGAAAATGTAAGTAATTGATTATATTAGGCTGGGTACCTAACTAGTTAATGTTCCTTCCACAGTAAATTATATTTTGGTCAATTAATATTCGTTTTACTTTTTTCATATACTTAACTTCTTAGTTTATATACGGTGTATCTACCTACATTAGTCACTTCATCGGCTAACACAGTGAAAACAAATTCATTATGTCGAAGACTATATTCTGTTCAGTGTGTAACATATCCATTAAAAATAGGGCTTTCTCTGCTCACTTAAAAAGTATTTTACACAAAGACAATAGTTCGGTTGTTGAAAGTGAAGGCATTGAAAAAGTTCATAGCGCTTTCCGCAGTCGTATAGCGTCATATCGAATTCGATGCGATGGTGTTGCTCGCAATAGCGAGGTACCTGAACAACCGGTTCGTGTGTACACACCCGTTGAATTTTTGTCTCATTTGCGCGGACAAGTAAGTCTGTTACTATCATCACGAATTCAAAGTCATACTAATCTGAAAGTGAATTTCGAGTTGTTTTGTCAATTTTTTTTGCATAAAAATGAGTCAGTTGCCGTTAAATCTTTTGCCACCGAAAACATTATCTTGCACCAAAATTATGACTTTCTTGATTTATTTTCAAATATAACTAGATTGTTGTGTAAAAAAGTCGAAGAATTTGAAGAAAGAGATAGCGGTTGGGCTTATTTGAAAAGTCTATACCTGGAAGTAAACATAAATAAATACAACCCTATGAGAGCCTCAAGTTATATAGATTTACCTAAGACTATAAAACACAAAAAAGCATGCGTCAATATTCAAAATTTTGACGATTATTGTTTTTTATGGTGTGTCGTGGCTTCACTTTTTCCTGTAAAAAATAATGCGCAGCGAACTTCAGCCTATCCACATTTTGAAAGTGTACTCAATGTTAGAGATATTTCGTTTCCGGTGGGGTTTTCAGATATTAAAATTTTTGAAAAAAATAATCCTCGTATTAGTGTTAACATTTATGGTCTCAAAAATAACAGTCAAGTTGTCGGACCACTATACAAAAGTGAATTTCGAAAAAAACACCACGTTAACATGCTTTTTCTTGAGAATGGAAAACGTACTCATTACTGTCTAATCAAAGATTTATCTAAATTACTTCGCAAACAATTGACTAAACATCATTCTAAAATATATTTGTGCGAAGATTGTATGCTATTTTTTGATGACAATGATAAATTAGAATCTCATCTTTGTAGTGGTGTAGCAACAATTTTACCAAAAAAGGGAAATCTACTACAATTTGAACATTTCGAACGAATGCAAAATATACCTTTTGTTATTTACGCAGATTTCGAATCATTGTTAATACCATCTGAGTCAAACTATGGAGACTGCACATCGTCGTTGCAAAAACATGTGCCTGCTGCATTTGGATACTACATTGTATGTTCCTATGATAGCTCACGCAACAAGTACGTTTCTTATCGCGGTCCCTCCTGTGTAGAAAAGTTCTTAGAACATTTATTAGCGGATGTAGTTATTATTTATAATATTTTACAGTCGCCACTACCAATGTCTTTAACAGATCAAGACAAAGTTCATTTTACTAACTCAACAAAATGTTTTCTTTGCGATCAAATATTATTTGACGATAAAGTCAGAGATCACTGTCATCTTACAGGACGTTACCGCGGTGCAGCTCATTCATATTGCAATATCAAGTTCCGTTTGCCAAAATTTATTCCTATATTCTTTCATAATTTAGCAGGTTATGATAGTCATCTTTTTATACGACAATTAGGTGAGTTACCAGGTAGAATACAAGTGATAGCAAAGACTAAAGAAAATTATATATCGTTTACTAAACTTTTTCAAATTAATGACAAGGATATCGTACCTGTTCGTTTTGTTGATTCTTTTAAATTTTTGGGGACAAGCTTAGAGAAACTGGTTGCTAGCTTGAATGATAGTGATTTCAAACACCTCCATCGATTTTTCCCATCTCAGAAGCATTTTGACTTGTTACGACGTAAAGGTGTATATCCTTACGATTATATGACTAGTTGGAGTTCGTTTGAAGACCAAGAACTACCACCACACGACTGTTTTTTCAACAAATTATTTAATAGTAATATATCCGAAACAGATTATGATCATGCAAAAAGAGTTTGGAAATCTTTTAAATTATTAAATCTAGGAGAATACACTGATTTATATCTAAAGTCGGACGTACTCTTATTAGCGGATGTCTTCGAAAGTTTTCGAGAAACATGTAAGACAAATTATAAATTAGATCCGGCCTTTTATGTAACAGCCCCTAGTCTAAGTTTCGATGCTATGCTTTTAAAAACAAACGTGAAATTAGAATTAATAAGTAATTTGGAAATATTAAGAATGATTCAAAAAGGTATACGTGGTGGTATATGTTTATGTTCTACAAGATATTCAAAGGCCAATAATAAGTATTTACAAACTTATAATCCAATAGAGAAAGACAATTTCTTAGTTTACATTGATTGTAATAACCTGTATGGTTATGCGATGTGTGCCTCTTTGCCCCATTCAAATTTTAAATTATTGAATAAACAAGAAATTGATAGAATTGACTTTCGAAATGTAACAACTGACGGGGACATTGGATATATACTAGAAGTTGACTTGGAATATCCTGAGTATTTGCATGATGATCATAACGATTTTCCATTCTGTGCTCAAAAATTTACTCCGCCAGGTTCAAAAACTTCAAAATTAATTCCAAATTTATACGAAAAATATTTTTATGTTATCCATTTTGTTCATCTAAAAACATGTTTGAAACATGGGTTATTGTTAAAAAAAATACATAGAGTAATTCAATTCAATCAGAGTCCTTATTTAAAGCAATACATTGACATGAACACAGAGTTACGAAAACAAGCGAGATCTACCTTTGAACAAGATTTTTTCAAATTACTAAACAATAGTATATTTGGAAAAACCTTGGAGGACACTGAGAAGAGAGTCACTGTAAAATTGGTCAATAAGTGGAGTGATGAGGACAACAAAACGAAGAAAAGTTTATCAGCTGAGCAACTGATAGCTCGACCAAACTTTCATAGTGCTACTATTTTTACAGAAAATTTTGTAGCAGTTCAAATGAAACCGGAATCAATTATTTTGGACAAACCTATATACATAGGCTTTTCTGTTTTGGAAACATCGAAAAGCCATATGTTTGATTTTCATTACTCGGTAATGAAACCTTTTTATGCTGAAAAGATAAAGCTTTGCTATACAGATACAGACAGTTTTCTTTATTCTATAGAAAGCAAAGATTTTTACAAAGATTTAAAATCACATTTTCTTCAGTATTTTGATACTAGTAATTATCCTGAAAATAACTCTTACGGTATTCCAGATCAGAACAAAAAAGTACCAGGTTTGTTTAAAGATGAACTAGGTGGAAATTTAATTTCAGAGTTTGTAGGTTTAAGGTCGAAATTATATTGTATTAAAACACTGCAAGATGAATTAAAGAAAGCAAAAGGCATACAGAAACAAGTAATAAAAAAAGTTTACTTTAAAGATTACTCTAACATATTAAAAACAAATGCTTTTCTACGAAAGAAGAATATAATTTTTAAGTCCCTTAAACACGATATATTTACACAGGAACAGAACAAAATTGCCCTGTCAGGTAATGACGACAAACGTATCATACTAAAAAATAAAATTTCAACTTTATCATGGGGTCACAGGGATAGTTTATCTTAGTATTCATCCATTAATATTTTCTTAGAAGTTATGAATGTTGTTTTCACTGTAAACCTCACAATTTTCACTTGTAAGTTATGAATGTTTTTATTACTGAAAACCCAGTAAGTTGACATTTATCTACGTTTTTCGGATTTCTGGATTAAAATAGACATAGAGTTATAAGTAAATAATGTAATGTGTTAGAAATAAGACCACCTATTGTACTATAGTTTTTGTAGTGTTTGTGTTTCCATATTTCTCAATTTAGGTAATGTTTTGTATTGTAATGTTTTCTACGCAAATGTCAATTTGTAATTTGTATTTAAGATAAGTTTAATAAGATTAGAATGTAATAACGGTACCCAGAATTATTTTAATATTACATAAATATAAACGTTTATACATTAACAACTGCATTTTTATTTTAAATACATCTTCCTAACTGTTCTATAGTTATCATTGAACCTAATAAAATTGTAAACTCACTCATCAAATTGTAATTGTATAAACAGAAATGTGATGCCTAGAACTGTGAGTAATGCAAAAATAGCAAGTCGCGACATGTTATTGATGAGTCCGAAGTCCTTGTAATTTAACTCGTCTTTCTGCTATGTCAGACAAAAAGAAATGTGATGCCTAGAACTGTGAGTAATGCAAAAATAGCAAGTCGCGACATGTTATTGATGAGTCCGAAGTCCTAGTAATTTAACTCGTCTTTCTGCTATGTCAGACAAAAAGAAATGTGATGCCTAGAACTGTGAGTAATGCAAAAATAGCAAGTCGCGACATGTTATTGATGAGTCCGAAGTCCTAGTAATTTAACTCGTCTTTCTGCTATGTCAGACAAAAAGAAATGTGATGCCTAGAACTGTGAGTAATGCAAAAATAGCAAGTCGCGACATGTTATTGATGAGTCCGAAGTCCTAGTAATTTAACTCGTCTTTCTGCTATGTCAGACAAAATTACAGATGTAGGTCAATACAAACGCAAACACATACACACACACCTACAGCAAAATATGACTGGTATATATAATCGCTTATTTGCATCAACAATTAATTCTTGTGAAAACACGAAACTAAGTGAACGTCAGTTATCATGGTGAGTAATAAATATGTCTACCTACCACAGTGAAGATGGGGGGTTTGTAAGTAATAAGTAATGTATCTCACGATAATTCTAATTAATTTCAGAACACTTCTTCGCAAATCACCTATATTCCCGATGACAATTCTGTTGCGAATGAACAGCGAGCGATGTGGCAAGACGCTCAAGATCCTCTGGAAGGGTTCACGGAGGAGTTCGTGAGGAGGCCTTCGAGTGAAGACAGACCTGATTCGCCTTTGCAACGCAAAGTTTTAAAGGCGATGAAGAGGATCACTCGGAGGAGGAAACAAAAAAGAAGCTCCTTCCTGAGAGATTGCCACTCGTTTATAGTAAAGAGTGCGCCTACGCGAGGACGGCGCTTAATCAAAATTGAAATAATAGATATGGAGAGATCTAATGAAATGTTAGAGGACTCAATGGTGTCTGCACAATACGTGGTCACTGAGAATATGGACCCTATACTAGACCAAACGGAGGGTTTGATTAATAAGATCTCCAAATCATTGTGTGGTTATAGCTATAATTTCTAAGGCTATAATCATAATCTATAATTTCATAAATTAAATTTCTCGCGTAGGAATTGTGTGTAACTTCTCTAGTTACATATAATCCTTCGGAGATACATTGTAAATAAAAGAGCGTACTGATGTAAATAGTTTGTCTTAAATGTTTAATATTCTTTATTCTCATTTGATAATTGTAAATATCTGTGTCCTATTCTTATTTCATTATACTACACTTTGAGGCAAACTGTTGTTTGATTTTATCCCACATTATGAGGTATCGTTAGAAATAAAAGACTTACTTAATATACTTTATTTATTTAAAAATCTGTAATTGACATATTATTTTCAATGCACCACTTTTTAATACATATAACATTTCTGAGAGCACAGACATTATTATGGTTTAAACAATTAAAACTAGAAGCACATTTACAATAATTTTCATACAACGTTGCAAAATTAGGACTGCCTTTAGCTTCGATGTCTATCAAGATACAGTTATCACACAAGTCTTTTATCCATTTCTGCTTTTCTACCCCCTTCATTACTATAGTTTTATTTTGTAAAATCGGAATAATTAATCTTTTGAATTCCCTGTAGTCAATATTTCCTTCGCTCCAATAAATATTTCTATTTCTTTCAATCCACCTAACTCTTCTTTTTTCTTCTGGTGTTAACTTTGAATACGGATATGGGGGCTTTATCAAAAAGACTTGAGTAAATTCCTTCGTAGATAACGCTAGCTCCTTTATTATGAAATTACCACGGTAGTCTTTAAAACCTTGAACGTCAACAAAAATAGTTGAACTCATGATATTTTGCGAACAATATTACTCAAAGGTTTGTATTCTACGATACAATCGTTCAATATTAAACAGTATGCTGACGTCTGATCTGGTATTTCTTTATGACTCTCCAGCTCCAGGCGAATATTAATTACGGGTCCAGTTTTTATGTTATCGTTTTGTCTCGAACAATCTATTACGAATAATGGCGCAATGTCTTTATATTCTTGAGCACTTAACAAACAACTAGATCTACGACCATAGTAAGACTGTTGAAAATTTACGAACTGCTCGTATATTAAAGCAAAAGAATGCTTTGCGAAATCTGTATTATAGCTTTCGTACGGATAATAGGTAGAATTTAAATAAACTTTAACGTCACGCAAGTTGCAATGGTCAAATCTGGACATATCCTTAGACACGTCATTTTTTCTGTTAGTTTGTAGTCCAAGAATCACATATCGAGGCTTCTCAATTTGTGTTGAAGTTTTTATAGACCAAGTATGTTTCGTAGTCTTCGGAAGTAATGGGTATTCGTAGATATCCCAATTTCTGAACGCTAATTGTATAGGTCTATCTTTTTCAAGAAGTTTAAGTAACTTAACCTTTTCTCTGTCTGATACTTTAATATGAGGCATGCGCCAAATTATTTTATGTATTTCAATACTTCGCACAGTTTCACCGGTGTTAAGTTTTAAAGCGTTAAGGTCTGTATTACTTCGCAATAAAACAAGCTCATGTTTGCAATTTACTATTACTTTTTTATAGTCTTCAGCAAATCCAAGTATGTGACTAAGTGGAATTGATGCAGAAAAATGACCGCCAATATCATTTTTAACGCCTTGTATATCCCATCCCCATGCTTGAGATATCTTCGATTCGATGTCATTCATAGATAATAAAGATTTCATAGTAGTAGTAATGCCCGCATTCTTTACTTTATCTATTTCAACACCGTTCAATTCATAGCGTATATCTTGGAACAGATACATAAGTGAGTTATTGGTAAAATGAAATGACGGCGCTCTATCCTTGTTATCATTTTTGAAAACATTGACGATCCCTTCCAAATACAAAGTGCTTGCACTTGGAAGTATGTATAAGTCTTGTTGGTTTATTGGAATTCTTATTTCATCGTTTCTGTTGAAGCTTGTTATGTAAGGCTTGTATGAATGAGTTTCAATACATTCTATCGAGTTGTCATAAACAGGGGTATTCGTAATATTTAAGATATTCATTTCAACAGCCCAATCAATTTCAAAAATTGTTTATTCTCTTCAGATAATTTCTGTCTTTTACCACAAGCAAGTGTTCTCTTTCGGATCGCACGATAACCACTAATCTTTTGAATGTGTGGAATACAGTTTTTATTGTAATCGATCATATTTTCTTATATGCAAATACAATTGTACTTCTTCACCACGAAGATCGATAAGGTTATTGAGGCTATCCAAAATCCTTATGTTAATACTATTAATAGAGTGTCTATTGACTGGAAAGTATATTGTGTTCTTTGGTATTTCTATTATTCTATAACCTGGTGGCACATTTGGAACAAATTCATGTATTATGTGACTTGATTTTCCGTTGATATATGAACCGCTAACAATATCACATTCGATGCGTACCACTGTTGTTGATAAAATGTTTACAGGAAAGGGAGACTCATGTAATTTATTACTTTTCAGAAGAACTTTACCATAGCCCAATAAATCTCCAAGAGAATTTTGCATTTCAAAATGAATATCCTTTGTGCAGTATATTGTGGTTTTAAGAGTGTTGTTATTACAAAATAATTTGAACATACAACCTTTTATATTAGCCTTTATAAAGTCATATATATCGTGAAGCTCGTAAGTTCCTTCAGGAATTTCTACAACCTCACCATTACCATAATAAAATTTGTTGTTATTTTTTGTAATATTTGGTATAGAATTGAAGGTGGAGAAATGTAATAAAGAACACTCATAATCACCATCCAGTTCCAAAGTTGGTAAATAATTTGTGGTTAATATTGAACTTTTACCAGTTATGGATAAAGTAAAAGACATCGTGGAAATGACGAAATGAAACAAGGGATGAATGTTTATATACTATTTTTATTCCAAAAATTCCTTAAAAAAAATATACACAAATGACCACAATTAACACTGTTAAAATTCTGATACCGAGCATAATTATAATAAATATTATTCGAACCTAAATACTCCACTATTTCTTTAGGAGGCTTCAAATCACCGAAACTATCAAAATATTCACAGTAGTTATTCAGTTTTACATAGGCTACCCAATGACTACCATTGTTCATATAACTATCTAAGTTTACAATACCACACTCGATCGGTTTTGCTTTATGAGGCATCATATCTCTCATATAGACTCCTCGGAAATATGGTATATCATGAGAATGGTTAATGATATCAATATTTGTTAGAGCACGTCGGGGTAGCCTACGGACTAGTTTTTTTTAATGTTTATAAATAGACCGCTGCCTTTTTTATACGGTTTGATGTAAAGACCTTTTCCTATAGCAATTGCTTCCATTGTTTTGTTGTGACGCTCCAGCTCATTCAAGTTCTTTTGAGCTGATTTATACTCATTTACTGTTTTAGCTACGCCAGCTGCACCTCCAGCTAAAGCACCAAGAGCAGACAAACCCGCGAAAATAGGTATCAAAGGTAATATCCCACCAGTTTTGGGAATCGGTATGACACGTGGAAGTCGGAAATTTCCACATTTTGGAATAACTTTTTTAGCAGCTTTATAAGCATAATTGATTAACGATGTATGACTTTTTGGTTTCATTTTGTTTATTTTTGAATTTATTTTTGAAACCATTGATTTAAACTTTTTAACTCCAGAACCTGTTTTTACTTTAGCTTTCATAACTTTGCTAACCAACCACGAAGCTAATTTTTCTCCTTTTCCCACATCTTTTGAATGCAAGCGTTTTTTAGCCATGTCCAACAGTTGCAGGTCTGCTTTGTGTCGGTTAGGTAAATCCGTATAATTTGTATATGCAATGTCGTGGTGCTTACAAGCTTCGTCCAACTGATTAATTCCTTTATCGCCTCTTGCCAATCTTTTTTTTAATTTTGTTCCTGGTCCACAATAGTTGTATCCCGGTAAGTGAAGTTCTACAGGTAAGTTATTAATCAAATTGTTTATAAGTCCTCCTCCTAGCATTTCTTTTTATATAATGATAATGATATGTATAAAGCTGCACTTATATTATTGTACAACTGAATTGCTATTAATCCAACTATTTTCGGTATCTGAAAGACCCAACCACTTGACAAGGAGTTTGCGTCCCATTTTTTTAATTACCCTTTCAATTAAATAAACATTAGGATATTTCGTTTTCTGCAATTCCTCTTGATAAAAAGAGCCTAATATTTGTTGCTTTCTCTGATCTTGAATGTGAAATGTAACTGGAGTAGTTTTATTAACCTTTTTAATTATAAATATCTCTGTAGACCAGTTGGGGGTATACCTTTTATCAAAACTACTTTTATATTTACTTATGCGTACACAGTCACCTATTTTAAAATTAATCTTTTGCTTTTTATTTGGTCTGGTTTGACTGTTTTTGATATTATTCCTAACAATTATTTCGTTTTCAGAATTCACATCCGCTGGTTTAAATTTAGTAATCCGGTGTACATTATTATTGTAGGTATTCAAAACGTCGATCAAAGTTTTCCCTATCCATTTATAACTACCTTTATAGCTAAAAAGCATATGAATTTTATTCTTTAATGTTCGAATTAGTCTTTCAACAATTGAAGCCTTTTTAGTTGAATATGATGAATAGTGATTTATTTTCAGTGACTGCACAAGTGATTTAAAGGAATCGTTGTAAAATTCTGTTCCCATGTCAGTTTGTAAGTTACGAGGGCAACGACCACTTTGCGTCAAAATAGCCGAAAACGCGTCAACGACAGCTCTTTTTGTCTTTGTTTTTAAAGGAATTGCCCAAGCGTATTTAGTGAAACAATCAATGACGACTAAAATATAAGCAAAACCTTTATTATACTTCTTTATGGTCTGGAAATCAATTAAATCAGCTTGCCATAAATCATCTATTCCTTTTAAAATAACAGATCTTCTGTCGAAATTTTTACGTGCTGATCTATGGATTTCGTTTACTACTTGCTGCTTGATCATTATTTCGCTTAGCAATTAACTTTTCGACGTAGTCTTTTGTACAAAATGTTTTCTCTAACTGCTTTAAGCTTGATGCGATTTCCTCTTTTATTGTTACCATAAAAATGGAAATTTCTTTTTTTGTACATAAACCAAAAACTTTTTCATCTACATACTTTTTGTTTACCGCATCATCAGGTGTCAATGGTTCTTTGATTCCAGTTAATCGCGATGACTTAGCATCATAATGACCACTTTCTGATTTTACTAAAGAGTTATCTGTTAAATCTAATATTTCCGAGAAACGTAATCTTTTATGAACAGAATGTCCGAATTTATCAATATTCATTTTCGTCCAGAGAAGTAGTCCGAGCAAATGGTGGAGTGATAATAGAAAAATAAAATTATAATATCTAATTTATAATACCACTTTCACGTAATTCCTCAATTATGGATATAATTTCATTATCTAGCCCAGTATTTCCAGCATGTTTAGAGGCAATTAGTAATTTCAGTCTCTCCACAAGCTCGTTAGGATCATCCCAGTAAATATAATCAGTATCTTTTCTATAATTTTTCTTCACACGTAGTCCTTCACCCTCACTAACATAGTTAACATTACTTACACTCGATGAAACAGAAGATGTTGAAGGTTTACGTAACTTAAATAGTGGTCTTATAATATTTAAATATTTTCTGCCTTTATTAGATTTGATTGGCTTCTTTGGATCATAATCTCGACGGTGAGCGTTAGTTTCTATCAGTATTGCTTTATACACTTGTCCATCGCTTTCCGTTATCAGCTCTAAATTGGGTACTTTCTTAAATAAAAGCTCACACAAACCAGGAGTTTTTCTGTACTCATGACCTGCTATTGATATTTTTTTATCATTCATTTCTACACGAGATGTACCCATCATTAATTTACCTCGTTCTCTTCTAACACCAAATGGAACATCCCTAAATATTTCAGAAGACATTGACCAAGAAGTTCCATCTAAACTAGGTATTGAGTCTATTGTTCTGAACGAAAGATTACTTGTGTTGTTAGGATCAGACTCGTCAATAGCATTTCCATCTAAGTTTTGATCCATTTCATCAGAATCTTGAGAACTGCAAATGCTATTTTTATTCTTAAAGGTTTTCTCAAAGTCCTCGGAGTCTAGAGAAAGATTCTCATCTTTCATGAGAAAGGAATCTCTCACTGAATCATTCATAGAATGCTTTGATGTCTGTAAATGTTTTTTATGTTGTATAATTTGATTGAGTGAAGTCGTAACGGGTTTAAAAACTGTATCTAACATTTTTTCATTTTCACTTTCCATTAAACGCATTTCTTTGACTTTCTTTTTGACAGCTTCTGAAGCTTCAACCACTTGATTTTTTATTTTCTGTTCCATTTAATAAACTGTAGAAGTTCACGTGTTATGTCTAATAGTTTTTTAGGCGAAATGAATCTGAACTGGTATGAATCTCATTTTATTTATTAATCAAATTTAACAAAAGTATCAAAATTCATCCTGTATCCACCTTTATTTTTCGGACAATCCTTATTAATTACTAAATAATTATACGGAATCTTCCAAATTTTCGAAGACAATTCTTTAAACTCTGGCCACGACATATCAGTACTAACATGTTCATCGTATACATGACGTAAGTTGATATCGTCTTGTTTGAATAATATTATTAGGTTGGCGTTATCTCTTACCAACTGTTTAGGAACTTTAGTGTAAGTTTGATTTAAGTAAAAACAGTCAATAAATTTATGCCTACCCATTGCAAAATAATCTCGCATGTTGGATTGATTTTCACATGCTACATCATCGAAAATTATTACTGAATGTGGTTTAGCCTCGTGTGGACTCACGATCAAGTCATTATCTCGATATTTTGCGAATGATACCTCTGGCACTAAATTCAAAACCTTTTCTAGGTATACATATTTGGATTGATATAGCGTCTTAGAGTATAAATACACATTTTTAAACCGCAGTCCATTTTCATGTAGTAGAAGGCCAATAAGTAAGTTTGTTTTCCCACAGTTTGACGGCCCACAAACAAGACATCTAATCATATTAGGTAGCAATTTTCCATGTCGATGAACAGATACTACCTCATCTGGGCAAATTTTTTGAAATTGCAAAGATAGTGGTTGTTTAATAAATTTCATCGTAGGTAGTATCCATACAGATCGATGTAGGTAGAGAGAATGAATGTATTTATAAATATCTGGTTTTATATTCATACCACGGCAGTTATAGAGAGGATAATTATCCAACACCCAATAATCATGAAGGGGGGTTTAGCAGCTAAATCAAAAAACGCTTTCAATTTAATATTGGAGTGTCTAATTCACTTCGCATTTTAAATCAGCCTTTTAGTAAATCACCTACACAGAACAATGTGATGCAAAACTGCAAAACTTAAGACCACTTCGTGATTTTCACTACTGTTATTGGGCATCCTGGCACACTTTTTTACGAAATTGATCGAACGATAGTGAGATCAATGGAGTGCTAAAAAAGTGTGCCAGAATGCCCAATAATACCCTACTGTAATACCAGCCTATAGTTCATACAGTCGTTCGACTTCGAACTTCGTTCTGAGAAATGTAACCTATAAAATAAACGTCATAACTACAAACATCTGACCTCACGAACTGTAAAAAAGTGTTAACAATTATCACATTGTTATACACAGCAAAGGTTAAGAGCATGTGCCATCCTGAAATTCACTAAGATCTGACAAGACTGATAAGAGTTCCTGCCATATACATACTTCAGGTGAGCCAAGCTTTCCTGCGAAGAACTAAATTAAACAACAGCATCTCACCTGCTCGTTCTCGTGCTGCTGCAATATCTCAATCTGATCCAGAACTCCAATCTCTTCCAGCTTCAAGCACAGAGCTTCGGTATGACCAAACCTTGACGCAGCCTAGAACAAGTTATAGATTTCTTGATTATATGTATAAAGGATAGTCATATTAGAATAGCATTACCCCACATCCTCTAATGGGAGTCGTAGAAGGCGACTAACGGATCAGCAAAGGGGTATTGATCACCTTATACTCCGTCCACCAATCCGCATTGGGCAAGCGTGGTGGACAACTTCCTAAACCTCTTTCGATGACAAGGAGAGGCCTTGTGTCCCAGTGTAGTGTTGCGGGCATATCAGTGCTTGTCCTATTAAATAAAACCGCTATTACCCGGCACTATTTATTTATGTTAACTATGTGTGCCGATAATTTGTATATACAAATCTATTTAGAATGCACAAGTTTACGAACACAAAATAAAATTGAATAAAACTAAAGAAAATAATTTCTTAACAAAATATCAACACCAGAATATCATCCAGATACTAAACGTAAAATCTAACCCCCCTTAAAGAATCACATCTATGAACCATCATTGGGAGGTTTGGGCAGCATTCCTTAGGCCAAAGGTCATGAAGGGGAATTCAAAGAGTCCGAACGGGGTGGTGATAGCTGTTTTTGGTATATCCTCTTCCTCAACCAGGATCCGGTTGTACGCTTTCACCAAATCGATCTTTGAAAATATCACACTCCATGACAGTTAGTAAGCCAAGTCGTGAATATTACAAACTGGTTACCATCTGGAACTGTTCTTGCGTTCAGAGATTGATAATCACCACACGGTTGCCATCCGGAATCTTTCTTCGGAACCATGTGCAAAGGCGAGGACCATGGGCTTTCTGAACGAAGAGCTATACCAGATTTCCATCATATCCTCGAATTCCTTTTTGAATTGATTGCCTATCAGATGATGATTTGAAGTCTATCAGGAGCCAAAGGTCAAGGTTGGGATGATACCGGTGGTCCGGGTGTCGTTCTAATATGATGTTTGGTGTTATGAAGAGAAATTTTAGAGATACTTTTAGGAAAAATGTTTATGAATGAATGAATTTATTTATTTCATATATTTATCACATAGTCTCATTGTCCATATAATTTATTCTTCTTAAATTCCTGTTATCCCCCGCTGGGATGTAGGGCTCGAAGGACAGCTTTCCATGTTTTCCGATCCTGTGCAGCTGTACACGCCTGTTGCCACGACATTCCCAGTGCTCGTAGCTCACAGTCAACTGAGCGTCGCCAGGTCTCCTTGGGACGTCCCCTCTTTCGTTTACCACTGATACACCAGGTGAGAGCTTGTCGTGAAGGATGATTCTCGGGTCTCCTCAGGACATGACTAATCCACCGCCATTTACGTATGCGAATTTCATCCTCTATACTGGACTGACCACACAGCCTCCAGAGCTCACTGTTTGTGATAGTTTTAGGCCAAAAGATCTTCAATATATGCCTTAGACTTTTGTTCACAAACACTTGTAGCTTATTGGTCAGGTCTTTCCGGACAAACCATGTCTCGCAACCATACAGCAACACCGAAGTTGAAGATGCGCAGTTTTGTTCTCCTGGATATAGTGCACGATTTCCAAACTGGTTTTAATTGGCAAAATGCAGCTCTAGCTTTATTGATGCGATTCTCAACATCTGCCTCTGTACCTCCACTAGCGTCCACTATGCTACCCAAGTAACAGAATCGATCAACAGTCTCCACCACTTCGCCCGTAATTTCCAATGGCGTTGAATCAGAGGTGTTGAGACGCATGCCTTTGGTCTTTAAGGTGTTTATGCGCATCCCTACTTTTCCAGCTTCCGTGCAAAGGTTCGTCGTTTTGGATTGTAGGTCTTGACGAGTTTTGGCTAAGATACAGAGATCGTCAGCAAAATCAATGTCCTCCAAATCCCCTTCAGGCGTCCATGGCAGCCCTCTGCGACATTTGCACGTTACTTTGCACATAACGTCATCCAGCACCATCAGGAACAGCGGAAAGCAGGCAACCTTGTTTGACTCCGGCTGCAACCTCAATAGGGTCCGACAGTTGACCCCTATGAAGAACTCTGCATGTTGAGCCCACATACATAGCCTTAATTATACCTATAATCTTAGGGGGTACCTTCTCCGACATAATCCTCCACATTATAGACCACTTTACTGTGTCGAATGCCTTTTCAAAGTCCACGAAAAGTGCGAAAACTTCGCTCTGCATTTCTCGGCACTGCTCAAGCACCATGCGTAGCAGGTTGATTTGGTCTGCACACGAGCGCCCCGGTCTAAATCCGCCTTGCTCTTCCCGCAGTTCGTTATCTACCGCCGTAGCCATTCTTTTTAGTATAATCTTGCACAATACTTTCAGGCACAATGGCAGTAAATTTATACCTCGCCAGTTAGAGCATTTCGATAAGTCACTCTTTTTTTATAATATATAATTTATTAGTATTTTATAATAAATAATTATATATATAATTTATTAGTATAAAAAATTAAAATAGCTTTATTTCGGACATAAAATTATCCATATTATATTAGTAGTAGTAGGTTAGTAACAATGCTTATTTCTATGTTAGCAGGTGTTGGTAACAATTTTCAATTAAAATTAAAAATTAGTATTGTTAGCTATTACTAGTACTACAAAATGTCTTGTAATTAAAATTAAAAAACAGTAATGTAACAGTAACAGTGTACTTAAAATTTATTTTTAGTTTTTATGACAATTGACAACTGCCAGTAGGCTAAAGGGTTATTGTACGAAATTATCTTTGCTCCACAACCATGCTTTAGTTTATAATATCACATACCTGCAGCAGATGAGTGAGTCCGTCCAAGACCACGGTGACAGCCTTGTGGTCAGCGGAGGACAGGAGAGTGCAGTAAGGTTCCAGGAATCCAGCGGAGAGCAACTGGTCCAGTTGGCTGGCCGCTCCACCTAGGCACAGGTTCGTTATCGCCCAAGCCGCTTCTTTTTGACACCTGGCAACATTATCATTATTTTTAACACCGTATTTTTACATATGTCTCCAGTCTCCAACCCTCTGATAAATACATCTGATTTTAATGACATTGTAATTTTATTTGTAATGCACTGTAATTACGAAGTGGGTGTGTCCTGCGTGTCCGAAATCTTGTCATATTGACAAGATTTCTCAAAAGTTCCGTTAGTGCGCGTCGAGACTCGCAGAACGTTATCAGTTATTAATTAGATTAAGACTAAAATGAGTGCACTATCGATTATGAATATGATTGAGTGTGTCACCTCACTAATTAACTCAATGTGACGTCATCTAGTGGGCGGGGCTGGCGAAAAAAGTGACACGCATTGTTTGTATGAAAACGAGATATGATCGCCGTTCTATCTTGATTTATTTCTATGGTAATTACTGTTACTGTATTAAAGTAATGGGTCCAGCACTATAGCGAGTTATGTGAAATGTATTTTTATATTTTAATATTTATTATTGACAACTAAAGTACCTATGCATTACAGTTATTCTAAATTTAAGTAAATTGTATTAGCATAGATTTATAATAACTGACGTTGATAGATTGGCAATGAGTCGACCACGGACCAAAAAAATGCACCCATGTATGAGTGTGGATGTGTGCGTGAAAAATAGTACTGCAGTCTGACAGTTGCTGTCTTTTCTGCGTGACTGACAGGCCGACTTGGGCCGCCTGCGTGTACGTGAAATGGTCTCGTCTATCTATCTCGCTCTAATATACGTGTTAGTATCCTCTTTCTCTTTCACATTGCCCATCTACAGTTTCCTATATCTATGGTGCCAGCGATGAATTACAGTTTGCCAATAAACGTTTCGCCGAAAAACTCAACATTAGTATGAATATTCAAATGGAGATCACTTATTATTCAGGTTATTTTTTTATGACCAAGCAGAGTAGAGTTTTCATAACAGGTATTTGTTAAAACACGTAAAATTTACAGACTTTACGGTAAGTAATTCGGTAAAGCACAAATCTCGAAATATTAAAGGAGGAACAAACTTGCAGAGTTTCTTGCAATTTCTTCTCACAACATGATATCCTGGTAGATTTCGTGAACGGATAGCATCAAATTCGACTATAAACGTAGAAATTGTACAAGCGACAAAGTTCTTAGTGTTACCACTTGAAGGCCATAATTGCGTGGCACCGACGTGTCAGATTGACAGGCGCCCCACCCCCCAATACCAGTTTGAGCCAATCACAGCAGACTATGTCGTCGGCCACGCTACAGCGACTGCGCGGAGTGGAGGCGACTTGCGGAAGCGGAGTGAAGACGCTGCGCCTTATTGGCTGCTATATTACGTTAATATCCTATTGGCCGAAGTAAAAGTAGGCGGAGCTTGGTGCCGTTTAAAGGGTTCTGTTTGCTATTAAAGGAATTTTAAGCTAGTTTTGGACACTAACTTGATATCCTCGTTGGCGATGACGTGAAGCAGATGGGGTAACACTCCCCCGTCGATAGCTCGCTGTATCTGTTCGTGGGTTCCTGCCAGGATATTGGAGGCAGCCCAGGCCGCTTCTTTCATGAGGGAGGACTTGCCGCAGCGGAGCAGCGTCATAATGTGGGGGAGGCAACCGGCATCGATGCAGCGGTCCGTCTGGAGGGTAATGTGGGACAAAATATCGAGTTAAGGAAGATTCTTCTTGTTGAAGAAACTCGATCTCAGACGAATCACGAGTCAATTAGTCATACGCCCACATTCACAAACAATACTTGTCATGGAAAGAAAGGTTTTTTTTTAATTTTAACACAGACATGAGACACTATTGAGACAGAAAAAAGCTATGCAAAATAAGGCATTTCTCAGTGTGTGCCATATGCCAAGGATTTTGAGGTCTCACCCGTATTCACTAACATTACTATGAGATAACTCGACACTTGGATAAGAAACGAACGAACGAATGGAATTCACTGCCAGCACACGTGTTCACTCCTTCTCCTTCCTATAATCCTGGGTCATTCAAAAGAGGCGTGAAGAAGCACCTTGCAGGTCGGCAAGGCGAGGGTGGTTAGCGCGGCAGTTTATCTCTCGCACCAGCTATCTTCGCATTTGGACTCCACTTCTGCTTAGCATCAGGTGGAATAGTCATTTGCTTGACCTTTTTATAAAAAAAATAAAAAAAAAACAATCAAAGAGCTCTATTCAACGCAATGACCTTGAGAGCTATGTGATTGGTTCGTTCCTTATCCAAGTGTCGAGTGATCTCATAGTAATGTTTGTGTTAATTTATTTACAAAATATCCTACTAAAACTACATATTGCAACTAGCGCCTGTCCCGACGAGGCGCGTTGTCCCGTGGAGTGTATGTTGGGACGTTGCAGTGCGCAGTCCTCTACCCAAAGTATAATATAATTTAAATATTCATACCCGGACGGCAGAGAACGAAACGAAAGAAAATAAAAGATCAATATAGGATACTTTACTTAAAGAAAACAAGCAAAAATTTAAAAGATCATAACCCTTCCTTTTTGCTTCGCGTAGTCAGGTAAAAAAGAAAGATTAAAAACGTAATTTTATGAAGTCTTTATGGAGTTTTCAAGCATAACAAAAATTATATTTAACTCTAAATATAACGCTAGAAAAAAAAGTGTTTAATCATAGTATAACTGTAATTTACTGCGCTAAAAACATTCTTTGATTGATTTACTCAAAAATGCAATTCTATCTAAATTTTTTTTGTTGCATCTCAGTTACATTCTATTGGCGTAGCTATCTTCCAAAAAGGACTTCGTCATTGGAACTTTGTTTAATTAGTGGAAACTATAAGAAAACAAAAAGCCATGTAATGCCGGCAGAGTAGAATAGCAACACCCCATATCCCCTAATGAGTGTCGTAGAAGGGGACTAATGGATCAGCAAAGGGGTATTGATCACCTTATACTCCGTCCACCAATCCGCATTGGGCAAGCGCGGTGGACTACTGCCTAAACCTTCGATAGCAAGAGGCCTTGTGTCTCAGCAGTGGGTCGAATTATAAAGGCTGAAAATAAAACAATAGTTACAGTGCAATGGTCAAAAAATTACCTGTACATCAGATCCCGTTAACATGTTCCCGATAGCTCTAAGCGCTGGTGTCCTCACTGAAGGTGACTTGTGGTCCAGGAGCGGGGTCAGACGACCGAGTAGCATCGGGGTCTTCTGGACCTCTTCGATGCGGTCGTTGGGACCGTCTGTGAGGTACGACAAGGCCCAACAGGCATCCGCTAAAAGAGATTATCAAACTTATTTGTTTTACCTTTGTAAATCAATTAACTTTCACCGCCCCCAATTTTTTACACCTAAAACTAAAAAAACTACAATTACACAAACTTCTGCACCTCCCTCTCTCCTGAGGGGGCGGCTGCTTCCGATAGCCTTATAGCCACTTTGGCAATAGGCAAAAAGGGGGGTTTTAGTCAGTAAGAAGGAATAAGGCACAAACTCGTTTATCTCTTTCGACGCTCAATCGTACTGAGCAATTTAGGACAAGTTTCAAATATACAGGATGTAAAAGACATGAACAGTCAAACGACAACGTATTCTATACGTTATTTCTTAATTATTGTCCAAAGAAACATTAGCATTTTTTTTAGTATTTCATAACACAAAATGGCTCCAAAACGTTAGCGTTCAATGTAGCTCACTCGATGCGCACGGACACTAACGAACGGGGCCGCCGTCTGCAAAATTATCGCGGTTTTGCGAGTTGCGTGCGAGTTGAGCCCTTTACATTGCGCAGTACAATTTGCAATTATTTTTAACACCAAAAAAATAAAAATCATTTCCCAGCAATATTTTTTTTGCAATGTCTTATTTTGATGTATAGAATACAAGGTTCTCGTTTGATTGTTCATGTTCATTTACACCCAGTATTAACGAAATAATTATTTCACTTAAATAATTTTTTCGTCGAAATGGTTGTAGGTCTTTTGACGATTTAAAAATAAGGTACTTAGCAAAGTCCATTTAAAAAAAAGAGCTTTTTCATTTAACCTGCCACCCACACAAGGCAATATAAACAACCAAAAATACTTTTGTGATTTTAAATCCCTGTGAACCAATAATGGCTTTAATCATCAAAATATATATTATGAACAAAGCTACTCTCTGCTTATTTAACAAAAATACAATTAAAGAATGTAATATACACAAACTTACCCAAGACATCGCCGTCGGAGCCGACCAACAGTTCTGATACGTAGGGCAGCGCTGGCGAGACCAGTTCGAATCTAACCATCGGATTCTTGTTTCTGGAATAACATTATGAATCATATAGCAGAGAATCACCAATATTGGACAGACTCCAGGGCCAGGCACCCGGTGTGTAGGTGTATTATATGTTGTCTATTATTATTAAAAACTATCTGACCCGGCGAACATCGTACCACATTACACTACACTAGCGACTCACTTATCGATGCCATGTAAACTAGCTGACCCGGCGAACATCGTACCGCATTATACTACACTAGCGACTCACTTATCGATGCTACGTAAACTAGCTGACCCGGCGAACATCGTACCGCATTATACTACACTAGCGACTCACTTATCGGTGCTATGTAAACTAGCTGACCCGGCGAACATCGTACCGCATTATACTACACTAGCGACTCACTTATCGGTGCTATGTAAACTAGCTGACCCGGCGAACATCGTACCGCATTATACTACACTAGCGACTCACTTATCGATGCTATGTAAACTAGCTGACCCGGCGAACATCGTACCGCATTATACTACACTAGCGACTCACTTATCGATGCTATGTAAACTAGTTGTACCGGCGAACATCGTACCGCATTATACTACACTAGCCACTCACTTATCGATGCTATGTAAACTAGTTGTACCGGCGAACATCGTACCGCATTATACTACACTAGCCACTCACTTATCGATGCTATGTAAACTAGCTGACCCGGCGAACATCGTACCGCATTATACTACACTAGCGACTCACTTATTTTGATTTTATTAATGTAATTATAATTTTAATGATAATGTGTTCAAGTGTTAATTGGTAGCTATTTATGTTTATGTGGCCTGATAATAAATTATTTTTATATTATTATTTAAATTAAATTAAAAAATGTTAACTACATCACCGGCTTTAATTGAATCAAGCTGACACATAAAGTCGAGTTATTTAGTCAAACATCTGGTTTTCGATCTTAAACTACATTCTAAAGTTTTCGGTCGATTAAGTTGTGTAACTTTCTGTTGTTAAAGTTGTTAAGCTTTCGGTCGCTAAAGTTGTTAAACTTTCTATCGCATAAGTTGTTATACTTTCTATCGCATAAATTGTTAAACTTTCGGTTGTTAAAATTTTTCAACTTTCTGTTGCATAAGTTGTTAAACTTTCGGTTGATAAAGTTGTTAAACTTTCGGTTGATAAAGTTGTTAAAACTTTCGGTTGATAAAGTTGTTAAACTTTCGGTTGCTGAAGTTGTTAAACTTTCTGTCACATAAGTTGTTAAACTTTCGGTCGATAAAGTTGTTAAACTTTCGGTTTACAAAGTTGTTAAACTTTCGGTTGCTGAAGTTGTTAAACTTTCTGTCGCATAAGTTGTTAAACTTTCGGTTGATAAAGTTGTTAAACTTTCGGTTTACAAAGTTGTTAAACTTTCGGTTGCTAAAGTTGTTAAAACTTTCGATTGATAAATTTGCTAAACTTTCGGTAGCTAAAGTTGTTAAGCTTTCGGTCGCCTCCTGTTAAAGACAACATGATATTAATATTGCTCACCTGCAAAAGTTGCTGTAAGTCCAGACCGCGGTCCTAAGCAGCGAAGGTGGTCCGCTAGCCACCAACAAAGGCAGGAGGGCCGGCAGAGCCCCCGCGTGTAGCACGTGGTCCCTGGGCTCCGGGCCATCGCCCGCGATGTTGCCTAGAGCCCAGGCGCTTTGTTCGGACACTGTGCCACCGCGGCCTAACAGGGTTACCAGTTTGGGTACTGCCCCGCCCTGTAATAATACATACATAATTGAATAATAGATTTATCTTTTTTTATTTTAAATCTCAGTGGTGATAAATGCCTTTTTTTCTTGACGGAATCAAGACGGGGTATTTATAAAACAGACAAATATCGTGTAAACAAAAGTCAAAACTAATATTAATTAATATAATATACGACCTGAAACTTTCATCCCTCATTATTTTTTATTTTTCTTATTGTTTGGGAAGTTTAATTATGATTGAAATTGATACCAAATTAAATATAAACGACCTTTCGCTTTCCGGGCGACTGCTAGCTCAGTTGGAGGAGCAGTCGCCCGGAAAGCGAAAGGTCGCGGGTTCAAGTCCCGTCTCAGCACTTATACGAAAAACATGGAAAAAATTATTTTCCATGTTTTTCGTTTATATTTAATTTGGTATCAATTTCAATCATTTCATCCCTCATTTCAATCACTTCAAACCTTTTTTTCGGGATAAAACGTATATGTCCTTTCCTAATGTTTTAATTAGGCGCTTCAATCAAAGTTGCCGCCGTTACTAGGTACTAAATGGTAGTATTCTGTAACTGTAACACTATCTAATAGTTTACTCACATCAATCACAGCCATGGTATGTTCACGAGTTCCAGAGGCGATGTTGGTGATGGCCCACGCTGCTTCGAACTGAAGGTCCGTGCTGAAAATAGTACCAAAGGTATCACCATAATTATATATCCTTAAATAATATTTAACAGAGATAAAAGATATTTATTGAATAAAATTTATTGGTTAATAGTTAAAAGTAAAATGGTAGATTAAGTTAAATCACTAAATGCAGTTAATAACCAAGGTTGCCACTCAGCATCTGCTGCAATCTGGAAGGTCACAGCGCTGGTCTTCTGTAGCGCCAAATGAGTACACAATACGCGCTGTTGTTTGTATCTTACCACACGAGAAGTGCTCAAGTAGTTCGACAAATTTTATAACGTAAATACTTATTTTAGTTTTAAATTCATTTATTTGTTGGAACATGTATACAGGAAAGATATTTTAATAAAAAATTTAGCCGACTTACATAACTGAAAAGGTGGTATACCGAAAATAGCACTCACACTTTCTTTTAGGATACAAATGCTTTAGGTATATTGACGCTATTACCCCAGAAGATCAGTTTATAATAGAAAAAATTAAAAACGATTAACTCGTATTTGGGATATGCTCTCTATAAGTGCAAAATCAATTGGCACATTTTCATAGTATGGTAATAGGCCGTTGTCAGCTCACCAATCATCTCTCCCCAAAGCTTCAACCAGCGGTTTGATAACTCCTGCCTCCACCATGGTGTCAATCGGAGGCTTCTGTTCCCTAGACAGCATTCTGCGAGCTGCCCTAGCCGCTTCAATGTTGGTTTGGAGGTCAGACGACTTGAGGCCTGTAATTTTTTTTTATACATACAACATGTAATTTAAATAACCAACATCCTGAATACAGGAGGGTTGGGATCGGCTTCTGAATTAATTTAATAAATTTACAGCTTTACGTGTTTATGAAACACTCAATAAACCTATTTTAGTTATTAACTTGTTGAAAAGTGTTTCGTCTCATTCACCTCGTGCCAGAGTGACAGAGACAAACGATTCGTAAATCTCTAATAAATTCACTTGTTTTTATGATTAAGGGGTTTAGAATTAAAAAAAAATACGAAAATTAAAAAATCGTGTTGCCTTTTTAAGTCTATTTTCCATTCATATAAAAAAAATTACTATTAAAAGAAATGTAATCTTGTCAATTGTGAAAAAAACAACATTGAAAAATATAACTTTTCAGCATTTTTTTTTTTCAAGAGTACAGCATTCAAAATTATTAAAGTATTTTGGGAAAAGTTTATTTATTTATTTATTTATTAGCAACAGAAACAGACAGTTATCGTAAAATAATATTGTACATTATGGAATAATTTTATTTTTGCGTTTACAAACGCGTAAATATAATACTAGAAAAATGCACTGAAAAAAATCGACTTGCCTCAGGCGGGACTCGAACCCGCACCTTCCACAATCCGGGTGGACGCGTTGACCAATTTCGCCACCGAGGCACTGCTTTTCGCTGTCGAAATTTGTCAGTGCTTGGTGCTTATGTTTTTATGGTAAACATCGTTTCATCAAATCTTTGAAATTTGCACTTCCAAGACCCGAACGAAATATTTTTGCAAATATTTGACGCCCAGCTAAGATGAAACTACCTTACATTATGAAATAATTTTATTTTTGCGTTTACAAACGCGTAAATATAATACATACTAGAAAAATGACTTGCCTCAGGCGGGACTCGAACCCGCACCTTCCACAATCCGGGTGGACGCGTTGACCAATTTCGCCACCGAGGCACTGCTTTTCGCTGTCGAAATTTGTCAGTCCACCCGGATTGTGGAAGGTGCGGGTTCGAGTCCCGCCTGAGGCAAGTCGATTTTTTTCAGTGCATTTTTCTAGTATAATATTGTACAGTACGGTAAAATGGTTTTGTTTTAGATACTGTCCTAAAATAGTGTTGACATCATGTTAGTATACAGAGTTAGGACAAACAATTTTTAAGAAATTACAGAACTAATATTATTGAGTAGGTGTACAAAAAAATATACAATAAAAAAAAAAAAAAAATTACATGGCTAGTCCAGAAATTAAGAGTTCTGTTAAGCTGTCGCGCCGTGGGATTTTTTTCAATAGGTGGTAACACCAAATCCTCCAACTCTATCTACTGTTTCCTGTTGAGAGCCCCTCTCATCCTAAACGGGCTTAATCATGTGATTTTTTTTTAGCATTTTTTAACCCCCATCCCCATTGGTGATACGTGGTGAGGTTTGAGACCAAAAAAAATCACGTGTAAGTACCTACAATGAATGTATTTTTTTTAATATTATCTGCAAATACAGGTAAAAAGTATATCTAATTTCATTCTAAGAAAATTAAGGTTGTTTTTTTGCTGGCATAAAAAGAATATTAAAGAAATGGTATAACCATCAAAAAACATATGCATAAATGAATATACAATTTAATGCACATTGTCCGGCACTGTTTAATGCACATAAGACACTTTTCGGTCTAAAAATTGCGCGTCTGACGAACAAATAAATGCTACGACTACATAACATGTGTAATCTCCCCCCCTTGTGATATTTCATGAGTTTTGCCTTTCGGAGCCTCATGTGATTAATGGATGACCCCAAGAATGACCTGTCCTCCATTTTAGTTGGTAAAAGCAAGTAAGTGTTGCACAATTCACAGTTATATTGTAGTGGCTGTAGACCCGAAGCCATTTTAATACGACAAACAGATCTTGCTATAGGACAGGACCAACATACAAAATTACAACACCTACGCAACCAAAATGTGTAGCAGATTTTTTTTGCTATTTCGTTAATGATCCCAAGGCAAGAGTTGTTTGTATTGACCTACCTATCCTAAAGGGGCTATTAGGGAAAAAGAAATTGACAGAATATGAACAACTACTTTAGAGAAACACACTAGACTGGAAGATGTCATTACAACAGTCATAAGATTAAAGTGGAAATGGACATGACACATAGAGGAACAGACAAGTGGAGCAAGACAATTACTCATTGGTACCCTAAAAGCAAGATAAGGAAAAGAGGCAGGCCCTTCAAGCGCTGGGTCGATGAAATTAAAGCAATGGAGGGCAGTTTATAGACTAGGAAAGCTGTGGAAACAGTTGGAAGGGGCCTTTGCCAAAGGCCAAACAGATAAATAACTACCTACATAAATTATGGATTTTGTGTATTGTTATCACTTCTTTCAATGTAAGAATATCCGAATAAAGGCTATTATTATTATTACCAATCCTAAAATGACTTAGGCTCAATTAAAAAGTCACAAAAAATTCACCATGTATAATCTTACCTTTAATAATCTCAGTGGGAGTCAAGATCTTCTCAGGCTGGACATCATCACCAGGCTCAGGGGACATAGCCCTCCTCTTCAGGAGTTGCTCATCGCGGGCTTGCTTGCGTAGAGCAACACTGAGCTCCGCTCGTTTACGACGGAGATCCTTGGTGTAAATTAAATGGTTTTTAAGTTAAACCTTCATTGCAAATACACTAGTGATAAAAAATAAAGTAGATAATATAATTGTAGTATATGTTTACACAGTGCTTTTTTAGCCATCTTAAGGTACAAATTTGATTATAATTGGTTAAGTAGTTTAGGAGTCCATCACGGACAAACAATGTGACACGTAATTTATATATGTATATTAAGATTGCAACCAGATGTCTTACAAACAAAATAGGGTCTTCTATTTGTCAACAGTATAGAAGGCGAGGTCAACAAAAAGGACTCGCTTCAAAAGAAATTTTTTTAACTGTTAAGATTACCCTGTTAGTACAGGGAATCCCCTGTAATCCAGTGCCGACATGCCGACATCCATAACGCAACTCCACGCAAGTTAGTATGTGCGGCACCTGGGTGGTTGTAGGTTACCCAGCTCGCCACAGATAGGTAGGTGGGTTCTAATTAAACAACTTAATTTAGACAATTGTTTATTCCTAAACTTCCGTGGCCATCACACGTCCTAGTCTTGAGGTAGGTAGTCAAGGGGAACACTGGCCTGAACCGTCGATCGTAGCGGTGGTAGTTCCTCTTGAACCAACAGCCCTCCAGGTCTCCAAATAGTTTAGCCAGCCTGTAGCACCAGCCTGGATTTAGCTGCTAATTAGCTTACCCAATTGGTAATTAGGGTAAGGCGTAGGTAGTTCCTGGAATGGCAGAGAAGAAGAGGCTTAGGGAATGTTCTCGAACCTAGGCGTACGGTCAAAAGGTCACAGTGTCCCAGAAAGTAGGAAAGCGGACAGTACTAGCGCTAGACAGTAATTTACATTGAATAGACACACCTTACAATTTTAAGCACTTCTAATAAAATATATGGAAACTTACCCCAGCGGGATTTCACTATAATTACGAACTGTTTTAGCAGTTTTAGAGTATGTATGTATTAAGATATAAAGAGCGCTTGACACGGCCACCTTTTTCGATGCGATTATCTGGTCTGGTCTGCGAAGAAATCGAAGACGCCCGAACCCGAACCGGTTTAGCCAGATCGTGAATCGACGAACTCAAGTTTAGAGATGCGCAAGCTCAATAGAACTTACAATAACACGTACTGAGAATTCCGTATATTAATAAGTTAATTATAGTTTAAGTATAAGTATTAGATTTAAGTTCGTAGTTATTTAATTATTTTTATTGTAATATTTATTGTATTAGAATTAAGTGTAGTTAATAATAGAAATGTAAGGTTTATTTAGATATTAGTTGTTTATTGCCTTTTTTTTTCAATTAACCTATAGTGCATATTAAGGTACAACGTTACAGTACCCCGCCACAAAACCAAGGATTTTGCGTGCTAACATGCAAAATCCGCTAACATTACCAAAACTTAATATTATAACGAGCTTACTATTCTTTCATACCTCACGCATTCATTAATTCAAGCAAAACGTCTTTAATCTAATACTAAATTTGATTTAAGACCCTTACAAAGAGAGATAACAATTATATAGCTAATTGCACTCAAATACTAAGTATGTGTCATATTTAAGTAGCAGTACATATGCAATAGAAGTAAACTTGGTTAATTAAGCTAAAGTTTTTATATTTTGTAGTTTATAAGTTTAATGTCTTTTATATGATATGAGCCTAATGGTTTTCCAGAGATATCAGCTAATTCATAAACAAGGGGAGACCGTTTTCCAATGATTTTACATTTTATAAATTTAGGAGCTAGTTTTTTATTAAAATATTTATCTTTATCGCTTTGGTAAAACGTCTTTCGCCACACAATATCACCAATATTAAATTCAGCAGGTTTTCTTCTTAAGTTATATTGTTGACAATTCCTACTGTGAGCCTGTAGTAGTAAAGCTTGGACTTTGTTAAAAATACTAGATAAAGTTCCTATGTTCTCAGCATATACATCGCGAGGTAGAAAAATTAGTCCATCATCAGTCTCGGTATTGACATAGTGTGAACCGCAAGTAACTAGTTCACGCCCATACACAAGAAAGGCAGGAGTGTAGCCAGTTACTTCGTTAACAGAACTATTTACTGCGAATTGTATTTTAGGTACTAATAGATCCCATACACGTTGATCGTTAGAGATGAAAGTCGATATAGCAGTCATAATTGTTTTATTGTATCTCTCGACTGTGTTAACATGCGGTGAATATTTGGGAGTGTAGTGTAGATTAGGAACTTTATATTTTTCGAGCATAGTTTTTAATGTAGCACTAACAAATTGTTTACCATTGTCCAGAATGACTGTAGAAGGTACGCCATGTATTAAGAATACATGTTCCTCTAGCAGTTTAGTAACAATGTCAGCAGTTGCGCGCTTGATTGGAAATAATAAGCAGTACTTACTAAAACAACAAGTTACGACAAGAATATAAGAATTTTGTTTCCTAGTGGGCGGTAGAGGTCCTACTAGATCTATACTGATAGTTTGGAATGGTCGTGAGCAGTGTTTAGGTTTTCCCATTTCACCTAAAGGAGCATGATTTTGGTGCTTATGTGCAATGCATTTGTCGCATGAAGTGATAGTTTTTACCACATCTGCGTGCATACCCGGCCAATAGTAAGACAGACTTAAACGTTTATACGTCTTAAAAATGCCAAAATGACCAGCTGTTGGATCAGAATGGTTTTTTAGAATTGTTTCTTGCCTAGATTCACAAGGAACAACTTCTTTCCACTCAAACTCTTTATGTAATGGTTGTTTAGTTTTCATAAAGCGAAATAAGCGACCGTTTTTGATAAGGTAGTTAGGAAACGACGTAGGAGAATTTTGACAGCCATGCCATATATTTAAATACCACTGATCAGTTGTAGTAGGCGTAATATCAGGTGTAGTAGGTGTAGTGTCTATAGCATTAATTTGGCAAGCCCGAGACAATGCGTCAGGAATAATGTTATCAACGCCGCGACGGTGTTTGACCTCAAAATTGAAGGCTGAAAGTCTAACACCCCAACGTGCTAAACGTCCAGTTGGATTATTAAGTTTTAGGAACCAGGCGAGAGCTGAATGGTCCGTGTAGACTATAAATTTCTGGCCATTATCTAGGTAGCATCTCCAGTGCTCTAAAGCTACTAAAACTGCGAGAGCCTCCCTTTCGGTTATGCTGTAGTTCCTTTCAGCACCGGTCAAGGTTCGACTAGTATAGGCGATAGGGTGTTCAACTCCGTCTTTTGTCTGAGTTAGCAAGCCTCCCACACCGTAGTCGCTAGCATCAGTGTGGACTTCAAAGGGTAAGTCAAAATTAGGGCATGAAAGAATAGGAGCTGATACTAATAGTTCTTTAAGCTTAGTGAAAGACTCGTCAGCTTCCTTAGACCAAACAAAAGGATTTAGTTTTTTATTTGTAGACGTAAGCTTATTTAAAGGTCCAGCTATTGTACTAAATTGAGGTACAAATTTACGATACCAAGATGCTATTCCTAAAAATCTTTTGACTTCTTTTTTATTAGTAGGTATAGGGTAATTAATAATAGTGTCAATTTTAGTAGGATCTACATGTAAACCTTTAGAATCGATTACATATCCTAAATATTTAAGCTCGGAACGAAAAAACACAGATTTTTCAAAATTAATAGTTAGATTAGCCATGGACAGTTTTTTATGTACTTTTAGAAGAAGAGAAATATGGTTTTCAAAATCGGAACTAGCTATTACTATATCATCAACATAGCAAAACACAGAATTCTCAAATTCAGGGCCGTAGAACAATGTATCTACCAGTCTTTGTTGCGTAGCTGGAGAGTTGGTCAAACCAAAGGGCATAGTGGCGAATCTGAACGTTCCCCGACGTGGAATATAGAATGCAGTCTTGTTACGATCGTTTTCAGCTATAGGGATCTGCCAGAATGCCTTAGATAAATCTAGACTACTTAGGTATTTAGCATTCTTTAGGTTGTCTAGAATTTCAGAAATGTAAGGTAGTTTATACGCGTCTTTTTTGGTAACTGAGTTAAGTTTTCGACTGTCTAGACAGAATCTTAGTTTACCATCTTTTTTAGGGGTAAGCAAAACTGGTGAGGACCAGGGACTCTCACATTCTTCAACAACACCTAAAGCTAGCATTTCATCTAGTTGTTCAGATAGAATTCGCTGTTTATCAGGAGAGACTCGATAATATCGTTGCCTAATAGGTAAGGAGTCGCCAGTATCAATGTAGTGTGTAATTAGATTTGTTCTACCTAAACCAACTTTTTCAGTAGATATGTTTCTAAATTGGTCTATAATGTTATCGGCAGTTACACGTTGTGCCTCGGAAAGTTCCTGATAAGAATGCAAAAATTTCATCGGTTCGTCTATAGTTGCAACTTCACTAACATTGTTTGAGTTAGTACCCAAAGAAATAGAGTTATGAAATTTTGGAAATAGATTAAATTTAGTCCAAAAGTCTATGCCTAGAATTAAATTTATTTTTACAGAAGGTACGACGTATGCTTTTAGTATGTAGAATTGTTTCTCAAAATTAATTGGCAGATAAACATAACCAATAGCAGGTAATTGTTCACCTCCAGCAGCAGTAAATGTTTTAGTGACATCTTTATGTAGTGTAAGTCCTAAGGATTTGAAATTTTCATGAAAGTTATTTCCTAAAATAGTTACTGTAGAACCAGAGTCCAGTAACCCATAAAGTTCAGTGTTAGCTACCTGAATAGTAGCATAAGGACGTACGTCATCAACAAAGTTCTTATTGTAGACTGTTGTAATGAAATAACTAGAAAAGAAAGTTTTTAACGTAGAAAGCCAATCTTTCCAATCCTTTTCATCAAAATTTTTAGATTTATTTGTAGTAGTATTAACAGTAATTTTATTAGTGTCTTCATTACAGCAGTCTTTCCTAATTAGTTTTTTGGCTCAGTCTGGTAGTGACATTTAGGGCAGTCAGGATATTTTACATTCTTTGTTCCACATTTGAAACAAATAGGAAATCTGTCAGCTTTGCATTGACTCAGCGAATGATCAGATTTGCGACAACGTGGACAATAAATCCTGTTAGGTGTAGTAGTAGTAGTTGAACTCACAGCAGCTATGTTCAGTTTATTATTATTATTATTTGGGCAGTAACTAGAATAAGAATTATTAAAATACTGATTTTTGTAATTATATTTAGGGTTAAATGAATTATTGTTATTTTTAAAATTATTATTATTCCTATAGTTATTATTATATAATTTAGGACGGCTCGAAGATGGTTCAGAATATCTAGAATAAGCTAGATCGGGTGCTAAGGTATCCATAGAAACTTTAGGTGGTTCCTTGAATTGAGAAGTAAGAGATTGAATTTTCTCAAAGTTTCGACACATCTTTTTTAAATTTTCAATAGATGTAATTGAAGAAGAATTAGAAGCTAAGACACTAGAATAGCAAGGTCTGATGTTATGCATTAGGATGCCTAATTTTTCCTGTTCCGGTAGTTTGATAGTAAGTCTAGAAAATAATTCACTCATTTTAGCAAAATAAATAGTAATGTTCTCTGAATCTCCTTGCGTTCTATTACGAATCTCGGTCAGCAACCGGTAGTCATAATCGAACTGACTAAAATCTTCAATTAGTAAGGCGATTAATTCTTCCCAAGTATTCACCGAATCTCGAATACTACGATACCAGTGTAACGCGTCCCCAGTAAATATTTCCGTAGCGTAAGATAACAACTTGGCAGAAGTTATGCCCCTGGCTAGTCGAAACTCATCAATTCTTTGTATAAAGGCGTGAACACAAGATTTACCACTAAATTTTATTTTTTGTAATTCATTAATATGAGAGCGGTCACAGCTAACCGGTATATTAGTACATTGGTCAAGTAAAGACGATGATTGCCCTACCTCAACAACAGACTCACAACTAGGATTAGCAGATTTATTTAGATTATTTAATTTGTTCATTAAAATTGTTAAATTCTTCGATGTATTCTTAACTTTATCGGAAATTTTAGAATCGGAACAATCTATACGTTTTATGCGATGATACAAGTGGTTAGATAATGCTTTAGTACGATCATAAAGATTATTATCATATTTTTCCTCAAGTGATTTCACGCGCGCTATTAGTTCGCTTAAGGATGTGATGACACCGGCAAGATCATCCTCAGGTTCCAAACCCGATTCGCAAATATCCGAGGTAGGTATGATAGGTGTAAGCTTATTTATTTGTTTACGGAGTTCCAGTACGGTTGAAGCAGGTTCTTCGCCTCTAATGAGCACCTCATAGGTTAATTCGTTTTTATTTAGTAAAAAGAATTTAATAGGATAAGTTTCCATATTCGTTATCAGAAGTTTAGCGTAAAAAACAACAAAGATGAACAATGAGTGATCAATAGTTAGAATGTGGTGTTCTTTACAAAAAGCAACTAACTACTTTTACTAACTACGCGTAGGTGATATTCGAATTGAGCATAAAATAAATAAAATCTAAAAGCGCAACAAAAAATAAAAATATGTAGGTAGTTAACAAAAAGTTTTAGAAAAAAATATAATATGCGAACTGTTACGCATTACAAAGATATAATTTGTAACAACACAACACAATAAAGAACAATAGAATATTTATGAATTAGTTTTCCTGTTTCGTAAACGACAACTTACTCACAAAAAAAATTAAAGTTCAATAATTTTCAACGAAACAATTTTTATGACAACCCTAGAATTAAATACGTAACAGTTAACAAATATGTAATATTTAGTTAATATATAAAGCAGTAAAAGCACGAATATAAAATTTAAAAAAATAGTAGGTAGGTACGTGCCAGTTCGCAACGTTTGCAATCACCTTCACGTTCACATCAGCCAGGTAGACTTGACTAAGCGCTAGACTTGGGAATGAGAAACCAAGACGTGATTAGGCCACAAGAAACACACGTTGTAGGCGCCACTGCGGCACCTGGGTGGTTGTAGGTTACCCAGCTCGCCACAGATAGGTAGGTGGGTTCTAATTAAACAACTTAATTTAGACAATTGTTTATTCCTAAACTTCCGTGGCCATCACACGTCCTAGTCTTGAGGTAGGTAGTCAAGGGGAACACTGGCCTGAACCGTCGATCGTAGCGGTGGTAGTTCCTCTTGAACCAACAGCCCTCCAGGTCTCCAAATAGTTTAGCCAGCCTGTAGCACCAGCCTGGATTTAGCTGCTAATTAGCTTACCCAATTGGTAATTAGGGTAAGGCGTAGGTAGTTCCTGGAATGGCAGAGAAGAAGAGGCTTAGGGAATGTTCTCGAACCTAGGCGTACGGTCAAAAGGTCACAGTGTCCCAGAAAGTAGGAAAGCGGACAGTACTAGCGCTAGACAGTAATTTACATTGAATAGACACACCTTACAATTTTAAGCACTTCTAATAAAATATATGGAAACTTACCCCAGCGGGATTTCACTATAATTACGAACTGTTTTAGCAGTTTTAGAGTATGTATGTATTAAGATATAAAGAGCGCTTGACACGGCCACCTTTTTCGATGCGATTATCTGGTCTGGTCTGCGAAGAAATCGAAGACGCCCGAACCCGAACCGGTTTAGCCAGATCGTGAATCGACGAACTCAAGTTTAGAGATGCGCAAGCTCAATAGAACTTACAATAACACGTACTGAGAATTCCGTATATTAATAAGTTAATTATAGTTTAAGTATAAGTATTAGATTTAAGTTCGTAGTTATTTAATTATTTTTATTGTAATATTTATTGTATTAGAATTAAGTGTAGTTAATAATAGAAATGTAAGGTTTATTTAGATATTAGTTGTTTATTGCCTTTTTTTTTCAATTAACCTATAGTGCATATTAAGGTACAACGTTACATATGTAACTATACACTATACAATTGAGAATTTTGTAAGACACACAGGATCAATTTCAAATTGTTTTTTTTTTATATAATTTGATTTTATGGTGTAGGTACAAATCCGGGTCATAATCGAACAAGTAATCCCAATTAATATTATTTGTGGGTAAATTCTAATTATTATTCATTTGAATTCGATATACTCAATTGTAATTAGAAAGAAAAACTGTGTGTACCCACTAACAATTTCAAAAAATAGAATCTTCTATTGCATTAGATGCTACTCCACAGTGCAATCAAGTGATAGCCATTTTACAATAAAAGTAATTGATGTATGAAAAAGAACTACTTATTCGTTTCGACAAAGGACAAAGTTATGTTTTAAAATTAACTTACTCCAGTTGCTTGTCCAACCAATTTATAGGATCCCAATCTCGATGTCTGTGATCTGTCGGTCATTTTGGATACGTAGGAACAAAGTTACTTATTAGTTAAACAAAAGAAAAGGTGGTAAAATTTATAAACTAACACAATCAACAATGTGTTCTCTCAAAAGGAAGGAATTTTTGAATTGAAGACAACGGCCGGAAGTCAGCCATCGATGCTTTTGCTTTTACGTCATTTTGACATTATTTTGACGTTGTCAATATTTAAAGTATGCCACTGATGTACGGACTCCGACTCTGAGTTTCTCTCTAATTAGTCTGTGGTTTCTCTCTAGTTCTTGTTGTATAAGCACGTGTTGAGAGGCTCCATTTGTAGCTCAATCTACCGTACAATTTTTATTACTTTAAGTATGTAGCTACATTTTCACTCGACATTGGCAAAATACGTAATCTTTATGTGTCGCGCGCGAACGCTATTAATTTAAAAGAAGAACGGACTCTCTTAGGTTGAGTGCATGATGCAAGTGTCTCAAATATTGTGTGACTTTTGGAACTGAGAATTTACTTTGGGCTTCACGTTTGCATTGTATGTTTTTTATTTGTGTACCCGGTGAGTGATTTGTATTGTTTTTACCCTAAACCACTTCAAGTATTGGTTACGATAAATATGCCCTTGATGACATAATGTTGCTGTACATACCTAAGAAAAAATAATGTAATTAATTTTTGTAATTTAATTTCATTGTCAACTCTTGTAATTTATGTTTAACTTAAATTTAAATTTATATTTAATTCGAATTTACATTAGTTATTTTATTTTAGAATATGAATGATTTGTAATCTGCGATTTTGTAATGTAGTCAGTAATTAAAATAACTTGCAATAGCTCTAGCGCTCTGCTAATGTTGCGGTGCCCTGACAGGGTGTCACATATCGGTCTAATTTAATTTAATGTAATACCATCTTTGTAACGTGTGACTTGCAATAAACATATTGAATTGAATTGAATTGAATCTCTAGTCCTCCCTCATCTACCCCTAATGGATGTGCTCTTGTAAACTGATCTCCAGAACAAGGTTCTAATTTTCAAGAACCAAATGACAACCTACTTGACATGCTTTTTATTCAGCTTGCAACTCATATCCATTTTATTAAGCGTTTTAATGATATCGAACTACCGTTCAATATTGTGTAATAACTTACTGAGCTATCTTCATACAATGCTCAAAGAGGTGATAATAGTGCAGCGGGGAACTGTTGCAGTGTTAAAAGCAGAAAATTGGAACTGATATTTTTAATTAATTTAACACCCTTCCCATCCAGAAGACATGGCTCAAGCCTGGATCCCGCTCTAGGATATCGGGCTTTTTGTGTCTTTGGGATGATATGAATGCTAATGCCCAAGTGCATTACTCTCTTTTTAAAAACGCCTTCTCCAGGTATACCCATCAGAGCATCACCTTTCAGTTGGATTCCCTCTCCACCTTGCTGGGATAATTTTTCAAGCTATATTGAACTGCTGCTTGCAAAAGCGCAAGGAAGGTGAGAAACGGTATGCTACTGCAATGACCCATCATAACTTTCTTAACTATAAGAAAGTAACTGCTGAAATTGAGAAACTTTTATCAATCAAAACGATAGCAAGTTGGTCATCTTTCTGCATCATTATCATAAACATCGAGGCCCTTTATCGTCTGGAAAAATATAAATAGATTTCACGGAACCTTGGTGGATTGTAGCAGTATTTTTTGCAAAAAAAAAATAATAGCCCCTGCATCTACCCCTACTTTCGAGGAATTGAAAATACATTCTTCAGCATGTGCCAGTAGAAATGACATTCTCCAGTCCAGTCTAAATGGAATTGGACATTGGCTGAATCGAGACGAACGTAGGTGTTTTCTTTTTTCCCGAGGTCTTGTTACAGACATGTTAAGAGCTTCCATTTTTAACTCAATCTACCATACAATTTATTATTCATATAGATACATTTTCACTCGACATTGGCAAAATGTGTAATCTTTATGTGTCGCTCGACGCCATTAGTCAAGAATAGAATAGACGGTCATAAGTTCAAATAATTTTACAGAGTTTCACCAGAGTTCTTGTCTTGTCTTGTAGTAATATCACGACCGTGTTGCAAGATACCATTTTTCTCAATCTACCGTACAACATAGAGTTTAATAATTATAAATATGAAGAAAAGGAAAGATAAATAATAATTATTGAAACAGTACCTATAGGTACGAATTAATAATTCAATTCTATTCATAATTAATGGCATCGCGACACTTATAGATTACGAAATTGGTAATGTCAAGTGAAAATGCATATAAAGTAATAATAAATTGAACGGTAGAACAATATTACAACAAGAACTTGAGAGAACCTTCCGAATTATGGATTGCTTTTAGCCTCCCATGAATGGCATTCTTTATATTTCAAGCCGGAAGTCGTATTTTGACATCTAGAGTGCGTTCCAAAACCAGGTGAAGCCAAGTACACAGCGTAAGATAGCTTTCTAATTGGTGTAAATTAACTATAGTTTAACAAAACTAACCAATGTTGAAAGCGCTTCTTAATAACGACCAATAGTGAGCTACCATTTACTCTACCCCGAGTAAATTGAGATCGTTTTGGAACGCACTCCTAGTTGAAAAAAAAGAAAGGAGTGTTTGGCGGGTAATCATGGCGTCTGGATGTCGATCTTTATTTCGATAATTCAAAATTGCTTCGGAGTGGATTTTGTGCAGTGAAAGTGGTGTCGTTTTGTTGCATAAGCATCCGTGTTGACGAACAGTTATGAGGAATCATTGAAATAAAGGTTTTGTATATGTGGCGTTGAGAATTGTATAGTGGTTGGAAATCCCATTATACAATTCTCATCAGTCACTATCATGAGGTCTGTACCATGCATTTCTCGCCAAGCACTCCCTAGATGCATTAAAAAGTGTGGCACCCACATTTTAATGCAAAAATCAAGAAAGAAGATGAAACTAATGACTTGGCTGTATGGGCTAGATCCCTTTGCCGTCCCGTAACAGGGAAAACTTAACCAAAAAAAAAAAAAAAAAAGAAAAAGATTTTTTAATTCTCCCTATTACGGGACGGCAAAGAGATCAAGACCATACGGCTATAAATTCAGTTTGCTATCTTCTTTCTTGATGTTCACACGCTATGGATCTACAAAAATAATTAAAATTTAAATTCAAACGTCTTTACACACTATTTTAATGTGAATGGAATTGCAATTATATTTTCATTTTGAATAAAACTGTTTCAAAAATAAAAATTTAAACTTTATTCAAAAGAAATCTTTTGAGTTTAGTTTAAAATGAATTATTTGAACCAAAGCTGACCGAAGGCCATTTTTTTTTCTAATAATAATGAATGTTGGTAAGACAAAATGACAAAATATGGTATCGATAATGTAGATAGAGACGAGGGTACAGATTTATCGATAATTACCTTTAATATAGATGTTTTTTTGGGAAAACAGTACTTACGGTTTTAGGTAAAAGTGACACTGACAGACAGTTTATAGTGTTTAAGCATCCAAAAAGTTATTAATGTTTATTTATAATCTATTAACATTATTATTAATATCTATCTAAATAATATTATTAATAGATTAAATTAATAGGTGGTAGGGCTTTTGGAATTTTAAAGGATTTAGCAAATTTCATTTAAATAAAGAACTGTTTCATTTAATTTCTTTAAACAGAGATTATCTCTTTTAAAGTTCATTTCATTGATTTTTTTTCTAATTTATTATCACAAAATAATACATTGAGTTTACAATTCTACAGTCTGCCAAAATTGTGTAACAGTTCATCGGTATTCGGCAATGAGAATTAATTAATTAGATTATCTTATTTGTATTATGAGCACATGAACGAGAAAGTGTTTCTGAATCTTCTTTCTCCTACCCTGCTCCCTATCTATTTGTGGTCGGTGGAGTATGCCTTGATATCGAGAATACTGATTAAGGATTTGGCATTAGATTGTTACGGCCGTGTACCTGACACCAACCCTCCTTGGGAACGACTGCTATCTGTCTTCAGCACTTGGGGCCACCAGCTTATCGTGCCTTACGAAGCACGGATAAAAATCGAGTTGACAAATTTTCGGCCACCCATCTCAGTACCGACTGTACACTTGGTAGCTTAGCTTTCGTGATCGTTACCGTGAGAATAAGAGTGTTTCTCAATAATATTAACCGCTTATTTCACACCACATGGCAAATAATAATAATGAATCATAATATAGAATTTAATTGATTAGTTACATTTTATTAAGATTTTAAAGAGTCTGTAATTAAGAGTGTTTTGTAATAGTACGTAAAAATTTGGGAGCTAATTAATCATTAATCGGTTGAAACATTGAATCAAACTATGAATTATCACGTTTTCTTTTTTCTATAGAAAATACAATTCTGATTATTTTATTTTTTTTCAAAATTCTCAGAAGTCAATTTACAGTACCTACCTAATTATACGGTTAATGATCTTGATTGAACGCCTATTACGGACAAATATTTTCGTCAGTGTCTTGTTTTACAGGCCAAAGAATAGAAGTTTCTTTTATTATTAATCAAACTGCATTGCGACTCTATAGTACTAATGCAGCTAAGATGTACATCTGGAAAAAGAACTGAATAAAATAAAAAGAAGTAGGAGGCGCTCTCTTACGACAGATATTGAGTGGTGGGACGGGCCTAACATGCGCAAAGACCTATTACACAGATATAATGTTACGTTACACTATAATTAACCTATGCCATGACCGACACTTTCGTCTGTCGACCTCGTATACGAAACGATCGTAAATTAACGTTATTAAAACAAGTTTACAGGCGATCTCGAGCGTGTAATTACGCAAAACGTTACGCCGCTGGGCGTGACATCACAAATCAGTCCGTTCGGCTTGAAGACAGCAGGCCGGTTTATCATCCCATTTTTTCCTATACCGCCAGAGTGAGAGAGCAGTACAAGCAGGCCGGCAGTGATCGTATTCTGTCGAGGGTGTCGCCATTTTCGTTTTGACGAATATTGACAGCACGGCAGACAGACAGCGGCGCGGTGGTCGACAGAGCGTCTGCCAGACTATTTTTATTTTGATTGTGAATCATTTTACGAGCACACATTAGAGGCTCAGTGCGTCGGTACACTATTAAACACGTATTTACAAAACATTCACGAGTGACGTATGATAGATCGGTGTACGAGAAATCCCGAATTTTGGTGCTAACCTCTTCCTTTTTTTATTAGTGTTTTTGAGAGACTGCAAGACTGTGATCGATATGTGCAAGATGTTTTACAGATGACTCCGCGTTAACATTTGACTCCTTGGTTTTTCATTCTGGTAAGTGGATTTTGTTTTATTTTATGATTATTTAGTGTTAAAAGGCATATGTTCATAATGATGCGCATATGTATAGATATTTCTAGAAGCCTAACATATTGGGAGTGTGTCCAAATTTGACTTTGAAGTCGATTTGCTCAGGAAAACGACAGTCTGTCTTTGTTGCGGTAGCTCCAGTTTGTTTACGAACTGTCACGGGCAGTACACGGCCTAAGATATATTGCCTGGGTTGGCGACTATGCGTGGGCAAGCTGCGCAGTCTAAAACGAACTTTATATTTAGGGAATACAGTCTAAAATCGTATATGGCGTAACGCGATAACGGCCCGTAGAATTAATTTATCACACGCCGGGCTTGACAAGTTGAAAACATAAATTCGACCTTGCCGCTCCACGTGGTTTTAAGTCATTGCGCTTTCTTTTTTTTTTTCTTTCCACTAGAGGTCACATAAAGTATCGATTATTTTTGTGACATTTATTTTTGCAAGATTGGTATGATTGACAAAAAAATGACAGATTTCCCAATTTCCCATCCCTATTGTGTTTGATGATTTTGTGATTTAACAAACAATTTTATGTAATTTTTTGGTAATTTTATAATATTTTGAACAAGTTTATTTGTTTACATAAAAAGTGGTAAGTTAAATGAACTATTTCTGTAAGCATTGTGCACATGTAGGTAAGTATAGTCTTACATGGTTGTTTATTTCAATCTATCTATCTATAATCTGTCTTTAGAAAATAATATTTTATGAAAATAATTCACTAAGAAATACTTTAATTAATTTTTTTATTGATTCCTGTTATGATTAATGTGTGAGATTAAAATCAGTTACATAATTATATCCAATGCCTTTATTCTTTATGGGTAGGAAAGAGCTTGCATTGAGTTTTTTTTTCTTTGCCACTTTATTAATATTGTATACACACTAATATTATTACACTTTTTTTTATTCTATTGTAAAATCTTAGATACTTACATGGAGAAAGTATTAGATATTTATTGAAAACCATTGTACAATAAGTATACGAAATGACAGAAAACATAACATTTCTGTTTTGATGGCATTACTATTGATATACATGCAATCTCTTCCAGACATCCTTTGCATGGACACAAAGACATGGTTCAATTAATGAGGGAAATTGTAGATGTAGGTACAAAAATAAAATAATAATATGTAAATTTAATGCAATTAGACCTTGTCTAGACCCTTCCAGGCTGTCCCACACTAAATCACTTTTTGTTTAGTGGTTTAATTATCTTAATATATATAAATTACGTGTCACGTTGTTTGTCCGCGATGGACTCCTAAGCTACTTAACCAATTTTAATCAAATTTGTACACCGTGTGCAGTTTGATCCGACTTAGAGATAGGATAGTTTTTATCTTGATAATTAGTAATTTTTTTTTACTGCAGATACAATGTTATTGAAATTGTTTCTTTTTTTTTAGGGATGATATTTTGAAATTGTTCCTTTTTTATATTGTATTTTGAAATTGTTTTTTTTTTATATTGTATTTTGAAATTGTTTTTTTTTTATATTCAATTGAAATTATAATTTAATATTATTATAAATCTAACTCACGACTTGAACTGTCACACGTACATAGTGAGAATCTGTAATTGGCAGTAAGTCTTAAATGTTAATTGTAAAATACTGTCATAAAGTGCTGTAGATTCTATGTTCAATCAATAAATAAAATAAATAAAAAACCTTCAAGATGGTGTACAATCACAATTAAGTTGCAACTAGTGTAGGAGGTAGCGGGAGGAGTAGGCAGTAAGCAATGTGAGAATGTGTAATAAACGGGTGATGTGGAGAGTGATAAATTTCAATGTTGAGAAATGAATAATACACAAGTGAGAAATCAAATGCATGAATAAGCGCTGAGATGAGATCAAATGGTTAGTGTTTGTAATGATTTATTGCGAATAAAATACAGATTTTGGTAACATATAAAATTGATAGTAGCGAGAGGATAGTGATGAATGTGGGGATGATAGTTGCGAATTTGAATTCAAGTCCCGCCGTCATGTGGTCTGGGGTGGTCCGTCTTCTCATTGGGCGACTGTCAGATATCGAATGATAGGCAGCCAATGGTGCAGCATTACGTTCACTTGACGATGATGTACGTGTCCCAATGAGGCAAGGGTCTGATTTGTTGAGAAATCAGACCCTTGCCTCATTGGGACACGTACATCATCGTCAAGTGAACGTAATGCTGCACCATTGGCTGCCTTAGTGATGAATGCAGGGATGATAGTTGCGAATTTGAATTCAAGTCCCGCCGTCATGTGGTCTGGGGTGGTCCGTCTTCTCATTGGGCGACTGTCAGATATCGAATGATAGGCAGCCAATGGTGCAGCATTACGTTCACTTGACGATGATGTACGTGTCCCAATGAGGCAAGGGTCTGATTTCTCAACAAGGGTCTGAACAATTAACAACCCATTTTTAACCAATTGCATAGATTATCTAATAAATAAAAAGTGCATGTCACTTATTTCACTTAAAGGATAAAAAAATTGTCGGGTCAGCTAGTAGTTTTAAAAGATAGATAATTTATTAGTCTGATGCATGCTGATGGTAACTTTGAACTTTTTGAAGTGTTGATCTCTTTGCAAGCACTTGCTGTGGTATATAGTCTTCGGTGTCAGAGTTACTGAAGCGTTGTGTTAAATTGACTTAATGCAGTTTTTCCCACCGCCCCTGGACCATTGGAGATTGGGAATATGATAAAGTATAGTGGGTGGGCTGGTGACACGGCTCTTTTTGACTTGTAACATTACATGCACAAGATTGGCAGGAGTGAGCCGTCGACCCGGTGCCATGAATATGGGAGTGACGATGACACAGCGCAGCATACGCTGAAAGCGTACCTGAGCGAAACGGAACGCACAATAAAAATATAATTTTGTTAACTGTGTTGGCAACATCGATTTCCCCGTCTCTTGATCAACGGTTAGTTCTGAATAAGTCATCATCAACAGTTCATATAAAGTCGCATACTAGGGGAAAACACATTGGTATGTGGCGGGGTTCGAACTGGTGTCTGCCGGGTGAGAGACAACGCCCTTACGCACTACGCCACCGACGCTTCGTGAACAAGTTGCTCTGCAATAATTATTGTAATTTTATTAATTGAATGATCCTCGTCCTGGATCGCGGAGCGCAGGGTCCTCGCGCCGTGCCCATCTCTCGCTGCCGACCATAGTTTTAGCTATGGTTGGCAGCGTAACATGCTGGGAGGCAATGGCCTCCTTTTGCGAGCAAGTAATACACCAAATGGAGGCTGCGGAATGGACTGGGGCAGGGTTTCTCGAAGTGTGTGTCTTTATCTCAGGCGCACCGTGAGGCGACCCACATAGATTGCCTATCTGTGTGTGCGGGACAAAAAGAGATAAAAGACTACTTACGGCGCTGGTTCTGGAGGTCGCAAGTTAAACCAGATGGTGTTGGCTATTATATTTGTCCTTCCGTCCTTACGTGATTCGGTGATTTTCTGGATGATGTTCCGAGATGATCTTCGCGCTATTGGACAACTGCCACTAACTAATTTCGATTGGAGTGGGACTTCGAAGATAGTCGACCGATCGCGTACGCGGCGCAGTTGCAACAACGTGTTGACAGCTGCGTTTTGCACTCTTATTAGGAATGTGATGGGAAGGTAGAAGTAATGGCTGTTCTAGACTAGAATATTTTTACCTATAGTTATTTTAAACCTAATGTGTTATGCGAGCGAGTCGAGTGAAAATAAATGTAAAAGAGTGGCGATTTCCAAACTTGAGCCCCGTTTTGAAAAGCTATGCTCACTCAGACCACTCTCGACCCCCCACTCTCAAGTTGTCGACCTGCAAAGTGCTCCTTCATGGTTATTTTGTGACCCAGAATTGTAGGAAGGAGGGAACACGTATGCTGGCAGTGAATTCCATTTCTTGGCTTGGCTTTGACTAAAAAATTGGTTGTCTGTAAAGTCGGTTTACTGACGATAGTTGAACGTGACAACGTCTTAAGAAAATACTGATGGAATGGTAGCATTTTTCAAAAGAAAAATTTAATTTCATTTGTTTAATAGATTTCGCATTATAGTATGAATAAACTTGTAATAAAATCTCTTTGGCTATACTATTTGTATCTGGCTGGTTTTGGTATCATTGAAAGTTTAAATTTTAAAGAACATAATATCAAATTCAAATTAGAGAATTAGATTCAGAGCGAGGTAACGCCGCATGACGTCATGTTTTTTCGTGCGTGCAGCCGGCTCTATCGAATTATAAGACGTTGTCACGTCAAAAACCGTGGCTCAGTGTGTTGTACTACTGTGATTGTCGGCTTGTCAGAGTGTTAGATGAGGCGTGGTTTTTAAAGACACTGATAGAAGCACATGCCATACAATATTAGATATGCTGCTCTAGGCTAGGCGATGGGCGCGGTACAGTGGGATAACTGCCTTAGTCCGTTCATTCTCAAGTCTCTTAGATCATCCTGCTCTTGTCCATTCCCAATGCCAGATTGAGAATGGACTCTGTGATATTGACTTGGGTGTTCATGGGTCCTTCATCGGTAACTTACCAAGGCCTCCAATATCAATCCTAATTTATCTATCCTTATTAGCTTTAAAGCTGAGATAAGAGCATAGAAGGGGAAATCTTGCATCTTCTTTTCGCCTACCGTGGTCCCGATTAATTAGGGGCCGGTGCAGGATGTCATGATATCGAAAATTTCTTTCCTGACACGAAATCTCCTTGAGAAATAAAATATTGTATATGCCATCAAAAAAAATGAAGGCATGAATAAAATGCCGAATTTATTACCGTTGTAATTTTATAATCAGTCCAATCTATTTCTCTTTGCATAAACTGCGTTTGTGAATGTTTTTTCTTATCTATATTGTAAATTACGTGTGAAGTAATCTGCAGTAGCGGTTAGTCTTGCGGTCACAAGAGCATACAAAAAAAAACGCACAACAAACAAAAGCATTGTGAATATCAAAGTGAAATGGCCCTGTATGCAGTCTTGACATTCGCAAGGGAATCAAAAATCACTTCCCGTTTACGTAGAAACTGTTCAAAGCTGTTCAAAATGTTTTATAGCCATGGACCAACTACCTAAGTTTGTACAGCTGGCTTCTCAGTCTCTTCATCACCACCAGCTCCCGCGCAACTTGCATACAGCCGCAAAGGTGAACGCAGTAACTGTTGTTCCATCAACATCAGCTCCATTGGGTCTCTGAAGATTAAGGTAAAGCACCCTAAGTCCCTTCAAATTCGGACCCAATAGGGACGCTAGGCGGTCGAGAGATTTCCGAGATGAGATGCTGGGTCGCCCAGTAATCCCCTAGAAACATTTGACTTACAGGCTTGAGGTCTTCGCCTTCTTAAAAACCCGGTAACGCAGAGAATATCTTCAGCGATAACCTGAAAAAGAAAGAAAAGAAAACAGCATCCTTAGTACAGTACGCGAGTACGAATCCCACTGTTCTGGTTTTTTATAACTGCCATCTTCCTCGCTCACCAGTGTGGATGTATGGGTTACCACTCTGGGGCAACTCCAACATTGATCTTGCAGAGAATGCAAAATGTTACCCTAAGATCACTGGCCGACGTGCCTTGGCTTATAACCAATCACGAGATTCATCAACATCTTGGCATGAATACCGTAAGGAAATAGATCCACAGTGTAACAAATCAATACAGGAGCAGAGGCTTTAGACAACATGCATTTCGGCAATCGCTCTCGCTATCGCTAAGTAAAAAAATGTATGGGATTGACATAAGCAATCGAAAAGTGATCGATTGCTTATGTCAATTCCATACATTTTTTTACTTAGCGATAGCGAGAGCGATTGTCGAAGTGCATGTTGTCTAAAGCCTCTGGTTGGAGGGACACCCGAATGAACATGCTGCCAAGCTTACGACTCGCAGCTATGGAAAGCGTCTCAAAAGGAAAGATATCTTATAACTTCGAAAATAGGATAATAGAAGAAGGCCGTCCTTTTGTCCAGTAAAGACCCATGGAGTCTTTACTGGAGGACACACTCGAATGCAAAATATATTAGCCTTCAAAAAATCTGCTCATATTCTAAAGCTGATCGCAGATAATAACTTAATAATCTAAAATTCTTCTCAGTAGTGCGTACTGCGAAATGCTTGTCAGGTACTGCCTATAGATCCTCGCTAGAACTGATAATTTAGGACTTGTCCCGCATTCTTCACATTAACATTGTGCTGAGGTGACATCTAGCAAATCGTTTTCCTACTCTGCTCCCAATTTCTATGGGGTCGGTGCAATATGCCTTGATATTGACAATACTGCTTAATAGGCCCTACAGACTGACGCGAGAAGTCTCGGCGAGACTTTTCGCCGAGACTTTACCCGAGAAACGAAATGGTATCTACACATGCGACCTTCTCACTTGCGTTCTCAATCGTTATGCAAAATGGACGACTTTGACAGTGCGGCGGCTTTGGTATTGTGTGCATTAGCATATTCCAATCTTGTGTATGTTAGAATCAAAAATAATATTAAGAAAAAAGAAGGCCCAGGCGATGGTGGATGACACAAATTCATCGAAATAGAACAAGGTTTGTGAATCTTATTTCAAACCATTTCCCACGACGCAGTGAAACCGAATGAGAATGTGATACGCTTCTCTTTTCTCGCCCGAGAAACCCTATGAAGCAGGCAAAATACCGACACCGAGCGGAGAACAGGCAAGCGCGAGAACGAGAAGGAGAGAAACTAATCACATTTACGCTTCTCGAGTGTCTCGGGAGTTCTCGGCGTGAGTCTGGAGGGCCCTTAAGGACTTGGCTTTACATTTTACGGCCGTGTGCCTGACACAAATCCTCATTGGGAACGACTGCTCTATCTTTCAAAAGCACCCAGGACCACCAGCTAAACGTGACGACGAAGCACGGAGAAAAATCGAGTAAATAATCGCCATTGACCTCTGATGTGTTATAGTACGAAATATGATTGAATAGAAGATTCTGCACTTTTTGCCGACAATATCAGTTTTTAAGAGTCGACCGAGATCTCGGTCTCGGTCTCGGTCTCGGCATTCTCGGCCACAAATTCTACCGAGAACTCTGTCTCGGTTCTCGGCGAAAAATCGCCGAGATTCTCGGCCGTAACCGAGACAGTTGTAAGTAGGTACGGTGTAGGATAATGGGATTCACATCTACCGCGCGCGTTCATATTGGTCACGTGGTGTCAGTGCGTGAGAGAGCTGTCGATTGTGATTGGTCGGCTGGCGGAGTGGCGGGTTTTACTTACCTACCGCTGCTGCCGCCGCAGCGCCGCAGCAGTTACTAGCCAGAATAACTCCGTAAACTAGTTAAGCGAACATCGTTTCGTATTATTTTATTTTACACGTAATTGGAAAGCTGGTAAGTGTACGAAGATTTTTTAGATTCAGTGGCCACATTCATCAGAACACATGGATTCGCTGATGTCTATGTTCGTTACTGATAATCTTAGAACGTAGTTCATAGTAAAATAAACTGCCAAAAACAGCAATGAACATACAAATGAACTAATCGATTTGTTTTGGTGAATGTGGCAATTGATTCACGGATGGTACGACCGATTGCACCAAGTTTTACTTTTCACAATGTCGTAATAAATTTACATATTTTTAAAAATGGAACAATCCATTCATATGAATCAAGTAGACTTTTACGTTACTTTTTGCAAAATTGTAAAACGTGAAATTTGATGCAACTGGCCGTTAATGTGTTTACTAAGAAGTAGGTATGATGTTTTTTATTTGTTGCAGATGAAAACTAAATATGCCTAAAGTAAATCCTATTTGGGAATATTTTGAAAAAAAATATTTTATTACAACCTTCAAAGGCAACGTGTAAGTTGTGTCAGAGAACGGTATCATTAGGTAGTCCACAACCAAAATATCAGTCTATCAAAGGTTTAAAACTGCACTTGTCGAAATATCATTCATCTGAAAATGAAGAGTATGGGAATAAACTGGCTGTAATTGCCCACGAAACTAGTTTGAGATCGACTATTTCAAAACGCGTGGACCTTAGCATTGAACACAATGACAATAAGCATCAAACTACTATTCAACAATTAATATCGCATCCGCCTTCAGCAAAATGGCCAGATGATCATCAGATTGTCAAACGAATTGATAAAGCGATTATGGATTACATAATTGTGGACATGCAACCTTATACTACAGTGTCAGGTGAAGGATTTAAACGTTTGAATTTCGCCGATCCATCTGGCCCGAAACGTTACAAATTGAAATCGGAAAAATACTTCCGTTGCCAATTAATGCCAGAAACATATGAAAAAGTTCAATTTAAAGTGGTATCTTTGTTAAAAGAAGCTGATTGGATAAGTTTTACAACTGATATATGGTCAAATCCTACAAAAACCTGTTCGCTGCTGAGTTTTACCGCTCATTTCATTCGGAATGAGTTGCGCCTTAAAGTGGTGCTGGGGGCAACTGTTTTGGAAGACGACCACACTGGAAATTATATAGCGGAAAAACTCAAAGAAATTGCTGCAAAGTACAACATTGAATCAAAAATTCACCTTGCTTTACGAGACAATGCTGCCAACATGGTTCGTGCTACTCGTGTAGCTGAATACACATCTTTAGGTTGTGTCGCTCATACTCTGCAGTTGACGATCCAAGATGCCATTTTTTCGGTCGCACAAGTTGACACTCTGATAAAAAAATGTCATAAAGTAGTCGGACATTTTCACAGAAGTGAACAAGCCCGAAGATATTTGAGTACGTTTCAAAAAACTTTGAATTTGCCGGAGCATGCACTTTTCCAAGATATCCAAACTAGATGGAATAGCACGTATTTAATGATGGAACGACTGATTGAGCAAAAAAATGCTTTAAACCTTTACCGTATAGAAAGAGGAAGCATAGAGGAAATAAACAATGAAGAATGGAACATTATGAAAGACATAGTCATCGTTTTGCAGTGCTTTTACCAAGCCACGTTGGATATCTCTTCGGACTCGTCTTGTGTGTCGATGGTAATACCATTAGTGGCAATGCTAAGTGGGAAATTGACGCCAGCACAAAACTTTCAATCTTCTGACGATAACGAAGATGACCATGAAAATCACGCAGAGGCGATGAAGAGTAAGCTACTGGACGCACTTAATCAGCGATTTTCATATGTAAAAAGTTGTTTGCCTTTGATTACTGCAACGCTTATAGATCCAAGATTTAAAACAAAATATCTTACTGAAAGCGAAATTAATACAGCCAAGCTTCACATTATCGAAACTATAAATGGAAATATGGTATCAAATTCTCATGTGACAACATGTGCTTCTACTGTATCGTCAGATAGCTCATCAAACATAGCTACAACAGATAAGTCTAACTTATGGGCAGCTCATGATTTCATAGACTTGGAAGATGAGCCAATGACCAGTGACGAAAGGAGTTCAAGTGCTGTGATAGAAAAAGCACTTGATAGCTTTCTTAGAGAGCCAAGACTGCAAAGAAATGCAAATATTTTTGAGTATTGGTATTCGTCACCTTATCAAGTACTTAGGCCTGCAGCAAAAAAGTTTTTATCAGCACCGCCTACTAGTGTAGCAAGTGAGCAGCTCTTTAGTAGAGCTGGTCAATTATACGACATGAGGCGACACTCTTTGAAGGGTGAAAACGCAGAAAAATTGCTTTTCATGTGCTACAACATCGTGTTGTTCAATTTTGATTATTAAAACTAAAACAAATTATTATTACATTCTTAAATATACTATAATATATTATGCAAAAAAACGCATTTTCATTTTTTTCTGAATTTATCTATTCTCGGTCTCGGCTCTCGGTCTCGGCCGAGATTTTAATTTATTCTCGGTCTCGGTCTCGGTCTCGGCCGAGAACGAAATACCTGTCTCGGTCGACCCTTATCAGTTTTATATGCGCATGGAATATGAAACTGGCCATAAATTAATAACAGAAACCTATAATCTGAGCTTCGTTAAATAAGTTACCGTCCGTTGTCTATGCTAAAAAAACTCGCAAACAAAGCGAAGGCGCGCTGTGTCTGTGTCAGCATCCCTTTCGATCCAATTTCAAATTTGAATCCGAAGTGCCCCGTTTCCTGTTTCCGGCAGGGCTGCCACTAGTTTAAAATTTGAATATAGAATGTAGTGATGAGGTATATTTATTTGGTGTACAAGTTAAATATCGATTAGGTTTATCGAAACTGTTTTCATGTAATTGCATCGTAAATAGTGATGCAAAGTTATAAATATAATAATTAGGTTGTACTTATGTAGTATTAGCTACCCGCTCCGGCTTCGCACGGATAGTACTTAGAGTACTTAGTTTAACCATAACGAATTATACTTCTGAACTCTCCTCTTGAATTACTTTACCTAGGTATTGATCAAAATCGCATTCATATCATATCATGTTTTATTCCAAGTTTGTATAGATTCACTCTTTGTTGTTGTGTTGTCTTAATTTAGACAGTAATTTACATTACATTTAAATTATAATAACAGGGGTGCGTGTGTGTGTGTGCGTGCGTACGCGAGTGTGGCACATGAATGGGACCTTTCGTCCCATCCCGTGAGTGTCGTAAAAGCTGATTGAGCGATATTCCGAACCCTGATACCACCGCACGAAGTCACTCTCGCTTTGGCGATTCTCGAGTCACTCTCGCTGTGGCGATTCTTATTTGTTTTCAAAATAAACCATATACTTGTTGTCTGGTCGTCTGGAAGAGATCGCTCGTATACGACCGTTCATTGTACATTTTTTTTGTTGTGTTTTTATGATTTTTCTTCATAAATGCTAGGCAGAAGATTGCTGATGTACATTAAAGAATATTCTATCTATCTATAGACTTCTCTGTCAAAGTCCACAAAATTACAATTTTGCTCCTTGGCTTACGAATTTATAGGAAAAAAATACTGTGTGACACAGGGATCTCCAAAATGTGTAAACAAGAAATTGGTGATGCCAAATGATTGGTATCAGTAAAACAACACATTATTTACCATATTACAAATTTAACGCAGGGCTGACAACCCTGTTCTCCACAGAAAAAAAATAAAGCTTCCGCCGGCACCTTTGTCCGGGTTTTAATTTGGCCGACACCTACAGACGAGGCTTTAGCCTTTCCACACATAGATTCGTTTTCCAGGTGGCACCTATGTATATGGTATAAAAGGGGAATAAATCTCTTTGGTGCGGTATTTGTTTATTATATCGTATATATTGTTAGCCATGTGATGCCGGCAGAGTAGAATAGCATCACACATAGTAACAAATCAATTTGTTACATCAATAATGTTACACGCTGGACCCGAACTGCTGAGATGATTTTGAGTGTAACATCTGTCCTCATTGTGGGCTTTTTCGTTAGATTGTTTACTGATGGATTGCTACTTTTTGGGTTTGGGGACTCGTTTATGTAGGCCACAGGCTGGCAACCTGTCACTATTTGGAGGCACTGAATACTTTTTATACCACATTGGTGGCAAACAATCATACGATCCGCCTGATGGTAAGCGGTCACCGCAGCCTATGGACACTTGCAATACCAGGGGTATCACACGTGCGTTGACGACCTAGCAGAAACTTTTTCACACCTTTCTTGAAGACACCCATGTGGTCCTCAGGGAAAACCTCGACAGGGAGTTCATTCCACAACCGAAGCGTACGCGGAAGAAAATATCTTCGGAAACGCGCAGTACGTGACCAACTCGGTTCCAGTGTGTGAGGATGAATACCCTGCCGATGGCGAGCGGTGCGGTGATAGAAAGAAGCTGTTGGCATCATGTCAAATAGTTCCTCAGAACACATTCCGTTATACAACTGATAGAAAACGCATAACGTGGGCAATTCTCTCCCTAAGATATAGGAGTTCAATACCGGCTATGCGCATTAGATTATCAACGATTCTCACAGCTCGTCTTTGGACCGCGTCGAAGGATCCTAACTGGCATCTAGGTGCTCTATCCCACAAATGAGAGCAGTATTCCATATGAGGCCTGACTTGCGACTTGTACAATATCAGTCGTTGCCGGTGTGAAGTAACGCTTCGCTTTATTGAGCACGCCGAGCTTTTTAGATGTGGCTCTATGTGAAACAAAATCTTATGTAAGGCCCAGCTCAACGCCTCATGGGATTACGGCGTGATTGTATGTATGGATGCAAGAATATTACAACTACAAGCGTGAGATAGTAGCTCAAAGGGCAGAGAAACAGAAAGGGAATCGATTATGTCGAAGGGACACGTTATGAGAAAGAATGAAATGCATGTTACTAAGGCTGATCCATCAGCCCTAGTAACAGTAACAGCCCTAGGTGAACGTTCAAGTCCACTTGAACGTTGAGGAATGAAGGGAGGAGAGGGGAAGACAAAAGATAGAGGAAATGAAAGAAAAAGGAGTAGAATGTAGTAGATGACAAAAATGGAAAGACAAAACATAATAAGGCACATTGCGAGCAGGGCTGACGGCTCCTCGAATGGCAACCTCGTACCGGGAGACGCAGCGTTGGTTTTGTAGGCTCTCCTCAAGGTGAACCGACGGTCTGGCAAAGGTCGCGGGAAGCCGCTGGATCCGGGCAGTGCAGAAACGATCGGGTTGGAGATCCTTGAGGGAGGCCTATGTCCAACAGTGTGTCTCTTGACTGATATGATGATGTTGAAGACATACTATGCAGAGAATAAATTGGGAGCATTTAACGGCCTAACCTAGCTACCTCCAGCTTATTCAACGTTTGTCGATAATGATGTAGTAATATTGTGTTCCGACAGTTCCTATAGCCAGTCCATCAGTGGTCGAGGGTTCCAGGTTTAATTACACACTGTTGAGCTAAAAACTAATTTAAATTAAAATTAAGATCATCCACGGTCGGTTGCAATATTCTACCACCTAATAAAAGTAAACTTACTGAAGTTTGATTGCCTAGCAATTAATGTTAAATTATTGAAATCAACGGCCGCTTGACGGCCAAACCCTGGTAGGTGATCTGTAACTATGAATTGAGTATTGAAACTGGCCACTAGTCTGTTTGTGTAACTAAGTTATCTTATTTATTGCAACTAAACGTTTAAGACGAGAACTGCTGCCGACAAAGTGCATGCGTTGTTTGGTAGACTTCTTTAAATTGTAATATTATGTTTTTGTTGAAATAAATGTATTAAAAAAATAGGTAAAGCTTCCATCATCGGCCTTATCGTCAGTCACGCACGATCAGGTGAGGTGAAGGCTTACCCGTCAAATATAAAAAAGAAACTGTATTTAAGTTATCGTAGTTTATTACAAAAAAGGGTAGGCTATAACATTTAATTAAACTTGCTAAGAGTACTGTCTACCATTTTGCAAAGAAGATATTCCTCCTTTACTAACTTTAATAAACTCCGAATATTTCCTTCCGTACCCAAAATTTTACTCTCCAACTTATTTCATTTTCAATAAACTGTCATAACTTAAAAAAACCTCCCTGAAAAATCCCAGTTCCAAAGAATTCTGTCACGACCGCAGAAAACCGAACGTTCTCGGTTCGCGCGCGAAAAAAGCGCTTTGACAGCGAAAAAGGCGGGAACGGCGGCCATTACGGACAAGTGACGCCTCGGCCGCCGATATAATTGCCGGCCGAGAGTTATGGACAGATTTTAATAAAGCCAGCTCTGGTGCGAATAATTTTGAGAGCTTTTTCCGACGAACTACTGGTTATTTTAAAAAAGATTTCTTATACAAGCATGATGCCCAGAAGTTATTAAGAGGCCAGAATATGTACTTAGGTACTGAAAATTTTACTGACTGACTAATCGCCAGATGGCAATCCTGCGAAAATGCCTCCGTCTTTCGTAAGCTTACAAGGCTGAGGTCTTCAAAAATATCTGTATACCGATTACCGAATACAGAGATTGCTTTTTTCCACCTGCTACGATTCTTGCGTACTTTAGTTAGTTTCATTCATCCACTCTTAAGGTTCTCTTTTACGGTGAAGGAAAACATCGTGAGGAAACCTGCACACACCTATGAAGAAATTCTTAGGTTGTGTGTGAAGTGGACCAACCCGCACTTGGCCAGCGTGGTTGACTAAGGCCTAACCGCCCCTAATGTGGTGTAGCCTCGAGCCCGAGGTGGGGACATTATATGAGCTGTTGATGAGGATTCGTCCACTCTTATCACAGTTTTTGATTTCGAGCACTCTCGACCTGGTGCTTGTTTAAAATGTTTTCATACTTGTTAATGTGCATAACTATGAAAACGTAAAGTAAAGAAAGTTTATATGCTAAACTTTCTATGAGTATGTTGATTAATTTGAGCCACAGATTACCTCTGAGCTAATTCAACGTATGGTGTTAGTCAAACGTAAGATTTTTAGACTTTCCGTATGAAAATTATCTCAAAACCTTACACTTTTTAAGCAAAATTACCTGTAATTAAAGTATTGAAAACCCAAAAAAAGTAGTTGTAATTTTTTACAAATTGTATAATTCCAACCGAAATGTTTAAAAGTAATTTCTTTCCAAAACTACCCCAATTATGCCAATCTTCAAAAACGAAACACGTACGCGCGACCATTTGTTTTTTAATTCGCATCTCCGCTACACACGGTACGATTTTATAAATATGACAAGAAACAATCTTGGCTGTTCGATACGTTTTCCTCGGCGCGTGCAGGCAACTCAATATTTGAGCAGATGTGTTGCGGGCCGCGCGTGAATGTTATTTTTATGCGACCTACATGGTAATGCTGGCACCCCTAGTGTTGTGGTATTATCGATATATTTTTATTATTGTAATTTTTTACTGGCTAGTATTTTGTATTTATTTGTGACTTTTACCCAAAAAATATTGTAATAATGAATTAAGAGTCTACTGAAGAATAAATTAAATAAACGTTTTACGTTTTTTTTTTGTTTTATAATAAAATTAATCGAGAATGACGTGAAACGGCTTAAATACGGTAGGTACAGATAACAACATATTATTATCAGGTTATCACAAATTGTCAAATTTTCCGTAACAATTTTGCACTTTACATCAATCATGTTTATGTTGAAAATCGATTAGAGACGTGCTTTTGTCTGTACATTGATGTAAATGTCTTGTCGACGACCACTTATAATCTAAGTGGACGACAGACCTCTTTACTTCTATTTTATTCTTAATTAATGGCATTCGCGATACATAAAAGATGACGCATTTTGCCAATGTCAAGTGAAAATGTAATTACAGTTACAAAAAAATTGTACGGTAGATTCGAGTTAAAAATGGAGTCCCTCAACACGTGTTTTTATAACAAGAACTCGGGAGAAACTCGACCTCTTTACTTGTCATTAATTTATAGATTTATATCTTTTTATGGCTTTTGACGTGTCTTGTCATGCTTTCTTCTTGCTCTGGTCTCCCTCCGCAACTCTGTTTTTATATATTTTATTGGTATTACACCTTTTCTCCCTCAATCCGCCTTTTCCTTAGCTGTCCCCTACATGTCTAGGGAGATCTCTTGAGACAAATTCACCCTTTCAATCTGTTTTACTGTATATTCTTTTTATTTAACAAAAATGTTAAAAGTGTAAAAACCTTGTTAAAATAAGTTTCCGATCATCCATCATTGGTCTTGACTTTCATGAGGTCAACCCAAGCGCATCCTCTCGCTTCATCGCCGAACTTTTTCACACTTCATAGAATTTCGAACTGTATGCACCAACTTATTAGGAAATAATTTAGCTCAATTAATCTTGTTGTTTATACGGAAATGGTTGGAAAACTTCGAAAGCACGACTTTTGGTGTGCGTTTTGTGCTGTCGTTACTGACCTCTGTGAGCGCCAACCGTCCTCTTGTAATTAGAACAATATAGTGCAATTGACGCTCAATTCGTTCAATGAACTGAGAGTGATAGACCGTATTAGAGATGTTGAAACTAAAGACGTTTAGTCGCTCCATTGATAGGTCTATATTTTTTTTAATGTAAATTTATATTGCCACTAGATTTAAATTAGGTGTAAATAACTGCTAAAAGCCAAGAGGGTGCAGCCCAATGTGTTGATCCGATTAGATCCGCACCATTCTCGACATCAAACTGTAATCTGAGTTCTTCCACGTCGCCTCAGACAGAAACAAATGGCTCGGTATAGTGAGGAACAATATATGTCGAGAATCATCGAGGAATACGACGTAAGGAGGAGGACGTTGCCTAGAAACTGTTTTGTTACTTTTTTATTTATTCGATTGTTTTCAAATTTAATATTTTTTTTTGAGATATGCTCTAGAGGGAATCTGTCCTGCTGGTTGGTATGTTTGTTGGATTACTGAAGCATCTCTATTTTTTGGACTAGGTGTCCCATTATACTATTATACCCATTATAGGCGACATACTAGCAATTTCCCAGTATAAAAAAACTTGTCACTATTGGAGGCACTGCATGGCCCATACTTCCAAATGCGGCTTTATGTGTAACTAAATGTTACCTAAAGGCTAACATGTTACCTAGACATGTATAAGACCCTTGTGAATGTTATGTGATACGCAATAAAGATATTTGATTTGATTTGATTAAAGCTCTGCTCAATCCTAATTGAGATTATAAGAGTAATTATATGTAAGTATATTCTTATTTTGTTTATTATTCTCACAATAGTGCCGTCGTGGTGGAGTGGTCAGTACAGCTGGCTACACATCAAGCGGTCCGGGTTCGAATCCTGGTAGCGGCAAATGTTTGTGTGACGAACACGAATGTTTGTTTGCGAGTCATGGTTGTTTATATATTTATTTAAGTTTATTTATAAAAATATCTAAAATTATTATGTATATTAAAAAAAATGTCTGTTATCTAGTATCCGTAACACAAGTTCTTAATGATACTTACTTCGGGCTAGATAATTGGTGTGAGCGTGGAGATATGTTATTATTATTATTATAATAATCCGGTGCAATTTATGAAGAGAAATTACAGAACAGTCAAAAACTAAGTCAAAAGATTAAAAAATCACTTTAAAAAAATATTTGTCCAAATTTGTATCCATACTAATGTAAAGGTAAATGCGTTAAATTTATTTATTACAAGCAAAAAGTGTAAAACACTGTAACCCGACTACGGAAAAAAATAATGTTACAGACACCCTGGATGGAATGAAATAAGTTAAAATCGGGGTTTACAAGGTAAAATCAACTGCACTCGATTTCAATAGAAATCGACAATCAAATATCATTTAGACATGACAGTCGTAGTTCCGTTTTTGGCCATTGGTTATCAACCACAACAAGATTTTGTGTACAAATTTCAAAGGGATTTAATTAAAATCGGTTACTTACAATGAAAAATTCTCAAACTCCTCTTGTTAAAGTCGTGTAGCGTATGTTGCTCGAATCATAGTAACGCATTGATTGACGCTAGTTTAGGCGCTAGGGTTTAACATACGTCGTTTTGGTGTAATTGCATACACTGGTGCGCCGATCCCAAAACGCCCCCCACAAGGGCTTAGGAGGGTACCGGTGGATTTTAGCGGAGTAGGACCGGCTCTGTTCCGCGCCGGTGAGTCCCGCACACGCCGTACACCTAGCCAGTGTGCGGTATGGTCCGTAAGTGGCTTTCTCACCGTCAAAAAAAAGGTGTAACATACGTAAATGTACATAAATACGTAGATTGCTAAAATCATTACCCTTCTTTTTGGCTTCGCCGTAAAAATGAAAAAGATTTACATAATACACAATAGACCTAGGTCGGCCTGCCAGTTACTTTGAAAAGACAGCAACTGTCAGGCTGTGCATAGTGCAGTACTATTTTTCACGCACACATGCGCATTACCTCAATTTCGTTTTTGGTCTCGCCCTAGTCGATTCATTACATATACGAGTATACGTCATACGTCAGTAATTATAACAGTCATACGACCATAGGGTCGTAAGCAAGAAATTTATAGGTTAAACTGAAAGCCACTACCAATAAAAAAGTGAAGACAGCCAGACTTTTTTGACCTCAAGTAACCTTTGAATGTTTCCGTTTCGCACCTGTCTCTTTTTAACACTCCGCACATGTAATATGATGGCGTACACGTAACGTCTCACGTGACCGTCTAATACGTTTTCTCTAGTGGTTAGAAAGAGACAAATAGGAAATAAAAAGTTTAAAGGACATTTTTTTTTGTCTTTGCGGATTCCAGTTTTTATAATTTTTTGGTCGTAAAGGTGCCAGTTCAACTTATCGATAACGCGAACATCGATAACTTCCCATGCCTCAACAAAATTTACCCTTTCCTTTCTCCGCAAAACAAATTTGTATCTTAATACTATCCTTCTCTATTATTTAGCGAATATTTATCATAAATTCGGATGGGTTCGATATTGTATGTTGCACGGCTGTTTGCCAAATTTTCCTTGTTGTGCTTTTTTGAAACGTTTAAAACAACTGTTGTATTAGAAGTGGAACACAAGCTCAAGGACGTTAGTCATAATTCACATTGTTTTCATAACCGTTACTAATTTACAAGGTTCAGTATCTGTTTTCGCTATTGAAAAATGTTATTGTATTTATCTTTATATTAATCATCATACTCTGTATTCATCATACAAACTCTTTTAAGGTTCTTTGTTAATTTTTTTAACTCTCCCTATTCATTATAATTTTACAAGGTGGTAGACCCATATGTAGGGTCGCCTGGGTAGGTACCACCGCCTTTCTTATTTCTGCCGTGAAGCAGTTCGCTGTGTTTCGGAGTGAAGGGAAAGGTAGCCAGTGTAAGTACTGGGCATGGAAGGCATATTATCTTAGTCCCCAGGATGGCAACGCACTTGCAGTGTTAAGTGATTTACCCTTAATATTGCAAGTGTCTATAGGTGACGGTTCCACTTAACACCAGGTGGGCCGCAAGCTTGTTTGCCATTTGTTCAAATAAAAAAAATAAAATAAAACTTCAAAAAAGAAGAAACTGTATTGGCTAGATTCCTTTGTCTTCCCTGAACTTATAAACAGCAATTACTGGCTGTGTGATGCCGGCAGAGTAGAAAAGCATCACCGCATAATTATCCTCCAATGGGTGTCGTAGAAGGCGACTAATGGATCAGCAAAGGTGTATTGATCATCTTATACTCCGTCCACCAATCCGCATTGGGCAAGCGTGGTGATCTACTACCTAAACCTCCTTCGATGACAAGGAGAGGCCTTTTGTCTCAGCAGTGGGTCAAATTATAAAGGCTGTTATGATGATGACTATTCGAGTGCACTCACTGCATTCAACTAACCATAGCCCGACTATCGACAAGACTAAACTATTGGCCTACTAAAAATCAGAAGTGCGCGGTGGTGCTCGAGTCTGGAGGGAATTTCTTAGGTACTTTTGAAATAAGTGCTATTTTTAACACACTGTAGATCACCTATTCTTTATCAAGTTCCTGCACTTCTTCTTATTTTATTTTTGACCGTAATACGTTTTCTACTTCCACTGTCCTCGATCAGTCGTCATCTTAACATTAACACCCTTATTTTTTAATCGTCAATGCGCGCACCGCCATATTGCTCCGCACTGAATTCCTTGACCGATCAAACTATCGGCCAGCTAAAATTCATAAGTGTGCGGTGGCGCTTAGTTACTTCTTTATGAGTAGCATCCTTAGATTTGTGGTTGAAATATTGTTCTTGAAATATTACTCTCCGCTTGGTCATAAAATAACAATAAACTTACTGATGCTAGTAACCAAGTCCGGTGGGCATTTTTGGAAGAAGTCAAAGATAGTCGATCCCTAATATTTGGTATGCAAACAAAGTCAATAATCTATGCCCTCTAGTCGTGTCTATGTTATTAAGAAAGATGGCCGCATTAACGTTCAGTAAACAGTATTTAAAGTAATTATCACATTTTTAATGCGTTTTGAAACTTTCTACCAATAGAGCGTGCTAATTGAACGATCTTGTGTGGGGTCTAAACGGAGCGTTTTGTAGTTTTTTCTCATACTACAAATAGGTACTTACTATGACTACCATGGTTTATTGGCTCTTCACTCTGCTATTTATTCGTGTTCGTGTAATTGCAATTTGTCTGAACATGGCATTTGGTTGGTATATTTGACATATCAGACAAAGGTATATTTGACATATATTTGACATATCAGACAAATAGCAAATACGCGTTTCCGCCCGCTTGTCCGTGTTGTTGCACATCAAAGGAGTTACGACAGTCCATGTGTGGATGACATAAGGGATGCGCAGATCATGGGCCATGCAGTTTCTCAATAAAGAGCCAGGTTGCCAGCCTGCCCCCTGCGTAAAAGTGACATCAAGGCCATAATTTTATTTAGGAGGGATTCAATGGTGCCGAGGGCGCTTCGGATGAGACTCAATGCAGTTTAGGCCATGCGTCTAAGCCATCTGTCCCCCTAACTCCGTCGCAGTCATCCAGAACACCGGTCCGCATTGTCTGACTCAATGAGAGTGGTTGTGGCGTGTGGGCACCAGGCGCCGATATCACCACGGAAAACCAAATCAGAGGTCGCATCCATCCGCCACCTCTGAGAGCGGGGGCGTGTCACAATCGACCGACCCAAGTTCCGCTGGTCCTGAAATTGGTCCTCTGGTGTTCCGACGTCAGCCGTCTGTCCACAACCAGACATTGCCCAGGGTGCACCGCGGAGAGGTCTCAGAATATAGCACCCCAAGCCCAAAAGCACCTTAACCTCATGAAACCAACGAACAAAAGCCAAAAACGAGGACAGATGATACACTGTAAAACAACTCAGTAGTCCGGATTCATTAATATTTGAATCTAGGTACTAAATTCGTTAAACTGCTAAACTTTCCAACTTGTAAATCCTAGGTTTCGAATCCGCGTAATATAAAATATAGTAAAGCATATTTAAGACTATAAAGACATAACGTAACGCACCTAACCGCGTACAAATCAAATGCTTAGCATAAATAAGCAATAACTACTAGATGTGGTTCGTGCGTGTTTCAAATATTTACTATACATACATCTGCTCTCTACCGATTTTATACCGTGGTTTAAAATCGCGTATTTAGGCATCCTTTGCTTTGAATAGAAAAAAAAGAAGTGCTTGGCGCGCTTTCATGGTGTCAGTTAGATTTTATTTCTATTATTCAAAAATTGAATTTTTAGTATTTTTGAATTTTTGTGCAGTGAAAATGGTAGATATTATTTTGATGGCACAAGCATTGGTAACGGTAATTGATTTATTCCAATTATTCCCCATAACAGAAGTGTTGAGATTTTGTGGGTTTTCACTGCATCTTCAGTCGCCATCATGAAGTTTTTTTACTTTCTCGTATACGTAGTATAGAGGAAGTCTTGTTAGTCATATTTTTCTTATCAGGCATCATTGATTTTTCTTATAAGCATGTTCTCCCTGCCTTTAAAAGAAATGCTTTTGTTTTATAATGATTTTAATATTTGTTTATAGTGTGGCCGACCTGATCTGAAGAAGTAAAATAAAATATTTCTAGAAACTTGTGTTGAGTACAAGATTCCTGTTACTTTATGTCGTTTTCTTACAATCAATGTAAAATAAAATATGTAACTCTGCCTTACCAAACAAATCAACCACAATTTTGTCAACATTTTCTTGGTTTAGTTTCAACTTTTGACCTTAAAGCTCTTTATTTGCGTGGCCCAAATAATATACTAGACATTTACAAAAACTAAATTTATTTCAGGAACAAACAGATACATCAAAAGACCTTTCTCTCAATCAAAGTCGCTGTGAGTGCTCGTTGTTAAAAAATCTAATACTTTTTTGGCCCGATCCCCGCAGTTCTAATCACCACTCGAAATTCGTCAAAACATGTTCAGTTGGCAGCACTGCAATTGTACTAATTGCGACCGTTCGAGTGCCGGGACGTGCTCAGAAAAAGAACAGTGACTTTTCGTTTTAATTATCGAGTGACGGAGCGACGAGTGTCCCTTGATTGGGGCTCCGAAGCCAAATTGTGCATGAAAAGTTGACTTTTGAATTACTGTAGTACATGTAGAAGTAAGTTAGAAGTTAACAAGGATTGGATGGCGTACTCTTTGAATTTAGCAAGCTTTTAGATACAACAGTAATGTATACAACGAAGGCTACAACTGTCTTTTTAAAGTGGCAATAACAATAGTTTTTTAAAAATAAGATTGTATTATGATATTTTCATATTTTCGCCCCACGTTGGGCGCCAGTAAAAAAAAGATCAAAAATGTTTATTACTTCTAAAAACACATTACAACAGGTACATTACATATAAATTCGAGATTGCCTAGTAAGTATAAAGGAATACTTGTGGCAGGCAACCCCGCTCTTCGTCTTAAATTTACATACGTCAAGTTATTAATGAGAATTGATGTTGTAAACAAACATTATTCAAACAATTTGAAATTGGGTAAGTATAATATCAAGGAGCTTATATTTTACCTATAGAATCTATCTTCGTGGTATAATATACAAAAAAGTGAAACGTCACGATGCGTTGCGGTCCAAGAAATAATGCACCGATTACGTCAGTATACGTTTATTTAGACACTCTGGATCTGGAAGAATATAAAATAAACTGTAAAACTGAACACTTTAAAACACTTAACTAGATACACTCAAATACAAAGTAGGCAACGCATGTAAGCCCTTATCGCAACTAGGGTAGATATAAAATCTTTTCCGTCGCAAAAAAGGCCTATAAAATAAGGTACTTGCAATTAGTGCCTTGAGATATGTATTCTTACTTTTAATAGATAATATCTTTATTTATCAAGCCCAAGCTAATGGCGGGCATCGAGAGCGAGACCCTAGTAGTTTAATAGAAACGTGTGAAGAGTCACACAGTCAGCAATAGAATGATTCCATGAGCGGAAAAACGAATCAAGCGCCAAAGTATGATTTTGAATTTTGTCTTTATATTACCCATCCCTCAATGTCTCAAGGCGAAAGTCTTCGACCAGTGCGTCCTCCCAGTTATGACATACGGTGCCGAGACGTGGACACTCACGGCTGGACTAGTCCACCAGTTTAAAGTCGCTCAGAGAGCTATGGAAAGGGCTATGCTCGGAGTATCTCTGAAGGACCGCATCAGAAATGATGTAATCCGACAGAGAACCAGAGTCACCGACATAGCCCACCGAATTAGCAAACTGAAGTGGCAGTGGGATGGTCACATTAGCCGCAGAACTGACGGCCGTTGGAGCCGTAAAGTTCTTGAGTGGAGACCGCGACTCGGTAAACGTAGTGTAGGACGACCTACGATAAGATGGGATGATGATATGCGTAGGCTGGCTGGAGTGAGCTGGATGAGAGTGGCCGAAAATCGGGAGCAGTGGCGTGCATTAGGGGAGACCTATGTCCAGCAGTGGACGAACACGGGTTGATGATGATGATGATTATAATTTAAATATTGCCAGTAAAGAGGTGCTATATACATCATCTTAATATTGTAGTACCACGTGGCTGAGGGTTCCTAGTATCGGTCACTCCCACCTTCAGCCTTGTCAATACGTAAGTGTTGATATTATTTTATCTTTAAGAGGAAGCCTGTTTCTGACCGTATCTTCCTCCCCGTGGACCTCTGCAATTCACCTACCGCAGCACAAACTTGCGAAGGCAAATAAATCTTATTTGGCTAAGCCGCTTCGTATTTCTGCATTAAAGTTGAAATTATCTATTTTACGCCGTGCTTCGGAAGGCACGTTCGGCTGGTGGTCTGGGCAGTCGTTCCTAACGAGGCTTGGTGTCGGGCAGATGTCCTAAATATGTATATTATTGTTATCTATATATTTTACTACTAGCTGTCCCGGCCACGCATTGCTGTGGTTTCATACTACTGACCTATAACATTGAATTTGCAGGAAAAAAATGAGATGACTACTTATCAAGATAAAAACTATCCTATCTTTCAAGTTGGATCAAACTGCACACGGTGTACAAATTTGATTAAAATCGGTTAAGTAGTTTAGGAGTCCATCGCGGACAAACAACGTGACAAGTAATTTATATATATTAAGATTATTGTTTTTAAACCGAGATTTATGAACCATTTATTATGGGAAATAATAAACCAAACAACTAAAAAACCTCGAACGAGTGACTAAAAATCGTCGGTGGCGTAGTGCGTAAGAGCGTCGTCTCCCTGCCGGGAGGCACTGGTTCGATCCCCGCCATGTACCAATGTGTTTTCAAATTTTGAATTCATATGTACGTTTTATCGACGCTTTTACGGTGAAGGAAAACATCGTGAGGAAACCTGCATACACCTATGAAGAAATTCTTAGGTTGTGTGAAGTCGACCAACCCGCACTTTGCCAGCGTGGTTGACTAACGCCTAGACGCCCCTAATGTGGGGTAGGCTCAAGCCCCTCGGTGGGGACATTGTATGAGCTGTTGATGATGACTAAAAATACTAAATGGGTGACTAATAATTTGTTAGTCGCTAATTTTGGATTTTTTTGTCGCTTACTTAGTATTTGCATAGGTTTAGGTTAGGTTCATCCGCTGACCAGTTAAATACGATCCATTTACAATATATCTTCTTCCTTTCCATCCAAAGGTTGTCTGAAAGAGATTGTTCGTAGCCACAATATCGCCCATTTAATAATTAAATAATAATGACAACTGTGTCATTTTATGTTATTCTAAGTTTAATACTCTTCCAACATATATTTTAACCCTGCTAAATTCTCAGCCGACAAAAACGCACGCATTTTTCATTTTCTTCATCACAGACATAAAATGCACTGTATTAGATTTTTTTTTCATTCGACTCGAAGACACCCGTCTGAGCGCTAAATAATTCACGCTGCAGTCAAACGGCATCTAGAAATGTCTATTTTCCCAGACGAAGTGTCGTTAGAAGATACCGTATAGTGTTGCATCTTTGTCGATGTCGATGAACTGTTTTTATTTATTTATTTTATTGTTTTTTTGAAGTGAAACTTCTTTATCGGCGTTGGAAAAAAAATTACCGTCACATTTTTCGGTTACGCGTCACATTTTTCCGTTACGCGCCATCTTTTTTGTATTCATGTCTATGTAAGGCCATAACGAAGTTTCACTTCTTACGTGTGTACACACATTTTTTTTAGATGGATAATTTTTCTTTCTATCTTTTAAGTGACGTAATTGTGTGTCTTTTTGACCGCGAAGCAATAAAGACCGCGTCGGCCCGTTGAGCCCGCGGCTGCCCTCACCGCGAACACAGCATACGAGGACGACGGAGGCAGTTAGTTTACGACGTTCGTTCTAGTAAAGAGCAGAAAGAGTGGCGCGGACTGAGCCAGCCACGAATATGCCGCGCCGCCAGTGCCCGCCGGGTACCTGCGGCGCGGTCTTTTTGCCCTCTATGTGCGTCGGTAGTATAGGTTTCCTTTGCGCTATCGTTCGCGGTGAATATTCTAAAGCGCGATAAGTTTTTACATTTATCAAAAACATCGATACAGCATCGCAACGTCCCAACACTATTCACCCGCGCGTCGAACGCAGATAAGTCGGCTATTTGAATGCCGCCCGCGTCCGTACACAGCCGTTCGAATTTCGAATATTTACAACAATACACACGTACCATAGACAAGCGCAAAGTTGCCGATTTATTGGTGCGCTGGTTTGTTTTGTTAAGTTGGCAACGAAATGGAACGTGTAATGACAGTTTCACACATGGTATAATGAGGACCGCAGCATAAATATTTTGGTAATACTTCCTCGGCAAGTGTGTAACTCAATTTTGTTCGCTATTATTTATTTTATGCGTAGTACATTGAGGCTGTATCACGTTTTTAACCGCGTTCGAAACTGCGAGCTTCGTCAGTTTTGTAAAAATGAGCCATGTTCTGCAGACGGTAAAGATGCTGCGACTGGAATGTGCGTAAGTGTAGCGTTCATTCACTGCATCGAGCATCCAAAAGAAGCTGCGACCGGCATTCAAACGTGTGTGGGGTGAAGCTCAGTCGCTGCATTGAACGCGTTAACATCTTGTCTCGGGTTTGGTTGGCGGTCGGGTTGCTTTATGTCTCCAGCCTCGGCTACTTAAGCGGGCCATCCACGCTCAGGTTACATGACAGGTTTAACTGTTAAGGGAACCATGAGCGTGTATGACGCACAACTGCGCAGGTTTCCACACCTACACGCTCATGTTTACCTGAACACTTCCTTTGAACAGCAACCCGAACGCCAACCAAACCCGAGGCAAGATCTCAACGCGTTAAATTCGAAATAACTGTCTGGAAACCAAATAAAGACTACACCAAACATTATTATCAAACTGAATTAGTATAACAATTAATATAACATTTAATTAACTATAATACACAAAGATACAAGAAATAAACTTTTGTCTGACATTTTCCTTTTTTAAACGACTTCAAAAAAGGAGGAGGTTATCAATTCGACTGTATGTTTTTTTTTTTTTTTAATGTTTGTTACCTCATAACTCGTTACTGGGTGGCCGATTTTTAACATTCTTCTGACCTTTGGAAGCTAGTGCTTGTCATGGGGTCCCATTTAAATTTTATCGACATCTGACGAGTAGTTTTTAAGTTATCCCTAATAATCCACATTGATGATATCGTAATTTTATCACTTGTGTGTATAAAAGATCTTGAGGTAGTTTCCTGAAAATTTCTATACATTAAACACTAAAAAGAAGAAAAAAAAATTTAATAAAAAAAACCGCCTTCAAAACTAAAAACGGGAGAAATAAAAATTTTGTTTATAAAAATCTAAATGTATTTTGAGGTCGGTGCCAACCTCAATATTTGTAATAAACGTTGTCACTTGTATTTGGGACCGACCTCAAAAAACATTTAGGTTTTTATAAACAAAATTTTTATTTCTCCCGTTTTGTTGAAAGCGGTTTTTTTTTATTTAAATTTTTTTATATTACATTTATTTTATGAAGACTAAGGATGAAGAGTTTCTCCCGAGTTCTTGTTGTAAAAACACGTGTTGAGAGACTCCATTACAACTTTTGTTACTTTAGTCACATTTTCACTTGACATTGGTAAAATGCGTATGATTAATGCGACGCCAATAATTAATAATAGAATAGAGAATAACTTCATCTACCGGACAATTGTCTGTTACTTTAAGTACATTTTCACTTGACAATGTCGAAATGCGTAATCTTTCCGTGTCGCGATCGCCATTTAATTAAAAAAGCAGAAGAAGACGTGTCTGCTGTGACCCTTTTTCTTTTGATGGAAAATCCGTCTCGGTCATGCGGCGTGTGTGGGTTTCTTCAACGCTGAACAACGCCAGTCCTACCCAGTAAAAACCACCGGTACGCTCCTAAGCCTTATAGGGCGTTTCGGGATCTGCGTACTTACGTACGCCTCGTCACCGAAATTTCTCCGGGTTGACTTGGCCCAATAGTGAGCCGGGTGACGCGCGGGTGAAGGATTACGCTAGGGTACTATACTAGGCAATCAACAGACTGGGGGACTTGTGCAATGCGAGGATGCACCAATGTGAGGATTGACGGCCGTTGGGGCGGAAAGGTCCTCAATTGGTGACGGCGCATCGGTAGACGCAGCATTGAATCCAAAACGTGGACCGACGATTGATAAAGGTCGTGGGAGGCCGCTGGATGCGGGCAGCGCAAGAATGATCGGGTTGGAGATCCCTGGTGAGGCTATGTCCAGTAGGGTGTCCCAAAAAAATCAAAGTAGTTATTTTTTAACGCATACCCTCTAATTTCGTTTGAATGATGACAAAACACTTATAAATAAAATTTCATTGACATAGGACCACGGGAACCCGTGCCGACTTGCATCGAAACATGTTAGTACTTATCTATAAAGACGTCAGTGAGCTGACGTGTTGGGACGCATATAATAACGTGCAAATGCAATTATTTCTCATTCAATCAAGAGGTCGTTAGTATCACGCAGTTATCGAAAGAGTATACTTGTAATAGGAGTCGTAAAACACAAAAATATCGAGTTCTAAACAGTCCTTTAATGGAAGTTCTGGAAGTTATGTTCTACAATATCCTCGGTAAGTGAATTCAACAGTCAATTAAAGTGTAAATCTTACAATTTTGCGAGTATATTATCCCAATGGTATAAAGCGCATAAAAATACTAAATCTTCGCCTAATTCTGTGAAATAACATGTAAATTTATGACAAGTTTCGAGGGACTAGCAAAAAAATGCTCATAAAACACAAGATTTTAGAACGTCATCAAAAGTTTGTCAAAAACTAAGATAATTAATTTGATATTGCATAAGGGCATTGGCCCTTGAATTAATAAATGAAGACCTAATCTTCTTTCAGTAAACAAAGAGAGCCAGGTCGTCGTGGCCTCTTAGCTGGGGTGGGAAAAAAACCTATTACTTCTCAAAAACGTATTTCTCTGTGCCACCTTCTTTGAGATTATCTTATTAACCATTACAATACGACTGATTACAAATTTAGAAGATTTGCCAGAACCACTACGGAGTAGGTACTCAACCTGAAACCAGTCACCAGAAAACGTCGATGCGAAAAGACTTTAATACTCTTAAGTTAGTCGCTGCGACTACTAAAAGACAGGTGCCAGTTAAGTATGAGACGACTCAGTATTCATTCTTGAAGCTACTTTTGAGGCGCTGGGATGATATATTGTTAAGTTTCCAATAAGTAAGGCTACGATTACAAGAATTTGAAAGGAGAAACGGAAGAATCCCGCGAAAGTCATAAAAGTTTATTTTCAAAACGGTACAAAAAGGTACCCGATGTTGTGAGTCTTCACTGGAACGGCAAACTGTTGCCTGCTTCAGATCCTCGGAAATCAAAAGAAGAATATCTTCCAATTTTCAATAGTTATATCTTATGGGAATAAAGAACAAATTATTGCGGGGCTATGAATGGAAAGCTCTTCAGGAAGACAACAAGTAGGTGCTTTATGAATATGATTGTAGACTGAAATCTAGAAGATAAATTATAAATTCTGTGTTGTGGCAACCAACAGGTTCAAATATGGATTGTTTCAATGATAATTGTGTCATAATTTAGTGTTTTTTTTTTTTTTCAGAGGGAAAAAATTACGACTTCATTGCTGTCAACAGCAAGTCTCTGTTTGATGGTCTATAAACTATGCCACTTTTCTTAACGAATGTCCTCTGAGTCGCCAAATAATGCCTATTTTCAAAAAGCTAGAAAGAAGACGTCGTCTCTGAGGGTAGTGAACGATACAACTGAAAGAGTAGTTAAGATAATGCATGATTTCCATCACAGTCGAGAAGGAACAATATACAAGTTTTGTCACAATGTGTTTACGAATATCGGAAGATTTTTCTGACTGTAAAAAATAAAGTTTAAAGGGAAAATTTAATAAATGAACCGTTTTAATTATAAATAAGTGCATAATAGATTTTTTGGGTAGTTTTAATTTTATTTATCCAACAAATATCAAGGTCTTAAATATTTTCCTATTAAACTCCATACAAAAAATTTTTCGTATGTTTGACGTCAAGTCGGCACGGGTTGCCGGTATCCAATCACAATAATATTTATTATACGATCTATTGGGATCAAATGGAAAAAAATAAGAGGGTATGCGTATTTAAATTCACGAAAAAAAAAATTCCCCTTATGTCTTGGGACACCCTAATGTCCAGTGTCTCTCAGCTGAAATGACGATGATGATGTGCGTACGAAGAACATGCCAATAAGTTTTCTTGTATCCCTTACAAAATATAGAGAAATGAGGACACGGAAACATCGTAATTAAGAAAACTATAAGCAGCTACTCCCCCTCCTAAAACGCCCATTTAAAAGCCAATCCTACAAAATTAATTCCGTATACACCCCAAAAAAGCGAAAGGCCAAGAAAGCTGAGGGTATTTTATATCAATCTACTGGTAACACTTGTGATGAATGCGATCTCAGACGCGTGGTGCTTTTAATATCTGTTTTTATTGCCCGCGAGGTCGTAGTTATGTAGCTGTGTTGCCAACTTATATTTACCATTGTTCCAAGTAGTTTTCTTTGTTTTGTGTTGTTGGTATTACAAGTTTTAGTTTATTTTATTACACATGAAGGGTTTTAGTTGCGCGGGATATTTACGAAACGTGAAAGTAACGCTGTGTGTGTAAATAGCTGAATAACGGAGTTGTTTTGATGTTTATTACAGACTAGCGACCCGCCCCGGCTTCGCACGGGTGCAATGCTTATGTAAATATGCATGTATTATACATATAAACCTTCCTTAAGAATCACTCTATCTATTAAAAAAAACCGCATCAAAATCCGTTGCGTAGTTTTAAAGATCTAAGCATACATAGGGACAGACAGATGGCGGATAGCGACTTTGTTTTATACTATGTAGTGATGATAAAGATTTGTTAAGAAATGGAATTTACTGCCAGCACACGTGTTCCCTCATTCCTACAATCCTGGGTCATTTGAAAGAGCCGTGAGGAAGCGTTTTACAAGTCGGCAAGGCGAGGGTGGCTAGGGCAGCGGTTTATCTCTCGCGCTCTTAATTTTGAATTCTAAGTACTTTTAATCGACGCTTTTACGGTGAAGGAAAACATCGTGAGGAAACCTGCACACACCTATGAAGAAATTCTTAGGTTGTGTGTGAAGTCGACTAACCCGCATTTGGCCAGCGTGGTTGACTAAGGCCTAATCGCCCCTAATGTGGGGTAGGCTCGAGACCGAGGTGGACATTATATGAGCTGTTGATGATGATACGAAGTATAGATAGGAAGTCTTGTAATCGTCAAAAAATTCGACCTCGAGGTTTTGACGGATTTACACGTTTTGGACCTCCCCGAGTCCAAAAATACCATTTTTGGAATTATGTCTGTGAGTTATTACGATAACTCGGTGATGCTTTAACGTATTGCAACCAAATTTAACATGCACGTATGACATCAAAATATAAGGTTTCTATCAATTTTTGAGTCGTCGATCACGAAAGTTAAGCAACCAAGTGCGCGGTCGGTTCTGTACTCGGATGGGTGACCGAAAATTTTTCATAATCGATTTTTCTTCGTGCTTTGTCGGCATGTTAAGGGTATACGAGAAAGTCAAGGGGAGACCACTCCCATTTTTTTATTTTGTATTGAACTTAGCCTTTATTGAGCGAAGCCGCAAACATTAGGCAATCTATGTACCTAAATAGTAGAGGTACATAGATTGCCTAATGTTTGCGGCTTGCATCCGTCTCAGGGCTATGGACTACACCGTATGACAACATGCAGGCCACATGTTTACAATGTTGTATTTAATGCTTAACTTCTGTTATATTGGAGTAGTTCCTCAGACGGCTCATAGGTTTAGGTCAGGTTAATCTGCTGACCATTTATATACGATCCATAGAATAATATACGTTTATTTCTCTCGTCAGATGCGGCGGAAGTGGTGAAAGGCGGGATGCAGGGCGGCGGGGCGCCCGCAGCCGACGCCGACCAGGCGCAGTTCGAGGCAGACAAGCGGGCCGTCTACAAGTGAGTTTGTCAAGGGCGAAGCAAACACACGGGTGTATCCCACTACCTATTTCCATGGAAATACAGAATGTAAATTGTGGAACAAGTATATTTTCCTAGTTATGCCTATAGAGGATGAAAATTTGTAAGAGACTTCCACTAATTTTGGTGCTAGTGGTCTGAAAATTGATATGGGGACTCCTTCTTATAAATATACATTTCAGGATTTTTAGTAAATCGGGTGATTTGTAGCTCGCGCATAGGTTCCGGTCGGTTTTCCACCGAACGCTTTGAGTGCGCGCAAGCCTAGAACAACGGGTCAACATAATCCCACCTTAAACATAGTGAACTGTTTCACGGCTGAAACAGGAAAGGCGGTGGTACCTACCCAGACGACCCTACGTACCGGCGCATTTTTTTCGACAGAATACATACCCTAGTCATTAATAGGGCCACGCCAGGGTTATATGGGAGTGCTCCTGGTAACGTGGTGGGGAAACTTTCTCGACGGGTGTGTGGCTTTTGATGCCAAGTGCGTCCGCTTGGCATTCGAAGTCACATGCCATCGTCGAGTTGTTTTTGTTTTCCCACCACGGCTAGTTCCGGACGGCCCTTTTCAGGGCCACGTCCACGCCCGAAGTCCCCCTGGTGCGGTCCGATGGCTGCTCCCGGTGTTCTCGTCAGGAGGACGCGCCAGGTCGAGCAACCGTCGGTCAGGAGGCGGCCTATAAGGCCTGCGTCGGCCAGCGGCCCACAGGGGCTGGCGTTAGTCGGTAGCCCCTGGGGGCTGCTGGCCACCAATTGGTGCACAAGGAGTGCCTAGACGGGTAGCGTTGGGACGGTCTCGGTGTAGTTGCGCTCACGTGCGCAAATCCCGAGCCGTCCCGCAATAACGCACTGGAGGTCAGGGGTCAGGCCGGCGAGGATGCTTAGTGGGTATGGAGGGAACGCCTTTACCTCGAGTCCCACATTTCCCCTGCGGTTGGCATCACCCCGCAGGGACGATGCGTAAATGCATTTGACCTCCCAGACAAAAAAGGGTTATATGGGGGTACGACCTCTATCGGCTGGTATACCCACTAAAAACTGTCGGATCCCTTCACTCCGCACCAGCTGTGCGGGAGTGTATAGTCATCCGCACATACCGCCTCCGGTTAGCCTCATTAGGCCTCTACTCCCCCCAGTAGGAAAAAGAGGACATTCTAGCAATCTTGAATGTCTTCTTAATCGCTAGGGCATACTGGCAAGCGATGGAGCCCTATTCCATCGTTCGCCGCCCCAAATACGGTAGCTGGAGTCTTCCGTACATCCTTCTCCAGCTTCCACTACGCTTCCGTTGGACTGGTGCCACAAGGGGATCATCCTCTCGCACCCGTTCCGCAGCCTCCTTCTGAAGCATGACTGCTCACAGAAGGAGACAACTACTTCCCGAGACGGCTCACTATCCACCATAGCTTTGACCGTAGTCGACAGTAAGAGGTCAGTAGCACATATTGTAACGAAGGCATTACGCTGCTGCGACCACGCTGAACAGATCAACAGCGTGTGCATCGCCGTATCATCGTCGTCTCCGAACTCGTGACAGCGGGTACTCGGCTCCCTCCCGATTTTATACTGGAAGTGCCCAAAGCGTCCCTGCGGTTGGCACCACCCCACAGGGACGATGCGTAAATGCAAAACAGAAAAAAAAACGTAAAACAGTTAGGATATGTGGGACTCGAGGTAAAGGTGTTCCCTCCATACCTACTAAACCTCCTCCCCGGCCTGACCTTCAGTGTGCTATTACGGGACAGCTCAGGATCTGCGCACGTGAGCGCAACTACACCGAGACCGTCCCAATGCTGCCCGTCTAGGCATTCCTTGCACCAATTGGTGGCCAGCAGCCACTCCTCCACCGACGGCTGCTCGACCTGGCTCGTCCTCCTGACGAGGACACCGGGAGCAGCCGGGGAATTCGGGCGCGGTCGTGGCCCTGAAAAGGGCCGTCCGGAACTAGCCGTGGTGGGAAAACAAAAACAACTCGACGATGGCATGTGAGTTCGAATGCCAAGGGGACACACTTGACGTCAAAAGCCACACACCCGCTGAGAAAGTTTCCCCACCACGTTACCAGGGTCCGCCACGAGGAGGATTCCGGACGTGGACCACAATGCGCGGAGTAAGAGAGCTAGTCGTGTTGCCGGTGCACCCATTCGTCCAGATGCGGCTGGATTCGCGCGACCCTACATACAGGCCTACCACCTAGTAAAGGCGGAGGCCGTCTACATTATACCCGTGCTACGTTGTGTACTGGACCTAACATAGCGCTGTTTGTTCACCTTCCAGGCACCCCCTTTTCCCGTTGCTCGCACTGCTTCTAGAGCGGTGCGAGCAGGCGACGGCGGGCGCGGAAGCTCCCGCGGCGGACGCGTTCGGCGCGGACCTGCAGGCGTTCGTGCAGCACCAGCGGAGGGACAGGAGGCCCTTCCTCGTCGACGACCCCGAGATCGATGGACTCATGATTAAGAGCATACAGGTCAGTCTAGACATTGTATACAGGGTTTTTTGATAGAGCTCCCGCCAAAATTCTTGTTCGCTCTGAACACGAGGCGAATGTTAGTCTTAATTACAATTATGCCACAATACATACTACCAAAAATCAATTAGGTATGTCAAAGTATTATGATTGATGATTGATTACGTACTTTAAATAAATACTATATTTTTTATGATTTAATTACAAATGTATAATTTTCAGAGTTTGTCCTATACCTGTAGTTTAAGGCTATATTACTTGCCAAATTTCATAGTTCTAGGTCAACAGGAAGTACCCTATGAATTTTTATTCCCTTGAAAGTGTCGAAATATACGTTTTTTGCGGCATAAACGGCCGAATCTTTTTTTTTGCGTTAACTAAGAAGTTTGATGTTTTCACAGCTTTACAGGGACCGTAGACCTGAGTATATGGTTTTAATTTCAACTTGATACCTCCATTCGTTCCCGAGATAAAGGGTCTTGACAGACAGATGGACAACAAAGTAATCCTATAAGAGTTCTGTTTTTTCCTTTTTGAAGTACGGAACCCCAAAAATACTACCATTATCTCTCTCTGATTACGGTATTTCCGATCGTAGGTGCTGAGGATTCATCTGCTGGAACTGGAGAAAGTTCAGGAGCTATGCCGCGACTTCTGCGGCCGGTACATCGCCTGCCTCAAGACGAAGATGCAGAGCGAAAACTTGCTCCGGACGGATTATAGCAGTGGTGAGTGGCTCGAACAATTTAGGGATCTTTTGACATTGTGAAGGTCGAATGTATGTACAATCTAGCACCGACGTGTCTGACGCGACCCCCAATACCGGTTTGAGCCAATAAGAGCAGACTATCCCTGCGGTCCGATATGCGCAAACATTACGTACGGTACCAACAGTGCAAACGCCTTGGACCGAATTGAATACAGTGCTATGTGCACTATTTGCGTGCAATCAATTTGATTCACGCTTTGTGTGTAAATGTGAAACGTCCAAGAAGAGGTCACGTGAAAACTATTTAAATACTAAAATAGTACTCTAGGATTATTAATAGAGTAAAAGATAATTATTTTAGTAAATAAAGTAGATATAAACGAGTCTTTAATGGGCGTCGGTGGCGTAGTGCGTAAGAGCGTCGTCTCCTACCCGGGAGGCACTGGTTCGATCCCCGCCACGTACCAATGTGTTTTCAAATTTTGAATTCATATGTACGTTTTATCGACGCTTTTACGGTGAAGGAAAACATCGTGAGGAAACCTGCATACACCTATGAAGAAATTCTTAGGTTGTGTGTGAGTTGACCAATCCGCACTTGGCCAGCGTGGTTGACTAAGGCCTAATCGCCCCTAATGTGGGGTAGGCCCGAGCCCCTCGGTGGGGACATTATATGAGCTGTCATGATGAACGAGTGTTTAATAATTCAAAACTCATTCATTCATACTCTTTATTGTACTTAAAAATATTATGACAATTTATACAATAGTACATAGTTTGCAAGGGCGGACTTATTCCTAAAAGAGATCTCTTCCAGTCAACCCATGGATGTTAGAGAATAATTCGTATGCAGGCGATACAAAATACAAGAGTAACTTAGATTAATTAAAATAACAATTTACAAACTAATAAAATTCATAAAACAATACATATCATAAATATATACATACATATTTTAGATAATATAAAATAGTAATATATATACTTATACAAAACTAAATATATAATATATACAAAACTAATAATATTATGTATGACAAACTGATAGATTACACTTGTGATAATGATGACTATCACCAGATTTGTGACAAAAGATGCTTCTTTAGTCTATTTTTGAAAGAAGTTATGGAAGGACTTTCTTGGATAATATTTGGAAGGTTCTTCCATAGATGCGCGGTGCGAAAAGTTTCATCATATGTTTACTCTAATATTTTCCCACTCAAACGTCAAATTTGAGTTTGACACTGCACTAACTCTTTTTCGCGTGCACCGTTAGCACGATTAATGACGTAACTCATGACGCCACATTATTTTCGTTGGTGCGAATACGTTAAATTCGGTTCACTCCGTGTGCGCGCTATCGGAGCGCAATTCGGACCGCGGTGTATGTCGTCGGCAACGCTGGAGCGACTGCGCGGGAGGGACCTGCGGAAGCGGAGTGAAGACGATGTGTGTGTAGAGTGTGGAGTGATGTGTAGAGCCATGTGTGGAGTTATGTGTGGAGTCATGGGTGGAGTCACGTATGGAGTCACGTGCGGGGTCGCGTTTGGAGTCGGTCGCTGAATCAGCTGTTCCATACATTTTGGTTTTTATGATATCTGGGCAATGCACTATAAAAGGATTCCAATGTCTTTCCAGTCACCCTGTATATGTAAACCTAATAAATAAATAAACATTCCAGGTGGCGTAGAAAGCAATAACAATCTATCTGGCTCTCTGGACGACCACTCGAGCACATCCAACTCGCCTCAGTACCAGGTATGAAATGTATGTCCCTTATTATGACTTGTACTATATACGATACATTGCTAGCGACATTTTATCACGCGTTTATTTTTAGAGTACTTATTATAAAATTATGTAGGTACTTTACTAGAGCTGGTAGGGCGCCATTCATTTATTACGTAAGACTATTTATGTTAGTTTTTAGTCCCCTCCCTCCCCTATATAAGAAAAAAAATGTAGTAAGCCGTAACACTATTGTTTTTTTTTTCATGTTTATTTGTATAATTTGCACCTACAGGGTGTAAAAGACATGAGCAGTCAAACGAGAACCATGTATTCTCGTCAAACATTTTTCTTCCTTTAAACTATACCTGGGAAATTGTTAGTTACGATTTTATTGAAGGTCAAAGTCATAATTTTCTTTTTCATTTTTTTATGAAAACGTATTCTATACGTTATTTCTTAATTATTGTCCAAAGAAACATTATCATTTTTTTTTAGTATTTCATAACAAAAAATGGCTTCAAAACGTTAGCGTTCAATGTAGCTCACTCGACGCGCACGGACACTAACGAACGGGGCCGCCGTCAAGCAAAATTATCGCGGTTTTGCGAGTTGCGTGCGAGTTGAGCCCTTTACATTGCGCGGTACAATTTGCAATTTTTTGTAATACCAAAAAATAAAAATCATTTCCCAGCAATATTTTTTTTTGAAATATGTCTTATTTTGATGTATAGAATCAGGATAGAATACGTGGTTTTCGTTTGACTGCTCATGTCTTTTACACCCAGTATAAAGGTTACAATAGAAATCTTTTAATATCTATACCCATCAATGCGAACCTTGGCACTTAAGCGGTTTCCCGCGCTTTTTCAAAGGATAATCTTGATTTTGCGCATTTTTGTGAGCTTACGTAAGAACTATAAAGACTCACTTCCACCGCTTTGCAAGAAAACATTTTCGACCAACACCCCCTAAATCGTTTTACGTAATAAATGAATGGCCTCTAAGGGTGATAGGGTTAAATTTATTTCTGATTTAGCTATTAAATTGCTTGTAATAGGGAATATGCATGTCAAATCATTTTCAGGCTCAAATTGTTTTTATATAAACTATTACTTTATTATTGTTCCTCCATCAATATTTATTAATAATTTTTTTTGATCAATAATTAATTGACCGCACTAACGAAAATAATATTTTTTAATATTTTTTTTAATCAATAATTATATTGAAGCTATTTTTAACATATTTCTTAGACACGACATACTATTTTTTCGAAGTTGAATATGTTTATACTATCCTATCTGTCCCGCCACACTTTAATGTAATTAATTTGTAAAAAATAATAATTGTAAAATGTCTAATAATTACATCACTCATAATCCCAAATATGTTCTGTTTGCATAGCAACGGCTGTTTGTTACCTACCAAAATATTTTAGCTTTGTAATAATTTCAATAAATTTTCTTATTATCTAATTTTCTGCGCAGTTTTCCTAATTTTTTTTTCCGTAACAACCTTCTACAAAGTATTAGAAGACTTAAAAAAATGAATGAAATAGGCAAAGTTGTTCTGAACTTTTGGCGTGACTTAGGGAAACAGGGATTAGTTTTTATATACTACTATATTTAGGGGATGTAACGTAAACTTCTAAATAAAAATATTTAAAAAAATCATGCATATTCCCTATGCAGACTAATGAGATGATTATAATCATATGAGGCCCCGAATTTTCTAGTCGCGAAGCTGATTTAATTGTGTGAGAACTGCAGTGAAACTAGAGTGAAGCTGAATTTCTTCATGTAAACATTATATTGTTGTCCGCCAGTCACCGTCGGGGGCGGGCGTTGGTCCGGTGGGGGCGCTGGGCGCTGCCGGGGCGGCCTTCCCACCAGTCTACCAGCCCGACCCCGCGTTCTGTCCAAGGGACACCGGTCAGTTACATGTCTTCTTTAGTTATGAGAGCCTGGTAGTTGTGGCGTCTTGTGATGACAAAGTGACCTTGATGATCTTTCGATGATAACCAAAATTGACGTTAGATAATGAGATATGATGTTATGCGTTTATGGGAGCCTGGTAGTTCCAGCTCTTAGGTCAATCACGACGTCACGCAAGTTATGAGAGCCTGGTAGTTGTGGTGTCTGGTGATGACTGTGATAGACTGGTGTAAAAGACGGAGAGAGATGTTTCATGAGGAAGTGACATTGATGATCTTCTTTCGTGTCGATGATAACCAAAATTGACGTTAGATGATGAGATATGATGTTATGCGTTTATGGGAGCCTGGTAGTTCCAGCTCTTAGGTCAATCACGACGTCACGCAAGTTATGAGAGCCTGGTAGTTGTGGCGTCTTGTGATGACTGAGATTGACTGGTGTGAAAGACGGAGACAGCGATGTTTCACGAGGAAGTGACGTTGATGGTCTTCTTTCGTGTCGATGATAACCCAAATTGACGTTAGATGATGAGATATGATATCATGCGTTTATGGGAGCCTGGTAGTTTTAGCTCTTAGGACAATCACGACGTCACGCAAGTTATGAGAGCCTGATAGCTCGCATCTTGTGGTGATAGATGATGATATTTTGCGTTTATGGGAGGCTAGTAGTTCCAGCTCTTAGGACAATGAAAACGCCACGTAAGTTATGAGAGTCTGGTAGTTCTGGCATCTTGTGGTGAGTGAAATAGACTAATGAGAAAGGTACGGAGAGACAGGGAGAGATATGAATGCGTGTTAAACCAATTTATGTTTTACCGAAATCTCCTATGTATTTTTTAAAAAATTATTGGCACTTGGAACTCCTATGTAATTGATGTATTATCGCTAGTAATAAAAATAAAAATGTTGCAACTTCCAGCGTCCTTAGTCGTACAAGGGTCAACTCCTATAAGTCAGATCGGCGCGGGACTGCTGTCTACTGATTCGTTCACCGGTAAGAAAGATCTTTTATATTATTTTGCTGAGTATTAAATTCAAGTCTGTCTGAACGACCTTATTCGACGACGAACGTCTATCAAAATCCGTACTCAACATTCACACAATATGAATCTAATTTGGCGTTATTTTAGAAACTCAAAAATATGGAGCGTCCCGGTATCAATGTCTATTTATCGATATTTGAATTAATTAATTGAATAACTCTGTAATCTGATTATGTTTTGTATGTTGTTATCTAATAAGGTATAATATTCATATTATAAATTGTATCTTATCTTTACCCCCAGGAACAAACTCCAATAACTCCTGTTCGTCGGTATCGGGATCTCCGCCGCCTGACGACGATGACGAAGCTGGGGGGAAGAGAGGGGTCCTTCCTCGACACGCCACGCAAGTTATGAGAGCCTGGTTGTTCCAGCATCTTGTGGTGAGTGAGATAGACAGCTGTCAAAGAAAGAGATGTCGCATTTTATGGGAGCCTGGTAGTTCCACCTCTTGGGACAATGACGACTGCAAGTTATGAGAGCCTGTTAGTTCTGGCATCTTGTAGTGAGCGTGTGAAAGTAGTGTGTGAAAGATTGGGAGAGAGAGAGAAAGAGAGATGACTCGGGAAATGACGTTAGGTGATGAGAGAATGATATTATTAATACGAGGTCATTTTTTTTATAAAAAGGTCGAGCAAATGACTCCATTCTAAGCAGTGACAATACATTGAGCAATTCCAATATATTATATTGGCATAGTAGTTTATTCTAAACAGACATAATCCAGTACGTCGGAGTGTCCTTAAGACATTGATCAAGCCAGTTCTATTAAATAAAATAAAGAAAGAGATGTCTCATTTTATGGGAGTCTGGTAGTTCCAGGTCTTGGAACAATGACGACTCCATGCAAGTTATGAAAGCCTGGTATTTCTGGCATCTTGTAGTGAGCGAAATATACTGGTTGAAAGTTGGAGAGGGAGAGAGAGATGACCCATGAGGAACTGACGTAAGATGATGAGATTATTTATGTATTTAAGGGCGACTGGTAATTTTACCTCTGCCTATTTATGACTGCCTGGTAGTTCTTATCTATACTCTATTCTCAATCTACGGCCTGTAACGACGAAATTAGTGTTCCGTTCATCGTCGTTATACGTCGGTATCTTGTTATGTTACCGGCAGCACCCGTACCCGACCGAGGAGGAGAAGCGGACGCTGGCCGCGCAGACGAGGCTGACGCTGCTGCAGGTCAACAACTGGTTCATCAACGCGCGGCGCCGCATCCTGCAGCCCATGCTCGACTGTGCTGACAAGCCGGGTGAGTCTTGTACCTTGTGTCCCTGGCAGCATCCTACCGCGGATTATTTATTTATTATAAGTACATTTACAGATTAAATTCACTAAAGTATTAAATATAGGCAAATTAACAATCTTCGCTAGACAATAATCTAATATAAATGTACATAGCATGATTTACTAATATATCATAATGCGCGTGAGTTAATTAAAATAATGTGGCAAAATATGATGAATAAGAATCTTAAACTAAACAAAACTAAACTAAACTATAAAAAAAAAACAAAAGTAAGGAAACAATGAGATTATTTTATGAAAGATAACATTTGATATATTAAATAATAATTAAATAACAATTTATATAAACAACCAACCATTACGATACCGAACCAGAAGAAGTTGAGGCAGAGCATATACTGATTTTGAGCGTGTCTCAGATTACTTTTTTATATTGAGGGAAATTGATTAGGAGCTTACGCAGTGTCCGGCTCGAAGGACCATAAATATGTAGGGTGATTCCCTACACACGTTAGAGATGATAAGAATGATATCTGATAATAATGCTTCGAAATTTGGGGATCAGGGAAAATGATACAACCGAGTCGAGTGCGAGCCGTAATTAAACTGATTTATTTGTGTCTATTACAAGCGCGTGTACAAAAGTGCAAACATAGAAGATTATTAAATTAATACAATATTTCGAAATGCTTAATGTGCGGTAAACTGTACACGCGGGGTGAGAAAGAAGAGAAGAAAGAAGAAAGAGAAGAAGCGTCGGTGGCGTGGTGCGTAAGAGCGTTGTCTTCAACCCGGTTCGATCCCCGCCACGTACCAATGTGTTTTCAAATTTTGAATACATATATGCGTTTAATCGACGCTTTTACGGTGAAGGAAAATATCGTGAGGAAACCTGCACACACCTATGAAGAAATTCTTAGGTTGTGTGTGAAGTCGACCAACCCGCACTTGGCCAGCGTGGTTGACTAAGGCCTAATCGCCCCTAATATGGGGTAGGCTCGAGCCCGAGGTGGGGACATTGTATGAGCTGTTGATGATGCTGGGTGACAAAACTACCTACAGTCTATTTTTACTTTCTCGTATACGTGCATACAGGAAGTCTTGTAATCGTCAAAAAATTCGAACTCGAGATTTTGACGGATTTACACGTTTTGGACCTCCCTGAGTCCAAAAATCGGGAGTGGTCTCCCCTTGACTTTCTCGTATACCGGAAACGACTCAAAGGTTGATAGAAACCTTATATTTTGATGTCATACATGCATGTTAAATTTTGGTCACCCATCCGAGTACTGATCGCGCACTTGGTTCCTTGACAGCTAGTTAGCAATGAAAAGTGAAGACAACTTTTTTGACCCCAAGACACCTTTGAATGTTTCCGTTTCCTGTCTCTTTCCAACTTTCCGCATAAGTAATATGATGACGTACGTACGTGTGACTTATTAGCCGGTCACGTGACCGTCTAATACGGGTGTTCTAGAGGTTAGAAAGGGACAAATAGGAAGTAAGCGGTTTCAAGGACAAATTTTTCGTCTTCACATCTTTATTGGTAGTGTGATTTCCAGTTTTACCCATAAAATTCTTGTTTTGACCTCTTTCTACCCTACTTTTTCCCTTAGATCTAGGGCCGTCGTAACTTTTTATGTGTTTTTTGTTTGCAGGAGGCAAGAAAAGTAAAAATGGCTCTTCCATAAATAAGCGGTATTGGCCCGACGCGCTCTCTAACCCTCAGTTCACTGCCGGTTAGTACTTTCATACATAACGTCTCGTCTTTAGTGGAAGTTTACTAGGTGGTAGACCCATATGTAGGGTCGTCTGGGTAGGTACCACCGCCTTTCTTATTTCTGCCGTGAAGAAGCTCGCTGAGTTTCGGATTGAAGGGAAAGGTAGCCAGTGTAATTACTGGGCATGGAGGGCATATCATCTTAGTCCCCAGGATGGCAAACGAACTTGCGGTGTTAAGTGATTTACACTTAATATTGCAAGTGTCTATAGGCGGCGCTGACCACTTAACATCAGGTGGGCCGCAAGCTTGTATGCCATCTCGTACAATAAAAAAAAAAAGTCAAAGATTTTTTTAATATTTTTAAACCCACTATTTTCATCCTACCCCGAAAGTTTGTTTGGATGGGTGGATCTATGTTTATTACTCTTTCACGCGAAAACTAATGAATGGATTTTAATGAAACTTTACAATAATATATCAGAATAACATAATTATATGCTATAACTTACACTAATCTTGCGTAGGCAAAGTCGCGGACATACGCTATTAGTTTCATATGAGTAATTCATTAATTAATTCTTCCAGGACTCCTATCATCTTCAGAAGATGAGGACCAAGATGGCGAGCAGTCGGGAGACGAACCCGAGACTCGACAGGACGACTCCCGCGAACACTTCCCGCCGTTACAGCAGACTATGCATTAGATTGTTACGGCCAAGGTAAGCTGAGCTTAGCGCACGACAAAATTGGGTTTAAAATTCAATAACAAATCTTGGTGAATAAGATACTTAAGAGGGTAATATATGTCTCGGAGGCGTTGTAATGCTATGAAGTTATGAGAGCCTGGTACTTTGTGATGAAGTTTTTCTTAAAAGAAAAGTTTAAAAATTGATTACATTTCAATAAACAAACCTTAGTGAGTGAGATAGATAGTTGAAAAAGGAGAGAGATGTCTCGTGAAAGCTTGTTATGAGTTACTATGCAGTTATGAGAGCCTGGTACTTCCAGTACTTTGTGATGAAATTTTTCATAAGTTAGAGCGTTGTTATATACTATGCAGTTATGAGAGCCTGGTACTTCCAGTACCTACTTTGTGATGAAAAGACCATTAGAATATTCTTACTATTTGCCAACAGTCTTAAAACAAATACCATATGATAGCTTTTTGAGTGTAGGTCATTTCTTCCTATCAGAGCTTAGTAGGAACCGAGAGCGAACATGATGTTTGATGCATTTTCAGTACCTACTGAGAAAGTATTAAAATCATTTTATCCTGATCATAACACACTAGTTTTCTACATGACAGACACGCGCCGTACAAACACCAAAGTAGCCATTCAAAAATGTTAATAATATATTGTATACATTTTTTGTAAGTATACATATAATATCTTTATTAAATTTTTATGAATTATCTTAGTGTAGCACGCAGAACAAAAAAAAACATTACATACGAAGTTCTTTGCCGGATAAATACGACGCAGACGGTACGCAAGTAGTTGGATGGGGTAAATCGGTTAACGATTTTTGTGTGTCAGTTTTGACGTGTGCTAAGCTAAGGAAAGAATGTAAAATAGTATTTAAAAATGGCCGAAAGCTATCATTTATATACCGTACGGTCCCAAAAGTGGGTTCACTTTTAATACCTTGTCATGATAACGCATTGATTTTAACGCTTCATGTTTTATTTAAGCTTCCTATGCGGTGGTATGACATGGTACTAAAGTGTTGACAACTTTAGGCCCTTACGAATTGAAATCTAAGAAAGCCATCGCATGTTAATTTTGACATTTTTATGTCGAAATCAAACTGTTTATTGAGGCTGCGATATTATAGGATGTAATCAGTATTTGTATTACGCCAAATTCCTGTAATCCAGTGATATGAAATTAAAAAAGTCATCGCGGCTGAAAAACAGTATTTAAAAATATAAGAATGTGCATTCAATGATTGCTTACAAATTGAATTGAAGTTGCCATCATGAAGTCTAATGCCATACATTTCCTGCCAACACTCCCTAGATGCGTTAAAATGTGTAACACCCATATTTTAACGCAAATATCAACATCACAATTTTTTTTACTAAAGCCATAGCTGTATGGTGTAGTTTCCTTTGCGTTCCTTGATTATGTAGGGAATGTTTTTCTAAATTAAAGAAAGCAAAGGAATCTAGCCCATACAGCTAAAACTTGTGTAAAAAACATTAAACTAATAATAATTTTCAATTGTTTATATTATCATAAGATATAAAAATATTTTGTTATTTTATCGCAGCCTCGTAAAAAGTTTAAAAAGGCATGATTTTGTAATTATTGTTAAAAATTTAAATTGTTTCGTCTCAAAACTTACATATACGAACAGTATACCATAAATGTGTAAGGAAAATTATATTTAGTAAGTTTAAGGCTCGAGCAATAACTATGGCGATTAGAATATAAAGGATATTCGTATAAATCTTATTTACTAAAATTTTAGTTACTATTTTAAATTACATTGTGTGTCACACCGAAATATATAAGTACAAGGAATGAGTTTTAATAGTTTTGTATACAAAAATTAAACATGAATTTACGTTTTGATTTCTTGTAAACATCGCATCCACTCAAAATTTATCGTAGTCTAATATAGTTATTGCTCGCAAAACCGCGTATACGTAATCCATACCTCAAATATTTTAAATTTATAATATTTATGGTATTCTTATCAAAAGAAATGTTTGCACTCATTTTTGTAACGGCTGATTCTAGTATTAAAATATGCTTTATGTTACTTTACAATAATTGTAGGAATGCATATTATTGTGTAGATAGTATGTATTTATATACATTCGATTCTTAGAGGCAGTGAAAAATATATATACATTTTGTATACAAGCCTTGTGGCGAAAAATTGTATTTAAAATGTTATTTTCATTTGACTGCCCGTGGTTCACGAACTTGGTTTTTCTGCTGGCAACAGTATTATTAAAAGCTATACAAACAAATATCATGTTACTCCTTTCGTGGGCCGGTGAATCAATAATATATCAGTCTTTCTCTTTTTGCCTAACTATTTATGACTCGCAGATATCAAGAACGCATTCTCTCAGTGGCCGCTTTCATTATTCTAAATTGTAAAATAAATATTGTTTTTATACAAAAGGTCGGCCAATAATACAATAAGTATTAGAAATGTTAGCATGGATAGGTGCTCGCTTCTTATACCGTCACAAAACACTCGGTATAGAATTCATTCATGGTCTTACAACAGTTTATAGTAGCCTTTAGTAGGACGATAACATTATTGTATTGCCTATAGAAATAGTAGTCTCTGGAAGGTTTTTTTTTTATTTTATCAGGTAGGTAGGACTAAAAGGTAAGACCACGGGCATTCTATGATTATTTTTTTGTATGAAAGAATCAGCCTATTATAATTTGAATGAAAGTTTAGTTATCGATTTATTTCGATGGTTGAGGTCTAATAAAAATAAAAATAAATATTATTGTATCATATTTTTTTACCTTATTTCTAAAAGTACTCTTAAGTGACCTCATTAATTTAGAGAATAAATATCTCTTTAAAAACATTTGGTATACGTCAACGTGGAACTGTATACAAAAAAATGTATACAAATCTCATAAGAGATTTTGTGAATTCAATACTTTTTATTGAAATTAGATCTCAATTACCTGTGGAAAATTCTTTAAAATATATTTATTCCTTCTGTGTTTTGTTTTAAAAACTATTATCGCTTGACGTAGAGCGGTGGTCAATTTTTTAAAACCGGTTGTGAAAAATTATGGTAGTTCTTTTTTTAGTTTACTTCCATACTTTTCTGACTGACCATATTGAAATAGAAATAAGAATATTTTTACCACGAAAAATACTGTAATACCGTCCATAGAACAAGATTGTATTTATTTAAAATTGTAAAATAATAAGTTTTAATGATATACTCATGGTATATATAATTTAATTTTTATTTTAAATCAAGCCATACTAGACTAGGTAGTGTTAATATTGACATGGGAGATGTGTTCCATTTTTTAAATAGTTTTGTTTATTTAAATAACGGGCAAAAGATACCATATCCATACAGCCAACTGATTATCTCTTCTTGAGTTCTCGAATTTTTCTTAACGTAACGTATTACGGAGACATCTCCCATGCCAACGTTCGAAACGATTATACGAAATAATTATACGATTCAAATTAAAAATGTATACTCATTGAAAAAAAAAAACTGTTTGATTCAAAATTGTATACGCCACTGTAAAAGGATTATTCACGAAATTTTAACTTTAGGTGTAAATTTTTAATGTGTATAAAGACATTAGCGAGGTAACGTCATTCGTGAAAACAATATTGATACGAAGTCACAGTTTTTTAAATAAAATAAAATACGAAAATGGATGTAGTCAAAATAGTGTCAATATCTTGAAATATACTTAACGACGACTTACTCTCAATGTAATTAAAAACTATATCCCTTCTAACAATTTTACAGAACAAGAGACCACTTGACGTTTTTATTTTTAAAACTGACAGGTATTGTATACATATTATTAACACTTTGACAGGTATTGTATTACATATGTATACAATACGTACGATCGGATGTCAAAGTTTTATATGTGCTAACACCACTCGTGCTAATCTGTAAGGAACTCAATCATCGACGCTAATTCAGAATTTAGGACTATGCGTGCTGGTTTACGATGTCACCGACAAACTGTGGCTACCATACCAACACGAATTAAGAAATTTGGCAACTCGTTTCCTTGTCGCACAATCAAGAAATGGAATTCACTGCCAGCACACGTGTTCCCTCCTTCCTACAATCCTGGGTCATTCAAAAGAGGCGTGAGAACCACCTTGCAGGGTCAAGGCGAGGGTGGCTAGCACGGGAGCCGCGGCCGGCTAGCGGCAAAGTACCAGGCTAGCATAACATGTAAAGAGATTTACTAGAAGCAACCGGGTGTTCAACAAGGCGCTCGCACCAGCTATCTTCACATTTGGACTCCACTTCTGCTTACCATCAGGTGGAATGGAGTCGTTTGCTAGTCCTTTGTATAAAAGAAAATGTTTTTACTCAATATCATTCGTCAAATTAAATCTAATATCGATGACCTGACAAAACTAGGTTCAACTAAACTTTGACAGGTGAAATCTAGATAAGTCAAAGTCAAAGTCAAAGTCAAAATTTCTTTTATTCGTTTAGGTTCAAGTTCAAGCGGTGAATATTTACAGAATAGCACGACTGTTCTTTGTATTTTTAATGTGATTTTGTACTTTAATAATTAAAAGAATGCAACGTGTCATTTACAAGTTTGTTTTTTCGTTATTAAAAAATATTCAATCCAAACCGTATAGAAAAAAAAACAGAAGGGTGTATATAAAACAATTGGTCCTTGTTGTGATTTATTTAAATATTAAAATTACGATTTAATTATTTAATTTAATGTGTGCGATATTCTAACTTAATTGTAAATGTTACTGCTAAATGTCTTCCATTGAAAATGTATATAATTTAATTTGTTAAAATGAATTTTACATTTTAGTAAGTTACCTAAGTATTGTAAATTTTATTAATTTTTCGCATATAGTATTTTTACGAGGTAAAATTGCCATTTTTACCAATTGGCGTGGCCAGGCTAGTAGTACTTTGCCCACCGGAATGCAGAATTTAGGCCGCGATTCCCTTAGATAAGTCTTGTATGCAAGTATGACGTCAAGTTGCAAATTGCACACAACTTAACAAACCTGCATACAAGCTAGAACTTGCATGAGGTATTTTGAACTTGTACATTTTTTATTCAAGTTACGTGCAAATTGAACGCGCAAGCTTTATCTAAACAGGCCGACGACGATGCTTCTTTTTTTATTCAATTGGTAATATAACGGGTGTAACAAGCACTATGACAAAGCCGAGAACTACGTATTCCGCTCATCATTAGGACTATTTTTTTCTTCTAGACTACACCTGGGAAATTAATAGTTATGAAGTTATTGAAGGTCAAAGTTAGAACATTTTTTTCAAGATTTTTATGAAAACAAATTGAAAACATTATTTCGTAATTTTTGTCTAAAGAAACATTCACCTAAGCCGATCGAACGTCGCGCATGTCTCCAAGTTGCTAAGCGCTGCGCGACTTGCGCGCTCTATATTGCAACGCATTTTATGGAGTTTTTTGAACACCATAAATAATAATCGTTTCCCAGTTTTTTTATGTTTCTTGTTTTGATGTATAGAATGCGTAGACTGTGGCTTTGTCTTAGGTCTTTTTACACCCTGTATTATTATCTCAGAAATGAGTCTGCAAGCAGCACTGAGCACAGCAGCACATCTTCCACCCATAATGCCTCACTCAATAGGGTATTAAACCATTTTTTGAAAATTGTTTTAAATCAATCCTGAGGTAATAGGATAAAATCAAAAATGATTGAATATTCGCGTGGAAACGTTAGCCGCCATGAATTTTCGGCCCGTGACGTCACTCCGTTAGTAAACAAAACAATTGCGATTTCAAAATCAACACAAAGCACGATAAAAATCTACTTTGTTTACTAACTGAGTGACATTCCAATATGGCGAACGGCGTTTTAAAGATTTTAAGGACAGATTAAAAATTTTGATTCTTGAAATTGAATTATAAAATTTTAATTGCACATTTATGAATAAATATCGATGTTTCTCGTTTACTGTTTGCAATATCTATCATAAAAATTAAATTTTATATTTTTTCTTTCATGGTGTAAAATACCCTATTGTTGAACATCTCCACTTTGAAACCTGCATGCGATTTGCACACCCAAACATGTTTCCAACGCAAGCAACTTGTACACAAATGCGACCTCATACTTCCATACAAGATTTGCCTAATGGAATCGCGCCCTTAGATCCAAGAGTACTTCTGCTTTTTGGTTGGTTGTAGACCTTTTTCCGAGTCCACCTGCCTAGCTATCAAAATCTGTCGCCATAATGTTAACAGCATTATTTTTTTCCGACAATTAATGATAATCTAGCAAGTCTTTGGCTTTATAGTCACTTACAATCATTGGAGAAGATGAAGGACAATATCTTCATGTAAAAGATCAAAAGCCTATTTTTTAGTACGCTCGTAGAAAAGTCAATACTGTAATTTATTTAAATTAAATCATAGCCAGGACCACTATTTCGATACTATCAATTAATTTTAATATGTATAGATCAATAATTCTATCTGTTATACGACGCAACGGATATACGTAATTCGAGTGAAGATAAAAAAAAGATTTTTTATAACTAATAGAGCTAATCTGTAATTATACTGTAGTTATGAGAAACTTATTAATTAAAATATATCTATTTGTAACTTGGAATAAACCGCTTTTGTAGGTGTTGACGCTATTTTAATTTGTTTGTATTGATTTTTTTTATTCCAAGGTACAAAAGCGCTAGGGCTGTATACTGTGTCCTGTCAAAGTGACAGTTGACAGGTATATACTGTGACCTGTCAAAGTGACAGTTGACAGGTATACAAGCCCCAGCGGAAACTTGTCCACATATAGTATACAATAGTATTACACAACGCTTGATAGTTGTAAGTTTAAATGTTGGAGTATACTATTAATTATTATAATATTATAATTATGGCATAATATTTTGCTAGTCAATAAAATACTTTCTAGGCTCCATTTGGTGTTTTATTCTTCAATCTGAAAAATACTCTTCTATTTTATTACATACATACACATAATCACGCTCACAGAGCAGAGCATTAGGTAAGTTTGGTTACACATAAAGCCACATCTGTCAGTATTTTCCACTTTTTAGTGCGAATTATAACCGCGGATGAAAGTACTTACTTAATGACAACGCCATCTAGTGACGTATAGCTGAACTAACATTCCAAACGTTTAATTTATTAGTCCTGGCGATTCTAATATAATCAGGGTAATGGGATATTCTTATCGAATTATTGTAATGTCATCGGTCTTTGATAAGTCTATAAAGTTTAAATGAAATATGACCGTTTAAAGTGGGTCAAAATCGAGTGCAAACGAGTCAGTTACATACATACAAACAAACATACAGGTGAAACTAATTTATGCGTGTTAAAAAAGAAAATAAAAATAAACAACAGTACAAAATGAAACGAAAAGAAGAGAAGAGAAAAAAAGTCTTGTGCATTGCTAAAAGGTACTGCCTCAGCATAGGTTTCTGTGACAACATCACTTATACGCTGTTATTATGGCAGACCTTTTCCCTGGGACCTGGGACGCACGGTTTCATTAATACGATAATCAAAAGAAAACACAAATACGATATAGTATAGAAAATTTGCACATAACAAATGGTAGTGTAACAAAAAAAAAAAAAAATTACAAAAATCAACCTTTTTTATGTTCCCCTAATTTTGCCGGTTTAATAAAAATATAGCACGGAGATGTGAGTAGATGAAGCGAAAGAAATATGCAAGGATCTAGAGGTAGCAAGAGGAAAGGTGTGATGTTTGTCTCCCACCATGGCAGAAAGGCATGAGGCGTGGACTATGTAGGTACAATACATTTGTTCAGAGACTTTGACTCTGCTTTGAGACAGGCAAGGTACAGCGGATCGCTCGTATTTTGAATGGAGAATTATCTCCAGCATTCTCCTTTCGCATTTTCCTTTCGTAACGTTCTGTTTCTGTCGGTGAGTAAACCAGAGTAAACTTTATAGAGTTCAACTGAATAGATGTCTCAAATTCTAAACTACTCAGTCTTGCAAGCGTCTACAGACTACGGTTGCTTAGCATCACAGAACAGATAAACCACCTGGATTGTGGAAGGTGCGGGTTCGAGTCCCGCCTGAGGCAAGTCGATTTTTTTCAGTGCATTTTTCTAGTATTATATTTACGCGTTTGTAAACGCAAAAATAAAATTATTCCATAATGTAAGGTAGTTTCATCTTAGCTGGGCGTCAAATATTTGCAAAAATATTTCGTTCGGGTCTTGGAAGTGCAAATTTCAAAGATTTGATGAAACTATGTTTACCATAAAAACATAAGCACCAAGCACTGACAAATTTCGACAGCGAAAAAGCAGTGCCTCGGTGGCGAAATTGGTCAACGCGTCCACCCGGATTGTGGAAGGTGCGGGTTCGAGTCCCGCCTGAGGCAAGTCGATTTTTTTCAGTGCATTTTTCTAGTATTATATTTACGCGTTTGTAAACGCAAAAATAAAATTATTCTATAATGTAAGGTAGTTTCATCTTAGCTGGGCGTCAAATATTTGCAAAAATATTTCGTTCGGGTCTTGGAAGTGCAAATTTCAAAGATTTGATGAAACGATGTTTACCATAAAAACATAAGCACCAAGCACTGACAAATTTCGACAGCGAAAAAGCAGTGCCTCGGTAGCGAAATTGGTCAACGCGTCCACCCGGATTGTGGAAGGTGCGGGTTTCGAGTCCCGCCTGAGGCAAGTCGATTTTTTCAGTGCATTTTTCTAGTATTATATTTACGCGTTTGTAAACGCAAAAATAAAATTATTCCATTAGATAAAAGAGGTTAAAAGTCGTACCGAGCGATGTTAATACCAGAGCCAGTGTCGCCACACGCCAGACGCGACATAATGTTTTTTTTTAATTTAACAGTATATTTGCACTTACCGGTGAAAATAAATATCTCCATTAGTAAGATTATGAGTCTTACTTTGCTTCCTGCCAGTTAAAATAGCACAAGACGGTGTTCTCGATTTATTTTTTAAATATTTTTCCTCGTCTTAAAGGATCGAATATGAGTGTTTACTCATAACCAGCAGCGCGCCCCCCCCGCCTACTTACGACTTCTAACCTCTTTTATTTGTTCTGTGCTTAGCATCATGGATTGACCGTTTGGAAAATGACCGAATCCGAGTGAACGTTCTGTCAGTGTTCAGACAGTTCACTTATCGTTCATTCGAGTGAGAGTGAAAGATGCCGAATGCCAAAATATCTAATACTGTTAGATCGGTTCATTAATGAATTCATTCAGCACTTGTGTTTCATTTTCACTTCACTACGAGTGTAAAGTGAATTTGAACGAAAAATGAACCGTCTGATACCACATTAAGGGGCCCAGGGCACATAAATGAACAAACGCGTCTTCCGATAACTCAATGTTTTATTACAAACAAGTTTCTTGATACAAAAATATTCTTAAAAATTATATTTACAATTTTAAACTACAGTTGCGTACAAAAATAGTCCAAGAAACCCTATGCTTAGAATACAAAATGGAATGCATTTATTCGTAACCAATTAGTTTATTATTATTGATCTTAATTAACATTCGTTTAAGTCTCGGTATATTAAAGCTTAGTGTGAGCTAATAACGTTTTGCGTTGTGGCAAAATTGTTTGATTTCAATCAAATAAACAATAGTTCGCTTTATAATGCCACTTTCAATTTTCTAAAACAATTAGAAACCTTTATTTTATTTGATCAAGTAGGTATGTACTTATTTTGCCCACAACGCTATTATTTTACCTTTCATTCACTAAATTTGAAAAGAGGGCGCCACTATCATATGGCAAAGTTGACTTTGATTTTACAAGGGCTTATTGTCATAACAATCAACAGCCTTTTTAATTTGCATTAAGTATTTATACATAAAGAAAACGAATACTTTTGTTCCAATTTACATTTTCTCACTCTAAATAAGTAAGGAAATAGTACGCTGTTTGAGTTATTGATGGAATGACCCTATATTTAAATTCTGACAGCTTAAATCCATTATTACGATATTCATATGACTGTCTCGCCCCCTTTAGTTCTAAAATTTGTAAAATAGGAAAATTGTTGAAGAGTAAAAACACTAACTTAGACGTTCATCCGTAGTTATAATATTTGAATAACACGTGTTTGAGCAAATCGTTTTTGAGCAAGAATATTTAAAGACCAAAATTTATTTGCCTTCCTAAAATTTGAGCATTGAGAGCTAGCTTTTTGTTTTCTAAAAGAGAGATAGACCATTGGTTAAGAGGAATAGAGAAAATATGTTACAAAGGTTTTTCTTATAAATTATCATCAAGAGTATCTGTACCTATCTTGTCTGTATGTTTTAGTATTAAATTTAAAAAGAATATCGACTTTCTCTATCAGTTTTTGTAGTAATGGTAGTAATGGCGCATTACATAGTAATATTATCTATTTCTCTTTTTAAACAATAAAACTATTTCTTTAACTGAAAACACGCACTCAAGCTAAGGCTAAGATCGTAACGACCTATAATTTTATGGTGCTCCACTACTGTTAAAAAATTATATAAACATTTTCTAACAATGATACCTACATTTAGTAACACGTGTTTGTGAGTAAATGTAGATGCCTATCTGTGTTAGATAATGTTTGTAAACATTTTATAACAGCATTTTATAACGTACTTTTATGTACTTTGACAGGTAATCTGTAAAAAGTAGATTAGTACATAACACATACGTTTCGAAGTTACTTAACTCCAAAGGCACACACAGTACTTAACTATTATATCACATAATTATATAAAAATAGGTTATATACATACTTTAATATTTATTACAAAAACAAATTAAATACATTATTCATAGTCACCATATACAAAAGTAGAGCTAAACAAAATACACAGAAAATTGTAATAAAATTTAAGCCAGTAAAAATAACAATTATTGAAAAATAATAATCTATAATAAAATTGTCTCCCAATAAACAAAAATTCAGGTAATATAAGATGTCTATCGTAGGCTTACGTCCATAGTTTATGTCTGTTCACCTTATACAAAGAATTTGCAAAGACAACGATAAAGTGGACTCGTGTTTATTTACATTCAACGCTATGAGACTGTACAAAACTGTCAAACTTCAATTTTTCAACCATTTGAAAGTTCAAAATTTACTGGGAAAGACAGTTTCTGGTAACTTAACGTTCTCTGTACAACTGAGGAAATTCGCGTTCGCCCACTGTGAAGCGACAATTGCAACCATATCTTTCGGCAGTGGTTTATCACGTATTTCTTTATAAATGTACCTACCTAGTTTCTAAGGTGGTTGTTTACACCATTAGAATGGACAGTGGACACTGCGGCAGGAAATTATCTATAGATGAATATCTGCGCTGAGCGAAGTCAAGATAATCTTAGGTGGATTTTTGTTTCTGTATAGCGCAGCTACCTCTAGGTCTGGTAGAAAAACAGCCTTCGGATTGTCGCACACCTAACTAAGATGCATAGTGCATCGACCATTTTTTTTAGCTATGTCTACCAAAGTATGTCTCCTATCCATCTCTTTCTACTACATTGTTAATATTTTCTGTCTTTTAACTCACACCATGAGTGCGTTCGAAAACCAGGTGAAGGCAAGTAGACAGCGTAAGAAAGTTTTCTAATTGGTGTATAATAACTATAGTTTAACAATACTAACCAATGGTGTAAGTAAGCGCTTCTTAATAACGACCAATAGTGAGCTATAATTTACTCTACCCCGAGTAAATTGAAATCTTTTGAAACGCACCCCAAATTGGTCTGAGAGTTTTAATTACAGTTTTCGCTGTAATGTGTACTGTATATTACAAGAATCGAGTAAAAAAACTGTTTTACCTGTATAAAACAGTTTTTTTTACTCCGTATTCATAGGCATATACATACATATAAACAGAATTTATTTCAGTTTGTTGAAATATATTTAAAAAACAGTGAAAACACTTCTCTTTGTAACAACTAAGTCTACTGTATAGTTGGTGGGCATTAGAAATAGATATTCTATTGCCCCTGGGACAAATACTTTGGTAGAAATAGTCGGTTAGGAAACGGCCTCCCTTAAATGACCAAATTTAAAATAAGTCGTCAATACTGTTAAAGTGAGAGATCTGTTAACACCTGTCACTTTGACAGTCACAAAATTTTACTGAAAAATAAAACATAAATACATAGTTACATACACAAAAAAACTGTGAATTATAAATTACCACTAGTCTGTAATAGTTAATGAGGTTTTAAAATTAATTACTTATTAAGAATTAATTATTATAATAAACGTTATATTAATTAAATATTAATGTCTTGGTAAATAAATTATAGCGTAAATATGAATTTATTTACCAAAAAAGTAATGCCAGATTTAGTTTCAATTTGGTATTAAACATTTTTAAATATCTTTTTTTATTTAAAATCGACTAGCATTTTGATCCAGATTCTACCCCACTTTTTAGACTTTAATAAGAGTTACTATTATGAATAAAATATAATTATATTTACTTTTGTATCAAACACGTAAATTTACCATTTTACCACCAAATACTAAACCGTAATCCAATCCTTATTATTTACTTAGCTAGTTTAAATTAAAAATTAATGAAGAAATTTTTATTTGTAGTTGAAAAATATTAAACATAGCGTGAAATTATAACAATATGTTGGTCAATATGCTGTACAGTCTTATATAAAAACATTTCAAACTATACAGGGTGGAGACAATGAAATTGCGTTTGGTGGTAAACTAGTTAAAGAGGTTCCACTAACGCTTATGCAATGGGCTTCGACTCTAAAACTAATAAGAAATCATTCTGTAGAATATAATTTTGTATAAATTACTTAGAAACATTGTATAGTCGTCTTCGCCCTGTATAGTGTAAATAATATCAGGAGTCCTAAGATAATTCGTTATAGAGCTAAATTCTAATCATGAGCAAATTGTTTATTTAAAACTAAGAGATTCCATTATTACTAGGAATCGTTATACATTCAGTCATTAGGCACACAACCACATCATGAAATATGAATACGAAAATATCTTTTAATACTAACGCTTTAAGAATTGGTTTGAGTTTTAATAAATATTTTAAGAACTCATTGTTTTCTTAATTCTTTTACGGTTTCAGACCGGCGTTTTTGGAAACGCGAGCCTTATGCCACACCAAGGAATGTGCCACACGCACAACGTTCGAGCGAAAACGCCGGAATAAACCCGTGTACGAGAGTCCGGTTTTTAATGCGCAAAATGTAGCGCGCAGAAAAAAACGCCAGTCTGAGGCTTTAGACAACATGCATTTCGACAATCGCTCTCGCTATCGCTAAGTTAAAAAATGTATGTGATTGACATAAGCAATCGAAAAGTGATCGATTGCTTATGTCAATCCCATACATTTTTTGACTTAGCGATAGCGAGAGCGATTGTCGAAATGCATGTTGTCTAAAGCCTCTGACCGCTCTTAGGCACCTGTGACCTTTTATTTGTATCTTTACCTTTGACATCTGACAGCTGTCAAGCTTTTATCAAAATGTATGTAAAATGGTATTGGGTTATCCTCAGGGGTTAACACTTCTCTAAGGGTTAACACGAGACAAATAGATAAGGCCTAGCAGGCTTGGCCAAGTGACAATCGTTTCATAACGATTAATTAGGTACCTATATAGAAATTGGTCATCATTAGCCGTATTTCGGGACCCACCCTCCCCCTCTAACTAAACGTTACGTAACACCCAAGGGCACAATTTTTTTAGACACATTTAAGAAGCGCAAAGGACGAGAAAAACAAAAGGGTTGGGAGAAAAATATAACACTGACGTACGGTACGATATAATCGAGGAATTCCCCGTAAAACACGGAACGAAAAGGGTTGCCAACTTAGAGATTTTAATTCCCTAGTTTTGAATTTAAATTACAAAAAAACATGTTACGTAACGCGGTGTTCGTACCCCCCCCCCCCCCCCCCCCCCTCAAATTGCATTACGTAATACTTGAACGGCCCCTTACAGATGACGTTAGACCACGTTTTTTAACGACGGCATAAGTCAACCCCATACATAATTATTCTCGTTTTTAATTTGTTAGGTACTTTGTGTAGGCCCGCTGTTACCTTTTAAAGTCAAACTCGAGAATTTTATTCCTTTATCCTTTAACCACTATAAAATTCTCAATGTCATAATATTTTTATTTCAACAATCTTTCCACACGGAATTTTGCATCGAAATAACACATTTTAAAGTTGGAATAAGACGATCAAACGTATCGTCTCTTTTCATACATTGTCCACTGTTTCTGATAGTCTACGCTAGAGGCGCTAGTGGGCAATGTGTGAAAAGAGACGGTACGTTTGATCGAGCTCGAAAACTGACAAACTCATACTAGGGGTACAGTAATTGTGCCGTTAACCCTTTCTACGCCGAAGTCTGATATATAAGACAAATTTTCGTGGCAAGTCGCTAGTCCCTTAAGAGACAGTCAAGACAAAGGAATAGTGGGTTCTGTTAAGAAACTCTAACAGGACATTAGATACAGATTATTTATATATCATATTGTATTAACATTGAATTTCAGTGTGATCTAGAAATGACACAAAAATGTATTTGCCCTCACTTGCAAGTACGAAATAGGGATGCTCAAATGGTTCCTTCATGTAGAAAGGACGTGTGAAAATCGATTGACGAAAGGGATATATGTATCAGAAGCGAACGGAGATGAAGAAGACTTAGGCGAATATTTCTCGATCAAATCGAAAACATCTAAAGAAATGGCAAACGTAGTACATCTTCAAATATGACATTAGAACATCTTAAACAATGGCAAATTCCGAAATTCCCGAGCATGTATGAGGAATAATGAAAGCAGATAAAGAGAAAGAAATATGTAAGAATCGCAGCTAAAGTGGAAAAAGATGAACTCTGTCTACCAACAGGAAGAAGTAGAATAATTTCTTTTTGATAAGAAATCTCAAAAAAATGAATTTAAAATATTTCTACCTTTCCTCCTGTCGTAATCAGCAGTTCTTTTGTTCTATCCAATTCTTTTGCAATAGTAATTTGTTCCTCTAGAAAAAGTTTGTTCGCTTTTAGCAGACTGAATTAAATTTTAGATCTCTATGCCAATTCTATTCATCCTAAAACCCTGGTACACAATCTTCTATAGCGTAGCATACGTACTCGGAAATTTCTGTTACATTCAGTATTACACTGAAATTCGTAGTTACCTTGTTCACTTTAGCTAAGTATAGAATTGAGAAGTACAAATCGCTTATTCCTCCACACAAATACACAACTGGGTCAAATTGGTAACTTAACATAAGGAACACCTTTTCACAATCACATCTCTTGGCTCCAATAATTCCATTGGAAAACCACCTTAAAGTTACACAACTAAGGCTCAAAACACGTCAACACACTGTCTCTGGTAACTTAAATATATTGCACATAGCATGCTCGGACAAAATAAACGAGTTATCCGAGCTTATCAGCGATTCTCTGTCGGTTTCACTGAAGTCGCTTCTGACGAAATCGTGCGTCAACTTCGATTTGAACTCGTCGACGTTTAGACTAAATTCTGAAGACATATTCGTCAATTCTTGTATTCGACTGTCCAGAACAGAGTCCTCGGCATTTAAGGGTTGATATGACGCTTCTTTGCAATGCAAAAGCTTGTGTGACCCATGGATTATCAATGTGGAACCGCGGCGTAAAGTCTCTCGCCCTATTTCCATTATCTCTATAGACTTCTGGCCGAGCACAATGCTTTTGTAGGCCTTAATGAAGACGATTATAAGGGTTATAATTCCGAAGCAGATCATTGAGTAGGATAGCAGAGGAGCAGCGATTGGACCGACTGTAGTGGCCAGGTATATCCATCTCCATATGGGCGTCGTGACTTCGTGGATTCCCTGGAAAGAATGAAAGTTTAAATGATTAATTTTTACTTCGTATTGAATATTTCTTCTACTTAGATTCTACTTTTACTGTTGTATTTCGTCGGTTGACATCACGAGAGGTTGATACCGCGGTGACAATCGCACAAATTTCACACGCGCTTTTTGACTTCGCCATTTGACACCAATGGTTCTTCATTGGTGTCAAACGGCGAATAAATTTTTAGACTTTGTTGATTGACACCGACAAACATAAGACTTCAACTGGTCATACTTCTACCGGCTTATGCGACCCTAGTACCCGGAAAAAAATATTCATTTCGGGAGCTCACGAAGTCAATCAAAGAAGTTGAAAATCGTTATTTGCCGTTTGATACCAATGGTTCCCATTGTTCAATTCAAAATGAGTTCTGCAATTGGACAAAAAAGACTGGTATGAGACTTTTTAGTCCCTCTTACGATGGATATGGATATGTCGTGTAGGTAACGATGCGACAAGTGTGTGTGATATTTGCTGCGTCTTCATACATTTCATGAAAGTGACAAAAAATAGCCATGACAAAAGTGCGCGTCTGCGCTAAAAGTACGCAAACCATAGGGCTTCGTTGATTGGGTGTCAATCAACGTGCTTCCGAACGGAGATTTTTTTTTGCTCCAGGTAGGTACTAGGCTCGCATAAGCCAGTAGACCTATTCATAATTTCCTATTCTCTATAGCATACCTCTTCAACCCACATGACGGGAAATATGATGTCGGGGAACTTGTTAATGTTGTTGACTCCGATATTGGGTGCGCTGTCTACCTTCAAGTTGAGCTGGACGCGTACGAACCCTTCGATCGGCACTCCGAGTTTCTGGGAAGAAACGTTCCAATAAAAATACTTACAGGGTGTAAAAGGCATGAACAGTCAAAAAGAACCATGTATTCTATACATCAAAAAGTGAAAGCCTCAATAATCACTATGGATAGCCGCGCAATGTAAAGCGCTCAACTCGCAAAACACGACTAGACAGGTTGCGGGCAATAATTCTCGAAAAGGTAGTGTTAATCTTACCGGTTGGATCATGAAGTAAGTCTCGTGTTTCTTCTTATCCGGCTTCAGACCTTCGAAACCATCTAGCAGGGACGGCTCTGCGTCGAAGAAGTGAGGGTATGACAGGTACACCGGAGCATCTGCATAAACAATTCCTGGATTAACTATAGTCGATTTTTAATTACTTCTTCTCGACGTCTGTTAACCTGGTAGGTACGTGTGGAGTCGGAAAATGTTTGGTTACATCAGAATCAACCGTGCACTTAATTATACACCTTTCACAACCATCGCCACTGCGACCAAGTGGTTCGCTTGCCTGAAGTTGCGAAGTTACTGGTTCGTATCCGCCGAAGTGTTAACAGTATTTTGTGTTCTATTGGAATAATGCTGGTCATATGTGCGGCTTTTTCACCAGGAATTCAGATCCGGAGATCTGAAAGCGTCCTTACATACAAAATGTTCAACATGGCGCAAACCACTCTTATTTCGTCATTCGTTGGGTTTACCGCGATCGTGGCCCAGCCGAGACTCGAGAGCGTTCCCGACTGAATACAAATCCGACACTTGCCTGACTTTTTCGTTGCCATTCTCGAGCGGGTGCGACGTAGGTATCTATACTTTTTTAAACATCTTAGCTAAGTAAACGGTAAACGTGGGCAGCAGGGCAGCGCAGGATCGGGTTGGAGATACCTGCGGGAAGGGAGTCCTATGCCCAACAGTGGGTGCCACTTGATACGATGATATTAGTTACTCACTATATTGGCAGGGGCTAATGTTCTGGAGTCCTCTCGGGGGACACTTCTCCCCGTCGTCGCAGAAGCATTTGTTGTCGGCGTTGATGTCAGCACACTCGAAGGTGGAGCTGGGAGGAGTGTAGAGACCAGTCTGGATCCCTGCCAAGGAAGAATCATCATGGTTAGTCAAGAACCTTTGGGTCCCAAGACGGGAGGGAATCAAGGCTTTTGAGAAAACTGATAAAAAGCGTCGATGGCGTAGTGCGTAAGAGCGTTGGCTCCCACCCGGGAGGCAATGGTTCGAACCCCGCCACGTACCAATGTGTTTTCAAATTTTAAATTCATTTGTACATACGTTTAATCGACGCTTTTGCGGTGAAGGAAAACATCGCGAGGAAACCTGCTCACACCTATGAAGAAATTCTTAGGCTGTGTGAAGTCGACCAACCCGCACTTGGCCAGCGTGGTTGACTAAGGCCTAATCATTACAGCCTTTATAATTCGACCCGCTGCTGGGACACAGGCCTCTCCTTGTCATTGAAGGAGGTTTAGGCAGTAGTCCACCAAGCTTGCCCAATGCGGATTGGTGGACGCGAGTATAAGGTGATTACCCCTTTGCTGATCCATTAGTCGCCGACGACACCCATAAGGGGTAACACTATTCTAGTCTGCCAGCATCACACGGCAAGACTAAGCCCTAATCGCCCCTAATGTGGGGTAGGCTCGAGCCCCTCGGTGGGGACATTATACGAGCTGATGATGATGAGAAAGCTGATGAACCGGTAATTTTGTTACAAATTTTATTTGGCATGTTTAGTTACGATTGAAATTGATAACAAATTAAATAGAAATCGAATAATATTGAAAAAAATTCATGTCATGGATAAATGCTGAGACGGGACTCGAACCCTTGACCTTTCGGTGTCACCTTTTGTTGGGAATATCTATAAAAAGTTATTTAAACGTGTAACACTGTAACTCGATGGGGAAAAAATCCCAACGTATAACAGTGATCCAAAATGACATGACGAGATGACACCAAATCCATGATAGATATTGAACATTTTCTGTGCCCGCGGGAGACTCTCTCGTCTCAAGAACTCCTGTATGTTGAATTCATCGTGCGATGAAAACGTATAATTTCCTCGAACGATCGTTGCCAAATAGGATGACGCCTGAAACAGCGTTATACCTTACCGTCTTTATAGACGTCCTTCCTATACTGCAAGGGTAGTATCCTGCAAAGATCCTTGTCGTACACGTGGACCAGGTCTGACTTGGTGACCGCCCGCGGCGGGAAGAACGATCCTTCAGAGGCCCTGGAATAGAGAACACACATAAACGACAGCTAAGGTCATCACTCAGTGCTTTTGTGAACCTCTCATTCACCAAAGAAACAGGTATTATGGATGTTGACTGAAAAAGTTTTGTATAGGACACGTATAACTCTTTTATTATTTACTAGCGCTCCGCCCGCGACTTCGTTCGCGTAGATTTTTTTCTAATCAATTATAATCTAAGGAATTATCTAGCATTCTAACGGTGAAAGAAGGTTTGAAATCTGTCCCAGTTTTTGAGCTTTTTAGTTATAAACCAATAACGTAGGAATTCTTATAAACATACGAACTTTTTATTTTGTTTCTAAGATAGCGTTGCCGTCCTATAAACATCAGCTCTGTGTTAAATTTGAATTTAAAAATGTTCAAAAGTTATTTTAGTGGAGTTCATTAGAAACAGCGATTAATAAATAGTCTCAACCGCAAGTACAAGCGTTATCTTTAAAATATTTTCTATCGTTTGTGAAATATCTACGAAAGTATAATAGTGCAAATAATCCAAAAATAAACATTTATCTAAGTGCACAAACTTAATGGTGTCTAATGAACAAACCTTCAGGCACAGTCTATCGTGTACGGGAAGCCTTATTCTAAAAACAAACAAAGTGACTAATTGTTCTTATATACATAAGTTATTTTCTTTTAAAGAAAACAGTAAATAATGTGTTAGTTTTATATTTAACTTCAATAGGATGTTGTCACTTATAAAGAAAAGGTAGATACCCACATCATTATAGGAAACATGGAGGAAAAAATCATATACTACATAAGCTGTGAGTTCATTTTAAATTACCCATTGTGCCAATCCCCACTTAAGTATTGTCTATGGATACTTAGGTTTTTACGACCCTGTGCGTCCACGCGCACTATGAGACCTCAAAATCCTTGCCGTATGGCACGCACTGAGAAATGCCTTATTTTGCATAGCATTGTTTTTTACCATGATAAGTATTGTTAAGGTCGCAGCGTCTAAATCGATACAAATGTGCGTGTGTATAGCTACTAAAGCGCGGGTGCTTCGATTCAAACCTGATGCAGCAATTGCAAAAACAACAAACGCGCCTTTCCATCGATACAAATAATTGCTGGAAAAATGCACTGAAAAAAATCGACTTGCCTCAGGCGGGACTCGAACCCGCATCTTCCGCAATCCGGGCGGCTGCGTTGACCAATTACGCCACCGAGACACTGCTTTTCGCTGTCGAAAGTTGTCAGTGCTTGGTGCTTATGTTTTTATGGTAAACATTGTTTCATCAAATCTTTGAAATATGCACTTCTAAGACGCGAACGAAATATTTTTGCAAATATTTGACGCCCTGTTAAGATGAAACTACCTTACATTATGGAATAATTGGTCAACGCAGCCGCCGAAGATGCGGGTTCGAGTCCCGCCTGAGGCGAGTCGATTTTTTTCAGTGCATTTTTCTAGTATTAATATTTACGCGTTTGTAAACGAAAAAATAAAATTATTCCATAAATAATTGCTGATCGCCCGTGTCGCAATGCAGGCGCGACAGTCGCGCGGCTCACAAACGCCCGTTTGTAGTGCCACAAAAAGTCGCAATGCGTAAAAGCTACAGATATAGGAAACTGTAGATCGGCAATATGAAAGAGAAAGAGCATCCTAACGCGTATATTAGAGCGAGATAGATAGACGAGACCATTTCACGTACACGCGGGCGGCCTATGTCGGCCTGTCAGTCACGTTAAAAAGACAGCAACTGTCAGACTGCAGTACTATTTTTCACGCACACATGCGCATTACTCACACATTTTTTGTAAAGTCAGTAATCATAAATCTATGGTAAAAACCCTAAGATGAAAGTAAAGTTAACGTAACCGAAGCTTTATTATAAAAACTAATCATTATCAACTGTCCATTCACGCTGACAGATTTAATTCAGTTGCCAATCAAAAAAAGACTTACCTAATATCGTTGCAAGGTCGATCTTTCCAGTGCGGCAGGTGGTCCAACCCGTTTAGTTTGTCTATGTACCCGAACCTCTCCATAGACTTTTGTCCGGAGTATATCGTTGACACCTCGTCCAGCGTGCCGTTTCGCTGCGGAAATTAAAATTTTATATTGAGGGGAAGGTGGGGTAATTGACAACGGCGGGTAATTACGAACAGTTGAATATCAAATACTTCCTCCCACACTACACCACCCGTGTACGTTAAATAGACGAGCTTGGGATCCCTTATTTCACCCGCAGAAGTGTGAGTGAGGAGACGCGCGCATAAAGACGGCACCTATTGTTAATATCTTACATATAATATCTGTTTATACATTTTATTGTAGCTTTAAGTTCATGGAAGATAATATTGCGAGCAACGACCCCCTTCCGACACGGACGCCCTAAGGACGCTAGGCGGTCGAGAGCCTCCCCACGGGGGAGATGCTCGGTCGCCCAGTAATCCCCTAGGAACGTTCGACCTACAGGCTTGAGGACCCCCCAAGGTCTTCGCCTTCTTAAAAACCCGGTGACGCAGAAAATGTCATCAGAGACAATCTGCAATAGAATATAAAAAAAAAACTGCGAGCAACGACCATTTTGATTTGAGTTGCCTACTTCGGGTAGGAACTATGACGGAGGGTAAATGTGAACGTTCTTAATTACCCCTATGAATTGATTAATCCTGTAAAAATGTTCTAACATTAGAAATTGTTTTAGATACCTCGACATTACAAAAGAAAAATCACATCGAGATTTGAAATTGAAGATCAATCTCAGAATAATACCCCATATCGTTCCTGTTTCCCCCGCAGACTGATCTCAATTACCCCATACGGTATCGGGTAAATATCTAAGAAAGACAATGTTTTTTGTTTTCTTTAATTTTTTGGTATGAAATACTTAAAATTTTGATAATGTTTTTTTGAACACAAAATTAAGAAATAATGTTTTCAATTTATTTTAATAAAAATCTTGAAAAGAAAATTCTAACTTTGACAAAAAGCAAGGTCATGTTACACCTGTTAAGTATACCTACTTAGTTGTTTAGTACATATAATTATTTGCCTTGATCAGTCAGTGCTTGCGAAAAGAATATATCGTATGAATCTGACGTACCTAAGTATTACCACTAGTATTACATTATCTGTGGTATTACTGACACTATGGCGACCGTCCTGTCAAATGTTGGAGTTGGCGTTATTACACGTAGAAACGCTTTGTAGCGTTTTCCACTTCTCTAGACACTGCTCTTGGAAGGAAAAGACGAAACGATGCGATAGATATTAAAGTACAAAATGGCGGAATAATACTTACAGCGAGCAGTAAGCCCATTTGGCTGTTTGGTCTCTTTCCCTTGGGGTAGAAGTAGTGCGCGAGGGTCACCAGTGGATCGTCATATCTGAGAAAAAACAACAGTAATTTCACATTAGGTCTGCCTGCACTTAATTTTCATCATCGCTCTGCCCCTGATCTTAGAGTTGTTATTGGTCCGCCTCTGTTCACAGTAATAGTACGAGATCCCACTGCAAAATAGTGTACTCATCGAGTATATGCTAAAAACCTAATTTATACGCATATTCAACATCAGAAGAATGGAGAATATATATCTACTAGGTTGCATATCAAAATGTGGCCGCTAGTTTATTTATTTTTTGTTAAAAATACTAGCGGCCACATTTTGATAGGCAACCTAGTAGATATATATTCTCCTGATGATAAATATGCGTATAAATTAGGTTTTTAGCATATACTCCATGAGAACACTATTTTGCAGTGGGATCTTAGACTATAACGCTGTTTTTTGTGACGCCGCAATTCGCCGTTCAATCGCGGTGCATTGCCGCAACGCGGTTATGTTTCGGCCTTAAATGATATAATTCTAATGATATATGACTCAAATTGCTACAACACTTGGACCAATTTGCCCAGTGGACAATTGAACCGGTTTGTGCTTAGTATGGTTGGTGATCTTATTAAAGCCAAATTACTGTTTCCTCACCCAAAGACGAGTTGTTCAGCGGTGACGTGCACGAAGGGCTTGGCACGCTCCTTGTAGGTGATGGCGAGGCCGGTCACTAGCAGGTTGAACAGGAAGCCAGCCAGGTTGGGCGAGAACGATGTCACTGTCTGCGAATGATATCAGGTCTTCATTGTTCCTATATCTTCATTGTTCCTATATCTTCATTGTGCCTAGCATGACAACCGAAACACGATAAATGGCTAAATCATGTTGTGTTTAGGTGGTCGTGCTAGGTGGGCAGGGAAATGGGACTCACAGCTAAAATAATCAAATTACACAGTTTTTATTTCAATCAACTTTGATAAGCTAGGTATTATGTAAGTTAAAATTTCATTTGTTTACGCTTTTTGGTCACCTCGACCGTAGCATTTCTTCGCAGGAGTTAGATTATTATTTGTACTAAAACGGTACATTCTTTGATAATTTTCGGTAAAAGAATCGTTCGTAAAAAAATACTAAAGGATAAACCACAGAGAACATTTCCGATATCTGTGGGATGGACTATAGCATTCGTCTATTTAATTTGCAAATGCTACGTAAATTGATTTATTTTTATGACAAACGTTTCAATTGAGGGACCACAAGGTAGGGGTTGTTCAAGTAATTTTACTAACTCTCACTCATAGGGAAATTTCAAATATGTGTATATTATTGCGATACTCACTTTTTAAAGTGAATTTATGGTGATCGATTGGGGGACTACTTTGAAGCATATTAGGTACTTATATTTATTCAGTGAACATAACGCAGTGATATTTAATAAAATTAGATTTCATCATCATCATAACGGCCTTTATTATTCGACCCACTGCTGGGACACCAGGCCTCTACTTGTCGAGGAGGTTTAGGCAGTAGTCCACCACGCTTGCCCAATGCGGTTTGGTGGACGGAGTATAAGGTGATCAATACCCCTTTGCTGATCCGTTAGTCGCCTACGACACCCATTGGAGGATATGGGGTGATGCTACTCTACTCTGCCAGCATCATGGCTAAAATATTTAAGTCGATCGTAAAAATTAGATTTAGTAATCTTTTACTAAGGCACGTATTATAGAATGAGTCAAGAATCAATACGCTGACTTGAGGGTTGTACGTCTCTATGAAAGTGACAAACGTTTCTCAAGACACGATTGATTTCTGAGTGTCATTCTGTAATAGGGGCGTAAGATTTTATTACAAGTTAAGGATCTCTCAGTCACGACTAAGGGACCACCGATTGTAACTTTTGAGTGCACTTTTATAAATGAGAGGTTGAATTTACAATCATCAATGTCCCCACCTCGGGCTTGAGCCTACCCCAGATCAGGGGCGATTAGGCCTTAGTCAACCACGTTGGCCAAGTGCGAGTTGGTCGACTTCACACACAACCTAAGAATTTCTTCATAGGGGTGTGCAGGTTTCCTCACGATGTGTTCCTTCACCGTAAAAGCGTCGATTAAACGTACATATGAATTCAAAATTTGAAAACACATTGGTACGTGGCGGGGATCCTACCAGTGCCTCCCGGGTGGGAGACGACGCTCTTACGCACTACGCCACAGACGCGACGCTTCAGAATTTACAATATGTAGTTTGAAAATTTTTACTATAGGCTGACGTGATCACTCAAAGGGAATCACAAAGGCTTGCAACTCACCAGAAGTGGTATGTTGGGTACCACAAGCTTCTGGTCCTTGCCCACTGACAGCTCGGGAACGAACCTCAGAATCTTGTTGTGCTGGAAGGTCACCGTGTCGTTGTCATGGAACTTGATGTTCACTTTCTCCATGTCTTCTCTGAAACAGAAGGGAAAAGATAAGTGAAGACGCGGACTTGGGTAGGAGTTTTTAGCAACGATCACGAAAGTTAAGCTACCAAGTGCGCGGTCGGTACTCGGATGGGTGACCGTAAATTTTTCAAATCGATTTTCCTCCGTGCTTCGTTCAATTTAATTGTACCGATCGAATATTTTTAAGAACTAATGTTATTGAGCACCCCACGCTTTTCTTTAAATAATAATTATAATTTTAAATTTAGTTTCTTTACTAAAAAGTTTTTTTTTCACTTTTTAGTCCAATTTAATATAAAAGCGTGTTTTTTTTTAAATTTTTAAAACTGCTTTATTTCAATACTTACTTCTTCGTTTAAAATTTCTCTTTCTCAGAAGCGTTGCATAATGATATGCACAAAAATTAAGATTAATTAAGATTAATATTACTTTAACAAGTTACAACTTGCATTTACTGTTATGACGTTGCTTTTTCTTTGTGAAAAGTGTAACATACGCTTAAGTTTTTCTGTCCGAATTTCAGTTATGAAATAACGAAAGTTTTATACACACATAGGTACCTACATATATCTAAGGTAACATTTGATTACAGATTTAATAATACAAGGAGACAGGCCAAGCCGGCGTTTAACTTGTGACAAGTGTATGCCCTGTGGGCATACATTTCCGCCACTTCGCCTTCCGCTATAGTCAAGTGAATACGTAACGCAGCGATTTGACCGATCTCCTTTGCGGCTGTGCTTAAATTTCGTCGCTTCGCAGTCCTTAAGACGCGCACAATGAATAGTGTATAAATATACACTATCAATCTGCAATAGATATCAAAAACGAAATTCATATCAAAATATACGAAATTCAAAAAGTAGCTGCGAAAAAGACTTTTGACCAGGCGGTAGATATGAGCTTTTCAGTGACATAAAATAGTGATACGTTACTAGGCTGAAGGGGCAATATTATTATTATTTTTATAGTTAAATGTTAACTCAGTAAAAATTAAAACGACATTTTAAACAAATTTTATTAAGTCGTGCTGCGACATCTATCGTCGAGTAGCAACATTATTACGTCACCTATTGCTTTTAAGTAAAGCGCCATCTGTTGGTCAATAGGTTAAGTTGAGAAAGTTAAAATAATTACATTATTAAATGTGCAGTTTGATTATGTTATCATTATGTAGGTATGTAATTATGAGCATGCACTTGTAATTGAGCACATTATGTCGTTATAATTTATGTTGCTATTACTGCTGAGGTCTTTACCTACATCTGTCGTGGTTGTTGGCTTCAGTTGGTTAGTTCATTGAAGGTTTAGTTGGTTTTGGGTTTGATGTCTGTCCCTTTTAGGGTCGTAGCACACTTATCAACTCGGAACCGTAACGCCTCAATCTATTATATACAACATGTAAATTAAATAACCAACACCCCGAATACAGGTGGTTGGGGATCTGCTTCTGAGTTGAAATAAACAACAAAAAAAAAGTACCCAGAAAATGTTGTACAACATTTTCTGAGTACTTTTTTTTTTTTTTTAATTCTTGAAATCAACTCAGAAGCCGATCCCAAACCACCTGTATTCAGGGTGTTGGTTATTTAAGTTACATGTTGTATAATTCCCGTGTCTGTCACGATGTTTGTCCGGGATGAACTCCGAAACTGACAAATTGAATTTTAACTTTCTTTCTTTTTAAATAGTCAGGTATGTGTTTTGTTCCAACTTGAAAGTCAGATAGTTTTTATCTTGATAAATAAGTCATATATTTCTTTTACTGCAAATTCAATAGTATGAAATTACCACAGCAACGCGTGGCCGGCACAGCTAGTTTATTATAAAGAGCCTCGTACAATATAATTTCGTAGTCTGTTCCGTAGCGTTTATAGTAAAAGGCGTTACCTTTCCGACCTGATAATTTTGCCTACCTTTGCCTACCTTTAAGAAGATAGTACGCGCGTCTCCATACAAACGGTGAAAACGTTTTCCTAAGCCTATCTCTAATCCGATCTTTCTGATGAATTATAATAAAATTAATTAAATAAAATATTCACTAGGTGGTAGACCCATATGTAGGGTCGTCTAGGTACCACCGCCTTTCTTATTTCTGCCGTGAAGCAGTTCGCTGTGTTTCGGATTGAAGGGAAAGGTAGCCAGTGCAATTACTGGGCATGGAGGGCATATCATCTTAGTTCCCAGGATGGCAACGCAATTGCAGTGTTAAGTGATTAACCTTAATATTGCCAGTGTCTTTAGTGTCTAGTGTCCAGTGTCTATATATTCAAAACAACGGAAAGCCGGCACGTTATCACACAAACTGAAATAATACACCGTTGCCAGTACTAATACTCAAAATTATAGCTACGTGCGGCGTCATTAAAATTGCGACAGTCATAACATAGTGAATGCATAATTGGACGAAGGACAAGAAAAATGTCGAAACATTACCGCCGAGATTAACATTATTTTGCGTAAAAACGAACGTGACAAATTACTGGTCAAGTGAGAGGGTTTAGTGTGACAAGAGAATTTTGTTGTTTCCCTATCTATTAGAATAAAATTTTAAGAGCGTTGCATTGAGGCGTGCATTCATCGGAGTTCCAATAATTTTTTTTTCGCTGTAGACACATATCTATACAACATGTAAATTAAATAACCAACACCCTGAATACAGGTGGTTTGGAATCGGCTTCAGAGTTGGTTTAAAAAAAAATCTAAAAAAACGATCCTTTTTTTGAAAAAAAGAAATAAAAAAAACAAAAGGTACTTTTGTTTTTTTTTCAAAAAAAAAAATCGTATTTTAAAAAAAATATTTTTTGAAATCAACTCAGAAGCCGATCCCTAACCACCTGTATTCAAAGTGTTGGTTATTTAATTTACATGTTATGTTCTCTTCTATTTGCGCGAGCACTACACATTATAAATAAAAAAACACGGGATCCATCCCGTGACCACGAACGCTGAAAAGTGTTACGAAACGTCGGGCAATAATAACATCATGTAAAATGTAATTACACGCGAGTTAAATCCGTAAAAGTTGTTTTATTTATAATTTACATGTTATATATGCACACATAGACATCGCGCTCAGAGTGATATGTCCACTAGCTGGGAGGACCCGTGGTGTGCGATAGAAAAATTGCTGCGAGCTCGAATTTAGACCATTTTTCAAATACTTATTAAAAATATCTGATTGCGTTTAACAATGTTATAATATCGTTATTATTCTAGCATTATATGTATTCTAATATAGTAAGTATATTAAACGAGCATAATTACAAAACATTGTAAAAATCCTCATTAAAATTTACCATTTAATATTTTTTTTTGGTATCCCTTTTTAATATGTTATCTAAATTTTTTACTTATTTGGGCTCTATAGTGGTTTATAATAGTATATTTTCTATTGGAAAAACATAAAGTATTGTTTGCCGTTAAAATGCTTGTATTTCATCTGAAAGATAGCTCCGAACTGCATTTTCGTAAAACTGCGCCAGAAGATTCTCCTCGCTTTACAATACTATAAGTGTAAATTAAAATATCTCTTTATAGCGGTTTAAGTCAAGACTTAATCTTCCTTTAATATATAGATAATTTCATTGCAATGTCTCTTCACATCGCTTCAAAATTAGGTCTGAAAAATTCACAAAATGTGACAATTTTGACGTAGAACAAGTGCACGCCCTTAACTCATTTCACGAAAAAAATGTTACTCCATTTATCGCTTGGACGGCAGTAAAGTTTAAATAAAATCCATTCAGTAGTTTTTGGGTGAAAGAGAAATAAACACATCCATAATTTACATAGACATTAGATCAAAGGGCGTCGGATTTCACGTAGAAAACCCCTCTGATAGGAGATCGGTCGAATCGCCGAGTTCATATGAGACCGAGAGTCGCGATCAGCGGCCGTACTACATAACATGGTTCTAGTTGAGCATGCCGTAATATACACCATTCATTGCGCGCGTCTTAAGGACTGCGAAGCGATGAAAGTTAAGCACAGCCGCAATGTAATACAAATTGTAAGATAGTAACGCATAATTTAAAGTGATTGTGTTTTTATGAATAAAAGTCGGACTATTTCTTTAAATTTTGTTTTTCAAATATAAATCTAAGTTTATCGGTTTTTACGTGTGAAAAGTTATTCCATTACTTGATAAATAACGGATTCACTGCAATGATTGCATGTTACAGTGGAACAGGACGGCATTTTGAAAGAAAAACGGATATTTCTTTCTGACATACGTACGTATTCACTCGACATTATCGGACGGCGAACTGGCGGCAATGTATGCGCACTGGGCATACACTTGTCACAAGTTAAACGCCGGCTCGGCCCATCTCCTTGTATTATTAAATCTGTGGCTATTCCTCTCTGGACTGTTTGCATGTTGTTTGAAATGACTAAAAACGCACAAAACCTCAGGTCCCTACACCTCATGTCTTGGTTTAGTGACTAGTGCTAAATTCCTCAGTGGTTTTCTTAACAAAGTGTACATTGCATATTAATTAGTGAACTTTAGCAGGTAGATTGATACTTTGTTGCAGAGTTAATATATGACCCCATACTGCCAGATGTGGCTTTATGTGTAGGTAACTAAATGCTACCTAAAGATTTGTTTATATTTTAGTTAGTTTGAATGAAAATCCAATGAAAATACAGACGTTAAAAATTCTTCTTATTTAGGAAATCCTCTTCTTTTGGAGACGATAAGCGGTAGCACGCAATTAAGGCAATTAAGTAATTAAGCAATTACCGCAATTAAGGCCCCCTAGTAATGTCCATTAAAATATATAATAAATTGCCCGACACAATAAAAGATATAACTATAGAAAAAGCTATTGCAAAACAATTATTAAATAATAAAAACTACTACCCCATTCAAGAATTTTTAGATGATAAAAACTTCAAATAACACATATTAAATTAAAGTAATGAATGTATATACAAACTAAGTATATATATTTATCTATAGATAATGTATATAATAATAGGTTGGGGAAAAAGTTTCTTCGCATTTTTTAAGAAAATTCAAAACATTTTTTAATATAGTTTATTTACATTTAACTAAAGTATGTAGGTACCATTTTGTTCGATAACTTTTTGCCATCTTGTAGGTAGGGACATGATCCTATTGGACTTCTGGTCAAAATACCGCGACAAGTGGTTTTGGCAGTCCTCTTGTGATGTTAACCTGACACTGCCTAAAGAATTCTGAAGAGACCGAAACAGGTGGAAATCTGAAGGTGCAAGGTCAGGACTATACGGCGGATGCATTAACACCTCCCAGCCAAACTCTCTTAATTTTTGCTGAGTGGCTAAATATGTGTGAGGTCTAGCGTTATCGTGATGAAAAACCACACCCATTCTGTTGATTAATTCCGGCCGCTTTCTCTCAACTTCTTGCTTTAATCTCATCAGTTGTTCGCAGTAGAGTTCAGAATCGATGGTCCTGCCTGGTGGTAACAGCTCATAATGAATAATGCCCTTCCAATCCCACCACACACAAAGCATCACCTTGTTGCGAGTTAACCCGGGTTTCGCTACAGTCTGTGAAGCCTGACCGGCCTTTGACCACAACCTTTTTCGCACGTTCTTGTCGTACGTGATCCACTTTTCATCACCAGTTATCAGCTTCTTCAAAAATGGTTCGGTTTCATTACGTCGTAATAAAGAATCACAAATGAGTACACGGTTCATTAGGTTTCTTTCAGTGAGCTCGTGAGGTACCCAAATGTCGAGCTTTTTTGTGTACCCAGTTTTTTTCAAATGCGCCAAAACTGTTTTGTGGTCAATTCCCAGTTCTTCAGCTACGTCGTAACTACTGACATGCCGATCTTGCTCCACTTTTTCAAAAATGGCATCCATTTTATCTGTAATAGGGCGACCAGAGCGACGTGCATCCTTGCCATCAAAATTTCCGGATTGAAAACGCTTAAACTAAATTTGTGCTACTCTCCGTCACTGCACTAGGTCCATAAACATCGCAAATTTTTTTCGCGGCTTGCGTTGCATTTTTACCTTTTTTGTAGTAAAATTTTAAAATGTATCGAATTTCTTCATTAGATTCACTCATCTTGGCGGTGCGAAAAACAAATGAAAATCACACATTTTCCTAATTTGAATTTGGAATTATGTTCTTTAAAATTTAAACTTTCAATGATACCAAAACCAGCCAGATACAAATAGTATAGCCAAAGAGATTTTATTACAAGTTTATACATACTATAATGCGAAAAGACTTTTTCCCCAACCTAATATAATAAACTAAATATAAATATATTCTTATAAATAAGGTGACTCCTCGCCTCTCCTACTTGCCGTGCCCTGCAGGGTCCATAATTGTACCTACATATATTTATTACCATCTTGTAACTTATGGAGTGCAATAAAGATATGAATATGAATTTTTTTCGATTTTCGAACCATCATCACGCGCGTACATGTGGAAAAAATATATGAAAGAAATTAACTTACATAACAAATTAATATGAGAACATTTCAAAATTTTTACTTTTTAGTGTTTTAAAAAGAAAATCGAAAATAGGTCTTAAAAACTACTTGAGCTATTTTCATACAATTGTAATTGTCTTGTAGAATTTCATCATTTAAACCTCTTTTTAAATATTGTTAGGGTCCTATGGGGACGTTAGTATTAAATAATGGACTGTAACTTGGTTATGCTAGTTCTTTACTGCCTTCAGTACAATATTTACAGACACACATTAGACGATATTATATAATTAAGTATGCCGGAGGTCCCAAGAGAGCGGGTCGCGCCCGCTCGCTGCTTATATACGAGCCGCGCCCGGCTCCCACCACGTCGCGGTGGCTTCATGTGCCCCCAGCGCCCGCGCGTCTCCTCCCGTGCGTATATGGAAGCCTGTGTCTCAACATGCTCCCCGGGTTGAAGTAATAGACTTCAAAAATCTGGAAGGGGACAAATATTATTATATGCCCTCCGAATGGTTCCCCTCTTGGTTTTGAGTTCAGCAACCCTGGTCACACCATCGCAGCCAGGGTAAACTTTCAACACACGCCCCAATGACCATAGTAGAGGGGGGACTGTTTTATCTTTGACTAGAACAAGAGACCCTAGCCTCAGTTCTGCTATCGAAGCCCGCCACTTGACCTTTCCTTGCAGTAAGGTAACATATTCAAGTGAAAATCGTTTCCAAAAATGCTGTTTGATAAGCTCTATTCTTTTATAGCGCTCGAGTCGAGTGATGTCTACTTCGGGCATCTGCGGATGAGGGGTAAACAATAGCGAGCGTCCAATTAAAAAATGGGCAGGAGTTAGAGCGGTAAAATCATTAGGATCACAGGAAAGTTGGGTTAAAGGTCGGGAGTTTAAAATAGCCTCTATCTGAGTGAGACAGGTAGCCATTTCCTCATATGTGAAGTTGGTTAATTGTAATAAACGTCGTAAGTGATGTTTGGTAGAACGAACTGCTGCTTCAGCTAAGCCGTTGAAGTGAGGACTATAGGCAGGCACGAATTTAAATTCGATGCCTTCTTGAGACATATAATTGTCTACATTAATCGCTGAACACGATTCTTCTTTGATGGGCTCAACACTAAACAACGCCTGAACATGATTGTTTACTAGCAGTCTTTTATTATTATATCTGCTGCATAGTAAATTCCACGCCACATCATAATTCTCGGCTTTATAATCTAATTTGTCGATTACTAATGATGCACTTCCTTTAAGTGACGCTTTCAAATAATGCAATTTATTTATATTGTCTAAATCCTCTCTCAAATGGATTAAGGAAGTGAATGTGTCCCTAAACTCGAGCCAATTCAAATAGTGACCATTAAAGACAGGTAAATTAATTTTTGGCAATCTTATACACTGAGTTTTTAAACATGCCTGATCATCCTCACGAGCTGTGACGGCACCATCCTGAAGCTTGCGTTGACCACATGGCCGGACACCCATTAAGCCACGCGCGGCTGCCACGTGCGCGAAATATTGGTTTTCAAAATGTTCACGCTCTTTAGCCTCGGCGTCGGGGCTGTCCGATGTTATTTCGATATCACCCTGTAATTTATCAAAATCATCGTATAAGCTTTCAAATTTTTTCAATCTAATTTCTAAATCTAAAAGTTGCAGGGCGCTTAGCTCAGCACAGCTTTTAAGCATATTTAAATGATTGCTAAAAATGGTAAGTTTTGATTTCATACTGCTTCGTTTGCGTATTAAAATTTCTATTTTATCATTCATGTTGGCAGTCTAACTTAAATTGTAACACAATTTGCAATAATTTTACGACGATGCTATGCAAAAAAAAGGGTCGCAAGCCTATTCAATTTGCGCTGGCACAAACAATAGATCGGCCGGCTACGGCCGGCGAGCAGGTAAACTGTTACGTAATGAGCTACAGCGCGCCACGGCAGGCAATAATTTGCAATTCTTAAAGATTTATTGAAATAAATAGGTTATCAATCTATTGAATGCCTTGACGGAATAGGTAAACTATTGCTTAATTGCGACAGAAAGGCTACGCATTCACCAAACATTGGCTATTTTAAAAAAATGATATTTAGACGATGAAAGGAACGGAAAAAGGAAATTAATTGGAACGAACTCACAAGTTTACATCTGATGACGATGCTTGAATGAAGTCCTGGGTCTGAAGTCCGGCACGTGGTCGTGGTGTGACCTTAGGGTAACCTCGTCCTCGAGCGTGTGCGGATGCTTCGCGAAGATTTCTTCTCTTCTTTCGCGCTGCTGAAGGCCGTACTGAAGTGCTCAATTCCACGTGTCTTTTGTTGTCCACGTTTCCGCGTGTCTTATTTTTTTTTGTTTTTGTACTGTGAAGACGGCGAGATAATCCTAAAGGACCATTGAGGAGGAGACGCGCGGGTGCCGGAGGTCCCAAGAGAGCGGGTCGCGCCCGCTCGCTGCTTATATACGAGCCGCGCCCGGCTCCCACCACGTCGCGGTGGCTTCATGTGCCCCCAGCGCCCGCGCGTCTCCTCCCGTGCGTATATGGAAGCCTGTGTCTCAACAAATATAATATCACTAGCTTTTGCCCGCGACTTCGTCCGCGTGGAATAGTTAAATCTAATCAAATATCATTATTGCGTATCACTTGCTTTCTTGCGAATAGTTACTTTAGGCATCATTTTATTTCTTTGTGTACGTACTTATTTTGCAAAAAAAAAATCACATAAAAACAGCCGTGTACTATAACTGTATATGGCATTTTTACAATCTATCATTTTATGTTTTCCCATCCTTTGCTAACTTACATGCAACCTTTCATGGGTCAATATTTCACATGGGTCAATATTTCAAAAACGCTAGAACAAATATTTGCTTATTTCTTATCCCGTGCTATTAAAAATTTCATGGTTTTATCTTTGGTAATGAGGAATCTCATAAAAAATTTCATCTCATATTTCAAGCCCTTCATTCCCTCTTTTACAAAAAAGCTTTTATTCCATTTCGAAGTTTAGTCTATTTTTGTACCAAACATCAAAATCGGTTCAGGTATGGGCGTGAAAGTCATTAAGTTAAAAAGTCGCGTCCGTCATCTTGGATCTCAAAATGGATAATCCGTACCCTGTAAACCACGAAAATGATATCCTTTTTAATAATAAGTTAAAAAGTAGCGTCCGCAATCTTGGATCTAGAAATTGATGATGTATTTGGAATCGACTCCCGAAAACTATGAAAATGATACCCATTTCGATTTTATGTTAAAAAGTCGCATCTGCCATCTTGGATCTCGACATAGATGATGTATTTGGAATCAGGACCCCCGAAAACCTCGACAATTATACCCATATACCTATTAAGTTAAATAGTCACGTCACGCCATCTTGGATCTCAAAGTCGATGTTTTATTCGGAGTCAGAACCCCCCAAAAACCACGAAAACGATACCCATATTGATATTTTGTAAAAAGTCGCGTCCGCCATCTTGGATCTGAAAATGGATTGTGTATTAGTAATCGGGACCTCCGAAAACCACGAAAATGATACCCATATCGATTTTATATTAAGAAGTCCCAACCGCCATCTTGGATCTCGAAATAGATGTCGTATTCGGAATCGGGACCCCAGAAAACCACGAAAATGATACCCATATCGACGTTATGTTAAAAAGTCTCGTCCGCCATCTTGGATCTCAAAATGGATAGTGTATTCGGAATTAGGACCCCCAAAAACCACGAAAACGATATCCATATTGACATTTTGTCAAAAAGTCGCGTCCGCCATCTTGGATCTAGAAAAAGATGTTTTATTCGTAATCCGGACCCCCAAAAACCACGAAAACGATACCCATATTGACATTATGTTAAAAAGTCGCGTCCGCCATCTTGGATCTCAAAATGGATGGTGTATTAGTAATCGGGACCTCCAAAAACCAAGAAAATTATACCCATATCGACGTTATGTTAAAAAGTCACGTCCGCCATCTTGGATCTCAAAATGGATAGTGTATTCGGAATTAGGACCCCCAAAAACCACGAAAACGATATCCATATTGACATTTTGTCAAAAAGTCGCGTCCGCCATCTTGGATCTAGAAAAAGATGTTTTATTCGTAATCCGGACCCCCAAAAACCACGAAAACGATACCCATATTGACATCATGTTAAAAAGTCGCGTCCGCCATCTTGGATCTCAAAATGCATGGTGTATTAGTAATCGGGACCTCCAAGAACCAAGAAAATGATACCCATATCGACGTTATGTTAAAAAGTCACGTCCGCCATCTTGGATCTCAAAATGGATAGTGTATTCGGAATTAGGACCCCCAAAAACCACGAAAACGATATCCATATTGACATTTTGTCAAAAAGTCGCGTCCGCCATCTTGGATCTAGAAAAAGATGTTTTATTCGTAATCCGGACCCCCAAAAACCACGAAAACGATACCCATATTGACATTATGTTAAAAAGTCGCGTCCGCCATCTTGGATCTCGATATAGATGTTTTATTCGTAATCCGGACCCCCAAAAACCACGAAAACGATACCCATATTGACAATATGTTAAAAAGTCGCGTCCGCCATCTTGGACGTATTTTTGTACTGGCGGTTTCTTACGACCTTTCATCCCCTATTTCATCCCCACGTGGGTCAATATTTCAAAAACGCTAGAAGAAATATTTCTTTCTTTCTTATTAAGTCCCTAATTTCTAAGTATCATGGTTTTATCTTTAACAATGACGAAGTCCCATACAAACTTTCATCCACTATTTCACCCCCATACAGGTCAAAATTTCAAAAATCTTCGAACAAATATTTCTTTCTGTCTTATTAAGTGCCTAAATTCAAAGTTTCATGGTTCTATCTTCAAAAATGACGAACTTCCATACAAACTTTCATCCCGTATTTCAACCCATACAACCTTTTCTTCGCGATAAAAAGTAGCCTATGTCCTTCCCCGAGATCTAATCTATAGTTATACCAATTTTCATCAAAATCGGTTCTGTGGTTTGAACGTGAAAGCTTAACAGACAGACAGACAGACAGACAGACAGACAGACAGACAGACAGAGTTACTTTCGCATTTATAATATTAGTAAGGATTTATTAGAGCCGTTTTGTAAGGAGAATTTAACGAAAAATCATTTTTCCATACAAATGTATTTGCGATTTTTTAAGGAACCGCAAATCTAAATTTTTTGTAATTTTGTGGACATATTTAGACAACATTAAGCTATAGGACACACAGAGAAAAAAATTGAGAATTGATATCTGTAAAAAAATATTCATATTTTTATAGCGGAGACGGGCGCCTCTTAGGATGGGTTGTTTTTGAAGATGTATTTCTAGTGAAAAAAATAAAAATAAGAATAAAATTTTATACATAAATATAAGTCATTGAAATGAAGTTTAAAATAAAAAAGAATAATGGACATAGCTATTGTATTAAAGGAATTATACACTAATGAATAATGAGGAAAAAATCGTCAATTTCATTCTTTAGCCCCTATTATTTAAATATTCATATGAGAAAAGAAGCATCTTGTTAATAAATATCAATAGGCTTCTCGTTTTCCGTGTGTTTTCTGGTTCTGGGTGTGCATACTCACTATTAACTAGGTTGCCAGCACTTATAGTGCCTTAATAACATTTGACAGTAGATAAGTCCATCACGTCATAACTGGTAATGACTCATGCACGGGGCGCACCCGGGTGCAAATTACGCGATGCAGGAATGCGTTTTTACGTAGCGCGTCATTAAGTTTTTCACGATTCAAAAGCAAGGGCACAGTAAATTAACTCAAACTGTATGGAAAGGCCTATACTCATACTCCTATGTTACAATCAATACAACAATTTTTTAGTAGGTGGTAGACCCATATGTAGAGTCGTCTTGGTAGGTACCACCGCCTTTCTTATTTCTGCCGTGAAGCAGTTCGCTGTGTTTCGGATTGAAGGGAAAGGTAGCCAGTGTAATTACTGGGCATGGAAGGCATATCATCTTAGTCCCCAGGATTGCAACGCACTTGCAATGTTGAGTGATTGCATGTGTCTATAGTCGACGGTAATCACTTAACATCAGGTGGGCCGCAAGCTTGTTTGCCATCTCGATAATATAAAAAAAAGAATGGGTATCTGACCAAGAAATCAAGACCCGGATAGAAATTGCTCGAGCCACTTTCAAGGGTGAATTTCCCGGGACCAAAAATTGCGCGGCATCGATGAAATCAGTATTAAAAAATAAAGCTATAATGTTCTTATTTTTTTTCTAGATACATGAAATAGTTATCTATGTGGGGCACTAAATATTTTAATAATAGGAATAATAGGCACTTCAAAAAAAATTATTAAACCTCGAAATCTTTCATTGCCGTGTTTGTCCACACGTCACCTTGATGTATATTATACCTCATTGCTAAAAATCTATTGATTATTTATATTGAAACTTGGTTTTATTTGATGCGTGAATAGTTAAAGTATTGTTACGGAATACATTTATTCAAATTATTAAACAATACAACGAATGGTTATCCTAAATGCATTTGTCCCAGAACAAACTTTCATCGCCATGTCCTAAACATGTATAAGAATATTGTTTTATCTAACAACCTGCGGCCCCCTCTTTGTGTGCTAAGCGTTGCATATTAGTGTCGCCTAAGTACTCGACGTGGAAGGACTTACACTAGTGCATGCGTTTTTGCGGTATAAATAAAAGTATTCCATTTTTTATGTGATGGTCATTTTTTCTTTCATTGCCGTGGATAGGTATAACTTCTATATGAATAAGTTTGTCCTCATGATTGAGTTTTCAATAGAATGCCATTTCTAGTATGTTTATTTGTGAAGTGTTTATTACCTCGAATAACTAATAGTTTTTTTGTTATTTTATATTTTTGCCTTGATTTTCATCGCCATGCTTTCATTTCTGTGGTTTCCGTGGCCAAAATTTGCTATGGCAATGAAAAAAAAGACACGGAAATGAAAAAAATTTCATTGCCATGCCTTGTAACATAATTTAGTTTCATTGCCGTGGCCAGGTATTTCATTTCCGTGGCCAGGTGTTTCATTTCCGTGGCCAGGTGTTTCATTTCCGTGACTTATGTTTTTATTGCCATGATAAGATAAGGCAAAAAATACATCTTTACCTGTAATACAGGTAGTGCCGAGTATTGACTGCAACAATATACATATATGAAAATAAACTCAAAATACCGTTTTCTAAATTGAAATGATACGTCTCTGCCCCACATACGTTTCATAAAGTATACATAGTATACAGTTCATAAAAATATATAACCATATCCCAAAAAAAAAATTAAAAATATTGAAAAATTAATCAGTTTTGAGAATCACTAAAACAGTTTTTAATTACAAAAAGTTATAATGGCATTAAAGAATTTTTTGATAATGAAACTAAATACCGAATGCTGGCTTTTCTCCTGCAGCTGCGCTTTCGTGGGTCGGTGTAAGGGATAACCTATATTTCTTAATTTCTTAAAGTCTTAAAGTCTAATCAATGTATATTCCAAATTTTATCAAAATAGGTTCGGTGATTTAAGCGTGAAAGCATAACAGACAGATAGAAAGAGTTACTTTAACAATGATGGTGATAATACTCAGGTAAGTACATATATAAAACTAGCTTTTGCCCGCGATTTCGTCCGCGTGGAATAGTTACTTTGGGTATAGCATTTTTATTTTTTGGGTACTTATTTTGCAAAAGATACACATACAAACTGCTGTGCATTACTGTAAATAGATTATTTCAATACATTTTTACAAGCTAACTTTTTGTTTTTCCATCCTTTGCTAATTTTCATGAGACCTTCCATCCCCTATTTCATCCCCACATGGGTCAATATTTCAAAAACGCTAAAACAAATATCTGTATACTTTTTGCGTGCTATTTAAAATTTCATGGTCTTATCTTTGGTAATGAGGAATCTCATAAAAAAATTTCATCTCTTATTTCAACCCCTTCATTCCCATTTTTACAAAAAAGTAGCTTTTATTCGATTTCGAGGTTTAGACTATTTTTGTACCAAATTTCATCAGAATAAAGTGATTAAGTTAATAAGTCGCTTCCACCATCTTGGATCTCAAAATGGATGTTGTGTTCGGAATCAGGACCCCTACAAATATAATACCCATATTCATATCAAGTTATAAAAATGCGTCCGCTATCTTGGATCTGAAAATGAATAATCCAACCTCTGTAAACCATGAAAATGATACCCATATTGATATTAAGTTAAAAAGTACAGTCCGCCATCTTGGATCTAAAAATTGATGTTGAATTCGGAATCGGGACCCCCAAAAACTAAGAAAGTGATACCCATATTGATTTTATATCCAAAAGGTGTATCCGCCATCTTGGATCTCGAAATAAAAGTTGTATTCGGAATCAAGCCCGCCGAAAACCTCAAATATTATATCCATATTGCTATTAAGTAAAAAGTCACGTCCGCCATCTTGGATCTCAAAATAATGTTGTATTCGGAGTCAGAACCCCTAACAACCACCAAAATGATACCCATATTGATATTAAATTAAAAAGTCGCGTCCGCCATGCTAGTTCTCAGAATGGATGTTGTATTGAGAATCAGGACCCCGAAAACCAGGAAAATGCTACCCATATCGATTTTATATTAAAAAGTCGCAACCGCCATCTTGGATCTCGCAATAGTTTTCGTATTCGGAATCGTGTCCCCCGAAAACCACGAAAATGATACCCATATTTACATTTTGTCAAAAAGTCGCGTCCGCCATCTTATATCTCGAAATAGATGTTTTATTCGTAAACCGGACCCACGAAAACGATACCAATATTGACATTATGTTAAAAAGACGCGTCCGCCATCTTGGATCTCAAGATGGATGTTGTATTGGGATAATCAGGACCCCCAAAAACCATGAAAATAATACCCATATCGATTTTATACAAAAAGTCGCAACCGCCATCTTGGTTCTCAAAATAGATGTTTCATTCGTAATCCGTACCCCCAAAAACCACAAAAACGATACATATTAACAGTTTGTCAACTTTATAAGGCCACTCTAAATTTAAACGATTTTTTTCTATATATTTATACCTACTCAATTACGATAATTATTAATTACATACTCACATATTTCAATGTTTTTAATTTCAATGTCTCGACACTCTTTTCCATGCATGTGGTGTTTGCCTGTAAGTGACTGTGCACTTAGTTTTAGTTTTAAATAGTTTAGTAATCAAAATTGTAGTAGTGTATAAGTTGGTGGTGAACCAATAAAGTAAAAATAAAAAAAATAAAAAAAGTCGCGTTCGCTCTTGGATCTCAAAATAGATGTTGTATTCGTAATCCGAACCCACAAAAACCACGAAAACGATACCAATATTGATATTATGTTAAAAAGTCGCGTCCGTCATCTTGGAACTCAAAATGGATGTTGTATTGGGAATCGGGACCCCCGAAATGAAAACCATAAAAATAATACCAATATCGATTTTATATTAAAAAGTCGCAACTGCCATCTTGGTTCTCAAAATAGATTTCGTATTCGGAATCGGAACCCCCGAAAACCACGAAAATGATACCCATATTGACATTTTGTCAAAAAGTCGTGTCCGCCATCTTGGATCTCGAAGTAGATGTTTTATTCGTAAACCAGTCCCACAAAAACTACGAAAACTATACCAATATTGACATTATGTTAAAAGTCGCGTCCGCCATCTTGGGCCTCAAAATGGATGTTGTATTGGGAATCAGGACCCCCGAATACCATAAAAATGATACCCATATCGATCTTATATTAAAAAGTCGCAACCGCCATCTTGGATCTCGAAATAGATTTCGTATTCGAAATCGGGTCCCTCGAAAACCACTAAAATAATACCCATATTGACATTTTGTCAAAAAGTCGCGTCCGCCATCTTAGATCTCGAAATAGATGTTTTATTCGTAATCCGGACCCACAGAAACTACGAAAACGATACCAATATTGACATTATGTTTAAAAGTAGTGTCCGCAATCTTCGATCTCAAATGAGTGTTGTATTGGGAATCGAGACCCCCAAAAACCATAAAAATGATACCCATATCGATCTTATATTAAAAAGTCGCAACCGCCATTTTAGATCTCGAAATAGATGTTTTATTCGTAATCGGGACCCACAATAACCACGAAACCGATACCTATATTGACAATGTTTAGTGTGTGGTGTGCTAGACGTAAATGTGTGACTTTGTTTGGATTTCCTTACGAACTTTCATCCCCTATTTCATCCCCACATGGGTAAATATATCAAAAACGCTACAACAAATATTTATTTATTTCCTATCAAGTGCCTAAATGCAAAGTTTCATGGTTTCGTCTTTTACAATGACGAACTCCATACAAACTCTCATCCCCCATTTCACCCCCAAACAGGTCAAAATTTCATAAATGTTTGATCAAATATTATTTTTTTTCATAAGAAGTGCCTAAATTCAAAGTGTTATGGTTCTATCTTCAAAAATGACGAACTGCCATACAAACTTTCATCCCTGTTTCAACCCCTTCAGGCCTTTTTTTTTGCAAAAAAAAAGTAGCCTATGTCCTTCCCCGAGCTCTCGTCTATATGTGTAACAAATTTCATCAAAATCGGTTCAGTGGTTTAGATGCAAAAGCTTAACAGACAGACAGACAGAGTTACTTTCGCATTTATAATATTAGTAGGGATTTTATGTTGAATATAGATTTTTATTTCTGTGGATACGTTCATTCCCGTGGCTCAGTTCTTTCATTGCCGTGGACGCTTGTTTCATTGCCGTGGACGCCTGTTTCATTGCCAAGCACGCATGTTTCATCGCCGTGGCACGAAATTTTTAATCTTGTATATCTCGTTTGTTTTTTATGTTATCTGCTAGATATTAAGCAAAAATACATACATTATCAAAAACTTCAAAACCCGCTATTTAGTTTTTAAAAAAACTTTAAGATAAAAAAGTCCACGGAAATGAGAATTTTTTGGGACCTGTTGAAATTCACCCTCAACAGAATGAGGAAGGTTCTGTGTTGCTGTAAAATTAACATAAAGCTCCGAGTCAGGCTACTTCTGTGTTACATTTGGCCGGTCGTCATGTACCGTCGCATGCTGCGCATAAGTTGGACGCACAAGATCAAGAATAAAATCGTGCTTCAGCGCGTACACGAGTCCCGAAACATAATGCGAACTATCAAAAGACGCAAAGTCGAGTACCTCGGCCACGTGCTTAGACACGATAGATATAGACTGCTTCAGTTGATAATGATGGGCAGGGTGGAGGGAAAGAGACGCGCTAGGAGACGACGAAAATCGTGGCTGCGAAACATTAGGGAGTGGACCGGCATTACCTGCGCTGAACAACTGTTTCGGCTTGCGACTGACAGAGAGGAATACAAGAAGCTGACGGCCAACCTTCAGGATTGAAGAGGCACTAGAAGAAGACGAATTGAGAACCTCCTTTTTTAAAGTCGGTTAAAAAGAAGCTTCTCACTTGATGGTAAATGATGGTATAGACTCACCTATAGACAAAAGGCCCCACTTCAACCAGCTTCGGTTTCTCCCCGTTCTCCAGGAAGCCGTTGGGGTTGGTAACGTTGAAGATGTAGACCTTGGTGAGCCTCATGACCCCGGGCCGCTGCCAGTAGCTGTAGCTCAACGAGCCATTCCATAACTTTAATTCCTGGAACAAAGTTAAAGAAATAAAAAGAAGTATTTAGTGCGCTGTCATGGTGTCAAGATTTTTTTTCAAATAATTGTTTCACAGTGGATTTTTTTATTTATTTGTATGAACGGTGTGTATGACGTCTTCGCCAAGCATTAAAATGAATGGCACCCATAGATTCGTGAATTTTTATTCGTAACAAATAAAAATTCGAAATAAAAATCGAATCGACTAGGGCGAGACCAAAAATGACAAAAGTGACAAATATTATAAGTAATATTTGTTACTGCAGTCTGACAGTTGCTGTCTTTTCTACGTGACTGACAGGCCGACCTAGGCCCCCTGCGTGTACGTGAAATGGTCTCGTCTATCTATCTCGCTCTAATATACGTGTTAGTATCGTTCTCTTTCACTTTGCCTATCTACAGTTTCCTATATCTATGGTGTTGAAGATCAATTATGAGGAATCATACAAATGAAGGTGTGTTGCGGTGTGTATGGCTTTGAGAATTTTATAGTGGCATTTCCACATCATCAGACGCCATCATGAGGTCTATTGCCATGCATTAAAATGAATGGCACTCATATTTACTAAAGACATGGCTGCATGAATATAATGCATAGCCATGTAATGCCGGCAGAGTAGAATAGCATCACCCCATATCATCCAATGGGTGTCCTAGATGGGACTATTGGATCAGCAAAAGGGTCACCTTATATCCCATCCACTAATCTGCATTGGGCAAGCGTGGTGGACTACTGCCTAAACCTCCTTCGATGATAAGGAGAGGCCTTGTGTCCCAGCAGTGGGTCGAATTATAAAGGCTGTTATGATGATGATGATAATGGCTGCATTGGCTAGATTCCTTGACCTTCTGTGCGAATTGAATAAAAAAACCGGCCAAGTGCGAGTCGTATTCGCGCACAAGAGTTCTGTACTATTATCTATACAAAATCACGTTTGTTATATGGTTGCCCTCTTAAATATTTGTTTGATTTTAATTTTTTTTTTAAAGTTAATACATAACGAAATATTCTGTGAAAATTTCAAGCGTCTATCTGTTGCCGTCATCAATATCGAGCAAAAACAAGCAAAAAAAATCACGGGAGCCCCCTTAAATATTTATTTTATTCTGTTTATTAGTATTTGTTATTACAACTGCAACAGAAATACACCAACTTTGAAAATTTCAACTGTCTAACTATCACGGTTCATGAGATAAATCCAGGGGGGCTATTCGCTAACTTTTTTTGACAGATGAAAGTGATGATCACCGAGTGAATTATATATCCATTGCTGCTGTGGCTACTCAAGTCATTCAACCTGACCCCAATTATGTACCCGTGTGTCAGCACGTGACGTCGACAAGTGCCATAATAGCGTGTCGTGTAAAACGGCAATGGATGTGTAATTCACTTGGTGATTATCACTTTCAACTGTCAAAAAAAGTTAGCGAATAGGCCTAGACGAATGGACAGTGGAGTCTTAGTAATAGGGTCCCGTTTTACCCTTTGGTAAACGCTAAAAACGAATAAGAATGTTTGGCGAGAAATGAATAAAGGTTTCCAATTGAACCGATGAATCTATTTTATACCACGAACGAGGATGAACCATGGCTGTATGTGTTTCTATGTATACAGGGTGTAATAGACATGAACAGTCAAACGAGAACCATGTATTCTGCTCACCATCATAACATTTTTCTTCCTTCAGACTATACCTGGAAAATTATAGTTACGATTTTATTGAAGGTCAAAGTCATAATTATTTTTTTTATTTTTTTATAAAAACGTTTTCTATACGTTATTTCTTAATTATTGCCCAAATAAAATATAAGCTCCTTGGCCCAAAGAAACATTAACATTGTTTTTAGTATTTCATAACAAAAAATCGCTTCAAAACGTTAGCGTTCAATGTAGCTCACTCGATGCGCACGGACACTATCGAACGGGGCCGCCGCGCCGTCTGGCAAAATTATTGTGGTTTTGCGAGTTGCGTGCGAGTTGAGCCCTTTACATTGCGCGGTACAATTTGCAATTTTTTTTAACACCAAAAAATGAAAATCATTTCCCAGCAATATTTTTTTTGAAATATGTCTTATTTTGATGTATAGAATACATGGTTCTCGTTTGACTGCTCATGTCTTTTACACTCTGTATAAATATACATGTACATTGTCTTTGTGTGCACTAATGCTGGCACGTTGGCACTCACTGAGTTTTTAAGAAAGTGAGGACCTTGGTCGGTCCTATCAGCCTGATCCCCCTGTAAAGGGAACCACCCAAGAGGGCTTTCTGACGAGCCTCTTCCACGAGGGATCGCTCTCTACCGATAGAGTTTCTAGGGCGTTCGAGTTGAAGGGAAGCAACATTAGGTTTTCGGACTTCGTGGAGGGGTAGGAGAGAAGCACTCAGGTATATGCAGTTTTTCGCATTCTTGTTCGCGTGGGACAAATGTGAGAATCACATTACTACAATTAGGTAGTGTTACTTCCCGGACGAGTGCTACTAATAAAAAAAATCGGGAGTGGTCTCCCCTTGACTTTCTCGTATACCAAAAACGCCTCAAAAGTTGATAGAAACCTTATATTTTGATGTCGTACATGCATGTTAAGTTTTGGTCACCCATCCAAGTACCGACCGGTTTGGTTGCTTAACTTTCGTGATCGACGAAGCAAAAGTTGATAGAAACCTTGTATTTTGATGTTATACATGCATGTTAAATTTGGTTGCGATAAGTTAAACCATACTCGAGTTATCGTGCTAACGTACAGATACACAGTCATAATTCCAAAAACGGGTTTTTTGGACGCAGGGAGGTCCGAAACATGTAAATCCGTCAAAATCTCGAGGTCGAGAATTTTTTGACGATTACAAGACTTCCTTTATACTACGTAATAAGTATACCTACGAGAAAGTAAAAAAACTACATTTATAATCTACAGAGTATCATCTTTACTCCTAACTCTTTCAAACCTAAACAAAGTGCGTAATAGATTGGCAAGTGTTAATCTACTTTCAATAAGCAAATATGGGGCTAATGATTTCAAGTGTTGTTCTCTGTCTGAGCGACCTTGAGATTCAGACATTCCTCTACACCATTGCATAACTGAAACACTCTTTTTGTTGACCATGTAAATAAGACATACAAAACCTGTCACTTAAACGTTGTTTGCCTTTCTCCTTCAGCAGTATTATGGCAGTACGTATTACCACAAAACAATTATGAAATACTCCTCGATAGTGCTGCGTTCAAAGCGTGTCGGTGGCGTAGTGCGTAAGGGTTATCTCCCACCTGGGAGGCACCGGTTCAATACCTGCCAGGTACTAATGTGTTTCCAAATTTGGAATTCATGTGTACGTTTATTCGACGCTTTTACGGTGAAGGAAAACATCGTGAGGAAACCTGCACACACCTATGAAGAAATTCTTAGGTTGTGTGTGAAGTCGACCAGCCCGCACTTGGCCAGCGTGGTTGACTAAGGCCTAATCGCTCCTAATGGGGGGTAGGCTCGAGCCCGAGGTGGGGACATTATAAGAGCTGTTGATGATTGCTGGGTTCCTCGATAGTGAAGCATGCTAGCAGGGTAGTGTGAAAAATAATTTCACAGGCAATTTTTTTGAGGGGTTCTGCCTTAGACCATTTAACACGGGACGTGGCAAGCGAAAGCGTTCCCCTCTGCCAAAGTACATGAACAAACGTTCATGTCAGTTTATAAAAACTAGTTCGCCGCGACGACCGACCGCCATTTTGAATTTGTATCTGTCGCTAAGCGGGCTTAGGTGGCTACTGGACCATAAAAATCTCGACTTCCGGCCGAGTTGCTTATTGCCTAAAAATGGTAGTGGTCGGGTCGGCCACTGGGTAGGTTAGGGTTATTTTTTTTTATGACCAGGCGGAGTGCACTGTTTTTGTGAGATTCTAGTGTTTTATGCAACCTACATGGCAGAGTAGAAAGGTGCACTCCGCCTAGTCATAAAAAAAATAACCCTAACCTACCAGTGGCCGACCACTACCATTTTTAGGCAATAGGCAACTCGGCCGGAGGTCGAGATTTTTATGGTCCAGTAGCCACCTAAGCCGCTAAGCGGACCTCGTAAAATGGTTGCGGAGTGTTTTCTTGTAAACGACTACCAGAATCATTAAATTTATCCTAAAACGGAGTTGCTTATCACACGGAAGTAATTTTTTATTCAAATAAACTACTGTTTCACATCACAATACAATTTTTCATCTACAAATTTTGCGACAGAAACAACGATATAACAACGTTAGACGATATGCTGGTACGCGGGTTAGCCGAGCCCGCGAGTGTGCGCTCATAATAGCGATTAATTTTTTTGCAACAGTGTGCACGAGTGAGTAAATGTGTGCTATGCGTGTTTGCCTCACCCCCCGCGAAAACCGGCAGAATGTTTTTAGTACTAAATCTATGCTATGCCACGTCCCGTGTTAAATGGTCTATTGCCTTAGTATCTATGACTATTTTGACCATTCTGTGATTTTGACCCATAATTATTTCCATTTGTGAATTTTCTTCTTGATTCTAGCAGTAAAATATGGGTGTCACACTAATGTTTACACATATGTGTTTACTAGGTGGTAGACCAATACCGGGGTTGGAGGAGTGGGTAGGGCGCCAGCGGGGCAGCCTTACCTTCCGCCTGGTGCAGGTACTCACCGGACATGGTTGTTTCGGACACTACCTGCACCGTGTCGCCCGTCGGGAGGAGTCTCTGCGGTGTCACCACTGCGACTCCCCCGACGAAATGGCCGAGAACACGTTGATCGTATTGATCTCGCCAGGCCGGCTGGCGAAATGAGCGCCGCACATTGTGTACGGCGAACTCGAATCTTAATAACATTTTTCATTTCATGCGGAAAAATAAAAACCGGAAAGCCATACCTCGTTGATTTTAAAAACCGGTAATGAGTTACAGGGGATGGAACGTAAATTAAAATTTATAATGTCAATGTCAGTCATTTGATTTTCAACCAATGACGTAGGAATTCTACGTCATCGTTTTCAACCGGTAGAATATCGGAAACGAGTGGTTCGGTCAGACCACTCGTTGCAAAATTCACAAGTTGAATATTCAAAAATAACGATTTTAGGGATTCGCATACGAATCTTGCGATTTCGTACACGCCTCCAAAAGGGGTGGCCTCATTTGCTGGTAGCGTCCGTCGGGTGTATTGGTCTTCAGTGGTGGCGCTGACTCTACTAAGTTTTTAATTTCAAAATGTGTAAAAAAAATGCCTACTTCTTGGTTTTTCAAGTGAATACATTTTTTATGTGTGTATGTAGACTTTAAATGTGTTATGTGATGACTTACCCTAAATATAATGTAGTCCAACCATGGCACAAACGAAAGTATGATCCCGAGCGCTACGGTGAATATGCTGAACGTAATAACAGCCAGGCGTCCTGCAATAAACAAATAAACACCTTATTTATATGTACTTAAAAATGATAATCGCTGACTATATCTCATTGTTAAAGACATTGCTCTGCTAAATATCAACCCTGATCTGTTTTGGGGTAGCTATTTAGTTATGTTCTCCTAGTACCTACATATGAATAATTTGTAACTTAGCCGAATCCCAACGATTTTAAATTAAGTTTCTGTTTAAAATTTATGCTTGCTTACTCTCAACAGAGGACTGAAATCTAGTGGTTCGCCCACACCGGTCCCGGGTTCGATCGCCAGGGGAGTACTTTGATCCGGTTTGGTTGATAGCTTAGGACTTTTTTCAAGTACCCTTGGCCAGCAACCACCATATTATCAATATCTGTCGCCTTAATAAGAATGTTAACAACGTCAAGCATGTCCTATTGACCCAGCTTTATTACATGTGAATGAGACAGATATAAGTTTCTCCATCTACACTCTTTCTCATGTGATCCCGGTAGAATAGAATAGCATCATCTCATATCTTCCAATGGTCACAAGGCCGACTCTTGAACCGACGGCATCAAAATTGACTTTCATAAGTGTACAAATTGTACCTAAATGAATAAAGTAATTTTGACTTTGACTTTGGTGTCGTAGAAGGCGACTAATGGATCAGCAATAGGGGTATTGATCACCTTAAGCTCATTGGGTAAGCGTGATGGACTGCTGCTTAAACCTCCATCGATGAAGGAGAGGCCTTGTGTTCCAGCAGTGAATCGAATTATAAACGCTTGATGATGATCTACACCCTGCTCGTGCCTTGTGTGAGCAATGCAGACTAACATAATATCTTCGTATTTATTCTACCCTAGTCCCAGTGTATTTGAGATCGGGGCAATATTATGTCACCATACTTATAGGTGTTCTTGGTCATGTTATGGTCTGTAGGGGTTCAGAAGCTTCCTCGGCTCGGAGGAAGGACTTCCTTCCTCTGAGGGAAGAAATGTCAAAAGCTGACGGTTTTACACACACACACACACACACACACACACACACACACACACACACACACACACACACACACACAACGCTCACTATTGCTGCATCATTTAATTTTAGTCTTGTAACAACGCTATTGTTAATTAAGTTATTTTAACTCATAATACTAATGTAACCTAACATAGCTACGTTAATGTAATTGTAAACCCTAAACTTAAAAATAATAATGGAATAGATATGGAAGAGCGAGGTCTTCTGGCACAGATATATCTAAAAGAAGGCCTCCGAATCTATATTTGTTAGAGTAATAAACTCTGCTCTATGTGTAGTTGCTAGGCAACCTTGTTGACTGTGTTTTGTGACAACGAAATTATACAATGGTTTTTCCTCTCATATAGTGCGTATTTATTTCCTTTTTTCTAATATGGTAGCAGAGCGCTGAAATCTTCAAAATGACTAATGTTTTCAACGTCACGAAGCTCGCCGGGATGGCGAATTACGCCCGTTGGAAATTTGAAATGAAGATGGTGTTGATACATGACGATTTATTTGACTGTATCAAGGTAAGTGAAAAAGGAGGACCTCAGTGCACTAATGAGAAAAAACAGGAGAAGGCATTGGCTCGAATTTGTCTGAGCGTAGAATGTTCCGTACACTCCATAGTGAGAAACTGTGAGACAGCCTTTGACGCTTGGAGCAAACTACAAAAAGCGTTTGAGGATAGAGGTTTGTCGAGAAGGCTTGGGCTGCTGAGAGAATTGTTCGGACTTAAGCTGGAACAGTTTGTGAACATGGACCAGTATCTGACGAGGATATCAGATACAGCACAGCAGCTTCAGGATATTGATGCTTCTCTGGAGGATGATTTTATCGCAGTGATCATGTTAAGTGGACTTCCAGAAACTTATGATCCATTAATAATGACACTCGAGCACTCTAGCCTAAAGCTATCCAGTGAACTTGTAAAAAGCAAATTACTACAAGAGGCACAGCGTCGCGAGAGTAAAGTAGAAACGACGAGCGTGGATGAGAATGCCTTAGCGGTATCGAAACGGCCCAAGTGCTTTAGATGCCGTAAGCTTGGGCATTACGCAAAGGACTGTCCGAAGAAATTTACTAGTAAGGAGAAATCTTCAAAAAGTTCAACTACTGCAACTAAAGAGGGTACAATGTTGTCAGCTCTGTCAGTGGACGTGAAACCTGATGCGTGGTACATCGATTCTGGTGCGTCGTGCCACATGAGCAATAATAAGCGAATTTTTCACAACTTTGTTAAAGATACAAGTTTGCATGTGACTGTTGCGAACGGTGAAAAACTTCTAAGTGCAGGTCGAGGTGATGTAAACTTATTAGTACGGGATGGTATGCGAACTCTTTGTAATGTTGTTTTTATTCCAAGTTTGTCATGTAACTTAATGTCAGTGAATGTTTTGACACAAAAAGGCTATCATGTAAAATTTCAGTCAAATTTATGTCGTATTTATAAAAATAATAACATTGTTGCGATTGCGAACCGTAATGAGTCGGGTTTATATAAATTAGAAACCGGGTCAGCATCTGCAACAACTGTCGAGCGTGGACATAAAGTGGCTGTCGGGGATGTTTCTTCTAGCAAGTGCGAGGAAGTCTTGTCGAAGAATAAGCTAGAAAGCCAAGAACTTTGGCATCGTAGGTTGGGACACCTCAATAGTCGTAGTATGAGGTTACTACAGAGTGGTATGGCAAATGGAATAAACTTTGATTCGTCAACTTATAAGCAATGTATTGCTTGCATTGAAGGTAAGGCAACCAGATTTCCATTTCCTAAGAAATCGTTTTGACGTGCGAATGTGGTTTTAGGTTTAGTACACACGGATTTGTGTGGCCCTATGCCAGTGAAATCTTTAGGAGGTGCGAGATATTTGCTAACTTTTATTGACGATTTTTCTAGAAAAACTTTTTGCTTTATTATTGATTCGAAAGATAAGGTTTTTGAGTGTTTTACAAAGTTCAAGGCATTAGTCGAAAATGAAACTTGTAAGAAAATTAAAGTTTTACGTAGCGATAACGGAGGAGAGTATATCAATGCACGGTTTGAAGAGTATTTGAGTAAGTGTGGAATACGACACCAAACTACTGTTCCCCACTGTCCGCAGCAAAATGCAGTTGCTGAACGAGCGAACCGAACCATCATGGAGGCGGTGCGTTGCATGCTGTTGGAGGCCGGTCTAGACCAACGGTTTTGGGCTTAGGCTGTCAATGCTGCGGTGTACATCAAGAATCGGTCACCTACCAAGGCAGTGAGGTATGACGCCGGAGGAGTGTTACTCTGGACGTAAGGTAAATATTTCTCATTTGCGAGTTTTTGGGTGTTTAGCATATGCAGTGCAAAACAATCGTAAGAAGCTGGATCCTAAGTGCAAGAAATATATTTTCACTGGGTATTGTGAGAATACCAAGGGTTACAGGCTACTGGACCCTGAATGTCCTCAAAGGCTGACGATTGCTAAGCATGTGACATTTTTAGAGGCCGAATTTCTTAAGAACGTGCAATCTACTCAGAATAACAATACGACTTCGAATACGAATGTTGGGTCTGTTTCTTTGGAATTTAGCCGCGTTGAACCTGAACCAGTGGCTGATATTTCTGATGGTGATGTGGTTTCTTCGAGTAGCAGTTCGAGTGTAGAAAATGTATCTGATGCCACCTACGTTCCAGATGCTTCGTTCGAGTCGGACGATTCGAGGGCTGGTAATGAGGAGGCTGATCAGTCGTTGCTGTCTGCATTCTTGGTCGGAGAAGCATACGATTCAGATGAGCCGAAAACTGTTCAGGAAGCTTTAAATTCATCGGAAGCTGAGCAGTGGAGAGCAGCCATGAAAGATGAGTATCAATCGTTTTTAGACAATCAGTGTTTTACTATTGCTGATTTGCCAAAAGGCGTGAAACCGGTAAAAACGAAGTGGATATTCAAGAAGAAAAGAGGCTTGAATGGTGAAGTTATCCAATTCAAAGCTCGCCTGGTTGCGAAAGGGTTTACGCAAAAGTACGGCGTTGATTATTTTGAGACGTTTTCACCTGTGGTTAGGTACGAGACCCTACGTATGTTACTAGCCATAGCTTCTGAATATGACATGACTGTTGACCACATGGATGTAAAAACCGCGTTTCTAAACGGTGACCTAAAAGAGACGGTTTTTATGGAAATTCCTGAGGGTTTTACTGAAGGGAAAGGTGAAAATAAAGTGTATCGACTAAGAAAGGCGGTGTATGGATTAAAACAAGCTCCTAAGTCGTGGTACGAAAAGATCAATGACGTCTTAGTAAAAAAGTTAAGGTTTAAGAGGCTGTCTTCGGAATCTTGCGTGTACGTTAGGAAGAATGGAGCGAAGCTTGATATTATTGCGCTTTATGTCGATGACGTTATTTTATTTTCGAACTGTGACGAAATGAAACATAAAACCAAAGAACTTCTTATGAAGGAATTCGTCATGAAAGATCTTGGTCCGGTAGAGCGAGTCCTGGGCTTAAGGATAAGAAGGAAAGATGGCAAAATTATTTTAGACCAATCTGCTTACATTAATAAAATTTTACAGAAGTACAACATGCAAGACTGTAAGCCTGCTAGAACTCCGATGCAATGTCAGAAACTTGCAAAAGCGGAAAGAGTGGATGAGAAGTTGGAGTATCGAGAGTTACTAAGCTGTCTGATGTATGTAGCTGTTTGTTCGCGTCCTGACATCTGCCATGCGGTTAGTGTGTTGAGTCAATTTAATAACTGTTACTCCAGTGTTCATTGGATTGCTGCAAAGCGTGTGCTACGCTATTTGAAAGGTACCCTAGACTATACTATTGAGTACAAGAAAAGTGGCCTAGCTGTGACAGGTTTTGCGGATGCTGACTGGGGATCTGATAACATTGACCGTCGGTCGTACACTGGCTATGTTTTTAAGTTGGGGAACTCTATCACTTGCTGGGAGAGCAAGAAGCAGCGTACGGTGGCTTTATCTAGCACCGAAGCTGAGTATATGTCGCTTTCGGATGCCTGTAAGGAGGCTCTATTTATTAAAAGTTTCCTTTCAGAACTATTAGTGGGTTCTATTCAAATTACTGTTTTTAGTGACAATCAATCGGCAATAAAATTGACTGAAAGCAGTAGGTTTCATGGTAGGTCTAAACATATAGACATAAGACATCACTTTGTCCGTGATGTTGTTAGCCAGAAATTGTTAATAATTGAGTATCTGCCAACAGAGAGAATGTTAGCAGATGTTTTAACAAAACCGCTGTCAGTAGAAAAGCATTCAGGTTTTGTTAAAGATTTAGATTTAATAAATTGTTATTAGCATAGAACTAGAGTTTAAGGGCTGGTGTTAGAGTAATAAACTCTGCTCTATGTGTAGTTGCTAGGCAACCTTGTTGACTGTGTTTTGTGACAACGAAATTATACAATGGTTTTTCCTCTCATATAGTGCGTATTTATTTCCTTTTTTCTAATAATATTTAGTTAAAAACCCTACTTTTGAAATAAAGATTTTTTGTATTTTGTATTTGACGGTTAACTTTTAATCGCTTGTTTGATGCTGGTTTACGTGTAATTGGTAAACTCAAGCTTAAATAAGAAAATCAATTTAAAAAACTATCAAGAAATGTCATTTCCCTTGGCTACACTGCAGGTTCAATGTTACTTCATCTCGTAACTTCGATTAAATCAATTGCTACAATTTACCTATGATTTATGTAATATTTTTGCATTGTATCGAGGAAAAAATGTTGCACGGTCGCGTGACAAGTATGACTATTATAAAATTATATTGTTGTATTGCAAATGGCTTGTAATGGTCAGTAAAAATGTTGCCTTGAATAAGTGGGTGGTTGCTTTTCTATAACTTATGCCAGCCTAGTCTTACTAAGAAATCCCCACCGGACTTTTGGTTACTTTTTTCATGTAGCATCAGGAGGTTAATGATGTTTTAACTGACTTCTAAAAAAGGAGGAGGTTCCAAGTTCTACTGTACTTTTTATTGTGTGTTATTAACTAACTATAATAACTTTTTACTGGTTTTACCGATTTTGATGATTCTTTTTATATTCGAAAGCTGGTGCGTGTCAAGTGGTCCCATTTCAATTTGAGCGAGATTTTGACAAGTACGTTTACGTTTTTTTTTAGGACAACCAACAAATCTTACACTATTACAGCTTAAAACTAAGTGCTTAACAATCCTACAAGTGCAGACTTAATTATAGGTTGCCACGGCATAGGACTGCGAAGCAATGAGTTAAGCACAGCCGCAAAGGAGATCGGTCAAATCGCTAAGTTGATATAAAGTCCGAGTGACGCGATCAGCGGCCGTACTACGTAACATGGTTCTAGTTGAGCATGCCGTAATATACACTATTGATTGCGCGCGTATAAAGGACTGCGAAGCAATGAAATTAAGCACAGCCGCAATGTAATACAATTTGTAAAATAGTAACGCATAATTTTAAGCGATTATGTTTTTATGAATAAAAGTCGGACTATTTGTTTAAATATTGTTTTTAAATATAAATCTAAGTTTTTCGGTTCTTACCTGTGAAAAGTTATTCCATTAATTGATAAATAACTGATTCACTGCAATGATTGCATGTTACAGTTGAACAGGACGACATTTTGAAAGAAAAGAAAAACGGATTTTTCTTTCTGACATACGTAGGTACGTATTCACTCGACTTTATCGGATGGCGATCTGGCGGCAATGTATGCCCGCTGGGCATACACTTGTCACAAGTTTAACGCTGGCTTGGCCTATCTCCTTTTATTATTAAATCTGTGATATTAGCAAACCATTAGAGCATCTCTTTCTCTATTCTTGTCACTGCCTTCTTTCAAAGTAATTTTAACACGTACACAAACACATACTCAGATAAAATGTTATAAACGAGTTTCATAAAATTTAAATTGCATTCCTCATTTTTGTTTAAACAAGGTCGTATTACGGTCAAAGATAAATTATAATAACCTCATTAATTTTTTCCCTTTTCATGGCTAAGATAAATCTCTTTTGTGCATACAAGTAATTAAAGACGTGACCACGTCGATATGTACCTAAGTATATGACACAAGGATATGATAAAAAAACAGATTTAAAATAACAACACGATCATTGAAATTAGCTCAAATTTGACAATTGATCAAATCACTTAGGGATTTGATCAATTATCTGTTTTTATCATAATTTTGCCTGCAACTTTTACTAGGTGGTAGACCCATATGTAGGGTCTGGGTAAGTACCACCACCTTTCTTATTTCTGCCGTGAAGCAGTTCGCTGTGTTTCGGATTGAAGGGAAAGGTAGCCAGTGTAATTACTGGGCATGGAAGGCATATCATCTTAGTCCCCAGGATGGCAACGCACTTGCAGTGATAAGTGATTTACCCTTAACCCTTAAATGCATAATGTAGGACGCATTAGTCGCGCTGATCCATTAGTCGCCTTCTACGACACGATATGGGGTGATGCTATTCTACTCTGCCGGCATAACATGGCTAGTTTTATCACATTATACCAAGAACAGTAGTTTATCTGCGGGCTGTCGGCGAGTTATTAGCCTACTCTGCGTTGACGCTAGGGCTATCGTAAATGTGCCGGGCGGGAACGAGCGGCGAGCGAATGTGCAATGACATAAAAACGCGCGATCACACCGAGACGCCGAGACCACCTTATGCCGCCATATTTTTATGTCATGTGTGCGTCACAGTGCGTGCGTACACGGCGCCGAGTACGCACGCACACATTCTAATGGATAGCGGCCAGTTTGTATGAAGACGTATTACTGTTCTTGGTATACTGTGATTTGTGTCAACCAAACCCTAAATATTCAAATTGTGGGTTGAACTTTGCCCCGCAGCGTGCAAGCAAAGCCACGTGTTTTAACGTGTCGTGCGGGTAAAACACAAGGTGCGCTTGATTCGCTATAATTAATTCAATGATAAAGATTTATAGACCTTGCCATGTTTGGCGCAAGATGGAGAATTTAGCGGTTTATCTAAAGATATTTACATACATGTTTTATCGGATGAGGAAAATGTAATAGTGGATGGCGAGGGAAATCAGGAAATAGCCCTCCAAGCCCTCCAAGGTAGTAAATTTGAGAAATGTCTAAAGAAGCTACTATTAATAGAACCATTTTACAGTAAATAAAAAATACAATTTGACATGCATAATTAATTGGACTTATTTTAATTTGAAACTATGGAATACTATTGACTGCCTATTGTTATTAATTAACATAAAACATTAAGACATAATGTGTATAGCGTATTTGCCATGACATAATGTAAATTGTCTATTATACTATTCTTAATTAATGGCGTCGCGTCGCATAACGTACGCATTTTGCCAATGTCAAGTGAAAATTGCTATTGTTATTAATTAACATAAAACATTAAGACATAATGTGTATAGCGTATTTGCCATGACATAATGTAAATTGTCTATTATACTATTCTTAATTAATGGCGTCGCGTCGCATAACGTACGCATTTTGCCAATGTCAAGTGAAAATGTAACTAAAGTAACAAAAATTGTACGGTTGATTGAGGTTCAAAATGGAGTCTCTCAACACGTGTTTTTACAACAAGAATTCGGGAGAAATTCCAAATTGTGTATTATGTGTACTTTATTCAATCATAATAATTTCTGACATTTTGTTAATCGTTGACTTTTTTTAGTTAATAATTCTTAATGTCGTTTTATCTATTTCAATTAACACTTGATTGATTGTAAATTCGTAATGCCTTAATGGTAAAGTGCAATTAGATTAAGACCTTACCTACTTAACTATTGTGCCTTATTGTAACAAATTTGAGCGAATAAATGAATATGAATAAATCTATTTCGTTCTTCTTCGTCAACAGACAGTATTTCGTTAACAGCAGTTGCTCGTGACTACATGACTACTACCAGTAGTAATACTGTTAATTTGTTCTCCTCTGCAGTTGTAATTTGTTAGAAGGGTAATTAAAGTTTGCCCGTTTTGAGCCCGATTTATATTTATCTGACACGATCTGTCGTGATGCGTCACAACGGTATCGGCTTATAATTACTATGGTGATCATTATGATGATTTACATCGGTCTGTTATGGTGAATTTTGTTGCGTCGCATAAGAAGCGATCCCGACCTGCGAAGAGCGCCGGGGATGGGCGAGAGCGATGAACTCTCCGTGAGTATTGATTCGAAATATGGTCAAAGGGTAATAGATATTTCCGTTATATCATAGAGGTGGAAAAAAGTTGGGGACAACAGGAATAGGTCCACAGCAGCCGACACGTCAGAGAGCAACAAGACACGACACGTCAGATAAATAAAAATCCGACTTGACCTCTGTTGGTCACTATAGTATCCCTCATACTTATTAGGGATTAGGTTATAGAGATTTAGAAAAAACACCAAAAAATCGACTTGTCCAAGGCGGATAATCCCATCATCTTCCGCAATCCGGGCGGCTGCGTCAACCACTACAGTACCGGGACACTTGCTGTCGAAATTTGTCAATGCTTGGTGCTTATGTTTTTATGGTAACATTGTTTCATCAAATCTTTGAAATTTGCACTTCTATGATCTGAAAGAAATATTTTTACAAATATTTGACTACCTTATATTATGGAATTATTTTAGCGGCAACAAATACTTAAATACCATAGATTTTTTTTCTCTAACTTGAATGGTACTTTCATTCAATTCCATAGGTTATAGGGATGTTATATTATTTTAGTTAGAGGGATATTACAGCAAAGCCGATAGTTCAACGGTTGACCCAGTGCATCTTTATTCATCGTCAGCAACAGCCCTCGTCAGTCATAGAAATAGGCCATGGCACGCCAGTGAACTAAATCTTCAGTTCTCCTCCTCTAATCCTTGCCTCTCACAAGCCAACGGCCTTACGAATATTAATTTCAATGAAAGTTATAAACTTTGTAAGAGATGTGGCATTTACCAGATTTCTCGCAGTAATGAAGGCTGCCTATAGGAGAAGGGCTGCCCATTCTCTCGGGCATATAGGAGGCTAGGTGGCCGACCTCGTCAATGTAAACCAGCGGTGACCCTGCCGGGAATCGAAGCCGGACGTCCTACTGCTAATCACTGATTTCACATTATCAAATAATTAACCAGCTAAACGTTTGTGTTTAAGAAAGGTTCAATTTGTGCATGCATTGTCAACGACACCACGAAACCGCACCACTGCGGTGTCGTTTACAATTTTTTTTTAGGTAACGACACCACAGTAAAGAAGTTCTAATACAAAACTTATATAAGCTAAAGAGATCATCTACGTCGTACGTGCGAATGATAAATGAATATGGATAAATGCATAAGTACATATAAGTTTTGTACTAGGACTTCATGACTGTAGTGTAGTTAACTAAAAAATTGTAAACGACACCACAGTGGTGCAGTTTCGTGGTGTCGTTGACAATGCATGAATTTAGCCTGGTATTTGTATTTTGTTATGGTTAAGACAATTTGTTATAGTAAAGATATCCCAGCTTAGGTCAGAGCCTTTAGACAACATGCTCACGCTTACAAGCGAGTCGGTTTGTCTAATCGCTAACGCTTCAGCGATAGCGATTATCGTTTGGTAGCCAAAGTGACAGAAACGTAGCGATCGCTTAATCGAGGCGTCGTATCGATAACTCAAAATTTTTGTCTATAGTTAGCGAGAGAAGAAATGTCAAAAATTTAAAATGACAAACTAACATAACCTAAATAAATTAAATTTATTTCATGAAGAGTTTTCGGCGTTTTCGCCACTTTGAATCTACTTATGTGTCCCATCGGTGGTTTGGTGGTTTACGATAATGTACCACACCACAAGTGTTGCGTACCGACCGAAGTAATTTACAACAGGACCTATAAGTTTCATCAATTTCATAGAATCATTTCTATTTTCTATGAAAAGACATACCTAGGTTATAGTTCCTAGTGAAAAAACCATAAAACATGCATCTACCTACGTGCCCTATATAAACATTTTGAGAAAAAAATTGTCATGGAGATAAATTGAAGATTGGTGCTTGTCCATCTCTATTTTTGAAACTCGAGATATCTTACCATAAACTGTTGAATACTGAGGAATACCATCAACTGTTCCCACAGAAATAGGTAATATTTTATTAACATTTATCTATCTAGCAATACATATATTCTTATTAACCATTATTTTGCACGTGTAGTTACAAATTTAATTAAATTTGTACATTGCAAAAGTTAAGCCAAGATGACTTTGATGACTACTTTTCTTAATGATATATTTTTATTTCATTTTCAGATCAATTCCGTGATAAGAGTTACTCGAGAAAGCGTCATGATCATTCTTATGCACCTTATGAGCGAAAACCACATAAGATAGCCTGTCTAGAAGTTTCTGGTATTTGTATTGTGTTTTTAATATTTTATGAGATTTCTCAAAAGACAGGAATAATTATGATTATTTCATTCTGTATGTGGTCTTGATCGCAGTTTAAAATCAGTATGTACCTACATCTTGAATCAGAAAGCTCCACACAGCACTATCTATTAGGTTTATCAAGTTACCCAATATTCTAAGCCATTACCTAATTAATCTAAGCAATCTAAATTAACCACTCCACCACAACAGCATCAAATTAACATCTAGTTATACAGAATTTCTGAGTGATTATCTCTTTCTCTCTAGATAAAAAGGTTTAATCAATTTTCTGTGAATTAGTGTAGAATTAGTATATAAATTATTAGGAAAATAAATCCTGTAATTTTCAACCTAAAGTTAAAATGCTTATTTTATTTTTCAGATGATCATCAGCAAACCAATTGACAAATTACCATTATAATTATTTAATGAGTTACTGTAACACCTACAGTTGCATCAGGTGAAATACTGGGTCAGGAAAAATATGTAAGCAGTATTATTCTTTGAAATGGCCCTGGAAACTGACATATACAACAAGCAAGGATGACATTGTTGGATTTGTAGAATTAAATGAAAAATCAAGTAACTTTGCTGACCATGTTAGCTTTATGTAAAAAATAAATAAAAGATTAATGTAATTGTTTTATTTTATCAAAACTAGGAATCTTCAATCCTGGAGGAATAAAACTTTGAATAATGAGGAACAGAAAATCTAATTAATGTTTCCTGTTGCTCAAAATTAAAAGTTACATAAAATTAAATAAATTAACATTATAAAACTTTTATTTAATGATTCTTCTTAACAGCTTGTCGTCATGGATGTTTGTGCATCAATATAACATCAGTTTCACTGCACAAAATCCATTCCGAAACAATTTTTACTATCGAGTCAAAAAATCTACATCCGGAAGATATAGATTCACGCTATACACCACGCATTCACAATGTTCATACAAAAACATCAACAAATAGTTGTATGTACATACATACAAATACCTTAGGTCTGTTCTTTTAGGGGGTGAATGATCTCCTGTTTCATACAAATAAATCCCTAACATGAAAACTTTCACAAGCACACAAATAGTTTTGATTGTAAAATAATGAGAAATTGTTGTTAAATTCCATAGGCATTTCTTTTGTCACCAGTGTTCAAAATGTGGAATATGTAAATCTATCTCCAAATAATAAATCAATCAGGCATTTTATTAAAGTTTTCTATTAGTTTCACAGATTAGAGAGTCTATAGTTTTTAGTCTCAAATATGTTTTGGGTGCATGAGATACACTCATTGTTACGGGCAGCCCACAACAAATTAAGATAATGTATTTTTAAATGATAACCTAAGCAAACAATTCATCATCATAACATAACAGCCTTTTTAATTACACTCACTGGACACAGGCCTCTCCTTGTTATCTGAGAAGGCTTAGGCAGTAGTTCACCACACTTGCCCAATGCAGATTGGTGGACAGCATATAAGGTGATCAATACCCCTTATCTGATCCATTAGCTTCCTTCTACGACGCCTATTTATAGATATAGGGTTGGTGATGCTATTCTACTCTGCCAGTATGACACGGTCATGAGAATAACTATTACATATAAACTTTAATATACAACCACTGTGTACAAATAATGTATATTCTTACTAAAAAATACAACTATTCAATTTCAAACCCATTTAATACCGAAAATGTTTTACATTATAATCTAAATTTATTACAGTATTAACACTATTTTGATTATTGTTTTTATTTTTCGGTGTGTCCTCCTGACACGTAGGCCTCATCCAGCCTTTTCCATAGGTACTAATCTAATCTGTTCTTGGCCAACCGTAACCACAAAGGCTCTGCTACCCTCTTAATGTCATCTGACCATCTCCTCTTCTGTCTGCCCTTTTTCCTCTTACATTGATACCTGAATGGGTCCCCCATTCAGTAACATCTCTTGTCCACTTCTGTATGTTATTTCTAAGTATGGGCTCCGTCCATTTCCACTTTAATTTCTTTATCTTTTCCACTGTATCCTCCAGCTGTGTTAAGGGCTATTGCTTTGACTTTCTGTCCTTCCTTCCATAAAAGTATATCCCAGAATGCACCTCTACAAACTTTAATAACACTATATTACGCCTACGTAGCGTATGAAATAATAAAAACTAATTTTTTTTGATATTTTAATCTATAACGTGTTTCACAAGCGTTTTCTACATGGTCTCGGCGATCGAAAGCCAAGCGATCGATCGAAACGCTAGTTTGTCGGTTTCGAGTCTCAAAGCTGCATGTTGGCTACGCATTGTATGGGAAGTTAGCGAGCGACGCCTTCTATTGCTTGCGTTTCGGTTCAATAGAAACGAAAACTGACATTTGGCTAGCAATTTTCGACTCGATTATTTTGATGACGTCACTTTTCGATTGCTTATGTCAATCCCATACATTTTTTGACTTAGCGATAGCGAGAGCGATTGTCGAAGTGCATGTTGTCTAAAGCCCCAGGCTGGCAACCTGTCACCAATTTTCGGCACTACATGGACGATACTGCCAGATGTGGCTTTATGTAGTGTAAATGTTACCTAAGGCTCTGCTCAATCTCTTTTGAGACTGTGAAAGGGATAGGCAAAAACAAAATTTTGTGTACCTATAGTCTTACTAGCTTCTGCCCGCGACTTCGTCTGGGCAGGATTAGTATATATGCTATAGCTATATTATTGTACGGTTTCATTAAAATCCATTCAGTACTTTTTGCGTGAAAGAGTAACAAACATTCACATATACTTCCATACAAACTTTCGCATTTATAATATTTAGTAGAATATTCATTAACGTAAATATAAAAAAAAAAACATTTCTACCTTGAAAAATTGCATGATAATTTAAATTAATTTATATTAATTTTCTATTACGCGGGAAAACTATTAACAATTTAACAACTATGAATTTGCAATAATGTGTTTATTTACGCGCAGTGATCAAGAAATGTTGATGGTTAAAAATTATTTATATTTGCTGCAATGGATTAGTTTACCTACATAATGTCACATAGGTATTTAACACGTTTCAAAGTGTACTTAAAAACGTGATCGTGTTCCGGTAAGAGTAGATCCGTGTCTGTAGACGTCGCATAGAGTAAAGTCTGATTTTTTTTCACCTCTCCTGCACCAAATGACGTCATTTGCTTCGTGAAATCTCGAAGCAAAAACGTTTTTTGCTGCAAGCTCCGAACAAGAGCATAAAGTTCAATCTAAGTAATTGTAGTAATCTCACTTATAACTTGTATTAATTATTTAGATTATAATAAATGTGTATTAAAATATTGCCTTGTTTTTTATACATATAACAATTTTCTTGCTGGCTAGGTGAAAAGTTGTATATTTACGCGAGAGCAAATTTGTTTTTTGCGTCGTGCCTTTAAATCGAAAAGAATCTGCACTCGTAGCAAAATATAATTTTGCTCACTTGTTGAATAATAGTACAGTAAATAACAAATCAAGGCGAAATTTCAGCTTTGCCGCCAATTTTCTATTTATCACTAAGACAAACGCATGTACGGCTATACAGCCACGTGAACGCAATTTGTACTAAGCAAAGAGACAAAGAGACTTTAGTATGCCAAGATTGATAAATGAGATCCAATCAAAGAGTATTTAATAACTCCAGCACGCCGTTTCATACAACATTGCTGGAGCGATGTAGTGTTCCAAATTCAAAAAACGCTCCAGCAATGGATTTGGTTTTCTTTGTCCGTAAATTCGATACTTCGCGTGTTCTTTTTTCGAAAATAATGACAATATTTCCATGCATGTTTGAGAAAATAACTATTTTCACCTCTTCTGCACCAAAAGAGTTTTTTTGGTTTGTAAAAACTTTTCAATCAAAATTTCAGGATCAAAAACTATTTTTGCTGTGAGCTCCGAACAAGACTATAAGGTTCAATATATATATTTATTTTTAAAGTTTAATAATATTTTTCAGCGTAATAAACATGTTTTTAAACATTATCTTGTTTTTCTCACCTATAACAATTTCCGCGCTGTAGAGGTGAAAAGTTGTATGTTTTACACGAGGGCAATTTTTTTGTTTTAAAGATGGCACTCGCAAAAAATAACTGCTCACTTCTTGCACAAACAACTATTGTCTGATGTGTCGTGTCGTGATGCATCTGACATGACGACTCCTGGGTTCGTTGTTTTGAAACAACACACTTGTAGTTCACAGAGAGTTCACAAGTTCACAGTGTTTTTCTGCGAATCTTCCGGCATTTGACAACACAACACAACACAACACTGTTGCGTGCATACTTGACTGACGTGACAGCTCCTCCTTCACGCCTTCAGTCCTCACCGCTCTGACGCAGGTCGGGATTGCATCGACACAACAATGCATCACAACACGTACGTACGTGGTAGGGCTTCTGACGATTTTAAAGTACTTAGCAAATTACATTTAAATAAATAGCTATTTCATTTCATTAATACGTCACGACAAATTAATAAAACCATACATACATATCTAAACTCATTTGCAAAAAATCGGGAGTGGTCTCCACTTTCTCGTATACCGAAAACGACTCTAAAGTTGATAGAAACCTTATATTTTGATGCCTGTTAAATTTTTGTCACCCATCTGAGTACCGATCGCGCACTTGGTTGCTTAACTTTCGTGATCGACGGCTCAAAAGTTGATAGAAACCTTATATTTTGATGTACATGCCTGTTAAATTTGGTTGCAATAAGTTAAAGCATACTCGAGTTATCGTGCTAACGCACAGACACACAGACACACACACAGACATAATTCCAAACACGGTATTTTTGGACTCGGGGCGGTCCAAAACGTGTAAATCCGTTAAAATCTCGAGGTCGAATTTTTTGACGATTTTTAAATGATCTGAGTGCATTTAACAATGTTATAACATTATTATGTCTAGCATTATATGTATTTTAATACAATAAGTACATTAAATGAGTTTAATTTCAAATACATTGTAAAAATCGACATTAAAATTTACCAATATACATTTGGCATCCCCTTTTAATATGTAATTTCAATTTTTTACTTATTTGGACTCTATAGTGGTTTAGAATAGTATATTTTATATTGGAAAATCAATTTTCGCAAAGTATTGTTTGCCATTATAATGATGGTATTTCATCTGAAAGATAGCTTCAAACTGAATTTTCGTAAAACTGCGCTATAGGATTCACATTGCTTTAAAAATCTATAAGTGTACCTAAATTAAAATATGTCTAGATAGTGATTTTAATCGAGAGTTAATATTCCTATAATATTTAATTTGCAAAGCCTGTTCACATCGCTTCAAAATTAGGTCTGAAAAATCTAACGTAAATCCAGTGCACGCCCTTCACTATCCGCCTGCGACATATATATAATCTCGCTCGTAATCCGAAAAGGGATTGAGCAGAGCTTTAGGTAACAGTTACACATTAAGCCACGTTTAGCAGTATGGGCCACGCAGTGCCTCCAATAGTGACAGGTTGGCCAGCCTGTCACTTGCACATATTTTGAAGTAATAAACCGAAATATACCGCCTACCTCTTATAACTCGCACCAACCCCACGATAATCACCGCGTAATGTGTCTTTTCCTTCGATTTGAAACCGTGCATCCGTTATAGCTAGAACTAGACTATGTACTGATGGTAACACGGCAAAAATAACAGGTGCACTGCAAAAATCGATCTTAATTGCCAAGCAAAAGGTCCGATTAAAATCGCAATGGTTAAAGTTGAGGTGTGTTTGACAGTACAATTTATATTTAGAATGGTACTAAGACGTGATGTTGTTTAGTAGTTTTTACGGTCACGCAACGATCGTTGAAGCTAAGCAACGTTCTAAGTGGACACGGCCGAGATGGATGATACAAATTTCTACACTGGAGACTTTTAATAAATTATTTTAAGATAGAAGATTAATAAATGCAACAAAATAACTTACTGTATCTGGCATTGTTTGTTGACTTTAAAAAAAAATATATATATTTTTTTTATAATAAGGTCTTGGATATGACTATTCCACCTGATGGTAAGCAGAAGTGGAGTCCAAATGCGAAGATAACTACTGCGAGCACCTTGTTGAACACCCGGTTGCTTCTAGTAAATCTCTTTACATGTCATGCTAGCCTGGTACTTTGCTGCTAGCCGGCCGCGGTCCGTGTGCTAGCCACCCTCGCCTTGACCCTGCAAGGTTTCTTCACGACTCTTGAATGACCCAGGATTGTAGGAAGGAGGGAACACGTGTGCTGGCAGTGAATTCCATTTCTTGATTGTGCCACAAAGAAACGAGTTGCCGAATTTCTTATATTCTTCGTTAGTGATAGCCAAAGTTTGTCGGTGACACCGTACCTTAAAAGGAAGATGGGATTAGGGAAAAAAGCTCCCCAACAACATCGCGACGGAATTGGAGAGGCTCAAGGTGGTTGGTCACTCCTTCGTCGTCGATAATGTGGGTATCGAGCTGCAACCAAATCTCTGTTTTTAGAATGATGAACGCTACATCATGTCGTAACCGGTCCGGGCCTCGGCCGGGACACGTCCACCGTGCGCCGGCCGGGCCAGTCATTCATGTTACACCGGGCTTTTGGGTATATTATTCGCACGACTATAACTGTGTTATATGGTTTTTAATAAAATAAATTTTAATTTAAAGGGAATCCGGGAGTCACGTATTGTCCCCCTAACCTTCAGCCATTTCTATTCATTCATTTTTTGCGTCAGAAAATGCTTTACGCATACTTTGGGGTGGGTGTTCACCCCAAAGTATGTGGGACTCACCCTGTCAGGGCATACCCACTGACATCTGACGTGTTCCTCTAGGTCGTGGCTTTAACGCACACAGGGTACTTGGCGCAATCACTGTGTGCTATTTCATCCATCCTGAGCTAATTCGATGCTTGACGTCACGGTCTTAATCACCGTTCTGCTGATTTTGTGTTGACATATCCTGCTAATTTTGATATTCTATATGGCGTAGGGGATCCAAGGAATTATAGCTCGTATGGAAGTTAGCAAAGGATGAAAAAACAAAAACGTAGTTTATAAAAATGTATAAAAATAAGCTCCTTACAGTTATCTACAGCAGTTTGTATGTGTATTATTTGCAAAACACATACCCTAAAAAAATAAAATGCTACCCAAATTAACTGTTCCACGTGAACGAAGTCGCGGTCAAAAGCTACTAGGCTATAATTTATACTAATACTGCACAGACGAAGTCGCAGGCAGAAACTAGTATTTCATAATTGTTACCATAAGTGAACCAAGTCGTTATGGATTCCAGACTTAGCTTGAACTATTTGATCCAATTATAACCTAATACACGTGATACAACAGGAAATTATTCATCGATTACGTTTTTAATTAATATCACAGTTGAATATGATTGTCTGGGTGCGTGTAAACAAACTTGGTGATTTACAAGGATTTCATAAGTTAACATTATTTTAGTACAATGTAGCTTGATATGACAAGACAACACCGGCATCGCCCAACACACCACGATACATCATATCTTTTAGGTAATTCAATAGGTTATTAGATGTAAACTATATCCCTGTTTATAATAATGACTAAAAGTTATAATGACTTATCCCATTTGCCACATGTTATAAAGTTTAATTACGATGCAGACCCAATAAGTTTATGGTGACCTGGTACATATCTATTTCTTATAACTTAATTAAATTACATGATTTTGTTAGAATTTCCACAGAGTTTTTAGATTTATCGTAAACTAGCGGACCCGACAGACGTTATCCTGTCCAGCGGACAAAATTGTGACACACAAAAAATTTCATCAAAATCGGTCCAGTCGTTTTGTGAATCTAAACCATTCTCAGATCCCCTTGAACACACACAAAAAATTTCATCAAAATCGGTCCAGTCGTTTAAGAGAAGTTCAGTGACATACACACTCACAGAAGAATTATATATATCGTAAATAATGAAAACCTTACAAGTTAAGATAATTAAAACATGAATTAATATTTATTAGTTCAACAAGTGAGCAAAGTTATTTTTTTCTGCGAGTGCCAATATTAAATCACGAACCAGCGAAGTAGTTTAGAATTGAATCATGAGCATAGCGAGTGATTCATAGACTACTGAGCGCAGTGATTTAAAGGCACGAGACCTAAAAAATTGCTCTCGTGTGAAACATACAACTTTTCATCTCTCCAGCGAGAAAATTGTTATAGATGAGAAAAACAAGGCAATACTACATGTTTATTATCTTACAAATAACCATTGAAAATTAAAAGTATGATTACTAAAATAATTTAGATTAAATATTACAGTCTAATTCAAAGCTCGCAGCAAAAACCGTTTTTCCTTCTAGATTTTACGAAGCAAAAGAGGTCTTTTGGTGCTGGAGAGGTGAAAACAAATAAGTTACATTTTGATTTCGATTAAGAACTGGAAAACCAGACAAAGTCGCGGCCGCAACTTGTATAAACCTCCCTAGGTTACCAGGTCAATGTTATATTGCGTTGACCATAATAATTACATAGTCTTGTGGTTGCGTATTTCAAAATAATGGTCGCGTTACGTATCTAGGGAAATACCGCTTGCACGCTTTTCTCAGTATCATATTATAGTTGTTTGTTTAAACGTCAGTAGCGTTTTATGGTTTTAATTGTGACCTTTGATGGTTAGTCACAGTAATATTTTAGATACACGCAAGGCCTATGTGTGACTAAGATCCTGGATTTTCCGATCCTTAAAGTATATCCTACATACATAATATCACGCCATCCTCCCATAGTGGCAAGCGGAAATCATTTCTTTCCACTTGCTACGAATCCTTCAACATTACTTTCCCTTCATGTACTCTCATCACAGCCCTGATCATGCTCGGTAATTTCAAGTACTTTTGTCCTGGCCCTTATTCAAGACGTTTTCGATTTGACCGATATGCGTTAGCCTATGTCTTTCCTGTCTCGCATCTCCGTCCACTTCCGATTATATATCCTTTTCGTCAATCTACCTATCCAAAGTATATCCCGGTAGTATGTATCTGTGAGCCGCTCCAGTCGTAGTTTGGTGCTCGTAGTACGACGCTACGAGCACCAAACTACGACTGGAGCGGCTACAGGATATACCGTAGCTTGAGGCCGGACTATCTATTAGTGTGTGTGTGTGTCTCTGGGCCGCTTACAGCCCAGTCGTAGTATGGTACTTAGCACAGGGATATACAGTAGCTAGAGGTCTAATATTTGTGCATGGTTCAATGAGCCACCCCCAGTCCAGCTGTAGCCTGGTGCTCGTAGCACAGGGATATACCGTAGCTCGAGGCCGGACTATTGGTGTGTACGTCTGTAAGCCGCCCCCAGTCCATTCGTAATCTGTTGCTCGTAGCACAGGGATATACCATTGCTTTTTTTCCTCCCCGCCGCTTTCCCCTTCCCTCCTCCACAGGGAGGAGTGCAAGACAAAGCAGCCAGAAAAAGTCAGAAGAAACGGACATGCGAGGGAAGGAGGAGGTGAATCCTTTACCCTGGCCCCGGCACCAGGGTTATGTCGGACTTCTACCGACCTACTGCCAAAGTGTGTAAAAGACATGAACAGTCAAACGAGAACTATGTATTCTATACATCAAAATAAGACACATTTAAAAATATAATTGCTGGGAAATAATTTTTATTTTTTGGTGTTAAAAAATATTGCAAATTGTATTGAGCAACGTAAAGCGCTCAACTCGCAAAACCGTGATATTTTTGCCAGACAGCGGCCCCGTTCGTTTGTGTCTGTGCCCATCGAGTGAGCTACATTGAACGCTAATGATTTGAAGCCATTTTTTGTTATGAAATACTAAAAAAATTAAAACGTTTCTTTGGAAAATAATTCAGAATTAATGTTTAAAATATGTTTTCATCAAAAAATGAAAAAAAAAAAATATGACTTTGACCTTCAATAAAATCGTAACTATCAATTTCCCAGGTATAATCTAAAGGAAGAAAAATGTTATGATGGTGAGCAGAATACATGGTTTTCGTTTGACTGTTCATGTCTTTTACACCTGTTATAAGGCTATCTGAAGCAGCCCCTCAGGAGAGAGGGAGGTGCACACGCTGCGCTAGACAGACTAGGGCATATGCGTAGAAGCGCGAACGGACACATAGCGGGGCCGAACGTGTGAGTGAGGGAATATACCGTAGCTTGGAGCCGGATTATTGGTGTGTGACTCTGTGAGACACCCCTATTACAGTCATAATCTGGTAGTCGTAACACATGGATATACCGTAGCTTAAGGATGGACTGTTGGTGTGCGAGACCCTCTATCTAATTATACTATCTTGGTACAGTTATAAAGGCCCGGTTAAGGTCGAACTATAGACAAATAAAGTTATTAAAAGACAATACGTTTATTTATTTATAATTGCGGAAATAGGGACTTTATTTTCCATCGCAACCTTCGTTCCGAGAACTATATTTGCCGTATTGGTACTATGTACGTTAAACAACATAATATAAGTATAAATAGTGGATAATTCAATGTCATTTATCATAATAGCTAAACGTTTTGCTATGACATAAGGGTTTATATAACTGAATAGCTATCTACATATTTGCCAATGATTGCAATACTATATTGAATCTAGCATTTTCTCGGAGCTAGGAATTATTTTTTAAAATGTCTAGCTAATGTTTCAATCTTACCTGTTGCTCAAAGCTGTTGCTCAATCAAAAATGAAAACCAAAAAGTTCTTTTAAATTATAAAGCAAATCCTTAAATTATGAAAAAACAAACTGTAAAATTATGAAACAAAGGGTTTGTTTCAAAACCAAAGATAATGTGGGCTGTAGTTGTTGTAGCCGCTGGTGTTGAAATTAAAGATAGGTTCGATGGTAAAAGGATTATAAATTTATTGCACGACACAATGTACAACAATGAATATGGCCGCGGTCCGAGTGACATAGACAGCAACAAAACGTCTTAATTATTATTTAGTCTACCAGGAACACAGGACTCACAAGGAGTGATATTAAGCTAAAGTTAGTTCTATCATCACAAAGTAAATAATTTTGGGATTTATTTATTACTCTGTGGTTCTATGTAGGGGATATATTTGTAGACACCAGGTAGGCACTGTTACATAGAGTCACGCTTTTTACCTACAAAGTAGTAGGCAGAGATCATTTATTTGTACTTGCCACAATTCTTACTATTTCTTTCGCTTCATCAATGTCTCATACATGATCGGTGGTCTCAGGTCTTTCTTTCTCAATTCTTGTCACTATAATATCTTCTTTCTAACCACACATCTCTCTTATCACGTCATTGTATAATGTTGTATCTGTTAGGTAAATTTTTTTTTATAAAAAGGTCAAGCAAATGACTCCATTCCACCTGATGGTAAGCAGAAGTGGAGTCCAAATGTGAAGATAGCTGGTGCGAGAGATAAACTGCCGCGTTAGCCACCCTCGCCTTGAACTGCAAGGTTCTTCACGCCTCTTTTGAATGACCCAGGATTGTAGGAAGGAGGGAACACGTGTGCTGGCAGTGAATTCCATTTCTTGATTGTGCGACAGAGAAATTTTGCCAAATTTGCCAAATTTCTTAGTTCGCATAGGAATGGTAGCCACAGTTTGTCGGTGACAACGTAGACCAGCACGCGTAGTCCTTAAATAGTTGGTTTTGATATAACCGTGCAAAATAAGATGTTATGGTGACATCCATTATTATTCTAAATGACCAGGCGATCATAACATTTAACTATATTGATTATCACAGAGATTGAACTTTCACTGCAAAACATAACTTTCTGAATGAACTTTCGATTTCAAATGATATATATTCGAGGTCAACGCACTCGTCTCATCGACGAGTCATTTTAACATCTTACTTAATGTGGTCTGTGACCTTGTCTTCAAGACATGGCGGCTGTTTTTTTTATTCTGCAATTTTCTAGCACGCATTAAATTGTGCGTTTACTTTTAAAAAATAGTAACAAAATTCAAAATGACAGGCAAAGGTGGGATCTCTTCCTGCTAAACGTAGTTTTATAGATATGTTTAAATATTGTTAAAACTTGTTGAAGAAATAAACTATTTTATTGTGTGTTTCTAAACTTAAAGTTTCACAGGTGTAATCCTGGTTAAATATTAAAAAGCCACGGGCATTGCCAAGTGTCTCTTTAAGTTTGATTGGGGTTAGGGTCGTTGTCATCTTCTAATTGTAAAAATTTGCGGACTATACGGCACGTGTTTAATATAGCCGCTTTTTGTAGGGTAATATACGTATATTTTGGGAGTTGAAGATGAAGTAGACTATTGATTAAATTAATAGGTATTACACCTGTCGATGATAATACTATTGGAACTATGGTAACTCTGTTTAATTTCCATACCCTTTTAATTTCGTCTTGCAATTCCGTGTACTTTCTGATTTTTTCGGATATGGTGTTTGGTATATTGTTTGTGTTAGGGACTGCTATATCTATGATGTAAGCTATTATTGTTATTATTATTATAGACAAACGTAAAAATAACACAGTAAATAAAAGAAGTAGGAAATTATAAAGCTTAGTTTTTGAGTGTAATTTTATTTTTTTCAATTAATATAGGTTAGGTTTAATTTAATATAGTTTAACATAGCGCAGGATCGACCGGTTTGGAGATCTGAAATTACTATGATGAATATAGTTGTATACTGTAAAACTATCTTTACATATATACAGTTTGTATGAAAATGAAAAATCAAAAATATTTTTAAATGTATCCATAATGAAAAATTAACAATTTAATGGTCTGAATAACAGCGTATATTCTGAGGAACACTGTGTAATTGTATAAAAAATAAATAAAATCTAACACCAAATTAGAAATGAATAAATGTGCAATAGTAAATAATTCTCTCAGCTTTCCTTTATGAGGGAAACTGAGATATAAATCTATTTTGCCAACAAGCATTAAAACAATGAGAGATAAACCGCAAACACGCTACGAGCACGTAACTCGCTGCAGACCGCAACGCAGCATTCTATGGAAAATGTCGAAATCGCCACCGTGTGCAAATAAAGTCAACATCTATAATTGTAGGTGATTTTTTAGAAATACTAACCTACTTTTCATTAACTTTACTTATATGACTAGCTGAACTGCTGCACGTTGTTGTGTATACTAGGTAAAACAGTTTTCAAATTCATTTTCTCCTAAACTATTAAACTTGAAATAAAAAGCAGGTAAAAATTGGGTTAAAAGGAGGTTTCGAATTTACAGTTTTTATAACAACAAAACTAAAATTTCTATATAATTACTAGCTGACCCGGCAAACGTTATTTTGCCTTACAAAAATGATTAAATTACTAAAATGGCTATAAAAAAATAGGGGTTGGTGATAAAAAAGTAAAAATTTAGGGTTGTATGTTTTTTTTAATGCCACATAATAAAAAAAAAACAAAAAAATTTCGTCCAAAAATTAAAAAAAAAATTAGGGGTGGATTACCTTTAACATTAAGGGGGATAAAAAATAGATGTTGTCCGATTCTCAGACCTACCCAATATGCACACAAAATTTCATGAGAATCGGGAAAGCCGTTTCGGAGGAGTTTAACCACAAACACCGCGACACGAGAATTTTATATATTAGATTTTTATTTAAAGTTTCTAACTTAAATAGAACAGAAGTTATTGTCACGTTTATGAGTGTTATAGTTTCTTTTGCACGCCAGTATAGTTTGCAAAATAAAACTGAGAACTACTTAACAAGAGTTAGTCTAGTCTGGACCAAGCAAGACATAGACAAAATCTTAAAAATATTAACTTTACATAGGTATCATTAAGAACTGTTTTATAAATCTCTTTTTTTTTTAAATTGATTGCAATAGTTTCTTTTAAAAAAAAATCTTGTAATCAACTCAGAAGCCGATCCCCAACCACATGTATTCAGGATGTTGGTTATTTCATTTACATGTCTATATATATAAAAATGTTATGTTGGTTTGTGTATGCTTCAAAAACTCAAAAAGTACTGCACCGATTGAGTTGAAATTTTAACATGATATAAAATCCGCATCAAGGATTGTTTTTATCTATTTTTTGCATCAGTCACATATCTGCGACCGCGAGAAAACAGTTTTTTTAACGATCAGCTGTGTACCAAGTAGCCATATAGTTTATGGTGTTTTGAAATTTGAATTATGACAACTGTCAAAAAAATAATAAATTGAGATTGATTGATTGTGACAAGCGGTTGAGCATCAATGAAAACTGTTGCAAAAACGGGAAATCCACGCGGACGAAGTCGCGCGGGCACAGCTAGTCTATATATATAAAAATGTTATGTTGGTTTGTGTATGCTTCAAAAACTCATAAAGTTCTGCACCGATTGAGTTGAAATTTTAACATGATATAAAATCCGCATCAAGGATTGTTTTTATCTATTTTTTGCATCAGTCACATATCTGCGACCGCGAGAAAACAGTTTTTTTAACGATCAGCAGTGAAACACACACGTGTGATGTAGCCGACCTCCGTAAGTAGCCATATAGTTTATGGTGTTTTGAAATTTGAATTATGACAACTGTCAAAAAAATAATAAATTGAGATTGATTGATTGTGACAAGCGGTTGAGCATCAATGAAAACTGTTGCAAAAACGGGAAATCCACGCGGACGAAGTCGCGCGGGCACAGCTAGTCTATATATATAAAAATGTTATGTTGGTTTGTGTATGCTTCAAAAACTCAAAAAGTACTGCACCGATTGAGTTGAAATTTTAACATGATATAAAATCCGCATCAAGGATTGTTTTTATCTATTTTTTGCATCAGTCACATATCTGCGACCGCGAGAAAACAGTTTTTTTAACAATCAGCAGTGAAACACACACGTGTGATGTAGCCGACCTCCGTAAGTAGCCATATAGTTTATGGTGTTTTGAAATTTGAATTATGACAACTGTCAAAAAAATAATAAATTGAGATTGATTGATTGTGACAAGCGGTTTTATTTACCAAGAAAATATAAAGTTGAGCATCAATGAAAACTGTTGCAAAAACGGGAAATCCACGCGGACGAAGTCGCGCGGGCACAGCTAGTTGTATATAAAAATGTTATGTTGGTTTGTGTACGCTTCAAAAACTCAAAAAGTTCTCCACCGATTGAGTTGAAATTTTAACATGATATAAAATCCTCATCAAGGATTGTTTTTATCTATTTTTTGCATCAGTCACATATCTGCGACCGCGAGAAAACAGTTTTTTTAACGATCAGCTGTGTACCAGTGACCGCGCCATCTGCCAGAAGCGAGGAAAACACTCGCTGACAACCGCAATAGTAATGAAATAATAACAACCGTAACTAGGCAACCGCCATTAACGTCAATCAAAAAACTATAGACAATGTGGTGGTCAGTCGCCAACATGGACAACTGTGTGTTGCGTGTTCCCGAGTCGGCAAACCAGATAGTCTTTATATCTACGCAGACAGTGGAAAAACAAAAAATATTGTATCTCCACAAGTATTTCAAAATTAAACTTATATGAAATGTATTCTTTGTTTTGTTTCTCATTTCTCAACCATTCAATCACAATGTGCCACTGCGAAGCGTGGCAGGGTACAGCTAGTACTAGATAAAATTAGAAAAATACATTGTAATAGAAATTAATTTTTTCAGGATATTGCAGAGCGACTACGTGAGACAGTAAGTGACAATAAGTTGGTATATATGTCGCGCAAAAAAAATTCCTTTTAGCGAGGTAATGCAGCCAGTTTGGCACACTTCCTGTTTCAGAGGACCTAAGCGAATTTTTACTTTCTCGTAGTCGTAGTATAGAGGAAGTCTTGTAATCGTCAAAAAATTCGACCTCGAGATTTTGACGGATTTATACGTATTGGACCTCCCTGAGTCCAAAAATATTTTTTTTGGAATTATGTCTGTGTGTATGTCTGTGCGTTAGCACGATAACTCGAGCATGCTTTAACTTATTGCAACCAAATTTAACACACGCGTATGACAACAAATTATAAGGTTTCTATCAAATTTTGAGCCGTCGATCACGAAAGTTAAGCAACCAAGTGCGCGGTCGGTACTCGGATGGGTGACCAAAATATAACATGTAGGTATGACATCCAAATATAAGGTTTCTATCAAACTTGAGTCGTTTCCGGTATACGAGAAAGTCAAGGGGAGACCACTTCCGATTTTTATGTTTAGTTCTGATGATTAGTTTTATGTCCCTAAACGTTATATTATAATATAAACATTTTGGTAATAAATATTGTGGGAAGCAGTGTTACTAACCGCTCCACCATGACGACTGCATATTTTCTACAAGTAGCATTGCCCGCGTGATTTTTTTAGACAATTCAGGGTTTTTGCGTCACTGCGACCTATAAAGATCTATTGTGACTAGCCTCCATGTAAGTCCTATTGGGGCCTTACATGTAATCCTTTAGCTGGGTACTATCTAAAAATGATAAGATATTCCTAGCTCGGATTGTTTTGATATCGTCTGGGTCGAGAATGTGTCTTCCCAAATGTCGGCTTCTTTTGTGAATGAGACATTCACAAGAGCACAGGAGGTACATTGGTGTTTCACGCTCCTGTTCACAGAATCTGCAAGCATCAGTATCTTTTAGTCTCGTATTGTAGAGATGTCTGTTCAGCTTGCAGTGGCCAGTCAAAGCCCTAATTAGCACGCTCAGGTTGCCCCTGTTAAGCTTTATTAGCTCGTCAGTGCGCTTACGAGAGTATGGTTCGATTAGTGTTCAATGAAAATGTAGCATTTTTTGTCTTCTATAAGCTGGGCGTTCGACCACAACACGCCTGATGGACGCGATGAGGTCTAAGGTGGCCAAACTATCTAGAAGATGCTTGTTCACTCTGCTTTGAAAATATCTAGATTATACTGATCCGGGAAACCAGACCTTGGTAAAGAGTTCCTTTACCTACTCCTTAGCTGTTCTCATAATGAGAGCGGAATCAAATCGCTTCGTTCGAATAGAAGCAATATCAACAACGTAAGGGTGAAAGCACAGATTTAATAATACAAGGAGATAGGCCAAGCCGGCGTTTAACTTGGGACAAGTGTATGCCCTGTGGACATACATGTCCGCCACTTCGCCTTCCGATAAAGTCAAGTGAAAACGTAACTCAGCGATTGGACCGATCTCCTTTGCGGCTTAGCTTTCATCGCTTCGCAGTCCTTAAGACGCGCGCAATGAATAGTGTATATTACGGCATGCTCAACTAGAACCATGCTATGTAGTACGGCCGCTGATTGCGACACTCGGTCTTCATATGAACTCGGCGATTCGACCGATCTCTTAAGGTTGATATATGTGTGGGGAAAGCCTTTGCCGCCCTTGGTCGTCTGATGTTGGAAAATACTGATAGTTCTACCAGTAGAACTACTAGTATTTTCCTCCACCAGTTTTTTGTACGATGCGCTAACTTCACCCGTTAGAAAGAGAGAGCGAATATTTGATTTCGTGTACGCCTCGCAGGCGTAGATTAGACGAATGCCGCCGAAAGCAGTGTCACGGTAGCGTAGCGGTTGAGGTAGCCGCCCGGATTGCGGAAGATAGTGAGCTCGTCCCGCCCTGGACAGTCGATTTTTTAAGTGTATTTTCTAATTATCTTTTACAGTTTTCCATGATATATTATGGCTTAAAATGTTATGCAAATACGTAGGGAACCCCGAATATATTGTACTCTACTCAAAGTTCACACATAATATACGCTCTTTTGACCTCATCCATAAAAGACATTTATTGCAACAGAAAATTAATGGTCAATCGGTCAGTTACTTCCGCATTAAAAAAAAAAAACCATTGTATATTTCTGTGAATGTCAAAAATCTTCGCTATTTTATTTTCGCTGTTCTTCAAACTGTCATTGCTGTCGCATAAAAATGTTGAATTCCACAATAAAATGCAATGAAGAGATTTTAATATGTTTAATACAAAGGAAACATTCATTTCTTCAAAAAAAAAAAATATTTGTTGTTATGGTCATGTCAAGTCGGAAAGCTGCGCAGCCAACCGTGTGGGACAAATATTTTTCTTGTTTATACTTTAACCACTACAAAGTAATAAACAATTTGCGTATTGATTAGACTGTTGCTTATTTATTATTATTTTATTTTTCAATCGAACGTTCCTATCATAGGAAATTATGACTTATCATATTCTACGAGAAACCACAGGAAAGCATATGTATGTTTCTTAAATATTTAAAAACGGACGCATGTTTATCGTACACATATATTACTTAAACATTGACACTCGCACAAGGACATATAAGACATGTGACTACATACAGAATATTAATGTAGCCATTAATTACAATGTAACGATCTGCAAATTAATAACGAATCTCCTAACTCCACGGAGAGTTTTTGCAATTTTGACAGCTGTCTATCACTTGAGTGAGGACCGAATACGAGCGTCGAATATTAACATACGTCGCATAGTATCGCAGATCCAAATTTCATCTTTCTGTCTAGTAGTATCATTGTTATTGTGTTACGAATATCGAAATCTGTACCTTTACAACTTTTTTATTTTTTATTTTTTTTATATGACGAGATGGCAAACAAGCTTGCGGCCCACCTGATGTTAAGTGGTCACCGCCGCCTATAGACACTTGCAATATTAAGTGTAAATCACTTAACACCGCAAGTGCGTGTGCCATCCTGGGGGCTAAGATGATATGCCCTCCATGCCCAGTAATTACACTGGCTACCTTTCCCTTCAATCCGAAACACAGCGAACTGCTTCACGGCAGAAATAAGAAAGGCGGTTGTACCTACCCAGACGACCCTACATATGGGTCTACCACCTAGTAAAAAACTTTTGCTAGTGAAATGATTATCATGAAATTTTTCATAATACCACAGATAATATAATACTATCTTAACTATATGATGGTTGTATTGAGTTGTTTGTGTGTTGGGTATGTTTATAATTGTGTTTAAGTAGGAATAGGTTAAGCATTCATTATATATGTATAAAATACATCCACGCTGTCATAATATTAGGTCCTTACCTATGAAATTGGCGTTTTATTATCTTGTACCTAAACTTGCAATTTCTTTAATTCAATAGTTGTTTTAGGTTCTTCTTATTATTATTTTTTGAAACTACACTCTTTGCAAGATTTTTGTCTGTAATTAAATTATATTTCAATTGTTAAATTCTGAAAAGAAAGTGAAAATGACTCTTCAATCTCTTCATCGGAATTAACTATTTGATGCCTACTATCTCATGGACAGACTGGATTTTTTCATAATTTATTGATGCTAGACTTAGCCGAGGGTTGTTAGATTATTTCCTCCAAATTTTGTAACATTAGGATTTATAGTAAAAAAAAATATAGAAATAATAGGGAACAACGCCAATTTTTATGTAGATTTTCAAAGAAATATGTATTTTCATACTAACGTTGTTTACAATTTCTCAAAAACTCCGTTGCCAAATCTTTTGAAAATTGGAGCGTATAATTGGGCAAGACTTAGTTAAATATTGCATCAATAATTAAGACAAAAAATAATCCCGTCAATAAATTACAACGATTCCAAGAATTGATTCTGCCGACCAAATGAAACAACCACTTTCTTTTTATTTTTTTTAGTTAAAGATTTAAATAATCATAATTTCACTACATGCAAATTCGTAACAGTATAGTCCTTATTCATAATAAAAATATAAAACTGAAACAGCGACTTAATCAAAGAAGTTACACAGCTAATAGTGTGTAAGAAAAAAACGCCAATTTCATAGGTAAAGACCTAATATATATCATAGTTTGGCATAATGTTATTTTTTTATCCACTGTATGCAAAATGATAAACAATTTTTAAAAAAGATGTACTAAATGACCACGATCTTTTTAAAAATTGCATGTTAATAGTTTTGAAAGGTCTCTCAGCAGTCCAATGTAAACATAAATTAATAGTCAATTTAAAAGTATTCACAATATTTTGAAATCTGAGTCAGTGCATTTTGGGCGAAATTAACACATTTTAATGCAAAATTAACGCATTTCATATCATCAAGCAATATGACAACACCAGTCTTAATGACGACACAGTATAAATTAGGCGGTCACCCATCCCTGCTTAGCCACAACCAACGCGCCTTGACTTTCGTTATCGCCGCACTTGACTAAATAGGTTATGACATCCGTCCTGTCGCCTTGCTCCTAAAGGGTAGCCCGGGCAATACTTAAGCAACTATCGCAAGGAAAACCAGTCTGGTGACAACACACGGGTGGTCGTTGCGAGCGGGAACGCGTCGTTTATTTTTATTTGCCAATGTGACAAAAAAGCGTCGGTGGCGTAGTGCGTAAGAGCGTCGTCTCCCACCCGGGAGACACTGGTTCGATCCCCGCCACGTACCAATGTGTTTTCAAATTTTGAACTCATATGTACGTTTAATCGACGCTTTTATGGTGAAGGAAAACATCGTGAGGAAACCTGCACACACCTATGAAGAAATTCTTAGGTTGTGTGTGAAGTCGATCAAACCGCACTTGGCCAGCGTGGTTGACTAAAGCCTAATCGCCCCTAATCTGGGGTAGGCTCGAACCCCTCGGTGGGGACATTATATGAGCTGTTGATGATGATGATAAATGTGACAGTTATTTAGTTCTTTCTCCTTTTCCTTCCTGTGCCTTTAGTTAGGTTTATCAACTGGTTACGGACCTAGAGGTCCCGGGTCCAGTCCTGCAAATTCATGCTTGATTTAGTGTTTTTTTTATATAAAATAGCAAATTATTAGCGAATGCTTATTGATACGGTAAGCAAAAGTGGAGTTCATACCTACAGCTACTGCGAAAAATAGTATACGCGCTACACTAGTCACCCCTTTCAAACCTGCAAAGTGCTTCTTCACACCACTTTTTAATGACCCCTGGTATGGCTCATTACAAGTCCGCTCGAATTTGGAGCACCTGAACTTGGGTAGTACCTCCACCTTACAGAAGACCACAGTCAATTAACACTTCATTTTTGTAGTGTCGTGTTTCTGGTGGCGAGTAAGTAACCAGAACTCCACGGGGTGAGGGGCTAGGGCGAGTAGCGCGCGAATGTTACGTCAGTGTGGCTACGGTTACTGGTTAGGACCAGGCACACCGTATGAGTGTCTGCCAACCAAATAACATTAAAAATAAGACGGATGATGCGTGACTATTTCGAAGATACTAACAATGTTCTGCCCAACATAACTTCCGTCAGACATGCGTTCTTGTAGAACAAACCAACAAAATCATTATTTAATTAATGTTTATGAGCTAATAGTAGATGCGTAGTTTCAATATGAGATTTGTATTAGTACTAAATTCTATTTAACAACTGATGTTTTTAAATATTTGCACACCAAATTATACTAAAAAACGTGTGAGATATTTGTCAATGTTATTTATGCAAATAAATTACTGTGATTAGGCCTAGATAATGATGTGTACGTTCTGAAATTTACTTTTTTTTTGTTAAAAACAAATAATTAAATCCTATTGATTATGAAAACAAGCGCCGTTCGATTTAAGGTGGGTTACCAAATTACTAAGTTGTATGTCGCTGCGATACTGTCTTCAGCGTATCTTTGTTTGTAAGAAGTATTATATCGAACCGTCGCCACTTGACCGGAGCATACATACATACTAATTTACTCGAAATCGCCTGTAGCCTGGAGCATGTATGAAGATTGTGACTGTGTTGAGAGTAGCTGCAGCGAAATAAATAAGTCATTATCGCAACAAGTGGAAAGAAGTGATTTCTGCCTATCCCTAGAGTAAGGCTTGACCCGTATGTATGCTATATACAAGTCATCATCATCATTTCAGCCATAGAACGTCCACTGCTGAACATGGGCCTCCTCAAAGAACGCTATAACGACCAATCCTTCGCTGCTCGCACCCAAGTTTCCGCAAGGGTTCCCATGGTCCCGTCCGGCAGCGACACATTCGCGGCCGACGTATTCTCCTCGTCCGATGACGGAAAGGAAGTGGCGGTCATTGATGTTTTCGCGCCAAGGTGCATCGTTGGGTTTTAGTGGGTAGGCCCTGCCTTTAGTAGGCAGAGTCCCATATAACGTTCATGCCACCCCTGGTATGGTGTATGCGTACGCATTTCTCAACGTAAAAAAAATGCGTGACCAGCAGCCTTAATCATGTCATCAGTCGACCTTGTAGGGGGCCGTTTTTTGACAGTAGGAAATCAATATATGGACTGTACCGCAACGTTGGGTTGACGATGCGGCATGTGTGAGCTCCCCGATGCCTTGACATATCTGGGCCTACGCACTAAAAACTACCTGTACCCTCCTAAGCCCTTTGTAGGGCGTTTTGAGATCGGACTTTGCGAAAAATGCGATTCGCCACTCTCTTCCTCCATACGGGATACGTGACCACACTACCGTCGTTGTCGACGCATTATATATAAGCTCCAATGCCACTAACATCGGCAGGTCGCAGAGGTCCCACACTGCGTCATTCAGTGCGTGGTCGTCGTTTACAAAAGTAATTAAAGAAAAAAAATCAAAAACACATTTCTAAGTACCTATTTTCCTTATTATCAAGCAGTTGACGCTCCAACTAGCCTCCCGTATGTTTCCTCATTAATTCTTTTTAATAATTACTTATTGATATTACTAGGTCACCGCGAATTATGTTACATTATTGCTAAATACTGTGACTCATTTTATTTATCATAATTGAAACCCATAACAGCTGACGAGACGCATACCTAAACGATTTTGTTATGTAATCTTACTTTGTAAAGAAAAATGGTTTTTAAGTTCATGTATTTGGTATCAATAAGCTAAAAAAGTACTGGCCGATTTTAAATGATCTTACCCCAGTTTTTTAGCGAAAAATATTGGTCCAACACGGTTGGCTGCTCAGCTTTCCGACTTGACACGACCATAACAACAAATATAATTTTTTTGAAGAAATTTTAAATGTTGCTTTTGTATTAAACATATTAAAAGCTCTTCATTGCATTTTATTGTGGAATTCAACATGTTTATGCGACAGCACTGACAGTTTGAAGAACAGCGAAAATAAAATAGCGCAGATTTTTGACACTGATAGAAATATTAATATTTTTTTTATAAAAATGCGGAAGTAACTGACCGATTTCCCGTTTCCATTAATTTTCTGTAGCAATAAATGTCTTTTATGGATGAGGTCAAAAGAGCGTATATGTATGTGTGAGTTGTGAGCCGAGTATAAATATATTCGGGGTGCCCTATGTGTTTGCATAACATTTTAAGCCATAATACACTCACCGGCACGAAATCTAGGCCAAGCCCTTATTTCGCGGAGGCAAAAAATTTAAGTGTTTGTAACAACTTATGCTTATAGAGGTTGGTCAAAAAAATGTTTAGCTTTATTAAAAGAGAACTATTCATAGAGTTTGAGAGTGATATGGGGCAAGTTTTTAAGTTTCTGTCCTATCGGGACATTTTGAGCAAATAAGTATAAGTTTTCGAGTCGTCAATGTAAAAGTATAGTTACTATAGATACTGAAGTTTTGTGATTTTATGGATTTAATTTAACTTTGAACCGTTCATTAAAACCAAAAAGATGGCCTTAGCTCCAGTCTATAAAGTCCGTAGCTAAATCAATGAGGGAGTAACAAAACGTAAGGTGCCTATTGCACTCAATATTCTGCACTCATGTAATATGCCTTGGAACTATACTAGGAGACAGGCAGCTACACCCGCCGGTCAGGCAGTGGAGTGTAAGGTGCACATCAGCTGGAGATGATCGGTTTATTTTCTTAGAAATTTTAAGAAACCGCTACCTCAGTGGAGTTGAAATCATGAGGTTTCAAAACATGAGAGGTGTAAAAGTTAGCGAGCGTACAATAAGAAGAAGAATGGAGAAAGAAATTAAAAGGCACGCAAGTCAGCCTGAGGTTCAGAATTCCTCAGACTTCGCCGAGTAGCTAGACTTCAATTCACACGTGAACACGCCAATTGGACTAAAGGGTCTAGAGTTTTGTTTACTGACGTGTGTAGAACTGCTTGACGTGCACCAGATGGTCGAAAACGTGTGTGGAGAGGAAGGGGAGAGCGGTTCCTGTCCATCACCACAACAGAAACCGTAAGTGTCCATGGAGGCTCTATAGTGGTGTGGGGAGGAATAAGTTCCGATGCTCGTACAGAATCCGTTGCCGATTAACAGTGACTAGGTACATCGGAGAGATCGTTCAGGAACATGTTGTGCCCTATTCGGTATTTATTGGGTACGACTAGTTGCTTTTGATGAACGTCTACGTCCACACATAGTACGATGCGTGGACGAATACCTTCAAGAAGTTGGAATCCTACATTTGCAGTGACCTGTTCGCAGCCCAGATTTAAAACCCATTGAACACATCTGAGACATGCTAAAAAGAAGGATGAAGACTTCTCCCAACCCGCACCAAACACTCAACGAGCTCCAAGTGCAGTGTTGGATGCTTGGAACCGTCTTTCGCAAGTGGATGTACGTAACATCATCCAAAGCATGCCAGAATGCATGCAGACTGTTAAAATGGCACGAGGAGGAAACACCCGATATTAAAATGCATAAAAATTACAAAAAAATGGAAAGACATTTAATTATGCTGTGTTTGATAGCAGAGTGTTAATTTTCGTGTAAAAGAGTGATTTTGAATTAACATTATTTTCTTAACTAAAACTTCATTAAATACATTAAAAAGCATCTTATAGCACATATTTAACCCGTTTACATTAATTTCAGTAACTAAAACAATATTAAACATGAACCATATCGAAGACTTAGCTTGGCCAAGTTTCCGTGCCAGTGAGTGTATATCATAGAATATTGTAATTTATACTAATGATGATTAAGCATAATATTATTCAGGCACAACAGTTTATGTATCATTATTTTAAGTATAATATTCTAAAGGGATATATAGGGATCATAATGTAGAAATTAAGCTTTACGCACACGTGCGTTGCAGACCTAGCAGAAACTTTTTCAAGCCTTTCTTGAAGACCATGTTGTAGTTTTTAGGGAAAACCTCGAGAAGGTTTCATTCCACAACCAAAGCTTACGCGAAAGAAAATTTCCTCTAAAACGCACAGTACGTGACCATCTCCGTTCCAGTGTGTGAGGATGAATATAATAATAATTTAATTTTAAGATTGTTCCTCCTTTTTTGAAGTCGGTTAAATCATTTTGGTAAGGGATGTGTCATTACGATCCTTCGGTACTAGTAGTGCATAAGAGAAAAGCGTTTTCCTAAGGCACTACTGGTCGGGTGACGCGGGTTGTGTCATGGGTAAGACACAGCGAAATGTTTCCGTATATGTATATTTTTTTTAATGGGAAAGAGGACAATCGAGCAAATGTTTCACCTAATAGTAAGTATCACCGCTGCCCATAGCCATCTGCAACACCAGAGGGAACGGAAATGCGTTGCCTTTAAAGAAGGAATACGTTCTTTTTTTGCAGATTTCTGGCGACAATTGGTTCCACAGTCGTGTGGTTCACGGCAGGTATTGCACGAAAAACGCACCGTTGTGGACAACCATGCATCTGTGGAGACCTTTTGACTCGCGTGGAACAATGATGGACGCATAAAAAAGTTCAAATTCAAAATCGTTTATTGTTTGTCACATCACGGTGGAAGTTAATCACACATAAGCAATTATTTGGCGATTATCCAAGTCTAATACTAATTGCTTTGTTCTATCCTTCCTCGTTCACATTCCGAAGACAATGAGCTTCTTAATAAAGATTCAAATTAATACAGAGAGTCATCGATAACCATTATTTGTTACGGTTCATAATAACATTAAATTAGTATTACACCTTTCAAAAGTCAATTAATCATGTAGAATTACCTACCACTTCCTGATGTGCATAAGTGCTTATGTAACGTGAAGTTTTCAGATTAAATAGGTATAGATGCAGGACGAGGAACATTATTACCATAAAAACATAACAAAAACAAATAAAAACAGTGCAAATTTCAAAGATTTGATGAAACAATGTTACCATAAAAATATAAGTACCAAGCACTGACAAATTTCGACGGCGAAAGCAGTGTCCCGGTAGCGTAGTGGTTGACGCAGCCGTCCGGATTGTCCGGCCCTGGACAATCGATTTTTTTCAGTGGTTTTTCTAATGAACTAGCTTCCGCCCGCATCTTCTTCCGCGTGGACATTTTACCCCCTTAGGGGTGGAATTTCCAAAAAATCTTTTTTCATCCCACCACCTCGGAAAGTGTAATTTTGCGCTTCGAAATCTGGCTGGAAAATTCTATTTTATTCGCTTGAGCGGCAAAGTAGATTTGAATTTAGAACATCACATATAATGAGTACTCAATATAATTGTAAATTCAAAACGTCATTAAACCTATTTAATGTAACCTCTATGGTGCCAAATTTATGATTAGAATGAAGATTATTTTGTCATTTCCTCGCTGAGGTGGGATGAAAAGTTACGTATTGCACTCGAGTGGAAAGATTTTTCACCTTGTGCTCGTTTGTTTCCCTCGCTGACGCTCAGGATTCTAATTTAGAATCACTCGCTGCGCTCGTGATTCAACTTTAGAATCCTTCGCTTGCTCGGTCATCCAAATCGAGCACGCGGTTAAAAAGGAACTTTCCACTCTTGTATAATAAATAACTATTTAGTGGATGCCTACACTGTATAAGGTACCTATGTGCAAAATTTCAAGTCTCTATGTTCAGCGGTTTGGGCTGTGCGTTGATATCTCAGTCAGGACTTTGAATTTTATAAATATAGATAAAATATTGTATTTTTAAGCGAGTTCTGATCTTGCATAGGTTAGTTTGGTGCTGGTGTAACTTTTAATGTTTTGTGATGAAATAAAACGTGAAAAACCAATACTTAATAAATTCACAGTTGCAGATCACAATTAATTAATTAACACCATTAATCATTGAGTAAAAATGTTTTATCTTATCAATTAATTTTATAAATAAAACGTTGATAATAATCGTAAGATTTCACGGGCTTCGTTTATTAAAAATACCAAGTTTGTTAGAGTGATTTGATTTTAATCTTATATATACTCTTTATTGCATTTGTAAAAACATGTTACAAAATTCAAAAATACTATTGTTAGCAAAGGCGAACTTATCTCTAAAAGTGATCTCTTCCAGTCAACCCAGGAATGCGTTTGAATATTTATGCAGGGGACAATGAAATGCAATATAAAGGTAAAAAAAAGATATTATAGACAAAATAATAATAAAAATAAAACACATACTTAAATAAAATACACATGACTATACATATACATACACACATTACATATTACCTATATGCATACATACACACATTACATATTACAAATACATATAATAAAAATATATATCAATTATAGATTTTTTGTAATAAGTGCTTCTTCAGTCTTATTTGGAAAGTAGTGGCAGACGTTTTACGTAACTTTTTATTTTTTCTTTAAAAAGTACAGCACCTTTAGTTCACAAGTCTAACCACGTGATCATCTATCACTCATTTTTAAAATTATTAATGATGTCAATGGAATTTGATCTGATTTTTAATTTAATTGCGTTGTCATCTCGCCATTCACTGCTTAGTGCAGTACCTACAACGAAAGTGTGTCACACACGAATTTATAATTTACGCTTTCGTGAATGAAAGACGTATCTTTTTAACTTTTAAGAGGTCTCTTAATTAGACAGTTATTTTCTTTTAATTTTTAACTATGATATATCTGTTTGTTTTGAATTAGTGTCACAAAAAATGTGAAGAAATCTCTAAAGAAAGCGACCTTAAGATAAGTTTCTTCTAGAATAGTTTAGACTAGAAGGTTGCTTATACAAGAGAAAGGTGTGTCAAGAACATCCCTCCCCAACAAGACACTAAAAGTTGCGTTCAGAGGGAAGTAGGTTTTGCGCTTGGAGTACCAGGCGTACATCACCGTTGAAGAAGTAAATCCAGGATTCCATCGCACGTGAGTAGTGTAGTAATCGATTGTCGTGACCCGTGGAAGATTAATGTCTAATCTAACCTATTAATTAAAAAAGGATAACTAATTAGAAAAAAATTGTCCAGCCTTGACGTCATTTACACGGAAGATAAATACGGTATGCGACCTGTGGTTCATGAACCATTATGAAAATGCAATAACGACATTATTGTATTTAATAATAATAATTGGTTATTATGGTATACTTATTGTTATAGCAGTCGTTAACCTGACGTCAATGTTTTCTGTGGCAGCCTTAATAGGTATTCTTAGTATTACTTTGTGTAGAAGAGCATTAAGTGATTAAACAATTTATATCTTTAACGATTATATTTCCTTGGTACTTTTTAACTAAAGTGTATATCTCTCTCACACACAAATTAGAATACCTACAAGATTTACAAGCGATTACTTAACTAAGTAAGCCTTGTGTAAGCGGTACTTTGATCTATTGCCCGTTCTTTATACATGAAGTCTCTCCTAATACGTTTCTTACCAAGAACCAGCTAGATTCATTAAAATTTCCTCTCCAATCTTAGAGACTCCTACTTTCTCATTTTAATAGATTATAGTTTAGCTAATGAAACGACATATCACTAAACATGTTTTTTTAAGAGGACGTAATGAAGAATAATATATAGATTTCGTGGTATCCTTAGAGATTTCATGAAATCCCTGATTTCCTATTTCACTGCGGCTGGAAGCCATACAGAAAAAGATTTTTCGTCGCCTACAGTTCAAATGCCGCAGATTTTTCAGACTTATCTTATTTGAAAAGATGTAAACATTTTCATAAGCGACGTGAAATGGCTGATGTAGCCTATGTCCTTAAAATATTTTAGGGCCATATAAATGCACCAGAATTGCTAAGTAAATTTAATTTTCTCAAACATGCATGGAAATGTTGTCATTATTTTCGAAAAAAGAACACGCGAAGTTTCGAATTTACGGACAAAGAAAACCAAATCCATTGCTGGAGCGTTTTTTGAATTTGGAACACTACAACGCTCCAGCAATGTTGTATGAAACGGCGTGCGAGTTATTAAATACCGTAAAATGGGGGGAATAGGGTCTAAGGGGCGAATAGGGACTTTAGATTTCATTTAGATACTCTTTAATTGGATCTCTTTTAACAATCTTGGCATACTAAAGTCTCTTTGCTTAGTAGAAATTGCGTTCTCGTGGCTGTATAGTCATAATGCGTTTGTCTTGGTGATAAATATAAAATTGGTGGCAAAACTGAAAATTCGTCTTGATTTGTTATTTACATATATTTATAAATTTAATAATTAAAATTAATTCCGACGGTTCAGAGAGTGAAATGGAGATTGATTTTACTTCACCAGATTTAAACGACAATCGACCGGATTTAAAGGCAAAAGCATAAAGCAATTTTTAATTAAAGCCCCAGATGATATTTATTTAGCGACAAAGGTAAAGTATATTTTATTTCCCTGCATTCTTTTGAGAAAAGCACTATATGCCTCGGCCGAAATGGAAATTGCCTATTTCGCGGCCTTTGCAATAATTTACTGTTAATTTCCTGGATATTGGATTCGGGCTAATTATCGCCAAAATTCATTTATTGCCAGATCTTCAAAATTATTTAATAATATTGGTAACAACATAATAGGTTGGGGAAAAAGTTTCTTCGCATTTTTTAAGAAAATTCAAAACATTTTTTAATATAGTTTATTTACATTTAACTAAAGTATGTAGGTACCATTTTGTTCGATAACTTTTTGCCATCTTGTAGGTAGGGACATGATCCCATTGCTATAGAAATTTTGGGACTTCTGGTCAAAATACCGCGACAAGTGGTTTTGGCAGTCCTCTCGTGATGTTAACCTGACACTGCCTAAAGAATTCTGAAGAGACCGAAACAGGTGGAAATCTGAAGGTGCAAGGTCAGGACTATACGGCGGATGCATTAACACCTCCCAGCCAAACTCCCTTAATTTTTGCTGAGTGGCTAAAGATGTGTGAGGTCTAGCGTTATCATGATGAAAAATCACACCCCTTCTGTTGATTAATTCCGGCCACTTTCTCTCAACTTCTTGCTTTAATCTCATCAGTTGTTCGCAGTAGAGTTCAGAATCGATGGTCCTGCCTGGTGGTAACAGCTCATAATGAATAATGCCCTTCCAATCCCACCACACACACAGCATCACCTTGTTGCGAGTTAACCCGGGTTTCGCCACAGTCTGTGAAGCCTGACCGGCCTTTGACCACGACCTTTTTCGCACGTTCTTGTCGTACGTGATCCACTTTTCATCACCAGTTATCAGCTTCTTCAAAAATGGTTCGGTTTCATTACGTCGTAATAAAGAATCACAAATGAGTACACGGTTCATTAGGTTTCTTTCAGTGAGCTCGTGAGGTACCCAAATGTCGAGCTTTTTTGTGTACCCAGTTTTTTTCAAATGCGCCAAAACTGTTTTGTGGTCAATTCCCAGTTCTTCAGCTACGTCGTAACTACTGACATGCCGATCTTGCTCCACTTTTTCAAAAATGGCATCCATTTTATCTGTAATAGGGCGACCAGAGCGACGTGCATCTTTGACATCAAAATTTCCGGATTGAAAACGCTTAAACCAAATTTGTGCTACTCTCACAGACACTGCACTAGGTCCATAAACATCGCAAATTTTTTTCGCGGCTTGCGTTGCATTTTTACCTTTTTTGTAGTAAAATTTTAAAATGTATCGAATTTCTTCATTAGATTCACTCATCTTGGCGGTACGAAAAACAAATGAAAATCACACATTTTCCTAATTTGAATTTGGAATTATGTTCTTTAAAATTTAAACTTTCAATGATACCAAAACCAGCCACATACAAATAGTATAGCCAAAGAGATTTTATTACAAGTTTATACATACTATAATGCGAAAAGACTTTTTCCCCAACCTAATAGATTTCGACCTGTTTTGTACTTCTTTGTCTAAATTTAAAAAATTACAATAATTCCTTTTTTTAAAAATTAACTCATTTCTGCAGCATTCTTACTCTGAGGCAGCATTTGACACCAAAAGATTTTTCTTTCATAATTTTAGAAAACGTATGTGAAAAATTGTAATTGGCTCCAATTTATTCATTAACTGTTATATAAGCTTTGTATTAGTTGTAAGTTTTCCTCAAAAGTGTAAAATAAAATAAAATATCAGTTATGTTTATGGTACAATTTTCATAGGGAGAATTTGGACGTTTTTTTATACAAAGATCAAGCAAATGACTCCATTCCACCCTGATGGTAAGCAGAAGTAGAGTCCAAATATAGAAGATAGCTGGTGCGAGAGATAAACTGCCGCGCTAGGACCCTCACCTTGCTGACCTGCAATGTGCTTCTTCACGGCTCTTTTGAATGACCCAGTATTGTAAAAAGGCATCTCTCTCAAAATAGTAAGTGCTAGCATCTCTCAGATTTTATGCATTAAAATTATAATTTATCATAATGCAAAAGCACCTGCGTTGACGATCACTACTTGTTAGATCGAGTTTATTTATCAAAATATTTGTTTCTTGGCGTCTATAATAATTTTACAACCTCACCAGTCGCCAATATAAAGTCCCTTCTTATTTATTACTTGACAAGGACTCTCACGACGCATTAAAATTTGAGACATCACATACTATTTTAATGAAACCTTAAGAAATAAGTTTTTTTTTACTACTGCAGGTTGTTGCTGATGACATTTTCTGCGTCACCGGGTTTTTAAGAAGGCGAAAACCTCGGGGGATCCACAAGCCTGTAAGTCGAACGTTCCTAGGGGATTACTGGGCGACCGAGCATCTCATCTCGGGAGTCTCTCTACCGCCTATCGTCCCTAGAGCGTCTGAGTCGGAAGGGAAAACATTCATTAAATATATGTATATTCGGACGTAGTTGTGTGGACTATGATTCTTTTGCCTTATCGTAATCAGAAGAATTTAAAAACGAAAAATAAGAGCGATTAGCGCGCTATTTTTGTACCACGTTTAGCACTGATGGCTTCCACGCTGTGCTGAGCAAACGAGTTACTCCCCTGTAGAAGCGTGTGCGGTGCAGTACCAACATTCTTTTGAAGGTGGTTGCAAATAAGGTGGACAGTCCAATCCTTGCACAATGGATGTGAACTCAAATATCAATACTTATATTAATTTTGAATTCTACTAATATAATTAAAACTATGTTTTACTAACATTTGTTAAGGATTCATTGATTGATTGTAGTCTGAAATAAATTTTAATATTTTTTAATAACGGCGTCCGTCTGATTTTTATTTCATTAATCCAAAAATTTTATGCCTTGAAAAATAAAATTAATATTTGTATTGTAACGCAATATGATTTTGCTACTAATTAGCGACTAATATTGTCGAAAAAATCGCCAAGGAAGTATGCAAATATTCATCAAGTACATGGCTGGTCTTGACTCCTTGGGGATCAAAAAACAAAAAAATATGCACAAATGGCCAATTTCAAATTAAAGTATTTTACATAAGGTCCTATTACAGGTGTTTGTGTACTCCTTGATGTCATAAGTCCGAAGTTGTGCCGTTGCGAGATACTTGAGTTACGTAAGTGTCACGTAACTATGCCCATACCACTGACCGAGTGCCCAGCCTCACACATTTCCACACAGAAACTGGTTTCGCGAAGATGGGATCTTCAAACGGTGAACTTGACCAAGTTAGCAAGTTTAGACGGCGTTCTTCCGTGGTTCTTAGGTTGTTCTTAATTTTATTGAAGGACCGTGAGTGGGATATTTCGTTGGTTGACACCATGAGCTGTTGACCGCGCGGTGTCAATTACAGAAGGACTCATTTTGAATTGGCCAATAGGAAACCAACGTCTAACCGCGAATAACGTCGTCGTCGATTAACTCCATGCTCCCGAATGTGGAAGTTTTTTTGCTGCAGGTACTAGGGCCGCATAAGCGAGTAGAAGTATGACCAGTTCAGATGAAGTCATATGTTTATCGGTGACAATGAGTGAAGTCCAAAATGTTCATGTGAGTGCGATTGACCACAAATTGATTGATTGCTTCACCGTAACCCATATGAAAATGTATTAATTTTCCATAAGAATGCATAATTTATTTATTTATTTTCTTTTTTTCTGTTCTCGTGCTTTCTTCTCGTGGTCGTCAAGAGGGAGTGCTAAATGCTAACGTGTCAGACTTGTATGTAGCGCTTCTTGTGCATTCATGCAACATGCTAGATTAGCAAAAAGAACGAAAAGAAATCGCAAAGAACGGTTAATTCTTAATTTTTGCTAAAGAACTGAGAGGTACTGTTATTTTTCATTATTTTAATACTATTTTACTTGGTTTTACCAATTGAATTTTCTTTTTTACTTTCTCGTACGTAGTATAGAGGAAGCCTTGTAATCGTAAAAAAATTCGACCTCGAGATTTTGACGGATTTACACGTTTTGGACGTCCCTGAGTCCAAAATATTTTTTTTTGGGTGTCTGTGTGTCTGTGCCTTAGCACGATAACTCGAGCATGCTTTAACTTATTGCAACCAAATTTAACATACATGTATAACATCAAAATATAAGGTTTCTATAAAATTTTGAGCCGTCGATCAAGAAAGTTAAGCAACCAAGTGCGAGGTCGGTACTATGATGGGTGACCAAAATTTAACATGCATGTATGACATCAAAGTATCTTTGAGTCGTTCCCGGTATACGAGACAGTCAAGGGGAGACTACTCCCGATTTTTTTTCCTGAGAATTTTGGTTTGATAAAAATGTAAGTAAGTATAAGATTTGTTGCTAACTTATTCTTAGGCTAACTGTATGACACATGCAAGAAGTAAGATATTGTTAGTTGTATATGAATTATTGTTCAATAATGCTGTTGGAGATTGGAATAAGGAGTCCGTATATGAATGTAATATGTTTTAAAAAGAAGTTATTGATCTTGACAATTAAAAGTGCTGTCACAGAAGCTAGTTGATTTTATTTAATGATTTTATTTTATAAATAATATTTCCACGTTTTATTATAAAATTAGGCTTAGTTTCCGGCTCCACAACATCTGGCGACCGTGAAGATTTTTCGACAAGTTTGTTGAAAATGGATTCTGCGAAAACTAAACATCGAAGCGTAATACGACGACTTTTATCAAAGAATTGCAACGAAATTGAGAAAATATTTGAAGAAAAGGAAGGCGTATTAAGGTCAGAGATTAAGTCTAAGGTTGATTTAGTGGAAGATTTAAACAGAAAGCTGATCGCATTGGATATAGAAATTCAAGATGACATTGTAAAGACAGCTGAATTTGAGGAGAGTCAACTAGAGAGAGAGTTAGAGGACAGTTACAGATATAGGCAGAGATGGAGTATTATTAAAATGATGATAGAAGAAAACTCTGTCAATTTGTCCAAGAATAAGATGTCGACAAACAGAAATTTCAAGTTGCCAAACCTTGAATTACAGAAATTTGACGGCAACTTGAAAAATTGGTTACCGTTCTGGGGGCAATTTAAGAAGATCCACGAGGATAGAGACATAGACCCCACAGATAAGTATCAATATTTGCTTCAGTCGACTGTACCTGGCACCGAAGTTAGGTCGTTTATAGAGGGCTTCCCAGCGAATGAGAAAAGCTACGCGGAATGCATAGATGAGTTGAAGAGCAGGTATGCACGAAACAATTTGCTCATTCAGATATATGTTCGGGAATTATTGAGTATAATATCGAACAAAGCCAAATCTGACTCGTTGGTAAATTTATATGACAAGATAAACACGCAGTTAAGAGCGCTAGCCACATTAGCAGTCATTAAAGACAGATATGCTGATTTTCTCTTGCCGATGATTGAGTCAGCGTTACCTAGTGAGATTTTAAAGTTATGGGAAAGAAGTAAACCCACAACAGATGATGAACTTGGCGAGTTAATGAAGTTTCTGAAGAGAGAGGTAGAAAGTGAGCAGAGAATAAAAATGGCTGAGACGTCTTTCAATGTGACAGATAGGAATAAAGATGAAGCGTATGCTGAACCGACTGTTGGTTGTTTTTTGACTGAAACTAAAACAGAAAAGAAGATAAGTAAGAAATGTGTATGGTGTGAGAAAGAAAACCATAGCAGCTTAGAATGCTTCAAATTAAGACGTATGAGCTTAGAAGATAGAAAGGCACACCTAAAGAAGATAAAAGTTTGTCCGATTTGCTTGAAGTTTGGACATCATCCACGCTTTTGTAAGGCCTTGATAAGATGCTTCGTATGTGGTCGACGTCATTCTCCATTTGTGTGCTCGGGGAGTAAAGAATCTTTCGAGAAATCAGCACCCGACATGGTGTCGAAGTACGCTCAAGTAAGCACTGTAACACATGTTCAGAAATTGACATCACCATGGAGGCAAAGAGAAGAGAACAAGTTGAAGGCGAGATTTAAAAACAAGTATTCGAATTATTTAATTGAGAGAAACAAAAACAAGTTAAATTCATTAAAAATAGACGTACCGCTTCTAGAGTCAGAGGAGAAAGGGGTCAAATGGCCAGACGGCGTAGAGACGAAAATTATTAAAAGACGCAATGGACATGCTAGGGCTACCGAAATGAAGATGTCAAATGGCGTTAGGGTCCGACCTTACCAAAAAGTCTATCCCTTGAAGATTTATTCTGCAGATGTGGAGGGGATGAAAGCGCAGAGTAACTACCGCTTAAATAAAGATGCAGCACCCTCACCATCCCAGAACCGTGAAGCAAAGGCAAGCATAAGGAGGACAAGAAATCACTCAGTGAATGCGGTACATATGCCAAGGCGGTATAAGTTTTAGAGAGCCGTTTTTTTATAAGATTTATATTATTTTATTTTCAAAACAAAGAAGAAAACGTTTACCTTGTTGTGTGTATATCTCAGAGTATGTTATGCACAGATTAGAGAGTATATGGATGTTGTGGCCCTATACAGAAACATGATCATGTTTGACGATTTTTGGGGGCCCGCAGGATGTTGGAGATTGGAATAAGGAGTCCGTATATGAATGTAATATGTTTTAAAAAGAAGTTATTGATCTTGACAATTAAAAGTGCTGTCACAGAAGCTAGTTGATTTTATTTAATGATTTTATTTTATAAATAATATTTCCACGTTTTATTATAAAATTAGGCTTAGTTTCCGGCTCCACAACAAATGCAAAGAATTTTTTGTGCAACGTAATACGAATATTTTTATGTAATTGTTAGCTCTGACGTTCATAAGTGTACACTTTGTACCTAAATTTAAATAGATGTATTGTTATTTCTTAAAAAAAGATCAGATTGTTATTTTCATAATTTTCAACTGAGTCCCAATATGTTATGTTGTCCCAATACCTATAGATGGAAACAAACAAACCGGTAATTGATACCGCGACCTCCTTTTCTGAACTTTTCTAAAGGGCGTGCTCGCTTTGAACTGTCAAAAATCATTGGATATAACCGCCAACTTGAAATTTTACCGAAACTGCGACCATGCTTAACGCTTAGTTTCGATAAAATTTCAAGATTGCGGTTACATCCAATGATTTTTGACAGTTCAAAGCGATAAATGGCTATATCATATCGTGTTTCGGTGGTCATGCTAGGCAGGCAGGGTCCGTAGACTAACTAACAAATTTAGACGATAATGAAATTCATTCAGAACAAAATGCATAGGATTCACGCCGTTGTTAAATCAGGTAGCCGATCGCAGTTCTAAGTAGGTAGGTAGCCAAAGCTTAACAAAGCAATATGGCTGATGATGACGAATTTAAATATCTTATCTAAGAAACGATTATGATGACTATGATGATTGTGTAAGCCCCCAGTACCGAATTCGTTTTAATTTCTCGCTTCTTTCCCGCGCTGAGCTGACCGCAGTCAAAATATAGTACATTCTAGGTGGTAGGCCCATATGTAGGGTCGTCTGGGTAGGTACCACCGCCTTTCTTATTTCTGCCGTGAAGAAGTTCGCTGTGTTACGAATTGAAGGGAAAGGTAGCCATTGTAATTACTGGGCATGGAAGGCATATTATCCTAATCCCCAGGATGGCAACGCACTTGCAGTGTTAAGTGATTTACACTTAATATTGCAAGTATCTATAGGCGATGGTAACCACTTAACACCAGGTGGGCCGCAAGCTTGTTTGCCATCTCATAGTAGAAAAAAATCTATGGTGACTGGTAATAAATAATTGCGTCAATCTCACAGCTTTCTATAATACATCTTATTGATAAGAATCTACTTTTCTCCGTTTACTTAATCCGTTTGTGTTAAAGAATGTGTGGAGAAAGTACTTAATTATGACATCTGTCATGGATTTTACTTAGTTGAAAACTTTTCTCTAACTTGTTCGGAAATAACTGCATTGTTAAAATACAGCGGCGAGTCTTTGGCAAATATTACAATCCAATAAGTTCAGCTGCTTAAGATTGTTTAATAATGGAATATAACAGAGTTTCCCAAACATTTTTTTTCCGTGGTAATTTTCACTCTGCCCCTCCGTGACCCACTTATTACTTTTAAAATAATACACATTAATTTATTAATATTAAAAATGTTTTATTATAATACCTACTACATATTTTGGTATCGCCTATCTATTTTAACTAAATTTGAGTGCGAAGTAGAGCTGTTGCTTATTATAGCTGTTGTTTACTCAAGAATCCAAGTTCGTGGAAAATGACGAAAGTTTTATCTTAGCAAACTTACCTTTACTTATCTAGTAATGCTCGCTCCGCCGACGATTATGTCCGAGGTTTTAAATCACTTAACATCGCAAGTGCGTTTGTTATCCTGGGGACTAAGATGATATGCCCTCCATGCCCAGTTATTACACTGGCTACCTTTCCTTTCAATCCGAAACACAGCGAACTGCTTCACGGCAGAAATAAGAAAGGCAGTGGTACCTACCCAGACGACCCCACATATGGGTCTACCACCTAGTAATTTTTTAATCAAATTAAACCTACGTCACTCTGGAATAATGTAGAATTCTAAGGATGTTTTTTTTTAAATCAGTCCATAGTTTTTGCTGTTTACAAACGCACAAATATCTCCTCTTTAGAAATATTAGTATCGATATAGATGACATAAGTAAAAAGTTGAAGTTAAAGTAAAAAGAGTTTGGTTAAAAAACCATTGAAGCACTGTGAGCACATGCTTCTGTTGATCGGACTCTTTACGAATCATTGAACGATAATATAGATCAATTGTATCGATTATGACCTCTCTACAGTTTACAGGAAGTTTCATAGTTACAACACACGATTTGGCGTGCGTGACGCGTGGTACAAGTTACGGGATCTAACGTGTTTAAGGCCCATCTTATTTTTAACCCTCCTCCCAAAAGAGAGGTGTTATAAGTTTGTATTGTGTATCTGTTAACACATAGAAATGATCCGAATTTGATTTGTTTTATTTAAAATTGACTTGATCGCAACTGCTCTTAGTAATGATTCGAGAAAAATAAGAGGCTACTTAACTAATTCCGAAGATGGACTGTCCGTGCTGAGATTACGGAAATTGCTACTCCATTGTTTGCGTTTTTCAGATTTTCAGTGCATTTATTTTCAGTAAAACTGTCACGAAAGAATTCAATAGGATGATACAAGGTACCAGGCGATAAGAAGCGGTAAGAAGCAAAGTCCTATATGAACCGGGAGCAATGACGGCATTTTGCCGAAGAAATACGCAGGATATCGAATTTATAATTTATGTTTTTTGTTAACCAAAGATTATGCGTTAAATAAAGAAACGTAGACTTATTACATAGTTATTATCAATACTTTAATAGAGTAACATTTTTTTGCTTAGTTAATACCCATTAATCTATAACTTGTCCTTTAATTAAAGTATTAAAAACTTCTTTTTTTAAATTTTGAAATAGGTGTTTAAGTTTTACGCATTGGCTTTTTGATTTTAAATGGACATAGTTATTATAGAAAATTACCAATTTAGGCGTGGTAAAGGATATTAAGATGAATTATTATGGTTAAGGAAAAACATGATAATACCACAATATAATAACTTAAAAGCCTATAGGAAAAAAATTAATTGACATATAGGTACTTTAACACGTTGAATAAAAAAAATCTCATGACGTCTTCAAGCATTTTTTATAAATGTTAAATTTTTGTAGTAGAAATATTATGGCAATAGCAAAGGAGTGTTTTATTAATGAAATGTACCTACATTTCATATGTGTCTGTTACAAATATTTGAAACTCTGCATTTTATTTAGATAATGATATCGATAGCGCCACGTTTCAATCGCAAAAGTTGCGCAGCAAGTGCAAGCTTGGTAGGTACTCGAATGGGTGACCAACTATTATTTTACAATAAATAAAGATATGGCTTGTTGTACCTAAAGTTCAGCTAAACCCATGTCGCAATATAGAGAACGATACAGTACTTTGACTCCATATATAGTGAAAAACTATGATGTTGACTGGTGAGATGACTCAGGTGCCTTCGCATTTAAAAAAAAATTAATGACGTTAGCCGTGTGATCCCGGCAGAGTAGAATAGCATCACCCCATATCCTCCAATGGGTGTCGTAGAAGGCGACTAATGGATCAGCAAAGGGGTATTAATTACCTTTATACTTCGTCCACCAATCCGCATTGGGCAAGCGTGGTGGATCACTGCCTGAGCCTAAACCTCCTTCGATGACAAGGAGAGGCCTTGTGTCCCAGCAGTGGGCGAATAATAAAGGCTGTTATGGATGAACGACGTTTTCCTCAAAGCATTATGTTAATTTTTAAGGTAGGCCAGCGAGTTCTGTTAAAGGTATTTGGGTAAAGTACCAGGCAGCTATAAATTAGGAGATACCTACACGCGTAACTTTTTCTAAAAAGTATTTCAAATGGAAAGGTCACGCAAACTGGAAATTTACTATACATTTCTATAGTTAAGTTTTGAGGTGGAGCTCGTTGTTGGAGGCACGTAGACAAAATTATATATTAAATATTACGTAATCTTGGGTTAGGGTCTCAACAATTTTATGTGAAGAAAAAATGTTCCAAATTAAACGATTTTTTTTCAATTTAATATTCTTGTTTATTTAATGCTAACCTACAAAAAATCTGAGCAAGCAATTTGACTTTGAAATTTTATAAAATCATTTTGCTATCTATGAATTAATTTTTATTTTTGTGTATAGGTACATACATGGCATTCACATTCTATCGTAGGGGGATTGGAAGAGATTTCTTTTAGAAACAAGCCACAGCGTTTTGTACATTTTTTAATTTACTCCATTTTTGTTTATTAAAATTGTACGCCGGTCAACGACAGTCTGGGAAGTTAATGTGACTTCCGAAAATAGAGTTTAAAAAAAAATATTCGGTTACCCATCCGAGCACCGACCACGCACTTGGTAGCTTAACTTGTGTGATCGTTGCGAAGAACGCACGACCACGCGACACCGACCTGCTCTTAAATTCCAATATGAAGCAGCAAAAATCAATCAAGTAATAAGTACAAAGAAAGCAGTCCATATAGTTAATAGAGCGATCATGTGAACCGACACCGTCTGAACCAGTGTCTGGTTAGATGACACTGTTCGGGTCGTTGACCTCTTGGCACGTTTTCGTTATTCGGTTACAAGTTCAGAAACGATTGTCACAAGATACAGGGAGTGCAGAAGTTAGTCTTGTGTGAAAAAGTGGTAGGACAGTATACCAAGAACAGTAGTTTATCTGCGGGCTGTCGGCGAGTTATTAGCCTGACGTTGACGCTAGGGCTATCGTAAATGGCGGGAACGAGCGGCGAGCGAATGTGCAATGACATAAAAACGCGCGATCACACCGAGAAGGCGAGACCACCTTATGCCCCCATATTTTTATGTCATGTGTGCGTCACAGTGCGTGCGTACACGGCGCCGAGTACGCACGCACACATTCTAATGGATAGCGGCCAGTTTGTATGAAGACGTATTACTGTACAAACAAAATAACAGATAGTTGAAAACTAATTGTTATTTTGTTTGTATTTATAATTCTCGTGGCACCATGTTTGTCCGGGATGAACTCCGAAACTAACAATCAAATTTTAACTTTTTTTTCTAAATGTGTGTTTTGTTCCAACTTGAGGGATAGGACAATTTTTATCTTGATAAGTAGACCTCATTTTTTTATTGCAAATTCAATGTCATAGGACAGTAGTATGAAATTACCACAGCAACGCGTGGCCGGGACAGCTAGTAAATATTAAAAATAAGCAATTGTAATATGGAACTATTAAAATAGAATAGGTACAGCAAAAATGTCAGTGCCATGCATACATATGATTGAGCAGAACACTAGAACATTTTGTTATACATAAAGCCACATCAGAATCAGAACTAGGTGGTAGACCCATATGTAGGGTGGTCTGGGTAGGTACTTATTTTATTTATTTATTTATTTTTTTTTTTATTTATTTATTTATTTATTTATTTATAAGCAAACTTAACAGCATATCATTTTACATTAGAATCACATATAAAAAATCTTGAACAGCCAATTACAAAGTTTGTCAAATTAAATTACAAATTTTGTTGACGTAGATATTAAAAACATACAGAATTTTGGTTCGCAATTCAATAAAAAAAAAAAGGATTTTGTTTGTGTGTGAATGTGAGTGTGTGTGGAGGGTGAGTGTCAGTTGTGTGGGCAGCTCTGTTTATTGGGTCGTGTCCTCAAATGTAGGCAGTTGACTCAAGACGCCCCTTATAAAAAGATTGCGATTCGAAAAGAAAATATCAATTTCACGATAACGCTCCTCAAAGGTGTGTACAATTCTGTGCAAAACAGAATGGCTAGCATAATTGGAACGGACCCGGCCAGTATAGAACACCTTCGGGCGCCTAGTACGGACTGTAGAGGCACGCAAACCGATGCGCGCAGTCAGCTCCGAGCAGTCCAGCGCCGCATTCACTACATCAAATAAAAACTTCATATCAGCTACCAGCCGTCTGTTCTCGAGTGAGTGAAGATGGAAGGCAGCAAGCCTATCTTCGTAACTTAAGTCATGCACTTTAAAACGGTACATTAAACGTCGTGTGAAGCAACGCTGCACTCCCTCAAGCTGCGCGGTGTGCGTCAAATAAGATGGCGACCACACTGGCGACGCGTACTCCATAATACTCCTGACATAGGAAAAGTATATGGCTCGGAAAGAACTAATTTGTCGAAAACACTTAGTTGATCTATGAATAAACCCTAGCATTTTATGAGCTCTTTGAGTAATGTAGTCAAAATGTGACGTATATAAAAGCTTACGATCGAGCATGATGCCAAGATCGCGAACAAGTTCAACCCGTGGAATAGAAGCGCCATTAAGTTTATAGTCATGGGTGATAAAAATGATTTTACGTGTAAAGGTGACCGTTTGACATTTCGCTATATTTAAATCAAGGCGGTTGCGCACGCAGTAACCGGAAAGTCTGTCCAGGTCTGACTGGAGTCTATCACAATCTGCAGTACAATGAATAGGCATATAAATTTTTTTATCATCGGCATACATCAGCACCTTTGAGTATTTAAAACAAGACCCTATATCGTGTACATATATGTTGAAGAGCAAGGGTCCCAGATGGGATCCCTGTGGTACACCAGAAGGAACCAACTCGAAGCCAGACCTGAACACCCCGACACGCACCGCCTGCAACCGATTTCTTATATAAGATTTCAACCACCTCAGGAGGTCGCCATGTACACCGATACTAGATAACTTAGATATTAAGATATCATGATCAATGCGATCGAAGCATTTGGAATAGTCAGTGTACACAACGTCAACCTGGGCGCCTCCGTCCATATGATGAGCGATCGAGTCAGTAAATACGGCAAGGTTGGTAACAGTCGATCTTTTTCGCATAAAACCGTGTTGAAAATGTGGTATATAACTCGCGGCAATCGGGTATAACTGATCATGAACGATGGATTCAAACAACTTTCCAAATACAGATAAGATAGACACAGGTCGATAATTTTCTACTTGCTGTTTTGATCCACTTTTATGGATAGGAGTTATATAAGATTCCTTCCATTTATCGGGAAAAATACCTTCGTTGATCGACCGTTGAAAGACAATAGAAAGTGGTAGTGTTAGCTCCTCCGCACATAACTTTACAAAGATTGAAGGAACCCCATCACTCCCATGTCCCTTATTGCCACTAAGATTTTTCAAATATTTTCGTACCAACTCTAGACTAACCTCAACAGAATTAATTGTGTTAATTAAATTCGATGAAACATTATCGCATACGGGTGGATTAGAATATTGTAGACTATTGTAAACCGACATAAAGTATTCCGAAAATGCATTACAAATATTAAGGCCCCCACACGCGACACGGCTGCCTATAGTAACCTGGGCAGGGACTCCCCGGTTCTTACGCAGTGAACTAGTGTACGACCAAAAGTGTTTGGGATTATCTTTGATAGCACTTTCACAGCCATCGATATAACGTTTCCAACATTCCTGCTGAGTTTTTTTCTGGCGCAGTCTAAGTAAAGAAAATGCATCGTAATCCAACCTGTTACCAAACCGTTTCCATAATTTATGGTATTTTGTTTTTTCTTTAACTATTTTAATTAAAGGTTTCGAAAACCATATTGGGTAACAAGACCCACTACTCATAAAATAAGGTACCTCTTCGTCAATTATACCTTGAATTTCATTTAAAAATCGCAATACAACGTCATTAGTACTACCATCCTTCAGTACATTAGGCCAGTCTATCGCGGCCAGGCGGGATTTTATGATGTCATAATTAGCCTTTTTAAATTGGTAAAATTTGTTGTTCGGGTCTTTTAGTGTGCGGTAAAGTGACAAGTTAGGTATTTCTATTTCAATTGCTGGATGGTGAGGCATGTCCTCGCGAGTTATCGGGAGAGTACATCGGGCTGTGGTTACATCTAAGGAGCAAAAGACAAGATCGAGGTACCTCTCATTATCGTTCCTCACGGTGTTATACTGTTCAAGGTACCACCGCCTTTCTTATTTCTGCCGTGAAGCAGTTCGCTGTGTTTATGATTGAAGGGAAATATAGCCAGTGTAATTACTGGGCATGGAAATATAGCCAGTGTAATTACTGGGCATGGAAATATAGCCAGTGTAATTACTGGGAATAGGGTACACTAGAGATACAATTTATAATAATAGTTTGACCTAAGCAATTATTATAATATTGCAATGTGAGACGTGGCAAAACACACGTAAGCCGTATAAGTATACATTTTATCATGTCTATGAGTTATCAGTTTTGTAGGTTAAGAATTCCTGGACAGAGTAGAACCTGCGCTCAATAAGCCATTTATGCAGTGCATTTTTAAATCTATTTAAAGGCATGTCTTTTATCGCCTTGGGTATCTTATTACATATTTGAATACACATGTAAAACATTTTTTTCTGCTCGATTAAAAAAAATGCTAGATTTAAAAAAAATGTATGAATATCTAGCATCTGGCAGTATGGGCAATATAGTCACTATTTGAAGCCACTGGCTCCAAATAGTGACAATGAAATGAAAAAGATGTTTATTTAAATGGTAACGTTGCCAGTCGTCAACTACGTAAAAGGGGCACAAAACCCAAAAAGCCAGCCTTAGTTTAAAATAAATACTAACATGAGTTACTACTATATGAACAGTATGTTTGGTCATGAGTATGCGATAATTTTAGGGCATCAAGTATACCTTTAAATTTACAAATTGTTATTTTGCAATTAAAAGGTGATATTATTAACTTTCAGATATGTCCAGAGAATTCGATATTTTTAGCAGAGGTGCCTAAAATTTAATGAAAAATTTCTAAAAGGCGGCTGATCCAAAAAGATTGAGACTTGAACTCCAATATAGGTGTTTTATCGATAAAATTAGAAATATTTGATGACGTTTAATTATGGCTAACTCATTCCCAGACACACTGTTTATTGTCACAGTAGATATGAAAGTAAAAAGAAATTTGGAACAGCGCGAGGCTGGAACCGATCTCAAAAAATTGTTGCCATATTTATTTTTCGAACTTTTTAAATGTTAAACTTTATTTTTTTGCTAATTACCCTTTTATCTTTCTTTCAAATATCCCCAATACCGCATCTGTGAAACGTTTCTACGCGTTACTCGGTTGCGTAGTTACCTTCTGTTATTCTTATTATATTGTGTAATATATCGGTAGATGTTCTAACAAGCATTAAGACATAATAGAGTAATAAGATATTAATCATTTTCCTGGTCCGATGAAATAAAACGGCTGAATATTAATAAATATAAATCTTTATTGACAAAGTGACCACTAGAATATTTTGAATATGATTATCTTAACATGTTTTACATACATTGTAAAATTATTTGCTTATAAGATTTTTTTTTATAAAAGGTCAAGCAAAAGACTCCATTCCACCTGAGGGTAAGCAGAAGTGGAGTCCAAATGTGAAGATAGCCAATGCGAGAGATAAACCGTTGCAGTCACCCTCGCCTTGTCGACCAGTAGGCCTATTCGCTAACTTTTTTTGACAGTTGAAAGTGATCATCACTGAGTGAATTACATATCCATTGCCGTTTTACACGACACGCTATTATGGCCCTTGTCGCGTAAAACAGCAATGAATACGTAATTCGCTCAGTGATCATCACTTTCAACTGTCAAAAAAAGATAGCGAATAGCCCCCCCTGGAGAGGTTTAAGATGGTTGGTCACCTCTAAAATGTTTGTACACGTGCAGGGCCCGATCTAGAGGGGGACAAGCTGGACATATGTCCAGAGGGGCAAAAACGAAGGGCGGTAAAATTGAGAATTGAGGGCGGCAAACAAAAAATCGAGCCCGCCACAGACAAGATAAAAAAATTCTCATACTAATTTATCGTGTTAGTAGTCTAGCGAATCTCCGGATTCCGGATTTTATATCCTATTGGGGGCTTGTTTTATAATTATGACTAGCTTCTGCCCGTGACTTCGTCTGCTCAGTGTTATATATATAAATTATAGCTAATAGCTGACCCGGCGAACTTCGTACCGCCTAACAGTCGATTCTTTAATTTTTTTTTAATACTTATTCTGTTATTCTAGACCCGGTGTCCCGAATAGCAGAAATAAGAAAGTTAATAAGTCAACAATTACATTATGTAATTAAATATTTTTTTTTCCCAGTTTTTTAAATTTTTCTCTCCGTAAGAACCATCCACGTACTTCAAGAAATATTATAAAAAAAGAATTAGCGAAATCGGTTCAGCTGCTCTCGAGATTTGCGGTTACCAACACATGCAGCGATTCATTTTTATATTATAGACTAGCGCTAGCGGACCCGACAGACTTCGTCCTGTCATTAGAAAACATTTGTATGGGAAAAAGAAAAGGGCTGTTTTTATGTTTTTTTCGGCAACTATTAAAATTTTTCTTGCCGTAAAAACCATCCTTAAACTTCAACGAACATTTTAAAAAAAGAATTGGCCAAATTGGTCTAGGTATTGTTGAGTTATGCGCTTACCAACACATTTTGCGATTCATTTTTATATTAGGGGTTTAAGTATGAAATTGCCGTTTTGTATGGAGAATGTAACGAAAATTCATTTTTCATACAAATATATTTGCGATTTTTTAAGGACCACAAATCTAAATTTTATGTAATTTTTTGGATATTTTTAGACAACATTAAGCTATAGGATACGTAGAGAAAAAAATTGAGAATTGATACCTGTAAAAAATATTCATATTTTTATAACGGAGACGGACACCTCTCAGGACGAGCTGTTTTTGAAGATGTATTTCTAGTGAAAAAAATTAAAATAAGATTAAAATTTTATACATAAATATAAGTCCTTGTAATGAAATTTAAAATAAAAAAAGAATAATGGACATAGCTATTGTATTAAAGGAATTATACACTAATGAACAATGAGGAAAAAAATGGCAATTTCATACTTTAACCCCTATTATTATAGATAAGTTATGCTGTTAGCTAGTGGTTAGCTACATTAGTACAAAATTTCATCAAAATCGATTCAGTACTTTTTGCGTGAAAGAGTCACAAACACAGATGCAAACTTTCGAATTAATAATATTACTAGCTTTTGCCCGCGGATACGTCTGCGTGGTTTCAGAAAATTTTAAAAAAATACATCAAATAAGTAATTCCTGCAATTATAACGATTAGCCTCTATCTTAGTTAGTATTTATCACAAACAGCTTACAACTTAGGCCGAAGTTAATAACCACAAAGAATGATGTTGTAATACGCAAAAATTGCATTCAGCGCATGAATACTATGCGTTGCGCATTCCATGCCACCGGGTCAGAGCGCATGCGCCAGCCAATACATGTGATTATTTTAGAGAAAGATTTTAAAAGGTTTTCAGTAGATTTAGGATTTTATTTCAGTATTGTAGGTTCGAGTTTAAAATAGCATATTTTTATTAAAGAATAATTAAAAAACTACAGACACAAATATCATTATGTATATTGTATTTTTTTTTATTTATGTAGGACAATAAACCGCTGTGTAATAAAATAAATATAACAAAATTATTACAACGAACTATTACAAAAGTTTGAACGGCTTGTGAATTGAAAATGTAAGTTTGACATAAATTACGTACATAAAAAAAATCCTTTTTTAATGTCTTCAATCCATAAACAGCAAAGAGCGAGAGTCATATATTACGTCTTCTTACCTTTATCTTAATATTCTTAAAAGTCAAGCAACTAAGTGCACGGCTATTTCTAGAATAGGATGGGATATTATATTGTTCAACTTCCACTCCTGGAGTGGTCGGCTATTGTGTACAGTCGTTTCTATCATTTAGGGAATTGACGTCAGATATTATGCTACCAGGATATCACAGACGATAGAAGATTGTCATGTCACGTATACAGATTTTATAATGACCATGTGTAAAAGTTGTTATGTTAATCCACTAAAACAAGAGTAATTTCGAAGAACTATAAATTAAATTATGTAGGTAAATCATTTTATAATAGTCCTACTCATCATTTAACTGGCCCAACTAATTATTGTTGGTACGAATAAAAGAATGTGACATTTATAAAAAAATATTTTGAATTGATAATTTTACCATGATTAATAATATTAATCAATAAATGAAAAACACGCCATGTTTTTCTCATATAAAAAAATAACGTCATGAACCTTAAAATGGCTCATGACTTGTATCATTTTATCATTTTTGTTATAAACATAAATTACATACAATGTTTTTATGATGATCTGTTAATTTATACGTACAACATTACTAATAAAATTACTGTCAAATTTTGAAATTATATGTAGTGGAATATTTTTATGGGCCCCTGGTCTGAAATAAATGATGATTATTATTATTATACGGCTACGAACATTTATTAACCGACTTCAAAAAAGGAGGACGTTCTCAATTCGACTGTGTTTTTTTTAATGTTTGTTACCTCATAACTCTTTACTGGGTGTACCGACTTTCAAGATTCTTTCAACCTTTCGAAGCTGGTGCTTGTGATGTGGTCCTATTTAAATTTGATCGACATCTGACGAGTAGTTTTTGAGTTATCCCTAATAATGCCTATTTAATTGATATCGATGATATCGTAATTTTATCACTTGCGTGTCTAAAAGATCTCGAGATAGTTTCCTGAAAATTTATATACTTAAAACACTAAAAAGCAAAAAATGCATTATTTTTAAATAAAATAAAACCGTCTTCAAAACTAAAAACGCAGAAATAAAAATCTAAATGTTTTTTAAGGTCGGTGCTAACACATATCGTATTGGAGACCGACCTCAAAAAAAAATTAGATTTTTATACTTAGACATTTTTTTTTCTTTTTATATAAAGATCCAGGGAATACCCAAATCCTCATGAAATTAAATTACAGCAGAGTTGTTTCGGCTCAATTGGTGTCATAGTTTTTGGATAGATTATAGTGAATGGATATTATTATGATCAGATCACACGTAATGTACAGAGACAGTATTCAAGTTATAGGAGAATGCGCAATTTAGTGTGGAATTTGAGCCATGATTGCGAATTAACGAAACAAGTGTCAATGACTGCGAAAAATCTTTAATTTATGTGGAAAAAATATCATTAAATTAAAAAGGTGAGTTGTGAGAAATCAAAATTGTACTTCTTTTTAACTTTTAAATTAATGGCGTTCGCGACACATAAAGATTGCGCATTTCGCCAATGTCAAATGAAAATGTATGTAGTTACAGACAATTGTTCGGTAGATTGAGTTAAAAATGCAGTCTCTCAACACGTGTTTTTACAACAAGAACTTGGGAAAAACTACTTAAGTACATACTTACATTAATGTATGGGAGAAACTCCATCAAAATTGTTATTAGTCTATTCTATTCTATTCTTAATTAATAGCGTCGCATCGCATTACGTACGCATTTTGCCAATGTCAGGTGAAAATGTAACTAAAGTAACAAAAATTGTACGGTTGATTGAGGTTAAAAATGGAGTCTCTCAACACGTGTTTTTACAACAGGAACTCGGGAGAAACTCTTGCTAATAGTCATTTTGAAGTTCCACCAGAGAGTTACAATCAATATATTCAATTAGTTGACAGAATGACAGCTGTAGTTTTTTGTTCTTAAATTCTCCCTATTCTGGTCTAGCCCATACAGCAACGCCTTCTGTATCTCTCAACTCAACATACCGCATCTCAGATACGCATGAGATGCGGTATGTGAGATCGGTTCAAACTAGGAGGAGTTCAGTGACAAACACGCAAACAGAAGATTTTCATATATACATATAAAATGTTCAATGTCTATGAAATATGTTATACTTATAAAGGTTATCCTTCATAATACTGAGTAAGCACACAAAATTGCTGTCGCATTTTAATATTAAAGTCCACTTACCATGATTGATTTTGCCTTGTTGCGAGATGAGCATATTGAGCGGCACCGTGCGTTCGCCGAGCGGCACGCCGAACAGCCTGTTGCGAGCTGTCTGGCTCACGGCCAGGTACTGTTTGTGGCCCATTCTGGCGTCTACATCCGGTGCCCGCCTGGAACGAAATTGATATAAGTAACAGACAGTCATTATCTCCTAATACCATACAACCATGTGTGTAGTTAATACTAGTGGTTCTTCACTTGGGTTAGTGTTGGTTAACTTATAGCCTCTATATTATTATGATGTATGAACTTTATTAAGTTAAAGTTTCATTAAAATCCGTTCAGTAGTTTTTGCGTGAAACAAACATACATCCAGACATGCATCCATACATCCATACAAACTTTCAGGTTTATAATATTAGTAGGATTCTTTTAAGTTGCATTAAAGTATGGCTGTTGTAGATATTATTATCTAGGGAGTGCTTGACGGGAAATTTATTTATTTTTAAAATATTTCATGATGGTGGTGCTAACGACAACCACTATAAAATACTCAACGTCTCACACACCAAACAATCTTTCAATGATTTCTCTCAATTAATCATCAATACGAACTTAAACATCAAAATAACAACTTTCACTAAACAAAATCCACTAGAAAAAAAATTTTGAATAAAGGTATCAAAATATTTTTTTATTGGTGCCATGGTGCCATGAAAGTGCGCACCTAGTCACATTCTGAGAGAAAACAAAATATAATCTAATCAATAGAAGTGTTTCAAAAGGAAGGTTTAGAAGTAATATAATTTAAGTTTATTCTACATCTATAATACCTATGTACTTATTTGGTGAGGGATCGATTTTTATTAAATTTATTAATGAAGTAAATACTCTTACGCTCATTACCCCAAAAGGGTTGAGCGGAGCTTTAGATATCATTCGGTTACACATGAGATCACATCTTGCAGTATGGGCCATACAGTACCTACCCCAAAATAGTGAGAGGTTGCCCACCTGTACAACTGATAATTGTAGGTAATTATAATCTACTTAGTACATAAAATATTTTAAATTGTTATTGTTTATCTTTGTAGAATATTTTTTAGTTTTATTGATAATGTTGTATATACCTGCAAAGTATATACTAATAATATATACTAATAAAACTATATCCTATATCCTTAAATAATATCTTATATCCTTAAATATTATATTTGCACACGTTTAACTTGTTAATGTACCTACATTGATATTGTCGATGATGTAATATCATAATAAATAATAAATAAGTGCTATCCGTGCGAAGCCGGGTCCCTAGTATTTTAATAAGCAACACCAAAAAACTAACAAGGTTTATGACTAACACGCTTGGCGTATTCACCTGCCGAAAAAGCATGGACGAGTGAAAGCAAGTACGTGGTCATCTATGCAAGGACCCCTGGTTGCTCTGTTTTTGAAATTAACAACCGAGCAGAGAGCCATTGAAAGCGCTGCGTGTTTACTTAACAATCGCAACAGTTGAGCAGTTAAGTACGCCGTTTTTGCTCGAATGGGTGATCAAAAATTTTCAGCTCAATTTTTCCTGCTTGCTTAGGAAGGCACGTTAAGTTGTCCTGACTGCTTGTCCGGTCAAAACAAGTGACGTCAGAGACCAGAACCGGCGATTCAAAAAAAATCTGATACCAGGTTAACATGAATCACATGATATTCATAAGATGAGTCACTAGAATTTTCTTTTAAACTTTATAAGGTCATAAAAATCGGCTTAAAATATACATTAGATAAACAAGCATATGACATACAGCCAAAGATGTATGAGAAGCTGGTAAAACTTTTATACACACCGTCAGGTGTATGCTAGTGTTAGGAAGATGATTCGCATAACTCTGTCTTAACTTGCTTTTCATTAAACTGATTACTAATTTTATTATATTCTGTTAGCTTATTTTATAACGATTTTAGTTACAAAAACTCATATTTATAGTTTTATTACAAATTTTTTATTATTGTTTTTTTATACGCGGAAATTTCGCGACGGCAAGTCCGGAAGTCACTGACACATGCGCGAAATGTTACAAAATGGCGGCGACACAATAGGGGCTAATAATGTAATGTAAAGATTAGTTTGTTAATATAAGAGTTTAACATTTTCCATTGCTAACTGCAATCTAGCTGACGGTTATCAAACCGAAGATGATCATCTCAAACATTAACGTTTTTCTTTTTAAGCTTTTTTTGTGTTTTTTAGCTTATTTATCAGTTCTCTAGTCTTGGGTGAACTTAAATCCCTCGCTACACTTAGGACTCGTCTTAAATCTTTAACGTGATTTAAGTTTTTAACACCCTTGCTACGCTCGGGAGTAAACCTCGAGTCCTTCGTTGCGCTCGCGATTTAAATCGTTACCCGCGACAGAAGACACTGCTTTATCCCCTTGGTTATATTCCATTTCATTTCATTGAAATACTTTTTCCGTCATAACAAAAATAGCCCCAGGTTTAAACCATGGACTAAATAAAACAATGATTAAGATTATGTTCTTTTATTAAACTGATAAAGGCCTGTCACAAATTCGTGCCAGATTAATCGAGAAATGTGCTGGAAATTGGGCAATGATTTGTTGTTTCCGATGACTGAGTTCTGCTCTACTGTTTAATTTAAAAATTATCATTATCGTAATATCTATGTCAATCCGTTAATAGTACTGCATTTTATAAAAGCAAAGCTAAAGTAGATTTCGATTAGTTTTTATTGTAGAAAATGGACACGGACGAGTTTTAAAAAGTACGCAATATTATTACCAGGAGTATAGCACTAGCGAAGAGTTTTAAATGGATGCGGCTGTATGGATCGTCTACCTACACAAAGCTTCGCCACGCTTCGCTCTTCGCTACTAGCACCAGCGCTGTCGTCGTGATAGAAAGGAACGGGTGTAGTTTGCTTAGGATATACCAGGAGTACATTTAAAGCAGAGACTATGGTAGCGGTCATTTAAATGAGGACCTCCAGATAACCTACCAGGATTACAGCATAACCACACCAGTTAAGCAGAGTCAATTAGTTACAATTTTATTAAGCCTCAAACAGTACGATTAGAATTAAAAATATGTGTGTTTAAACGAACATAAACCATGATCTTTTTTAACATTCCTTTTAATGCAAAATAAAAACATAGGTCACGGTTATAATTCATTTAAATATCTCACGCTATATAAACCACCAATTAAGTGGAGAAAGAATATTCGACAGATGTGTTATTTGATTAATGATTATCTAATTTAATGCATTATTTGATTTTGTTACGATTAAAGACACTGACATCCTTACTATCTCAGATATTTTTAATCAAGTTAAGTAATCTTTTTTTCTTGTGCCATGTTATACAATGTAATTGTACATTAGAAATCTTTGCCGGAATTAATCAACCATCACAAGTTAGATTCATAATTTTTCGGAAGTGTTACCGCAGAGCTAGTTCGTCCTAGGTCAAACCGGCTTAGGCGAGGCGTAAGAATTAATTGACTTAATAAGTTTCATTATTTGATAGGTAAATTGGAGGTCGAAAGCATCGCGTGTGTTCTATGTAAAACAAAAGTTGTAAATGCGTGATAAATACTAAGGTCGGTGATCAACAGTAAGTCGTCAAAAGTCTATATAAGTGAGCAATGAATACTGGAAATCGGATGGGTCTGATTAATTTCTAGATTATTTAAGTGAAACTTCTTTAGCACCGTTGTCATTTGAAAATTCGATGAAATGAAAAAGCGGCACAAAAGTTTTTGACGCATAGAAGTTTCTTGGTCAACATTTTGACAACCAATAATCTGTTCAACACTTCTGCTGTGTGTGATTTGCACACACATAAAATTTTTCTAAATTTCAAACTCTAAACATATTTTTCTAACGACAAAAGTTTAGCTAAATACAAATTTAAGTAAACAAAAAAATATGTGTGAAAATAAATGTAAGGCAATGAAAAAATATTGACGATATTAGGCATCCTACAGCGTGTGATGATGTTAGGGTGACAAATCAACATCGAGCTATGCTGCGCTGTGCTATGTTTGATGAACTCGCTCGTCTAATATTTTAATGAGGATACAAACAAACCATGCTGCGCTGCGCTGTGTGAGGCTACGCTCTGTTTAAAAACGCAGCAGTCTCGAGCGAGGCGCGCTACCCGCCGTGCTGAGCCGCACTGTGCCGAACTGTGCTATGTTTTTTATGGAGCTCTGCCATGCTGCGCTGTGTCGAGCTGTGCTTTTTCAAACATGGAGCACGCTGCGTACCCCTCCATCGCCCTCAGACGTCTCTCTCACTCTCGTACTCCCATCTCGCTCGCACTAGTGTATGCGCGCACAAACAAACAAAGTCAAATAAAGTAATTTTTGACGAGATAAACGACTACACGTGCTGCTGATTACTTTTAATACTGAGCTAATCAAAACGCAGCACATTCTTCAAAAACGTAGCTTAAGAAACACAGCACAGCATAGCGCAGTACAGCGGAGCATAGCAAAGCGCAGCACAGCTTGATGTTGATTGTTAAAAAAACGTAGCTTAAGAAACACAGCACAGCACAGCGCAGTACAGCGGAGCATAGCAAAGCGCAGCACAGCTTGATGTTGATTGTTAAAAAAACGTAGCTTAAGAAACACAGCACAGCACAGCGCAGTACAGCGCAGCATAGTTCGATGTTGATTTGTCACCCTTATTATAATAAGAATCAAAATTCTTGTTTATTTTTTATTACTTACAAAAACTTGGCTAGGCAAAGACGGAAACATGGACATGGAAAGAGGAAGTGTGCTAGCGTTTGGTCGGGATTCCTCTCTCTCACCCGCAGTACCCGGAAACCATGAATTGCAAAGAAGTTTGTCTCTTAATTTTATTCATGTGTTCCCGGTGAGTAAAGGTCTCGTATCGTCCATTCTAAATGAAGCAATGTGTGCTTTATACTCTTGTAGTTAACATTTCTCAATGGGCGGTCCATGTGCCACCCACGTTTGTTATCAGTATTCGAAATATAAAGCGTATATTCATTGATATAAAGCTCAAAATTCAACGTGTTAGTTTGATTCAATATTAGTAGTTTTAAAAAGGTAGAATGCCGATGGTGGAAGTGTGGTGGAAGCGACCGAGCGAAGTTCTGGAACTCTTATCATTTAAACATATTGAACACGTATTGCAAGTAGAGCAGGGTTTAAATTTGCTTAACCATTTTTTCTTAGTACTATGTCAAATTATGATTATGATTCTCTGAGCTTATAACGAGATCATGAAGTAAATGGGTTATTATGAAAAGGTTCTAAAGAGTGAATCAACTTTTGGGGCCGGCCGCAGTTTGGTAGAGTCAGGTAATTAATAGAAAAGAAACTTTTGCACATTTCAGTCAAAAAATTGTTAAGTTAACAATCAGGATAGGTTTTTTTGGCAGAGGTGTAAATTTCCTGGTGATATTCATGGAAAATATATACAAACTTTTTAGTACCATACTCTTAACTCGTATCTCCCCAAACATAGACATGAACCAGCCAATTGAACAAGCCGGATTTCGCACAGGGTACTCAACTATAGACCATATCCATGCAATAGAACAAATATTGGAAAAATATAAAGAACAAAACCAACCCCTATACTTAGCTTTTATCGACTTCGAGAAGGCCTTTGACAGCATAGCTCACAGTTCAATATGGGAAGCCCTCAACTCATGCAATGTAAACCAGAAGTACATCAATATAATGAAGAACTTATATTCAAAATGTATGAGTAGAGTGAAGTTAGAACGCAAGGGAGAGCTGTTTCCAATAAAAAGAGGTGTCAGACAAGGCGATCCTTTGTCACCTAAAATCTTCATAGCCGTGCTAGAAATAATTTTCAAAAACATCGATTGGAACAGTATGAACTATGGCATACGAATAAAAACGCATCAACTCACACACCTGAGGTTTGCAGATGATATAGTTCTTATAGCCGAATCACCTACTGTACTAGAAAAAATGATGACAGATCTTAATAAAGAAAGCAACAAAATAGGGCTACAAATGAACAAGACAAAGACAAAGGTAATGACAAATGGTAGACAACGACAAATCAATGTGGATAATAATCAGATAAGTTATGTGGAAGACTATGTATACCTCGGAAAGCTAGTCTCCTTTAATAATAAAAGCAACGAAAACGAAGTAAACCGCAGAATAGCCTTCTCCTGGAATAAATATTGGTCGCAAAAAGAGATACTAAAAGGCGAATACAACTTAAAACTAAAAAGAACTGTGATGGAAAATACTATACTACCCAGTATAACATATGGATGCCAAACATGGGTATATACAAACAGAGTAATGGATAAGATTGTAACCACCCAGCGTGCTATGGAAAGAAGTCTACTAAAGATAAGGAAAATACAAAAAATAAGGAGTATAGATATAAGAAAACAGACACAGCTTACTGACGTACTACAATATGCCCTAAAACAAAAATGGAGGTGGGCAGGACATGTCGCTAGAGTTAAAGATAATAGGTGGACAAAATAAATTACCATGTGGAAAGGCCCAGCTGGAAAAAGGAAAGTTGGTAGAGCAATAAAAAGATGGGCCGACGATATAACTAAAGAGGCTGGCAAAAATTGGATGACATTGGGACAGGACAGGGATACCTGGAAGAGTTTGGAGGAGGCTTTTACCCTACAAAGGGATCAAATCAAGTATCCAACTAATCAACTAACATAACCTTCTAATAAGTTAATAACTAACACTACTAACCAATAATCTAAGTTAATCTTTTTAAATAAAACAAAATGTATTGATTTGAGAAATAAAGCTTTATTATTATTATTATTATTATTATTCATGGAAAAGAATTTAATAAAATGTTAATTTGTAAGTACAACAAATACATTGATTACACTACTTGCCCATGCCCATTAAAAGAAAAAAATAAGTTCAGACGGAACCGGAATATTCATGAAGTCCAGAGCATGATACTCGTTTCTATTTCTTAATACTTGGTACTTCAGTTCTTCATCGAGAATGTGTGTCACACTACTATTTCACACATTTACTAATTTACCAAGCAACCATGATGAGTCCTCTGACATGATCTGCTTTTTAAACCCGTTATCTTCCGCGCGAAGTTCCGCTAAGAAAGGAAGAAAATTTTAATCACACAAACACCGTCATAATTACGTTTAGATGGACTTACGGAATCATTAACAATTTCAAAATATTTAAATCAACATTTTCACAGTCAGTTCACCTGGTTTTTTACCAAGTCTCAAACATTGCACCCGTTTGTATTTCTTAATTCCTGGTACTTTAGTTATTCAGGAAGCCACCAAGAAGAGGATCGAGTTGTACAAAGTGGAACCTATCCGGTACTGTGCTTATATTAAAAGTTTAGATTTGTGTATCAACTTGCATATCTCTACCTTGCTTAGTCTACGCATCGAGAACTAGTTTCTCTCCTACACGCGCGCACGGCTATAATCATTTGTATTTTATCAACTAAAATATCCTTGATTGCCATTAAAAAGAAAAAGTTAAACAACTCTTTATAAAAAATAAAATGAATCAGTGAAAGTTGCTACAAAATCGTTGACTAAGTTTTTTTGTCATGTTACTGTAATTATTATGTAATTCAAGTCAATGTGAAATAATTTAGGTTAGTTAACAGTTTTAGTAATCAGAGAGAAAAACCGGTGTGGTTCCTGGCCACGAATAGGAGCTACCCTACTACATGGCGAGTAAGCACATAATAATATACACCAAGTTGGTGTCAATTTTATAATCTCCGAAAACGCTGACAATGCGTTGTGGTCACAGTAAAATGTCTACATCTGTTATTGATAATTATCCTTTCGAATTTCGAACCCTGTGCCTGCGTGATGGGTAGGTTAGGGTTATTTTCAATGACTAGGTAGAGTGCAATGTTTTTGGGAGAGTAGTGTTTTATGCACCTACCTACATGGCTGAGTGATAGGTAGGTAAGGGTTATTTTTTTATGACCTCGCGGAGTGTACTTTTTTGTCACCACAAGTGTTATCATATCAAAAATAAGCGTGGTACATATTGCACTGACACCAATAATTTGGTACCAGGGTAGCATGAAGAAAAAGAAGAACAGTACTTTGTTTTAAACCCACCGTTCTTAAACTCGCAAAGATTGTTCGACGAATCTACTGTGTCTTGAGAAATAACCTAGTTAACAGCAAATATAGCGAGCTTTATCTAGCATTAAAAAAAAGATTCGTAAATTGAACATAAACAAGCAAAATGTTTAAAAAACTGTAACCCGACTAAGGAAAAAAAGAAAGGAATAAAATCGGGATTGCATTAATTTTGGGCGGTATTGATTTACATGGTAAAATCTACTCCTCCTGGAATAATTTTATTTTAGCGTTTACAAACGCGTAAATATTAATACTAGTAAAATGCACTGAAAAAAATCGACTTGCCTCAGGCGGGACTCGAACCCGCATCTTCCACAATCCGGGCGGGCGCGTTGACCATTACGCCACCGAGACACTGCTTTTCGCTGTCGAAATTTGTCAGTGCTTGGTGCTTATGTTTTTATGGTAAACATTGTTTCATCAAATCTCTGAAATCCTATTCCTCCTATTGTTAAAGGCGGTTAAAATGTAGCCTATGTTATCCGGACCATAATAACAAATCGATTGACACTTTATTCATCAAATTCGGATGAATAGAGAGAGAACACGTGTGCTGGCAGTGAATTCCATTTCTTGATAGTGCGACAAAGAAACAATCATTAATTCAAAATTAGTAGAAAAGTGAATAAATAACCCATTAACTTTGCAATGGAAAATACCCCGCGGTCTATACTTTTACATCTCATAGGGAATCTATCGTTTAAATAGCGCAGATTACAATGAAACTGAGTTGTGAACCGATATAGAAATAACTTAGTACTTACCGCAATGAATGCAATTATCTAATTACAAGGAGGAAGTTTCATCACTAAACCTTCATTACTTATGACTTCAAGGTCTTGTACTTCAGACTAATGAGCGCTTACTTCAATAGGATTTGCAATACGGCCTCAAAGGCGTGTTCCTGTATCAACCAATTGGGTTAGGGCTCGCAACTCGCAAGTGACCACTAAATCTACGATGTATCCCTGTGCTACGTGCACCAGACTACGAATGGACTGGTGGCGGCTCAGACACATACATCAAGAGTCCGGCCTTAAGCTACGGTATCTCTGTGCTACCAGCACTGGACTACGACTGGACTGGGAGTGGCTCACAGACATATATACCAAGAGTCCGGCCTCAAGCTACGGTATATGCCTGAGCTACGAGCATCAGACTACGAATGGACTGGGTGCGGCTCAGACACACACTCTAAGAGTCCGGCCTTAAGCTACGGTATCTCTGTGCTACGAGCACCGGACTACGACTGGACTGGGTGCGGCTCAGACACACACACACTAAGACTCCGGCCTTAAGCTACGGTATCTCTGTGCTACGAGCACTGGACTACGACTGGACTGGGAGTGGCTCACAGAGACACACGCTAATAGTCCGGCCTCAAGCTACGGTATATTCCTGAGCTACGTGCACCAGACTACGAATGGACTAGAGGCGACTTAGGCACACACACCAAGAGTCCGGCCTCAAGCTACGGTATCTCTGTGCTACGAGCACCGGACTACGACTGGACTGGGAGTGGCTCACAGACATACATACCAAGAGTCTGACCTCAAGCTACGGAAATTCCTGTGCTATGAGCACTAGGACGAGGACAATTTAACATAATCATATCAGCCGAGAGAGGTCCTTTGTTGGACATAGGTCAAGGAACTCCAACACGATCGGTTGAGCGCTGTCAGCATCTAGAGGCTGCCCGCGACCTAACCAGATCATTGATCCACCTTGTGAGACTAGGCTCCCATAAGGTGCATCAACGATCCAATGGGATAAGGCCCAAACCTCCCCAGAAATCCTATCCATTTCAGGGCAGATTTGGGTCTCCCTCTCTTCTTGATGCTGTCCCAGTGTAGGTTGGTGGGGTAGATCGTTTGTTGTCAGGCAGGGTGCACCACATGCAGGTTAGGTTGTCTTGGATCCCGTAACATTTTATTCAGAACCCCGTACACATCTTTTTTTACATAGCTCCCGTTTAAAATTTTAAACAATTTGTGTAATTTTTTCAGAGAAACATCCAACATTTTACCTTCGCCAGTAAAAAATATCAAACTGTAATTTGTATCGAATATACTATTAATTCATCGACTACAGTTATCGGAAGAACACTTCCTGCTTGTTAATTTTATTTAGGTCTCGGTCGGTATAACGTTTGAAATATGAGCCTTTAAATCATAAGATGCCTTATGTTTTTAACTGAAGTATTTATCCCGAGAAAAAGTCATCATGGCATTGTGTTCACTGTATGTATCCACAGCGTAGATTGAGAATAGAGTATAGATAAGTCATCAGCGTACACCTAAGCGAGATAGCAATGTATCTACATACTATACCTATAGCTACAACAATAGACTAAGTATTGGCTTTTACAGCCAATTATACAACAATTCACCATTACTACTAACGAAATCGCACTAAATAATGCATATGAGAATGATTAGATTGTTAAAACTGACATAAAATCACTTAAAATGATGAGAAATATCAAAGCACCACGCACTTGTCTGCCACCAAAGCAATGGCGGCAAACATAAAAATCCGATAGGCAAACAGAGACAAAAAAAATTTTTTGTCCTGCTCTCCCGAATATATCAAACATATAAGCTTTCTCACTCTAATAATTATTATTCTTTAGTAGCTCATCTATACTCTATTCTCAATCTACGATCCACAGTACCTAGTTATAGAATTTTATCAGTAAGTGGTATCATCGTACGAATGGAACAGGATCACCAGCCTAACATCATTTCCGTGTTAAATTTAAAAAATTAAAAAGTTAAATTCGAGTTGAAAACTATTTTTCATCCATTCGTCGTATACATTACGAAATTTAATCGATTTGTTAATAGTGATATTAATAATTATTTTTTTTAATTCATTAGCTTAATCTACACATAGTACTTTTTATTGTGTTATTTTATATATCATGTGATACTGTCATGTGTTTCCCAAATAAATATGAATAAATAAATACAATGAAAAAATATGTTTTAAAGTAAAAAAAAATTTGTATAAGTATTGTTTTCGAGTAAAAAAATATTCGTAGTCATTTTTAAAAGCTCAGTTACTAGGACCACACAAGTTAACATTGACCTCTCGAAACGAAAATTTACCGATACACTAAAATATAAAGAAAACTAAACAAGCCGTTGCAAAACCAATCCGTTACATAAGCAAGAGAATCGGAAGATACTAATGTTGGTTAGCGTCTAGCGAGCCGTGACGATCACACGCTAAAAAGACGCTTAGCGCTCCAACTATACGCCCCCCGGCTGCCACTGGCGATGTGCCGTCGCCAGTACATACGCAATCGCCTTGACCGATTTTGTCGGGTTTTTCATACAAATACTAGTTATTACGTAGTTTATTGGAGTTGTGTTACTTTTCATGTTCTCTAGGGAATGTAACAGGTTTATCTCTATTAATAAAAGTTATTTTTAGACACATTAGGGGTGACAGACATACATACGTTTTTAAGGTATTTTAGAGAAGAATTTAGAGAGCATATCACAGGCAAATAACACACAAGTTAAATTACACTTCGTTTTGTTTAGTGTTTATCATACATTCAGTATGATCAGGGCTAACACCTGCAAGCATTTAGAGAGGTTTCTCAGGCCAGGCTAATGTGATAGCTATGTGATAAGGTCAAAAAATAAAATCAAGGGTTAGTAGGGTTTATTTATTACCTACTCTGTGATAGGTCAGTTTTTAAATCTTTATTTTTTTAAATTGTCTAATAACGCCATTATGAACTACCAGGAGAATATGTTCTAAGAAGAACTGGAGAGTAACCCGGTAAAGTAGTTCATTCACATGTAATGTAAGCAATGTCTTCATTTATTCAATCCTATTATAGGAAAGAATAATCATCACGCGTTAGATAAGAACGTTTTTGAAAAATTATAGTGTGAAATTAGACTACAGACTGAATTTCTAATAAATAAATAATGGCTTCGCAAATTAATTATTACTCAGTCAAGTGCAAGTATCTAACTTAGTAATAATAAATTGTATAGATTTTTAACAGAACCTACCTAGGTTCTGTTAAAAATTGTTATGATAATAATTAATGTTCAAATAAAAGAAAAACCGCCTTCAAAACTAAAAATGGAGATATAAAAATTATATGCTTAAGAAAATCTAAATGCCAACTAGGTTTTTTGAGTACTTTGGCCTTAGATTTTCTTAAACATACAATTTCTTCATTTTTCGTTTCGAACGCGGCTTCTGTTTTATTTAAAAATATTTTTGTTTTTAGTGGTGTTAGTATAGTTTTACAATTTTTAACAGCGCAAAATGACAAGAAAACTGTCTCGAGACTTTAAAATTTAAGAGTAAAACAGAATCATCGAAATTGATTAGCAACTTTCGAAGTTAACGACGTATGAAATGGGAACACCACATGAAGCATAAAGAGTGTGAGTTTGAAAAAAACTACTGAATTGATACACTTTCAAACAAAAAAAAAGAATAGGTACGCATTGAGAACCTCCTCCTTTTTGAAGTCGGTTAACAAGAAGTAGGGTGAAACTCATTACTCCAGTTTAATCTAACTTCGATAGACTTTATGACTTCACATATAGGCTGTCAATGATTCATACAAAACAGGTTTTTGATACACATTCTTTAAATAGGTAGCATTGACCTCATTTTTTACACTTGAAAAAAAAAATTACGAAATATTTCTGTGAAACCACAAGGCAGTTGAATCATATTTTCATACGAGACAAACGTTTAAGAAACATTTCTAAGAAGTCCGCTTGGCATCGCTGTAAAAAAATAAAAATAAAACAAATTTAAGCCGAAAAACGCGCGACTTATCTGGTAATATTGTTTGAAGTCAAAGATTTAAACTGTGAGATGTTGTTTGGTGTAAGTTTTATTTTAGTTGCGTTATGAGGGGGTCGATGGCGCAGCGGTCATGTGTTCCTAGTAGCTATTGAGCGCGATTTTTCTTCGCCACGTTAAGCTGGTGGTCCTTTTCTCCGTCCGAAGCCACGTTAAGCTGGAGATTTTGTGTGCTGTCGAAAGGTATTAGTCGTTCCCAAGGAAGATTGGGCACAGGGCCGTAAAAATCTAACGCCGAAACCTGTAGCAGTATTGCCGAAATTTATTAATATAATTCACATAAAAAATAGACGTGTGGCATTCGGGGACTGCCGCGGTAAAACTATTGCATAGCATTTTGTATCAACTTATGCAATTATAATTTTATTTATTTATTTTATTCATGCAGTATTTCTTTTTCTTTGATATTAATCTTATAATTGAAATCATTAACTGAAATAATTAACATTCATATTCAAAACACTATATACACAAATTTTACAAGTACAGCTATTCACTGTTGTACATAAATACCTATACACCTATATACTTTCTCATAAACAGCTGCTTATGTATTCGTCCGATTTCGGAGCAGCTCGTCTCGATTCGTGCGAGTTTCGTAGAGTCGTACAATACGTCTAATCGCACACAACGCACACAACGCCGTGTCGAAGACTGCCGAACTGAAACGACGTTAGACCATGCATGGCCTTCAAGCCACACCTCCTTGCCCATCGGAGTGGGGAGCGTGAGGTTTTTTCGTTACGGAATTTCTGGATTCGGTCCCCGCGCTCAAGGCCCGCGATAGAAGCTATGCAATAGCTTAATTACTCAGGGTTTAACCTTAACCCATTCACGTAATTAAGATCCTGTCCATCCTAAGGTTACCTGTTACCGCTTTTAGCGATAAGGTTGCCCTTTGTACAACTATTTTTATATATTTTAATATATAAAAAATAAAAAATTAGTCTGTTTAATGACAATAACGTCATATTCTATTGTAAGAATGGACTCTAATCCTGAATGTGACGTGTTTGATGATGGATGGGTAATATTGTCAGAATGTTTGAAGTACTGTGAGAAGATTGTATGAATGTGTTAAAGGAGTTTCCCCTGACTTCTTGTCGCAAAAACACGTGTTGTCTCTCAACACGTGTTTCCATTTTAAACTCAATCTACAGTACATTTGTCAGTTACTTGTACATACATTTTCACTTGATATTGGCGCAATGCGTAATATTTGTGTCGCAATCGCCATATAATTAAAAAAACCGGTCAAGTGCGAGTCGGACTCGCACACCGAAGGTTCCGCCGTACAAACGTAGCGCTTTACAATTTATGACGTATTAAATCAAATTACTTACTAGATATCGTTCAAACCAATTGCATGGTAATGCGTAATGCACATCATATATATTTTTTTAGTTTTAATAAACTGCTGTATCTTTTGATCGCGTTAACTTAGAAGTTTGATTTTTTCACTGCTTAAAGGGACAATAGACCTAGGTATTTGGTATAAATTTCAATTTGATACCTTTTTTCGTTCGTGAGAAATAAGGTAGTAAGTTTCATTTTATTAAAATATTTTTATTATATTATATAACTAAAAAAATGTGATTTTCGCAATTTTTCCTATATTTGCATTATATGACAATGCTTCATGCCAAATTTCAAGATTCTGAGTTTACGGGAAGTATCCTGTAGGTTTTGATTCCTTTGCGAGTGTCGGAAATTTGTTGAAAATATCGACATAATCGGCTGTATCTTTTGATTGGCTTGGCTTAGAAGTTTGATATTTTCACAGCTTAAAGGGACAATAAACCTGAGTATTTCATGTGAATTTCAGCTTGATACGTCCACGCGTTCTTGAGATAAAGGGTCTTGACAGACAGACAGACAGACAGACGGACAACAAAGTGATCCTATAAGGGTTCCGTTTTTTCCTTTTGAGGTACGGAACCCTAAAAAGAAGAAAGAATGTGTTAAAAATGTTTTTGAATTAATATTTCTATTTTTTGTACATGAGTTAATCAATGTAATTGTTATTTTATCGTTTTAATTGACAATAATAAATGAATAGAAATTCATAAGCTTATATCTATTGTGTTCAGATCTGCAGTTGTCCACAAAATCTGGGTAAGCCACAAGGAGTGCGTTAAGCGCATGATGCATACGACATAGCCACCGTGCAACATGGCGGAGGCGCAAACAGCCGATGCCTACGAGTGGATGGAATACGTAGATAGTTATAAGGCACAAAAAGACAAGATAATTGCAAAATACATTCGGACGAGTCCATATCTTGATGCAAAATTGGCACAGCACTAGACTCGAGTTCTCATATCCTCCAGAGAATTCATTCCCAACATTCCCACCAAGAACTTAGTTGGGTACATGCAGGCAGGGATAATAATAACCATATCATCATCATCAACAGCTCATATAATGTCCCCACCGAGGGGCTCGAGCCTACCCCACATTAGGGGCGATGAGGCCTTAGTCAACCACGCTGGCCAAGTGCGGGTTGGTCGACTTCACACACAACCCAAGAATTTCTTCTTAGGTGTGTGCAGGTTTCCTCACGATGTTTTCCTTCACCGTAAAAGCGTCGATTAAACGTACATATCAATTCAAAATTTTTAAAACACATTGGTAAGTACGTGGCGGGGTTGCGGAACCATTGCCTCCCGGGTGGGAGACGACGCTCTTACGCACTACGCCACTGATGCTTTTTTAATAACCATATACCCGTTTATAATACCAGCGAAGGAAAGCCGCTGAGCCTCTTCCAACATAAGTGTATATTTGGCCTCGTGTGGATACCATAATAAACTGTAGGAGAAAGGAAGATTAGGTACTGCGAGATTGGAAACATATTATTAAAGTATTAGTGATTCAATACCGGCTTCAAAGTAATTAAGGTGGCCGTGAAAATTTTAGGTGTCAATGTTAAATATTGAGTTTAAGATATATTAGAAAGTAGTCATATTTATCTATGAAGGTCTCTTCTATATTATCACGCTTATAATTAAAAAAAAAATAGCAGAGCTTTAGGCAATATTTGATTGCCAAAAGCTCACACAAAGCCACATCTGGCAGTATGGGTTAGGCAGTTGCCTAATAATAGTGATATGTTACTAGAAAAATAGCGTTTGTAAACGCAAAAATAAAATTATTCCATAGTGATATGTTGCTATCCTGTCCCAAACTCAAAAGTAACTACACTTTCTGTGATTGGTTTACTGAAGGTTTTTTAGGAAAGAAAACAAAAGCTTGCTGTTTCACCTTTCAGGCGTTGCCCTAATATTAAACTCTGATAGACACATGGTACCCTGGTAGTTTAGGCTATGAAAGCCGATTCGTATTGAGGGGTGAAAAATTAACAGATTTAATTAATTCTGTTTAGTTTATTCAGCAAATTGTACAAAAACAGAGTGTCAGGTTGAGACGACTATATAGTATATACCCCGACTTTCGGGGTGTGATTCGTTGGGAACGACTACAAAAAGTTGTTTCCCAACTTGCACGTTGGGAACAAAAATCCCAACTTGTAAAAGTGGTTGCTCGTTGGGAACAAACAGTGCTTTTTCATCGCGCGATGAAAGTAATGTTTCTGTACTTACGCTATGACTTGCGAGATCAATCAGACTTCATAAAACTAGTCACATTAAGAAATGTATATAAATATATAATTAACTCCCACATCATGTAACTTAACTTGCGTTACATAAATTTCAGCCTCATATTAAACAAATCTTAATGAAGAGAGCATTCAAAGTGGAATATTAAGATGTTGAGCATATGTGGTCATATTCAAATCTGCTCGATTCTCCATTGTAAACTAGTAGATATTCATGTTATGTACAAATTGCTATTTGCAATTTACTGACAATATTGTAAGGGAAGATACCTACCATAAATCATTGAAGTTAATTTTTATTATAACTGTTTTATGATGAGTCTTTATCTTATTGATTATTATGACTAATTATTAGTTCATTTGAATTATGGATCTTTCCGGATCAATTCCTAATTCGTTGAGGTCAATACTATATACATAATGTAAAGGGAGGAATAAACAGGTTCTTCTCAGAACATGGCCTCCTGGTAGACTCGTGAACCGATAGCATTGACTTTCATAAGTGTAAACCTAAGTGAATAAAGTAATTATTTTACTTTGACTTTGAAGGACGACAGCTAGGACATAATTATGTTTACACTCATAGACATAGGAAACGGTCCGTATTTATAGATCTCTGGTTACACTCTGAAAACAGCTCCACACTTCTACATATAAATTGAAACACAAATAACAATATTCATACAATGATTTTGATTTCAAAAAACAACTTTCTTTGTTGCCACTTTATAATTACCTCGTAACATAATTACTATGAGATGGTTACCCGTGCTCACTGTCCGTGTCGACAATTCAATTTGAGCCTTATCTACGAAGAGACAAGTGTCAAACTTTTTTTTATTTCACCGTTATTGAGCTTAGAATCTTCACGGGCCGTAGTTTTTTGCGGCTATCGTAATGATTTGACACACTTTACACATAAAATAAGGAGTGTGCAGAAGTAAAATTGTATAAAATACGCTGTTGAGCAATGATCGGTCATTTGGCTACCCTGGTAGAGCGATCTGTAAATGTGAATTGAGTATTGAAACCGGCTATTAATCTGTTTATTCTGTTATTAAACTTATTTATTGTGACTAAATGTTTAAGCCGAGAACTGCCGCCGACAAACTGCATGCGTAGTTTGGCCGATTTCTTTAAATTGTAATTTTATGTTTTTGGAGCAATAAATAAATTTAAAAAATATATTAACACTTTTCATAGTCGCTGTACAGACAACAGCAACAAAACTAAAAAAACATTTAATTTTTTTAAACATAAACTTTTTATTTCTCCGTTTTTAATTTTGTAGCCGGTTATTTTATTTGAATTTAATTTATTTTTTGATCTTTAGTGTTTTAAGTATAGAAATTTTCCGGAAACTCTCTCAAGATCTTTTAAACACACAAATAATAAAATGAGATCGATATCATCGATGTTAATTAAATTTAAAATGGGACCACATGACACGCATCAGCTTCCAAATTTAAAAAGAATCATCAAAATCGGTACACGCAGTAAGCAGTTATGAGGGTAACACACATAAAAAAACATTCAGTTGAATTTGAAACCTCCTCCTTTTTTAGAAGTCGGATTAAAAGTCGATGACAAAAATCGATAGAAAGTAAAAAAAGGTACTAAAACACTGCTGACACCACATAAACACTTGCCACTACCAGGAATCAAACCCGGTCCGGCTTCGGGTGGTTCACCCGATGTCTAGGCAGCGTTACTGATCAATCCAACACGATTGCATTGGATTATAGGATTTCGAGGATATCGAGTCTCCTGTACCGACCCCAAATAAACTGTAGGAGAAAGGAAGATTACTGCGAGATTGGAAACATGTTATTATAAGTATTAGTGTTTTTTTCTCTGTGGCAACACTAGCGTAAACAGCTGTTATAATTAGCTCCGTATATTTATTTGAAAAATAAATAATAATTACGGCCCCATTTCCACTTATCACTAAATATAAATGATATTCAAATCATTGGCATTGTGTATTAGTGTTTAGTGACACCAAATTGTGCGTAATTTGCGATAAAATTGAACTTGTGTACTGGTGACCGGTTAGTGATTCATACAATTTGAATTGTCACAACAAAGTATAAAAGTAATCAATGTTTTCCCTTTCACGTGAGTAAAAGCTTATTTTAATTTATTTAGAAAAAGTAGATAATTAATTCCTAGTAGTTTCATATTGAACATTTACATTTTGTCGTTGAAAGTGTTGGTTATTTGACATAAGTAACCCCACTTTTTTTGTTGATCAAACTACTTCTTGGGTAATATTTATCGTTTTTGTTTACATTACAATTGTCCCATTATGCTGACTCGTAAGGCCTTAGCTCGCCAGGAGGAGTACCACCTGGTTTTGCAGGAATTAAAGGCTTCCAAGGAGTTAGTTGAACAACTGCTTAGGGAAAGGGATGACAGTGAGAAGGATCTGTTAGATGCGCTAGATAATAATAACAAACTTAAAAAGGAAATGGCTGAGTTGCATACTCAAAATGTAATAGTTACGGACGAAAAGAACAAGTTGCAATCTGTAGTAGACCGGTTCGACCAATGCAGTTATGAGTATGAGCAGGCCCTCAGGCGCATAACTGAATTGGAGCAATGCTTACAAGAGGCAAATAACCATATTAATACATTAGAAACTGACAAATTAAATTGGACTGCCTCACAGAACCAAAGTCTATTCGAGGAGCTAGTTAGTAATGCCCCGGAAATGGTTTCTGCTGCATACAACATAAATCCTGCGGTGTCTTTTAACTTAACTTGCAATGACTCAATCAACACATCTGACACAGCGGTAAAGGTTGAATGCAGCAGAAATAAGTTAAAAAAATATTTAAAATTAAATAAATTTATTAAGAAGACTAAGACATTAATTAAGAAACAAAACTGTTTTCATAAAAACTTAAAATATAATAGGGAGCGCATAATGTTACTAAATAAACTGGAGTCATATTCGAATGTGATTAAGCAAAATCAAGAAATATATGAAAATAATGTAATGTCATTAAATAAGAAAATTAGTTTTCTACAGGAATCATTAACTACATTATCTGAGAAATATAATTCACCAAAAAAGGGGATGAGGGATTACACATTGACTCGCAATCACCTTATAAACAACAACTCAAAGTTTGAGGAATCCAGTGATTTAAAAAGTTCTTCCACGGCTCCTGGCCTGCTTGCTTTGGAACAACTTGAATGGTCTATGTCAGTGTGTGAACCGTCGATCTCTGAACAACTCAGCCAGTCAATTACAAGCACAAATGATAACAGTTCTTCAATAAAAATAAAAGACAATTATGTAATATTTAGTGATGAAATTGGAAAGGATTTGGGCCTATTATTAATGAATAAGTTGGGGCAAAGTGTAACAAATTACTGTATGCCAGGTTCTTGTTTTCATGACATTATAGAAAAAGTTACTAAATACAACTTTAATAGTAATGACAACTTAATTTTATTCATAGGAAATAGGGATAATGTAAACAAAAGATTATTACAAAAGTATTATGAGTACCTACTAAAATTAAATGTAAAAAAAATTGTAATGTTTACATTTCCATATTGCGATAGTTTGCCACAGATAGAAAATGAAATTAGATATAGATTAAACATAAAATTAGATACTATGTCATATTATGAAGACAAAATACATGTTATTGACATAAATAAATTGACATGCAATAATAGGTACAAAAAATTTTATTTGACAAGGGATAGAATTTTTCTATCAAATTATTTTAAAAAACAATTAGCAAAATTGCTAAGCTTTTCTTTATTAACTTCAGCCAAGAATTTGGCTGTACGGACAGCTCCTATTGAGCAACCTTATTTTGACATTGCCTCTATTGGGCTATCTCAGTGTGACAATGCCCCTATACAGCATTGTAGTTCTGACAGTGCTCATTTTGAGCAAATTAGTTATAATAACATAACAATTGCTCCTGTTGAGCAAACTAACTTTGACTCACAGATAAGCTCAACACAAAATCAATATTTAAATTAATTAGTAAGACAACAGAGGACACCTCTGGCAATAGCTCACTTAAAATAGTTCACCAAAATATTCAAGGCTTATCTGGAAAGGAACTAGAAATTTCTTTATTCTTACAGAGTCTAAATATACATGTATTATGTCTCACAGAACATTGGCTAAAAAAATATCAGTTCTTAGATTGTATTGAAAGTTATAATATTGTAAGTGCATTCACTAGAGAGTCTGCCATTAGAGGTGGTTCCTTGATTTTGTTACAAAACAATATTAAATATAAAGAACGATCAGATGTGATTAAGCACTCAATTGAACGAATTATTGAAATTTCATGTGTGGAATTTGAGCAGTTTATAATTGTATGCATATACAGACCCCCTTCTGGAAACTATGATCTGTTTGAAACTGCCATGGAAAATGTTCTAAATATTATTTGTAGCAACAACAAGAAGATAGTTGTCTGTGGGGACTTCAATTTAAATATTCTAGTATCAAGTCCATATACAAATAGGTTCATTAATTTATTTAGATCTTTTAATCTTTGTTATGCTTTCTTTGAACCTACCAGAATCACCCCTACTACAGCTACTTGCTTGGATAACATTTTCTGTAATTGTAATATACTTGAAAAATCTATACTTAACTGTGTAAACTCAGATCATAGTGGACAGAAAATCACTATTGAGCGCCGTAATGTTAATCTAGTAACAAAAATTACTTTTAGACCAATAACGGACAGTCGCATGAAGATTTTCGAAAATAATATTGAACATAGACTTAATTTTTTACAATATTGTGGTGATGCAAATGAAATGTATAAAAATCTATTTAATCAAATAAATTTAGAATTTAATAGAATATTTAAACAAAAAACTGTTTCAATTAACTCAAAAAAGAAATTTAGTGATTGGGCTACCCCAGGTATTTACATTAGTAGAAGAAAATTATATGATTTATATTATGAAAAGTCTATGTCCACAGACCAGTCATTTATAAACTATGTCAGAAATTATTCTAAAATATTTAAAAGGGTTTGTAATGTTGCAAAAGCAAACTTCCTTAATAATAAAATCAAAAATTCCACCAATAAAATTAAGACCACCTGGAAAATTATAAATCAAGAAACTGGTAAAACGTCATTTAAAGATAGGTCTTTTGAAATTAATATTAATGGTAAAATGGTAAAAACGGATGAAGCAGTGGCAAATGCTATGGAGTCCTTTTTTTCAGACATTCCCACAAAAATCACTAGTGAATTGAATTCATCTACCGAATTGGCGCTTTCCTTTTTAGAATCTTGTGTTAATAAATGTGACAGTTCTTTTAACTTCCATGAAATTAGTGCCGACTACATTATAAAAACGTTTAAATCTTTAAATACGAAAAAGACAGAAGATCTATGGGGTATATCGGTTACAGTTATAACATCAATAATTAAAGTAATTGCCCCACATTTAACGGCTATTTTTAATAAATGTATTGAAAATGGGATTTTTCCCGATTTGATGAAATGTAGTAAAATTATACCTTTATTTAAGTCTGGGGATAAATGTGATCCCACTAATTTTCGACCTATTTCCATTTTACCAACGTTAAGTAAAATATTTGAGAAAGTTATTTATAATCAATTGCTTTCTCATTTTACACTGAATAAACTGTTTCATGAGAGACAATTCGGTTTCACCAGGGGTAAAAATACGACAGATGCAGGTGTTGCGTTAATGAAACATATATTTGATGCCTGGGAAAATAAACAAGATGCTCTAGGTGTCTTCTGTGACTTGTCCAAGGCCTTCGACTGTGTAGAACATAAAACTTTATTAGGCAAATTGCAACAATATGGCGTCTCAATAAACTCAATAAAAATAATTAAATCATACTTGAGTGACCGATTACAAACAGTAGTTATAAATAAAGCAAAGTCTTCAGGGGCCCCTATTCTTATGGGCGTGCCGCAGGGTTCGATATTAGGGCCGTTACTTTTTCTGATTTATATAAATGACCTGCCTTTCTATGTAAACAACTTATGTGAGACGGTATTATTTGCAGATGATACTTCCCTAATTTTTAAACTTGATAGACAAACAGAAAATGTTGACGATGTGAATAATGCCCTTTCCAAAGTAGTGTGTTGGTTTACTAATAATAACTTGTTATTAAATTCAAATAAAACAAAATGTATTAAATTTACTTTACCAAATGTCAAGCAGGTCAGTACCAATATTAAAATTAACGAAGAAATAATACAATGTGTTGACTCAACAGTATTTTTAGGAATAACTTTAGATTCACGTCTGCAATGGAATCCTCATATTACTACCCTATCAGGAAGACTTAGCTCTGCTGCTTTTGCTGTTAAAAAAATTAGATTACTGTCTGATGTTGAGACGGCAAGGCTTGTATATTTCAGTTACTTCCATAGTGTTATGTCATATGGTATATTGTTGTGGGGATCAGCAGCTGATATTCATGACATTTTTGTATTACAAAAGAGAGCCGTACGCGCTATTTATAGATTAAGACCTCGTGACTCGCTTAGAGAGTTATTTAAAGAAATCAATATATTAACGGTTGCTTCCCAATATATATATGACAACATTATGTATGTTCATAAAAATTTACATACATTTTTGAAGAAAAGTGATTATCACAATTTGAACACCAGAGGTAGAAATAAACTTGCTGTTCCAAGTTTCAGACTTCATAAAACTAGTCACTCATTCATGGGGAAATGCATACAAATATATAATAAACTCCCACATCATTTAACTGAACTTACGTTACATAAATTTAAGCTTCACATTAAGCAAGTTTTAATGAAGAAAGCGTATTATAAAGTTCAGGAATATATAGACGATAAAAATGTGTGGACACATCCAAATGTGCTCGATTCTCCATTGTAATCTAGTGAGATATCAGTATGTGTAAAATTGAAATTTTCTAATTGACAATATTGTAAGGAAAGATGTCTTAAATCACTTTTTCATATATATATATATAATTCTAAACTTAATTATTAGTCTTTATTTTATTATATTATTTTTATTATGATTAATTATTAAAGACTTGACAATGTGAATTATGACTCTTTCCAAATCAATACTATGAAAACTGTAAAGGGAGGATAAACTTGTTGAGTTTCTTGCCGGTTCTTCTCAGAACAAGGCCTCCTGGTAGACTCGTGAACCGATGGCATCAAACTTGACTTTCATAAGTGTACAAATTGTACCTAAATGAATAAAGAAATTTGAGTTTGAGTTTGAGTTTGAGTGATTCAATACCGGCTTCAAAGTAATTAAGGTGGCCGTGAAAATTTTAGGTGTCATTTAGTCATATTTATCTATGAAGGTTCTTCTATATTATCACGCTTATAATTCCAAAAAAAATATCTTTAGGCAATATTTGATTGCCTAAAGATGATATAGACAAAGCTACACACACACACACACACACAAAGCCACATCGGGCAGTACGGGTTAGGCAGTGCCTAAAAATAGTGATATGTTGCTATCCAGTCCCAAATTCAAAAAAACTACACTTTCTGAGATTGGGTTACTGGAGATTTTTAGGAAAGAAAACAAAAGCCTGCTGTTCCACCTTTCAGGCGTTGACCAAATTATAAACTCTGATAGACACATAGTAGCCTGCTAGTTTAGGTCATGAATGTGACAGCCGATTCGTATTAAGGGGAGAAAAATTATCATTTTTTTCATACTTATGTACTAGGAACACGTTAATATTAATCCTGTTGACCCTTCACGTCAGTAGCTTAGAGACTAGACTAGATCGTACGATCTCCGTTTACCCAGAAAACGAGTCAGGTGGACTCAGTTTCTCTGCGTTCGTTCATATTTGTCTTTTTCATGTACAAGATTCTATCTATCTATCAACCTTTCTTTGATCGAAGTTGGTACTGAAAGCGATGAGCGAAAAGCAGAGGCGGTAAAAAGTGAAACACGTACAAACTTTTTGACTTCTGCGCTACCATTCTTTTGTGGTTCAACGCCGGCGTCACTGTTGATAGGTAAGAGCAAAAAAATGTAGGTTACACAATTTGAAACAATTTAAGAGGAAACTGTTAAGTTAAACCGAGTGAAACAAAAATTAAAGTATTACTAATAACTTGAGTATTTCTGCTACCCTGGTGCCCACTTATTTGGATTCAGTGCAGTGAGTCCAGTTTATCTTGCTTTATACTGCTATAATTATTTGAGATAGGTACTTACACTAACAGATTTATAGTCATTACAAGAGCTCAAAAATATACACTAAAAAAGAATTCAAGACGATAATCCAGATTGAGTGTACACAGCAGGCAGATTAATTTAACTTTATTATTAGTTATATACAACATGAAAATTAAATAACCAACACCCTGAATACAGCTGGTTTGGGATCGGCTTCTGAATTGATTTCAATAATTAAAAAAAAACGATTATTTTGAAAAAAAAAACAAAAAAAAGTACCCAGAAAATATTGTACAACATTTTCTAGGTACTTTTTGTTTAAATTCAAAAAAAAATTAGTTTTTTTAAAAAACAAAAATTTTGAAATTAACTCAGAAGCCGATCCCAAACCACCTGTTTTCAGGGTGTTGGTTATTTAATTTACATGTTGTATAGGTTAATAACTTTATAATTAACCGAAGAAAATAAATTTTACTAGCTGTCCCGGCCACGCTATGATGTGGTAATTTCATACTTCTGTCTATAACATTGAAATTGCAGTTTAAAAAAAAAATGAGGACTACTTATCAAGATAAAAACTATCCTATCTCTCAAGTTGGATCAAACTGCACACGGTGTACAAATTTGATTAAAATCGGTTAAGTGGTTTAGGAGTCCATCGCGGACAAACAACGTACACGTAATTTATATATATTAAGATGTGCATCAATATTATGCATTACCAATAAAATTACGACACAGTAGAAGCGTTAACAACAGTCTTAGATAATATGTTAACACAGATGCACCCCTAAATATACCGAAAAGAATTAAATCTTTGCATCCAGGAAAATGGCTACCGTTTTGAAAATTTACTTAAATACATTTTTCTTTCAGTTATTGAGACAAGATTCAATTAAAAATGTGTTCCTTGTGACTTATGATTCACACCAACAACAATAATAACGAAAAAAAATGCATAATTATTAACATTGCTTACAGTGATTTTGACCTGTTTCGATTCCAGGTTATGTATGATGAGAGTTAAAAAAATTAATGCCATTATTATTAAATCTTAAACAAACAACAAACAGATTTCGCAATCGCTCATAATTTCTAACTTCCCCGTACTGATCCATTTGGATTGATGACTCCACATATGAAGATTGGCTCGAAAACCACTAAAAATGCACAAAATACTAGTGACATATAGCCAGCTTGTCGCCAAAAGGGGCATCGAACCCAAAAAGTAATTAAACTTTCAGCAAAAAAAGGCAACCACGAGAGATCCTTTCTAAACCTGATACACAAATCATAACATGGAAAATAAAAATTCCTATCATTATAATCGTATTCAGAGATTTAAATTTTTAAATATTGAATTTTATACAGATTTTGAATTAACATCAGGTAAGTTAGACATCCCGCTACAGGACATCAATGGAATTTCTTTACTCCACGTATACTAAAAACCAGTTTATTTTTTAAGTGGCTAGCAACATAGACCCTTAAACACCAACAATAAGACCAATCAAATTTGAATCGAATTAACACAACTTCAAATGTTTCCATAAAACTAATAGCTGGTTTTTTTAATCACATCTGGCCACAGTGGCGTGACAACACGAAAAAAATTTATGTAATTTGAATAATTTTCGCATGGGATGTTATATAATTTATTGAGATTTTTCGCTTCGCTTTGAATCTGTACTATAGCTTCGTAGATCCTATTGAATTAATTACCTGAGCCATACAATTTGGAAAGATTCTCAAAAACTGCTGGACTAATTTGATACAAATATTGATTAGACGTTGGGAAAAGACATAGGCTACCTTTTATTGTAAAAAACGGCTTGAAGTAGTTTTTTTTTTTCATTTATTATCGTTTGAACAAATCAGTACATAATTTTATAAGCGATAACATTAAAAAACCACTAAGGTTTTAAGACTACGTTATCGAGAGTTTACACATCTCATAACTTATACATATTTCAATCTATTATCTTTAATTTATTTTATTCTATTTCTACATCTAGTTGAAATAGGGGATGAAAGTTTGAATGGATGTTCGGCATTTGTGAAGATAAAACTATGAAACTTAGAATTTAGGCACTTGATAATAAATAAATAAATAATTCGCTCTAGCTTAAAATCTTCTTTTTATAGTCTGTTGTCCTGGTACATACTGGTGCTAAGTCTGGTATCAAAGCGGGCCTGTCACGTTTACTCTAAACAGCAGCTAAACAAACTTGCTAGCAAGGTCGGTCACCCATCGAAACATTCACCCCGAGTACGCACGCACGTCTCCATAAAAACGGAGAAAACTTTTTCTACTACCTCTATTTATCCGATCTCTGTTATTTTAGAATGTTAAACGGGAATTAACGCGATTGGATTATCTTTGAAAATGTCTGACGTTTCGGCTGGATCCGCCTGTGACAACGGTCTTTTTATAGTCTGCTGTCCTGGTACATACTGGTGCTAAACCTCGTAAAATCACCATTTCAGGACTTGAATTGCTCTCTTCTAAAAAGCAGTTAAGCAAACTGGCTAACAAGATCGGTCACCCATCGAAATATTCACCCCGAGTACGACACACAAGTCTCCATAAAAACGGCGAAAACTTTTTCCTACCTCTATTTATCTGATCTCTGATAAATAAGAATGTTTTTTAATAAAAAAGAAAAATTCTAAGTCTGCATGTTTTCCATTTCATTTTTCAAAATTTGAATTTTAAAAAAATAATACGTACAGACATAGTTTTAGTGTGGTCCTTTTGTGTTATTTTGTATGAAGTCATTTGCTTATTTTTTTTACATATAAAAAATCTTCCCAACTATGTCGATTGTTGAAAACAAAACCGCAGCCCTATTGACTATAACTAAGAAGCAATAAAAAAATATATGACAATTAAAATTTATTTGTTTTCGAATGTTTACGGATTTGTCAGATTTTACAAATAAATGCTAATTATCAATGTGACGGCTATAAAGTTAACTTAATAATACCCTTTAACTATGAACTTAATTGTACCCTTTGACGTAAACGGAAAATCCGTTAAAATTACGACTAACTTTATCAAATTGCGTGATTAGATGTTTTTTGTTGTTTTTAAATTCTCCATTTTCAGGGAAGGAGAAGAAATTTAGTCCATACGACCATGTCTTAAGCTAATATTTTTCTTGATGTTCACATAGATTCTGAACTTAGAAAGTGCTTTATGGCAGCAAATTTCATGACTGCTGAGGTGATAATACCACTATAAAAATCTCAAAGCCATAGACACCACAAAACCATTATTCAAATGATTCCTCATAACTGCTTGTCACTACTGATGCTTGTGCATCAAAATCACGCCACTTTTACTGCACCAAATCAACTCTGAAGCAACTTTTTAAATTACCGTTATAAAATGACATAGCTCGGAAATTACTGGAGCTATTTTGATAAAACTTTATTCATCTTGTAGATAATTTAAAACGGACTGGAGTACATTATGACCCGCGGAACTTCCGTGACGTAAACATTGTTCTCAGCAGTTATTAATTCTTATTTACTAGTAATTTACGTTTCATTACAAATCTTTTGGGACTGCAATGTAGATAAATGTACGAGTTATAAGTGAGAATGTTATTTCATGTGAATTGTATCTATTTTGGCTGAAAATAAGCATTGCCAAAATACAAGTGATACTCAGTGACAAGTGTTTTTCTGATACAAATATTACCTTGTAACAACAGTGCTGGGTGAATACAAGAAATTATTTATTATTCGGAGCTGAGCAAACAAGACAGTGAAGTTCTAAATACGAATTTTGAAAACAAAATTTTTTTTACTCAGGTAATTATCCATACTGTGGGGGTATTTTTACGGTCATTCAGTGATAAGATCAAAACTTGACACAATTTATAATACACTGATTTATTTTGGCGATGTCGATATTGACACAACTGGCCGAGTGGCTTTGGGGAACCTGCAGAGATTAATATTTGACATACAATACAACAATAATATGCTTGACAAGGAATACTCAAATACAACTGACACTACCTTTTTTCGAGACTAAATACTTACATTTGATTCACCAAAATATTGCAGGACTATTAAATAAGACTGACACACTTTTACTCAATTTAGATGACTTGGAGATTAATAGAAATGTACCTGTGGACATACTATGCATTACGGAACATTTCATGATGAGAGGTTATGAAAAATTTTTAAGCCTCCCAGATTTCACTTTAGCAACATCTTTCAGCCGAAGCAACATCAAACGAGGTGGCGCGTGTATTTTGGTGAAGACAGAAATTAAAAGTAGAGAGCTTTCAGAGATAAATAAATTATCATTAATTAATGCATTTGAATGTTGTGCTATTGAACTAATAGATTACAAAATCGTTGTTGTGTGCATATATAGAGTACCCAAAATGAACAATATGAGTATTTTTCTCAATAGACTAGAACGAATCTTGAACTATGTTAATAAATTAAAAAAGTGTAATAATGTTATTATAGCTGGAGATTTTAATATAAATATGTTAAAAGAAAATAGTTATTCATTAGATTTCGAATGTTTGTGTAGAAATTACAATTTTAAGGTAGCTTTTAAGAAAATTACTAGATTTGTGAGTAAAACATGTCCAGATAACATTGTACATAACTTTAAACAGAAATGTAAGACTAAAGTGTTAGAATTTGGCTTGTCAGATCACGCTGCTCAATTAATCAAACTCCCAGTCAAAAAACTATATAAGGTAAAATTTTGGAATAAAATTATTCGTGACTATGGTAAAAACAATATAAATAAATTTATTAAGTGTATAAAGAATCTATCATTTTCTGAAATATATAAAACTTTAGATCCATCTATTGCATATCGACATTTTTTTGATGAATTCAAATTATTTTATGACTTATGTTTTCCTTTTAAAAAAATTAGAGTAAAAGTGTTTAGTAAACCGAAATGGATGTCTAGGGGTATTAAAGTTTGTAGCAAAAAGAAACGTAAATTATTGTGGATCTTTAGAAAAAACCCTACAAATAGCAATAAAACCAAATATAATGACTATTCCAAATTATTAAAAAAAATTATAACACTAACAAAATTGACTCAAAATAATCATAAAATTAATACATCAACGGATAAAACTAAAACAACCTGGCAAATCATTAACAAAGTAAGACTTAATAAGCCAAAAGGAAGTATTAGGACAATCAAGATAAATAATGACTACATCTCTGATCCAAATACGATGGCTAATGCTTTTAATGATTATTTTATAGACAAAATAAAACCTTCTGACAATTGCGGTATTAATGTCGGGTTAAATATTTTAAATAGATCAAGATCAATGTTTTTAGCACCATGTTTGCACCAACAAATCAAAGTAATAATAAAGAAACTAAAAAATAGTAATAGTGTCGGATATGATGGGTTTTCAACAAAAATTATCAAATCTGTAAATGAATTTATATGTCATCATTTAAGTCACATAATAAATTTGTCAATTGAAACAGGCATATTTCCTCAAGATTTAAAAACGACCATAATAAGACCATTATTTAAAAAAGATAATAAAGAATTGATGGAATGTTATCGACCTATTGCTCTAAATTCTGTGTTCTCGAAAGTATTTGAAAAGTATTATTATAATGAATTATATAGCTATTTTGAAACCCATAACATTTTTTGCAAGGAGCAAAAGGGTTTTAGAAAAAATAAATCAATTAACTTGGCAATTTATGACTTTTTAAAAAATGTAATGATTCAAGTTGACAAAACCACTCCGGTGTGTGCCATATACTGTGATTTGACGCAAGCGTTTGACTACGTCAATCATGACATATTGATAAAAAAACTTGAGAAATATGGTATTAGAGGTAATGTGTTGAAGTTGATTAAATCATACCTTTCAAATCGTCACCAGATGACTGAAATTTGTAAATTTAATTTTTCTACAAAATGTGAGGAAATATTTAAATCACGTGATCGTACAATCTCTTATGGTGTACCACAGGGTAGTGTACTGGGTCCACTTTTATTTTTAATATATGTAAATGACATGCCAATGGCTACTAATCAAGCAATTATGCTATTCGCAGACGATAGTACAATTTGTGTTAGGTGTAATAATATATCTACATACGAGTTAGAGATTAATGAATCATTAACTTCAGTCATATCATGGATGAATAATAATAATTTAAGAATTAATGTAATGAAAACTAATATCATGCATTTTATGCAAAGACCCCAAACATCCTCAAGTATTAAGGTGACTTATAAAGATGATGCTATTAAAGAAGTCGACACGGCTAAATTCCTCGGCCTAATAATTGATAAGAGGTTAAATTGGAAAAATCATATCTTTGAAATGAGTAAAAAAGTTAGTAGTTTAGCATATGCCATGTATAAACTTTCATTTATAATTAATACTAATGCTTTGCTTACAGCTTATTACGGTCTAGTTGAATCGGTACTTAGGTATGGCATCATATTCTGGGGAAACTCCACTGACAACATTATTATTTTTAAAATGCAAAAAAGATGTTTACGAGCTATGTTTCGATTGTGCATCACAGACACATGTAGGCCCTTTTTTAGGAAATATAAAATTCTGACACTTCCGTCACTTTATATATTTGAGATAGCCATGTTTGTAAGGAATAACTCTGAGTTGTTTGAACGATTGTCAGATAAAGTTAAACGGAATAGGCGAGATGTTGAACGACTTTGCTTACACTCTGCCAGAACTAGTTTTCTTCAAAAGAGTATTTTATGCATGGCTCCAAAAATATACAATAAAATTCCCACGGACATAAAACAGTTAAATACACATACATTTAGAATAAAATTGAAACGACTATTAGTTGACAAATCATATTATAATATTAGGGACTTTTTAAATGACAAATTTTGACTCAAATGTGAATAGTGCAATAATTGATACTTGTTTATGACCTGACATGTTATTTATTACTTTATGACTGTAACATTGTAACTGACTATATTAATGACAAATTTATATAGATAATTAATCGGTACCTCTAAATAATAATTATAATTTGATGAACACGATGTATATTCTTTTTTTGTAAGTTAAAGTGGTTTGTTCAATACTTTTTGCATGCCATTGCGGTAAAACATGTAAGATCATATTCTTTAGTTCAATAACACCAAGAACAAAATGTATTGTACACATGTTTATGCAAATAAAATTCTATTCTATTCTATTCTATTCTATTAACCAAAAAAAAGGAAAACAAAAAAATTAAAATAAGAATAAGGAAAATGAAAATAAACTAAAAATTTCAAAAAAAGGAAAGACAAGCAAGAAATCTGATATAAAAATATCAAAAACGAAGAAAAAATATATTTCGACGTTGAATGTCTGGCTGGACTGTTCGTATTTGTACTCGGCATGTCCTTTAGTGCCACACTGCGCTACGCCAGGAGTAGAGGCTGGGTACGATGAAACAGTATTTTTGTGTGAAAATGTGCTATTTGGTTAATTTTATGTATGCCCATTTTATCTTCACATGTGGTCTGTTTTGACTCACCCATGAAGGTAAAACGTACATATTAAAGGTATTACAAATCATCTAATATCTTGACTGTTTGTGATTTTATCAAAATTTGATTGTACTTACGTAAATTAGAGTTAACAATATTGTTGTTGATTTTTACTAGGAAAAAATTTAATACAATGAAGTTTCTTTTCTATATTTGTTCTTTGTTAAGTGGTCCGTTGTTCCTTCTTTTCATCTAGTATGGTCAAGGTTGCTAGCCCTTATCTTTGCCTTAGCACATTAGCGAGAAAAACAGCGTTTTCCACCCGCTGTTCGGGTTAATATAAACTACTTTCCGAGTATGACAAATGAAAATACATTTGCTGGTAAAAATTACCGACCTTTTCACTTCAGTCAATATGCGGGCATAAATTTTGGTAATACCGACATTTACACTCGTAAGCCTTGGAAAAGAGAATTTAAACTTTATTGGACAGCAATAGCTGTCATTTTTGAATGATCCTAACCTTTTAAGGGAGTTCCAATCCAAACGTACGACTGCAGTTGTAAATCGTATTGTAATGACACAACGATTATTTTCGCATAATTTGAGTGTAAATGCTTTCAAAATATTGGATTTTCGAATTGGTTTTCTGAAGTCTAATTAACCTTAGGCTAGCTCAGTACAGTTGACAGCACATCGGCTAGATCACTCCATGTTCATAACAACCTTAACTTAATCGAATAAAGATGAACTTTGAATTGATTATGTTAAGCAAGATATGTGTCTGATTGTACCAGTAGCCAATTTCTGTGAACAGTGTCATTATGGTTCTCTCGTCACATCAATGTCATGAAGTAAATTGAAACGTCTGGGATTCGATGTTTATTTTGAGTAGTGCATTTTTTTTAATATGCAACCCGTTTAGAAATTGAGGCATAAACTTCCTGTTATATGGCTGACTGTCATTGCCACATGAAGATTTGATGAAGAAGCATGCAAATTAATTTAACTTTACTACTGGTAACTTATAATATTTTAAAATCGGGAGTGGTCTCCCCTTGACTTTCTCGTTTACTGGAAACGACTCAAAAGTTGATAGAAACCTTATATTTTGATCACCCATCCGAGTACCGACAGTGCACTTGGTTGCCTAACTTCCGTGATCGACGTCTGAAAAGTTGATAGAAACTATTTTGGTTGCAATAAGTTAAAGCATACTCGAGTTATCGTGCTAACGCACAGACATAATTCCAAAAAATATATTTTTGGACTCAAGGAGTTCCAAAACGTGTAAATCCGTCAAAATCTCGAGGTCAATTTTTTGACGTGACAACGTCTTATAATTCGATAGAGCCGGCTGCGGCGTTACCATGTAAGGCCGGCAAAACAAATGAAATTAAATTTTTCTTTCGAAAAATGCTACCATTCCATCAGTATTTTCTTAAGACGTTGTCACGTTCAACTATCGTCAGTAAACCGACTTTACAGACCAGCCAATTTTTGACGATTACAAGACTTCCTCCTATACTTACTACTTACGTATAAGAGAAAGTGAAAAGTGCAAAAAAGTAGAGTTGAAAATGTTTAGGGTTTATTTATATATCCGATATTGTTCTTTCGAACTTGGAAAAGCTGTTGTTAAATATATCTATGTGCTTACACGATGCATTTCATTGTAAGTGCGATACATTCTTAAAAATAGTATTGTTTTAGAACGTATTGTTTTTGTATACGGTATACAAAAACTTTTTACGACATAAATTCTTGTATACAGAATACCTGAATCATGAAAATATTTGGGCAACAATACTCTTGCCTGGTATATAAATCAATTAAGGAAACCTACTATTTATATGAGTATTTAGCTTTCCAGGCCACGCGTTGCTGTGGTAATTTCATACTACTGTCACTTCACGTCGTTTTTTCTTCAATTTCAATGTTATAGGAACATTGAAATTGAAGAAAAAAAATGAGGAGAATCGAGATAAAAATATTCTACCTCTCAAATTGGAACAAAAACATATTTTAAAAAAAGCTAAAATCAGACTCGGGATTCGGAGTTCATCCCGGACAAACATCGTGACCAAATCGTGACACGGGAATTATATTGAAATAATTACTCTATTTTATTTTGTTATTATGTAATTATTGTCACACTAACAATTATGAGTCTTGGTTACTTGAATAAATGAAATTTATTATTATTATTATTTTAAAGAATAGATGCGCCCGCTTGGTATGCCATGTACCAAACATTCACTATATAGTATCTCCAACCAGGCGATCATAAATTGTTAGAAAATAAATAGCAATTCAAATTTAAAAAAAAAATTAAATTGATTAATAAGAAATTAATTTCTACACTAATACAAACGATTGTAAAGGGGTAAAGTTTGTAAATTTGTTTGTAGGAAGTAATCTCTGAAACTACCCGATCGAGTTTGAAAATTCTTTCACCAGTCGAAAGATACATTATTCCTGAGTAACATAGACAAACTCGCGGGCCGAGCGCTATATAGCTACTTTTATGAGTCACGTACATTACGCTCGTCCACCCTCGTATAAATATCACAACACATAATCATGATTAAACAAAATAAAGTTTCCTTATTACAAAACCTCAGTTAAACTGCAACGTTGAATTACTTTGTAGGTCACACCAGAATAAAGTTCAATGACCCGGCAGTGTTGGCAATTACTTGTCTATTGGCGTTTAATTTATGCTCTCCTGGTCGCTTCATTCTGCACACCTTGCAAATTTCAGGCTTTAGGTGCGTTTTATATTATGCTAAAACTTAATCTTATCTTTTTCTTAATTAATCCTCCGCATACGCGTAAGTACACGATTGTACGGTACATTAAAAAAAAAACTTGCGACCTAAGTAGGCTCAATTCTGAGCTAATCTGAAACTACTTTTATTACACCTACATGTAATCTACCCCATAAGAAGCTATAAGACTACCTGTTAAATGAAACGATGTTTTTCGGTTATTTCGAATTAAACTGTCGAATATCCGTGCTAAATATCCGTGCGTAAGATTACGTAAAATGTTAATTTATACCAAATTGATTGAGCCTATTTCGCGAGGTTACGTTATAAACAAATTAAGATGCAATCTGTAATCTCATTAGGACGAACCAAACGGAATGTTATCCATCCCGTAACAACTTATTTTCTGAGAAGCCTCCGCGTTATAAAATTAGGCTAATTTTTAATTTACATAAAGCGGTTTTAATTTGACATGTGTATGTTAATTGAATGCGAAAACCTTAGTATTTTTTATTAAATTAGAATGACATTAAAACAGTTAACCAAATAGTCCTTTGTATGTTGGTGATTAAGATCAGGCCTTATACAAAATATTTGATTTAAATACAAAAGAAAAATTACTACATCTTTGTTGTGTTGTGTTTCTGTAAGTGAGTAAGGTCGCCAGAGCTTCAGAAGTAGGGAAGGGACATGGGTTGACAGCGCTCGAGTGTAACGTCAGTGATGCAAGCGTCTATAGCCTACGGTTGCTGCTTACCACCAGGCACCGTATGCATGTCTGACAACCACTTGACATAAAAAAAAACTTAAGGTAGATTCTTCCTTTATATTTCTTTTTTCTTAACATTTTTTTGTAGTAAAATTTTAAAATGTATCGAATTTCTTCATTAGATTCACTCATCTTGGCGGTACGAAAAACAAATGAAAATCACACATTTTCCTAATTTGAATTTGGAATTATGTTCTTTAAAATTTAAACTTTCAATGATACCAAAACCAGCCAGATACAAATAATAGGTTGGGGAAAAAGTTTCTTCGCATTTTTTAAGAAAATTCAAAACATTTTTTAATATAGTTTATTTACATTTAACTAAAGTATGTAGGTACCATTTTGTTCGATAACTTTTTGCCATCTTGTAGGTAGGGACATGATCCCATTGCTATAGAAATTTTGGGACTTCTGGTCAAAATACCGCGACAAGTGGTTTTGGCAGTCCTCTCGTGATGTTAACCTGACACTGCCTAAAGAATTCTGAAGAGACCGAAACAGGTGGAAATCTGAAGGTGCAAGGTCAGGACTATAAGGCGGATGCATTAACACCTCCCAGCCAAACTCTCTTAATTTTTGCTTAGGGGCTAAAGATGTGCGAGGTCTAGCGTTATCATGATGAAAAACCACACCCCTTCTGTTGATTAATTCCGGCCGCTTTCTCTCAACTTCTTGCATTAATCTCATCAGTTGTTCGCAGTAGAGTTCAGAATCGATGGTCCTGCCTGGTGGTAACAGCTCATAATGAATAATGCCCTTCCAATCCCACCACACACACAGCATCACCTTGTTGCGAGTTAACCCGGGTTTCGCCACAGTCTGTGAAGCCTGACCGGCCTTTGACCACGACCTTTTTCGCACGTTCTTGTCGTACGTGATCCACTTTTCATCACCAGTTATCAGCTTCTTCAAAAATGGTTCGGTTTCATTACGTCGTAATAAAGAATCACAAATGAGTACACGGTTCATTAGGTTTCTTTCAGTGAGCTCGTGAGGTACCCAAATGTCGAGCTTTTTTGTGTACCCAGTTTTTTTCAAATGCGCCAAAACTGTTTTGTGGTCAATTCCCAGTTCTTCAGCTACGTCGTAACTACTGACATGCCGATCTTGCTCCACTTTTTCAAAAATGGCATCCATTTTACCTGTAATAGGGCGACCAGAGCGACGTGCATCTTTGACATCAAAATTTCCGGATTGAAAACGCTTAAACCAAATTTGTGCTACTCTCACAGACACTGCACTAGGTCCATAAACATCGCAAATTTTTTTCGCGGCTTGCGTTGCATTTTTACCTTTTTTGTAGTAAAATTTTAAAATGTATCGAATTTCTTCATTAGATTCACTCATCTTGGCGGTACGAAAAACAAATGAAAATCACACATTTTCCTAATTTGAATTTGGAATTATGTTCTTTAAAATTTAAACTTTCAATGATACCAAAACCCGCCAGATACAAATAGTATAGCCAAAGAGATTTTATTACAAGTTTATACATACTATAATGCGAAAAGACTTTTTCCCCAACCTAATAGTATAGCCAAAGAGATTTTAATACATACTATAATGCGAAAAGACTTTTTCCCCAACCTAATATATAGATGATCAATAATCAGCTTAGATAGACTGATAAAGTACTTATTTCAGTCTCACATAATAGTACTAAGGCCTAAACAAAGTGACTTTGTTTTAACCGTTTTGTCAAATCTTTGTTTAGGGCTCTAAATGGGCTCTAAACATAAAATAAAATGGAAATATTGACATGTTTCACATCGAAAAAAAAACTGGCACAAAATTAAACCCCGTCCAGATTTTGATTCTGAAGGGACTGGGCCAAAATCCATTGTGAAACAAAAAAAAAGTAATCGCAATTTTTCAAATATTTTTTTGATTTGTACCCCTAACACGTACGGTTCTGGGGTTATATTGAAAATACCTGAAACACGCGTTTACTCAATTATATTGATCTTCACTCCTGTGCTGTGAAGTTTCAAATAAAATAGTTCAACTTAATCTTGTTCCATACAATCTTTCATCCCCTATTTTAGGAGTTGAATTTCGAAAAAGCCGCCCTTAATGTTGTATCGCATTTCTTGATATTAAAAATTAATTTTTTCTCTGTCAATAATACACGGTTCACTCTTGACAATACAATAAATATTCATTGACACATACTGATCGTGTATATTCATAATGATATACTATGTAAAACAGACGGTGAATCGATCAGACAAACGACCTTAAGCCTTATACATATATAAACATAAGAAACTGATATTTTTACATTTTAATTCGTATGTTGAAATTTTAATCACCTTATTGAATTAGTTGGTATCATACAATGATTATGAAATAGTTTAAGTGTCGCATTAGGACACTTTAAACTGCATTTATACGAGCTCAATAACGTAGCGTATTGCGTTCTGTGGTTTCCATTTCGAAAAGAAAGCAATTTCTCCTTGGTCAGTCCATGATGGGTGACCAAATTGTTAATATCCTCATTCCTTCAGGATCCGTGCTACCAGGAAGACAGCACAAACGAGGAGTGTATTTCATTCAAAGTTACCAAATATTTAATAACATAATTATTTTCTAATGAATTAATAAACGATAGAAAATGAAAGTGATTATCAGATCTTATCGGCAGCTTATAAATGCATGTATAATGCGTTAATTACACCAGCTTTTCTTATGAGCGGTCTACGTGGACATCCATCCGGACCTGACCATTACGAAAATTGCTCAACCTTAAAGATAATAAGTGTCAGGAGAAATCACGTGTCGAGAATTTGGGTCAAGTGCGAGAGCAAATGTAAGAATATTGTCACTTTCATTTTACTATTGACTACATAATAACAACGTCCGTTCGATGAAGATGAAGTGTTAAACAGTTTAATACGTTATTCTAATAGTTAGAAGAACTAATATCGCTCATAATACGGCGAAGAAGAAACATCTCTCCGATAGTTCTACGCCCCTAGTACTTTCAGTGTTAATGACCTAAAATGTCCGGTCAAGTAAGATGAGAGAGGGAAGAGAGCATTTTTCCATTTTATTTACAAAAAATATAGAAAATCCTGAGGGAAAATACAACTCCACCTTTGAAAAGACTCATAAAAAGCTCGACTTTTGCTATCACTATACAGAACACATAACTGCAACGCTATTGACCTCCCTTTGCAATATATGAATCAAATAAATTCAGAACTACCTATATCAACAATCATCGAGCACGTCAATTAACAAATTTCTTCGTCAAATCTTCTATTTTGCGATTCGGTTCAGAAATATTGTGGTTTCGTAGTTTAACGGACTGTAAATTGAAACCTAACTTAGGTAATAGCAATGTTTTGGTGTGGTTTTATTTTTCTCACATTCCTAACGATTTGCCGCTATTATGCCAGACAGATATGGCCGTTTTTATAACCACTGAATATCGAAAAGAATCGAAAGGAATTTCAGAAGCTCCGAATAGAAAAGTGATAGTGAATTATAATTATTGTGATTCTACACGCTATGGACCACGACAAATCAAAAAAACAATTTGAAATCAAATATTATTATACTAGGAAAAAAAAAATCGACAGCGAAAAGCAGTGTCTCGGTGGCGTAATTGGTCAACGCAGCCGCCCGGATTGCGGAAGATGCGGGTTCGAGTCCCGCCTGAGGCAAGACGATATTTTTCAGTGCATTTTTCTAGTATTAATATTTACGCGTTTGTAAACGAAAAATAAAATTATTCCAAAATATTTTTATATTTATCGAATTCGTAAAAATACCACGAGTTTACACTTTGAAGAAGTAGTGACATTGTACAGTCAACTTGTAACGTGAAGAAAGTTTACCGCATATTCGAGGCCCTCATATAGGTAGTCATTTATTATTACAGGTAGGGCAACCCCCTTACTGTCTAAATTGTTTTGTTGGTTTGTTTACTGAAGAATTGTTATAATTTTTCGGTTAGGTGTTCCTTTTGTCAAGACGAGAGACTGGCAACTTGCCACTATTTTGAGATACTGCATGGTCCATACTGCCATATGTGGCTTTGTGTGTAACCGAATGTTACCTTAAGCTCTGCTCAACCCGTTTTGGGATTATGTATGTATGCATGATTCACAAACTATGTTTTCCAGATCTTTATCTATTCGATTTTAAAATTAAAACCAATATTAAATTTAAATTAACAAATCATTCTTCTTTGTGAAGAAATTGCATCATCATCATCAACAGCTCATATAATGTCCCCAACGAGGGGCTCTAAGTAAGCCTAATCGCCCCTAATGTGGGCCTTAGTTAACCATGCTGGCCAAGTGCGGGTTAGTCGACTTCACACACAACCTAACAATTTCTTCATAGGTGGGTGCAGGTTTCCTCACGATGTTTTCCTTCACTGTAAAAGCGTCGATTCAACGTACATACGAATTCAAAATTTGAAAACACATTGGTACATACGTGGCGCGGATCGAACCAGTGCCTCCCGGGTGGGAGTCAACGCTCTTACACACTACGCCATCGACGCTATTGCTTAAAGGGAGCAAAATTTCACTATGTAGATACTTGTGGAGTGAAGCAAGAAACTCCGTCAGCTAATCAAAATTGGTACTGATATTTACAAATCAATAAATCGTCGTTTTAAGAAATATCTGGCTCATATTATTATCAGTGTAATACTTTGTTATTAGCTGGTTTTAAATTCGACCTGTATGTATGAGAAGGTGAGCTAAGCTGAAACAATTATTATCAGAATAATTCTTAGTTATCAACGAATTTAAAAAAAGTGGTTATTAATTCGAACCGTATGTATGAGGAGATACGCTAACCAAGAGCGCGCTCTCGGTATTCGGATGGGTGACAGAAAATATTTCAACTCCATTTTTACCTCTATTATCACGTGGGTTAGTTATGACATACATGTATAGTAATTCAAGTTAAGTAGAACTTTTGGTGGTTACACATAAAACTAAATATGGCAATATGGGTCATGCAGCACATCAAAAGATTGACAAGTTGCCTGTCGCTCACCTATGTAATAAATTATTTTTAAATAAGAAAAAAACTACAAAACTAAACACGGAGAAATAAATATTCTGTTTATAAAAATCTAAATGTTTTTTTAAGGTCTGTTCCAAATACAAGTGACAACGTTATCCAAATATATTTAGGTTGGCACCGACCTCAAAAAACATTTAGATTTTTATAAACAGAATTTAAATTTTTCAGTGTTTAGTCGGCGGTAGTTAAAGGCAGTTTTTTTTTATTTAAATATAATGTATTTTTTGCTTTATAGTGTTTTAAGTATATAAATTTTCAGGAAACTATCCCGAGATCTTTTTTAGACACACAAGTGATAAGATTACGATATCATCGATGCCAATTAAATAAGCATTATTAGAGATAACTCCTACTACTTGTCAGATGTCGATTAAATTTAAATGAGACCACATGACAAGCACCAGCTTCCAAAGGTCGAAAGAATCTTCAAAATCGGTACACCCAGTGAAGAGTTATGAGGTAACAAACATAAAAAAACATACAGTCGAATTAATACCCTTTTTGAAGTCAGTTGTAAATGGCACCAAAGTCAAAGGAACTAAGCTTTCAGTGTATCAATGAATAAACCTGATAATCGACTCGAGTTAAGGCGATGTTGACCCGTTACAGAATGATGAGTGTTGTGATCTTAGCATCTCAGCAGTTAGGTCTAATAGTGGATTTGAAGGTACAATTAAGAATGTCGACCCAACCTGACGTCAGTTTACGCAAATTGAACTTGACCCTGCGCTCACCGGATGGGCTTCACTGATAATCTCTCCATTATCGTCCAGTTTTGACTCACGCAAACTTTGAGAAGACACAAAAACATTCCCACATAGAAAGACGAATAGCGGCACAAATGAAAGTTGAATGTCAAAAATATTTGGGGCTTCGATATGTTTCGGACGTACATTTTTGGATGCTAACGATTTATGAATCAACCTTCCAAAAATAAAGTGGACCAAATCGCACAGCAACATTATATAAAAGTGCCGATTCTACCAGAGTTGATCTTTGAAGAAAGTTAAGTATAAATTATTAATCATTTAAGAATAACATCTCCTGGGTTATGCACTCCCATGTCCCAGATAGTCGACAGTGGAACTCTCCTTGGCTGAATGTGTTATAGAATTTATGTATTAATGTATATTGTTCTGGAATAAATAATCTAAGGGGCCTGTTTCACAGTTTATCTGCCAGATAGTTCATACAAAACTGACAACTCAACTGCTAGATATCTCCTACGATATACTGGAAAACTTGCACTTAAAAAAGAAATTAAAGAAAACGCTATTTTAGAGTATTATTCTATTATGTTTAAAATATCTATAAATCGTAGGATAGGAGTTCCTCAGGGTATTAGTTCTGGGTACATTTCTGTTATAAGTCTTAATATTTTAAGGAATAATGATAAGGGAATAGTATCATATCACATTTGTAGCACATATTAACGAATTTATAAATATTATGAGTTAAATAACACGCTATCCAAAGTAATAGAGAAGCCTAACGTTAATAATTCGCTAGTAAATGACAAGATAACTAAATTAGTTAAGATTCTTATTCCCAATGTAAGATGAATAGAAATCAACGCAAGACTATGTGGTATTGAATTAAAACCTGTTGAATCTACATTTTTATTAGGCTTAATATTCGGCAATTCCGTAATGTGGTTTTTACTATGTTGACAGGGAGTTTGTGACTAAATACCGGAACAAAATGCTGTTTTAAGGTATGATTTCGAACCCGACTGCATGCGACAATTTCAGATAGCAGCCCCGTATACAGTTGGTTCAGAGTGATAAGTATTTTATCCAGAATAGGTACGTTGGTACTTACTACTTTTAATTAAGGAAGCGACTAAAATAAATATAAACAGTTAAGTAGATACTTACCGCTTTTATTTATCTCATTTCCTATATTTTTCCTAATATTATCTTTTATCAGAGTGCTTCTTAATGATACTTACTTTGGGCTAGATAATTGCTGTGATTTGAGTTCTTGTTGTAAAAACACGTGTTGAGAGATTCCATTGTTAATTCAATCTAAAGCTCAATTTTAGTGTAGAATAACTAATTTCATTCGACATTTGGCTAAATGCTTAAATGCTTAATGCGGAGCCATAATTAAGATATAATTAAACATAACATAACATGTAGACAACACAATAAAGAAATGCCAAAGAGTATTCGGATTGTGTCGGTCTACGTACGGCAAAACATGGGGACTAAAGCCCAAAGTAATGCACTGGCTATACACTATGTTAATCAGACCGATTGTTACATATGGTAGCATAGCATGGTGGCCCAGAACCAAGTTATCTACTTGTCAAAGTGACTTGGCAAAGCTTCAGAGAATGGCGTGCCTGGCCATCACTGGAGCATTCCGGACCACACCAACGGCAGCCATAGAAAATATCCTTGGATTAACACCGCTGCACATAGTCATCGAATCACAAGCAAGAGACACTCTCCATAGGTTACAGGTATGTGGAACATGGAAGGACTCACAGCCGAGGACACGACACACCAAATTTGAAAAGGATCTAAACCTAGATATCGTCACAGCGATGATAAGTGATGTAAACCAACCATCGTTTGTATCTAGGAGATCATTCAGCATCCATATACCCACTCGGGAGGAATGGAAGCGAGGACTCAAAACCCCTAAAGAAAACAGTCTTATATGGTACACTGACGGATCAAAAATGGAGTCAGGTACAGGGGCAGGTATTTACGCCAACGGGTATGAGTACCAATAAAGCATGGGCAAATATGCAACGGTCTTTCAGGCCGAGACATATGCAATAATTGCCTGTGCTCAGAAGAACCTAGAAATGGGCACCAAAGGAATGACCATTTACATTCTTAGTGACAGCCCAGCGGCACTTAAAGCCTTAACTACCTACAAAGTCACTTCAAAACTAGTTTTGAATGCGATACACATACTAAATAATCTAGGCAAACACAACCTAGTCAAACTAGTGTGGGTACAAAAATGGTAGAACGCAGAATTAGGACTTGTTACTAATTCAGTTGTTAGTCAATCAGATCAATTATTATGCGACCATGTACAGGGACCTACAATACTCATTGAACCACACTCATCTACACTATATAGTTTTCATTATGAAGTTTACTCACAAAACCCACACAAAGTTTTTTAATGTGTAAAAAAAGGTTTAGCTAATGTCTTTTTCACCAAAGTGGAGTCCAAATGCGAAGATAGCTGTTGCGAGAGATATCTTACCCATCCTCGCCTTCGCGCCGTGTCTTGGAGGGTCTTTCAGTTACCAGGGCTTCATAAATTTAAGCACCCTCACCTTTCAGCAAGGTGCTTCTTCGCACCTCTTTTGAATAACCCAGGATTGTAGGAAGGAGGGAACACGTGTGCTGGCAGTGAATTCCATTTCTTGATTGTGCCACAAAGAAACGAGTTGCCAAATTTCTTAGTTCGCTTTGGAATAATAGTCAGAGTTTATCGGCACCGTAAACCAGCACGCGTATTCCTTAAAAGGAAAGGGAGATGGTGGGATTAGGGAAAAAAGCTCCTAAGAGCACTCGACACAGACACGGTAGAATGCGCTTAATGACGCAACATCGACGCAATTGGAGAGGCTCAAGATGGTTGGTCACCTTTTCGTCGCCGATGATGCGGGTCGCGCGACGCTGCAACCTATCCAAAACACCGAGTAAGTATTTGGCGGAACCATCCCCGAGGTGCGAGCAATACGCAGGACCGTACTTTCGTCTTGTGAAAAAGTGGAAATATTTGGCGGTAGCCCGTTTTTTAAGTAAACTACAGAACACAATACATTACTAATTGAGAACTGATATGATTTAGTACCAATAAAACGTAATCAATTGGTGTCACTAGTTCTGCTTAAAATGCTTACCATTTGCCTTAAGTACTTATATGCAAGGTCCAGTCTGTTCTATTAACAATTTTCTTAGGCGTAATATTGAGCAATTTTGTAAGATGAAGGTTGGTACAGAACACTTTAAATTGCTGCTAATATCTAATATGCTACTTCCTAATCTATTGATTTAAGTAAACAGTATTACATTATCTGTGGTTGTGTAATTTTCAAGTAATTTCTGACAAAGAGCATTTGGCGCGCTATCATGGCTTCAGGTGGATTTTTATCTCAGTAACTCAAGAATTCTTTTCGAGTGGTCTTTGTACAGTAAAAGTGGTCTTATTTTGAAACACAATCATCCATGATGACGATCAACGACGTTGAAGATTCCAGCCTCATCAGTCGCCTTAATGAGGTTTATTGCCATGCATTTCTCGCAATGCACTCCCTAGATGGATTTAAATATGAGACACCTTTATTTGAAAGAAAGTACAAGAAAGAATAAATTAATTCAATAGGACATGGTCTAAAAGACTAATATATCCAGGCCAGCAAAACATCTCCAAAAAAATCTGATAATTATTTATCAACGATACTCGTAACAGTATTTAGTCCAAAACAATCCAGTTCGAAAAAAGAAAAAGTATTCATACGTTTTGCTCTAAGTCATTATTTCTAATAGACGCCGCATTTCAAGAACAGTTGGATTACAATAAAAAAAATATAGTAGTTCATTCACCGTTAGCATCCGTTTTGATTGCAGAGGTTATTTTGATAATCACAGTGCGATCTCTCGAGTGTAAAGGAGAGATGGTAATTTTGATTCATTGTTTAATAAGCCAAGTGATGCCGGCAGAGTAGAATAGCATAACCCATATCCTCCATTGGGTGTAGTAGAAGGCGACTAATGGATTAGCAAAGGGGTATTGAACCTTATACTCCGTCCACCAATCCGCATTGGGCAACGGTTGTGGACTACTGCCTAAACCTTCTTCGATAACAAGGAGAAGGCCTTGTGTCCCAGCAGTGGGTTGAATTATAAACGTAATTGCGATGATTTAACAAGTCTCCTCAAATTTTAAGTATCGCAGAATGGACTTTTGATTGAAAAGTTGGCATTTCAGTCTGCAATAGCCGAAAGTTACCAACAAAAACTTGATAATACGAAAAGTTACTATGTGCTTGGAATCCAGGATGCGTTCCTAAAGGAGCAGAGTGTAAAACAAATACATGTGACCATTATCTACTTTATTTTAAGGTTCTTTTTGGACTGACTGTAAAAGAAAAGAGGAGTAAAATGTCCATACGCAGTTATTGCGCTGCACAATGCGACGCGACGTGCGGTATGCGCGTTGCGTAGCGTAAATGCGTGAGAGCGTAATGTAGGAACGAAACAGAGCTTGAGCAGAAATTTCTCACATCAGAAACAGTACCAGGGAACCATAAATGACAAAGGCCCCATCTTTCCTTTGTTACCCTCATCTTTTAGCGGTTTGTTGTCAAAGCAAACAAGACCTTGACGCTGCTCGGTTAAGATGATAATACGAAATACGCTTTTTTCAAAAGCAAATAGGCCTACTTACTGTTACGTCAACTGTTAACCAATTTGCCTCAAGGTTTTCACTTGATCACTTTCAATTTCTATAAGCCTGGTATCAGTATCACCATCAGATACTGATTTTTATTTATTTCTGTAGCCTCAATTAAAATTGTATATTTGTTGTTCACACAAGGACATTTTTCCCAAAAGTCATGGATGTTTTTGTTTATATTTTTTTACTCTATTAATTTGACATCAAGGTTTTTCCTTATTTAAATATCTAGATATTGTATTTCAAATAACATAAAATATATTCAAATTAAATAGTAGAGATAATTAATTTAATAATAGAAAAAACTTTTTTCATAATCATTGATGACTTAAAGTACTGTATACATAACTCGGAATTTGAACTTTATGCAGACGATCTAAAAATATCTAAAATAGTTCAGAATAGTAATGATCAGCCGTTACTACAAGATTATCACTAGGGTTGTTGAATGGTGTTAAATGATAACAAATGCCATCATATAAAATTCTCGCGAAAATATCTTAAGTTCTCTACTACATATAGCATAAATAAGATCTTGGAAACAGTGGATCAGATTAAAGACTTAGAAATTACTCTCGACTCTGAAATGAAATTTGTAAACCACTTATATAACACTGTTAACAAAAGCTCTAGAATGTTGGCTTTTATTTTAGAAACACCAAAGAAGATCTGTTAAAGCAATGAAAGTTCTCTACTTTGCTTTAGTGCGTAGTCATATCGACTACTGTAACATCGTTTGGTATCCGTTTTATCAGAACCACATTCAGCGTCTTGAAAGGATTCAAAAAAGGTTTGTGAAAAGACTTTGCTTTATCAATGGCAACTATCACCAGGTAAAAAGTTACCCTGAAAGGTTGAACACTTTTAACATGTTGTCACTAAGACAACGTATAGATTACAGCTTGGTATGTGTTTTCTGTGTAAATTGTTAAACAATCAAGTGGATTGTCCGTCTCTCCTATCACAAATCAACTTAAAGATTCCAAGAGCCACAGCAAGATTATAATTTTAGGCCTTTTGAGCTCCCGCTTAAAAAAAATAGGTATGGACAAAAGTCTCCGTTTTGTACTCTGTTACAGGACTACAACCTCTCATTTCAGGGCTGTGATATAGATATATTTATTAATAAGTTAGGTTTATTTAGAAAAGTAGTTTTTTCATTTTGTCAAAACAGTATCTGATTGTTTTAAGTAGTAGTTTTTATTAATTGTTTTTTTTTTGGATAATTGTTAGTACTGTCTTATTTATATAAATGTTGTTTACCTTTAATTTAAATGCATACAAAATATATATCTGACATAACCAGGACTTAATACATAAAAAGGAAGTTACAGGATACGAATCCCGATACAAGGCGCTCATGAACAAGCAGAGATAGCGCTGTAATATAAAAAGTTTTTAGATGGGCTACATCTCTTTCATTATTGCAGCCATTTCACTCAACTGCAACTGTAACCTACAATGTTAACGGTTACATTTTTTACTCTGTGGCGAGTGACGACCGTGACAGCCGACCAAACAAGATTGAGTGTAATTTTTAAACCATGTAAACTTGGCCCCAATTCTTATAACCGTCTTGGTTATTATCTTCACGAATGATCATTGACTTTGCAGAAACGAAAACCGCGATTTAAAAATATTAATAAAGAGGTGTCATTGACGCGCCTCTGTGATTGCATTTTATTGATTTTTAATGTTATGTAGTGATAAAAAAGCTGTGAGTTTTATTAATGTTATCAAATTTTATTTCTAAATAATCACCTAGTTAAAGGTTTAATTTTATTTTCTTATTGGTCCTCCTTGATTGTCTTAAGTTCTCAAGTGTAAAAATAAACCACATAAAAGCTACAAATAACGGGTGTAAAAGACATGAACAGTCAAACGAAAACCATGTATTCTGCTCACCGTCATAACATTTTTCTACCTTTAGACTATATCTGGGAAATTGATAGTTACGATTTTATTAAAGGTCAAAGTCATAATTTTATTTTTATGAAAACATATTCTTAACATTATTTCTTAATTATTGTCCAAAGAAACATTATAATTTTTTTTAGTATATCATAACAAAAAATGGCACCAAAATGTTAGCGTTCAATGTAGCTCACTCGATGTGCACGGACACAAACGGACGGGGCGCCATCTGGCAAAAATATCACGGTTTTGCGAGTTGCGTGCGAGTTGAGCACTTTACGTTGCGCAGTACAATTTGCAATATTTTTTAACACAAAAAAATAAAAATCATTTCTCAGTAATTATTTTTTGAAATGTGTCTTGATTTGATGTATAGAATACATGGTTCTCGTTTGACTGTTCATGTCTTTTACACTCTGTATAATTATCGATCGAATGTAAGGTGTTGAAGAGGTAGAAAAAATAACTTTTTCATCCCACCACCTCGGAAAGTGTAATTTTGCGCTTCGAAATCTGGCTGGAAAATTCTATTTTATTCGCTTGAGCGGCAAAGTAGATTTGAATTTAGAACATCACATATAATGAGTACTCAATATAATTGTAAATTCAAAACGTCATTAAACCTATTTAATGTTCTCATGCTCTATGCTCTCATGCTCTATGGTGCCAAATTTATGATTAGAATGAAGATTATTTTGTCATTTCCTCGCTGAGGTGGGATGAAAAGTTACGTATTGCACTCGAGTGGAAAGATTTTTCACCTTGTGCTCGTTTGTTTCCCTCGCTGACGCTCAGGATTCTAATTTAGAATCACTCGCTGCGCTCGTGATTCAACTTTAGAATCCTTCGCTTGCTCGGTCATCCAAATCGAGCACGCGGTTAAAAAGGAACTTTCCACTCTTGTATAATAAATAACTATTGTCTTGGTTCGTTATAAAATAGATCATCAAAAGAATTCATAATCTCGAGCTTATCCGTATATAGCTGTTAGACACTTGAACACTAGTGTTCCCACTAGAATACTTGCAGCACCAGAGTTGGGGTAACCCTAATTTTATTGTCAATTTATCTCCTTCAGCATTATGATCTCCTGGTACTTTGTCTTGTTACCTAGAAAGCTAACTTTCAATGATCTGCCCCTTTTGTGTCACGCGGCCTCCTGGAGGTCGCTATCAAAAACGCCTGTGTGTCAACCGACCTTCTGGAAATCGACCCCCCCTCCACAGTTTTCCGATGATGAAAATAATGATTATTATCATCATTTGAAAATACAACTGTACTAATTATATTATATTCCGTTAGCTTATTTTATAACGATTTTAGTGACAAAAACTCATATTTATAGTTTTATTACAAAATTTTAAACATTTTGCATTTTTATTACACGCGGAAAATTCGTGACAGGAAGTCCGGAAGTAACTGACACATGCGCGAGATGTAACAAAATGGCGGCAACACAATAGGGGCGGGCTCTCCGTATCGCTACCTCTCATCTCATGTGTTTCTATTTCTTAATAAATAAATTATTCTGTACTTAAGTGTAATATGTGATGATCACCATGTTTGAGCCTAATGATAATCTAAAATGACTATAAACCATACAGTAATTGAAAGGCAAAGTAATCAATTCTGTAATTATTACTAATGTCTTAGTTCTACCTTCAACTCACATCATGGTATATAAAAACTAAAATATTTATATATATAAAGATCTAGCATAAGTGGTAAGATTCGCACTTGACCGGGTTTTGATAAATGAAATGATATACCTACTTATAACTAGTGTGTTGTAACTAGTGCAAACAAATGACTAAACATATATCTATAGTATTATAATAATATCTTATGCACATCAATAACGAAGCTCAAATTCAGAATCATTACAAACTTGAGCCATGACTTAGATAACGGATACCTAATATCTGTTAAGTGCACAAATGAACTATATTTACCAGGATTCCAAGAGTTCTTTCTTACTAGGCTAACAGCAAGCTTTCTAGAAAAGCTCTCATGACAAATCCTCACTCTAAAGTGGTTGCATTTCCTATGTTCCTAGTAGGTAAGTACCAGCCGGCGATGTCAACTCTAGTTAGTTTCCCACACTAGTCAAAATACCTGAAAAAATACCCCTACCTTTTCTTTTCTCCGGCTCTTCTTTTTTACTTTTTTAATTACTTAATTTCCATGGGTTTTGCAACAACTCAATGCAACATGAATTCACCAAGATGGTGACTTTAAGCACCAGGTGACCAGAAGCGTGCTACCTCATAACTCTACACATACATAAGTACAATCTCATAACATAACTCTATCCACAGATTTAATAATACTAGGAGATAGGCCAAGCCGGCGTTTAACTTGTGACAAGTGTATGCCCAGTAGGCATACATTACCGCTAATTCGCCGTTCGCGTTTATCGGACTTCCTATGAACTCGGCGATTCGTCCGATCTCCTTAGATTGATATATCTGTGAATCTATCTATAACCTCAGTATACAGAACAAACACTTAAGCCGTGAAAATGAAACTGTTCTGAAAAAATATTTGCACCAGCATATCAGATACATTCCTTCGGTTCATCTTGTAGTTCGCAAAATAATTGCTTTTAAAAAGTCTACCACGGCCCTAAGTCATAATTTGATACAATGTCATCAGACATCGCGTCTAAGATAGACAATATAAACAAGTAAGTGGGTCACGAACGACGCTTGAACTTGGTTGGTGGTCTAGAAACAACTTAGGTTATCTAATTTAGCAGTTAAAATATAACAAATTTGATTGGACTAATGCGTCACTGAAATCTGTACCTTCCAAATGGAAAAAGCCGGGATTATTCCCACTAATACGGCCAAATTATCTGTAGAATTATTTTCCATTTTTATTGTCTAATATTTCTTGAAAGGAGTTTTTTCAGAAAGCATTTTTAATACCTCTTGCAGTTTATAGCTTCCTGTGCGCCGGCAGACGAAGCCTAGGCGAAGCACGGACACACTCGAGGTCCTGCAAATTATGACATTATCCAGTAGGTGGAACTTGGATTTATATGTGTAGTGACGTTATAACGTGCACACTAAGGAATACCGATTGCAAGAAAAAGAAATATTTTTTTATGTTATTTGGCACATTATAAGAACACAACACCACACAAATGCAGTGTTATTTAATATTTGACTGTGGTCTTCTATAAGGTGGAGGTACTTCCCGAGTTAGGGTTGCATATTCGATTCGAGACATTGCTCGTAACAACTGCAGCTATTGTCATAAAACTTCATTCATCTTGTAGATAATTTGATTATCTAAATATTCATATGAGAAAAAGTAGCTTCTTGTTAAGAAAAATCAATAGCTTTTTGTCTTTTGAGTGAGACACTCAGACACTCAGTAAGCCGAGATTGCCAGTCCTTATTGTCGCTTTAATTTATAAATTAAACCGACTATAAGGGCTGGCAATCTCAAGGCAAGGAATAGAAGTGGTCAGTAACGCTGCCTACACATCGGGCGGTCCGGGTTCGAGTCCTGTTAGTTGCAAATGTTAGTGTGATGAACACGAAGATTTGTTCATGAGTCATGGTTGTTTGTATATTTATTTAAGCTTATTTATGAAATATCTAGATTATTATGTACATTTGTCCGTTATACATAGCACGTTCTTAATGATGCTTAATTTGAGCTTGGTAATTGGTGTGAGCGTGGAAATATATTATTATTTTATGAAGGATAATTAATAAAAACTCTTCACTCGACAATTCGAAGGAAGGGAGGATAACCCTCGGCAGAGGAGGCCAGACGGCCGAGGGTCAGGACGACAGGGAAAGACATCGACGGACAATCCTGGCATTATCGAGCAAGACCGCTCCCTGGATTTTCGCAACTAAAGGTCCGTCACGTAATCCCAATATCTTCAGATGGTCGCGAAGAGAATTTGGGACAAGGCCGTTGGTTGAGACTACGACTGGTATGATCTCAGTGGACGTCACACTAACGTTATATTATTATCTATATTATATAAAGCTTCCATATATATGGAAGCTGGTATGGTCATATACTGATTGACTGACTGACCTATCAACGCTCAGCCCAAACCGCTGGGTCTAGAGATTCCAAATTTGGCACGTAGATTCCTTTTGAGGTCTAGGGGTGCACTAAGAAAGGGTTTTTGGAAATTCACCCTCTAAGGTGGTGGAAAAGGGGATGAAAAGTTTGTATGGAAATCCGTCAGTTTTATCCGGTATTTAGCTACTTAGTTGGAAATTAAGAACGACGTATTTCAGGATTTTTGAAAATTCAATCCCTAAGGGGGTAAAATAAGGGATGGAAGTTTGTATTTTTTAAAGTAAAATCCATGAAAATCGGTAGAGTTATAAGAAATGATAAGATAATTTAAATGCTGCCCGAAGAAACTATTCTACGCGGACGAAGTCGCGGGCATAAGCTAGTTATTATATACGAGTACCTACTAATTATTTGGATAGCCGCGCCGATCTAAAACCGCCCTTACACTAAGGGTCGATCGATACACATAACCACGTTGCGTTGCCGCAACGCTGAAATCGGCGTTATGCGTTGTGCGCGCCGCACATTCCATCGTTATGACGTCACACTTGTTGACGACCAATTCAGTTTTCTAGGACGCTTGCAAACAACACGCATCACAAAATTACCTTATAGGCCCTCCAGACTCACGCGAGAAGTTGACCCGAGAAACGAGATGGTATCTACACTCACGCGACCTTCTCACTTGCGTTCTCGACCGTTATACGAAATGGATGACTTTGACAGTGCAGCGGCTTTGGTATTTACACCACACAACCACAGCAGTTTGTAGGATCGAAAAAGTGAAGGAGTGATATTATAAAATTTAGTACAACCTAACATTATAATTATATCATCCGTTGGGATGATATAATGTTTACTAGGATATTGGTTGTTTTAATGTTGGCAATAAGCTGTTTCAGAATGTTTTATAGATGATACCAAATTAAATAGAAAACGAAAAACATGGGAAAAAATCCTGTCATGGATAAGTGCTGAGACGGGACTTAAACCTGAAGGAATTGCTATAAATTTCGATCATAACTATTTAGTTCGATCATAGCTATAAACCTTTCCAATTCCTTAGGCCTAGTAAAAATTAGAAGCAAAATCATTGTTTTAAATAAAAGATTTAAAGCATGAGTGTAAATAAAATTAATTATTTAGACAGGCCCTGGTTCAAAGCTCAGATTAATAAAATAATAAATGCAAAGCACACACTTCCTACATCGCAGTGAGACCGAATGAGAATGTGATACGGTTCTCTTTTCTCGCCCGAGAAACCCTTTGAAGCGGGCCAAAAAACCGACACCGAGCGAAGAACAGGCGAGCCCGAGAACGAGAACGCAAGAAACTAATCACATTCACGCTTCTCGGGTGTTCTCGGGGGTTCTCGGCGTGAGTCTGGAGGGCGCATTACAGTCAAGCTCAGCATCTCCAAAGCAGTAACAGGTTTCCTTTCTTTAGTTGATTCTTCTGTATTGGTAATAACTTACTTAATAGCTCTTCAAATGATAGGAAACTCATTATAACGAAGGTAAAAATTGTTTTTTAAATAAAACTTCTTTACGCACGCTTGACTTAGGGAGTAAACTGGTGAATGCGTTAGAAAAAGTGTGATGGGGTGAGGCGAACGGAAGTTGCTTTTCAAATTTGGAACACATCGCGTCACGGCCGCTGACCAGGGGTGTTTCCTGTCAAGTCAGTTGAGATACTTTTTATGAGTATTATTATTTATATTAAACCGTTTGTTTTTCATCTAGTTTTAATGCTTTATATTTTCGAGAAATGCACTCGCCATCAGAATTCATAGCCGTATAAAATGGTTGTATCCAGTAACTCCTCTGACATCTATTTGAATTGGTGTAATGTCTTCCTAAGAACGTTTAATGCGATTTTATGGCAGATACACGTCTATCAACATTCAAATAGCACTTCAAAATGGTTGCCCTTAGCCGCTACGCAACGTTCGATTGCGCGTTGCGTTGCCTCGACGCGGTTATGTGTTTCGGCCCTAAAGAAACAAAATAAAAGCAAAAAAATCACCGCACAAAACTAAATTTAGTTCCTCCAAAGACACAAACCCTATACGGTCAAAGGTAAGAATGACGTCACAAGCAAACTACAGCATTGGCAAACAATAGATCACCTTTTCTAAGAAGTCTGGGACCTAGACCCAATTTCAAACAAGAATTATCTCATCTTTTTCAATGTTATGTCGCTGAGACGGATGAATATTAGGTAAAAATGTTTTGGCATGGCAAACCTTTGAGGGTCGAAGCAATGCATTGTTCTTGGAGTTTGGTGATTCAATAATAAGAGCTGCTACGTATTTTTTTAATTTTCAAAAATGACAAGGATGACGTCAATGCTGTCAAAAAAAGATAAAAGTCCTTCAAAACATATCAAATGTATTTATTTCAGTTTACGTACCTACAAAGTGTAAAAATAAACAACAAAATAAATAAAAAATGTATAGGAAGTTTCTTCTAGGTATTATACTTGCATATGAATATGTCAAAACTATTGTATGTGAGATATCAGTTATACCTATGTAAGTTATACCTATATCAAATCGAAAGAAAAATACATATTAAAAACCAAGGTAATACACGGCTCTAAATGGTTATAATAGGTTGGGGAAAAAGTTTCTTCGCATTTTTTAAGAAAATTCAAAACATTTTTTAATATAGTTTATTTACATTTAACTAAAGTATGTAGGTATCATTTTGTTCGATAACTTTTTGCTATCTTGTAGGTAGGGACATGATCCCATTGCTATAGAAATTTTAGGACTTCTGGTCAAAATACCGCGACAAGTGGTTTTGGCAGTCCTCTCGTGATGTTGACCTGACACTGCCTAAAGAATTCTGAAGAGACCGAAACAGGTGGAAATCTGAAGGTGCAAGGTCAGGACTATACGGCGGATGCATTAACACCTCCCAGCCAAACTCTCTTAATTTTTGCTGAGTGGCTAAAGATGTGTGAGGTCTAGCGTTATCATGATGAAAAACCACACCCCTTCTGTTGATTAATTCCGGTCGCTTTCTCTCAACTTCTTGCTTTAATCTCATCAGTTGTTCGCAGTAGAGTTCAGAATCGATGGCCCTGCCTGGTGGTAACAGCTCATAATGAATAATGCCCTTCCAATCCCACCACACACACAGCATCACCTTGTTGCGAGTTAACCCGGGTTTCGCCACAGTCTGTGAAGCCTGACCGGCCTTTGACCACGACCTTTTTCGCACGTTCTTGTCGTACGTGATCCACTTTTCATCACCAGTTATCAGCTTCTTCAAAAATGGTTCGGTTTCAATACGTCGTAATAAAGAAACACAAATGAGTACACGGGTTCATTAGGTTTCTTTCAGTGAGCTCGTGAGGTATCCAAATGTCGAGCTTTTTTGTGTACTCAGTTTTTTTCAAATGCGCCAAAACTGTTTTGTGGTCAATTCCCAGTTCTTCAGCTACGTCGTAACTACTGACATGCCGATCTTGCTCCACTTTTTCAAAAATGGCATCCATTTTATCTGTAATAGGGCGACCAGAGCGACGTGAATCTTTGACATCAAAATTTCCGGATTGAAAACGCTTAAACCAAATTTGTGCTACTCTCACAGACACTGCACTAGGTCCATAAACATCGCAAATTTTTTCGCGGCTTGCGTTGCATTTTTACCTTTTTTGTAGTAAAATTTTAAAATGTATCGAATTTCTTCATTAGATTTACTCATCTTGGCGGTACGAAAAACAAATGAAAATCACACATTTTCCTAATTTGAATTTGGAATTATGTTCTTTAAAATTTTAACTTTCAATGATACCAAAACCAGCCAGATACAAATAGTATAGCCAAAGAGATTTTATTACAAGTTTATACATACTATAATGCGAAAAGACTTTTTCCCCAACCTAATAGTTCTGGGCCTTATCGCGTAATAAGATCAAAGGATCTCATTTGTTTGAAAGCAGTCAGACTGTTGTCAAAGTATACATTGAAAACGGAAACTTAGAGGGCTGGTATCCTGGTACCCAACTCCCGCTATTGAGATCCGAGAAATAAACATAGAATACTCCTTGCCACTTCAGCGTTCCTAGTACATAGGCCAAACTTATTATGAAAAGGTACAGTCAGCGTCATAATCATCTGACACACTGGACACAGCGTGCTTAGATCAACTTAGGTGACTAGATAAAATTTAATTTAGGTGTGTAGGTGAGATGTTTTTGGTCAACTACAAACCACACCACAACGACGTTACATGTACGGTTACGGTGCTAATGTTTATAGAAATTAATAGTTTAATTCACACCGACCACAATTTGCCGTCAAACACAAGTGTGTGGTCAGTACTCACCACGTACTACAGCTGGTCACCTCGCAAACACAACGACATTTTGTAGTTACTAAAACGTAAGTGCAAAATTTAATTAGACGGAGCGAGCGAACATAAGGTGTTACTGTGTGAAAGGGAGGCAAATAAGTTTTGAGAATAGTAATGTATGCATTTGCACCATGTTGGCTCCGTCTAGAAACCGTCGATATGGTGAACCGTCTATGTAGTGACCGTCGACGTCGTGAACTAGACGCATTGAATTGACACGGTCTGCTTCACTACTTTTTACTTTCTCGTATACGTAGTATATAGGAAGTCTTGTAATCGTCAAAAAATTCGACCTCGAGATTTTGACGGATTTACACGTTTTGGACCTCCCTGAGTCCAAAAATACCGTTTTTGGAAGTATGTCTGTGTGTCTGTGCGTTAGCACGATAACTCGAGTATGCTTCAACTTATTGCAACCAAATTTAACATGCATGTATGACATCAAAATATAAGGTTTCTATCAACATTTGAGTCGTCGATTACGAAAGTTAAGCAACTAAGCGCGGTCGGTACTCGGATGGTTGACCAAAATTTAACATGCATGTATGACATCAAAATATAAGGTTTCTATCAACTTTTGAGTCGTTTCCGGTTCAAGGGGAGACCACTCCCGATTTTGGTATCTGCAAATTTAAGTATACATCACAAATGTACTTTGTGCTGCAACAAATGGTGACTTTGAAGTGTTTTAATGTTAAAACGTGTACAACTTATTGACGTGAACGACACGGAAAACTTATAGCTTGTCACCGCCCATTGTCTCAGGATGAATGTTAAAAAAATCTTACACATTTTCATCATGGTAGGTATTTAGTGTCACGTTTATAATTTATTGCTTCGTGTTTCTGTTAGAGTACTTTACAAAAAAAAATACATAGTTAGTCATGCTCATAACCCTAGAATAGGTAGAGCGAAGCCGTAGGTAACATCTGGTTACACATACAGCCACATCTGGCAGTATGGGCCATTTAGGAGCCTAAAATAGTGACGGATTGCCGGCCTGTCGCCTCTAACAATAAAATTTTCAGAAATATGGTCATCCAGTTGGATTAATTCGGAAAACTCTTTTAAATTTATATGAGTTTAAGACTAATTAAATTTAGTAAATATGTACAGCATTTTTTCGTAAAAAAAATCTTCAGTTGTGGAAATTCAAAAGCTTGGTTGCTTTTCTTCATTTATTATGGATACTAGTTACTTCATAAATGTTTATAAAATTGAATATAAGAATTTATGATAACAACGATAATCGCGCCGAGAGACCCCCAGTGTTGGACATAGGCATCCCCCAAGGATCTCCAAACCGGTAGGTCATGCGCTGCCCGCATCCAGCGGCTTCCCGCGACCTTTATTAAAAAATTTACCACTGTGCACTAAATAATATTCTATCTGTTTTAGATAAGCTATTAATTTACTACCCAAAAACCGCCAGACTTAATATATCAGTTGTCGTGCCCTCAGCGCCAGGCACAATAAATCTAAAAATAAATACCTACAGGAATTAGGGATGTTCAATGGTAGATCGATATAAAAGTATATCAAACGAGTAGTGGTATTTGGTCGTAAATATACGACCTTGGCGAAATGGGCAAAAAAATATTCATCGGATTAATCCAACCTCGGCGGTTAAAGGGTTAACACCAGGCTAACACCCAGGTATAATACCCTATTTTTTTTCTGTGTTCCTAGTCCTGGTGACCCGTAAACACCATTTTGACCATGGCAAATAAGCCATGGTAAGCGCTTATAGGCTATAAACGCTGGGGCTTACTCGAGCGCTTCGATCCTTAACCCTTCTGGAGCTTTGAAAACTTTACTCATCCATAGAAACACGACACTAAACGGTTTTTTTTCATCCATAACTTTATTTATTTATTTTTAAATATTTAGTAATTTCATTATGATGTCGCCACTGTCGTATTTAAACATGTTAAACAGATTTGCAAGTTGACGCAAGACGTCATACAATAAAAATTATTTCTTTGGGGACAAGGTTGATTGGGTTTATTGCTGATTATTGATTCGTTCGGTCGAGAATAATGAGCTAGAATGATAATGTCATCTGATATAATCGGTCTGAGACCTTTGTATTGAAGTGAATTATATTGATAGTAAATACGAAGTTTTTGAAGCTTTCTTAAAATGCTGTGTTCCTGGTAAACAAAGTCATGGATGATCTGATGACCTTGCACACACTATGAAGTAGGATTATACCTGTAATCCTCTGCATCCTGCATTGCCCCTATAATAGAAATTTAGTTCCAGTACTGCCCTTTGGAGGTTGCACTATAATGCCTTTACATACAGTGGAAATACATCCTTCTATACTGTGCTTTTACTACTATTTGAAAAGGTAGCACCACTTCTGTGCTCTTCTGTCACCTAGTACCTTTTTTATTCTAGGTAATCATCTGGTGATAAGCAGCCACTGACGCGCTTCCCTCCCCGTGGAGCTCTGGGAACCTTATTCACGAACACGTATGTAGTTTAAATGATGTGCTCGATGTAAATAGTCCTGTGTGCAGGTTTTTGAGACAGTCATAAATAATTTTCCTCCGTTTTACCGTCGCAGTGTTTTTTTTACCTTTTCTACGCAAATGTAATTACGTCAAATTGTTTGACAGTTTCGCATTTCTTGTTGTTTTGTTTTTTCCTAATGGGTTAACTTTGTGACATTAATAAGTACTGTTTAAAATCAATTGTTTGTGATTTTTTGCGTAAAATGAAATTTGTCATTGTAATTAAGAGCGTTTTGTTGTGTGTGATTAATTCAGTTTTGCCTTCAAATGGTGTGTTACGTCAGTGTTAATGGGGCCCTTGAATGAGCTTCGCCTTAATGAGGTTTGTCAGGGTTTTTGTTGTATTTATTTGTACAAAACCAAGTTATTGTCTCACTAGCTATATAATTTTTTATTTTACAATTTAAGAAACACGCATAAGATTCACAAAATACTGCTCATTTCTATAAGAAATATCTATCATCCACATTTAAAAGCTCTTGTTCTTCACTACATAGTTTATAACAAAGTCGCTTGCGCAGTCTGTCTGTCCCTATGTATGGTTATCTTTAAAACTACGCAACGGACTTTGATGCGGTTTTTTTTTAATAGATAGAGTAATTCTTATGGAAGGTTTATATGTAAAATACATACATATTTACATAAGCATTGCACCCGTGCAAAGCCGGTGTTGCTGAACAAACCTCTTTTTAATCATTTATATTTTTTTATTGTATTTGACTTTTTGATGTATTTATGTTTCTATGGTGATTATTGGTTTTACTTTCAAAATTATAGTGTCTTTTTAAAATCTTTTCATTTATTATTTATATTATTTTCAAAATGTGGTGTCAGAATCGGGATAATGAATTCACAGTATTTAAGAATAAAAGAATTCCAGAAATTATTGCGATTTGAAGTGGTGGTATAAGCAATAACTACTCAGGGCGAACATTACGTCCATGCCTCGGCCAAAGGCCATTTTCTTACCTTGCCGAGGTCTCATGCTCCCCGCCGGCGACGCTGCCAGCAGTGGGACGCCCCAAAGGCGGTGAGGATGCATCCAGACGTCGCGGCCACTGCAGATGCACGAGTCGTGCCTAACGGTCGTACCTCGGCCCAAGGAGGACTGTTTCCTACCTTGCTGAGGTGTCGTGCTCCCCGCCGGCGACGCTGCCGTTCAGCGGGACGCCCCAAAGGCGGAGAGGACCTACCCGGACGTTAGGACCACGGCTCATGTATGCCTTTTAACGAAGCCGCGACAATTGAGCGAGGAGAATGGTGCGAGATGAACGCGTGTACCACGACCGTACCCAGACTGTTCCCCTATCAAAAAAGGGGAGCATGTTGCTGAACAAACCTCTTTTTAATCATTTATATTTTTTTATTGTATTTGACTTTTTGATGTATTTATGTTTCTATGGTGATTATTGGTTTTACTTTCAAAATTATAGTGTCTTTTTAAAATCTTTTCATTTATTATTTATATTATTTTCAAAAGCCGGGGCGGGTCGCTAGTAATTTATAAGACCTAAAACGGAAGCGAGCTTTACCAGGAATCAAAACATGGGGTTCCTCTTTGAAGAGCCTTCATGGTTGATTGAATTGACTACTACTGGTGGCCACCAGTGGGTCAGTTACTAGGGCTTCATAACTCAAATGGGGTCGTCGTCTGATGACCTTCTCAGTGTCGTAGAAGACGAAGGCCTTGGTGGGTCCTCTAGTCTGTAATTCAAACACCCAAAAGAGGATTTCTATTCGGCGAGCACCTCCCGTCCCCCTGGGGAGTCTCTACACCATTAAAGAGTCGGAAGGGTACTTCTAATTCTAAATGCTGACCTAGGCTCAGACGCGCCGTGTCGTGGAGGGATCTCTCAGTTACCAGGGCTTCATAATTCTCTAATAGCTCTTTTGAATGATTCAGGATTGTATTAAGAAAGAGGGAACGCGTGTGCTGGCAGTGAATTCCATTTCATAATTGTGCGCCATAGAACTGTGTTGGCAGATTTCTTAGTTCGCGTTAAACAGTTTTTCGGTGGCACCGTAAGTCAGCACAAAATGGTGAGATTAAATTATTGAGAGCCCATAAATTTGTGCCATAGACACAGTTATAGCACAGGTTATAGCTACAGTCTGAGCTATGTCAATCTACTCAACTTCCTTGACTGCGTAAGCTAATGAGTAAGTAAACAAATTACTTTTATTGTGTTAAAGTCTGTTTTTCTGATTGCTAAATGATCGTTTGTTCTTACTATTTTTAGATATTACCTAAGGTTAACCCTGGAGAAGGACTATACAATAGTTTTATATGGTTTTATTCTGTAAACCAATGTGTAAAATTGCCGCCAGATGTGGCTTTTTGTGTGCGTGTTACCTATAATGTACTCGTACAAAGAGCGTAAATGCAACTTTTATAATTAACTTTATATTTATTTAAAGAGTTTTTAATAAAAGGATTCAATTAGTAGCTAGTTGCAACAGATGGTATCACTCTTGTACCCGCCTAACTCGATCCCCTAACTTTTGGAGCTACAGGGTACTAGCCCACGACTTACCTAACTATAGAACAACCTATTTCGTCATGCTCTCCCAGTCCTGTGTAGCTGAGGTGGAAGGGCAGTAGCGAAGAACTCATCACTGGATCACGACAGGAAGTTTATCTGGTATGAATTTGACTCGCACGAACTATCCCGACTGTGCGAATACGCATGACTCATAATGTTCGGGAAGCACCGGAGACCATTCGTGCGTGTTCATGCGTGTACAAGTCAAAGTCGTATGAAAGCGCAACAAAAGTGCGACTGGCCCAAACTGTTTCGCATATAAAATACTCTTCATCTTTATTATTAGTATAGATAATTAATGTGTTCTGCTCTGGTTCTGCTGAAATTCCAAGTGGCCAAAACTTATAAATAAACTACCTAGCTGACTCTTTAAACAACGATTTGCCCTGTAAGTTGTTTTTCCTTTTATCGGTATGAAATATACTTTACAACCTATTCTCATACCTACCAAATATACACAAAAAAATCATAAAAATCGGTCGAGCCGTTTCAGAGGAGTTCGAACACAAATACCGTGACACGAGATTAGAAGATTATTAATGTACTCCGCTGAAAAAAATACCTAAAACTTATAAATAAATAAGCTTATATTCTTGAGTGATACAAAAAAATAATGTTACGGGACTGTCACTTGCAATGTTATTTACTTTATAAGTTACACTTGTAAGAACAACATTCCATGCGAAAATTAGCCTCAGTTCACGGAGATATTTACAAACCGTTTTCAAACTGTACTTAGCTCGAAAATTTAAGCAAACCTTGCAGAAATCACTCTTAAATCGGTGGCGTAAGGTCTTAGTCGCAAGTTCACTGTCACAATTGATGCGTTGTCCACAGTACTCACCCTGAGACCTAAAGATTGTAATCATTGACATAATGCAACGGTAGGTAGGTCTATATTTGTCGTGTAGTTTGTAAGTTCTTGTCCATTTTGGCTTTTATGATAAAAAATTTAAGTGAAAAAATTATACATACATACTCCTATCTACCATCACGCGGAGGCGATAAGGCCTGTCTTCCACGACGCTATTCACAAGCGACGCGACTGAAACGCGACCCATATGTCGCCTACGGGTCAAGCGACTCGGGTTTTGCATGCGTATCCTACCAGTCCCTCCATGCCGCCATCCATATTTCGCTATGTTCCGCAATCTCGCAGCTCATTCAATCCCGCGGGATTGATATGCGGGATTACTCAATTCGAAATCATAAGGGTAAGTAACATGCAGTTTTTGAACGATCATCATGTATTAAGGGGTTTGATTCGAGTCAACTAGCACCAACATTAGGATAAAAATTTATAATTTCTAAACCAGATTAATATTGTAAAACGATTACATAGATCTAATAATTAATATCCAACTAATATACACTCGTTTACGTTGTTATAAAATGGGCTTATGTCAACAGTAGCCACTTATCGCTAAAACCCATTTTAAAACTAAGCGAAACAATGAAAAGTTGTGGTATTTCATTTAATAAATTTAGCTCGCATGTACCAAAGACTACGTTTATTCCAAATTTGAACCAACGTCAAACAAACGTTTAGATTTTTAAAGATAAAATTTTTATTACTCCGTTTTTAGTGTAGAAGGCGCTTTTTATTTAAAAATAATTTGTTTTTAAATAAAATCAAAAATTTCTTCAGTTTCACGGACAATTAAATATAAATAGAAAACAAAAAAATACAAATATGAAAAAGTGAAACCAAAAAGGCCGCCACTAGAAATTTTCAGGAACATCGATGTCAATTAAATACGCATTATTAGGGATAACTGAAAAACTACTCGTCAGATGTCGATCAAATTTAAATGGGACCAAATGACAAGCACCGGCTTCCAATTGTAAAATGAATCATCAAATTCGGTACACCCAGAAAACAGTTAGGAGGTAACACATTTAAAAAAATCGGGAGTGGTCTCCCCTTGACTTTCTCGTATACCGGAAACGACTCAAAGGTTGAAAGAAACCTTATATTTTCATGTCATACATGCATGTTAAATTTTGGTCACCCATCCGAGTACCGACCGCGCACTTGGTTGCTTAACTTTCGTGATCGACAGCTCAAAATTTGATAGAAACCTTATATATTGATGTCATACACGTATGTTAAATAAGTTAAAGCATGCTCAAGTTATCGTGCTAACGCACAAACACACAGACACACACACAGACATAATCCAAAAAAAATATTTTTGGACTCAGGGAGGTCCAAAACGTGTAAATCCGTCAAAATCTCGAGGTGGAATTTTTCTACGATTGACTTCCTCAATATTACGTACGAGAAGGTAAAACATACAGATGAATTTAGAACCTCCTACTTTGTTTAAGTCAGTTAAAAAAAAGTCAGCAAATCCAGATAATTAAACCTTCAATAAACCAACAACCAGGACAGCAGCAGATTGTTGGCAGATGTTTTAAATTGTTTTACAACGACACACACATTCATATCTTGCACAATGTCTAGAAATGGAAAATTAGTTAAAAAATGCGTTCTCGTCCGTGTACTATAATGTAAGCCGCTAATTCATTGACCAACGCGCATATTACTGGGTCACTGCGCAAGATACTCGTTTCCTGCGAGCGCAAATTTGCGTCACACGCCAATGTAATATAGGAAAGCAGATATTTTACCTCGTTTTGTAGAAAAAAATATTTTACTTCTGCACGGTATTAGTTCTTTGTCTTCATATTTTGCAGAATAATATGTTTTTCGGGAAAATTTTTCGAAATTTCTAGTTTGGGTCAAAGTATGCAAGATATTTTTTTTATTACTTTCTCGTATACGTAGTACAGAGGAATCTTGCAATCGTCAAAAAATTCGACCTCGAGATTTTGACGGATTTACACGTTTTGGACCTCCCTGAGTCCAAATGTATTTTTTTTTAATTATGTCTGTGTGTGTGTGTGTGTCTGTGCGTTAGCACGATAACTCGAGTATGCTTTATCTTATTGCAACAAAATTTAACATGCATGTATAACATCTAAATATAAGGTTTCTATCAACTTTTGAGTCGTTTCCGGAATACGAGAAAGTCAAGGGGAGACCACTACCGATTTTTAAGGGATTTTGGATTAGTAACTCCCTTAAAGAAGCAGTATGAAAGGAGTTACAAACTGAACTTAGACGGACCATAAAAATTCACCATGAAAAAAAAATCAGCAGGGAGATAAAGTTGGTAAAAGTGTGTGTTATACTACAAAATGGATTAAGTACTACATTTTGAGCATTTAAATTAATTAATTAAACATTTTGCGGTCTTTCTTTTATTGAAGATGCTGTGTTATTTGGAAAAAAGTAATCCTTACGAATGAGTCTTTCGATCGGTATCGTAAAATTACGGTTTTTATTACTATTTGGCGGGTTTGATTCCCGGTTCCGACATAAGATTAATCAAAAGTATTTCATTGTATGGAATAATTATATTTTAGCGTTTACAAACGCGTAAATATTAATACTAGAAAAATGCACTGAAAAAAATCGACTTGCCTCAGGCAGGACATTTCATTGTAGTAAATTGTTTTTAAAACTAAAATGAATTTTTCTTTCAGTAAATTTTTCTATCTACAACATATAGGATACTTTTCCTCCATGTGGCATAGCCGCCGCTAAATTTTTGCAACAAAAATTGTTGGTTTTCCATTCAAAACGAATATATTATATTAGGCCAGTACCTACACATTCTTATGTATTAATAATTTATTCGCCTTTGTCATAGAACGTAAGTCCATCGCGTAATTTGCCACAAAAAGGGATTGTGTAATCCTCACTTTTTCTATCTAACACAGACATTAGAGTAAATATAAATTATTATGAGAGGACTAGCTTTTGTCCGCGACTTCGTCCGCGTGTAATAGTTACGTTGGATATCATTTTTTTGGGATACTTATATATCTTTCTTAATTTCTAACCGAAGCGCCATATTGGTATTATATTTTCATCGAATTTACTTTAAAAATGATAGATTTCCATAGAAACTTTCATCTCTTATTTTACCCTTAGGGATTGAATTTCCAAAAATCCTAAATACCTCTTACTTAATTTCTAACTGAAAGGTCATGTACCAATTTTTGTGGACTTTACGTTAATAATGACGGATTTCCATACAAACTTTGCACCTACTTTTCTCCACCTTAGAGAGTGAATTTCGAAAAATCCTTTCTTAGTGCACCCCTAGACCCCATAAAGAACCTACGTGCTAAATTGGAATCTCTAGACCTTGATATGCCAGTCAGTATTCATTTTTATATCTATATATAGGTTGTTTATAGATGACAAAAATTTATTTGCTCGTTAAGTTTGCTAGAGTTTCATGGGTGTCCATGGGGAAGGAACGGGAGTATGGTTGGCAGAAGGAGTGTCACGTTAGTGTCGCAAACGTATGCTTGCCTACCAACTAAATTACTTAAAAAACGGTAGGTATAATTTATCAGAACTACAAAGGCATTTTATCTCTCATGTACGCTCTTTTAACACAAAAGTGGCGTTGCGCAGTCTTCTTAGCTACATGGGAAGGACTAATATGCAGAAGAAGAGGCCGTCCAAAGAACAGATGGATCGACGAAATAACAGCAACAGCAGGCAAAGAATGGAGAAGCAAAGCCAAGAATAGGGAACATGGAGTAAGCTGGAAGAGGCCTACCCAGGGTGGGGTTCCAATAACAAATTAAAATGAATATACGTAGAATTAAGAAAAACATTGTTTATAAGGTTTTTGGAAATAAAAAAGGTGTATTTAATTTACACAGGATAAAAACGTAATCCCTCCAGTACCTTAAAATTACGAGCTCTACCAGGACTGTAGCACTACAGAGAGAGCTATATCGACAATACTATATCGTATCGGCGTGGTATCGGTGGTCTCGACATAAAGTCAAACTTTATCCCCTTTTACAAAATAGAAATGAGTACATAGTACTATAGTACATAGTAGTTCACTTACATGGCCATAAAAAAATTCACTTCTTCCGAGATAAAAACAGAACCTAAATTTAAAAAAAAAACTGAATACCAAGCTATTTAATCTCAAAATGCATGCTAAATGCACACACAATGAAATGTCTCTATAAAATACTGGAATTCTTTTATACTTAAATGCTGTGAATTCACTATCGCACTTCTGACACAACATTTTGAAAATAAAATAAATAATTAAATGAAGAGATTTTTAAACGACATTTTGAAAGTAAAGCCCGTATTCACCATGGAAACATAAATACATCAAAAAGTCAAAAACAATGTAAAATCAAAAAGAGGTTTGTTCGGCGACATACTCTTAGTTCCCAGTAAGGTATTTGCATTAGAGACTAGCGCTGCGTCCGCGACTTTGTCTGAGTATAATTATTTTTCGGAATAAAACATACCCTATGTTACTGAGTATAAATATAACAATCTAACTGTGAAGGAATTTTTAATATTGGTCCAGTATTTTTTGAGCCTATTCATTACAAACATACAAATCTTTTCTCTGTATAATAGTAGTAATAAAGAATTATATTAGCACTAGAGAATTTGTATTTGTTTCTTGTTTATTTAGGCATTTTGAGTTTTCAATTTGAGCAATATTATTTTTCTTATTGAATTTGATTGTAAATTCTTTATCTAAACTAACTGTTTTAGATATATTTAATCCTAGAGTTCACAACATTATGAGTGTTGTAATAAATTATAATTAATTTTTATCGCAATTCATATCGTAATTGCGGCGTTTGCCGTTTTTATCTCAATATTGTGAATAAAAATAGTTGCAATATTATCTAGCGTATTTTGACCCTACTACTTGACTATATTCTCATCTACTTTCGGTTTCGTAAAGTAAGCAACATTGGGCATGGTTGTGGCAAGATGGGGCGCCATATATTATAAAATACCTGTCTAACGTTATTATGCGTTTGATACTTATGTCAGTGAATTGGAAACAACATGAATAAGATAAGATTGTTTTGTCGTACAATTAAGTTAAGCTACTTTGATGCATATATTATACTGAATCAAAATAATAAAAATCATATTTTTTCATAGTAGATATTACGCGAGCATTTATGGCGACTATTGCGCATGCAATTAGCTCTACATGGGCTACAGGTACAGGGCTGGCACAGCATGTTTACAATATGTGTACCAGGAAATTATGAATAATTATTGGATAAGGGCTGGCGACCTAGGCCTCACTCAGTGGAGCGTCCCGAGTCTGAATAACACAGTCAGAAAACACTGAGAAAGAAAAAACTATTATTTAATTTTTAACAAGATGCTGCTTTTTCTCCTGTAAATATGAATAAAGTTTTATGAAAATGGCTCCAGTAGTTTATGAGCTATGTTAATTTTTATTTTAGTAAGACCTTTTTCAAGATTTTTAATACACTAAAGACTATAGATTTCTAATAGTTTATAGATAGGCAATAAATCGATTAGCGCGAGACCAAAAAAATGTGTGAGTTATGCGCATGTGTGCGTGAAAAATAGTACTGCAATCAGACAGTTACTGTCTTTTCTACATGACTGAAAGGCTGACTTGGGCCGCTTGCGTGTACGTGAAATGGTCTCGTCTATCTATCTCGCTCTAATATACGTGTTAGTATGCCCTATCTCTTTCACATTGCCGATCTACATTCCTATATCTATGCTAAAGACAATTTTTTTTTACAAGTATATTTTTTCATACGGTTTTATTATTATTCCGTGATGTTCATTCGAAAATTACATGTTACCCCAGGGGTAATAGGATAAGAGGGCCCCTCAATATAGCATTTTTCTTTGAAAGTTAACTTGATGGAGTGTTATTTACTAATTTAAGGATATCTAATTTAAGGATATAAAAGTTTGAAGATTATTAGCTAATTTCTAGTCAAAGGTATCGAAGCAATTTTTGCAAGTCTATTGCTGCGGCCGCACACAGCGCGATGTCGCGAATATTCGCGGTATCGCGATGTGTCTAGCCAAGTATTCGCGAATACTTCGGCACTTCGTGCGAAGTCGCAAGGACATCGCGCCGTTGTCGGTAAACTGGCGCACATCAAAGCGTTTTTATCGCGATGTCCTTCGCTTGCGTGGCCACACTTCGTGGTCTTCACTCGGCGCACAGACATCGTGCGCATCGGACGTATTGGTTTAAATTATTTTCTACCATGGATTGGAATAACGACAGGATTTTAGGAACTTATTAGCAACTAGGAGTGTGAGTCAATATTGTATAGCCTTGCTTTTTTCTTAAACAATAATTCCTGACAGAATAAAAAATAATTGCCCTAGAATGTAGGCCGACCGCGCGGCGTCCATTTTGTTTTTTGCGTAACATCGCGATCACATCGCGACAGACTTTACAGCGCGCAATGTGTGGCCATGCACATTCGCGGTAGGCCGAAGGCGAAGATTATCGCACGAATGTTATCGCGATGTGTGCGGCCGTAGCATAACCGATTCGGAATTTCTAATAATGATCGGTCATTGGGTATGTATTAGTTTTTTAGATTTGAAATTGTTTTTAGACAGTTGTTTTTATTTTAAATTTCGTCTGTATTTAACATTTTCAATTTATACTTCCATAAATTTCTGTTTTCCTAGTATCGCTTGCTCTAAAGTAAATTTTTGTTTACGTTTGTTAACGTTAATATTGAATATTCATAATATGCCTATTGTTAACACCAACCTTTACATAATTGTCAAAACAAGTCAAAACAGTTACCCCATTATTCATAAAAACAAGTGAATATATAAGAGAATTAAAAATTGTTTGCCTCTGTCATTCTCAGGCACGAGATGAATGAGACAAAACACTTTTTAACAAGGTAATAACTAAAATAGGTTTAATGAGTGTTTTTGAATAAGGCTGTTAGTGTAATAGGTATACTAAAACGACAAAAACACGGAATATAATATTTTAACCGACGTCAAAAAGGAGGAGGTTATCAATTCGACTGTATGTTTTTTTATGTTTGTTACCTCATAACTCTTTACTGGGTGGACCGATTTTGAAGATTCTTTCGACTTTTGGAAGCTGGTGCTTGTCATTTAGTCCCATTTAAATGACGAGCTAAAAGATTTTTTTTTATTTATTTAAAAAAAAAATGTTTTTTAAATAAAAAAAATAATCTAGATTTTTATAAACAGAATTTTTATTTCTCCGTTTTTAGTTTTGAATGGGTTTTTTTAAACAATGTTTAAAGATTTAATTCACTATGTTTATGATTTATGTATAACTAGCTGTCCCGGCCACGCGTTGCTGTGGTAATTTCATACTACTGTCCTATGACATTGTATCTGCCGTAAAAAAATATATGACTACTTATCAAGTAAAAACTATCCTATCTCTCAAGTTGGATCAAACTGCACACGGTGTACAAATTTGATTAAAATCGGTTAAGTAGTTTAGGAGTCCATCGCGGACAAACAGCGTGACACTTTGTTTGTCCGCGATTTATATAATAAGATAAGTATATTACTAGTATTTTTTGCCACGAAATTTCAGTATTCCTGTTTCTTTATAAAACAACTTTTTACATGAAACATATATATGTATAGCCGGCGTGTTATATGACGTCAAAGTTCATATCGGATCTCCTTGTCTAACTCTGTTTTTTAAAGTCAGGTCAAATTCTAACTGTGTAGAATTAATTATGAAAATTAAAAAAATGCATAGATATTCTCTATTGGTTTTTTAAAACGATTACATATTTATTAAATATTCCGGTTTTAATGACGTCAGATGATCGAATTTTGAGCTTTCCGGTGTGATTTTGTTGATGCAGAAACAGGTTTTTTGATAAAAAAAAATGTGGTTTTTCATTAATTAGAATTTTGATAATTACCTTGTTTACATTTTTAGTTCGCAGTCACCACTTATTACGTGTTAGTGACAAAATAAATGATACTTACATAAAATCAGGCTTTAAATCCCACAAGGGGTTGAGCAGAGCTTTAGGTAACACTTATTTATACAAAAGCCATATCTGGCATTACGAAGCAGTGTTTGAAAATCCATAAAAGTGCGAGTCGGGCACCCAACGAGGGATCCATAGAAATTTGTAGGTATGTACATGAATTATAAATAAATAGTTTTTCCGAGCTTTTCGCTTTTCCCGAATTAAATTATAGGCGCGAGTAAGAGCGCATTATTTTTCTTTAAATTCTTCTTAAATATGTTTATTATTCATTTTACTATTGTTTATATGTATTTGATTATCGTATTTGTTTCTTGATGTCATATTGTTTCTTTATAATGTATTTATGTGTATTTAAATATAGGTATGTATTGTTGTAATAGGTATGTATTTTATAATATTTTATGAAACGGGTACGTCTACCGATTAAAATCTCTCTCCCATATATGGGGCTGCTGGAAGAGATTTCTTTTAGAAATAAGCAGTACCTTTGTACAATTCTCTGTGTTATATAATGTCTTCTTTTGTAACTGTCTTTGTGTGTACATTAAATGTTAAATAAATAAATAAAAATAAATATATATTTTTTTGACCTAATTACCAATTATTTGAAATATTGTTTTTATTTTTTGTTTGGCAAGTTTAGTTATGATTGAAATTAATACCAAATTAAATAGAAAAAGGAAACCATGGAAAAATCCTGTCATGGATAAGTGCTGAGACGGGACTTAGGTCGCGGGTTCAAGTCCCGTCTCAGCACTTATCCATGACAGGATTTTTTCCATGTTTTTCAGTTTTCTATTTAATTTGGTATTAATTTCAATCATAATTACAAATTAGAAAAAATACACTGAAAAAAAATCGGGCCATCTAGTTTTAAAAATATTTACGTAATAAAAATCTACGTTATAAAAATCTTGAAATTTTATCGACAGGTACTGCAAACATGTATAAGCCTTTACAAGTTCGCAGTTTCGATAAAATTTCATCGATTTTAGGTTTAGTCCAATGATTTTTAGTCCAATATATCCAATGATTTTTAACAGTTCAAAGCGATAAATGGCTATATAATATCGTGTTTCGGTGGTCATGCTAGGCGGGCTGGGTCATTCAACAGAGGCGTGCAGTAGCACCTTGCAAGTCGGCAAGGCGAAAGTAGCTAGCGCAGTGTTTTATGCCTGGCTAAATATATGGCTTTAATGTTAAATCGGTTTTATAGCGAGTCCTAGACACAATAACAAAAGATTTTTAAAGGATTTTTTTTTAAAATAATTGCTTTTATAAAAGAAAAATTTTTATAGTTTAACTACGTAGATTAAAAGACTAACGATTTTCAACAAAACTGTCGACTATATTTGGACAGTGAAATATATTTTAATATTTATAATATCCATTGCCACAATCCGATTTCGAAGTTCGTTTTATGCATCATAACATTGCTTTTAAGCACTAACCACGAACGAGATTAAACTCTATTTTTTATGCGATAACAATTAAATTTGTACAGTTGTTTAAAATTGTGAGAAATACTTATTTCTCACAATTTTAAACAACTGTACAAATTTAATTGTTATCGCATAAAAAATACACAAGTTGCCTTTTATCTCACGATTAAAAAATTAGCTCTAGGCTTCAGTTTGGGTAATAATTTAACTGTCTGATAACTTTTACCTCACGATTAAAAAAACCGCCCTAAATTTTATAGCGACAGAAAACTTTGAATAGCTTAGGAGGTGTTCAAACCACCAACCAAACAGTTTCCCTATGGATACCAGGACCTCAGAATTCGATAGTAGTGGGCTAACCGCTGAATAACAAAAGAGAAAGTAGCAGGCGGACTGTCTGTAGTCCCCAGGGATACCAGGACCTCAGAACTCGACAGTAGTCACTCAGAACGGACAAAACTAAAGTGAAAATATGTTAGCAATTTTATTTAGAAGAAAATTTCGTATTGCTAAACTTATATTGAAACAGTTTAATAAATATTTATAAGTTAACAAATATTATATAACATAACATCGCACGGCCTTGACCAGAAAAATGATACAAAATGACCACTTTTACTTAAAAAGTGGTCATTTTGTATCATTTTTCTGGTCAAGGCCGTGCGATGTTATGTTATATAATATTTGTTAACTTATAAATATTTATTAAACTGTTTCAATATAAGTTTAGCAATACGAAATTTTCTTCTAAATAAAATTGCTAACATATTTTCACTTTAGTTTTGTCCGTTCTGAGTGACTACTGTCGAGTTCTGAGGTCCTGGTATCCCTGGGGACTACAGACAGTCCGCCTGCTACTTTCTCTTTTGTTATTCAGCGGTTAGCCCACTACTATCGAATTCTGAGGTCCTGGTATCCATAGGGAAACTGTTTGGTTGGTGGTTTGAACACCTCCTAAGCTATTCAAAGTTTTCTGTCGCTATAAAATTTAGGGCGGTTTTTTTAATCGTGAGGTAAAAGTTATCAGACAGTTAAATTATTACCCAAACTGAAGCCTAGAGCTAATTTTTTAATCGTGAGATAAAAGGCAACTTGTCTTCCTTTCTGTCCAGTAATAAGTTAAAAGTTTTTCTTTAAGTTATTCTGTAAGCAAGGATAATTTTTTGACGGTGAATCTGTTAGCATTCATCTCATCTAGTGGAAACTTATGATAGGCTGAAGGAAGCAAGCTTTAGTTGGAACAATTATTAGGTCGACACAGATCTTGATAAGGTGGTGGTACCTCGCCAGGCACCACTTAACGGAAGCTCTACCACCAACCAAAATAACTGATCATATTTAAACTATTAACATTTACATCAATGTATATTATCTCGTGAGCCAATCGTTGAACTGAAAGATCCAGAGCTGCCTGAACGTAGCGATCACACAGATAATTATGTAGGTGCATAAGACTAGATTTCCAGCGTTCTCCTAATTGGTAAACTACGATGCGTTCTCATCGAACGATGAGTTCATTATAAAATATTTCTTTAGAGTATCCTGATTGAGCTCGCAAGCCATAGTCATCAGTCGCATGTCATCAGAAACATTACTTTCATTGCAAAACGCATTGTTGCCAATTACGAGGACGCCTCCCTGATCTGATCGCTGCTGACCACTTTTTATAATATTCCTAGGCATTTCATGATCTGCCCAATTACACGAACGGTCGACGACAGGACAGGCAGATCTCGATGGGCCTATGACATATAAGACATGGCATTTTCGTATTTAAAATCAGAAACATTCTTAAAAAGGTAAAATATACTCAATATGAAAGTCCGGCATAAAGACAGACTCTTCTCCACATGGCGATAATTATTCAGGATTCGAACACGGACCATTTCTTTTGCAAGCAGCGTTACTGACCAATCTTCCATGTGGTGTAAGTTATGGTCGGTTTTATTATCTTATCTATATTTTTTTTAATACGGTGGTAAGTGGTCACCATCGTCTATAGACCCTTGCAATATTATGAGTAAATCACTTATCACTGCAAGTGCGTTGCCATCCTGGGGACCTAAGATGATATGCCCTCCATGCCCAGTAATTACACTGGCTACCTTTCCCTTTAATCCGAAACACAGCGAACTGCTTCACGGCAGAAATAAGAAAGGCGGTGGTACCTACCCAGACGACCCTGCATATGGGTCTACCACCTGAACTAAATAAACGAATAAGTATGGCCCATATTACAATGATGTAATAATGATAAAAAATATAAAAACACAAGTTTTGAAATCAATAGCTAAAACCACACGCACGAGCCACAGAACTTACTAGAACAGGAAATATAAAAATAGGAATTTGCATTTTTGATTTGAATTCAAAAGAGGCTTAAAGTCGCAAGAAGATCCGCATCAATACATATATTTTTTTTTAGGTTTACCACTATAAAACACAATTTTTTATAAGGAAATACTTAAAAAGCCTTACTTAGGAATATTGGTAGACGGTATATTTGTAAAAATATCTCATAGGAAGTTGAATTGAATATTTTTATGAGTGTTTGGCGGGAAACCATGGCGTTTGGATGTCGATCTTTGTTTCGATAATTCAAAATTGCTTCGGAGTAGATTTTGTGCAGTGAAAGTCGTGTCATTTCGATGCAATAAGCATCCGTGTTGACGATCAGTTATAAGGAATTATTGAAACGAAGGTTTTGTGGTGTGACTGGTGTGTATGACGTTAAGAATTGTATAGTGGGATCCCCAGCTCATCAGTCGCAATCATGAGGTATGTTGCCATGCATTTGTCGCCAAGCACACATTTTAATATGAAATTCAAGAAAGAAGATAGACAACTGAAGACATGACTGTATGGGCTAGATCTCTTTGCCGTCCCGTAATAGGGAAAAATCAGGAAAAATTAATATACTAGTGAGGCACTGAGGTGAGGCATATCAGTCAGTTCAATACAAATTGATTACACCACATACGTTATGTTCTCCTAGTCCTCTCTATATTATTGCTATGAAGTCAAATTCTGCTTACGGTGCAAGAGTTAGCGACTTTTTTAAATAAAAAAATAACTAAATGAAATTAATAAGATTATGAAATAGAAAATTAAGTTATTAACACTGTGACACAAAATTTGGCAATTTCGTAGGTAAGGAAGAACCTAATAATAATTTCATAATGTAGAAAACCTCTTTTAAATTTTTTCCACAAGTACTCGATAGTCAAAACTAGCTATTAGTAGACATATCGTTTCATAACAAAACGCTAAGAATATACAGTATTTACCAAATCCTCAATAACTTTAAAATCTAGGCGTATTGTGTAACTCTTTTGCTTACCTATCTAAAAAAATGCTGTCTGAATAAGTAACCACTATTTGCCTTAAACACTCAAACAGCAGGTTTTCCGAAAAAACACGGTTTTTCAAAATTGCTAAAACTGACGTGTAGATCATAGTCGTAATGATGTAATTAAAAAAAAACAACTCAGTGTAGATAATTCATTAATTATAATAATAATAATATAATATATTTTCACGCTCACACCAATTTACTAGTCCGAAGTAAGTATCATTAAGAACTTGTGCTACGGATACTAGATAACGGACATTTTTTTTTATATATATATAATTTTATTTTTAGATATTTTTTTATAAATAAACTTAAATAAATATATAAACAACCATGACTCGCAAACAAATATTCGTGTTCGTCACACAAATATTTGCCGCCACCAGGATTTGAACCCGGACCGCTTGATGTGTAGGTGATGTAGTATACTGACCACTCCACCACGACAGCGTCCAAATTATGGCCAGTCGCAAGCCTTTATGGCCAAGTTTAATCTACGATTTATAATTTTTCAAAAAGTTAACGCATAGGAATGGATTGTTCCATTTTTAAATATGTATCTATTTATTTAGACGCCATGTTGGTGGAGTGGTCAGCTGCAAATGTTTGTGTGACGAACACGAATATTTGTTTGCGAGTCTTGGTTGTTTATATATTTATTTAAGTTTGTTTATAAAAATATATAAATAAATTATTATATATTAAAAATGTCCGTTAAGTTTTTAATGATACTTACTTTGGGCTCGATAATTGATGTGAGCGTGGAAACATATTATTATACTATTATATTATCTATGTTCACTATAAAATGTGAGTAAATGGGATAAAGGTCTTAGCACATAGATCAGCTTGGAAAGGGACCGCCTGTTTTTACTATAAACGCTACTGAGCAGTGGCTACGAAAAGACTGCGGACCTCAAAAGGAGGAGGTTCTCAATTCAACTGTATTTTTTATGTGTGTTAATAACTGTTTACTGGGTGCATATTAAGTTTTTATACAAACTATCATCCCTTAACTCATCCCCACGTGTTCAAAAATGCTACAATAAATACATAATTGTTTCTCATCAACAGCCTAAATTCAAAGTTGGTTTTACCTTCGATAGTGCCCAAAAATACCCATTATAGTACGGTAACTTTCGAGACATTCCAATTTTAAACAGTATTTGCTTGTATGTGAGTTAAACCTTTTTTGAATAAAATCGAATCGAGGTTTCAAACATGTAATAGGCGGTATGTAGGGTCGTCTGGGTAGGTAGGTACCACCGCCTTTCTTATTTCTACCGTGAAGCAGTTCGCTGTGTTTCGGATTGAAGGGAAAGGTAGCCAGTGTAATTACTGGGCATGGAAGGCATATCATCTTAGTCCCCAGGATGGCATACGCACTTGCGGTCTTAAGTGATTTTCACTTAATATTGCAAGTGTATAGGCGGCGGTGACAACTCAACATCAGGTGGACCGCAAGCTTGTTTGCCAAATAAAATTTAATCTTAATCAAAAGCACTAAGGAGTATTGATATCAACTTCGAAGCAAATCACCGCCTCAATAACTCTCTATCCCTTTTTAACCACGTGAAATGAATTTCAATATAATACGAAACACGTCTTCGACTACAACTAATCAATTCTGTTAAAAAAGGTTTATGCCAAATTTTAAGTAGATTGGTTGTCCCATACAAACTGGCCACCTTTAACATACCCTTTGGGGAATACTCTCCGAAAATCCTTTCTTATCGTCTCTACGATCAGCGCTTTAGGCTGTGCGTTGATCCGTCAGCGAATCATTTGGGACAAAGCATTTTTAATGTATAGTATCGTATATGTATTTGTGTCTACATGTACCTACTTACGTATTTATAATTATTGAGTATGTGTTTTATTATATTACGTATGTGTGAAATTTAATTGTTTTTTTAATTAGTATAATGTTAAGTGTACCTTAATTACCCAGTCAACGCGTTCAGTACTTATTCAGTCCTGTCCATCCAAAGGTTTCATCCAACCCACTGACATAATATTTCACTGACGTTTTGGGTTGACTGGAAGAGATCTCTTATTAAGGAGTTTCTCCCGAGATCTTGTTGTAAAAACACGTGTTGAGAGACTCCATTTTTAACCTCAATCAACCGTACAATTTTTGTTACTTTAGTTACATTTTCAGTTGACTTTGGCAAAATGCGAACATTAATTATGAATAGTATATTATAGATCTCTTATTAACTGTATTACTTTAAATTTGTCTCTTTGTTTTTTTAAGTGCAATATACAACATGTAAACTAAATAACCAACACCCTGATTACAGGTGGTTTGGGATCTTTTATTAAAAAAAAAATTTTTCTTTAAAAACCAATTTTTTTTGAAAAAAAAACAAAAAGTACCCAGAAAATATTGTACAACATTTTCTGGGTACTTTCTTTTTTTTTTAAAAAAAAAATCTTTTTTCAAAAAAAAAATATTGAAATCAACTCGGAAGCCGATCCCAAATCACTTGTATTCAGGGTGTTGGTTATTTAGTTTACATGTTGTAGAGTTTTATTAAGGTTGTTTGGTCTTCCAAACAAATTTCAATACTAAAGCAATCTCTTGATTGCTCTTAACGATAAGACCTCCAATTGTACTAATATTAATTGTATTCATATCTTTTTGACATTTGGTTAGCCATGTGATGTCGGCAGAGTAGAATAGCATCACCCAATATCCTCCAATGGATGTCGTAGAAGGCGACTAATGGATCAGCAAAGGGGTATTGATCACCTTATACTCCTTTCACCAATCCGCATTGGGCGAGCGTGGTGGACTACTGCCTAAACTTGCTTCGATGACAAGGAGAAGCCTTGTGTCCCAGCAGTGGGTCGAATTATAAAGGATGTTATGATGATGATATATTTTTGGTGTACTTACAATAAAGAGTATACATCTATTTATCTATGCTTGTTTGACAACCACATAGCAAAAAAAAATGTTTTTTATTAATATTCATATAAAAATCTTTATTTATAACACAAATTCCATAATAGAGAAATTATTTGTTTTCATTTTTGGTAACGATTTAAATTATAAACGGAAACTATATTCAAATTTTATGGTTATTCTATAATAAGTTGCCAGCTGTTAAATATACATAGTTTTTTTTTAGGATATCAAGTCGTTAATTCAAAAAAAACTGAATCTGATCAAATTATTCTTTAAACACAGGATATAGAAAAAAAAAACACCGATTTCCATAAAAAAAATCGGTAAAATAATGTTAAAATCACATCAAGAAATAATCAAATTGTACCTAACAGTTTTTATTTAAGAAGATTTTTTTTCTGTAATTTTATAATCTAACGCAAATTTAAAAATTAAATAATTTCTTATCAATAATTATATAATTAGTTAATAACTATTAATAAGTAATTATGTATTAAATTTAAGTAATACTCTTTTTCATCATTGTTAAGTTTCATTAAATGAATTAATGGCATTAAATCAAGAAAATTATAACTTATATATTCTGTAAAAAATAAATTTAAAGTTTGCATTAAAAACTTCGCAATGATTTCATTAGGTCAAGTTTTAATTAACTTTTGTAAAATTCAAATCGCATAAACTCTTTGGCAGAAAAAAAAGTTTAAAGCAAAGGAGTTGCACTTTTAAGGACTTGCTAAGAGCATACCGATACAAAACGAGATAAACAGCCTCCACATCTGAGATCACTTTCGGTGCCCCATTGCCCTGGATACCCCCACCTGCTAGTGAAAGCAAATCAAAAAATAAATGACATAACACATACCTATATCGAAAATCCGTACACTCAAATTAGCACACTCACAGCACCATTGGCACAATTTGTTGAAAAAAATAAAAATAATGTCAAACCACTGAACTGTCAAAAAGCGCGCGCACCGAACTTTTTTTTCGCGGCGACCGCTTAGGCACACGTATTTGCGCTGTGGGCCGTACAGCCCGACTGCAATTTCATGCCGACAAGTGAATGGTATAACTTTATGACGGCTAATAATCTCGTAGGAAAACATTTAGTACGACTAACTAGTATTTTTTACTCCTGTAATTTCCATTGTTAGACATTTTTGACATTTGACATCGAGTTCAAATGTCATTTTTGTTTAATTTGCGAACGTAATGTTGCCTTATTAATGGTTATTATGACGGTGGTTTTACGCAATTCGTTTGACGGATTCAGGACACAATTCAAATTATTTTCAAAAGAAGCGTAAACATATTAATTTAACTAATTATGTTATACATAAATAGGTTCACAGGTTGCTTGATTATAGTTGAGTTTTAATATACTAGTGGTCGCCCTCAGCTTCGCTCGCGTTAATGTAGGTTAGATTATAGCCCAATATTATTATGTTATTCTAATTAGCTATATTACTGTAAAGTTTCATTAGTACAGTACTGTTTGCGTGAAAGAGTAACAAACTCACATCCAGACATCCATCTACTACTTTACGGGTACATTTGTTTTTTTTTTTTTCAAAAAAAAAAGTCTTGAAATCAACTCGGAAGCCGATTCCCAACCATCTGTATTCAGGGTGTTGGTTATTTCATTTACATGTTGTATATATCCATACAAACACAAAAAAAAAAAACAAAATAAAAAACTTTCTCGTTTATAATAGGATTTCCACCCTCACACACACATAATCTAGCCCAAATAACTTGCGTTATGAATACTAGATAACTGACAAATATACATAATAAACTCGATATTTTATAAATATATATTTGACGACGTCGTGGTGGAGTGGTCAGTATAGCTGCCTACACATCAAGCGGTCCGGGTTCGTATCCTGGTAGCGGCAAATGTTTGTGTGATGAACACGAATATTTGTTTGCGAGTCGTGGTCGTTTTATATATATATTTTTTTTTCTATTTATTTGTTTCAGGACTTTTATCTAAAATAGATATGTCAGTCCTATCGGACCTTACATTGTCGTTTTATATTTATTGAAGTTTATTTATAAAAATATCTAAATTTATTATGTATATTAAAAATGTCCGTTATCTAGTATCCATAACACAAGTTCTTAATGATACTTACTTTGGACTAGATAATTGGTGTGAGCGTGGAAATATATTATATTAAACAACCAAGACTCGTGAACAAAGGTTTATGTTCATCACACAAACATTTCCTGGATTCGAACCCGGATAGGGTCCACGTCCGGAAGCCTCCTCGTGGCGGACCCTGGTAACGTGGTGGGGAAACTTTCTCGGCGGGTGTGTGGCTTTTGATGTCAAGTGTGTCCGCTTGGCATTCGAAGTCACATGCCATCGTCAAGTTGTTTTTGTTTTCCCACCACGGCTAGTTGGGGACGACCTTGCACTCTGTCCTCCGGGTGCGGTCCGATGGCTGCTCCAGGGGTCCTCGTCAGGAGGACGCACCAGGTTGAACAGCCGTCAGTGGAGGAGTGGCTGCTGGCCACCAATTGGTGCGAGGAGTGCCGAGACAGGCAGCGTTGACGGTCTCGATGTAGTTGCGCTGACGTGCGCAGATCCCGAGCCGTCCCGCAATAGCGCACTGGAGGTCAGTCTTTACCTCGAGTCCCCCATATCCCCTGCGGTTCGCACCACCCTGCAGGGACGATGCGTAAATGCAGTTGACCTCCCCGTCAACAAAAAAAAGGCCCCCCACAAGGTGGACTGACGATCTAGTAAGGGTTACGGGAAGCCGCCGGGAGACCGATCGGTTTGGAGATCCTTGGGGGAAGGTCGGCCTATATCCAACAGTTATGAGGTTAAAATGATGATGATGATGACGTACTAAAAGCAATACTTAATGGGTCTTTAAAAATACAGTGATTCTTTAAGAAAAATCAAATTGGCAACATTACGTTTTAACTACTACTACTAATACTAAAATATACTACTCTGTCAAGAAAGTACCTACCGGGAAAAAAATACACAAAATGTTAGTTATTCATCCAAATTTATTTTATCACCTTCAAAGTATGCTCCTTCAGAAATGGTACACAATTACGCCAACGAATAATCCAATCATCAAAACATTTTTTAAACGCTGTTTCCGGAATTAAGTTCACGCCGCGAATTCTCCTTTATGTCTATTGAAAACGGGTGCCACAAAGTGATAATTTGAGGTTAGGAAAAAGAAAGAAGTTGGCTGGAGCCATATCTGGTGAATATGGTGGTTGCCTGGTAGTATTTGTTGAGTGTTTGGCCAAAAATTCGTTAACAATAATGGCCTTGTGCGAATGCGCATTGCGGTTCAAAATCGAGGAATTTCCTTTCCACAAATCTGGCCTTTTTCATCGAATTAGCTTTTTTAAACGCCGCACAACGCTCAAGTAATTTTCTTTATTTACCGTTTGACCTCAAGGCAAGAATTTCGAGTCAAAGAAAACAGTCAACATGACTTTGACTTTTCATCGACTTTGGCGTGGCTTTTTCGGTTTCGGTTCAGTTGGAAGTCGCCACTCGAAGCTTGTTGACTAGTTTGTATCGTTCTATTTTATGAAAAAAGAGGGAAAAACGAGAAGATGCCATAGGGACGCGGAGCGGTCGAACAGCTGTCGAGAGGCTCCGAAGAATAGGGAGATGCTCACTCACCCGTTAATCCGTAATCCCCTAGGAATGTTCGACCTTCAGCAGTCTTTCTCAAAGTGGGCGATAACGCCCCCCTGTGGGCGTTGGAGGCCTAGAGGGGGGCGTTAAGGGACCCAGAAAAAAAAGGGGGGCGTTGGCGTGGTTCAGGGGGGCGATGGTGGATTTGTAATTTTATTTACTTAACATTTTAAATTTCACTAAACTTAAAACCTACCTATTACTCAATATCAGGCGTGGTTTAGGGTTATCAGATGATTAATTTGTAATTTCATTTACTTTATAATTCACTAAAATTAAAACCTACCTACTACTCAATATCAAATAATTAGTTTATATATTTGCCTTGTATGATGGTATAAAAACTAAAAAATATTTATTATAGATTTCGTAGAATAGCCCGTATGCCGTACGCAATCAAGTTGTAACAAGTTTTTGTTAAATAACGCTATTGGTGCAATCCGGTAGTAATCGTCTGGTGCATCGATACTTGTCCTAACTTGCTCAGTACTATTAAGCGTGGAAAGAGATAAACGAGTTTGTGCGCGTTTGTTTTATTCCTGTCGGTGCGTGCCGTATTTAAATCCTATATAAAAGCTCGGAATATCTCTTAAATTTTCATTAGTAGTTTCGTGCGCAATCTTTAATCGATCTTCTGAAACAGAGTACCTCGTCGAGTGCACGGAGCTCCGAGTGGATCGCAATAAAGAAAGACTGTGGTAATCTTCAACCTACACTTCCTAAAAAGGTCAACACTTTATTTACATATTTGTAAAAACAAAGTCATGTCGGAAGCAAAAAAGAAGAAACGGCAATACAGTGCAGAATATATTAAATATGGATTCATAGAAAATCCGACAAATTCATCTTTGCCTATGTGCCTTCTTTGTTCAAAAACATTTTCAAACGAAGCGATGAAGCCTTCAAGACTTCAAGATCATTTGAATAAAATGCATCCAGATAAGAAGGACAAAAATGTAGCCTATTTTCAAGACCTGGAAAAGAAGCATAATGCTCAGCCAAGTGTATCGAAACTTTTTTCGGTGGCTACTAAGCAAGACGATGACGGACTTCGAGCTTCATACAATATCTCTTTGTTTATTGCTCAAACAGGTAAACCACACACCATAGGAGAAACGTTAATTTTGCCGGCAATAAAAGAAGTTATAACTACTGTGCTTCATAAACCTGCTGCAGATATAATTCGAAAAATTCCTTTGAGCAATAGTTCTGTGCAAAGACGAATTGATGAAATGGCTGATAACATTGAAGAGTCATTGTGCAATCATCTGAAGACTAGTCAATTTTCAATTCAGTTGGATGAGTCCACTTTACCAACTAATGAAGCTTTGTTGCTGTCTTACGTGAGGTTTATTAAAGATGAAAAAATATGTCAAGAACTATTATTTGCTAGAAATTTAGAGACAGACACAAAAGGAGAAACCATATTTAAAACACTGGAAAAGTTTTGTGATGAAAAAGGAATTCCCTTGAAGAATATTATATCAGCTGCTACAGATGGTGCTCCAGCTATGACGGGGAGTCAAAAAGGTTTCATAGCGTACTTAAAAAACGAAATTCCAGATGTGCTTGCTGTACATTGCGTTATACATCGACAACATTTAGTTGCTAGAAATTTAAGTGAACGACTGTTTCAATCATTGCAATATGTCATCAGAGCAGTCAATAAAATCCGAAACAATTCTTTAAATGACAGATTATTTAATCAGCTTTGTGTTGCTAATGATGAAGATTTCAACAGATTGATTTTTCACACAGAAGTGCGTTGGCTATCAAAAGGAAATTGTCTGACTCGATTTTACAATCTGTTTGACTCTGTCATTGAGTTTTTGGAAAACAAAGACACAGAATTGCGCGACAAACTCATCACATCAAAGAATGATATCGCATACCTGACAGACCTTTATAAATTGCTTAATGATATGAATCTCCAACTTCAAGGCGATGACTTGAACTTAATAAAAACAAAAAATGTCGTCGCTGCTTTCGTAGCCAAGTTGCTCTTACACAAGAAGAATATCGGCAGACGTGAGTTCCATAATTTTCCCAATTTATCAGTATCCTGCAACAGCGACGACTTGCTTGTCTAATGCCAACATTTGGAAAATCTTCACAGCGATTTCATTGAAAGATTCCAGGATATTTTGAAATTGGAAATACCAGACTGGGTGTTAGATCCTTTTTCAAATGTCAACATAGGTATATCACCCCAACTGGAAGAAGAACTTATAGAACTGACAACGAATGATGAATTAAAAATCAAATTCAAAAGTGGTTACCACGAATTTTGGCTACAAAAATCAATCTCGCAGTTATATCCTGGATTGTGGTCGATCGTTCAACGATTTTTAATAGCATTCCCATCGTCATATTTGTGTGAACGTGGATTTAGCGCTGTGACAACGCTGCTTACTAAAAAGAGAAATCGTTTGCATGTTACCGAACGCGGCGACTTAAGACTGTTTTTGAGTAAAATCGAACCTGATATCAACAAACTTGTTAAAAATCATCAAATTCATCCATCTCATTAGATTCGTTATAAAATTAAAATTGATTACCTATCTACATTGTTTCTTTTAATTTGATTTTTAAATATATTCTTAATATTATAAAGTTGCGTTTTAATTGTTCTCACTGGTAAAAATGTCTAATTTAGAATTTAAACATCAGGACTGAATAATATAACACTATAACTAAATTAATTAAAGTAATGAAATGGTGGTTTTTAAGTTTTAGGAGTGTATAAAAACTAGGGGGCGCTGAAAAATTATTTATTTTCAAAGGGGGCGGTAAAAGAAATAAGTTTGATAATCTCTGACCTACAGGCTTGAAGACCGCCCAAGGCCTTCTTAAAAACCCGGTGACGCAAGGAATATCATTAGCGATAAGCGATAACAAAAAAAAATGCATTCACACATTCTCTATTATCGCTTATACGCGTTAACTATGTCTTGCCCAATTATGAATGAATGAATGAATTTATTTATTTCAGACCAACAGTCATTATACACACTTCTTTTTGTGTTCTTTGTTACACTTCAAATTTCAAAAGATTAGGCAATGGAGTTTTGTAGAAATTTTAAATAACAATATGCAAAATACATTTTAATTTTACTTATTTATTTTAATTTTACTCACTTACTTTAATTTTTGTAACTAAAAAAGTTTGGAGGAAATATACGAACAAGTCTTGTCTAAGTAGTATCAATCATTTATGAACAAAAGAAGTCCATGAGTTAGTAGCAATCAAATCGTCAATTGTGATGACGAGATCAAAGAGTCATTTTTACATTTCTTTCATAATTTAACCATAGAAATATAATAAAATTACAGATATAAACCTTGTAAAATGTGTAGTTCTAAAAAAAACTTAGCAACTATTGAATCAAAGAAATTGCAAGTTTGGTACAAAATAATTAAACGGCAATTTTATAGGTAGACCTAATATTCATATGATGATACCTACTACAAGACTAAAATCCAAAAATTGATCTCATTTTTTATGTCATGTCAGGGTCAGATTAAATGTATAATGTATATGCCAAAAGAGTCAAAATAACCTTACATTTCCAAACTAACCCGTTCAATGCCTTTGAATATTTAATTTTGTCTACGGCGGTAAATATAAGATATTGGGTTTTTACATTTAGTTACAGAAAGATGAAAAAGATAAGTATTACTCACATACGTGTGTGGGTTATTAGAAAAAAAATCGGGAGTGGTCTCCCCTTGACTTTCTCGTATACCGGAAACGACTCAAAAGTTAAGAGAAACCTTATATTTTCATGTCATACATGCATGTCAAATGGTCACCCATCAACAACAACTTTCGTGATCGACGTCTCAAAAATTGATAGAAACCATATATTTTGATGTCATACATGCATGTTGAATTTTGTTACAATGAGTTAAAGCGTACTCGAGTTATCGTGCTAACGCACAGACACACACAGACATAATTCCAAAATCGGTATTTTTGGACTCAGTGAGGTCCAATACGTGTAAATCCATCAAAATCTCGAGGTCGAATTTTTTGACGATTACAAGACTTCCTCTACTTATTATACAGGTGAATTTTCCAAGTGGGCCTTCAAGGACAAATAAAACTATAAAGAATATCGGAAAATGCTCAAAGGATCGTGAGCTCGATTTTGATAAAAACAAAAACTGCATCATTGGATTTTTGAAAAATCAATAATCCTAGCCAGGAATCGAACCCAATGATTCAGAAAAAGACAACACAGCCTGTATTATTACACCATTCGATAGTGTTGTTAACAAGGATCGATTTCTGGGAAGTAATGATATACGGGAAACTAATGGAAAATGTTAAATTTTAATAAAATATTTCTTGTTCCACCTTGGTTGAAGCGATAATCAAAGCGATGATCATTATTTTATCAATCAATCCAATGATGCAGTTTTTGTTTTCATCAAAATTGGCCTCGCGACTCCTTTGAGCATTTTTCGATATTCCTTACAGTTTAGGATTTGGCCCACTTGAAAAATTTACCCTATACTACGTACGGAAAGTGAAAAGTCTTTAATACTAGAAAAATGCACTGAAAAAAAAATCGACTCGCCTCAGGCGCCGAGCAAGTCGCAAGCCTGAGGCAAGTCGATTTTTTTCAGTGCATTTTTCTAGTATTAAAAATATTTACGCGTTTGCAAACGCAAAAATAAAATTATTCCAAAAAAAGTATTTTTTAAAATTATCGATGTTTCTCGTTTGCTTTATGCAATGTCTATCATAAAAATGCAATTTTATATTTTTTCTTTCATGGTGTAAAAAACTTATTCCAGTTAATGATGTCGTCAAAGTGTGATGATTCCCCGCAATTGTCATTTCCGGGAAATGGCGGTGTCATGAAAACAAAATGGCGGGCGTAATAAAGATAATTTAAAAAATATGATATCTTTACGCCAATCCGTACAATCTGAGTAATTAAAAAAACGTGTCTGAGAAACGTGACCGAGTGAGTGGTTGCTGGACTTTGATTATTATTATTTTATATCATTGACGTGTAACTTGACGAGATGAAGAATTAAATAGGTATGTTAAAAATTGAAAACGGTTCAAGCATTATACAAAGTGTTTGGTACATGGGGTATGAAGCGGGCACCTACCCATGCTAACATAGTCATATTGGTGATATTAAAAATATCAAAATTGTAAAAATATTTTTTAATTTTCCATACATTTTGTTTTTTTGATCGAACTATTTGTATGGGGAATTCAAAATATTTTTTTACAATTTCAAGTTTTTGATATCATAATAGTATTTATATGATTATGTTAGCATGGGTAAGTGCCGGCTTCATTCCCCATGTACCAAACACCTTGTATATGCGCTCTACTGACTGAGAGTGCGATTCTCTCAGTTTAGTTTCGCAGGCGCGAATTCTAAGGTTAGCCCCTAAAGTTACTGAACACTTTAGTATCCTGTCACAATACACCTCACAGAGCTTTTAAAGGAAACGCCAAAGTATGAACTCAACACGTTATTATGAAAAGGTATCAAAGTGTGATACTACTTACAAAGCTGACTTCTGCATTTAGGTATAATTATTGTCCTATCTCCATGACTTAGTATCGATTCATGTGGCTTATCAGACGCTTAGTTCGTTCAAGCTAAATTACGCGGTCTGCTTGATGACATTGAAAGCTTTATAATGGTAACAGCCAAGAAGCTTATAACGGTCTATATAAATTCTTACATTCAGCCAACGGGCACATCCAGATAGGGCAATCGTGAGGGGGACGCGGGACGAGGGACCAAACTGTCATACACTCGTTTGGTAGACCTTGGTGCACTGTATGTGTACACGCTGTCAATAGCGACATTTTCCCTACAAAAGCATCGAACCACTGTATGTTTTACGCTGTGGTTATAAGGTCTATGGTAATTACATCATCGTCATCATCAACAGCTCATATAATGCCCCCACCTCGGGCTCGAGCCTACCCCACATTAGGGGCGATTAGGCCTTAGTCAACCACGCTGGCCAAGTGCGGGTTGGTCGACTTCACACACAACCAGAATTTCTTCATAGGTGTGTGCAGGTTTCCTCACGATGTTTTCATTATGAGTAAAGCATAAAATCATTAACAAAAAGAGCACATAATATATGTATGTAACAAGAAGAAGAAACAGCTACCCTGCTTAGCACCTAAATTGAAAGGAATCTATCTAATATTAACACAAAATGGTGGTGGGTATCAAAGGTTAAATTAATTAGTTCATTAATGTGATTAACTGAATTTTAAAGAAAAGCTTTTACAAGATAAATTATTATTATAAATGATCTAAATGCGTGGGAACCCAAAATTTGCCCAAAATTTACGCATGTAAAACTGTAATTTTAATTATATTTTTATTATCTATTGACCTGTAATGATGTTTTGAAATCATTACCAAATTGTAAGCTGTGGAGTTTCTTTCGCCATTTCTTCTCCATCTCAGCATAATAATTTTTATTTCGTCCCGAAATGGTGGTAGGGTTTTGACGATTTAAAAGTACTTAGCAAAGTCCATTTAAATAAAGAGCTTTTTCATTTCATTTCATTTTCATTTTCATTGATCAGCAAGTGGTGTCATCGTCCGATGGAGCGTGATCACCAGCCCAATATCATTTCCGTAGTAAGTACGGAGTAAAAATCGTGTATTCCTAGTAGGCCCAGTGGAGTAGTCCCATGATGGAACTACTGGTATTTTTTCCCAGAGGTTCAGGAACAATTTGGCCTACGTTGTCGACCCGGGTTTGTTTGTTATTTGAAAAAAAAATTAAATGTTTATATCTGAAATGAAACACATAGGTATACAAATACTAATGATTACATCACAAATATTTTTAGGTGCAACACAATTTTTGATGTTTCATGTTCTGTTGACTGTTATCAATTACTAGTGGACGCCCGTTGCTTCGCTCGCGTTAACTTCGGATTTTTTTAGCCTAAAGCCTTCCTCTATAAATGCCACAGAATAGATGTTCTGTGATAAATGCAGTATTCAACAAAAAAAGAATTTTCAATTTGGATCAGTAGTGATGTTTTGTTGAGTTACTTATAACAGTGTGACATGTTACCATGAAGTTTTTATTAATGAAATTTTATTATAAATAACTATACATAAACTATGCGTTTTATGCGTCTGAGTATCACACGGAACTACTGGGAAATTTAAATCCCAATAGTCCAGTCAGTGGAACCTCTGGGAAAATAATACCAGTAGTCCCGTCATGGGGCTACTCCACTAAGACTAATGGGAATACACGGAAAAATTTAGTAAAAAACGTATGTACAAAAAACTTAAAGACTACTATATTAGCGATAAAAGACTTCGCCTAGGTCCTCTGGAACAGGAAGTGTACCAATAACACTGGCAGAATTACCTCGCTGAATCGCGAGACTTATTTTTTGTGCGAAATACAAACCAGCCTTATTGTCACTTACTGTCTCACGTAGCCGCTCTGCAATATCCCGAAAAAGTCGGTGAGCTCCTGGATCCCATGGTCCCAGAGACTCTACCCCAAAGGGCTCGAAGTCTCTTGAGCGTAGCGTATTTGCGCCATTTGAGAGATTCAGCGGAAGCTGCAGCCGATCCGGACATTGCCGAGGTAGCTGGAATAAAGAAAATATTATCATTACAGACATTACAGATTATCAATAATGCCTAATGGAATGACTGAACAATAATTACTTATTTGAATGAAAGAAAACTGGATTTGAACCACGTACCTTTGATTTTTGGTTAATCCGATATTTCGGCGCAGTTACATGCGCCATGATCACGGATGAACTGTAAATCTAAAAAATTACCACGTTAGCTTAAAACAATAATTACTTAATAGTCAACCTAACACTAAATTATATTTTACTAACTTATTTTAGACAATGCAGTCCTTGTGAATTCACTCATAGTACAGTAAAATATATCAACATCCATCGTTGTTCATTCCATTTTGTTCGTCCATTCGTCGTATACAAAAATTATTATTATTTATTAATTTTCTATACTTAAAACATTAAAAAAGCTTTTTAAATAAAAAACCGTCTTCAAATACAAGTGACAACGTTTATTCCAAATATTGAGGATGGCACCGACCTCAAAAAACATTTAGATTTTTTTAAACAAAATATTTGTTTTTTATTTTTTACTTTCGAATGCGATTTATTTTTATTTAAAAATCATTTATTTTTTCTTTTTAGTGTTTTTTTACAGCAATTTTCAGGAAACTATCTTGAAATCTTTTAGACACACATTTGATAAGATTACGATATCATCGGTGTCAATTAAATAGGCATTATTATGGATAACTCAAAAACTGCTCGTCAGATATCGATAAAATTTACATGGGACCACATGACAATCAAATCACCAGCTTTCAAATGTCGAAAGAATCTTCAAAGTCGGTACACCCAGTAAAGAGTTATGAGTTACAAACATAAAAAAACATACCGTCGAATCTCCTCTTTTTTTGAAGACGATCTTTAAAAAAATGTTTTTTCAAAATATAAATAATTTCACAGATCATCCATCCATTCATACATCTAAACATGCATACAAACTTGCGCATTTATAATATTAGTAGGACATGAAGATTATGACATCTTCTCAGAAACGAGATAATAACTCCTATTAATTTCTGCTTCCCTGATTAATTTATTATAATGCCGATAACGCAATTTTATGTTTTCTAAAGAAAATATAAGTTAAAAGTTGAAAATTCTGAGAACATTATTACATATTCTTAAGAGAGAGAGAGATCTCTTTCTTCAGTTGTATCTTAGTCAGGATGTGCATTATTTTTATTACAGGTTGTATAAGATGGATATATTTAGTCACTTTAATACACTTGTAATTCTTCTATCACATGGGAATATACTCAGTGGGGCCCCATTAGTTGCAATGTAACAGTTGCGTTATCCTACCGGGGTTATTACGGTTAACTGCCATAACATAACCCTAACCTCAGTAATGATAACCATAAATGATTCCGTGTAAAGCTTACTTTAAGATAAAGTTAAATCACTGTAATGTGCGAATTGCCAACATTATACCATGAAACCATTAGGATTAAGGTGAAATACTTAATTAGACGTAGGTTATAATTGCTGTTATAACTTTAAATACGGTGACTTTGTATAGCCAAGAATAGGAGAGTGGAAAATTAGAAGCATTCTCATTGTGTTTCAATTTTACAGTAAAAAAAAATGCCGTAGAGGAGAATGCCCTGAGGAGCTTTTTTCCTGAATCCCACAATCTCTCTTCATTTTAAGAACGACTTGAACTGGTATACGGTGTTACCGACAAACTGTGGCTACCATTCCGACGCGAACTAAGTAATTTTTCAAGTCGGTTCTTTGTCACACAATCAAGGAATGGAATTTACTGTCAGCACACTTGTTCCCTCCTTCTTTCAGTCCTGGGTCATTCAAAAGAGGCGCGAGGGTGGTTAGGGCAGCAGTGGCTCTGGAACTTTTAATAAAATGAAATAATAACTGTTTTCTCATAAGCCTCAATGTGGCAAGAAATTTCAAAGTTCAATGATTAGGTAACCGGTTTTCTGTAGTTTCCAAAAAATTAATGAGATTATTTTATTGATTTTATAGCTTATCATCATCTACTAATTATGACAATTTTCAGAAAATTTTAAACGTTAACGTTCAGATCGACAGTTATACCACATACAGTTTATACGCCGTGCTGCAATCTATTTTATTTACATTCCAAAGGTGGGAGAATTTGTAGCTCGTTCAATACGAGGATTGGTGGTCAGGGTATGTGAGAAAAGGTTATTCCTGGTCCTAGTTTTAGACTAGGATGAGACGTCACCAAAGCCGTCTGGGTTTCGTCTAGCATATTGGTAGCTACGCCACTGAATAACACGAGTTGAGAGACTACATTTTAACTCAGTCCACCGTACAATTTATTGTTACTTTATATCAGTAAAGCTCCGAATAACATTTGTAATTTTAATTAGAAAATAAATACCTACTACCAACAAAACAACAATGAATATGAGAAAAGAGGTATTTATTTTACTTTATTGCTGGTTTCTAATGAGGATTATGTGCTTGCTTTTCGTGCAAGGCTTCTCAAAACGGCGCCGGCGGTCAGTTTTAAAAATCACCAGTGTCATCTCTTTTTCTAAAGACGTTCGCATCACTCAGACAGCCAATCTTTAAGGATCGCCTCAAAACGACGTCCCAAGGGGTCATGACGCACAGTTGAGGAAACCCTGATTTATACGATTGTATGAAATAATGTAGTACGAGAGCCCACGACCAAAACCATGTCTCATAGCAATACGGCAAAAACCCTATAAAATCGTTAGATTGTATGATTCTGAACCCGACTAGGTGTGTAGTAACGGTCGAAAGTGTAGCAACTGCGTGGGAGGCCATTTCTGCTGTGTCAAAAAAAAAAGACAGTCGGTATTATAGCAATACGTCTGATAGTGAAAATGTACATAGATTTTATAATTGTATTACGAAAAAGTTTGTTTTCAGACATTTTGCGCGTAGCATATAGCCCGAGCGCATTTATGAAAATGTCAACAAATTTAGCCGACCTGTATCATAGCAATACGGATAATTTTTTTTTCAACTTTTCGTATTGCTGCCATGATTACCAAAAACCTGTTTTCAGACACTTTAAGTGTAGCATATACTCCCAAAAACGAAAAGAACGTTTCGGAGTCGCCTGGCCGACGCCTCTGTTAAATGTTTTTTTAAATTTACAGCCTTCATAGATATTCAAGAATCTCCCTTGTCTATTATATGTACTTTGACAGATGACAGATGTCATTACTTATTTCTTTTGTAAAAGTTACTCAAGTGTGCTTTAAATAAAACCAACACTATCAAATCAATCAGTATATAATTTCAACAGCCTCAGCGCTTGTTGCGCTCCTGCCCCTTTCTTACTATTATACAGCTCACTCGCCAGCTGCTCCAAACGTTGGAACGACGCTCACAGTTTCCCAGTTTCCTTTTGTGCGATTTATTTGAGTCCTTCAACTTCAATGTTACGGTTTCGGGTAAATTCTTTGTTAATTATCATCTAATAAATTCAGGGTCGCAACGTATTCATTGGTTTGTAACAGAAAATTCAAGATGCCTCAATACGATTTTTAAATGATATCTGAGTATCGAAAAGTTGTCTGATAGAGAAGGTGCTACACTTAATTTGTCTGATATAAATTTTTTGCACATGTGGACAACTTATTTTATCATGTCCAACAATTTTCAGACATATTGCTATGATACCGATCGGTAAAATTTGTTAACATTTTCAAAACGGTCTCAAAATTTAATGCGTTCACATTTCCGTCTGAAAATTGTTTTGTTCGCATCAAATAACCAAAATTTACTAATAAAAAAGATTTTCAGATGTATTGCTATGAGACATTTTTTTTGTCTCATTTTTAATTTTTTTAAGTGATTTTACGGGTTTGCGCTACACCACTAACGTCTGAAAAATATGTTTCCGGTATCTCAGAACTATCATTCAACTACAGTCTGCAAATCAGACATATTGCTATGATGCAGTTCGGTAAAATTCTTTGACAATTTTGAAAATTCGGTCAGATCAAACGCTACGCGGAAAATGTCTGATATTGGTATTTTCGAGTTCAGGATAATCGTATCTATCGATTTGATGCGGTTTTGGCCGTATTGCTATGAGACAAAAATTTTGGTCGTGGGCTCTCGTACTATATTGTTATTATCGGACTATTGAGATGATTTTGAGTGAATTACGAAAGCCACAGCCGAAGGACTCAAAAAAAACCGAAATTATTTATGAAATATTTAATTATAACAAAAAGAATTACAATAATTAATTACTTAGTCTAAGTCTCGACCCGACCGATGTGAGAATCAGAGTGCTCGCTTAGGTCACGTAGCCGTCGTCAGGCAGGAACACGAAGCTCGATGTCAGCAGTTTACTTGGATTTCAACATTCTGTGTCGCCGCGTGGAAATTAGCAAATTCAGCTTTTAGGGCCGTGTGCAGTGTTGTAATTACTTATTGTTGAATCAGCATACCGCCTTCCGACTACTGTCGTAACATCTCCCTCCCTAAGAGCAGCAACTATTTTTTATCTTTGATTAAAAATGTTGCTGGATGCTGTTGCAACGTTAGATCTCCTGACGTCTTGTAGGAGTGGGCTTGTTCTAAGATCTCTGGGTTGAGCTCGGAGTTCCTGGTAATGTCCTTGAAACATCTCCTGTATCTTCGGCAGAGTAGAATGATTACCATGGTGGTTATTCCCATAAGCACCGCATAGAAGGGTAGTGTGGTATGATATATTGATTCAATTGATGGCTGGTCCAGCTGTATAGGAGGCTGAGCGATAATTTTATCTTGAATTGAGTGAAGTTCCTTGAGATTTATTGTTGTGAGCGATATTGGAGATGATGCTGCTTGATTTGTTTCAATAGACGTTGAGATATTTAGTATCTTCAAAGGTTGTCCTTCGATCCGATCATTGGAGTTATAGATAGTGAATTCCTTGGTTCGCAGTGTACATTTATATGGGATGACGATGAGATAACTTCCTTCCAGCTTCCTGAAGTCGTTACGGTCGCAGGTAAGTTGAACTTGAGTTGATTGTGGATACACCGCAACGTAGTGCCGGTCATCTAGTCTTTCTATGGTCTCCTTTAAGACATCTACGGTTGTGAGTTTGCAGGATTCTTCTAAAGTTTGCTGAGTAAGGAGTTTCTGTATGCAGTCAGGTTCAGTTCTTATTTGTTGGTTTAATTTTTCCTCGCACAGGTACCGAGCGTTGTACTTCGGGCATTCTGCCTCAATGTACACATGAAAATTTCCATAGGTTGCTACTAGAGGGTAAGGTGGGACAATGACCTGTCTTTTCTTATTAGGAGCTATGGGTAATTTATAGAGATCGTAAGTATAAGGAGATATTATAGGAACTTTTAGAACTATAACTATCTGTTTCTTAACATAGTATGATCCTGTGCCTATCACATCATAATATTCTCTTAAATCTAAATCTAATAACTGATCTTTATTATATAGCTTACTTAGTTCATCTAACATTTTTCTTAGGATATCTATTCTTAACATGGAATGGTGCGTACTGGAAGTGCGGGTGAACGCTAATATGTCTTCTATCCTACGAATTTCGTCTGATAAGTCGTCTACGTTATCTGTAATTATAGTTAGGAGCTGTGCTAGTTTACCGTACTTTATAAGGCTAGAATGGAGGTAAGTTTCATTTCTTAAGATTATATGTACTGTTTCATTTATTTTCTCTTGATTTTGTATAATATTCGATATAATATCGGTATGGTGTTTCATCCAATCTTTGCCCATACTTATGTGGTGGTTTAACTCGGAGCTTATTTTATTCTGATTGTCTCTAAGAACCTTTATGGCATCATTATATTTAAGCGCGTCTGTGTAATCTAAATTTCCGGTGAGTGATTTTATTACGGACCCTAATCCGTCGATAATGCCTCGTTTCGTTCGGTGTGGTTCTAAACTTTCTAGTTGTAAGGTAACTTTATCTAGCTTGGAGTTTAAGTATGTTACTTGTGTTTCAAATAGGGTGTGTGTAGTCTTAGGTAAAATGCTATGTAGTTCTAATATTTGTCCCTTAACTTAGTCAATTTTGTCATGAATGTCCGTCAATTCTACATATTGAAGGAAGCTGTGGTAATGTGTTATAAGTCTCATTGGTCCTAGTTTAAAAGGTAAGAGTCCTGGTCCGTCTTCCAGACTCTCAAGTCTTATCTCCTGTCCCAGTCCCACGTTCAGTAAGAGAGTCATCAGTAACCTGTAACAATTTTGCACTATTGGGTACGCGTTTAAGTCGAGATTTGGCGATAGGACCACGTTTTTTCGAGGTATATATGTGGATCGGTAGATCGGCTAAAACCTTGTCTTGTGTGTAACGTGCAGCAAGCTTCTGGCGACTAGCCATGGGATTTGAGATAAACACCTGCTGATGCGGTAGATATTCCATTTCGGGCTCGCGGCTCTTATTGCGGTTGTCTATTAGCGCGGTCCTATTAGCGAGGCTGGAGTCGTTAATTAAGTCATAGACGGTTTTCATTTGGTCTCTATGGTTATGTATGTACTGTTGCATTAGATGTCCCGTTAAGTCAATGTCTGTCGGGTCCCTAGGGTCAAGATGTCCGTTGATGATGTCATAAGGTCTGCACTTAGTGAAACTGTGGACCGAACTGTTGTAGGCTATAAGGGCATAAGGCATGATATTAATTATGGGTTCGTCTTTATTTTGAAGACGCAGTATTCTAAGGTGTTCTAATAGGGTCGAGTGGAACCTTTCGATGTTACCGTTGTCGTTTGGGGTGTTTGCGAGGGTTTTGTGATGAGTTATTTTATGGACTCTCATGAATTCAGTAAACATCTGGTTAGTGAATTCTGTGCCTTGATCAGTTACTATTGTGAGTGGTAGACCATGATGGGTGGAATATCTTAATAAAGCTTGAATCACGCTGAGGGCGGTACCGTCACGTAGATGGTAGGCTTGACCGTATTTAGAAAACACATCAATAAAAGTTACATACTTTTCGTTCTGAGCTGTAAATAGATCCATGTGGACAATTTCAAATGGCTTAGTAGCCGGTGGAACGATATTAAATTGCTGTCGAATAGGATTTCGATCGTACTTAGCTTGTCCACATATGGTACATTCATTAATAAATTTTGTTATATGTTCCTTCATTTTTGGCCAATAATAACGGCGAGATAAAGACAAGTAACATTCACTGATGCCTCTGTGGTTTGTCTTACCATCGTGATAATGTTTGATGATCTCTTGTTGTCTGAGATATTCTTTTACATTTTCTAATTCTGTTTTAGCAAGTACCAGATTCATTGCCGAATTTTTGAATGTGTTTTGTAAGATTGGAATTATTTTATACATACCCAAGGGTGGATTTATTAATAACCCAGTCTTAACCTTGGGGTGAACATATTCTTTTACTGCATTTATTACGTCTTCCTCAAGATTGGACTCTGATAGTTGTATTGAGATACGGGTGTGCGTGTCAAAAGGCTTTGTTACGACGGGCCGTTTTTTTATATCTCCAACAATGTGAAGACAGAGTTGGCGGTTAAAACGGTTAAGGGGGTCATCGGTAATTGGGATTTCTAAGATAGGGTTCTCATGATTAGAATGGACGGTATTGGTATCGGAGTTATTATTAGGATTTTGAGGTCGTTCTGAAATATTCACAGACATAGAGTTGGTTTCCTCGTTATGGATTTCAATTCGGGAGAGGGCGTCAGCGTTGGTATTCGCTTTGCCTGTTTTATATACATATAACAGAGAAGTTATATTCACTTAACTTTAGCCGCCATCTCGTCAGTCGAGAGTTCGGCTCTTTCAGATTCATAAGCCACTGAAGTGGTTTATGGTCCGTAATAGCTTTGAATTTTCGTCCAAAGAGATAAGGCCTAAAGTATTTGGTGGCCCAAACTATTGCAAGCAATTCCTTCTCGGTCGTACTATAATTAATCTCGCTCTCATTAAGAGTACGAGATGCGTATGCAATTGGTCTATCTGAGCCTATTGGCCCTTGAGATAGCACAGCGCCAATGGCAAAATTTGACGCGTCAGTTGTTAAGTTAAATTCTCTATCGAAATCTGGGTATTGTAAGATAGGATCATTAGTTAATAAATTTTTACATTTCTCGAAACAGTTAATATAGGTAGAATCAATTATAACGGATCGACTCTTTTTCAAACATTGCGTTAAGGGTTTGGTAATTTTAGCGAAGTCGGGAATGAATTTGCGATAGTAACCAAGAAGGCCCAAAAATTGCTTTATTTGTTTGGTGGTTTTTGGAAGTGGATAATTTTCTATGACTTTAATCTTGTCGGGATTAGGATTGATACCGTCCTTGCCTATTACGTGTCCAAGATAAGCAGTCTCTAACTTCAAGAACTCGGACTTGTCCATTTGTATCTTGAAATTAGATTCTCTTAACCGTTGGAAAACCTTCCCAAGGTTCGTCATGTGTTCCTGAAGGCTTGTTCCAAAAACTATAATATCATCTACATAAACCAAGCAAATATGGTTTTGTAAGCCTAATAAAACGTTATCCATAACCCTTTGAAACGTTGATGGAGAATTTTTCAGACCCATAGGCATTCTCTTGAATTCAAAATGTCCATGTTCCACATTGAATGCGGTTTTGTGGATATCTTCAGGGTTCATTTCTACCTGATAGAAACCGCTGGCCAAGTCAAGGGTCGTGAAGTACTGGCATTTCCCTAGTTTGTCGAGGACATCAGAGTTGTTAGGAATGGGATATCTATCGTCAATAGTCTTTTCGTTGAGTTTCCTGAAGTCAACTACCAGCCGCCACTTTTGTTTGCCTGATGCGTCTGTCTTTTTAGGTACGATCCAGATAGGTGAACTCCATGCTGAATCAGAGGGACGAATTATACCTTGTTCCAGCATTTTTGAGATCTGATCCCTAACTTCATCGCGATGTACGAACGGATAGCGGTAACTTTTAGTATAGATTGGAATTTCGTCTTTCGTTCTAATAGAATGTTTAATTTTGTTAGTGAAGGTAAGTGGCTCCCCGTCTATACAGGGTTACAGGAAAAGTCGACCTAGATCCGTTAAGGGCGTGTAGTACACATCATTTCTGAATGATTTCACTATGGAACCCCCCATCCTAAACTTAACCGTTTTCGAGATATTCGAGTTTTCATTTTTTTATGAAAATGCCCAATTTTTCGGCTATTCAATTGAATATTTTGATTTTTTTTTTGATTCTAATGATTACTTTTTCGGTTTTTTAGATGAAAAATAAGATGGTTAATGACCTCAATGACTAAAATTGCACGTAAGTTAAGTAAATAGGTCATTGTAGACGATCGAAACTTAAGAAAATAAGTACAAATTATAAAAAAATATTTTTTTTTTTCTGGATATCTCAAAAAATTATCATGGCACTTGCTCTGCAGATGTGCTTAAAAACATCTACATTTTATCAGCTATCCAAGGAGGTATAACAACCTAGGGTTGTATTTAAACTCATAGAAAAAAACATAGTTGAAAAGGTTCAGGTAGTAGGTCTAACGGGTCCCTCGGCTATTGTCCTTCAAGTTAATCCGGTGCGTGTGAGCGAGACAACTTACGGTAACTTAAGAGGTGACTTAGGTGACCTACTAGATGATCTCCCATTAAAATTACTGCGGGACATGTGGTTTCAACATGATGGCTGCCCTGCTCATTTCAGAAGAAGCGTTAGGGAATGGTTGGACACTAACTATCCTAACAAATGGATTGGACGAGGTGGGCCTTTACCCTGGCCAGCCAGATCTCCCGACCTGACCCCCATGGATTTTTATGTATGGGGGCACATGAAGAGCCTCGTTTACAGTGAGCTCAACCCCATATCGTCAGTGGAGGTTCTCAAAGAAAGGATAATTAATGCTGCTAACGACATAAGAAGAACATTAACCACTGGTGTAGTGAAAAGTGGACTACGTGAAAGAATGAGAAAATGTGTGCGAAATAGAGGTGGACACATAGAACATGAACTATAAAATTTTATTCAAAAACATTAGGTGAATTACTGAATGATCTCCTAGGTCAGGATAGCGGGACATCGATGGATGCATGAAGATTGTACCTAGCCGAGGGAGGCCGTTCAGTAGTGGAAGCCAGTAGGCTGAAATGATAATGCTGAACTTAAGTCAAATTAATTAGATTAAATAAGCGCTATTTATTCTGACTGCCCCATGTAGCCTTAGAAACTAAGTTTCACCGTTAGACCTGCTACCTGAACCTTTTCAACTATGTTTTTTTCTATGAGTTTAAATACAACCCTAGGTTGTTATACCTCCTTGGATAGCTGATAAAATGTAGATGTTTTTAAGCACATCTGCAGAGCAAGTGCCATGATAATTTTTTGAGATATCCAGAAAAGAAAAATATTTTTTTATAATTTGTACTTATTTTCTTAAGTTTCGATCGTCTACAATGACCTATTTACCTTACTTACGTGCAATTTTAGTCATTGAGATCATTAACCATCTCATTCTTCATCTAAAAAACCGAAAAAGTAATCATTAGAATCAAAAAAATTCAAAATATTCAATTGAATAGCCAAAAAATTGGGCATTTTCATAAAAAAAATTAAAACACGAATATCTCGAAAACGGTTAAGTTTAGGATGGGGGGTTCCATAGTGAAATCATTCAGAAATGATGTGTACTACACGCCCTTAACGGATCTAGGTCGACTTTTCCTGTAACCCTGTATAAAAAATATCTGAATATGTTGAACATAATTGTATTAAATTAGCTTTCTCTTCGGGATTCAAATGCTCTGTTCTTAGCCGTGAAATTACATCTTCGACGCGTGATGTCGGAATGGATTTCGATCTATTGTTTCTTACTTCGTATAATTCTGTGTTAAATATACTTGCGGATGCTGGACGATCTAAAGAGAATATTATATCATTGTCTGTACAGTTAGTTACTTCGATTATGCCACGATTATTCTTAATTATAGTAAGACACTCCGATATCATGCAGTTGCAGAGAATCTGCTCCTCTACTAATGCGTCTCCGTCTGGGACACTAACAGGTAAGCGTACAAACTTTGACGTTCTAGCTGGGATTATATCTTCGTATAAGTTAAGATTCCTCGAATTATACATATGAATAGGGTTAGTCATATTTTTAGTTATTAATACTTTATCTTTAAGATCTATTTTTGCTTCCCACTGTGTTAATAGATCTAATCCGATGAGGCCATCGAAATATTCATGGAACTTATACACAAATAATTTAATGTAATTTCTATCTTCAAATTCGTTAAAACACGGTATAGTTATAGAGTTATTACTTCTACTAGTTCCATGTATGTTAGATACTTCAAAAGGATCATGATTAAGTTTAATTTGAGAGTAATATTTTTGCACAGCATCTGGGCTTAAGAAAGATTGATTTGCGCCTGTGTCTAACAATAATTTTAGAGGTGGATTAGCTATTTGTATGAATGGGAGCTGCCTTTGTGTTTGGAGATTAACCTCTATTTTAAACTTTTTAAGGTCCTGCCCTTCTGAAAATCCTGATCTTCAGACGAAGAGGGACGAGGTTGCTCCTCGGGCTGTACATTATAAGGCTCGGGTGGTGGTGGCTCATCATATTGATACTGATAGTTAACTAAGTTGTCTTCGTCATAAGCATTAGAGTTATAGTCAGAAGTCATATAATAAGGTTCTGGTTCATAATGGTCAGCGTAATAATAGTTAGAGTAATCGTCATACGGGGTACACTCGTTCACATTTACGTCACGGGGTTTGAAATAACTTGATGATGGCAAAACTCTAGGCGTAAAGGGGCTAACTCCGCTCATAGGCTTAGGATAGTTGGTATTAGGATTTGGCCTGGGTGGTAGTCTGAACATGTTGCTTTGTGGGTTATAATTTGGAGGCCGTGCACCGAACATTTGTTCTGTGCGAGATGGCATTCTAAACATGTTGTGTTGGGGATTATAATTAGGAGGGCGCGCACCAAACATTTGTTCAGTACGGGTTGGTATACGCATTTGTGGAGAGGGGGTGTATGAAGGGAATTGAGGTTTTTGTGGGTTAATGTTATTAATGCGAGGGGTTAGAGCCTGCATAGTCGGATATTTGAACGGTGTGTGTGGTGAGAAAGTAAATGGCTTAGGTACTAAGAAAGCATTAGGCATTGGCATCTGTACGGGAGGTGGTCTATAATTAGACGCATTTTGGGTATTTTTAGATAGACCTTCATTTCGGCCTTGTAAGTACATCGTATTTAATTCCTCTTGTACAAATTCCAGTGCCTTCTCTATTGTATCCGGACGCATGCATCTTATACGAGAGCCCAGCGGTTCTTTAAGCCCGCGCACAAAGGCTTGCATTGTAAGCTTTTTATAAAGGGTACGCTTTGCGTCTATAGTCGTTGGAATGGTCTCGTGTAGGGTGACATACGTCATGATTGTAGAGAATAAAGTTTGGCATTTATCGTAAAATTCTTGAGGTGTATTGCTCCCCTGTGATTGAACGGCGAGGTCATTATATAACGTAGTTTCATCTCTTTGATCGGTAAAGTTATTAATTAAGATGCTCTTGATGCCCTGCCAGTTCTCAGGTATGCCGTTCGAGTTAACTGTTCTAGCGGCGGGACCCGTTATTTTATTTAGTATCCCATTGAGCAGACAAAGATTACCTAAATTATCTTCGGGGTGGCAATAAGCATCTACCAGCTGATCGCATAATTTAATAAATCTAGTAAGCACGTTAGGGTTGCCATCAAATTCTGGCACCAGGCGTAAGGCCTTGAAGATGGTGTCAGGGTCTGTCGCCATCAGGCTTTCTTCACTTGACAAACTATAACTATCACTGTCTATATGTCTATGCTTATCTACAGTACGGTAAACCCTAATACGTCTAGTCTTAGGGGACCTACTGTTTCTAGGGTGAAAAATCTTGAAAATTAATTTTAACTTAGGGATAAACTAAGGATAAGATAGGAGAGCAACACTAGAGAAAAATCAGTGTGTACTTACATATGCATATCTCGGTACTCTTGAGCGCTATCGATTTCTGGATACTTCGGCTTCGGCAGGTTCGTGTTCTAGGAGTTCCCGGTAAAGATTTAGGAATCAATTACGTGCGACGGCGATCGTTGCGCGATATCCCGGGTATCCTACCGACTGCGCCAATTACGAAAGCCACAGCCGAAGGACTCAAAAAAAACCGAAATTATTTATGAAATATTTAATTATAACAAAAAGAATTACAATAATTAATTACTTAGTCTAAGTCTCGACCCGACCGATGTGAGAATCAGAGTGCTCGCTTAGGTCACGTAGCCGTCGTCAGGCAGGAACACGAAGCTCGATGTCAGCAGTTTACTTGGATTTCAACATTCTGTGTCGCCGCGTGGAAATTAGCAAATTCAGCTTTTAGGGCCGTGTGCAGTGTTGTAATTACTTATTGTTGAATCAGCATACCGCCTTCCGACTACTGTCGTAACAAGTGTAACATCTGTCCTGGTCGTTGGCTAGGTGGTTTGTTTTGTTAATTGTTGAGTCTGGTGCCCTTTTAGTGTAGGCGAAAGGTGGCAAGCTGTCACTGTTTTGGGGTACTGTATGGTCCATATTGCCAGATGTGGCTTTGTGTGTAACCGAATGTTACTTGAAGCTCTGCTCGACCCAATTTCGCAATAAATATGTATGTATCATGTATTAATAATGGTGTTGTACTAGGACTGCAAAAAATAATAAGAGATAACTTCTTTTGTTTCTCATTAAGTTAACGTCGCGCCTCTTATAAAATTATGACTTAAGGTAGGTAATAAAGACACATTATAATAAAAATTAACTACCTACTAACTTACTGACATGAAACAGTACGGTGAAACTGCACCAATCTTAAAACGAAGGTGGTAAAGACGATTTTCAGCTGTAATACAAAATTTAAATGGGTACATTTTATTTGTTACAGTAATACAATATAAGTAGATATTATTTCAAAACTAATTGTTAAACTACTTCCTTGTTACTTAAACGAGTATATTTTATGCTTTAGGTATCATTTTTTAATCTTACTAAATAATTCTTTGTCAGCTATTGTACTAAAATAAACAAGAAGATCTTATCTTTTTTTATAAAAAGTTCAAGCAAATGACTCCTTGCTTGAACTTTTTATAAAAAAAGATAAGATCTTCTTGTTTATTTGCGAAGATATCTGGTGCGAGAGCTACACCGTTGCATACACCCTCGCCTTGCTGACCTGCAAGGTGCTTCTTCACGGCTCTTTTGAATGACCAGGATTGTAGGAAGGGGCAACACGTGTGCTGGCATTGAATAACATTTCTTGATTGTGTGACAAAGAAACGAGTTGCCTTTCTTAGTTTGCTTTAGAATGGTAGCCATAGTTGATAATGAAAACCGCGGTTGATAACGTCAAATATTCCCCTCGGCATGAACTAAAGTAGGTAAGTGTACATCACGTCTGTCGAAATCACTTATATTATGTCGAAAAGGTATGTGATGAATACGTACAGACGTGAGACTTTGCGAATATATCGTATATTGCTATTTGATAAAGATTAAAAAGTCAGTTTTAGAAAATATTCGTTGTATAAATTATTTATTTTTTAGCTCAAAACAAGCGGTTTATTAGCTGAATTTAGTACAAAATATAAATTTGTATACAGAAGTAAGATAATTTTACAGATGTGATATGGTTTTGTAATTTTTTATTTGGTGGTTTTGTAATTAATGTTTACGTAAATTCTTGCTTAATCTAAATTTTATTTTTAAATGATCCTGTTTTGTTTACCTAAAGCGTTATTCGCCTTTATGTTAATTTTGTGCCAAAAATCTGCAAATGAACATCGGTCTACAGAAATGACGTTTGTCTACAGATCGGTTCTGATCGCAAGAATGACAAGGCACAAAAATATAATCTTATTTTAAATAAATTACGTGTCACGTTATTTGTCCGCGATGGACTCCTAAACTAATTAACTCGCTTGTTCCCAACGAGTCACACTGTAACCTGTAACACTGCGACTCGTTGGGACAACTTTGTAAAATAATTCCCAACCAGTCACACTGTGACACGTTGGGAGACCTTTTCGAAATTTACGAAATACGAATACTACTCGCTTAACAAATGATTTTTATTTAAGATAAACAGACACTGTTTCCAGGCCACTAATCCCTATCGACTTTCCCCATCAAGGTGGGATTGTGAACTTTTCAGTCTGTATGTTTCCAACCTGAAGTACCAGGCTACCATGACTATGCAGGAGATGTTTAGCATACTATTTAATCATAATCATATCAATACATAATTGGGTTAAATAATCTTTTATAATAATAAGTAACCTCTTATATAAATTGTCCCAACGTGTTACAGTGTGACTGATTGGGAATTATTTTACAAAGTTGTGCCAACGAGTCACAGTGTTACAGGTTACAGTGTGACTCGTTGGGAACAAGCGAATTAACCGATTTTAATCAAATTTGTACACCGTGTGCAGTTTGATCCAACTTGAAAGATAGGACAAATTTTTATCTTGATAAGTAGTCCTTTTTTTTAAACTGCAATTTTAATATTATAGGACAGAAGTATGAAATTACCACAGCACAGCAACGCGTGGCCGGGACATCTAGTCTACTATAAAATAAATTCTGAAGAAGAAAAAATAGTCGCCATAAAGAACAGAAAAGGCGGTACCTATTTAACAAGAAGACAAAAAATGTCATAAGCTAAATAGATGGAAAGTCGCAGAAAATACAGGGAAAGAATAGAATAGAATAAACTTTATTTCAGACTTCGTAAAAAATCCATAAATTATTATTTTCGAACAGTTAGTAACAATTCTACTTCAATTCTATGTTTAGTATTATTAGTTTATAACTTAAATTTTTAAATGAAATTAAATTTATTTGAGCCCCATGGCTATTTCAATCCAATGTCTTTGTATAAGACAGTCTGTTCTGGCAGCAATCGTCTTTAAAGATACCAAATTGTGAATTATGAAAGATTATTACCTACTGCTCTTAACTGGTCCTACTTAAATGATTGCTTCTTTAAAATTATTTTCATAAGAAATATTAATACTGGACTAAATTCATCATCATTTCAGCTGAGCGAGTCACTGTTGGACATATACCTCCACCAAGAATCCCTCCAACCTGATCGGTCTGGCGCTGCCCGCATACAGCGGCTTTCCAGGACCTTTACCAGATCGTTACGTCACCTTATGCAACCAGGACAATAGGAGTCACAATTCTTTGGGCTAAGTCGGTGATCTCATTTCTCATGCGAATCTCATAATTTTTGATTTTATGATCACGCAGAGAAATCCTGAGCTTCTTTTCTTATGAGGATTATTGTAAGCGGTCACGTTGCCACCAAATTGTACAGTTTGTCCCAGGTACCAGGTACACATAATCGTCGACAACTTCCAACTTTCACAGGAGTGGGTACGGCATGGGAATTCGTCATGATTTTTGTCTTAACCATGTTCATTTTAAGACCCATTTGTTGGGAGACTAGAAAAATCAAAGAGCATTTGTGTCTAGAGGCCCTAGTCAAGTGACCACAGAGCATTATAAGTATAGGGGAAGTGACCAATCGTTTGCGTCAATGACAGAATTCCTACGTCATTGGTTTGATAACGAACGAACATTTAATAACGAAAAGAATATAATTTATGTAACTGACGTATTACGTAGTACTATATGCTCTGTGGTATTACTAAAAAAGTTCTATGGCGACCGTCGTCGTGTCAAATGTACGAGTAGTAGTCAAAAATTGTCATTTCGTTCGATAGTAAATAGAAAACCTTGTAGGCTTAGATTATATATCTTATATAGTTGTAGGTATCGTTTGAGAATTCCTACGTCATTGATCTTCATTGACCGTTTGCCACTTGTCTATGCCCTCAGGTCTTCTAAAGACAAAGCTAACGATGCTCAATTAGTCATTAGAATATCTACAGAGGAGAAGTCACATCTGTATAGACATAGTTTATACATATTTCTTATTTTGTAGCCGTTCATTATTTTCATAATAATTATGCCTTAGAAAGTGAAAATACACTTAATTATTTTCAGTCTATGAAGTTAATTTTTTCTAAAATTTTAATTTATTTTCATTCTTTTGTAATATTGTCTATTCTGTCAACAACGGCGTCACACCTGTCGAAAAATCGTAAATTTCAGAAATCCTAATTTTGAGTTTGTTAATCTCTAAAACTATTTTTAGGTCAAATTAAGATTACTATCAACTAGGTCCTACTTAAGTAAAAACACAGATAAATTGATTTCGTTTTTAATTAAATATAAAAGTCAGTTCGTTCCTGTCACTATTTTGGGATATTATCTATATGGCCGATACTGCCAGATGTGACTTTGTATGTAAGCGAATGTTACTGAAGCTCTACCCGACCGTTTTTGGAAATTTGAGTGTGATTATATGTACCTACTTATGTAATTAGGTATGTATTGTAATTAGTATTAGGTAGGTACTTATTTTCATTGATATGTACAGTCAACAGCACGTCGGGCTATACAAAACTGTCAAATTCCTCCAAACGATTTTCAACCTAAGGCTATTCAATATAAAGTGCATAATCGATTGGGAAAATTTGACAGTTTGTGGTAACCCAGCGTGCTGTTGTCTGTACATCAATGGTTATTTCAATACCTTCTACAATTTTACTTTTAGTTAAATCGGCCAATTACATAAGTTGATATGTTTGTTTAATTTTTACTTTATCGCTGCTTTATCGGTTCAACACTTTCGAAATTGACAAACATAATGTTTTTACAAGAACTCGGCAGAAACTCTCTTAGAACTAATTACTTGAGGTGTAAATAAAAATAACACATGTAATATAGTATAACGTTTATGTTAATTTTTATTTAATAATTATTCATAATATTAACCACTCAAACCAAAACCATCTCTTCTCTGTCTCAATTCATAAAATGGTAAAATAGTTACACTACTGACATCTAGTGAAAAATACTATGCACTAAGATTGGACGTTGATAAGTTTTACTATTCACCGCTAGATGGCTACAAAGCATGACTAATTTTGCCTGCTTTGACTTAACAATTTAGTACTATCCACTCGACACTAGATGGTATTAATGTACAAAAAAATATAATGCGTTTGGATAATAGGTATTTCATTTTTTTATAACCTTAGAAAAATAACGTTATTATTATTTTTCTAAGTTTATAAACTTAAATAAATATATTACGTCTACTTGCTTACAAATATATGAACACTGTTGAATAAACAACAGAAAAATGGTTGACTTGTTCGCCTCTCTTTATTAGTCAGCTGTCAGCTGCTAAGTAATTTAAAAATATTTCCCCTATATTGGGGTATTCTAATGATTTTATAACATGAACGTAACTATATCCCTACTTCGTTGTCTTTAAGTAATTTCGAACTCTACGCTCATACATTATATCGCTACAGCGAGATGATTGCAGCTTTTAGCGATACTTGTATAAGAAATGTTTTATAATCTTTGTTTTATTTTTAGGATTCCGTACCCAAGGGGTAAAATGGGACCCTATTACTAAGAGTCCGCTGTCTGTCCGTCCGCTCGTCTGTCCGTCTGTCACCAGGCTGTATCTTATGAACCATGATAGATAGACAGTTGAAATGTTCACATTTTATGTATTTCTGTTGCCGCTTTAATGCAACAAATACTAATTAACAGAATTAAATAAATATTTAAGAGGGCTCCCATAGATACAACAAACGTGATTTTAATGCTTGTTTGCAAGATATTGAAAACGGCAACCTCAAACCAAATACGGCGACAAGTTAACACTTGAAATATTCACAGAATATTTAATTATTCATGTGTTCACTTTAAAAATAAATACTTAAATTAAAATGAATCAAATATATACTTAAGAGAAACCATATAGCAAATGTGATATTTTTATAGTTATCACATAAAATAGTACTAAAATACATAAACTTAGGTAGGTACTTATAAAAAGCCACTCATAACAAGGTCAGCTTATCTTTTTAAGAATTTTATGAATAAAATCTTCGGTTATTAAAATTTGTAGGTATTTACTCTAAGTATACCTACTTACTTACTTACTGAAAAAGTAAAAGACTTTTAGGTAAAAAAAAATTTGTTTGAAGTAAGTACTAACTGATTAAGAAAACGATGACCGACGTGTACTTCTAAAACTACAATGTTCGTTTTTTTAACAACATTTTTTATTTTTATCTTAATTTTTAATTTCTATTCTAATATACCTACTTTTTGTGCCATTTCTTACAACCCGGACGCATACAGTACTTGGTTAATTTCAAATACCAAATGGCAACACAGTCAGTGCCATGCCCTCCCAACTGTCTAAACGTCTGAACGGTTTACGTACACGATACCTACCGAACTATAATTGTAAACTTTGTGAATTTCAGATTACGAGTGTGTTTGAAAACAGGTTGCGGAAAACAAATATAAATTAACATTTCCTAGTGAATTCGAATTCTGGATCAACGGTTTTAGTTTAGTGATTTTAAAACTCAAAAGGAATACGGAGTTCACACCAGTTTCCCGTGTCTGTTATTAAAAAAACTGGTGCAACAAGTTATAAAAACATTAGTTTGAGTTTCAAATCAAATTGTGTTAAATATTCGTGAGTGCTTTTCGAGTGGATTAAATACCTAAAATGTGCAACAACGAAGAAAATATGTGATAAAGTGAATTTATTTACGTGTTTTGTTTGTGAGGAGTAATTCTCGTGAAGTTGTTATTATGACAAAAATGTGTGTTTTTAAATAATGATATCTCAAAAAAATAACAGAGTACAAGCGATTAAGAGTAAATTTGAGAATTTGAACCACGAAAAGGACCAGTTACTCGTTAGAAAAAGCTCGAAGCAGCTGTCTAAACAACATATTAATCAGAATTACAGGAAATCAGATGACAACCAGGTTTTTGTAAATGACATCAATATAAACGAGTCCAATGCAGCGATAACTGAGTCAACCTTCATAAACTTGTCACCTACACCCAACAGTAGCTATTTGTATAGCAAAACTGATGGTAAACAAAATGAGGCAAGAAAGACTTTAACTAGACAGAGCAGTGATCCAGGTAAAAAATTGCATAGAAGCCATGCGTTTAGGTGTGACCGAAGCCAGAAAATAAATAACGGCCCGAAACGGCATGGTAGTTGCAACGGTCGCTCAGAAAGTAGTGATTTCTCAGTAAAAATGGGTGACCGTAAATTGAGTAGGGAGAGATTAAAAATGTTAGGTAACTTTATAGAAGGTCAAATGAAGAAAGAGAATTTTGTTTTGCCTTCAGCAAAAATTGTAGGGGTGGTAGCCGATTTAAGCCCAGCCTCTATTTCTGACAAGGATGTCCCACAGCATATTCTAGATCAGTATGCCACAGTTGTGAAAACAAAGAAAAAAGATGAAAAACAAGAAGCTATGACAGACAGCGGTGTTAGCTCGGAAACAGAAAACTTAGAAGATGAAAAGAATGCTAAAATAAAAAAATTGATGTCCAAATTCGAAAAGACTGAGCCAGAGACTGATTCTAATTTAGAAGAAATGAACGATCTGTGTGCTTCCAGTGAAACTATGCGGTTGGAGCGTAAAAATCCTCATCTGATACTTACAGCTACGTTAAAGAAGGCTCTAAAACAACCGTTACCTGCTGGGCCTCCACCGAAGAAGCCCCCTCGTAGTTTCGCATCACCTACTCCTGAAAGTCCTGAAAATCAAAAGAAGGACACCAAAAAAATGTTAGAAAAACTTGAACAAGTGCTTCAGAAACGGGAATCTCAGAAAGAGCCTGAAAGAATTTATGACGTAGCTGAAACCGATCTAAGTGTGAAAAAATCTAAAGAAATGCATTATTTATGCACTGAAATACTAGATATCACACAACGGACTTTGCTGCCGAACCAGTGCAACGATGTGTCGCATTCGTTAGCTGTTTGTTTTAATTCCTTAAACTGTGCAGTCTTGACCAACTCCACAGCGAGTTTACCATACACTAGATTATCATCCCGTCCCAATTCTAATATAGAAGCCACTTGTTCCTGTAGCGATAATAGCTTAGATTCTAATTCGAAACGATTCAGCACGTTTCTGTCTAACAGCCAAGAAAAATGTACAGACTGCAAGGAAAACGATGAAAAACCTGGTTTTAAAAGTCATCTGAACTGTTACTGTGGGACGAATGACAAGTCTAAGGTCCTTGTGAAACCAGAACCCATATACGACGAGCCGTACTTCGAAGGGAACCAGAATTCTAGACGGAGTCAATATGGCACTTTGAATTCGTTGAAAACCAACGGGTACAGCAAGAGCTTGGAGGATTTAAGGAGTAAAGTCAATGAGGTGAGTACTTAAATAATAAGTTTTTATTAGTAGGTAATAACTAATAACTGAACCTTTAATTAGTTATCTATGACACATGGGCCAATATACAGTATTGGGATTATAATGGAGAAACGTCTTTTTTTATTTATATTTATTATAATATCACTTGAGACTATAAACAATTAAAAAGAAAAGAAAATTATACTCCCCTGGCATGCCGCATTGCCTACTTTTAATAAACTTATAACCATATACATATTTTTTGATTTAAATGTTATAATGATAGTAGTTACAATTAAAAACCTGTTTATAAACTGTATGTTAATGTATGTCTAATAACTACGTGTGCCTTTTGGAAAAGGCCTCCTTCATTCTGCGCTGTGTCGTTTGCCACTCTTAACTAAAGGGGTCCGTGGGTTTTGTACATGTCGTCTTGCCACCTTCTTTGTGGACTCCCCTCTTGCGTTTGTTGCTTTGTAATAGAGCATGTTTAGTCAGTTATTGCAATATTTACCCTCTGTTTGTTGATCCATTAGTTGCCCTCTACGACACCCATTGGATGGTATGGGGTGATGCTATTCTACTGTGCCGGCATCACATGGCCAAGTGCAAGTCAATGGAACAAGTGAAATATATGGAGAGAAAGAGAGAGAACTCTAAAAGAATGATAGGCTCAACCTATACTTCAAGTTATATTCTGTAATATAAAAATGAATCGCTGAATTTGTTGCTAAGTGCAAATCTCGAGAGCAGCTGACCTGATTTCGCTAATTCTTTTTGACGTGACAACATCTTATAATTCGATAGAGCCGGCTGCACGCACGAAAAAACATGACGCATGTGGCGTTACCTGTAAGGCCGGCAAAACAAATGAAATTAAATTTTTCTTTTGAAAAATGCTACCATTCCATCAGTATTTTCTTAAGATGTTGTCACGTTCAACTATCGTCAGTAAACCGACTTTACAGACCAACCAATTTTTTTATAATATTTCTTAAAGTATTAGAATGGTTCAACCCTACTATCGTACATCCCTTGACAGTCATCCCGTGACCACGAATGCTGAAAAGTGTTACGAAACGTCGGGCAATAATAATAACATGTAAAATCTAATTACACGTGAGTTAAATCCGTAAAAGTTGTTTTATTTATTAATATTAATAAGTAACAACTTTCATTGATATGTTTTATTAAACATTAAAAATGCTAGTAGGATGCCTTTTCACTGCGTCGATTGGTCACTACCCTGTCCATAGTGTCACTCCCCTGGCTACAAATTTTCCCCTGGGGTCTATTATTATTATTAAAGTATGGTACGGGTTCGTATTTAAGGAAAAGGCCGTTTTCAGATATAAACTGTGTGTTTAATAGTTAAAATAATACAACAATTACGAGTAGGTACAGAAAATAGATCACGAGGTATTGCGCGAGGCAGAGCGCGTACGTCTTGCCTTCGTAACTTGCGCGCTTCGCGACTCTCTGTATACTGGCGGTCGGACGGCGCACGCCCGGCCTCGCTCGGGTGCCGGCCGAACGTTTACGACTCGAGCCGAGCGGGCAACCGTCGTTGGCGCGAAGGACGCGATGTAGCAATAGGTGCTATATTCTCCCCCTCCAAGTCAGAGGAACGCGGAGGAGCTGACTTGGCAACTGGTCGTTTACGCGGTCTTCCTCGCTTACTATTATGAGCCACAACGTCAGTGTTCCCTACATACGGACTCAGGAGACTGGCATGGTACTTACCGCGGGGTTTATCATCTCGGTCCGCGACTTCATATGTGGTTGGGGATACTACTTTAGTAATAATATATGGACCCTCTCGTCTTGGCGCAAATTTACTGGTAAAGCCTTTAGCGGCTTGACTTAGGCGATGGCTCTCTACAAGAACACGGTCTCCTTCTTTATATGTAGGCCCTGGGCGGCGATTCTTATCTGAAGCATCTTTACGGACATCTTGCTGATGTTCGACCCGCCACTTAACATCTTGCAGGCGTACTGCGAAGTCTCTAAGGTAAGGCGTAATTTGCGGAACATAATTCTCTTGGTCAACAACGTCTCTTAAATCATTGGCAACATCGACTGGGGATCGGAACTCACGCGCGAAAGTCAGGAAAGCAGCGGAGTGTCCTGTTCCTTGATTAGGTGCTGTGTTTAAGGCGAACCGTACCGCAGGCAACACTTCTGGCCATCGACGATGTTCAGGATCAATAAGCATAGCTAGCATCTGTTTCATCTCTCTATTTTTCCTCTCGGCGGGATTTGATTCGGGATGGTAAACAGGAGTCAGGTTCTGTTGTACACCTAAAACATACATTGCTTTCTGCATGACTGCTGAGACGAACTGAGTACCGTTATCCGATATGATTCGTCGTGGAAAGCCATACCGCATAAAAACTTCTTCAATCAGAATTTTGGCACAATTCTCAGCGTTAGCTTCGGCCACTGGAAACAATTCGACCCATCTACTGGCAGTATCCTCTACTAGGAAGATCCACTTTTCACCTTTGCTGCCTTCGGGCAAGGGACCAAACAAGTCCATAGCAAGGACTTCAAATCTCTGCTGTGGGACAGGTGTCTGCAGCAGACCTGCTGGTTTCAAATTAGTAGGTTTAAATTTTTGACAAAGGTCACATGACTTGAGGTACTTGAATATGTACTGTCGCATATTCGGGAAAAAAAACCTCTCCTTGACTCTCTTAAGAGTACGCTCCAATCCCAGATGACCAGCCGTCGGTGCATCATGAAGTTCTCGCATTACTTCTTGGCGCATAGACTCCGGTAGAACAAGCTGGGGCTCCTCGGATTCACTATCCGGGTCATAGCGGAACAGAACTCCGTGTGAAATATAATAACCCCGGTCAGTCCATCGTGCAGCAGTACCAGTATCTTCGAAATCGGTGAGTATTTTCCTTATTTCAGGATCTTCAAGTTGAGATTCACGCAATTCTTCGGAAGTACGATGTGGTAAGTCAACGGAAATTGGACATATGTTGCAGGTGGGGCCTTCGTCTGCAGGAATACCACATACAGGACGACTGAGCGTATCCGCCACCACATTTATTTTGCCGGGATTATATTCTACATTTAGGTTGAAAGATTGAATCTTCAAGGCCCACCGAGCAAGGCGACCACTAGGGGTTTTCAACGACAGTAACCACTTCAGAGGCTGGTGGTCGGTTGCAACGTGCACTTCGGCGCCTTCGAGATATCCACGGAACTTCTCGAGGGACCACACTACAGCCAGCGCTTCCCGCTCTGTTGTGGAATAGTTTCTTTCAGCTGCTGTCAACAACCTACTAGCATACTCTATCGGTTGTTCAGACTTCGGATCTGGACCTTGCATCAGTACGGCACCGAGTGCATACGAACTAGCATCAGTGCGCAGTACAAAAGGTTGCTCAAAATTTGGCTGTCGTAATACTGGACTAGTACTGAGTCTCTTTTTGAGTTCTTTAAAGGCGTCGCCTTCTCTATCTCCCCACTTCCAGGATCTATTCTTTTTGGTTAGGTCGGTCAGAGGTTGGGCAACTTCAGAAAAACGCGGAATAAATTTCCGAAACCACGCACAGGTTTGCAGGAAGGTCCTCAATTCTTTTAAATTCGTTGGGTACTTCATATCCATCACGGCTTGTACCTTCTTGGGATCGGCCTCAACACCTTGGGTTGTTAATACATGTCCCAAATAACTAACCCTTTCTCTGGCGAAAACACACTTATCTCTGTTCGCCTTAAGGTTAAATTGACGGAGACGATCAAATACCCTCTGTAGATCGTGTAGATGACACTCCAGGTCGTCAGAAATCACCAGAATATCGTCAAGGTAAGCTACGACTGTTAAATCCTTAGAGCCTGCACCATTTTCAGAACGAGTATCCCTTAGCCCTGCACGGAACCTATCCATCAGTCTCTGGAACGTCGACGGTGAATTCTTAAGCCCAAACGGCATCCGTCGAAATTGAAAAGTTCCGAAAGGCGAAACAAAGGCGGTCTTGTGTCTATCCTCCGCAGCTACCTCCACTTGCCAATATCCAGATTTCAGGTCAATTGTTGACATTATGCAGTTACTCTTAGCGGAAGCTAGGATATCATCAATTACAGGCAGTGGATATTTTTCGGTGCGTGTTACTGCATTTAATTTCCTGTAGTCCACACAAAAGCGAGTCTTTCTCGGATATTACACGCTGATTGTAATCCGTGACTAACCAAAAATGGGCAAGGAAAAGATTCACATTAACATTGTCGTTATCGGACACGTCGACTCCGGCAAGTCCACAACGACCGGACATTTGATCTACAAATGCGGTGGTATCGACAAACGTACCATTGAAAAGTTCGAGAAGGAAGCCCAGGAAATGGGCAAAGGTTCCTTCAAATATGCCTGGGTGTTGGACAAACTTAAGGCCGAGCGTGAGCGTGGTATCACTATTGACATCGCTCTCTGGAAGTTCGAGACAGCAAAATACTATGTCACCATCATCGATGCTCCTGGACATCGTGATTTCATCAAGAACATGATCACAGGAACCTCCCAGGCTGATTGCGCCGTGTTGATCGTGGCCGCTGGTACTGGTGAGTTCGAAGCTGGTATTTCCAAGAACGGACAGACTCGTGAGCATGCCCTCTTAGCCTTCACCCTCGGTGTCAAGCAGCTGATCGTAGGTGTTAACAAAATGGACTCTACTGAGCCCCCATACAGCGAATCCCGTTTCGAGGAAATTAAGAAAGAAGTATCTTCCTACATCAAAAAGATTGGTTATAATCCAGCTGCTGTCGCTTTCGTACCCATTTCTGGCTGGCATGGAGACAACATGTTAGAGCCATCTACCAAAATGCCCTGGTTCAAGGGATGGGCTGTTGAACGTAAAGAAGGCAAGGCTGATGGTAAATGCCTTATTGAAGCCCTTGATGCCATCCTGCCACCAGCTCGCCCCACGTTGGGCGCCACTTATGGTACGGGTTCGTATTTAAGGAAAAGGCCGTTTTCAGATATAAACTGTGTGTTTAATAGTTAAAATAATACAACAATTACGAGTAGGTACAGAAAATAGATCACGAGGTATTGCGCGAGGCAGAGCGCGTACGTCTTGCCTTCGTAACTTGCGCGCTTCGCGACTCTCTGTATACTGGCGGTCGGACGGCGCACGCCCGGCCTCGCTCGGGTGCCGGCCGAACGTTTACGACTCGAGCCGAGCGGGCAACCGTCGTTGGCGCGAAGGACGCGATGTAGCAATAGGTGCTATAAAAGCTTTAAATTGATTAAGTTATTTCATTTTTGATTAAATATTATTTTAAGGATTATTGTATAGGGTAAAAGCCTCGTCCAAGGATTTCCATCTGCTTCTATTTTGAGTGTCTGGGGCCTATAAAACTTCTTAATATTTATGTGTCCTACATAAAACTTACGCGTGTACAAAAGTGCTACTATAGGTTTTGTACACGTACGTTTCTTCAACTTTGTACAACTTCCCCTTTGAAGCGTCATCATCACCTCCGTTCATAGTAGTCGAAGATAATTTTCATGTAATTATAGTGTCATGTTCTCACTTTAAAAACATCTGCAGCTTGGGCCAAATGGCGGTAGGTGACGGGTGTCTTTTATCATTTTCCTACCCTGCTTGTAAAATTCTGCGTCGGTGCAGTATGCCTTGATATCGACAATACTGCTTAAGGATTTGACTTTACATTTTTACGGCCGTGTCTCTGACATCAACCCTCCTTGGGGACGGCTGCTATCTTTCCACAGCCAGGACCACCAGCTTAACGTGCTTCCGCAGCACTTAGGAAAAACGATCGACCTCTCTCTTTTCTTGTCTTTGTGACCCCAAAATGCCGGTCAGGCTGAAACGACAAACTCAAACTCAAATTTCTTTATTCATTTAGGTACAATTTGTCCACTTACGAAAGTCAAGTTTGATGCCATCGGTTCAAGAGTCTACCAGGAGGTCTTGTTCTGTGAAGAACCGGCAAGAAACTCGACAAGTTTTATCCTCCCTTTACAGTTTTCATAGCCTATACATTTGGAAAGAATCTTAATTCAGATTGTCAAGTCTTTAAGAGTTAATCATGATAATATTAATATTATAATAAAATAAAGACTAATAATTAAACTTACAATAAAAAAAATATAAAAATGTGATTTAAGACGTCTCCCCTTACAATATTGTCAATTAGAAATTTGAAATTGTACACATTGATAACTCACTAGATTACAATCGAGAATCGAGCACATTTGGATGTGTCCACGCATTTTTATCTTCTATACATTCCTGAACTTTATATAATATGCTTTCTTCATTAAAATTTGTTTAATCGACTTGTGGAATCGACATCGACAGGTTTAAAAGACTATCATTAGACCTGTCCTTCTATATGGCAGTGAAGCGTGGCCTGTGCTAGAGCGCTGCAAGCAGGAGTCACGGACATGAATGAAGATGCTGCGGAGGATGTGTGGGACTTTAACGTAAAGACCGCGTCCGAAAGTCGCACATTCCTGGCAGCTTTCATGTCCATGTTAACGCAGTTAAGTTGCAGGAGTGTCGCACGTTTTGAGAACGCCGGCAACCTACGTTGGCGACAAATGTCTTGCAATGCCACCTCCGCCAGGTGCCAGTAAAAGAGATAGGCTCAAGAAACGCTGGCTTGATGTCGCGAAGGAGGACTTACGTGCCAACGGTCTCTCCACCAGGGATGCAGAAGATTAGGAAGGTGGATCCCGGGCCCTCGCGCGAAAGTGTTTAGGGCACAACCGGGAAATCTCTGGCATGATGGGTGATTCTCAATTTGAAACTGTTCAGTAAACTCTCATACTCACAAAGACCTTTCAGTTCATTGTTCTAAATTAAGCGTCGTGTAAAATTAATGTATCAATATCATAGGTCTGGTTGTGCGCTGCAAACAATTTAATACCTTCTTACGGTGTGTTAAGATTGGGTTTCCTCTCACCAGTGATCACTGTAGTTTGAATTTAAAGTGTTCTATTATTAGTCGCTTGTGGAATCGACATTAAAATCACTTAATAGAACGAAATAAGGACTAGTTTTGAATATTACCAATTTTGGAGCTGAAATATTAAAAGTCCGTTGTTATTAAATTCGTATTTGACAATATTCGCTATTAGTGTTTATACATCGTCTGCAAAAGCCAACTTTGTATGAGCGGAAGTAGAAATTAAACTGACTTAAGCATAGTTTCTACTAATGATCATTATTTTAGTCGTCATCATCGTTAGTTTATCGTCAATATTTTAGTAAATTCCCTGCCACCGCTCCAACTAATGCTGGCAGTCGTAAATGGCTTTCGCAGCGTCACCGGTGTTGTTTTGAAGAATTCCTTGGTGGGTTCTCGCAGCCTGTAATGCGAACTTCCCTTTTTTGCGACGGAAAAGATTTTATGACTACCCTAGTTGCGATAAGTAAGGGGCTGCACAAGGATTATGTGGGCTCCAGCATACCCACTAAAACCTACATTTTCTAAGCTTCGGTGTGCCACGCAAGGAACCCTGTATACGTCGGGAAGGTCACCTGTGGCTGGCCCCTACGCTAGTCAGAAAACATCCCGAGAACGCTTGGGATGTTCTATCAGCTTCGAGACGTGCAATTCAACCGACAGGGCCTATAGCCCAATTCACGTATTAAAACCGTTGGGATATCGCAGAGATTTAGTCGTTTAAACACTTTTTCGTATTCACGTACGTCAAATGAACCGATTTTGAAGTAGCTCGATCGCAATGTCGTTGAACCATCGTCTACCCGTATTCAGCTAATAAATCGTTTTAAAATCGCACCGAAATGTCAACTGAGAGGTATTCAGCTAAAATATTTTCGTATCACGTTCTATGTTAAATATTATCGATATTGATTGATTTAATTTGATTAATTTATCGTAAATCACTGTATTTGAAGTATAAAGTATATTTGAACCTTTTAGTAGAAAATCAAATCATTTTACGGGCATCTTTTTTGTTTCCTTGACAAGTCGTTCAGATGTGCTTTAGTTCCGATCTTATTGAGTGGTCGTCCTATCGAGATGTAGCTGAGTAACATGTGAATACCAAAATTGGATAGGACTACGATCGAACGATTTCTAAACTACAACGATTTTTAGATCGAATGTATTTACGTGAATTGGGCCACTTATCCCATCACTCGCTTGTCTCTATTTAGGCTGGTGGAGAGCGAATATTGGCCTCCTCCTCCTGCCAGTACGGCTCCTGCGGATGGGATCATCCTTCCGCATCAGTTCCGCAGCCTCCTTTGGTGCATTACTAGCTCGCTAAAGGAGACCATTGCCACCCAGCTGATCCAGCATATCGCGCTGCCAACCATAGCCCAGCGCCAACTGACGCGACGAGGACAAAGCGCTCTGTGACCCAGGACAACCTTCCCTAGAAGGATTTCTGGTCGGCGAGTATCTCCTGCGAGTGAGTCTCTACACCGATAGTTCGTTCGAGTCGGAAGAGATTTGTATAGTATTAGGTACCTATACGACTCGTGAATAATATCGTCGGACTGTTCTAGAAACTATTACGGTTCGGTGAATGGCCAATTGAATTGAGTCTGGTATTCAATGGCGATAAAATTCACACGTCGCAAATTGGACAATCAATATTTGGTCTCATACAAAGATGTTGATCAAACTGAACTCTGATGTTTGAGCGGCTTTTAAATTTTCCACGGGAGCGGGTTGTCATGATTTCCCTTAAAGCTCGGAAAGAGAACGCCTCTTTTTAGGGATTCCGTACCCAAAGGGTAAAACGGGACCCTATTACTAAGACTCCGCTATCCGTCTGCCACCAGGCTCTCATGAACCGTAATAGTTAGACAGTTGAAATTTTCGCAGATGATGTATTTTTGTTGCCACTATAACAACAAATACTAATAAACAGGATAAAATTAATATTTTAGGGGGCTCCCATACAACAAACGTGATTTTTTTTTTGCTCGTTTTTGCCCGATAATGATACGGAGACAAGTAGACGCTTAAAATATTCACAGAATATTTAGTTATATATATTCTCTTTAAAAATAAATAATTAAATTAATATAAAACAAATATTTGAGGGGGGCTAAACCATATTTTCACAATCGAACGAGTTGACGACAAAAAAAAGAAAAAATCGGAAGTTACCAACTCGCGCGCTCGCGAGTATGACGGTCGCCATTTGATGAACAAGGGAAAATACCTACCTATCCATCTAGATTAGTATAATTGTCCGTTATTTAGTATCCATAACACAAGCTCTTGAGATAAATTGGTGAGTATGGAAATTTTAATTATTATTATTTTATAGGAAGAAGATAATATACTTACCTACTTATCCCCACAATATTTTTAATTAGAACCCGTAAGGTGCATTTTACTTTCTCGGTTCCACGTTTCAATACACCAGCGATGTGAACGCATTCCTCTTTGACAATAATCAAAAATCGACCTTATGCTCTACAGGATATACGTACAAGTGTTCCGTTGTTAGTTTTAATTGCGTTCGCTGTGGGAAGTGTATTCGAAATGTCGGAATGGCGAAAAGACAATCAATAGATTTCTCTTTGTTAATACTAATTACCCGACCGTCGCGTCGTCGTATACGTGTCTGGCAAATGGCAACTTTTGTAAGTTCTGACGGCAAAGGTTTTTTAATGTTATTTGGAGCTAAGCATACAGATAAGCACTTAAAATTTATTCCTCCATCTTTTGCATCGTAGGTTAAAAAAGTGTTGCCAAATACCCATGTTGAATCTAATTGGTATGTTACATAGTTGCACTTCCTTCATTTTCTGCTTTCCTAATACTTAATTTTGCCTGCCTAGTTTTAAGCTCAGCATAGCCTATAGACGCAACGCTGACGTGACCCTAGCGTGCTGTCAGCTAGTCACCTTCCCTGCCCTGTGGAGCTCTAGCAACCTTACTCACCAACAGAAACACAACACCACAAAATGTAGTGTTAATTGACTCTGATGTCCTGTAAGGTGGACATACTAATCCAATTCTGTGGATTCGAGTGGCTAGTCCCTACCTTGACTAAGTAAGACCTAAAGCGGGTGATCCATTGGCGAGTCGGCGAGCTAACGGTATAAACTGTAGGCTCGTTGGACTGTCGACTCGTAGTGGTGATCCATTAGCGTGCCAAACAGTCTACTCTCATCGTTGGCGAAGTCATGGCGTGCTCCCAGACGGAACTACTTTATTACTTAGGAATACTACTACAAGAAGAACCACCAAAGAAAAAAAACACTCCACAAAGTGTGGGTCAAAAACTGGCTGCAAGAGAGACAACGTTTTTTTTAACAACTTGATTTACCCTTTAATAAAAAGACAAGATGCAGTTTTTTATGTATCGATTTCCCCATTTGAACGCTTATGTGCAACTCTAAAGTACTAACTCGTGATTATACGATCGTAAATCTACCATTTTGCCGTGCGGCATGCGTGCATTCGCTTCAGCAGCGTGAAAAAGACTGTCGGCTCGCGAAGCTCGGCTGATCCATTGACGGTTTATTATACCGCGGTCTTAGGATTTCAAGCATGCACGAAAAGCCAACGAGCCAAAACCGCGAACTTTAAAACCGCGGTAATGTAGGTGCTCCATTGGTGGTTTATACCTTTAGCTCGCAGGCTCGCCACGAGCCAGCGGTCTTAGCTCGCCAATGGATCACCCACTTAAGTTCTTCAAGGTGCGAAGGCCGAGAGCTTACCCGATTACTTCTAATATGGTGTACTTTGTACGGACTAAACGAAAATTGCCTTGTTTTCCAAACATTCAACTGTCTCTGGCGAATGTAAAAAATGTAGACAAAACCTTGCATGCGACATGCCATCTGTACACGTTTCCTATTCGGCTTGAACGCAGTGATGACGTCACAATTATAACAATTTGTAACGTAAAAATAAAATTATTCCATAATGTAAGGTAGTTTCATCTTAACTGGGCGTCAAATATTTGCAAAAATATTTCGTTCGAGTCTTAGAAATGCAAATTTCAAAGACTTGATGAAACAATGTTTACCATAAAAACATAAGCGCCAAGCACTGACAAATTTCGACAGCGAAAAGCAGTGTCTCGGTGGCGTAATTGGTCAACGCAGCCGCCCGGATTGCGGAAGATGCGGCTTCGAGTCCCGCCTGAGGCAAGTCGATTTTTTCAGTGCGTTTTTCTAGTATTAATATTTACGCGTTTGTAAACGCAAAAATAAAATTATTCCATAATTTTTAACGTAAATGGTGAACATTTTATTTTATTATTATTTGTTGTTTCGGGACTATTTACGTCACTGTGATGTGAGTGGTCAGTATAGCTGCCTGCACAGCAAGTGATCCGGGTTCGAGTCAAATATTTTTGCAAATATTTTTGTGATGACCACGAATATTTGTTTACGAGTCATTGTTGTTTATATATTAATTTAAGTTATTAATAATGTCCGTTATCTAGTATCCATAACACAAGTTCACAATGATACTTACTTTGGGCTCGATAATTGGTGTGAGCGTGGAAATATATTATTATTATCTTAATATATATAAATTACGTGTCACGTTGTTTGTCCGCGATAGACTCCTAAACTACTTTACCGATTTTAATCAAATTTGTACACCGTGTGCAGTTTGATCCGACTTGAGAGATAGGATAGTTTTTATCTTTATAATTAGTGACTTTTTACTGCAGATACAATGTTATAGGTCAGTAGTATGAAATTACCACAGCAACGCGTGGTCGGGACAGCTAGTTACCTATAAAGATCTATTGTGATGTGGCTACCCTCCAAGTAAGTCCTTTTGAGGCTTTACACCTACTCCTTTAGCTGGGTACTGTCTAAAAATGCTAAAATATTCCCAGCTTGGGTTTTCTTGATGTCATCTGGGGTCGAGAATGTATCGGTATATATCGTTTTTTTTTTGTGAATAAGAGGTTCACAAAATCAGGATGTGCTGTTATTTCACGCTGCTGTGACAACATTCCGCAATTTAGCAACTGATTTTAGCGCCTCTAGCGTAAACTATCAGAAACAATGGGCAATGTATGAAAAGAGACGATACGCTTGATCGAAAACTAAAAAAACTCATACTAGGGGTACAGGAAATATATGTACTTCCAGGTAGACTACCCCATTCTTCTACGCTGTTCCCAATATCAGAGACCAGGGTAGCAGGAAGACGAAGAGTACTTTTTATAATGTAACTTTTATTTGACCTATAAAATATTTCTCGGAGCCTAATACGACCAAAAAGCCACCCGTCAGTTCACAGCTACATACATATGGTTTCATAAGCATTATTAACACTAATTGAAAATACGGGTTTCTTTCGGCCTTTCACGTCATTAGCTATTTACTAGGTTTCCGTAATAAACGCCTAATTTAAAACTGGCATAAGTATGTGCTTTATCTTTAGATTTTTTTGGACACCAATTTGGCGATATCAGATCTAAAGGTCCAAGGTTCGAGTCCTTTTAACAGGACAACGTTTCTCGGGTCCTCTAGTAAGATATAGAAGTATAATAAAACATATTTTTTATTTTAATATCATTAGGTCATTACTAAATTGTAATCCGTGAGTTCGTTGCGTGGTTTCTTCTTCATCGGCATCAAATATAGATAATTATTATTTCGTCCGAAGCGCTGGTGTTTCAAAAGTAAGTACTGAGCTAAGTCCAGTGAATGCATATAAACAGTCCTTTAAATAACGAACTTTTTGATTTTTTTTGATCGACTCCCTCGACCATTATACGGTAGCAGATCACGGTGAGTGTATTTGGCCTGATGATGATGTCAATTAGCCGCCATTCGACACAATTGGCTCGCTACCACGTCGCCGCCATAAAGATTATTCGGCACCACTTTCCCTCTAGGAATAGCCACAGGTGTACAAAGCCAGTGAAAGTGACATGTCATGGCGCTAACGATAGCATAACTGTAGGACTGAATTTCTCTAGACAGTTTTTGTTGGACAGTGCGTTGTTTAGCACTCCGTGGTTGTTGCATACATACGAGTACTATCACGCACGCCTATAATCCTGAAATCGTTGAGCAGAGCTTAAGGTACGAAGCTCGGGGACGTTTTGGTGAAATGGCGTACGTAAAGTACGCCGAGCTCAGTATTTACATTTTTTATGTACCGCCCCCAGAATGGCTTAGGAGGGGGTATCATGGTTTTTAGTGGGTTGGACCGGCGTTGTTCTGCGCGGTGTGTATCTCAAACATTCAGTACGTCTAGCCAGCGTGCAATATGGTCCGTCAATGGATTTTCTATTGTCATAAAAAATGCTACATTTGGTAGTATGGGGTACCTGACTGGTTGCCAGATACCAGGTACCATGAATGCATAAGTCATGAAGAGCTTTACGCCCTCGTGACCCGTGATCACACTCGAACTCTTTGGTTCTTTGGAATTAGAATAAGATCACGTCCTCTTCATAGTTTCTGCTATCCTAGTACCGGGCTATACAATTTTCAGTCCAATAAGGTAAATTTTTAAAAGTTAAATTGGAGCAAAGTTAGGTGAAAAGTTGGACAAGGAACTTGTAGTTAGTTACCGCGCGTCAATTCGAGCAACGTATTCACTCAAGGTTTCTTTTGTCACCTAACACCACTTACTATTTTCATAGGTTTAGGTTAGGTTGATCTGATAACCAGTTCAATATGATCCTTACAGGAAAAGTAAAGTAAGAGTGAGTTAGTTTATTATTCCTACAATGAATTGCGTAAATAAAATAAAATTCCCGAGAGCGCCGAAAGAGCCGTGAATCACGTCTGATTTCCCGGCTCCATTTTATTGGCAAAAGACATCGGAATTTTCCGGTGCTTTCGACATTGGGGTTTCCCAGCACGGGAGAGACAATTTAAAGAAATATTTTCATTACGCCATTCCCCATCCCCTACTTTTGCAGATGAGTGTTACAAAGTCGAATCGCTAATCTTTGTCCTCTTTTGAGATGAAAACTCTTATCATGCCATGGTTGCCTGGTCCATAGTCTTGGCAATGCTTGTCTTGTGAACCAGGCCTTATGATGCTTCGGCACAAGCCTTCAACACCCTAACTTCTCTCTCTGCCCAGCCATATTTGATACGATTCCACGAGAGCCGCTTTAGTTAAAGTACAGCACCTATGGAAGTTCTAGACAAACCGAGGCCCTATAATAATGTATCTCAGACCAAATGAAAATGACTTTTCGCCCTACCATCTGCATACTCTGCATACAAACCAAAGATATAGCCAATATTTAGCATTTGAACTAGAACAAAAATTGAACATTAAAGTTCATAGCTCAGTGTCAGTATATTTTATACTAGCTGTGCCCGCGACTTCGTCCGCGTAGAATTTACCAAAAGAAAAAAAAAGTAGCCTAAGTTACTCCTTATTACACCAGCTACCTGCCAAAAAAAGTCCCGTCAAAATAGATCCAGCCGTTTCAGAGATTAGCCGGAACAAACAGACAGACAGACAAAAATTGTAAATAATGTTATTTTAGTGTATGTACCTTATATATATTCATATGCATGTAGTAAAAAACGGTTATTTCAATATTACAAACAGACACTCCAATTTTATTTGCATGTATGTATGTATAGATGTTACATACAAGGAGAGGCTTTGTGTCCCAGCTGTGGGTCGAATTATAAAGGCTTTTGTGATGATACAGTATACTGTCACGCTTATAAACCTAAACGCGCTTGAGCAGCGCTTTAGATAACATTTGGTTACACATAAAGCCACATCTGGCAGTATGGGTCACATGCAGTGCCTCAAAATAGTGACAGGTTGTCAGCCTACATAAAATGGGCATTCGCTATTGCGAAGAGACTCAGTAATAACGCACTTCTTAAGGCAAATCTCCGGAGCCTTGACCATCGGAGGCGTGTGGCTAGCCTCTCGGTCTTTTATCGGTTACATTTCGGAGAGTGTGCGGAAGTTTTACCTAATTTGATCCCCCCTGCCCCTTTCCAACACCGGATGACCAGGTGCGGCGAGGGCTTTCACCCTTATCTTGTCGACATTCCTCCAATTCGCACGAAGCGATTTGCTTCAGCTTTCAGAATGCGAACTGCTAAGCAGTGGAACTCCCTGCTGAGTTCTGTTTCCCCGGATCAGTATAATCTGGTCATCTTCAAGGTCAGAGTGAACAAGTAATATAGGCGAGCGTGTTGCACAGACATGCCATCGGTCTTTTTGCCTTCTATGTGCGTTGGTAGTATAGGATTCCCTTTGCGCTATCATTCGCGGACTAATGGACCGGCCCGGCCCGCCCCGCCGGCGTCTGCAAAGCGCCTCAGTGAACCAACTATCAAAAGCCACCAACCGGGACATATGTTACTCTATAACACATCTCAGAAGTTCGAGCTTAAGTTACAAATGTTATTAAAGATGCTGCATAATATGCAAATTAAGAATCATTCATTATGGATATTACTAAGGTGTGCGTAATTTTATTAAATTAAACATTTCTTCAGACTTTTCTTTAATGCGATTTAGAAATTAATTTTGATATTTAATACTCCGGATTATACAATAATTTGGCGGTTTCTTAAGACCGATTTCACAGCTGTGGCCTTCATCTAACTTGGTAATAAGTGTTGACAGGGCTGAAGGTGCTGAAGATCTGTTAACACTATTATTAAGATAGACTTTGATGAAAGTGCTTTAGCTTCACCACTTTTATCAAAGAACCTGAGAACTCTCTCTCTCGGTGATTGAATCACATCATCATGCATCATATATTTTAGGTTAAGCAAATGAAAAGATTTTTGTGTGGGTAATATTGTCTTCCCCTTGTGTGACCCTGGCTTTCTGTACTTACATAATTAGTTTGTGGTTGTTGTATGGGTTTCGATTCACCTCTCTCAAAGCTTTTGCTCAACGCCTTTGCCCCCACGCCTTCAGTTCACACCGTGTTCAGTGGAGCACGACTGAAGGACATCGCGATGCGCTCTGTCGCTTGCAGACTGATCGTGTTTCTTCGAACTGGTTATGCTTTCCTGGTACTCATGCGATATTTGTCGGGTCACCTTTATTCCTATGCTTGGCTTCCATTTGGGTTTGGTAAAACCACATTCCGTCTCACTCTAACGCTCTGTGTTAAAAAGTGACGGGCGTAGTTTCTGAAAAATTTCTATCCGACAGTTGCAAGTACTCAGTTGAAATTTACATATAAACAAAACCTGTCGGACTTTTCGCTTCAAATTGTTTATCTCCGCATGGTTATGATTTCCTGGTACCAAATATTTTTTTTAAGAAACTAATTTCCTGTTTACCGAGTTATATTAGTAGTATTACCTACTATCCCTGTCCCGCACATTCCCCTTGTACATAATTATTAAGTACCTTTCCTTAATGAGTCGCAAAGCTGTCGTCTGGTAGACTTGACGTTCAGACTGATATAGTATTCTCGTGTGTGTGCCTTATCACAGTTGTTTAAAGTTCAAAAGTGCCTGTGACGTATTTTCGAAGATTTGCACTTGCGTGTCGTCCATTTCTTCTCGTCTCGCAAGTTTAGCTGAACGGTAATGTACCTTATGTTGAAAGCCCTTTTCATTATTTATATACTCAATAGTTTATTGCACATATAATATTACAGTGACATAGGTGTTGTTACATACGGTGTTGTTATATGACCACATCAAACCAAACAGCGTTGGAAGTGAAAGCAAGCTTCGCCCGAATCCCTCAACAAATAGGGCTATTTGATCTCTAATCGGAACCCTAAAATGTTTCTTTTTCATACTACCCTGGTCCCATAATTTGAGATTGGTGCAATATGCTGCCATACTTTTTATAAGTTCCTTGGGGATGCTGTTGTGTGTGGTTTACTGGCCACCACGCGGGTGACCCCTTGGTCCATCCTTACAACACCCACAGGATGAGATAAGTCCCAGGTATTCGTTACCGTGGAATATTTTTAAACAATGGATACAAAAGGACACGATTCTGTTTAGTGGGCTTATTTTGTATCTACCTGGGTAGCTAACATCATCTCATTAACGTACGTCACTATAATTATGAGAATTATTGTGTTTGAACTGGTGGTAAAGATAGTCGGAAGTGTTTAACGGTTCCAGTCCAGGTGATGCTCGCTGGCATCTTCACCCTAATCATTACTTTATGAGACAAACACCGTAAAAGTTGAAAATTTGTATAATCCCAATGTCAAAGACTTTTCAATAAAAAGTCATTGTTTTATGTATCATGCATGAGATATTAAATACAAAATGAAAAAGAAAACTTTATTCATAAAATATAGGATGGTTTATCTATAATAATGATGCGGCATTTGTTATTACAATTCTAAAAATATTATAACGAGAAAGTATGTTTGTTAAGTGGTCAATATGCAAATAGTGTTGGGTAGGAATTGAGTCTTTAATTTTAAGAAGTGGATTCTGTAACGAATTATTTTGACCAATCGATGACTGGAATATAGGAGGCCAATGGCGCCATTGGCGATACGAAACTAAGCAATTAATTGCGGGATTGGTGCTTCACATGGTGTTCAAAAAAAATTTATTTTATTTTTTTCCTTCGCTCATTAAGTTGACGGTCCTTGTTCTGACAACAGGTTTACCACTTGGAAGATTTTTACAAATCCTAATATAAGCATAGTAAGTAGGCTCGACTCGAAGAACTAAAGCATAAAACACATAGACCCTTCGTTCACCTTCTGTATATTTTTATGCATTAGGGTTTGTGTTTATATACATAGCTTACTTAGAAGATTTCTTTCTATGAGGTTTATCGATATGGACCCAAGTTTCAATCTTCTTCAGCACGTAAAATGAGCGTTTTCCATGGCAGGTCAGCGAGTCTCTGGTTTATATTCTAAACGGGGTAGCTATATGATTTGATCTCACTTGATTATAAGCGAGCTTCACGATCTTACACCTGTCGCGATGCAACAATGCTGAACTCTATAAATTTATGGCGATATGGTGTACACTGGCACTCTCAGGGACATCAAATTAGTGGCCTTGAAATAGAAACAGGTAAAGGTGAGCCTTCAGAAGACTCGCTACATTTATTTTTCACCAAGAATAAGAAGGCTATGCGCGGCGAATGCTTTCATACCCTTATGTCGTGGATAATAGACTTCCCATCCGCACGAAGCGATTTGCTTCCGCTTTCATTATGCGAACACTCAAGGAGTGGAACTCGTTGCTGAAGTCTGTTTTTCCGAATCAGTATAATCTAGACATCTTTAAGGCCAGAGTGAACAGGCATCTTCTAGGCGAGCTTGTTCCTTCTTTGACATTAAAAAGGCTCCACCTCTACAACTGTAGTCTCAAGGTCTACTCTACTATTGTAACCAGGACTTAAAGACTTATTTCCCATCACTATTATCTAGTATTGAGATTGCTATAATTTGTAAAGTAAAAGACTTAAAATTGAGTACGATGCTAGACTCGTTTTTCTAAATACAACAAGAGTTCAAATACCTCACCAAAATCATTACTCACTCAGTAATTTTTTTGACCCACATCTTCGAATACAAACACCTTAACGCGTAGAGATAAAGCAGATAATCGTGTGAACGATCAAACATGCAAACAGCTGTTACTGTTTCTTAAGTAGTAGTCAATAGAGTTCAGTTTGTATTGGAATCGTGGGTCGTTATTGACAATGAGTCGGCTGTGTATTTAACGGAATCGGTTAATGGGTGACTGTGTTACGTAAATGTGTGAAAGACATGTTTTGAATTAAATGAAGTCTGGGATAGGTTAATGTTACCTAAATTACCTAAAACCCTGTAGATCACACAGACGTTTCTAGCTCATTTTAATGTCCAACCTATAAATTTCATATTGCGATCCAGTTTACCCTACCGATGTATTTCCCGGTCACGAATAGAATTATCCTACTAGGCTATCATAAAAGCCGACTGAGGGAAATTCTGAGTCCCGTGCAGACCAAGGAATACTCGTGCAGTGTCAGTAAACAACCACAACAGCATTAATTAAATAAAGAAAAAACAGGGGTAACAAACAAGCGTGACTTAAAAGCGTTTGTGCCACCAGGGGTCAAGAACCGTCGAAGATTAGTTGTAGACGCTGTTCTTTGTACCCTGGACCCAGTTTATTTGTGAGATAAATATAGCAGATCAACTCTCACGCTTACCCGCTTAGATTGTTGTGTACAAGTTTCGAAACGGACCTAACGCGTTGCCTTGAGGGAGCCGGTTTGATATCCTGTCGTATGCTTCCGTGCGATCCATTTTAGTTTGTGACGCTCTAACGAGATTTCTAGAAAAGTTTATTATGTTTTATATTGTTTCCTACGTAGTCTTGCCATAAGTTCTGTCCCAACTTATACGAATGTGTTTTAAAATAAATAATATGACCGTAGTACTATAATTCGATATCATTATATTAAGCAGGTTTTTATAGTATTCATTTCGATCTAACACATAGCTTTGTAAACATGGAGTGGGGTACCACAGAGAATCGAATCGCAATGATCACGTTACACAGATGTAAGAAAACCCCAGTCGAGATTTTCAACTTCCATCGGACGAAACGGACCATCAAGCGTTACAATAAGTTGTCTTCATCGATGATAGGCTAAAAGCCGGTCAACCTCGAACAACCAGGGCATCAGCAGCTATCACAGCCCTCAGAGAGAGAATCCGAAGACATCCGATCCGTAAGTAGAAAATCATCGCTAGGGAAATGAAATTTTCCCCTATGTATCCTATCATAAAAGAAGACCTTAAGGGCTTATTGAATAAGGTCATTCAACTCTTGGCTGCAGCCTTTTATTACAAAGGAACCATGAGAGCGAAGAAGTTTTTGCAGAGACACGCAGACGGTGGCCACAGGAATATTCTCTTTACGGATGAAAACATACGGTCTATGCACACAGCTCCCAAGAAGCTACTGAGATAATCCTGAAGTTCCAAAGAGCCCACCACCCAGCATATTTGATATAGGATGTGCTCTACGAAGGCATGACAAAGCTGATTTTTTGTGAATATTGGGTTGAAAAATATGCGCAACTAACTACCAAAGCGATATTTTAGAGAAGGTAGTTAAGCCACTAAGTAACACTGTGTTCGCTGGTAGATAACGGATATTTCAAAAAGACTCAGCACTAGCGTACAAAGCGAAATCAACCCTACTAGCGCTGGTTAGACGTGAATTTAACGAATTTCATCGCCTCTGAGCATTGGCTCCCTGCAAGATCTTAATTTATTTGGATTATTGCTTATGGAATATTTTAGAGGAGAAGGCCTTCTCATAACCTCATCGAAATATCGAGTCGCTAAAGCAGACTTAATGAAGACAGCTGCCTCGAAACCATTGGATGTGGTACGTGCGGCCATAGATGAATGGCCAGGACGTTTGGAGAAATTGTTGTGTAAAGAGCTTTTGAATTTGAATAGTTTTAACATTTGTTTTGATCTACATAGTCCAACGTACAATACATGCTTTTAATTTTTTTTTCTTTACACTAGACATGTTTATATGAAGGACATTACACGACAAGGTAGTAAGTACCGACGAAATACCCGTAACAAATTGATCGTGTGATATTGTAGACCAATATTTAGCAACCACAACACGTAGGTATACACGTGTAGGCAGAACCTGATTGATCAACAATCAATCATAGCATCTCACACACAAGTAGTCTAACAGTCCCGCCCACTTTCCCTGGCGCCCACACCTCGCGTGTGAAGAAACAATAACTTTCGCTGGCTGGTACGTGATTGGTTTAACGATTCTTTAATGAAGATAATCCTCGGAAGAATACTATTTAATACATAACATACAGTAACGCTTATAATCCAAAGGGGGTTGATCAGAGTTTTCTTAATTATGGCGTCTCAATGAACTCAATAAAAATAATTGAATCATACCTGAGTGACCGATTACAAACAGTAGTTATAAATAAAGCGAAGTCTTCAGGGGCCCCTATGCTCATGGGCGTGCCGCAGGGTTCGATATTAGGTCCGTTACTTTTTTTGATTTATGTAAATGACCTGCCTTACTATGTAAGCAACTTATGTGAGACGGTATTATTTGCAGATGATACTTCCCTTATTTTCAAACTAAATAGACAAACAGAAAATGTTGACGATGTGAATAATGCCCTTTCCAAAGTAATGTGTTGGTTTACTAATAATAACTTGTTACTAAATTCAAATAAAACTAAATGTATCAAATTTTCGTTACCAAATGTCAAGCAGGTCAGTACAAATATTAAAATTAACGAAGAAATTATACAATGTGTTGACTCAACAGTATTTTTAGGAATAACTTTAGATTCACGTCTACAATGGAATCCTCATATTACTACCCTATCAGGAAGACTTAGCTCTGCTGCTTTTGCTGTTAAAAAGATTAGATTATTGTCTGATGTTGAGACGGCAAGACTTGTATATTTCAGTTACTTCCATAGTGTTATGTCATATGGTATATTGCTGTGGGGATCAGCAGCTGATATTCAAGACATTTTTGTATTACAAAAGAGAGCCGTACGTGCCATTTATAAATTAAGACCTCGTGACTCCCTTAGAGAGTTATTTAAAGAAATAAATATTTTCACGGTTGCTTCCCAATATATATATGACAACATTATGTATGTTCATAAAAATTTACATACATTTTTGAAGAAAAGTGATTATCACAATTTAAACACAAGAGGTAGAAATAAACTTGCTGTTCCAAGTTTCAGACTTCATAAAACTAGTCACTCATTCATGGGGAAATGTATACAAATATATAATAAACTCCCACATAATGTAACTGAACTTCCGTCACATAAATTTAAGCTTCATATTAAACAAATTTTAATGAAGAAAGCGTATTATAAAGTTCAGGAATATATAGATGATAAAAATGTGTGGACACATCCAAATGTGCTCGATTCTCCATTGTAATCTAGTGAGATATCAATATGTGTAAAAATTTAATTTTCTAATTGACAAGATTGTAAGGAAAGATGTCTTAAATCACTTTTTTTTAATATATATTTTTTATTTTTATTTTAAGTTTAATTATTAGTCTTTATTTTAATAAATTATTATGATTAATTATTAAAGACTTGCCAATGTGAATTATGACTCTTTCCAAATCAATACTATAAAAACTGTAAAGGGAGGATAAAACTTGTTGAGTCTCTTGCCGGTTCTTCTCAGAACAAGGCCTCCTGGTAGACTCTCGAACCGATGGCATCAAAATTGACTTTCATAAGTGTACAAATTGTACCTAAATGAATAAAGTAATTTTGACTTTGACTTTGACTTTGACAAGTGTATACCCAGCGGGCATACATTGCTGCCACAGATTTAATAATACAAGGAGATTGGCCAAGCCGGCGTTTAACTTGCCTACATTCCCGCCACTTCGCCTTCCGATAAAGTCAAGTGAATACGTAACTCAGCGATTTGACCGATCTCCTTTGCGGCTGTGCTTAACTTTCATCGCTTCGCAGTTCTTAAGACGCGCGCAATGAATAGTGTATATTACGGCATGCTCCACTAGAACATGTTATGTAGTACGGCCGCTGATTGCGACACTCGGTCTTCCTATGAACTCGGCGATTCGACCGATCTCCTTAGATTGATATATTTCTGATTGCCGCCAGTTCGCCTTCCGATAAAGTCGAGTGAATACGTATGTATGTCAGAAAGAAATATCCGTTTTTCTTTCAAAATGCCGTCCTGTTCAACATGCAATCATTGCAGTGAATCAGTTATTTATCAAGTAATGGAATAACTTTTCGCACGTAAGAACCGAAAAACTTAGATTTATATTTAAAAAACAATATTTATAAACAAATAGTCCGCCTTTTACTCATAAAAACAAAATCGCTTAAAATTATGCGTTACTACCTTACAAATTGTATTACATTGCGGCTGTGCTTAACTTTCATTGCTTCGCAGTCCTTAACGCGCGCAATGAATAGTGTATATTACGGCATGCTCAACTAGAACCATGTTATGTAGTAGGGCCGCTGATCGCGAAACTCCGACTTCATTTGAACGCAGCGATTATACCGATCTCCTTTACGGCTGTACTTATCTTTCATTGCTTCGCATTCCTTAGGACGCGCGCATTGAATAATGTATATTACGGCATGCCCAACTAGAAACATGTTATGGTAGTACGGCCGCTGATCGCGACACTCGGTCTTCCTATAAACTCCGCGATTTGACCGATCTCCTTAGATTGATATATCTCGCCACATCTCGCCACATCTGCCATTATGGAGTTGAAGTGAAACAAATGTGCAAGTATCATGCTCAGACGGGATAATTTCAAGATAACTTGGTGCTGATAATGATCAAGACAACCTTTATACTTGCAACTAATATTATGCGTAGGTAGACCATATCTGAATGCACGTAAAATTATGCATCACTTTTTTTTTGGCGCCGCGTGCATCCGTAGTGTATATAGGATTACCACCTCCTGACATGTCCGGAGTTCTAGGGTGTTGTCCGGATTTTGTCCGGCCCTCAAGTTTGGGCGGATTTTTTTATTTTAGTTGGAATACGAGTTATAAAACTTACATAAGTAAGTTATTTAATCTCTATTAATGTCCCACTCATCTAAAAGCGACTGTTAGCTAGTTAGCACCATGTCCACACTCCTTTTGCGAAGTACTGATGTTTGCATCTTGTGATTAAAATTTCCGGACTTTTTTGAGCTGTCAGGCATTTTGTCAGGACTTTTCAAATTTCTAAATGGTAACCCTAAGTGTATATGTCGCAGGCGTATCGTATAACACGCCGTATACAAAACGGCGCGGATTGTAGTGTGTGAGAATTGTCAACCAAATAAAACCGTTTTTTGATAAGTCTGTACCTAGTAGATTCGATCAATATTAGTCTTTATAATCGAATGGAGATAGCTTATTATTGGTAGGATCAGGCCACAGATATATCAAACTAAGGAGAACGCCGAGTTCATAGGAAGACAGAGTGTCGCGATCAGCGGCCGTACTACATAACATGGTTCTAGTTGAGCATGCCGTAATATACACCATTCATTGCGCGCGTCTTATGGACTGCGAAGCGATGAAAGTTAAGCACAGCCGCAAAGGAGATCGGTCAAATCGCTGAGTTACGTATTCACTTGACTTTATCGGAAGGCGAAGTGGCGGAAACTTGTCGTAAGTTAAACGCCGGCTTGGCCTATCTCCTTGTATTACTAAATCTGCGGTTCAGGCTATATTTTTTTATGACCATTAACGGAATTATTGTCACTCATCACTCTCACACACTAATACAATCCGTCGCGCCGTTTTGTATTACGGCGTGTTATACGATCCGCCTGCGACTTATCTATATCTCTCGTTCTCATTGTTGATTGCTAATCATAAATATTTTATTAAATATATTATCCTGCTTGATATACATTGCTTCCGACGAATCGTCCAATCAATGTTAACGTAATTAACTCCAGATTTAGTCATTATTGGGAAAAACCTAACACCTCCACAAACCAACGCAAAATTGAACGGAAAACCACAAAATGATAGTGTATTGTTCAATTACCGTAAATTGAAGCAAATTTTTTATGGACAGCTAACAAACGGCACGCCTGATACCATCAAGGGTCTCCGTACATGCCTCAATCTCTTCTATTCGAGGTACTAGGGCCTCAGAATATGATCCGAGGGCACAGCGGAGTCGCCGCTCGAATTTGAAGGGCAAAAGGAGAAGCTATATTTTTCTTCACGTATATTCTGGACTCCTAGTACCTACTTGTGGATTTACATAACTTGTTTGAAGGAAACCGACTCAAAAGTAGAAATCGTATTTTGATGTACATGCATGTCAAATTTGGTTGCAATATTAAAGCATACTCGAGTTACACACACACAGACATAATTCCAAAAACGGTATTTTTGGACTCAGGGAGGTTCAAAAACTTGTAAATCCGTCAAAATCTCGAGGTCGTATTTTTTTCACGATTACAACACTTTTTCTATACTACGTATACGAGAAAGTAAAAATGTAATTTTTATTCATCTCAAATAACTAAATATAATATTCTGTGTCGTCTATTTCGGAAGATAAAAAATAACAATATCCGGTTATATTTTTAAACTTGCGGTTGAGAGACGAAAATAAACGATCCTTATTAAGGGGATGGCATCTTTAAAGTTAACTTTAAAAATAACTAACAGATGTTCGTGAGACTGGTTTGAATTCTTGTAACACTCGCGAGCAAAACTATGGAATTCATTTTAACTGGTTCCTTAGTTTAGTAAGAATTAGAACGCGAAAGTGGCAATGGGCTGGTCGTGACTGCCCAAGAAATTTATAGACTAAACTTAAAGCCACACTACCAATAAATAAGTGAAGCTTAAAAATTTGACCTTGAAACCGCTTATTTCCTATCTCAAAATGTGTATTCGGAATCAGGACCCCTGAAAACCACAAAAATGATATCTATATTAACTAAGTGAAAAAGTCGCGTCTGCCATCTTCCGATCTCATTTCAAACGTTTGCCGTCGTGACATCAACAAGCAAAATCAAATGTAGGATGACGAAAATAAAAAATATGACCACCCTAGGTGCTAGGTGTCGTCTTCATCATTTCAGCCGAGAGACGCCCATTGTTGGACATAGGCCTCACCCAAGGATCTCCAAACCGGTCGGTCCTGCGCTGCCCGCATCCAGCGGCTTCCCGCAACCTTTACCAGATCGTCAGTCCACCTTGTGGGGGGCCTACCAACGCTGCGTTTCCCGGTACGTGGTCGCCACTCGAGGACCTTTCCGCCCCTGCGGCCGTCAGGTCTCCTCGCAATGTGTCCTGCCCACTGCCACTTAATCCAATTCTTTGGGCTATATCGGTGACCTTGGTTCTCCTGCGGATCTCATCATTTCTGATGTGATCACGCAGAGAAACTCCGAGCATAGCCCTCTCCATTGCCCTTTGGGTGAACTTGAACCTTATGAGGCCCATTGTAAGCGGCCACGTTTCGGTTCCATAGGTCATCACTGGCAACACACACGAATTAAAGACTTTCGTCTTAACTTACGGTATTTTCCTCAACATCAAAGACAGGCGTCGAACCACTGGATGTATTTACACTGTGGTGTTAGCATGTATGTATGTATGTAATCCGGTGCATTTACTGCATATCCTTAACCTTACCACCAGGGGTCTATAATATTGCGTTGTTCAACATTTATATTTGTTGTTTAGCATTGAACCCTTATCTATGGCATTGATAATTCAATAAAGTTTAGATAAAACGGTAATTAAATTAACTACAGATAACATTTAACTAATTGCAGTTGTATTACTGCTATATTTAACCGTCTTATTTGATATTTGGTTTATTTTAAGTCCGCTTGCTACTGGCTACCACCGTTTTGTCAACGTTGTCTTAACAATAATGTTGACAGGAGGTAATTTACGTGTCATCAGTATGTGTTCCGACCTGAATGTTAAATAAGATAGCCTCTCTCAGTCGTTGAGAGGTTCCGGGTGAAGCATGCTTCCATCTTAGCTCTTAAATAACTTGTCATCAGGGAAGCCTGGCCTTCATTTCACCAAATGGTATGATGATGACAAAACCTTCACCGAAGGTGGAAGAAACCTTGACTAACCACGCACGACGATTCAGTTTTTTATTTGACTTATAAGTACAGTCGACCAAATTGAATCATGACCCACCTTAAGATCATTTTCCTACAGTCACTCAATACAAAGTAGGTTGAAATTCGCTTGAACATACATTTCTTAAGTAACGAACCTGTTATCAATTTATTAGACACTGACATTGTCTAATAAATATGGCCTTTTAAATTTTTTTCAACTACTACTTGACATCTGACACATAACGTAATTTTATTTTTAAAAATATAATAGTTATTATTTTTTCTCAATAGTGAAAAGAGTTTAGATTATGAACGGGATCTTATTTGAAATTCTAATTGAGACTTTAGTGCAGCGATAACAAAGATTAAAATTGCATAGATCTCTGACCCATAATGACACATTATTATTCATATTTAAAACGTACTAAGTGCAACACGCATGATAGCGAAGAAAACCTGACTAAATTTATGATTGTAAAGGAATGATCGGCCAAGTGGGTCATGATTCAGTTGGTTCGACTGTACATTCTTATTTGAAAATAGTTATTTGTTCAACAAGTGAGCAAAGTTATTGTTTGCTGCGAGTTCCGTTATTAAATCACGAACCAGCGAAGTAGTCATTCATAAATAGACTACTGAGCGCAGTGAGTGATTTAAAGGCACGAGACTAAAAAAATTTGCTCTCGTGTGAAACATACAACTTTTCACCTCTCCAGCGAGAAAATTGTTACAGGTGAGAAAAACAAGGCAATACTTTAATACATCTTTAATATCTTACAAATAACCATTGAAAATTGAAAGCAAGATTACTAAAATAATTAAGATTGAACGTTACAGTCTTGTTCAAAGCTCGCAGCAATTAGCGTTTTTCCTTCGAGATTTTACGAAGCAAAAGAGGTCTTTTGGTGCTGGAGAGGTGAAAATGTTTTTACTCAATCTTCCGTGAACATTACCATAGTGTGGTAGTAATTCTTAGTTGTCTAAGTAGTAATTGTACTCAGTCAAAAGTATATTTTTTTTAAATTTCATTGACTTAAAATTACTTGCATTAAGAGAAAGAACTAATCGTCAGAACGTGTTCCACGCGCGCCGAGCCAAAAGTGCTCTCGGTTACTGTAAAATAGAGACGTATAAGCGTCTTCATCTGTACCAGGATAGCAGACATCAAGAAGAGTTTAATTAAGGATTCTATTTAAGTTTAAGCTTCTCCGTGTGATGTCCGTAGTCTGTTTGAAATTAATTGTCAATGTGCGTGGAATTGTCCACGTTTTTATCCCAACCATTGATATTAAAATGCGAGCGAATGTGACTTGGGATGTGACCTTTCCAATAATTATTTGTGGAGGTTGACGTTTTGAAATAGAATACTGACAGGCAGACTGACAGCTTTTATTGAGCATTTTCATGCCATTCAAAATTAAACTCTTCCTATTGTCTGCTATCCTGGTACCTAGGTAGTCTGGTGTTTTGAGGCCTCTGACGTGACATGTGACTGCCATCTTCTGACGACAGTCGGAAACGTCAGAGTGCCTGTACGTAGGAAAAGCTAAACAATTTTGGTCACCCATCCGTGTATAACCGTGCAGTTAGCCGCTTAATTTTTGCTATTGTTACGGATGGCGACCTTCTCGAAGTCTTCAAATGCAAATAAAGAGATTAAAAAAATTAAATCATACTATGTGACGCAATGACGTGCTGTTCTGGAGTTTCATCTGATGTGTCATAATTTAGGGTTGTCGAAACTGATCATGGTAGTATTTTAGCTAGCCAGCCATAGAAAGCTCGGAAGCTACTGGAGCAATTTTCACAAAAAATTATTTTACTTTATCTTGCGGATAAAGATTATTTAGGTAAATATTCATATGAGAAAAAAGTAGCATCTTCTTAAGTAAAATCAATAGTTTTTTCATTCTGTCTATTTTCTGAGTGTGATAATTAGACCTAGGATGCTCCGCTCAGTGTGACCAAGGTCGCCAGCCCTCATCGAATTATTATTCATATTTTCCTGGTACAAATATTGTAAACATGCTGTGCCAGCCCTGTACCTGTAGCCCATATAGATGCTAATCGCATGCGCAATAGTTTAACAATGGCCGACATTTTCTGCAACTGTTGTTGCTCTAAAGCGGGTACACAACTGAGGATTTATTCGAAGAGAAGCAAGAATGTGTCCAGTTGTAAACACCGTCCGTCGCTGTAGGTAAACACACATTTGGGACCATTTAACAAACATAAGAATCATGTATCTATATCTATAAAAATGAATACTGACTGACTGACTGACGTACAACGCACAGCCCAAACCGCTGGGTCTAGAGATTGCGAATTTAGCACGTAGATTCCCTATGAGGTCTAGGGGTGCACTAAGAAAGGATTTTTGGAAATTCACCCTCTAAGCTGGTGAAAAGGGGGTGGAAAGTTTGTATGGAAATCCGTCAGTTTTGAAGCTAAATCGATAAAAATTGGTACATGGCTGACATGGCCTTCCAGTTAGAAATTAAGAAAGAGGTATTTTAAGATTTTTGGAAATTCAATCCCTAAGGGGGCACTGTAAATTTAAATGCTGCCCGAAGTAACTATTCTACGCGGACGAAGTTGCGGGCAAAACCTAGTTATTCATATAAACATTCTGCTATAGGTTTTGGCGTAGAAATGAAATGAAAAAGCTCTTTATTTAAATGGACTTTGCTAAGTACTTTTAAATCGTCAAAAGCCCTACCACCATTTCGACGAAATAATTATTTTTCTTAAATAATTATTAGTATGCTGAGACGGAGAAGAAATGGCGAAAGAAACTCCGCAGCTTACAATTTCGTAATGATTTCAAAACATCATTACATGTCCATAGATATATCAATATGAATGAATAAATTACAATTTTAAATGCGTAAATTTGGGCAGATTTTACTCCCACGCATTTGGATCATTTAAATAATCATTTAACTTGTAATAAGCTTTTTTATATAATTTAGATTTTACAGTTTTTTTAAATTTATTAATAGGCAAGTCTCTAATATTCTTCGGAAGCTTATTGTAAAAACGTATACATTGGCCCATAAAGGAATTGCTTATTCTGTGGAGACGAGTTTTATATACAACCAAATCGTGTTTCTTCCTAGTATTTACATTGTGCGTATGACATTTCTCGGAAAAATTCATAATATTTTTCTTTACATATAGTAAGTTTTCCAGTATATATTGTGATGACACAGTCAGAATATTTATCTCCTTGAACTTTTCTCTGAGGGAGTCACGCGGACCCAGTTGATAAATTGCTCTAACAGCCCGTTTTTGCAGCACAAAGATGGTATTAATATCTGCAGCACTCCCCCAGAGAAGAATTCCATATGACATTATGCTGTGAAAATAACTAAAATAAACTATTCTAGCGGTATCTACATCGGTAAGCCGCCTAATAGTTTTAACTGCGTATGCCGCAGAACTTAGTTTACCCGAAAGTTTTACAATATGTGGACCCCATTGTAGTTTGGAGTCTAACATTACTCCTAAGAAAGTTGTTGTTTCCACAGGTTTCAATTCAACTCCATTTATTTGTACATTAGTTTCTACACGTCTCACATTCGGCGTAGTAAACTTAACTACTTTGGTTTTTTTTTCATTAAGCAACAAGTTATTAACATTAAACCAATAAACTACTTTTGCAAGTGCATTGTTAACTTCGTCATAATTATCTAATTTTCTATTTATTTTGAAAATCAAAGATGTGTCATCCGCAAACAATACAATATCATGATTGTCCCTTATGTAGTAAGGCAAGTCATTTATGTACACTAGAAAAAGAAATGGACCAAGAATTGAGCCTTGCGGAACACCTATTGTGACTAGAGAACCTGGAGATCTTTTACCATTTATATCAACTTTCTGTATTCTATTGCTCAGGTATGAAGTCATAAGGTTGAGAGCCTTGTTCCTAATGCCGTAATGGTGTAATTTCCTGACCAGAGTATCATGATTAACACAGTCAAAAGCTTTAGATAAATCACAGAAAACACCAAGAGCGTCACGTGATACTTCCCAAGCTGCAAATACCTCCTTTAACAACTCAACTCCCGCATCAATGGTGGAGCGACCCCGAGTGAACCCGAATTGTTTCTGATGAAATATATTATATTTATTGAAATGCTTTAATAGTTGATTGAGCATTAATCTCTCAAAGATCTTACTTAAAGTTGGCAGAATAGAAACAGGCCGAAAATTAGTGGGATCTGAGGTTTCGCCAGATTTAAATAACGGTATTATTTTACTGTGTTTCAACAGGTCAGGAAACACACCAGAACCAATACAACTGTTAAATACGACAACTAAATAAGGAGCTATTATAGTTATAATGGATGAGATTGTTTTGACTGATAGTCCCCAAAGATCCATAGATTTCTTCAGGTCAATAGACTTAAAGGTATTTATAATATCTTTATAATTAACAGCTGTAAATTCGAAGTTACTGTCACAGGATGGTACATTTTGTTTAAGAAGCTGTTCAGCTGAGGTGGAAGACGACTGAAGTGATTTAGTAGCCAGTATGGGAACATCTGAGAAAAACTTTTCAAATTCCATAGCTACTTCCAAATCAGCTTTAACATTTACATTATTAATCTTTAAGTTAATATTGCGGCAGCGTGTTTGACTCCTGCCAGTTTCACTGTTAATAATATTCCAAGTTTCTTTAATTTTATTAGTAGAATTGTTAATTTTATTTTTTAAGTAAACTGACTTGGCAGTGGAACAGGCTCTTTTGAAAACTTTAGAGTAGTTTTTTACATAGTTAACAAATACTGGATCAAAATTATATGATTTTTTACTATACAAATCGTACAACTTATTCCTGCTATTGTAGATACCAGGCGTTGCCTATTCACTAAAAGTTAGACGATCACAGATCGTCTTTGTTTTTGGCACAAAAGTGTTGGTAAATTCAACATTTATTAGATTAAATAAAGAACTGTATAGCTTATCTGGACAATCATCATAAGGCAACCATGGCAGCTTCACACTTAAATTCGATTTAAACTTTTCAATTCGGCTTGCATTTATAGGAATAAAGCTTATTTTCGTTCTTCGCACTTCAACTTTTTTCCTAGGAAACGATGCTAATTGACCACAATGATCAGAGTGCAACATATTAATAATTGACTTTTGGCTAGGTGTTCGGTTGGTAAAAATATTGTCAATGCAAGTTGCACTTGTTTCAGTAATTCTTGTCGGTTCATAAAAAACGTAGTCCAAATCATACGACTTAAATAAATTTAAAAAATTACAAGTTATTGAATTTGTATCTAGTATGTTAATATTAAAGTCTCCACAGATAACAATTGTTTTAGGACATTTACTGATTTTAAATAGGACATCCTCCATAATTTTTAAAAATTGTTCAAAAGGGGCACATGGAGGTTTGTATACACTAATAACAATGAATTGTTCAAACTCTATACAAGCTATTTCAGTAACTCGCTCAACAGACATACTTACTAGGTCATTTCTTTCCTTACATTTAATATTCCTTTTAGTAATTATTAATGAACCACCATGTAATATGTTTTTTCTGCTGAACGAGCTGACAACATGGTGATTACTAAAATTGAACATGAGCTGATGGCTTTTTAGCCAGTGTTCTGTAACACACAGTATATCAATATTATTACAATTCATGAATAGCTCCAATTCTAAATCTTTGCCTGACATCCCTTGAATATTTTGGTGGACTAGGTTAACAAAATTATTTTTACAATTTTTATTCATTGCAAATGGGGAGGATAATATATCTAAAACCTTATAATTAGAATCTAATTTTTCATTATAGTTACTAGTGCCAGAGTTAGTCTCTTTTGTCTCGAAATTTAATTTAAAGAATTTGAGGCAAATTCCAAATTGTCATTGCCCAGCGTCCAATTTGACTGCCCAATAGAGGCAGAAGTTATAGCCAATGAATTGGCTTGTTTAAAAATAAAATAACATAGCGAGTTTGCTATTTGTTTTTTGTAAATACTACAAAGAAAATATTTATCTTTTGTCAAAAAAAATTTTTTAATGAATCCATTAAAGTCAATAATGTCAAATTTTTTATTATAATTTGTCATTAAATGCAATTTCCTATTACACTTAAATCTATAGTCATTTTCTGCATGACTCAATGACTCACTGTAAGGAAAAGTAAATAAAATTATTTTCTCTACATTTAATTTAGACAGGCATTTAAAATATTTTTCCATGCCATAGGAATTAGCATTGCCTCGTCTACCAATGAAAATAATTATGGTACTATTAGGGCTGTAAGTACCACAGATCACCTTCTGCAATATTTGGGTATAATTAGCACCTGGAATACAATAATTAGTTACAGGCCGTGCCATATAGTGACACATTGTTTGAACCATATTTTTGCCTAACTCATCACTAAACATAATAACATTGTTTTGTTCTTTATTTATGTTCACTTGAGTCCCACCTTCATCAAGATTATTGTGGGAACAAGTTTGGTTATCTACGAGTGAAACAATTTCGTGTTGTTGATCATATAATATACTTGAAATGCACCCTTCATTTTTTTGTATATCTGTAACGAGACATGAACATTTTCGTTTTTTATTTAAAGATTCAAAACGCTCTGCATTGTAATTACACATATCTACCATGTCATTTGAAGCAAGTATTTGATAATTTAATTGTTTTTGGGAAATAGTCTGTATGTTTTTTAACATACTTTTTAAAGACTCTTCCAAACTGTCAATTTTTGTCTCTAATTGTTTACTATATATTGTGTAATCAGTAGTTGTTGCAACTGCATAATAATATTTAATTTTTCTATCAATTTCAAATTTTGCAATTTTTGTTTCTTAAAAGAATTATATTGTTTTATGGTTCTTTTTGTCTTATTTATAAACTTATTAACACGTATATATTTTTTTAGTTTCTTAACACTACTAAAATATCTTTCTGAATTAATTTTGGGGCTATTTTCTACATATGACTGTTCCTCGATGAAGCCAGGACTACAAATGGTTAACTCATCGAACAAGCTTTGAGAATGTTTCTCTGTAGACAATTCTTTATTTTGCATTTCCAAATGTTTTACATTTTTATTTGCGAGGCATAAGCTAACCTCCAACTCATTTATTTTACTAAGCGCCTGTTCATGTGTATGTAGCATAGCCGCTTACCCTTTATGTATTATATTTATTTAATGTTTATGTATTATATTTATTTAATACGGATTTTATACATATGTATATGCAATGTAGGTATTTAGTGTAGTTATGTATTATTATTTGTTAAGTTTAGCTATTATTGAAATTTAGCATCGCTATCTTCCCTCTGTTTATTTGTTTTTATCCTGTCCATCCAAAGGTTGCCTGGAAGAGATCGCGACTAGCGATAAGGCCGCCCATTGTGCATTGTACTGTAAATGTTTACTGTAATCTTTTTACATTTATGTCGATGTGCAATAAAGATTATTTCTATTCTATTCTATTCTATTCTATTCTTACCCAGCCTCATTGGGTTATGCTATTGTTGGTGGGTTAAGTTGCTCTTTCACCAACGAGGCGAGGCGAGATGAGACAAGAAATTTGTATGGAAATATTTCAATTCTCTCCTAGCACATCTTCGGTGGAAATGGATTGGATTGGCGAGGATGAGCGAGACGAGAATTCAAATGTTATTGGTGTGAAATAGAACCGTATTATTGTGTAATATAGGGTGATTATTAAATTTTGCAACGAAAACATCATACTCGCGATTGGTCTTGTCAATGTTTGAGTAACATCAATTAAATAAGTCTATTTTAACGACTTTACTCTATTAAGTATTTTTTTACTTTTAATAATTCACGGGACATGTGAACAGCACAAAATCTTCACTATGCGACCCTGGTGCTCAGAGAGATATCGCGCAATCTCGCGATGGAGTAACGTCAATCGCGGGCTGGCGCGACTTATGGTGGCAGTTATTGGTGGAAATGGCCGGTGCGATTTCAATTCTCTTCTCGTATCTCGCAGTCTTCGTCAATTGGCGTTAACTACACTCACGGGATCGCTCCACCGGTGTCGATACATAACATAGCACGATAAAGCGATTGTTGTATCACGCACCGTTTTCCTGTTTTTGTGATAATTGCTACCAATTACGCAAGCTCGCCCAGTTGCATTCATTTCCCGTTTTGTAAATTCCTTTCTTCAATGAAATCGATATTGTTCTTTTTCTAAACAGGAAGTTAGAAGGATTTTTGATATTTGTCCCCCCTTTTTACTAAGGAAAGTCTGGTAATCGTAAAAAAATTCGACCTCGAGATTTTGACGGATTTACACGTTTTGGACCTCCCTGAGTCCAAAAATATTTTTTTTTGAATTATTTCTGTCTGTGCGTAAGCACGATAACTCGAGTATGCTTTAACTTATTGCATCCAAATGAAATCCATGCATGTATGACATCATAATATAAGAAACTTTTGAGTCGTCGATCACGAAAGTTAAGCACCCAAGTGCGAGGTGGGTACTCGGATGGGTGACCAAAATTTAACATGCACGTATGACATCAAAATATAAGGTTTCTATCAACTTTATAGTGGTTTCTGGTATACGACCACTCATTATTAGTGTTATCAGCGATGGCTGAAGATAATTAAATATAATATACCTTTAAAGGTAGAAGGTTTATTTGATTGTTTTCAGTCATCGCTGTACAAATACAAAAACCTCTTGCATATTATCTAAGGTATTATGTTAGTTTCTCTTAAATAGTTTTTTCCCCCTAATTACTGTCGTGAATCTTTAATCATAAGCATATTGTGGCTGCCTTCAAAGGTAATAAGTACTTTTAATTATGTTTTTATAATGTTTTTTTTTATATTTTTTAAAGTTTATTGTATGTACTATTAAAGTAATTTATTGTATGTGCTGTCCTCTAATTTAATAAAATAATAATAAATAAAAACATCATTACAAGTCAATAGATAGGTAATAACAACATTATTAAATATACAGTTTTACATGCGTAAATTTTGGGGCAGTTGTCACTCCCACGCATTTGGATCATTTAGTTAGGTAATAATTTATTTTGTAAAAGCTTTTCTATACAACATGTAAATGAAATAACCAACATCCTGAATACAGGTGGTTGGGGATCGGCTTCTGAGTTGATTTCAAGATTTTTTTTAAAAAAAAAAAGATTTTTTAAAAAAAAAAAAACAAAAAAAAAACCAAAAGTACCCAGAAAATGTTGTACAACATTTTTAGAGTACTTTTTTTTTTTTTTTGCTTTTTTTTCAAAAAAAATCGCTTTTTTTACAAAAAAAATATTGAAATCATCTCAGAAGCCGATCCCCAACCACCTGTATTCAGGATGTTGGTTATTTCATTTACATGTTGTATAATTCAATTAATCACATTAATGAACTAAGAAATTTAACTTTTGATACCCACCACCATTTTGTGTTAATGACGAAGATTCCTTTTGAATTTAGGTACTTACTACATACATTTATATTCCTCTGGTTGACAAATAATAATAATACAATGTGTGCTATACCAAAAATAAATCCAATACTACATACATTAGTTATTTACACAATATCATACACAACCAAAATTGTCCTATTAATTGCATGTGTCATACAATTATTCATCTAATAATAAACAACTACATTGTCTATATTTACATTAAATAAAAATGGAAATTTCAAGAAAACATGAGATGATTAGACCTCTTTGGCGGCACCTTGAATGTTTACATTTCCCACTTGTCTCTTTCGGACTCTCCGCACATTGCTCTATGAACTATATAACGTAATATTTAATTTAATTTTTAACACCTATATTCATATGTACTTATCTATATTATACAATACTAGCGACCCGCCCCGGCTTCGCACGGGTGTAATGCTTATGTAAATATGCATGTATTATACATATAAACCTTCCTTAAGTATCACTCTATCTATTGAAAAAAACCGCATCAAAATCCGTTGCGTAGTTTTAAAGATCTAAGCATACATAGGGACAGACAGACGGCGGAAGCGACTTTGTTTTATACTATGTACAATATATACTTATATATATTTTGTAATTATTATTATAGAATAGCTATCTATGTATAAATGGTGTAAGTATGTGTAGTGTAATAAATAATTAATATTAATACCGAGCTAATACCATTCGGATACGAATTTGAACATGATGTATATAAATCAGACCACAAGATTGTAAACTTAATCGTGGGTAAGATTCTGTTCGCTTTAACACTACACAATGTTCGCGGCGAATGACGGTGTGCGGAAAAACTTCTTTTAAGTTTGTGGTTACACTGTTTAATATAAGACAATGTATTTTAAAATGTTGATATTAATAAATAATAAAAAAATAATAATGCTGTATATATAATATAGCTGTATGCTATTATGTTATAGCGTAGTTTGAAATGCGGTTATCAGGATCTATCCAACCATACTATCGGCCCACGACATATTAATTTTTTTCCCTCTCACTCTGGTTCCAATTTATGAATAATCTGTGCAATGTCATAATTTGCAGATTTACAATACTTCAGCAACGTTGTTTACAGGAAAACAGTAGTGTAATTACCTAAGCATATCGATATGAAAATAACCAACACCAAATAACATCTAATTATTCTCACGCACACTAACGGACACACATGTGTGCGAATTATACTAATAGGACAGACAGAGTGAGTATCATCCGAAACCTTACAACCTAAGGCCTTCAACTAAGGAACTGGGCTATGATGTTGTTTGCGTAATATCAAAGCAGGCGGACTTATAACCAACCTATTGCAAGTCGAGCACCAATTTTCACCGCCCAGATCAAAATCCTGGGACCTAATCGTGGGTGATCGACAATGCGGTAAATGGGTACCAGGGGAACATAAATTGTAAGCGAAATCTTTAGCAGCGCCGGATGACTATTTGATCTCACTAATGTTACTGGTTATGGTGATCGCTTACATCGAGAAAAGGGCCCATTATTTTAATTTAATTAGTTATGTAACATAAAATGTATCAAGCCGTTTTAAAGTAAAACTTAACTCGGCGCCATAAACTGCCAATATTATCAGCGGTGACCGGTTTCATACAAGTTTCACTTTCTATGCTGCAGGTTTGCTAGTGATGTTCCATACTACAACGGATAAAAATTATTCTTATATCCCAACTATTAGTAAGACCACAGATTTAATAATACAAGGAGATAGGCCAAGCCGGCGTTAAACTTGTGACAAGTGTATGCCCTGTGGGCATACATTTCCGCCCCTTCGCCTTCCGATAAAGTCAAGATAATACGTAACTCAGCGATTCGACCGATCTCCTTTGCGGCTGTGCTTTACTTTTATCGTTTCGCAGTCCTTAAGACACGGTAATATTATCTATACAGTATTCTATCTTCATACAAACGGTCGGAAAGCGCGTCCTGCTACGCGCCTCGAGTTCGCGGGGCACCCGGTGGGCATCCAGTCGCGAATGCGCCGCAGCGACTACCGAACGGTGTGAATTGTTTTTTAAGCAGTTAGCCGTGCATAAACGTGCGATTTGTATTGTGAATATTTGATTGAATTAAGTAGATACCTACATAATTCAAAATGGCAAAGAGCAATATTTTTTATGTACCTATCTACTAGTACGTAATTTGTTTTTAATATTTAGGTATTTCAATTTTTCCATCGGGCAAAATCTGGAATAATATATAAATAAGTGGATAGGGTGAAAAAAGACACAAACAAGTAACCTACCTACGCTCGCGTTAAAAACAAAACTACATAATACGTAGGTAGGTAGTTTCCTAGACTAGGCTATCTACTTACTTATGTACCAACATATAACTTAACTACATAGGTATATTATTAAATATGATGAAATATCATTATGAAATAATTTACGAGAGTAATAAATGGTAGGTATTTTAGTGATCGGATTTTTTTGGTGGAATTGAGAGATGAAAAATTATAAAATAGGGATATTTGTGCGGAGTTTAAAAAATAATATTTTGTTTGTTGATAATAATATGTAATTTCTTGAAAATAAAAGTGTTTCAGTGACAATATAGTACCCACGTCTCAGTCAAGGCGTAAATATTTTTGTCTCAAATCTATAATTTTTTTATTATTAAATATTACCTAAAAAAACATGTATTTTATTGAACACTTTCTATTTCATTCACAACATATTTTTTTTTACATATAAGTAAAATAAAATATTTACAATCATAGAACAAGAAATGTAGAAATTAAATATAAAGTAAATAGTAGGTATATATTGTGTGTATGTTAGTTTTTGTTAACGTTTCTTTTCTTTATGTATGTGTTGTTATAGTTTATTAATAATTAGGTAATATCGTGCTCTGTCAAGGCCAATAAATTTATTTTCTTTCTTTCAAATTAAAATACTGTAGGCGGGCAGCCCTTCCGCGTGTTTACGCCCCGCTCGGCCGTAGCCAGTTATTTCAAGGACAGGGCCGAGTCACAATACTGATAGATAATATTACCGTGCTTAAGACGCGTAATGAATAGTGTATATTACGGCATGCTCAACTAGAACCATAATATGTAGTACGGCGGCTGATCGCGACACTCGGTCTTCCTATGAATTCGGCGATTCGACCGATCTCCTTAGATTGATATATCTGTGAGTAAGACAGTGATACCTACTGAGTGTGGACTGTATGCGGTGCGAGATAAGGTTTTAATAATAAACAACAGGTACTGACAAATAAACCGTTTCAAAAAACAATAGACATTAATATTACTTATGTGCTTAAATATATAATAATAAAAGAGACCGGCGATCACAGCCAATCGCCAACACATAGCTTGACAAGAATTGAGAGAAAATCCTCAAATGGTACAATGAAAGATCAATTGTCATATGGTTTGTATATTTGTCTAAATGGAAACAACATAACCAATGAAAGCTGACAAAAACCAAGTCCCTAATCAACTCTGATAAGTGAAGATTGGCTTGATTGTGCTCTCTGCTCTCGCCAACTGTTTGAAGGCTATTCTTGTTACCGTTCCGTCTCGTTATGTGTCTACGATTGTAATCAGCCCACTCAAGCGGCAAGCTTTCCGTTAATTATTCTCCTTTAACGAATTTCCACATCGGATATCGATTGGAGTAATCGATTTGATAGGTTGTGCAACTGTCGTTTGGATTTCGGCATCTCAAAATAATTGCTTTAACTTCGATTGCTAAGGTTGGATTTCTTTATTTTAATCGTATTTAGGATTTGTGAGAATTTGACAATCGGAAATTTAGGCCTCTAAGTTTGTTGTCACTCCAATCAGCCATATTAACGCACTTCCACTCATTGTCTTTTCGTCGGTCATCATCATAACAGCTTTTATAATTCAACCCATTACTGGGACGCAAGGCCTCTCCTTGTCATCGAAGGAGGTCTAGGCAGTAATCCCCACACTTGCCCAATGCGGATTGGTGGACGGAAGTATGAGGTGATCAATACCCCTTTGCTGATCCATTAGTCGCCTTCTACAACACCCATTGAAGGATATGGGGTGATGCTATTCTACTCTGCCGGCATCTTATCGGCGTCTTATTTTTAACGTGTGATGGTCGTTCGAAAATTGTAAGTTACATCTTATCCTAAACAGCACATAGCAATTTGTACTCTACCAGTATCGTACCCGCGATCCCAGCCTTGATAGAAGAATTCTGGCTTGATAGGTTTCTGACTATTCGACATTAAAAATCGGTTAATTTTCACAGCACGAAATCACAGGATTCTGTGTTCTGTGATTATATTACAGCTTCATCCTCATAATACCCTGGTACCAATATATTTGTGATTGGTCGGTGCAATATGTCATACTGCTATAGGTTTATGGGCTTTCGCATGACCTGACCAATTCACCAAGCCTTCCTTCTTAAGAATGCTGTTGCAAATAAAAAAAATAAAAAAACGAGCGAGGCTTACACCCGTGTTCACAAAAAAAACATTACTACGAGGTTTCTCGACTCTTGTATAAGTAAACGCATTGCATTCAATACAGCTCTGTGATTGGTTCTGTAGCCTCGTTCACATCGTTGAATGTACTGACGTTTTATTACTTCAAACTTTAAACTTTTGACATCTGGACGTTGCTTTTGACATCTCGACCTGTGCGTTGTGTAATATATCTAGCTAGCTACCTAAGCTGTGTGTTCAGTTTAAAGTACGCATAGTTCCGATCCCCACTTAAGTATTGCATATGAATAGGTTTTTACGACCCTGTGCGTCCACGCGCACTATGAGACCTCAAAATCCTTGCCGTATGGCACGCACTGAGAAATGCCTTATTTTGCATAGCATTGTTTTTTACTTAGACAAGTATTGTTTATGAATGCGGGCGTAACTACCTAATCGTGGGTTTCGTTTAATTTATAAAAGGATTCTTGCTATGTGAGCGTTTCCACGGGGGGCAAGAAACTCCAACAGTTGTTATTGTTATGGCTACGGTAGCGGTCAGTAAGACTACGTAATTTCGGGTTAGGATACATATCGGCCACCTCAAGGATATACGGGCAATTATTGCATCAGAGGTAAATTGCAGCTTGTTGATTATAGTAACTCAATGATGTGATATTACATTTAAACCGTGTCTCTGACACGTGTATCATTACACAAATAAAAAAATGACACTAGCTAGACTATCTAGGCTATCAATATTCTCCAAGTATGTCCTATAGGTACCTCGTAGAATCTTATGTTGTTCACAGTACCCTACCCGTATTGTAACCACCTGTCCGACCCCCGATACGTGGATAAGGATGTTAGACGGCGTATCCGATATCCTGTTAGAGTTAAAAACATTTATTTTTGATATGTAGGTCTTTCCGCTCGCTTTCCAGCAATCTGTGCGAGTGATTTCGTGAAATGTGACGGAAGTGGGTAACAGGAATACAGGAAGTCGGGGAAGCGCGCGCGCTATTTAATTTGACCAATGATCGCGCGCGAATGCAATGGTAGCGTTGACCGTCAGATGGTACCAACCAACTATAAATGTTTTTTTTTATTACCAAGGTGAGATGTCTGTTGTTACATATCATATATGCCTAATATAACGCCCGTATTCACAACAATACTTGTTCAAGTAAAATAACAATACTATGCGAAGTAAGGCATTTCTCAGTGCGTGCCATATGGCAAGGATTTTGAGGTATCATAGTTCGCGACAATATGGAACCGCTCTAAGGGCCACTTGCGCGTTCCAGAGTTAATTTATTTAGCCCTGAGTTAACTGTTATACTAGTGTTAAATATTTATTTTTTCTTGCACTGTAAGTGTCAAAGCAAGGGGTCCATACTAACCTAAATTATCTAACAAATAACGAAATGGCAGCTCACATCAAATAATGACGACATTATTGTAATTTTCATAGGGCTATCTAGTTAAAATTAAATAAATACAGCCTATTTTACTCCCTGATAAAACAGCTTTATCTTGGTGAAATAATTTTAAAATCGGTTAAGTAGTTTAGGCTTGAAGGCGTAACAAACAAACAAACTCACTTTCGCATTTATATTATAAGTTAGGATTGACCATCTTCAGGTGTATTAATACCAATTTTTTCTCTTGTTGCAGGAGGAGAAAATCTACGACATCCCATATGCCGTGTCCTCACCGCCGACTCCTGAATTCAGCACTTCAAGTCCCAAGTCGGACTTCCAGAAGCTGCGAGAGGCATTCGAAAGCGGCAACCCAAAAACTGATACCGAAAACGATACGAATGACTTCGGTTCCAACAAAAAAATTGGTATCATAAAACAAAAAAGCATGGAAGGCACAGAGAAAAGAAAGTTCGGTACCGAAATATATGACAATAAAAAAATTGGTACCATTCCCGAAGGCAAAAGGAGTATCGAGAAACCGCCCTTGACACCGAAACCAAATATGTATGTTAAGAAATTCTCAAAATCAACAGAAAACTTAATCGACGAAACTACGCCGAAGAAGGCGGAGAAGCGATTCAATACCGAAACCAAAAGATACCGAAATAGAACCGATACCAATACCAGTACCAAGAGGAATACCCAGTTGGATCTCGACAGGGAGAATGTAAGTAAAGTTTTTTTTTATTATTAGAGTAATTTCAGAGAGATTGTAAAAATAATATTAAGATATTCGCTCAAGATGTCACATAACAACTTTTTACTTAGCTCATATTTTTGTTCTTGATTGTAAATCTTTAAAGTTCCCATAATCCCATTTGACGCCGTCATTTCGGTGTGGTCAGTATCGCTGCCTACACATCAAGCGGTCCGGGTTCGAATCCTGGTAGCGGCCAATATTTATGTGACGAACACGAATATTTATTTGCGAGTCATTGTTGTTTATACTATAATTTATTTATAAGTGTCATGTAGTGAGTTGGTTACTAAGTGACCGTTGTTTACGAGCTGTCGGTCAATGAAGATAATAAATAGTTGTTGCTATGAATTTATGCATTTAATTAGTTACATAACAATTGGCGACGATGTCGTTCGATTTAAGAAAAGGTAAACGTACGCGAGCCTCCCTTCGTGGTGTGCTAACAAGATTGCTCAATAATTTCCAAGAAGACCGAACTTTACATACATATGAAGAACTAGAAACGCGACTGCTTACACTTCAGAATACTTACGAAGGATTACAAAACATACAGTGCCAAATAGAACAAGAGACAGAAGAAGAAAATATCGAGACAGAAACCGAATACAGGTACGAAGTAGACGAAATATTTACTAGTTTACGTACAAAAATATTACGGGTGATGAACTCCTACAAACAAGCAGAACCATCTCCTAGCACTTCTACCGCAAACCCAACAGATATCTCTTTCGGCAATCAACGCGAATCATTACCAAAACTCAACTTCCAGCCTTTTCAGAAAAAGAATCTTTCAAAAACTTTATAAACAGACTTTCTGTTTATCTTATACTGAACAAGGTAACTGATCCCAAAACGAAAGTGTATACCTTATTGTCGACATTACCACCGGACATCCATGAAAGAATTTACGACCTATGCTCGCCAGAGGATCCAATCTCTATGACATTTGAAGAACTTACAGATATTTTAGATAACTATATCGACCCGAAACCGAGCATTTGGTCGTCTCAACATGTCTTTATATCGCGATTACAACAAGACGATGAAACTGTTGCTGTCTACGCGTCAGAACTTAAAAGATTATCTTTAAACTGTGAATTCAAGTGCCTGCATTGTAAGAAATCCGTAATTGATTCATTTCTATCTCTACAATTGATTAGAGGATTAAAAGACGGGGAAATTCGCACGAAAATATTACAAGAAAAAGAAACGATACAATTTTTGAAATTAGTTCAGGTTGCTACAACTCTTGAAATGGGAAAAAAAGAAAATTCAGCAATGTCCAACTCTATCCGAAAATCCTCAATCGACAGTATCGATAAAGTGTCAAAAGTACAAAATGGACAACAACACCCACAGAAGTATACATCTCGAAGGCTACCAATTTCGATTAGAGACCTTAAAGGTAAATGTTACCGTTGCGGAAAAGATGACCACAAAGCACATGAATGTGGTGCTATTAAAAATACATGCCGCAAGTGTCAAAAGGAAGGACACCTAGCGCGAGTCTGTCTACAAAGGCGAGTAAATAATGAAACGAACTTACTAGATATTTCTGCAAGTAGCATCAGCAGTGACAGTACTTCAGCTGATATCAACCGTATAAAAAGTGAAAGTTTAGACAAATTTATAATAACAGTGGACATCGAAGGAAAGAAAGTTAATATGGAATTCGATACTGGTGCGACACTTTCATTAATTTCACTAAAAGACTACAAGAAACTAAGTATAGGAAAGAAACTATTTAAAACTAACATGAAACTGAGGACCTACACAGGCGAAGTCTTTAAACCCATCGGCGTTACTTATGTTAAATGCAACTATAAAAATCAAATTTTCTATGGAAAATTATACATAATTAACAAAGAAGTTGAACCGATTCTTGGCAGGAGCTGGATGAGAGAATTCAATATTGAACTCGCCGATATTAAAACCATTAAAACATGCGATGAAGTACCGAAACTTGATAAATTACTCAAAGAATACGAATCCACTGTCTTCAGCTCAGAATTAGGTGAAATCCCAAATCTTCGAGACCACCTGACGTTAAAAGAAAACTCGCATCCTATATTTATCAAGCCACGCAGAATTCCCTACGCGTTACGAACTAAAGTAGACCAAGAAATAGACCGACTTGAGAAAAAAGGGATTATTACAAAAATCAATCACTCAGATTGGGGTACACCGGTTGTACCGATAGTAAAACCTAATGGAAGTATTAGACTCTGTGCCGACTATAAAATTACCTTAAATAAAGTAATAAAAGACGAACAATATCCTATTCCAATCATTGAGGACATATTTTCTGAAATGAACGGCGGACAACTTTTTTGCACATTGGATATCTCTCAAGCATACTTAAACATGGTAATGGATGAGGAAAGTGCCCTGCTATAAACCTTAAGCACACATAAAGGGACATTTAAGGTAAATCGATTAATGTTCGGAATTAAAGTAGCTCCAAGCATCTGGCAAAAGTTTATGGACCAGTTATTACAGGGGCTCGACGGAGTAAAGTGTTTTTTTGATGATATCATCGTCCAGGGCTCATCGGAAGGACAATTACTGATGAGGTTAAGACAAGTCCTAGAGAAACTCAAAGAAAGTAACTTACGAGTCAACAAAGAGAAATGCCACTTCTTAAAACGTAGTATTAATTATCTAGGACATACTATCGACAAAGATGGATTGCATAAGAACCGAGATAAGATTAAAGCAATATCGAAAGCAAAACAACCAACAAATGTCAACGAACTACGAACCTTCCTTGGTATGGCAAATTTTTACAATAAATTTATACCTAATCTTGCATCGATTACTAACCCTTTGAACGGACTCTTGAAGAAAGGTACGAAATTTATTTGGTCTCCTAAATGTGAAGAAAGTTTTAAGAAGGTCAAAGAAGAGATACTCAGCGAAAGAGTCTTAATACATTTTGATCAAAAGAAACCACTGTTACTTGCTACAGATGCTTCGCCAATGGGTCTCGGGGCAGTACTTAGTCATAAATTACCAGATGGCTCAGAACGCCCTATAGCATTTGCTTCCAGATCTCTCACTAACAGCGAAAAGAAATACAGCCAAATTGACAAAGAAGCAACAGCGATTTTCTGGGGTTTAAAGAAATTCTTCCACTACTGCTATGGTCGAAAATTTACCCTAATCACAGATCATAAGCCTCTTACTTCAATCTTTCATCCGCATCAGACTCTACCAACATTAAGCACGATGCGATTATTTCATTACGCACATTTCCTCTCGGGGTTTGATTACAACATCGAATACAGAAGTTCCGCTAAGCACTCTAATGCAGATTACCTTTCACGATTCCCTGTGGAGAAAATTAGCGACAATAATATTGACCAACATTACATATTCCAACTGAAACAGATAAATACATTAAGCATTTCACCAGAAATAATCGCAAAAGAAACAAAAGAAGATCCAGACCTACGAAGCTTACTCGAAGCTCTCCAATCAGGCACGTCAAACAGAGCAATAGAATATAAAGAGAACGAATTAACAATACAAAACGATTGCATTCTGAAAGGTACAAGAGTAATGATCCCACGAAAACTACAACAGCGAATCTTAGACGAACTACACACTGGACACATCGGGATTTTGAAAATGAAACTCCTTGCACGCAGTTTCGTATATTGGAAAAATATCGATAGAGACATCGATAACAAAGTAAAATCATGCCGAACTTGCCGACTAGAACAGAATGAACCTCCCAAATCTCCTCTACACCACTGGGAAGACCCGACTGATGCCTGGCAAAGAATACACATAGATTTTGCAGGCCCTATATCTGGTCATCAACTCCTAATTATAGTAGATGCTTTCTCCAAATGGGTAGAAATAATCCCAACAAAAACGTCGACGAGCTCATTCTGTATTCAGAAATTGGACGAATTATTTGACACATTTGGCGTACCCTACACTTTGGTATCGGATAATGGAAGACAATTCGTATCGCAAGAATTTGAAAATTTTCTTACAAATAACGGCATAGCACATAAAACCATCGCACCTTACCATCCTGCAACTAACGGGCAAGCGGAACGCTTTGTGCAGACCATCAAGAGAATGCTGCGTAAATTAGAGGGGGAGAGTGGGGGCATATTACAGAAGGTGCGTTTAGTCAAGAGCCTCCTACGTGCTACACCGACTTCACCTGGAATAACACCATACATACTCATGTTCGGGAGAGAAGTGAGAACAAGACTGGTTGCCAAGATTCGAGCTCCACCAAAGACGCCTTCCCGACATGTTACAAATGTGAGGGAGTTTGCTCTTGGAAGTAGAGTGCAAGCTAGGAACTATTCGATATCAGGAAACAAATGGGAGTTTGGTTCAGTAACACGCCGACTTGGAGCCCTCCATTATGAGATAAGGACTGACCGCGGACGTGTATGGATCCGCCATCTAGACCAACTACTCCCGGCTTCTCTGATTTCCGGGAATCACGGCGGAGGGGTGTCATGTAGTGAGTTGGTTACTAAGTGACCGTTGTTTACGAGCTGTCGGTCAATGAAGATAATAAATAGTTGTTGCTATGAATTTATGCATTTAATTAGTTACATAACAATAAGAATATCTAAAACTATTATGTATATTAAAAAATCCGTTATCTAGTATCCAAAACACAAGTTCTTAATGATACTTACTTTGGGCTCGTAGATTGAGAATAGAGTATAGATGAGCTACTAAAGAATAATAATTATTAGAGTGAGAAGGCTTATATGTCTGATGTATACGGGAGAGCAGGACAAAAATTTTTTTTTGTCTCTGTTTGCGTATCGGATTTTTATGTTTGATACCATTGCTTTTTGGTGGCAGACAAGTGCGTGGTGCTTTGATATTTCTCATCATTTTAAGTGATTTTATGTCAGTTTTAACAATCTAATCATTCTAATACGCAGTATTTTGTGTGATTTCGTTTGTAGTAATGGTGAATTGTTGTATACTTAATTGGCTGTAAAAGCCAATACTTAGTCTATTGTTGTAGCTATAGATAAAGTATGTAGATACATTGCTATCTTGCTTAGGTGTACGCTGATGACTTATCTATTGTACTCTATTCTCAATCTACGTTTGGGCTAGATAATTAGTGTGAGTGTGGAAATATTTTAACATCTGACATCTGTCAAGTTGTCAAAATGTATAAATACGGAACTATCAAAAGAACTTACAGAAAAGTTTCGTCTATCTTTATCATTAGCGAAAAAGTAGTTATGGATATTATGTCATTAGAAGGTACACAAGTTAAATAATTATCTAAATGTGAAGATACATTAGTACAATTATTCATGAGTAACAACAATTACAGAATCAAGTGAAAATCGCACGTATATTCTTAATCATAGAGTGCAAAGTTCATTGCTACTATTCGCTACCTTACTCATCTCGACAAAGATACGCGAAGCGATTTGTAGAGATGCCGAACTATCGATAATGTTGCTGTCGACAGTGGTCCTCGAAAATCAGGTAAACTATCGAAAGTATTGATAGCGCGAAATATTGTTGATGACTTGCAATAGTATCTATAGTGTTGCCGAGTCTTTTAGTGAATAACCTTTTTTTAAGTGCCAATTTTATCTCTTTATAACTTTACTACTGCGCTTGCGACTTTGTTCGCGTTTTATGATATTATATAGCTTATGGCCTTCCTCGATAAATGGACTATCTAACACAAAAATATTTTTTTAATTTGAATCAGTAGTTCCTGAGATTAGCGCGTTCAAACAAACAAACAAACTCTTCAGCTATATAATAATAGTAAAGATTATTTCCCTTACTTTTAGTTTGATCTTTAATTAACGCTGTCACATCACAATGGCAGCATTGTTGTTTGCTTGCAATCTGTCAATATATACCTATAAATTAAATCCCATTTTTCCCCATCACAAATTAGCACATGTATCCATTTTTTCTTTTTCATTTTTTTTATATATAAAAATGCAAAGAAAAATATTTACGCTTAGAAATACCACACTCATGTACCAGCTATCCGTTTCAGATAATATGAGGGCTCGACTGGCTACGCTATCAACACTATTTTTAGTTCCAAACGAGATACTAAAGAAAGCATTGTACTAGCGATAGTTTATTTTAAAACTATTTCCAAACATTAAGTGCTTACTATCGAAAATTAAACGACTATTGATATTTAGCTAGTCAAGAGTAAAATAGTACTTCTATTACCACAGCGTAACAACATACAGTGGTTCTGGCCTTTGGTGGCCTTTGAACTTGAAGAAAACTCCGCTTATGTCTTGTCCACGTGCAGTAGACATGCAATGGACCAGCGTCTGCTGAACGAGTGTATGGCATTTCGGTGGCGCCACTTGCCTCTCATAATTGACAACATTTCAAATAAAACAAGTTATGGTAATTACGAAACCATTTGGAGCTTTGGCCACCTAGAACAATATGATTTTTTTTACAGTTTATTACTTGCTAAATTATGAGATATTTAAAAAAAGCTAAATGTAATTCAAATTCAAATGATTTATTTGCAGAACATACGTATATAAATGTGTAACAATAATAAAAGAAACAGTACATTCCACCGTTTCCGGTATGCAAATTTTAGAAATCTGACAATTAAATTACAGTGTCAGTCAATTTTATAAGTAGTAAATATTACATACAAATATTACATCAAAGGTAAAGATAAAAAAGGCCAGTGTCAATAACTACTTCCACCAAATCAATAATCAAAATCTGTGTGTAATGTACAGACAACAGCTCGTTGGGTTACTACAAACTGTCAAATTTTCCCAATCGAATATGCACTTTATATTGAATAGCCTTAGGTTGAAAATCGTTTGGAGAAATTTGACAGTTTTGTATAGTCTGACGTGCTGTTGACTGTACCTGCCCAAAAATGAACATTGTAGGATTACTAACAGAAAATGTTAATCTTTGCCATCAATCTTTTTTTTATGGCCCAAACTTCAAAGATTTGACAGTTGTGTCATATCTTTTTTACTTTTGTAGAGCCCATGACATTAACCCACAAAAATCCTTCAGTTGCACTTAAGTCGTTTTAGAATGAGTAAGTTTAGAATTTTTAATTTAAAATACTTAGAATCAAAATTAAAGAAAATAAAAAAATATGTGATGAGTAGTTGAATGTCTCATCATCATTTCAGCCGAGAGACGCCCACTGTTGGACATAGGCCTCCCCCAAGGATCTCCAAACCGGTCGGTCCTGCGCTGCCCGCATCCAGCGGCTTCCCGCGACCTTAACTAGATCGTCAGTCCACCTTGTGGGGGGCCTACCAACGCTGCGTTTCCCGGTACGTGGTCGCCACTCGAGGACCTTTCCGCCCCAGTTGAATTTTCCAGTTGAATGTCTATTTTTAACCATATAATAAAAAAAATACTATTAAAAAAGGCAATGTTGTGAACTGCTTTGTCTAGACGTGTCCGATAATATCGAATAATATCGATATTCTGACTATTGTCATACTATCGATAGTGAGCTATCGAGGAACATCACTAGTCATTTGTTAGCGTTAGAAAGAGACGGAGCATTAGTTTCATTGTACAGTTAGCCACGGAAGTCTTTTGCTAATACAATTTATTTTTTGTGGAAATGTAACATAATAGTTGTATGGCGTGCGAAAAGGGAATTTGGTATTTCCTGTAATTTTTACAAAACTCTTTATTTACAGTTTTTGCTACCAGGTACTAATAACTGATATTCTTATTCTTTTTAGAAATGTCTATTACGATGACAAGTACATAGACGAGGATGAGGACCTTGACTGCTCCTCTGGCCTGTAGAGTGAACTTCCTGTAGTGTTCTTCTTTCCTAGTCGGCAGTTATCTCCCGTGAGGAAAGATTCACTGTCTCCGCAGTTTCACTTCAAAAACCCTTGTTTTACCGAAGCCCAAAACTAGGTTCAAAGTTATTCGCCAATGGAAGGATAACTTAGTGCGTGTCCATTACCATAATCGCGGCGGCCTCTTTACAAGACAATAGAAATCTAATCTATTAGAGGTCGTTCGTAGGAAAATTGGTTGCGTTGATGAATATTAATAGTTGAATGAATGTTAATAGCAGATTAGTTCACTTGCATTTTTATTTTAAGGCGCTGCATAATCATACTGCCGGATTAAACTCGCGTGTATTTCGGTTTCACATTTTGTTCAAACCTACACGCGAGTTTTTAAAAAAAAGTTAGTCTAAAAGTCACCTTACGTAGTTGTGTAAATCCACAAGTACTAGGAGTACAGAATATACGTGAAGAAAAAATATCCACGGCTTCTCCTGCTAGTACTTAAAATTACTGAATATAGAGCAGTATCATAATGACGTTTCATACGGTATGAAGATCTTATTTAAGTGCAATTAGTTTCTAATTAGTGTGGCAAATGCCACGTCTATTATGTTGTTAATTGTACTGTGGGTTGTTATCTGTGACTCACTAATGGAAAAAATTTGCTCTAATGGTGGGCTTATATGGTAGTTGTAGTTTTCTATCCGGTGTAGTGAAACACCCCGTAGGTGTCGTAAAGGCCGACTGAGGGATATTCTGAACCCCAGACCAGCATTCCGAAGGGGGCTGTCTTGGAGTCTTGTCCAGGGTGGAAGGAACCTTAAGAAGTAGTTCTACCGTAGCTTAAATAAGTACATAACTCTTTGTTCCTTTTCACACGTGTACCCGGCGGCGATGAATAGCCATGTTTATTACTTACGTACCGGTATAAGTTGGGTATATTTTACGCCGGTCACGTGTTAGTGCTTGTCGGTACTGCCAACCGCTACATAGAGCAAGCTGATTTAGACTGGAGCTGCCTGTAGGTAAACAGCGCTGATCGGAGGAGGTCGGCACTTTCCAGTGACATTCCATCCGTACAGACCGGCTCGGGGAGAATAGCAGATTTAGATCGCAACTAAAGATGATTCAAACAAAGTTTTTTTTTTAATTTCGTTTTTTTTGTTATTGACAATGCTCGAGAGCCAGCCTAATGCGCTTAGTGTGAAACAATAAGAGCAGCTGACCGACTGCCTCTGATGACGTGTTCTTCCGCGCTCGCGCAGCCGACTGGCGCCATTTGCTCTGCGCTCGTGCAACTGATCGTCTCCGATTGCATGCTCTTTGCATTTTCTTTCTTTCGATTGCATATTTCTTCACTAGAGCTATTAAAATACATGTCTCGATTTTAACAGATCAAAACCAGAAATACGCAATGCTAGATGTAAGCCACTCTCGAAGAGGCAGGACGGGGTTCCGAGCGCATCCGCTTCAACAATGCTCTTCCAGCCGGTCTATGTGAAACGGCTTGGTGATTTACAAGCGTATAATCCACGCCCGGTCTGTGTGAAAAGAAGAGCGCCAGTCTGTCCACACAGACCGTTATCCTATTCGCTTACTGTTTGTTTTTACACGACAAGTGGCATAATAGCGTGTCGTGTAAAACGCAATGGATATGTAATTCACTCGGTGATCACTTTCAACTGTAAAAAAGCGAATAGGCCTACTGGTCTGTGCCGTTCACACAGAACATAAAGCGTTGTCAGAACGTTTATGTATACGCTTTTAGAGTGTATCATCTGTCCTGGCTGTGCACTTTTATTTTCTGGTTTACTGAAGGTTTAGAGGCTATTGAGTTTGATGTCCCTTTAACAGGCAGGCAAGATGTGTCTCTATTTTGGAGCATGCGTAACTGATTAAGTGATGAATAACACACGGACTGAAGCAAGATACTGCAGTATAATAAAGTTGTACTTAAGAGGACGGCGCGCACATCCCACACAAACCCACTATTTCTTATCCTATCTTTATGATGTACTTACTTACCACAATGTGTTTAATAAAAAGAAAAAATCCATGCTTTCGACATCTGTACATATTTTATTTTGAATAAAAAGTGAATTTTGAAAAAAGGAAAATACATTTAAATTTGTTTTGAATATAAAGTGAATTTTGAAAACTTAGTTTTTAGGGTTCCGTACCCAAAGGTAAAACGGGACCCTATTATTAAGATTCCGCTGTCCGTCCGTCCGTTGGTCACCAGGCTATATCTCATGAATCCTGATAGTAAGACAGTTGAAACTTTCACTGATGATGTATTTCTGTTGCCGCTATTACAACAAAAACTAATAATAAATATTTAAGGAGGCACAACAAACGTGTTTTTTTTTTGCTTGCTTTTGCTCAATATTGATAACGGCAACAGGTAGACGTTTGAAATATTTCACAGAATATTTAGTTATATATTCACGCTAAAAATAAGTAATCAAATTAAAATAAAACAAATATTTATGGGGGACTCCCATACAACAGACATGATTTTTTGCCTTTTTCTTAACGATCAAACTGCACACGGTTTAGATAACTAGCTGTCCATGCGTTGCTGTGGTAATTTCACACTACTGTCCTATAACATTGAATTTGCAGTAAAAAAAATGAAGACTAATTGTCAAGATAAAAACTATCCTATCTCTCAAGTTTGATCAAACTGCACACGGTGTAGAAAATTTATTAAAATCGGTTAAGTAGTTTAGGAGTCCATCGCGAACAAACAACGTGACACGTAATTTATATATTAAGATGGTACGGAACCCTTCGTTCGCGAGTCCGACTCGCACTTCGCTGTTTTTTTTTTTTTTGTATTTTTTTTTCTTTCTCCTTTTGTGTTATTTTGTATGAAGACGGCGCTCGCTGTACTATCCTCGGTATACAATAAAACCACATACTATTATTAGCTTAACCTAACAAATTGTTTAACTGAAGTAGTTAGTATTTATACACTGATAATGTTACCGTCTGATAACAGCGATATCAGTATTAGTCAAACTGTAATCATGTAGTAATTTCAGGTTTGTAAGTTTAACAATTATAGTGACGTCACTAAAAAGTGACCTAGTTTTTTTTTTAAAACACCTCATGGTAAGTGATCATAACCATACTGTTGACACCACAGTGTCAATCGCATATAATTATTTCATACGCACATCTTTTTTGACTTCGCTGTGTTTGACACCAATGGTTCCTCATTGGTGTCAAACGGGTCCATATTGGGTCACATAATATTCTAAATCCTATTCTTTGTCTTACTACCGATTTGTGTTCATAGTAATCACTCTTCATAATTTTATTTTTCATACTTTTTTTATTAATACATTTTATTAATACTAACGGAGCTCATAACAGTTATTGGTCATATTTTTTTTATTAATACTGTTACTACCTTGTTGCTTACAAAAAACAATGTACTCTGCCTGGTCATAAAAAAAAATAACCCTAACCTACCCATCACCCAGCCATGTAGGTGCATAAAACACTAGACTCGCCCAAAAATTTATGATTAATGATATTATGAATTTCAATGATTATGTTTTATGAAGAATGATCATTATGGTTTTAAATGGTATGAGAAATATTTTCGGACCTCCAATGATAGGAATTGCAAAGTTATGTAAGAAAATGCGCACCCGTGTCGAACGGTGAATAGGTACCTAACTTTTTTGGGCTTCGTCGATTGACACCGACATACATAAGACATCAATTGAACTGGTCATACTTCTACTGGCTTATGCTACCCTAGTAACTGGAGCAAAAAAATCTTCACCGATCGGGAGCACGGTCGTCGTCTAGAAATCCGCTAGGGAAGTTCAGGGCTTATTATTCTCCTCGCCTTCTGAAAAACCCAGGCTGTGACGGCAATCTGCAAACAAAAACCATTGTTAGTCATCCAACACATATTTGTACTACCCTCGCTAAATCACCTGCGATCTAATTCCAAAAAGCAAAATAATAAAAAAAATATATTCGTTTATAACGCAATTGCTGTTTATATATATTTTAACTCTGCATTCAGAATTAACAGTAAGTTCCCCTGAGTCATCGAGGTAGCCCCATCACGAAATATTGACGTGGAAGGCTTACATGACGGCTATTAAGAATTTAAACGCAATATTTTTTGTTTAGTAAAAATAGATAAACTATGAACTTGAGGCGATAAATTTAAATTGTACATGGGTAAGTCGTTGGCCACACTGAAAACTTTTGTCTAATATTTTTGTTCTTTGGTTCAATATTCATTGATTAATAGTTAAAAACATTTTATCTAGATCCGTCGACCTTATAATGTAGCAAATTATAGAACTTTTTTAAATAAATAATTAGAAGCTACATATTGTTGTGGAATTTTTTGTTACCGCAAACAAATACAATAAACATTTAGTATAAAATAATTGTACCTACTTAATCAAATATATCTCTTCAATCAAATCTCTACATTCAGTTTAAACTTAATGTTTTCATTGTTCTAGCGGAATATCCATCGGCTCGTATTATCTCTTTCTCAAATACCTTTCTACTAACGTATAACGTACCTAATATTCGCTAAAAACGGTCATTGACTCATATAAATTGATAAGAATGAGTACTGATAAAAGTAAGATGTCTATCGCTACCTTCGAAACAAATTCCAACAGACACGTATTTATACTTTTAGTGTAGTGCTAAGTTCCTGGTAAATACGGACATAGCCACATACCTATTCCAAAACTATTTTCTTCATACCGTACTTACCTACTACCAGTACCTACCTACCACCAGGGTTGCCAGGTCTTTTCCAAAAAAATACCGAACAGTGAGCAAAAAAAAAAAAACAGCTTCTCTCTTGCCGTATTGCCTCGCGCCTATCCTAGGGTGTATGAAAATAGCTTCACTTCGTCGAATCTCCGAATTTTATTACTAGGGGGAGGGGGGTGCTTCTGCCCAGAGAGCGGTGAAATGGCTCTAGATGGGCCCTGATAACGAGGCCACGATTCGTTTATCAAGGAGAAAAATTAATCGGAAAAAAAATACCGAACCTCCCATACTTCGGTATGTTTGTCATACCGAACACCGAACACAGTGCTAAAATACCGAACGGTTCGGTAAAATACCGAACACCTGGCAACCCTGCCTACCACCGGCATCGGTGGAAGCATAATGCAGCATTATGCGTCCACCGATGCTCCATACAATGTCATAGCTTTATACTGTGAAATTGTATGACTAACTACGCTGTATGATTGGTACGACATGCCGGTATTTCATAGACTTATGCGACCACTGATGTTGGTGTCGGATCGAATAAAAGCTCATTGACTAAAACCAACTGCGCGGTTATTTTATGAGAAAAAATACCTTTCACCTGAGATGGAAATATGTTGTAGTAATGCTTACTTAGGAGTTTCCATATATGTTGGGGGTTGCTCTTAGAAGAAAGGGCCCTCGTACCATACCTCGAATGTAGGTCTTACTCCGCCACTACATCATACGAAAATAAAGATATCTTTAAACGATATATCGCAAAATATCGATATATCATATCGGAAAAAATATATCGATATATTTTTCACATCATCAGTCGAGTAGAGACTCGACTAAAGTAAGATATCAATTGCAGTGCCTGAGCATGCGGTTAGGGTACATAATGTAGCGCGCAGAGAGAAAGATGGTTAGGGAGGCGGGAGTTCTAAAAGAGTCTGTAACCCTAGTGTTTGCACCCGAGCGTTACGTTGCGCTAGAGTCGACCCAGATCATGTGAAAAAATATTACTGTTTAAGTACCTATTTTTATCTCATGGACGCGGATGAGCCGTCACTGTTATGTAGATATAAATAAATGCACATTGTTCTGTGCGTGTCAGTACGCGCCACTCTTGATCAATAACTTGAGTCTTGATAATGCATAGACACGACACTTAAAATGTAGTACTTTGCAGTTAAAATAGCATTATTTACAATGACAAAGTATTTTTATTAAAAACTAGATGACCCGGTGTACTTCGTATCACCTATTCACGGAGTACTAAACGTCTTTGCACCAATCCTAACGACATTAAAACTCTTCCTTCGCTAAAATGGCGGAACGTCAAATGTTTGACAGGCAAGTAGGCAGAACAGTTTATATGGGAAAATGAAAATGTTGTTTTACTATCTTCCTCGCAATTTCTCTATATTTTCTCACCGTTTAAACCTTCCCTAGACCTCCACGAACATTTCAAGACCAAGATAAGATAAATCCGTTCAGCCGTTCTCGAGTTATAGCGTCAGGAAGGAAAACCCGACTTACTTTTATATAGTAGATGGTATTAACATTTTATTGTATTTTAATTACTGATTTTGTTCGGCGTCGTAGTACGATTTGCTGTGAAATGTCTGTAATAAACGTCTGTATAGCATTTAATTTATGAAGTAAAATTTGCAATTTGAATCTTTTTTATTGAACGAGATGTCGCCATGTAACCGTATCTTTATTTTTACCAAGGTTGAACCACGCCAGCGTTTAGTTCCTCGCAAACCGCTGTAGAATCACAGTGTTTTTGCCCACAACAATAATTTGTTTTGCAAATTTTCTTGATGAAAAACTGCACATAATAATAAAGGCGTCTTGTGTTTTGGAAGTGTTCTTGTACGAAGTTAAATCCGTTTGAATCGTACAATGTTTGTATTATTTTGTTGTGTTTTATTGTCTGTTGTGAAGTGATTAGTGCTCATTATCGGACATCGGTATTATTTTTGGATTCTTTCTTGCTGATAATGAATGGAACTTATATGAGGTAACTATGATTTACGTAATGCATTATAAAAATACTCTTTCGAGGTTCTGCTACCCTGATTCTTTCAATGTTGTGCAGGGTAAATTGTTATTTACGTAGTTACACGCTAATGGTTATGCGATTGTTTAGGTGGAGGCAAGAAGGAAGAAAGTAAAACAATATTGTTAGAAGTGTAACTTCTTTAACAACTACTCTATCAAGTTTCTGTTACCTTGTTACTTTTCGTAATGTATTTTTTTTGCTTGCATTGTTTTATAGGAAAAAATCTGTCATTATTATAATAGCAGAGCAGGGTGCTTTTAGAAGTAAACGATTGAAGTTTTCTAGAAGAAAACGTATCAGAGGCGTTAGAACTTAGAACACATTAATCATATTTTGTAGTTCTTTTAGCGCATCTATCTCGTTTCCACGCCAAAAGAATGAATGAGAAAAAATTTAGCATCGCCAATCAATTAAGTAATGGACAGCCACACCTTGCTGCAGTAATATCCCATCAATAAACCTATCTATCTGTCCTTGGTTGGTCACGCTATGCTATTACTTTCTGTCGCATGATACCTATACAATGTTTAGTTCTCTTCAAGAGTCGTAATAACTGTATTTACAGTCAACAGCACATCAGGCTATCACAAACAGTTAAATTTTCTCGACAAACTCGACGAATCGAATGCTTGAAAAAGTTATGTCAAATTGGGAGAGTATGTAAGTGGTACATTAATCAACCAAGTGGGTTCGACCCTTGAAGGAGAGTATAATGCTTAATATAGGCATCTGTCGAGTTTATGTTATTCGAGATTTTGTAGCTCACTGTCGTCGTCGTCGTCCCCCCCCCCAGCTGGGATGTCATCGGATCGAAAGAGCATCCCCCAAATTTTTCTTTTGTGGATGAGAACTTCATAAACGTACAGGAGGTACATTGATTGGCACGATCCTGATCGCAGAATCCACATGCTAGTCTCCTTTTTTATGTCCTTTTCCACCACAATGCCTCATGGACTAATCTCTGACGACCTTGCAAAAAGAAAGTGGAGCGGTTCAAAACATACCATTGTTATTTGAAACTATGTACAGTTATAGCCTTATGGCCTACATGCACCTGTTTGCGTCATCTCATTGTCAAATGGCTTTTTCCACCTTTTCACGGCCAATTATAAAGAAGCTATTCTATAATTTTTGAGGTATAAATTATGATGATTTTTATTTTCTCTATTTTGGGATCAATACGTGAATTTGAGCTTGATTTGAGCAGATGTATTGAACGTTTAAATTTAATGACAGCAGTTGTCCATTGACTTAACTACTACTTAACTAATAATTTTCTTTCTCATCTTCATGACCGCCTGGTAAAGTTGCGCCTGGTATCTGAGTTAACTACTGCTTAACTAATTGTAATTTTGTTTCTCATCTTCATGACCGCCTGGTAAAGTTGCGCCTGGTATCTGAGTTAACTACTGCTTAACTAATTGTAATTTTGTTTCTCATCTTAGCATACTCTGAACGGCAAAGCCGGCATAACGGCAAAAACGGTAAAGTACTGTGTCATTCTCTATATTGTGCTACTAGTCTGTCTAGGACGAGTGTGCTAAGAGGATTTCCCTACGTTAAAAAATATTATCTGAGTTTTAGGACTCACCATTTCAGACGAAAGCAACCGCGCACTTATGGTTTTGATTATACCCTCAGTTTAATACATACATATCGCACACCTAGATAAAGACTCGCGTAACTCGAAATAATTCCAAAATGACTTATTATCACTACGGGAATCTGCGTTCAAAACTACATAATCTCCAAAGACACCTGTAGAAATAGCTCCATAAATAAAATGAAGATGGTGCTGTAAGTTAGTATTGCTGACTCACTTGGGCCACACCCGCGCCAACAATACTAACGCATTACCAGTTGCGACATGTTAGGCCAAGGGATGGGTGGTGTTAGTACACGTAAAGACAGGATTATTTCGAGTTGGGCATGTATTCGTGATTAACCGCGTTTAGATTAAGTAAATTATTTTTAGTTAGACTGGTCTTCGTGGTTGAACTAGTGATGAACTAAGGCCGAGTCTTTGACTATTTTGACTTAGTGGAGTGTTTGTTTACAAATGTAAGTATATTTTTTTTACTAACTGAAAATGGTTTATTATTGTTGAAAATATTTCATAATATTTGAGTTAGTCGAGTATTGATGGTTAAATGAAAATCGCCCTTATTATTGTAACTATAGCTGCTACGGCTTGTTTGAATACAGGAATATTTTGTATTGTAGTTGTATTTGTACCAGTGTATCAAAAAATATTATAAGAATTGTCGACTTCCAGTTGTGGGTGTTTTTTGAGTTAGTGTAGTCTTTGTGGCTAAATCAATTTTATGATTTATATTTCAGAAGATGAAGGGTTGTGGTCTACTATTCCTTAAAAAGGCTATGTCAGCTTGTTCAATTGAGTCTGAGTGCAATGATGTTGAATTGAAGCCTCAAGAGGGCACACCATCGCCCAAAGAAATGAACCAGTGGGCAATGATAACGAGCTGGAGCTTCACGAGAATACACCGAGTACACTAACACCTTCCACGATTATGAGAGAAATTTTACCAAATGAACCTGAGGGCACTGATAGGGAAATGGAGCCGCAACAGTACACACCGACATCGTCAACAAACACTAAATTATTTGAAGAGATCTTAGCGAATCACAATGGGGAGTTAGGAGAGAACTGAAATCGCCACATTCTACGTCAGCCTGATTTCAGGTGAAACCCGAATACTTTATTTTACTAGTCACCAGAGAGGGTAGCGATTTTAATGACTCCAAGATGAGAACTCACCGTCTTTCATACTTTCTTTTTTATACAGCTAGATGACAAACAAGCTGACGGCCCACCCGTTGGTAAGTGGATATCGTCGCCTATAAACACCTGGAATAATAAGGAAAAAACCACTTGGTTTTACAGGTAAGTTATCATCCTGAGGCCTAAGATGAAATGCCTTCCATGCCACTGGCTACCTTTCCCTTCGATCCGAAACACAGCAAACTGTTTAATGGCTGAAGTAGGAAAGGTGGTGGTACCTATCCAGACGACCCTACATACAGGCCTAACACCTAGTAAAAACCCATTTATAAGGCTGATTTCACTGGGCGTTATATAGAAAGCTGGTTTCCAACGTTGATCCATGAGCACTTATTGGTGCTTATCAAGCTGATTAAGAAATGGGCTGCCTCTCTACAGTAGCCTGGAAAAACAGCGCTATTCGGTCGGCACTTTCCAGCGACATTCGAAACTTAACTATTTTATAGATTAAGTACCGAAGTCAGCCTGATTGTTGTTAAGTATTCTTGATAGACGTGCCAATTTAAGGTATCGTATATTTAATTTTAAGATATTAAACAAATTACTTAAGTTGTTTTATTTATTTCTATTGATGAAGAGGAATGACTTTTTGTACTGACTTGAAAGATAATGAGCAATAATACTAGTTGAATTAGTCATAAGCGTTTTTGTATCAAAGCAGACACAGACATTCCTTAAATATGTTGTTAAAAGGAATCCTTTAATTATATAAAAAAATATATCTATTTATGTTTATATATATATTAAAAATATATGTTAAAAATAAAACAATATATGATTATGTTTTAAAAAAAGACTATTTGTAGGTTTATAGGATATTTCTAGAGATTTTTAAAAGTTTTATTTCCAGTTTTCTTTATTTCTTTGTGACCTAAATAAAGGTAATTTCTAATTTTTACGATTTTTTTGTATTATTATGATATTCGTACAGAAAATAAATGAAATGTAATGTAGATACACTACTATTTTTGGTTAATTTTGTTTTTGGCTTGATAAATAAATACAGATTAATAGTGGACTAATTAAAAAAAAGTCAGTAATATGAGCATAATTCGATTTAGTAAAAATATTAAACAATGATTTTGTCATGAATACCAACCTAACTCAAAAAACTGAAATTATAAGGTGTTACTGTTATTTTATGGAAGACCATTTAAGCACAGTAAATATCTACGTGAAATTATATACGAGAACCTATAAGAATTTTTATAATATACGAAAATGAAATGAAGTAAAACGTTTTTTTCGATTCCTGAAAAAAGTGATATTTAGAGTTGAGCTAGTCTTTATCTAGGTGTGCGATATGGTTTTAAGCTATTGATCCCCACTGATAGAGTTTATTCCCAGTTGTCACCATTGGCGTTATTGTACACCTTCATCCGTCAACAAATATCTCTGGGAAATTTTCACATTCGTTGCCAGTGGGATTAACGCCAATGGAAGGCTGGGAAACCCAATGAGAAATAGATTTTACACATTCCCTAAGTATTTTTAGAATTTTTTATATGAAAATAAACGTTAGCATTATTTCGTGGAATATAGAGAACTTCTAAGACCCTTTTTACACTGATACTTTTAGTATCGCGATTTTTAAAATTCGTAGGGCGTTGACTTTAAGCAAACCGCAGCAAAGTTTGTTTCTTCGTTATAATCTAGGACGAGTGATTCGACTAAAGGCCATAACAGTCAATCAGCATCCGCGGTCGACGATTTGCCTGCTTTTCGGAAGCTAAATGCAGCGACTGAACGCTCCCGCAAACGTAAATGCCGGTTGAATCTATTTTGAAAAAAAAAAAATACACGCTACGTAGAAAGTGCAGTCAAAACGCGAGTTTTCGATAGTGCCACCGAACGCAAGAAGTCACCAAAACTCGATGCAGTCGCTAAACTAAAATGTCTGCTATGGCCATAATAAATTATAGCAGAGCAGATAAGTAAATAGAAAGCACAGCGTACCATATAACTCAAAGTTGATGGCTAGGTTTACTGTGCTTTGATCTACTCAAGTACCAGGCAATCATGACGGTAAAAGAAGTACATGTCGTATTTGGCATTTTCTTTGAACAAATAATTATTATTCCAACGACTACATTTTCATCTAAGAATAGATTGAACGGCGCTATTCTCAGGCGCTATTAGTCAACATTTCGTTTCGTTCCTACGTGACGACATAGCCCTAATGTACTGATGATGAGTCAAAGGATGTGACGAAGTTTATCTGATTGTCGAACTATTTAAAACATTAATTATCTCGCGGTTAACGATTTATTGAGTCACATTTAGTTTTTTGGAAAAGAGCAAATACGCCACTACATAAGGAGTGTCAAAACTACTATTGACTGGTTTGAGCTACAAACAGTAAAGTACTGTTTTGTACTGAAAACTTGTAAAAAGAGTTCAACTGAGTGGTGTCCTATATTCAGGCAGTTAACGATTATGAATACCTGGTACCAATTGTCCAATTAATCGAGTCCAAACAGCTATGTAAAAAGTGTTTTAACCACAAATATTGGTAATCTCAAGACTTACTGATCGTACCGGCGAAATTCTGACTTAAAATTTAAGGATGTTTTGTGAAAATTTATAGAATTTTTGATACTTACCCATACCTAATTTAGTTGGTACAAAGGGATTTATCCTTTTATTCTTTAGTTTTGTTAGACGATTGGAATTTATGGTTGTCTTGTATACGTATGCAGACAACTTTATTTCAAATACATAGTTATTCAACAATGATTCAATATAGCATATCAACGCATAATATGCCCAATTCAAACAATGAACAATTAGCCATACTAGTTATCTGGTATCGTTGTTGGGCCGACTTTGTTCGCAATCAAGTATTAATTGTTGATAACGACAGTCTTATGCCCGGACTGCTACTGAGATGAGTTTGAGGGTAACATCTGTGTTTGACTTTTTGTTTGTTTACTGAAAGATTGATACTCTTTGGGTTTGGTAGTTTTATGTATGGGACAAGCTTGCAACCTGTCACTATTTGAAGGCACTACATGACCCATACTGCCAGATGTGGCTATACGTGTAATGAAATGTTATGTACCTAATGCACTACTCAACCCCTCTTGGTACTATGAGTGTGGTTGTAAGTATATAGAAAAGCGGACAACCTTTCACTATTTGAAGGCACTGCATGACCCATACTGCCAGATGTGGCTTTACATGTAATGAAATGTTAGGTACCTAATGCACTACTCAACCCCTCTTGGTACTATGAGTGTGGTTGTAAGTATATGTACTCGTATATTACAATAGTTTTTCTTAGCATAGAGACAGAGAGATGGATACGATTCTAAAGTGTGCTATGCACAATCTGGTGTGCCACAAGGCTCCCATCTTGGTCCCATTGTTATTAACGGTCTTACCACATGTATTCAACGTAACAAAGGATCACTTTTTGCTGATGATCTTAAAATTTTACATGACTGTTAATGATATTTCTGATGCTAAACGTTTACCTGACCTCGATAACATCAAAAATTGGTGTAAAAATAATGACATCAATTAGACAAGTGCTTTCATATAGGTTTTACAAAAATAATTAACTGCAAGTAAAGTTCAACTTCGCAGCTTTCATACATGTACCTATTTAGGATTCCTAGTCTCCTAGTCACTTTTAATAGATTGACGAATTAATTAGCTAGTTTAATTCAGACCCTCAGTGGTTAACGGTTCCGAGTGAAGAACGCTTCCGCCAGCCTTACTACTTACCACCAGGTTAGGTAAAGGCCAAGAATAAAAAGAACTACAAACTGCTCACCCATCTTATTCCAGACCTTGATACACTTTTAAGATAGTTTCGTTGGAGAGAAATATAATAATAAAGTTAAGACAACCTACTTTTAAATTTGTCAGATAATTTTTCCAACAAACTTATTTATAATCTACTCCAATAAAATCAGTAAGTATAATAAACCTAATATCCTATTTATGTCAGTCAGGCGTCGGTACGTCTCAAGTGGCGGGTCGCTTTGTATTAATTAGTTTAATTACCATGTACTTGGTTTAGGGATGAACGTTGTGGATATCGATAATCAATAAGTATCGATACATGTAACTAACGTTCGAGTCGAGATGTTTTATTTATGCTCAGGTTACCAATGTAGTTGCAGGATTACCCCGTGGGTATTGTAAGTTGATTGAGAGAGATTTGAAACCCCATTGTAGGTCATCGCACAAAAGGATGAAGGAGGCACATTTGGACGAGGGAGAAAAGAAGATATCATTGATAATATAATATAATAATATAATATATTTTCACACTCACACCAATTATCTAGCCCGAAGTAAGTATCATTAAGAACTTGTGTTACGGATACTAGATAACGGACATTTTTTTTTTAATATACATAATGATTTTAGATATTTTTATAAATAAACTTAAATAAATATATAAACAACCATGACTCGCAAACAAACATTCGTGTTCGTCCCACAAACATTTGTCACTACCAGGATTCGAACCCGGACCGCTTGATGTGTAGGCAGCTATACTGACCACTCCACCACGACGGCGATTGATATTGATATCTGAACCATGTGCCCAAAATCTAGTCGCTAGCTCTCATAATGCGAACGTGAAGTAAAAGTTGTGTTCTTCGAGCGTCCATAACTGGGGTTCCTTATCATCATCATCATAAGTAATGTTTTTATTTAAGATTTGATCGATGTTTGTTTATTTATTTGTTATATTAAGTAATAGCGACAGTGAGTTAATAGGTATCCACGGTTATGTTACAAAAAAATATCCTTACAAGAGTAGTAAACTCAAACTCAAACATTTATTGCATTTAGTACTTGCTTCTTGGAGTTTCTCTCGAGATCTTGTTGTAAAAACACGTGTTGTTGAGATATGCCATTTTTAACTCAATCAACCGTAAAATTTATTGTTACTTTTAATACATTTTCACTTGACTTTGGCGAAATGCGTAATCTTTATGTGTCGCGAGGCTATTAATAAAGAATAGAATAATTGAATCTTAATCTGCACCCACCAGTTACATCAATAACAGTTACTTACAACCAGTTACTAAGTGCCATTATACTAGGCAAAGTAAATCAACAAGTAAATCTTAATTGACGTAATTTTTATCGACATTTCTGCTTAATGACATCACTAATTATGCTACACTGTTATCGGCAAACGATTTGTTTTATAATGACCTAAACTGACTCTTAATGTTTATAGTCTTGGACGGCTTCATAACGTAATCAGTCAAGAAATAATAAAGAGTATTAAAATTCTAATGCAACCCTTTATATTACTTAATTAATTAGTACACTATTTAATGTCGCTTTTGTCTAGACAGTAGTAGACATTCAGTGAACCAGCATATACCAAACGAGTGTATGGTAGTTTGGTGACCGTCGCCACGCGCCCCTTCGTTTCATTTCATTTCCCAAATTATTTGGGGTCAGTTCAATATTTCACCATACATACAAGACACAAAACTAGTCAGTTGACTTTTACCAACACCCACAAGATGGGAAAAGGTAGTCCTATTCGGGACCGGGAATTAATTAAGAACAAATTTTCACTCAACATCACAAATACATATTTAAGGTTTTGTAACATCAAATCCGTGGCAATCAACAATTCTTGGGTCGGCAGACTAAAGAACATAAGTCAATATGGGCTCCTAGTGACTTATGTGCCTTTAGTCTTCCGACCAAAGAATTAAGTGTGCACTTAGAAGAATTGTTATTGTTAGGCAATTAGTCTTAAGCTGTAATAGTGTAAGATTTGTTGGTTGTCCTAAAAAAAACGAAAAATACGCTATATTATGATATCCCATTCACTCATCATACAGTTTACGTTATAGATGCGAGATAACATCCAAAGACTTACATAATACTTATATCACAGTGAATGGTTATCTATTGGATAATAGTCAATGTCAAGTAATTTCCTTTTTATTGTTATGTGTATCGATATCAATAATTATTCGTTTATACTTAATTGAAAGTCTCCTTCGTCAACTAAACCTGCTGGAATCTATGCATCTGGACCTGCCAGTATTTTGTGGGATGTAGATTTACATGTAGCCAAATGTCACCTAGTTATTTTAATGTAAATAAATGTTAGTTATTTTAGTAGTTAGTGATTTTGAGTGTAGCTTTTACCTAAATATTCTAGTGTGACTAAATGTTAATGATTTTGAGTGTAGCTTTTGCCTAAATATTTTAGTGTTACTAAATGTTAGTTATTTTAGTAGTTAATGATATTGAGTGTAGCTTTTACCTAAATATTTTAGTGTAACTAAATGTTAGTGATTTTGAGTGTAGCTTTTGCCTAAATATTTTAGTGTTACTAAATGTTAGTTATTTTAGTAGTTAGTGATTTTGAGTGTAGCATCTGTCCTGGTTGTTGGCTTTTGTTGGTCTGTTCACTGTAAGTTTATTTGCTTTTGGGTTTGCTGCCTCTTTTGTGTAGTCGACAAGCTGACAACTTATCAGTATTTTGCGCTGCTATTTGCCAGGTGTGGTTTTATGTAACTAAGTTCTACCTAAGGCTCTGTTTAACCCTAATTCAGGATTATGAGCGTTATTTAAATGTACCCTAATCCCTCTGTATGTATATTTTTACGTGGATTTATTTCATTTCGTATAAGAGGCCGCCCGCATAGACATTATATTGGTCTCTTGCCTCAAAAAGTGATAGTCCAGAGCCATCATAGCGTGATTGAGTAACAAACATCATCATCGCATTTAGTAATAGAAGTCTTGTTGCGGAATGGCTGGATGTTATATATCATAATTATTTATATTTTGAATTTTATTTGACATAATAATAATATTAGTTCTTTATTCTACGCCTTATCAGCCGCAGTATCTTTTCATTCACAACAAGTAGTCATAAGATTATAAAAAAGGAATGTTCTTGAATATCCTCACGCGATATGATGTATTTTGTTTATATTGGCTCTGATTCATTGTGATTTTCGACTTTATTATCAAAGATTTCGTAATGCTGATAGATATGTGTTCCCATTTTCTTTACTTGGAGCAGCTCCTAGCCTTATTTTGAGACTATGTTTTGGATTCCATCCTTAATGAGAGACAAATTGGTATTTGATTTGGTTCAGGGGCCGACACGAGCCAACTAGCGCCGACAATCCATTTAATTGTATAACTAAATAAGGATCACTTTAAGGAATGTAAAACGGACAAGATCACTCGTTTGCGTTCTTCTATTAAGTTATAAAAGGGTTTAAATGAAAAGTGGCGACTTATCGCAAACGAAACAATGTCAAATTGTGGTATATCATTTGGTAAATATACTCGGTCGGTCCTGCGCCGCATCCAGCGGCTTCCCGCGACCTTTACCAGATCGTCAGTCCACCTTGTGGGGGACACGGACGCTGCGTTCCCGGTACGTGGTCGCCACTCGATGACCTTTCCGCCTCAGCGGCCGTCATCTCTCCTCTCAATGTGCCCTGCCCACTGTCAGTTATGGGTCGCAATTCTTTGGGCTTTTGGGCTTTCAGCATTATATATTCCGACAGTAACTATAGTATTGCCAGTCCCTCAAACAGGTCCCCTTACAGGCTAACTTGAACGCCCTAGAGACTTAATCAGTAGAGATACTCCCCTGCGGAAAATATTCTTCGTCCTATCATCTGGGGAGGGTTGCTTTACAGCCTAGAGAGCCCAAGGTCTTGGTAGGCCCCCCACAAGGTAGACTGACGATCTGGTAAAATTAGAGGAAAGCCGCTAGATGCGGACAGCACAGGACTGGGGGGAGATTCTTCGGGGAGGCCTATGTCCAACAGGGGGCGTGTGTTGGCTCATATGATGATGAAGAGCTGAAGACCAGGAGCTTCCTCTTCGAGTTTAAACCAGAAATTCAAAATAGTTGTAATTCTCTTGACTCACTCTTGCATAATCACTTTCGTAAATTGATATCTCACAAGCTTCCATTTTATGATTAAATGTGTTAGATCACTCCTTTACATAGGACGTGTGGCTTTTGTTTCTATATTAAAATCGCCTAGAGTTTTGAAAAGGAATTTTCCGCGAGAAATTTGATCGCGGTCCATTTTCGTGCCACGTTTTAAGAAAAAACCGTGACAATAGGTGAATTGTGCGTTGTTGTGGAAATTCATCCAACATGGAGAGCTCAGGTGACTTTTAGTTAAGTGTGTAGCGACCATCAGTCTATCGGTATCTTTCTGACTGCTGCTGTCCTGGTTGTTGGCCTTTAGTTTCTAGGTTTACTGTAGTTTTAAATTTCGCGTTTGATTCCTCTTTCATCTTACTGACCCTCTATACCCCGTCTTGCGTCCCCGTCGTAATCACGTAGTAGTTAATAAAGATACATTTCACACTTAGATTAAAACAAAAGCGAAGATACGGCATCCTCCACCCTCCTTATCGCATCTTTCAAAAAGCAGGCCTCGTCAACTACACAGACAGACTCTTGCATTTTTTATCTCGCTCACCTAACAATGCAGCTGAGTAGTAGGGCCATTGGTCTCAGTTTTGAAGGCATACGCGCGTTACTCGGGTAACGTATATTCCCTTTTTTTGCTATCTAGGGCCTTACTGTACAATAGACTCCACAAAAACCTCGATATCCTACCGCTGATATACTACTACTGCAAGTTAACTATAACTGAACATCCTTTAAGGCTCGATTATCATGAAACAGAGAATCTGTTAGCTACTGATAGGTAGCGCAGCTTTTACTAGACAACTCGTTTTATTTTCTGTTTATTTTATCGACTCTTGTAGTTCGCTGGATAATCTCTATAGCTTTTATTTAATTTTTTGTTTTATTTTTTGCAAGCACATGATCTTGTTGTTGCGATAAACAGATAGAATACCTTTTATTGTATTCAACATTAAACATACAAATGTGTAGCACTGCATTCCTTTTCATTATTTTCTGCTGTGTTCGTATCTAGCTGTACTTAATGTAAATGTAATTTAGGATGAATTTAGGTCACACTTCAGAGAGGAGAGTACAGGAGTCGCATTCGAAGTGAATCTTAAATTCATGCGCGAAAGCAAAATGTATACGAAATTAGTTTCGATTACTCCCAATTTTACGTATTTTTGAATCATTAGAAATGAGTGTTGCCCTAAAACTCGCATCTTATAACGTTTATCATTTCATGCAGAAAAAATAAAAACAGGAACGCCATAACTCGTTGAATTTAAAACCGGTAATCAGTTACGTGGGAACGGAACGTAAATTTTAAAGTTATAATGTCACTGTCAGTCATTTGATTTTCTTCTGGTAGAATATCGGAAACGAGTGGGTCGGACCATTCGTTGCAAAATTCACGAGTATGAATATTCAAAAATAGCAATTTTAGGGATTCGCATACGTAGTGCTTAACTCGCGACATACGCCAATTTAATACAGAACGTATTAAAGAGGCCATCGAGCGGAACAAAGGCTCCAAAGTGTTCGCTAGAGATTTGTCGCTTGGAGAGAGCTTGCTGACGAAGCTGAAGACAGAGGACGGCAGAATCATCACATTTACTAGGTGGTAGACCCATATGTAGGGTCGTCTGGGTAGGTACCACCGCCTTTCTTATTTCTGCCGTGAAGCAGTTCGCTGTGTTTCGGATTGAAGGGAAAGGTAGCCAGTGTAATTACAGGGCATGGAGGGCATATCATCTTAGTCCCCAGGATGGCAAACGCACTTGCGGTGTTAAGTAAGTTACACTTAATAATGCAAGTGTCTATAGGCGGCGGTGACCACTTAACATCAGGTGGGCCGCAAGCTTGTTTGCCATCTCGTAACATAAAAAAAAAAAAAAAAAAATCACGACCTGAGCTTTTGGCCGAGATTGAAAACTTTTACGTACAGCTTTACACGACATCACACCCACCTGTCATTCAGGCCACCGATCCAAGAGCCAAATTAATCCGACACTATACCGAAGATATCCCGGACGTCAGCCTGTACGCTCTAAAAACAGCTCAAGAACGACAAGGCGCCGGGTGATGACGGAGTTGCAGCGAAGCTACTGAAAGCAGGTGAAGAACCGGTCCTGAAAGCTCTTCAGAGGCTATTCAACTCCGTTATACTCGAGGGCAAAACGCCAGAGGCTAGGCATGGCGGCGTGGTGAGACTCTTTCTTCTTCAAAAAAGGCGACAGGGCCCAATTGAAGAACTATAGACCCATCACGCTGCTGAGACATGTTTACAAGCTGTTTTCAAGAGTTATAACGAATCGTCTCGCGCGCAGGTTTGACGACTTCCAGCCTCCCGAACAAGCCGGATTCGGATTCGCAATTTCGAAAAGGCTTCAGTACCATAGATCACATACATACGCTGCGGCAGATTATACAGAAGACCGAAGAGTATAATCTGCCACTATGCTTGGCGTTCGTGGACTATGAGAAAGCCTTCGATTCTGTCGAGACCTGGGCCGTGCTCCAGTCACTCCAGAGTTGCCACATAGACTACCGATACATCCAAGTGTTGCGGTCACTGTACGAAAACGCCACTATGTCAGTTCGCCTTCAGGACCAGAATTCAAAGCCCATACAGCTCCAGCGAGGCGTGAGACAGGGTGATGTTATATCGCCGAAACTGTTCACAGCTGCGTTGGAGGACGCGTTTAAGCTTCTGGACTGGAGAGGACTTGGCATCAACATAAATGACGAGTACATGACTCACCTTTGCTTTGGAGATGATATCGTGGTTATGGCTGAGACCTTGGAAGACCTGGGCACAATGCTCGACGATCTCTGTAGAGTCTCCCAAGAAGTAGGTCTTAAAATGAACATGGATAAGACGAAAATCATGTCTAATATCCATGTTGCACCCACTCCTGTAAAGGTGGGAAGCTCTACACTGGAAGTTGTCGATGATTATGTTTACCTGGGACAAACAGTCCAACTGGGTAAGTCCAACTTCCAGAAAGAGGTCAATCGGCGAATCCATCTCGGCTGTGCAGCGTTCGGGAAGCTACGCGGCATATTCGCGGCCCATCTACCGCAGTGTCTTAAGACGAAAGTCTTTAATTCGTGTGTGTTGCCAGTGATGACTTATGGAACCGAAACGTGGCCGCTTACAATGGGCCTCATAAGAAGGCTCAAGGTCGCCCAAAGGGCAATGGAGAGGGCTATGCTAGGAGTTTCTCTGCGTGATCATATCAGAAATGGTGAGATCCGCAGGAGAACCAAGATCACCGACATAGGCCAAAGAATTGCGAACCTTAAGTGGCAGTGGTCAGGGCAGATTGCGAGGAGGACTGACGGCCGTTGGGGCGGAAAGGTCCTCGAGTGGCGACCACGTACCGGGAAACGCAGAGTTGGTAGGCCCCCCACAAGGTGGACTGACGATCTAGTAAGGGTCGCGGGAAGCCGCTGGATGCGGGCAGCGCAGGACCGATTGGTTTGGAGATCCTTGTGGGAGCCCTATGTCCAACAGTGTGCGTCTCTTGGCTGAAATGATGATGATGGCATACGAATATTGCGTTTTCATACACGATTTGCGATTCTAATGATTCAAAAATGCGTCTCCTGGTATACTGTGATACCGGCTTCAACCCTTTTCAGGCACCATAAAGCCATTAATTTGGAACCATAAAGAAATAATCCATTCCCGATCCTTTTTTGATTGAATGTAGGTATTTTCACTTAAATCTGTTATTCTTGACCTAAATACCTACTTCAAAATGTCGTTAAATTGTATAATTGAATATCAATAACATGAGCATTTGGCCTCCACAGTGGTCATTTGATAATTTTATCAAACAACGATGCTACTTGTCATTAAAATTGATTAATACGTAAGTTTATCACATTGTTTAATAATTTGGATAAATTATCATCTGAATAAAGGTATAGGAGATATGATTCGACCGTTTATAATACGTTAAAAATTGACATCTCTTGTTACAATGTATGGTTGCTTTGAGTACAAAAACTACGAAAAAAGTCGGGAGTGGTCTCCCCTTGACTTTCTCGTATACCGGAAACGACTCAAAAGTTGATAGAAACCTTATATTTTGATGTCATACATGCATGTTAAATTTTGGTCACCCATCCGAGTACCGACCTCGCACTTGGTTGCTTAACTTTCGTGATCGACGCCTCAAAAGTTGATAGAAACCTTATATTTTGATGTCATACATGCATGTTAAATTTGGTTGCAATAAGTTAAAGCATACTCGATTTATCGTGCTAACGCACAGACACACACACAGACATAATTCCAAAAAAAATATTTTTGGACTCAGGGAGGTCCAAAACGTGTAAATCCATCAAAATCTCGAGGTCGAATTTTTTGACGATTACAAGACTTCCTCTATACTGCGTATGCGAGAAAGTAAAAACGCACGGTTATGGACAGCCAGGCATCCAGACTGTGATGATGTATTTGACGTCGCAAGGAACAATAGAGGAATGCAGCGGCTTGTATAAGTCCGAACAACTCACAACACTCCTCGTGATGAAGATGGTGCCACATCTCTACGCAAGTGTCAAGTCGATGAAAGGGCTGGTTCGTTAACAGTTCGAGCTGCTCTCCTTCGTATGCGGTCTAATGGAAGAAGTTGGTACTGGCATAGTAGAAACTTCTACTATCGTAACCCATTAGGTACCAACTTTCAAAGAATTTTCGCAAAGTATAGTTTGCTATTATAATTAGAGATGGCGAGTAGCGAGGCCGGATGGCCGGATATTTGGCCCAATCTTGGAAGAAAATTTTAGTTTTTTGGAAGGCCTTATGACTTTTTTGTAACTTTTTCGACTTTAAATAAAATCCGTCACAATTATAAGCCACTTTATTCACATGTACCTCACAAAGATTATTGCATTTTTATAGGAAATTTTCGTAGTTTTTTAGTATCCGGTATCCGGCCGGATATTGAGTTACAATCGGATAGTTACCGTTTCATCTCTAATTATAAAGCTTGTATTTTATCTGAAAGATAGCTCCAAATTGCATTTTCGTAAAACTGCGCCATAAGATTCGCCTCGCTTTACTAAACTATAGGTGAAAATTAAATTATCTCTCTATAGTGGTTTCAATCAAGAATTTATCTTCCTATACCTAATACATAATTTCTTTGCAAAGTCTGTTCACGTTGCTTCAAAATCAGGTCTGATAAATCCACAAAATATGACAATTTTGACATAAGAAGAAGTTCATCAACAAGCTAAGATTTATCCTATTTAATTTAGTAAACAAACGATTTTTCCCGCATAATATGAGTATTTATCTAGGCTGGTACTGTATTTACCATTTACCCCTTTAATATTTCTCACTGATTTCTTTGTTGACAAATAAAGTTCGCGTCATTCTTTTTCATGCAGTGTGTAGACGATGACCAACTCGCCCTTTGAGGTACCGGGTGCGCCATTACATGACGTCCAGTAAAATAGTCTATGAGTAAAATAAATAGAAAAATAAATAAAAATGTTGACAAATAAAGTTCGCGTCATTCTTTTTCATGCAGTGTGTAGACGATGACCAACTCGCCCTTTGAGGTACCGGGTGCGCCATTACATGACGTCCAGTAAAATAGTCTATGAGTAAAATAAATAGAAAAATAAATAAAAATAAAGAGATAAGAGGTCCTTTATATTTACGGAGACATAGGGGATATATGCAAAGTTTTCATATTTATTTAAACTGGATGGCATCGATCGACGCCCTCGGTATTTGAGAGGGACATAGTGACTGTATTGTACCAGGCTTGCAAGTATTACTAGGAAGTGACACAAATGAGTACGTCACGTTGATAAGTTATCGATCACTGTTACGTAGGCAGGCACTTGTTATCGGTTTAAGATAGTTTAACTATATCTTTCGTTTCGATATCGATTTCGAACGATAAGAATTTCTATTGGTCACGATGCTCATAATTATTATTATCCATTTTATTTATTTCTCCTCCATTAATCAATGTTTACAATATCCACGTTTTTACAACACTCTGCTGTTACACGTTCATTACAACCTAGTATTTGTTACATTTTTAACACAGATCAAAGACCCTGATGGTTGGAAGCTCTCACGCGAGCGTATGTAATGTTGATGTTATAACAACAAAGATGCTTATGAACGCTCATACTAGCCTAGTACCTAGTAACATTGTAACACGGATCAAAATCAGATGGAAACGTTTTCGTGATGCCGTGCATTGTTTTAATAAAAAAGATGCTTTCTGCACGATCATACCAGCCTGGTACTCGTAACTATCTTAACAAGGATCAAAGACGTGGAAGCATTTGTTTTGTTATTGTTGTCAATTATAAACAAAACGCTTTTGCCTCATGTCACGGTAATAGATAATATTACCGTGCTCATGTCATGTTTTATTTAAAACAGACCGTGCGATAGGTTTTTCCAATAAAAGGTTTTGTACAGTGAACGTATGCAAAGAGTATATAATCACTACGTTTTAAGAGACGGCACTTAGAGTATAAAGTCGAGCTCACTCACACATAGAAAAGTTCAGGTTTCCAAACAATACCAACCTACAGAAAGTGGTTGTCTACAAGCAGTGCTACCAACTTTAGAAGAAAGAGAGCCCTCTTACGGACTTTTAAGGCATACTTTGCGACACCACTGACATCTGCAGCATGGCCCCGTAAACTATATAAAGAGGTCTTCTGTACTTATTTCGTTTTATTCTTAAATTAAGCCAAAAAAGGGTTTTTATTAGTGTTTTTCTTAAACTCAATGAAAAAACAAAAAGATAGTTCAATATATTTATTATTAATTGTATAAGATTATTATAGAATATTTAATTTTATTGTAAAGTGTTTTCTCAGTGCTTTGAGCCCCATCTAATTGGAAGACGCTAATTTTATTATATTTCACGGTGGGATTTGAACACCGTCTTCTTGGTTTGCCATTGTTGCCGGTCTGTCCGTAGAACCGCTAGGCCACGGGCACTTATTACATAACTGACGAAATTGGCGGACTATATCTACACACGACATACACGAATCTTTATTTTTTTTTAAATATTTCATGATAACCTACTAATAATTGTAGAAATTATTACTTAGATAGGTAGTAGTCCATTTAACACAAAATAAATAAAAGTAGATAGAATGTATGTAAACATCAATATTTTTATTTCTTGATTATTGATCTTGATTATTTATTTAAAATATTTCTTAATTATAATGAAAATAGAAAAAAATAACATGTGATAGTTTATAAAAATAAATGAAATAAATAAATAAACGTAGCTAGAATTTATGTTAATCATCAATTTATGATAAAAGCGCCCTCTGTTGTCATAGAAGAGATAAAATAGTTACTAAATAGTTCGGGGCCAGGGCTTAGATGGCGGCTATCTCTTTAGGAACAATATGGCCACTACCAACAGACAGAAAAATATATATATATTTGTAATGTTGGCACAAAAATCCACACAGAACTTTACATTATGCTTTAGGGTAATATAAACCTTAAGTATTTAGTCATAAGGTTGTTAATAAGACTTAGGGTCTGCAAATCACACCTCTCCTTAGAAGTGTCGTCCCCCTGAACGTATGTTTGATATGCGTTCACTTCAGTAGAGGAAAACAAATTATGGAAATAGGTACAAAATCCATAATTGGTAATTTTCCACAAATTTTGTGGAATTCTTATAATTTTTATTGGTATGATTTTAAATCTTTTTATACCATTACAGAATAAGTAATAAATAATTTAAAATGGAATGAAGTATTTATTAGAATAACCAATGAATATCTGAGGCACGTAATTCACTCAAAAAAGTATCGCGAATGGATTTGTTTATGGTTCAAAATTAAAGTTTTGGTTCTTTTTGCTGTTATTTGATTTTTTGCGCATTTCAGTTAATTTGGCGCGGAGGTTGAGTTGCATCTGTTATTTATATTAAATACAGTGGTGTTTTTAGTTAAATCATTAGTTTGTATTACAAACTTTATAATGCACAAAAACATATAACAAAGAGTTTGTCTTAAATTTTGCATCGCCAAGGAATTTCGTGTTCGGAATTACTGAAAATGTTACAGAAGGCTTACGGTGAATGAAATAGTGACTGAAAATCCTCATTCAACTTTGAGAGCGATAGCCGCGGAACTTTCAAATAAATATACTACTGAGCGCAGTGATTAAAAAAAGGCACAAAAAAAATTTTGCTCTTATGTGAAACAAATGTATACTTAAAGCTTTTACCTCTACCAGCGAGAAAAGTTCTTGCTTCGAGATTTTACAAACCAAGATCTCTTTTGGTGCTGGAGAGGTGAAATAAATATTAACTTGACAAATTTTGAACCATACTTAGAAATTATATGATAGTATAAGATTTTTTTCTGTAAAATTGTATTTATATGTAATTATCTATACTTGTGAATTTGAAATTGTATCTTTTTTAATGAGATATTTTAATCCTTTTCCAGTTAAACCGTCTCATGGACGAGATATACGACACGGTGACAGCAGCGTGCAACATGGAAAATAAGAAGCCAAGCAGTTTCCCAACTGACCAATCAGATGGCAGTATCAGCGAAGGTAATACTGCCGTTGACTTATGAATACCTAGTACAAATAGCTGTGTAATAACTTTTTACCCGACTGCGCCGAAGCCAAAAGGCAGTACTATGCTATGGTTTATATAATGTTTTATTTACGTATGAAAATGAAATGAAAATGAAAAACCGATTAATTTTAACCGATTAACAATAGGAGGAGTCGATTTTACTTGTAAACCCCGATTTTACCAATTTCATTCATTTTTTTACGCGGTTTTTTTTCCTAGAACAAGTAACATATTTTTCACCTGTTTTTTTGTTTGTGTTATTTGGTTGGCAGACAATCATACGGCCTGCCTGTTGGTCACCGTAGCCTATAGACGCTCGCAACAATGACATGACACTCACGCGCTGCTTACCCTAGTCCCCTTCCCTACCACGTGGAGCTCTGGCGACCTTACACACCAACAGACATACAACATCACAAAAATGTAGTGTTATTTAACTGTGGTCTTCTGTAAGGTAACTACTCCAATTTGGGCGCTCCAAATTCGAGAGCCTAGTCAAAGTCAAAATTTATATGCTCTACCTCGATTATCTTCTATCAATACATACTACTTTTAACCGCTTCCTAGATCCCGGGTGCGATCCCCGGCGAGAACAAATTTGTACTCGGTTTAGCTGGTGGTCGGACTTATTACACCATATTATACCACCATATTATCAAAATATGTCGCCATAATAATAATGTTAGCAGTATTATCACAGTATACTGTGGTATTATTGTGCTCCGACAGTTAATGATAATATACAACCTAGTCAAACTAGTGTGGGTACCGGGACATGTAGGGATTGAAGGTAACGAAAATGCTGACAAACTAGCAAGGAAGGGATCGGCTCAAAACATCAATGGGCCAGAGCCTTTTGTAGGATTATCTAGAAGTACCATAAAAATGGCACTAAAGGAGTATTCTCAAAAGAGGCACCTCAGGGAATGGTTATCCACTCCCCGACTGACACACAAATTTTTAGGATCCTCACACATAGGCTACCTTAAAAGAATAGGAAGAATCAGCAGAACCCAAATCCGCTGCCTCATAGGCGCTCTCACTGGCCACTTTGCCACTAGAAGACACCTGTGCACAATAGGCAAAGCTGATGACCCCATCTGTAGAATGTGTGGTGAAGAGGAAGAAAGCATGGAGCACAAACTATGTGACTGCGATGCACTAACTAAGGGTCCTAGGTTTAGCTTACCCTAAACCAGAGGACTTTATAGACCTTATTCCCGCCAACATCGTGAAACTCATACAAAATGTTTTCGATGTTGGTGGGGATGGGTGATAAGGAAAGGAGAAGCAATAAAGATCCCATAGGGTCGAAGTGCTCTGAGATAAGAATAAGAATAAAGATAATATAGCCAGTCTCTCTGTGGTTGAGGGTTCAGGTGGAGCTCGATCCCATCTTGGCCTTATCGTCACTAAAGGTGATATCTTTTTTATTTCATTCCATGTCCACACGGTCGAACTAGAAACAGAAAGGGACATTCATCTCCTCTTTTCTTTCAGTACGTCGTCGAAAGAAGACAATTTTGCCGCGACGTTTTCTTCTACAAGACTCGAAACAAAGACCGAATTCGAGTGACCGTTCTCTCATTGTTCAGACTGTTCGTTTGTCGTTCATTCGAGTGGGAGTGAAAGATGCCGAATGCCAATATCCAACACTGTTAGATCGGTTCATTAATGAATTCATTCAGCTCTTGTGTTTCATTTTGGGTACAGATACTTCATTTCGAGAGATAGGTACCGAATGAAAGGCGAAAATGAACCGTCTGATAGCACCTACCATCAGTGGAAATAAAGGCCCAGCTTCCCTGTCAATAATAAAAAAAAATTGTGTGCGTGTAACCTTTACGCGCGATTGAAGTAAAACTTCTTTGACGTAGATCACTGAAATGATTAAATTTTAACTGAAAAAAAAAAAAAAAATATGACAGATACTTACGACCAATCGAAATTACTATTTTTAAATAGCGGAAACTACACAGACTATAGAATACTGAGCGTTACTTCCGTTAGAAAAATCTGAGTTACCCCAAAGTTACCCCCTAGTCGCGCCTAAAGAAGTTTTACTTCAAAAACATTGACTTATGAATACCTGGTACAAAAATGCAGTTAGTGTACTAGGTAACTCGGAGTCTATCTTAACTGTTGTCGCATGATACCAGCATGGTTTCATTTATATTTCCTTGTAATTAATTCCAAGGGTGCCTTATCTAATTAGCTACTTGTAAACATAGCATTTCATTCTAATCTTATTTATATTTGTAGAAAAGAATTGACTCGTTAATGTTATTTAAGTTCGACCATAATCTATTAATTTTTGTTAAGTGATATTTTTTCATAATGTCATCAGTTAAACGATTGAACTCTCATTCACAAACAACTCACATAGTAAAATGTCTATTGTAAGGTTTTTACACAAATCTTCTTATTCTTTCTATCCTGGTACCAATTTGTTTGGGATCGGCTGCTGTACGTTTTGTCATAGGGCCGGCCGACCGCCTACCTGACACCACACTGGCACATGTTATCATATAACATATTATACTTAATTTTATTTTATCTTTCAGAGTCAGTCAAACTCACCAGGAGTTTGACGGAGACGAGGAAGAATTACGTCCGACGGGTGAGCTCCAGGGTAGCTCGATTGGACCAGAACAATTTGAAGAGGGTTCAAAGGTAATAAATATTGCTAAATTAGGTTAAATAAAATTAGGTTAATATTGCTAGGTTAGGTAATATTCTGGACGGCGAGCATCTCCCGTCTCTATACCTCCTCTAATCTCCTGGTCCTCTCGGAAAACACCTTTAATATTTACTGAACCATTGTTTGTGGTGGTTCCGTAAATTTATAGGATTTTCAAGAGATAGTCGCTCAATAATTGAAAATTGATTTAATATAGTAGCAATAAATATAAGTCAATAGATGGCGCTAGTTCTGCATACCCCGTTAAATTGTTAGTTTTTTTTATGTGATTGGCACACAAGCATACAGCCAAACCTACTCCCATTCCCTGTAGTGTTTTTGTTTTTACTTTACAATATATTAAACGTCTGTTTAAATCTGACACCATCTTCTTTCAGATTCAGACACCAAACATCGGTCTGCTCATACAAATCCGAAATAATCGATAACCCATACTCAACATTCCGATCTTGGAAAAGCTTTCGGGCGTCTCGCACGAACCTCAACAAGAGCAATATGAACGATAATACCTATTCCAATCTCGATTCGTCGGATTCCATCGCTTCTCTAGACGATTTGGATAGCGAGAGTATCGGTGCTCAAAGCATTGACGAGAAGACCGCTTGCGTTGATATTCAGCTACCCTTCGAGGTCAGAGAGAGGGGGCTGTTCAATGTTTGCTTGCTAGTTGGTTTGAACTATTTAGCGGGGCAGGCGTACGTGAAGAGCGTGTTTCCAAGTCAGGTAAGAAAAATGACAGGTATTTTTTTATGAAAATTTGTTGCTTGGGAAGAATCACTTGACGCTCTTGGTGTTTTCTGTGATTTGTCTAAAGCTTTCGACTGTGTTAATCATGATACACTGGACAGGAAAGTACACCATTACGGCTCGAGGAACAAGGCTCTCAACCTTATGATGTCATACCTGAGCAATAGAATACAGAAAGTTGATATAAATGGTAAAAGATCTCCAGGTTCTCTAGTCACAAAAGGTGTTCCGCAGGGCTCAATTCTTGGTCCATTTCTCTTTCTAGTGTACATAAATGATTTGGCTTACTACGCAAGGGGCAATCATGATATATGGGTAAGGGTCATACGATCTGACGGTTCAGCTGATGTAACTGCAACACCAGAGAAATGAGTTGCCGGCATTTAAGGAAGAAATACGCCTTTTTTTGAAGATTTTAATCTCGTATTGATTTGGAAACACCGCTGGCGACAGTTGTTTCCATAGCCTGTGGTTAGTGGCAAAAATTGCGCAAGCAAAAACGCACCGTTGTAGATAATAATTTTTTTTTTGGTATATTTCATAGGTTAAAAGTCGACGCTTCATATGTTTCGCACACAGGCACTGTTGGGTATCGGCACAGCCTTGCTTTGTATTGTAGTCGGTGAATCGTACGAACATAGCTATGATTCCTTTAAACATATTTACAAGTCCCGTAAAATTTAGGTGATTATTTATATAGATAAGGCATTAGTCCAATATTTATAGGGATTAATCATTTTATTATTTTTAGGTGAAACTCCCACCGCACATAGAGAATCTAATATTTCCCGAAACATTGAACGAGGCGTCTAAAAGAGAATGGATTGCGGACGCCAGCAGTGGCCAGTGTTACTCCCTGGTGCTGACAGATGACAAAGGAGAGAGGTCCTACGGGTGAGTAGGAATAGACTTCTTCTTAACTCATGTTTGCCTGGTATCTATGTTTTACAAGTTTATTTTAGTCATTTTATAAGGAGACAGGCAATCTTTGTTAATGAGGCACTATATGGTCCATACTGCCTGTTCAAGAGTCTACCAGGAGGATCGCGAACCATTCGCGAGCGGCACTTTAGCCAAAAAATACCCGAGCTATTTGAATTAGAATTTGCAGTATTCCCGTCTCTTTCTAAAACAACTTTTTATATGAAATGTGTATGGCGGGCGTTTAATGTGACGTCAAAGTCTCTATTAGATCTCCTTGTCTAACACGCCAATTTATGTGGTTGTAAGAGTGTTTACATACTACGCCGCAGCGGTGCAATGTGAAAGAGTCCATACAAATCCTGCGGCACGCTAGGTCAGGTATTCACCAATATTTTACTAAAATTCTTTCAGTCTTATAAATTGAAACTGTGTTGAAGTAATTTTAACACCTAAAAAAATTATGTATATTCCCATTGGCGCAAATGAAAATGCGCAGACGAAAATATTATAGATTTTCAATCTTATTTCATAGAAATAGAGCGTAATGTCTATTGAGGATTTGACTATTTGTGGTAGTTTGTAGTTTTTTATATTTAGGTATTTATGCCACACCTGACCAGAAAGTGTCATTTTCCGCCCTCCCTCGTCATGTGGTGACATAAAATTTTGTACTTCCCGCGGGCAGTAAAAAAGAAAGCCTCATATCGCCTGAGCTGAACTTGCGATCTCTGACATTATTTTTTTTAATAAATTTACTATTATTAATATAATTTGTTCCAGATATTGCCGTAGGGTGCTACCCGAGGGTGCTTCAACGTGCTTACCACTGTGCTATTGTCTAATAGGAAAATATAGGGCGCCAGGATTTTATTATAAGGTACTTAAATTTTATTGTTGCTAAATATGTATAGTTAATTATGAATACGGTGCTATTTTAGGAGGGTTGGTACACGGCCGTCAAACTCTAATACCAAAACCTATTACAGTAATGGATATAATGAAGTAGTATTGAGCATAAGTTTATCAGAAATGCATATTATGTAAAATTAAGAAAAACGCTATTATTTTGGAAAACGTAATATTATTAGCCTTTTTTGTTTTATTTGAATTTATGTATATAAAGTAGTGTATGTACTGCACATAATTTGGTATTAAAATACTTGTGGATAATGTTCTCTTAGATTTGCGCGAGCACTACACATTGTAAATAAAAGAACTTTTACGGATTTAACTCGCAGCTAATTAGATTTTTCATTTTGTTATTATTGCCCGACGTTTCGTAACACTTTGCAGCGTTCGTGGTCACGGGATGGCTAAAGTCATATGAAATACTTAAATCTACCGTCACTTTAATTATTAACTTGCAGTGTTCCTCGGTTTTTTTTTTACTAAACATTTTATACATTTTCATATCTTCTTTTTTCCAGGTGCTTCAAGAAATCGAATCTCACCACGGAAGCTCCGAAGTACAAAGGAATTCTGTCTTACAACAGTTATTCGAAATGGACTTCCCCAATCCCGGGGAAGAATTGACAATAACATACAAAATAAACTCGTCAGTAGCGAACATAGCGAGCTGCGACGAGAAATCCAAAAGCAAAACCATGCCAGACTGCAGGCGGAACAACATATTCGAACCTTGCAGCGATTCGAACGCACTCGCGAACGGTTCGAACAAACTCGCGAACGGTTCGAACGAAGTCGATAGTTCGATCAGACCGGGACATGGCTCGGTGTTTTATGATAACTTCGGAGAGTATGAGGAGCCGAGGTACATGGATTTGGAGAATAATAATGGACCTAAACAAGTTATGCTGAGCTTGCAGAACGTAAGGTAAGCCGCTGGTACAATTAGTCCGTCCCCTCAGTACAGTACCTCAGTTACATTCGTCACAAGCGCAAGTGTTCATGTATTTATATTTGCGGTCTCAGATTACGCGCGCGTCTGGTTGTGTGGGTACTTGGAAAAGCCCTTGAATAATATTAAGAGCTGAGAAAGTATATCATTCAAAACTAAGAAAGAATTTTGTTTTTGTTTCGTGATGTCATTAATTTATAACGTTGTTTTGTGTTAGATGTCTAAAAGATAACTAGACGCCGCCGTGGTGGAGTGGTCAGTAACGCTGCCTACACATCGGGCGGTCCGGGTTCGAGTCCTGGTAGTGGCAAATTTTAGTGTGATGTACACGATCATTTGTTCATGAGTCATGGTTGTTTATATATTTATTTAAGTTTATTTATAAAAATATCTGGATTATTAAGTATATAAATATTTGTCCGTTATCTAGTATCCATAACACAAGTTCTTAAAGATACTTAATTTGGGCTAGATAATTGGTGTGAGCGTAGAAGAAATATATTATTATTATAAATATTGAGGTTGGCACCGACTTTTTGTTAATAGATAGAGTGATTCTAAAGGAAGGTTTATATGTACAATACATGCATATTTACATATGCATTGCACCCGTGCCAAGCCGGGGCGAGTCGCTAGTAACGTATAAATTAAAGATATTTACCGATTAATGTTTATTTTTATTTATTATTTGTACAGTTAAAATACTTGCTTATTACATGCTATATACACAATATCATGAAATATGCAGTCGTCTTCTAAAACCAGACACATTTGGTCGCGACTGCTTATGTTCGTCCACTTGAAGGTTAATGTAATATGAGTTTTATTGTTATATATTTTCAGGACCAAAATACTAAAAAGGCCGATTGAGCCTCGGGTGGACGAAGACAATCTATCAACTCTACTGGACTCCTTCGGAGCTGGATTGGTTTTGAAAGTATTCGGTTCCTTGCTACTGGAGAGGAAGGTTGTTATCGTCAGCGACAAGCTAAGGTAAGCTTTATGTTAATGCAATAAAGTCTAGTTTTGCTTGTTGTTGTTATTTTTTTCATTTGACCAAGTGGTGTTGGATTCTTGGATCAGGGGTCTTCCTCTACCTCCTTTTCATTTCTGTATCCCTGGTATGAATTTAAGTCAAGTCTATACCTAATTTATTTTACTGGTCCTCCAATATGTTCACGGCGCTTTTTCTAACTTGTTTTAACTTATGTGTCCCTGGTATGAATTTACAGCAAACGTATAGCATAGCTTTTCATGCTCAGTTTTTTAACATGCCAGCTCCTTCACTCACGTCGAAGTCAGGCGAGGCGAAATTCGACGAGGTTCTATTCTATTCTATTCTTATGCAAGGGGCTGAGGTCCTATCTCTGAGCACTTCGACCCTATGGATCTTTTGTGCTTCCCCTTTCCTTATCACCCATCCCCGCTAACATCGAAAACATTTTGTATGAGTTTTACGATGTTGGCGGGAATAAGGTCTATAAAGTCCTCTGGTTTAGGGTTACCTAGACCCAGGACCTTTAGTCGCCTATTGACTAGTGCATCGCAGTCACATAGTATGTGCTCCATGCTTTCTTCCTCCTCACCACACATTCTACAGATGGGGTCTTCAGCTTTGCCTATTGTACACAGGTGTCTTTTAGTGGCAAAATGGCCAGTGAGAGCACCTGTGAGGCAGCGGATTTGGGTCCTGCTGATACTTCCTATTCTTTTAAGGTAGCCTATGTGTGAGGATCCTAAAAATTTATTTAAGTGTGTCAGTCGGAGAGTGGACAACCATTTCCTGAGGTGCCTCTTTTACTCCTTTAGTGCCATTTTTATGGTACTTCTAGATAATCCTACAAAAGGTTGTATACGAAGCCAGGTGACGCGATCCGACCTCAATCTCGCCTCTACTTAGATCGCTTTGGGTCTCCAGCTAAATGGAAGTTCTTGAAGTGACAACATTTTTTTTATTCTACTATCGGAATTTCCAAAATATCGCTTATCCTCTTCCATGTATCGTTTTTTTTATTCAGTCCATGGCTTTATCGGATCCCATAAAATTGGGATCCAAAATAAATTTCGCAATAATAAAGATTTTGATATTTTGAACCACAAATTTGAAAGATTAAAAAAATCTATAAAGCAACTGCATTGTCCCTTATAAAATAAAATACTAATATGATACTAACTTTAATTGTAAGCAAGTCTTTACTAACAGATTACCTAATATATTGATGTGTTAACATAAAGTAGGACAGCAATCTAGAACAAAACGTCAGTGTTCACAGTCTAAGTGTTACCCGTTTGTATTGTTGACCGAATAAATAAATAAATATTTTTTCCAGCGTGGTGTCGTCATGTATGGAGGCCCTCCAAAGCGCCTTATACCCGTTCGTATGGCAGCAACCGCTCATAGCGACCATCCCTGAGGACATACAGGATGACATGCTGGAGGCTCCTTTGCCCATGCTGGCTGGGATGCTCAAGACCAGCGCCCTGGATAACGTCAGCGGAATCACTTTTGAGGAGAATGTGAGTATTTTGTATAAACGTCAGGTGATAGACCCATAATGTAGGGTCGTCTGGGTAGGTACCACCGCCTTTCTTATTTCTGCCGTGAAGCAGTTCGCTGTGTTTATGATTGAAGGGAAAGGTAGCCAGTGTAATTACTGGGCATGGAGGGCATATCATCTTAGTCCCCAGGATGACAACGCAATTGCAGTGATAAGTCAAAGTCAAAGTCAAAATTTCTTTATTCATTTAGGTACAATTTGTACACTTATGAAAGTCAATTTTGATGCCATCGGTTCGAGAGTCTACCAGGAGGCCTTGTTCTGAGAGATAAGTGATTTACCCTTAATATTGCAAGTGTCTATAGGCGACGGTAACCAATTTGGGCTGCAATATTGTTTACCATCTCGTAGTATTAAAAAAATACTCTAGTTTTGAATTCATTTAAAGGTATGAAGTTAATAAATAAATATGTAAATTCAATTTTCAGGGAATGCTAATAGACCTCACCAACCCATCGAAAGTATTATTCTACAAGGGAGACGAATCCACCATCCTGCCGACATCAAGCTACAAAGCTCTCAAGACGTCGCTGCAGATGGAGTCGAACAAACACAAAGACAGAACGGATGACATAAAGACGAGGAACCTCATGATATCAGAAGCCTTTTTGAGGTTTTTGATAGAAATCCTTGGAGATTTCTGGAAGTATTTCTCAGTGGGTGAGGTGAAGGAAGGCAGCTTTGGCAAGAATAACGTTATATTTGACGTGAGTATAAATACTACCTCCTATTTCTGCTACCCTAGTGCTATTTATTGGGGTCGGTCCAAATACGTCACCATACTGCTAGGTTTTAGACTTGTTTTAAAAGTACTAGATGAACATGAATTTATAGGTGTACCATGATTCTTGGCTAGATAGGCCGCTTTGTCTCAGAAGCGGTTGACAACCACCTTGTGAGCCAAAGCATATGAAAAGTGGTTGACAGCCACCTGGTGAGCCAAAGCATATGAGAAAACGATGGCAACTCCTAAAAAGTACTAAGCGGACATGATTTTATAGGTGTACTAAAGTAATCTTGGCTATACAAAGCGGTTGACAGCCACGTACAGATTGCAGAGATTCAACAGACGCCGTCGTGGTGGAGTGGTCAGTATAGCTGCCTACACATCAAGCGGTCCGGGTTCGAATCCTGGTAGCGGCAAATATTTGTGTGATGAACACGAATATTTGTTTGCGAGTCATGGTTGTTTATATATTTATTTAAGTTTATTTATAAAAATATCTAAAAAAAAAATATATTATGTATATAAAAAAAAAATGTCCGTTATCTAGTATCCATAACACAAGTTCTTAATGATACTTACTTCGGGCTAGATAATTGGTGTGAGTGTGAAAATATATTTTCATCCCACCACCTCGGAAAGTGTAATTTTGCGCTTCGAAATCTGGCTGGAAAATTCTATTTTATTCGCTTGAGTGGCAAAGTAGATTTGAATTTAGAACATCACATATAATGAGTACTCAATATAATTGTAAATTCAAAACGTCATTAAACCTATTTAATGTAACCTCTATGGTGCCAAATTTATGATTAGAACTTTTTAAATTGTGAAAAAATTCTTTTTCATTTTGTCATTTCCTCGCTGAGGTGGGATGAAAAGTTACGTATTGCACTCGAGTGGAAAGATTTTTCACCTTGTGCTCGTTTGTTTCCCTCGCTGACGCTCAGGATTCTAATTTAGAATCACTCGCTGCGCTCGTGATTCAACTTTAGAATCCTTCGCTTGCTCGGTTATCCAAATCGAGCACGCGGTTAAAAAGGAACTTTCCACTCTTGTATAATAAATAACTATTATTTATTTATCTTATACCCAAAGCTTGAGAGGTCCTTTAAAAAGTACTAGGCGAACATGAGTCTGTAAGAGTCTATTGTTTAATTGTAACAAATCCAAATTTTCTTTTACAGAAGGAGCTGTACATCAAGAACGCCCAATCGAAGCAGATACAATTCTTCCTGGAATGGTTCACGGAAACCGCGATGTTCAACCATTTCATACAGAACATGTGCCTCAGGTATTCCCCCGAGAAAACCCAGGGCTACAACTTAGTTAAGCACGCGGATAACTTAGTCGACACCCCTCTACCCGACTTCTACGAACTTCTGGACGACAGGATGCTCAGTCGACAAGACAGCGTAACAAAGAATGTAGAGAAGAGTAATTATAAGAATGCTGTTAATAAAAAAATGAAAATACTTAAAACCAAGCTGAGAGATTTGATTAATTAGTCAGTGTTTCAAGGTTTAGGTAGAAAGGGAAGAACTAGAAATCTTTTGGCGATCAAGGTGAGCAACCAACTAATTTTGTTTTTCTATCTCATAAAAAGACATTTTTTTATCAACTTGTGACGTTATAAGAAACGACAGACTATAAATTCTTCTTGGAAAAGTAGTCGAAAGATCGCAAGTTTAGGTCCCGTCAGAGACAGGGATTCGCTATTTTTTTGGCCTTTCTAAATGCTAAAAGATTTGTATTTTTACAATATTTAATTCTTCCATTTATCATTAGAAAAAAAACATTTGTCCTCTACAAAGGACTTCGTTCCAATTTGAAACGACAAGTCTTCTACAAACCCAGTGATCTTAAAACAAACAAATATGTGCCTTATTTTTATATAGTTAAGGTTAAAATTTAAGCTGTAAATGGTGCCTTATGTAGTATTTTACATGAAATTCAGTGTCTGCCTATTTTATTTCATAAGAAGGTTATCTAATTTTAAAACATATTTAATTCCAATTCACATGCATAAAAGCGAATTTATAGTATTCCAACCAACTTCGATAAAAATTAAAAACAGCAGGGTTGTATAGTTATAGAACATTTTGCCTTAATGCTGTTAAAATACAACGGGGTGTATGGGTAAAGATCCCTTTGCCATCTAATACAAAGAAAAACGTGAGTGTTTGGCGCGCTTTTCTGGCGCTCAGCGATTCAAGAAAATTGTTTCGAAATGGGTTTTGTGCAGTGAAAGAGCCATGTTATTTTGATGCAAAAGCATCCGTGTTGACGAGCAATTGTTGTTGATTCCGCGTATATTTGAACAAGCCTTTACCAGGAAACACTGTAAAGGCACGTAATATACTTTCTTAGTGAAATAAAAATGCGCTGGACACTGAATTTTTGCAATAAAATTTGTATGCGAATCTCTCGCAATGTCCGGATTGCGGTACGTTAGTTGTAATACATATCTATCGAATGTAACTTAATGTAATGTTAAATTAAGTTGTTAGAGGCTATTCAAGACTGTTTCGTTAAGGTTTTCGCGACATCAATAACGTAAATTTCGTATATACAGACTCTTTGGTACAGAGAAGGGCATATCAAGCTAGCACAAACTCTTCATTGGGATTTGAACTCTCTGCTTGTGGAATAAGATTGAAAAATTATATTGTAGAAAGGACCTTGTCAAAATTTTAGAAGACTGACACCTGAGGCCTTAGTATGAGTTTTGATAGTTTTCGAGCTCGATCAAACGTATCGTCTTTCTTCATACAATGCCCACTGTTTCTGATAGTTTACGCTAGGGGCGCTAGTGGGCAATGTATGAAAAGAGACGATACGTTTGATCGAGCTCGAAAACTAACAAACTCGTACTAAGGCCTCTGTATCCACAAACATTACTATTAGGTTTCTCGACTCTTAGATATGTAAACGCATTGCATTGAATAGAGCTCTCTGATTGGTTCGATTCTGTTGCCTAGTTCACATCGTTGAATGTACTGACGTTTTATCACTTCAAACCTCCTTCGAACTTTCTATTCTTTTCTTAATTAATGGCGTAGCGATACTTATTACGTACGCATTTTGCCAATGTCAAGTGAAAATGTGACATTCGGCGTCGGTGGCGTAGTGCGTAAGAGCGTCGCCTCCCACCCGAGAGGCACTGGTTCGATCCCCGCCACGTACCAATGTGTTTTCAAATTTTGAATTCATATGTACGTTTATTCGACGCTTTTACGCTGAAGGAAAACATCGTGAGGAAATCTGCATACACCTATGAAGAAATTCTTAGGTTGTGTGTGAAGTCGACCAACCCGCATTTGCCCAGCGTGGTTGATTAAGGCCTAATCGCCTCTAATATGGGGTAGGCTCGAGCCCCTCGGTGGGGACATTATATGAGCTGTTGATGAAGTGAAAATGTAACTAAAGTAACAAAAATTGTACGGTTGATTGCAGTTAAAAATGAGTCTCTCAACACTTATTTTACAAGAACTCTAGAGAAACTCCTCCTTCAAACTTTAAACTTTTGACATCTGGCCATTGCTTTTGACATCTCGACCTGTGCGTTGTGTAATATTAGGTTGGGGAAAAAGTCTTTTCGCATTATAGTATGTATAAACTTGTAATAAAATCTCTTTGGCTATACTATTTGTATCTGGCTGGTTTTGGTATCATTGAAAGTTTAAATTTTAAAGAACATAATCCCAAATTCAAATTAGGAAAATGTGTGATTTTCATTTGTTTTTCGTACCGCCAAGATGAGTGAATCTAATGAAGAAATTCGATACATTTTAAAATTTTACTACAAAAAAGGTAAAAATGCAACGCAAGCCGCGAAAAAAATTTGCGATGTTTATGGACCTAGTGCAGTGTCTGTGAGAGTAGCACAAATTTGGTTTAAGCGTTTTCAATCCGGAAATTTTGATGTCAAAGATGCACGTCGCTCTGGTCGCCCTATTACAGATAAAATGGATGCCATTTTTGAAAAAATGGAGCAAGATCGGCATGTCAGTAGTTACGACGTAGCTGAAGAACTGGGAATTGACCACAAAACAGTTTTGGCGCATTTGAAAAAAACTGGGTACACAAAAAAGCTCGACATTTGGGTACCTCACGAGCTCACTGAAAGAAACCTAATGAACCGTGTACTAATTTGTGATTCTTTATTACGACGTAATGAAACCGAACCATTTTTGAAGAAGCTGATAACTGGTGATGAAAAGTGGATCACGTACGACAAGAACGTGCGAAAAAGGTCGTGGTCAAAGGCCGGTCAGGCTTCACAGACTGTGGCGAAACCCGGGTTAACTCGCAACAAGGTGATGCTGTGTGTGTGGTGGGATTGGAAGGGCATTATTCATTATGAGCTGTTACCACCAGGCAGGACCATCGATTCTGAACTCTACTGCGAACAACTGATGAGATTAAAGCAAGAAGTTGAGAGAAAGCGGCCGGAATTAATCAACAGAAGGGGTGTGGTTTTTCATCATGATAACGCTAGACCTCACACATCTTTAGCCACTCAGCAAAAATTAAGAGAGTTTGGCTGGGAGGTGTTAATGCATCCGCCGTATAGTCCTGACCTTGCACCTTCAGATTTCCACCTGTTTCGGTCTCTTCAGAATTCTTTAGGCAGTGTCAGGTTAACATCACGAGAGGACTGCCAAAACCACTTGTCGCGGTATTTTGACCAGAAGTCCCAAAATTTCTATAGCAATGGGATCATGTCCCTTCCTACAAGATGGCAAAAAGTTATCGAACAAAATGGTACCTACATACCTTAGTTAAATGTAAATAAACTATATTAAAAAATGTTTTGAATTTTCTTAAAAAATGCGAAGAAACTTTTTCCCCAACCTATTATATCTGGCTAGCTACCTAAGCTGTGCAATTCATTTTAAAGTAAGGATAGTTCCGATCCCCACTTAAGCATTGTCTATGAATAGGTTTTTACGACCGATAGGTTTTTGCGTCCACGCGCACTAGGAGTCTTCAAAATCCTTGCCATATGGCACGCTCTGAGAAATGCCTTATTTTGCATAGCATTGTTTTTTACTATGATAAGTATTGTTTGTGAATACTGGCGTTACAGTTACTTGAGTGGGGATTGACACTATGCGTATTTTAAATAGCTATATTACGCAACGCTCAGGTCGAGATGTCAAAAGTTCGTACGCAACAGAAACGAACCAATCACACAGTTGTATTCAACGCAATGCGTACATAACTAAAAGTCGTTTGGGTATAGAATTGAAAAGCTTGCCATATGGCACGCATTTGAAAAATGCCTTATTGCGCATAGCATTGTTTTTTTACTTACAAAGTATAGTTTTAATACGGGCGTGAGTATCAAAAGGTACTAGGAGACTATGATTTGAAAAAGGTCCACGAAGGTTTTCATTCCCCTAATCTGTACTAAACATTCTGTATAATTATAAATGTTCAAATAATTATATCACAGCGTAAAATGGCGTAACCATCAAATTCTGAACGCAATGACGCTTTTATTTAATTGTTTGAATATTCAGATGCTCCTTAATTAATTGTCCGCTTAAAGCTCATTGCATCTCACTTATCCATTAAGTATCAAATATATATAGTAAATGACCATAAGCGAATATTGAATTAAAAATCTTTTTAGTTTTCAGTCAAAAAACTCATGTTGTCGACCTCATACTCAATATTGGACTAAAAGAGGGCTCTTAGTTGAGCGTAAACGATATCAATTTGAAACGATATTAATAACCGAATTTTAAACTGTACAAAAATAATGTCGATTATATTTTAGATTCGTAAAAAATATATGTGTCTCATATCTTTGTATATTTATAGTATTTATTTGAGATATTTGTGTAAATACATTCCTTAATTATAAATTAAATGTGTCTAATAATTATTTTACTGCAATAAAACATGGTGTCATAGTATGCAAATTGTCATTTCTGTGTTAAAGTCTCTATAGCATGTGATACGACCTTCCATAGAGGATTTATAGCCTCTACGCCCGTTCCAGTCGGAAAATACTGATGCACTATTCATGTGAGCAATGCCCTTTTATTTCTTATAATTTTAATCAAATTCTTTTACGAGTGTTGTATCATTCCATTGAGTTTAAAGTTAAATTTTAATTATTGGTCCATATTTTATGTTTGCGTCGTTTTTTTAAATAAATCCATCATATGTAAATAATTTCTTACAATTTTTATAGTTTGTTTGTATACGTCGCCTATTGGTTCTCGGATAGGCAAACCGTGAATTGCCTAGGCACTTTTTTGTTGAAATGTTAAATTGAAAATATTCAAAGACGGGACATGACAGCATTTTTTTTTCTTGTGCTTCGTCTTCTACTTAATTTGGTAGGATATTCAAACACACCAAATTGAACCTCATAAAATTATAAACAAGTTATCTTATTTGTTTACACGCTACATTATTTGTTACGCAATACTTTTGATATGTGCGTTTTATGATTGTTACTGTTAATTGTAATTATTGTGAGAAATTGAACAGTTTCTAATTGTATATTGCCTAGGCATTTTATGTATTTCCTATTTGAGATATTTTACGTTTGAATATCAATATCAAATATTTTAAACGAAAAATCAATGTTGATTTTGTCGCACCTTAACATATTCTAACAAATACAATTGTTAAGTTATTGTAAATATTACTGACTTTGTTTATTTTAAGATGTATTATTTTAAATCTTGAACATAAATATTGAAAAGTGTTTTTCTTATTCACGTTGAATTACTATTTTTAGCTGGCTTGAAGTAAATTTTACTTTCGCTAATTGCTCTATGGCGTAGGGTTATTTTAGTCAGTGTGTCGAGTTATAAGTTGTTTTTTCAATAACCATAATATAAACTCTCCTAGGTAAAAGTGTTATACACTATGTTGCAGTATGATGATAACCTACATCAAAGGTAGATCCAAGTAGTCATAAAAAATTGACTGCCGCTCTCAGACACTATTCATAATGACTAGTTGATATTAATATTGCCTGGTCATTATTCATAGTGACCGGATTTCTCAAGTTGAGTGTAACATGACGTGATTTTAAGCGGTGACTTAACTAAGTCTAAGTCTGTTAAAAATAGTGATCTTTCGTGTGTTCAAGGTTTATATAAACGTGCCTATATGACAAAATGTAAATAATCCGTTTGTTAATTAATTAAATAAAATACTTTGTATTACTTATGTGTATTAGTTTTACGTATGGTTTTTATTAGAAAACTGCAATAAAATGTTTTTAAAGAGGACTTTGTGGTTTCATTAGTTGCTCTCCTTTTAACAGCTCCAAAGGTTACACACACAGATTTAATAATACAAGGAGATAGGCCAAGCCGCCGTTTAACTTGCGACAAGTGTATGCCCTGTGGGCATACATTTCCGCCACTTCGCCTTCCGATAAAGTCAAGTGAATGCATAACTCAGCGATTTGACCGATCTCCTTTGCGGCTGTGCTTAACTTTCATCGCTTCGCAGTTCTTAAGACGCGCGCAATGAATAGTGTATATTACGGCATGCTCCACTAGAACATGTTATGTAGTACGGCCGCTGATCGCGACACTCGGTCTTCCTATGAACTCGGCGATAACTTTCGTTATCGACGACTCAAAAGTTGATAGAAACCTTATATTTTGATGTCGTACACGCATGTTAAATTTGGTTGCAATAAGTTAAAGCATAATCGAGTTATCAACGCACAGACACACACACAGACAATTCCAAAAACGGTAATTTTGGCCTCGGGGAGGTCCAAAACGTAAATCCGTCAAAATCTCAAGGTCGAATTTTTTGACGATTACCTACAAAAATTCCTCTATACTACGTATAGGAGAAAGTAAAAATAGATCACTGCATAGACACTCTGTATGTGTCGAGGTAGCAAAGGACGCCCCGACGCTGGTCTTCCTCCGTTGGCGCATCGAGTCAGTGAGTACTTTCTGGTAGCTAACTACTATTGCAAGCACTAATACAAGTAGTAGAATAACACTTAATATTACAAGTCGCCAATGCAAGTCTCTAACGTGACTTGTTTAAGACTGATATATTTTGACATCAGTCGGGATCACCAGCTAACGTGCCGACGAATTTTTCGGTCACCCATCCGAGTAGGTGACCGCGCACTTGGTAGCTTAATATTCACAATCGTTGCGAAGAACGCAAAAAAAAACTAATAAATCGCAATTAGGTTAAGTTAGCAATAATTTAATTACCTACAAACAATAAAAAATTAACATTTTATTTCATAAGTTTGTAAGCCCCAGACTGACAGGTCCGGATGTAAAGAAGAATTATAGCCACAAGATTACTAGCAGCTAATTAGATATGCGTCAGTTGGTACTAACGTAAATATATCATTATTAAATTATCAACGAGCTACTAAAAAACTGACAGGTCGACTAGTGATGAGACATTTCGTAAATTGAGTCCTCGCAGACTCCAAGCCTTCTACAGGCTACAGTGTAAGGGCCGCCTGCGCCCAATCGAGAAATAAGTCTGATGTTTAAAAAAATCTAGGGTAAAACCTCACTGGGGTCCACGTCCGGAAGCCTCCTCGTGGCGGACCCTGGTAGTGGTGGGGAAACTTTCGGTGGCGGAGTGGTTGCTGGCCACCAAATGGTGCAAGGAGTCCCTAGACGGGCAGCGTTGGGACAATCTCGGTGTAGTTCCATCTTCCTTCCTTTTATTTAAATGATACAAATGCGTGGGAGTAAAATCTGCCCAAAAACGCATTCAACATTTTTATTTAATAAATGATGAATTTACCAACACTTTTGTGCCAAAAGTAAAGACGATCTGTGATCATCTAACCTTTAGTGAATGGGCAACGCCTGGTATCTACAATAGCAGGAATAAATTGTACGATTTGTATGGTCAAAAATCATTTAATTTTGATCCAGTATTTGTTAATTATGTAAGAGACTACTCTAAAGTTTTCAAAAGAGCCTGTTCCACTGCCAAGTCAGTTTACTTAAAAAACAAAATTAAGAATTCTACAAATAAGATTAAAGAAACCTGGAATATTATTAACAGTGAAACTGGTAGGAGTCAAACACGCTTCCGTAATATTAACTTAAAAATTAATAATGTAAATGTTAAAGCTGATTTGGAAGTAGCGATGGAATTTGAAAGGTTTTTCTCAGATGTTCCCATACAGACTACTAAATCACTTCAGTCGTCTTCCACCTCAGCTGAACAGCTGCTTAAACAAAATGTATCATCATGTGATAGTAACTTTGAATTTACAGCTGTTAATTATAAAGATATTATAAATACGTTTAAAACTCTAGACCTGAAAAAATCTATGGATCTTTGGGGACTGTCAGTCAGGACAATCTCATCCATTATAACTATAATAGCTCCTTATTTAGTAGTCGTATTTAACAATTGTATTGACTCTGGTGTATTTCCTGACTTGATGAAACATAGTAAAATTATACCGTTATTTAAATCTGGCGAAACCTCAGATCCCACCAATTTTCGGCCTGTTTCTATTCTACCGACTTTAAGTAAGATCTTTGAAAGACTAATGCTCAATCAACTATTAAAGCATTTCAATAAATACAACATATTTCATCAAAAGCAATTCGGGTTCACTCGGGGTCGCTCCACCATTGATGCGGGAGTTGAGTTGTTAAAGGAGGTATTTGCTGCTTGGGAAGAATCACGCGACGCCCTTGGGGTTTTCTGTGATTTATCTAAAGCTTTCGACTGTGTTAATCATGATACTCTGGTCAGGAAATTACACCATTATGGCGTTAGGAACAAGGCTCTCAACCTCATGACTTCATACCTGAGCAATAGAATACAGAAAGTTGATATAAATGGTAAAAGATCTCCAGGTTCTCTAGTCACAATAGGTGTTCCGCAGGGCTCAATTCTTGGTCCATTTCTCTTTCTAGTGTACATAAATGACTTACCTTACTACATAAGGGACAATCATGACATTGTGTTGTTTGCGGATGACACTTCTTTGATTTTCAAAATAAATAGAAAATTAGATAATTATGACGAAGTGAACAATGCACTTGCGAAAGTAGTTTATTGGTTTGATATTAATAACTTGTTGCTGAATGAAAAAAAAACCAAATTAGTTAAGTTTACTACACCGAATGTGAGATGTGTAGAAACTAATGTACAAATAAATGGAGTAGAATTGAAACCTGTAGAAACAACAACTTTCTTAGGAGTAATGTTAGACTCTAAATTGCAATGGGGTCCACATATTGTAAAACTTTCGGGTAAACTAAGTTCTGCGGCATATGCAGTTAAAACTATTAGGCGGCTAACTGATATAGATACTGCTAGAATGGTTTATTTCAGTTATTTTCACAGCATAATGTCTTATGGAATTCTTCTCTGGGGGAGTGCTGCAGATATTAATACCATCTTTGTTCTGCAAAAACGGGCTGTTAGAGCAATCTATCAACTAGGTCCGCGTGACTCCCTCAGAGAAAAGTTCAAGGAGATAAATATTCTGACTGTGTCATCACAATATATATTGGAAAACTTACTATATGTTAAGAAAAATATTACGAATTTTTCCGAGAAATGTCATACGCACAATGTAAATACTAGGAAGAAACACGATTTGGTTGTATATAAAACTCGTCTCCACAGAATAAGCAATTCTTTTATGGGCCAATGTATACGTTTTTACAATAAGCTTCCGAAGAATATTAAAGACTTGCCTATTAATAAATTTAAAAAAACTGTAAAATCTAAATTATATAAAAAAGCTTATTACAAGTTAAATGATTATTTAAATGATCCAAATGCGTGGGAGTAAAATCTGCCCAAATTTACGCATTTAAAATTGTAATTTATTCATATTGATATATCTATGGACATGTAATGATGTTTTGAAATCATTACGAAATTGTAAGCTGCGGAGTTTCTTTCGCCATTTCTTCTCCGTCTCAGCATAATAATAATTATTTAAGTAAAATAATTATTTCGTCGAAATGGTGGTAGGGCTTTTGACGATTTAAAAGTACTTAGCAAAGTCCATTTAAATAAAGAGCTTTTTCATTTCATTTCATTCATTTCATTTCATTTCATTTCATTATCATCAACATTGAAATCATTACGAAATTGTAAGCTGTGGAGTTTCTTTCGCCATTTCTTCTCCATCTTAGCATATTAACAATTATTCGTCCCGAAATGGTGGTAGGGCTTTTGACGATTTAAAAGTACTTAGGAAAGTCCATTTAAATAAAGACATTTTTCATTTCATTTAAGGACTATACGTGCTGGCTTAAGGTGTTACCGAAAACCAAACTATGGCTACCATTCCAATGCGAACTATTACGCGACAGGTTGGCAACCTATTAGGTACTATTTTGGGGGGGTACTGTATGACCCATACTGCCAGATGTGGCTTTATATGTAACCAAATGTTACCTCTGCTTTGCTTAACCGCTTTTGGGGTTATGGGCGTGATTATATCTATGTATGTCGAATAGGTACCTAACTGATTTATTTTGAAGAAGGAATATAACCCAAGAATATAACACTAATTAAATGTGACCAAAATCATAATTAATAACACAACTTTAATCGTCTATTTAAAAAATCTACGAGACATTTCGAAATATGATTTTACCAAAACCACATGTATTTAGATATGTGGTTTTGATATTTTAAATGTTTTAACCTTTAGGAGAGCGAAAGAATTCAGTCAAATAAACCTTTAGTCATCTTAAGATATTATTAAATTATTTATTAACTCTTGAAGTACCTATGTTTGTTGTCTCGTATGTGGTCGGTATTTTTACAAGTATGTCAAGGTTAATAGCAAATTGTCAATGATGGTACGGTCATGGTAGCCTATAGACGGTTACAGCGTCGGATCATATTACCGTTAGGTACAACATCCTCTGCCTATCCTGCTCCTGTTTGTGGTTGGCGCTACATCATCTCGATTTTCCTTTATGCTCGCAAGCCACCTTAAGCTGGTGATCCCAGGTGGTATGGAAAGATAACATTCCCCATAATATAATTTTCAAACCCAGGAAGTTCCACACAAAGAAGACTCAATTCTATCAGCCACCCCCTCCCTGCGAATGTCCATCACTAGTTTCCAATAAACAATAGTAAGAAAGCAATTAACTTCTTCTTCTTCTTCGCAATGGGCGGTCTCCGCAAATCGACGACTGTTGCGCCTGTTTTGCGTCGGAGGGTGTGGGGCTGGTTAACTCCAGCCATCCTAATTCCTCCAGGAAGTCATCCAGTGCCTTGACCTCACCAAATGCCTCCCGGGGGCTATCCGGGGATCCCAGATATTTTGCCCGGTAGCATGCCACTCCACTGCATTCCAACAGAACGTGGGCGGCTGTCTCTTCTGTCACCATGCAGGCTCTGCATAGTGGACTGTCCGTGATACCTAGGTTGAAAAGGTGTCTGTTAAAATTGCTATGTCCAGTCAGGGCTCCAGTAATTAGTCGGAGTCGGGATCTGCTTAGCTGTAATAGAGCTTTGGATAGTAGAGGCTGTAAACCCAGGAAGTTCTACACAAAGAAGACTCAATTCTATTAGCCACCCCTTCCCTGCGAGTGTCCCATCACTAGTTTCCAATAAACAATAGTAAGAAAGCAATTAACTTAATTAAAACTATAATTGCTGATCTCATTGTGCTTGTGTGGGACAATCAATTTCTGCGAGACACGGATCATTATTTTTTACTTGCTCCGTCTGGTAACGAGCTGGTCTGTAGATTGCTGGATGACGTACAACGGAAACCAATCAATGGAAACTATAATTTTCTTAACCCTTTCTGTACGGAAGGCGTACAAAAATTATAAAATTGACAACGCATTTTCACCAAAATAAAATGTTTTTATTAATATTTTACTGCTTTTTGTTTAAGCTCCCGCCCGTGTACTGGCGATATCGACGGTAAGTACGTACGTGGGAATATTCCCGTAAAGACACAAAAATCTACCAAAGGGAATTTGAATGAGCTGTTTAATAATTGAGCTGCAATACTAGGTACACGATTACCATTAAATGTATTAATTTTAAAGGTTGATTGTATAATAATTTGATTTTAAATTTTAATAATTTAAATAAAATATTGATTCCTTCGTGGTCAGTAATGCTGCCGACACATCGGGCGGTCCGGGTTCGAGTCCTGGTTGTGGCAAATGTTAGTGTGATGAACACGAATATTTGATCACGCGTCATGGTTGATTATACAACATGTAAACTAAATAAACAACACCCCGAATACAGGTGGTTTGGGATCGGCTTACGAGTTGATTTCAATTTTTTTTTTTAAAAAACGATTAAAAAAAAACAAAAAGTACCCAGAAAATGTACAATATTTTCTGGGTACTTTTTGTTTTTTTTTTTCAAAAAAAAACGTTTTTTGAAAAAAAAAAATATTGAAATCAACTCTGAAGCCGATCCCAAACCACCTGTATTCAGGGTGTTGGTTATTTAGTTTACATGTTGTATATTTATTTAAGTTTAGTTATGAAATATCTAGATTATTAAGTTAGTTTATTGTGTCCGTTATGTAGTACCACAGATTTAATAATGCAAGGAGATCGGCCAAGCCAGCGTTTAACTTGTGACAAGTGTATGCCCTGTGGGCATACATTGCCGCCAGTTCGCCTTCCGATAAAAGTCGAGTGAATACGTAACTCGGCAATTTGACCGATCTCTTTTGCTGCTGTGCTTAGCTTTCATTGCTTCGTAGTCCTTATGACGCGCGCAATGAATAGTGTATATTAAGGCATGCTCAACTAGAACCATGTTATGTAGTACGGCCGCTGATCGCGACACTCGGTCTTCCTATGAACACGGCGATTCGACCGATCTCCTTAGATTGAAATATCTGTGTGTAGTACCTACCTATCCATAGCACAAGTTCTTGATGATACTTAATTTGGGCTAAATAATTGGTGTGAGCGTGGAAATATATTATATTATTAAGAAAAAGGAAGAATGAATCGTTGCGAATCATGACGTCACCACAACCGCAGCTATAAAAGCAATCGTTAGTTCGCTCTCGCCCATTTCCCCCACAACCCGATGCGCCCGAGCCGAGGTCCGAGCCTTTAGAGGCACCCTCGGGCGTGTCGCTCCCTTCCGATCCGGGCGACCTAGGGACGCTAGGCGGTCGAGAGACTCCCCATGGGGGAGATGCTCGGTCGCCCAGTAATCCCCTAGGAACGTCCGCCCTACAGGCTTGAGGACCCTCCAAGGTTTTCGCCTTCTCAAAAAATCCGGTGGAGCAGTGAATGCCATCAGGGGCAAACTGCAGTAGTCTTACAAAAAAAAAAAAAAAAAAAAATCTCGCCCATTTGCTTGTCGGACGTTGTAGAGTGAGGTCGGTTGAAGTGGTAATCGATGTGATTTGCAGTTAGTCATTTGTTTCATCCTTATTATTCGGTTATTGTGTAAAGAGTTGTTTTCTGTGCAATCGCTTGTTACTTGTTGTGAAAATCTAATTGAAAGTAAAATTGTTTTAAGTTACGATGATAATTCTTTATTTTTATTTTATTCCATTCCTGATTCCTAAAAATATTATTATTATACATTTATGAACGCCTGGTAATTGTTTGTTTACACTATTACAAAAATCGTAAACATTGACCTTTAACCGCTAGTTATCGCATAACTTAGCAAGGTGAAAACTGTCGACCTGTGTTGACGAAATACTTAAATGATTAATCGACATATTAACCAATTAACAGATAAATTTTCGAATGTCATTTACATTAACCCTTTGTAATTCAACAAACAGTTTTCTAACTATTTCAGATAGCAGGCTGACTCCAGATCAACAATCAAAATATCCACACATCCTTTTTGACTTCGTAATAACTTTTTTGGACTTCTAGATGGACTTTGCCATTTAAATAAAGAGCTTTTGGATTTTAGCATTGGAGTTTTTCGGATTTTTGTGTGATGACCAGAAACGACTCAGCAAAAATTGCCGACTCCTTTTAACTGACTTCAAAAAAGGAGGAAGTTCTTAATTCGACTGTTTTTATGTTTGTTACCTCATAACTCAATACTGGGTGTACTGAAGCTGGTGTTTGTCATGTGGACCCATGTCTAAAAGATCTCGAGATAATTTCCTGAAAGTGTCTTTACCTACTTAAAACACTAAAAAGCAAAAAATAAATTATTGAAGTGAATAAGATTAGCAAGTAATGGAATAACTTTTCACACGGAAGATTTATATTTTAAAAAGACAATATTTAAACAAATATTTCGATTTTCATTCATAAAAACATAATCGCTTAAAATTCTGCGTTATCTTACAAATTGTATTACATTGCGGCTGTGCCTAACTTTCATTGCTACGCAGTCCTTAATACGAGCGCAATCGATAGTACATTACGGCATGCTCAACTAGAACCTTACTAGAACCATGTTTATGTTGTACGGCCGCTGGCTGATCGCGTCACTCGGACTTTCTATGAACTCAGCGATTTGACCGATCTCCTTTGCGGCTGTGCTTAACTTTCATTGCTTCGCAGTCCTTAATACGAGCGCAACCGATAGTGTACATTACGGCATGCTCATCTCAATCCTCCTGAGTAGACTACTACAAGATCAAAATTCAATTTTGTACTTCAAAACTCAAAACTGTTTACTCATAAAAAAATGTTACTTGCGTCCTTGACTTTTATTTTTTGCCAATCCTTATGTTATCTGCGATTGTGTTTGACACTGAATAAATATTTTACCATTTAAAATATATTGAATAACGATTTTAAATCTAAACATATCAATATGTCGGCAGCGTCGTCAACACCTGTTGCCATATTTTGTGGAATTAAAGATAATGACTCAAAATATTTGGCAAAGTTATAAATTATTTATAGGTTTGAATGGATTTTATTACCTACAAGAATGACGTGTTTAGATAAATACATTTGTCTAGCTGATGTCGAAGACGTTTTATTTATATCTAAGTATAACTACTATATACCCTAATCGTTCTTAATCCTACTCATATTATAAAGGCGAAATTATGTCTGGATGTAGGTACTTATGTTAGTTTTGTAACTCTCTCACGCAAACTACTGAATGGATTTCAATGAAGCTTTACAATAATACACCAGCTCATACATCAGAATAACATAATATAGGCTATCATCATCATCAACAGCTCATATAATGCCCCCACCGAGGGGCTCGAGTCGAGCCTACCCCACATTAGGGGCGATTAGGCCTTAGTCAACCACGCTGGCCAAGTGCGGGTTGGTCGACTTCACACACAACCTAAGAATTTCTTCATAGGTGTGTGCAGGTTTCCCCACGATTTTTACCTTCACCGTAAAAGCGTCGATGATACATATGAATTCAAAATTTGAAAACACATTGGTACGTGGCGGGGATCGAACCAGTGCCTCCCGGGTGGGAGACGACACTCTTACGCACTACGCCACCGACGCTTCTGGTCGTGGTCATTCACATTTTATCAATTTATTTTTGTAAATTTTCATAATTTTTATGTCCCCTAAAAGGTACTCGTGTAGTCATTTATAAGAGCAGTCTCATCCTAACACATGTTTGTTAAACTTAAAAGGATGAGACTCACACAATCTGTTAATAGTTGACTTGTTTATGAATAAATATTTTTGTATATTTTTGTATTGTATTGTATTTGTACATATAGGTTATAATTTATACTAATCCTGCGCAGACGAAGTCGCGGGCAGTAGCTTGTATATTAATACGTGAAGAAAAACCTATCTAAGTAGGTAGGTACCCTTTTTTAACACGCTTAATTATATTGGTTTCACCTGTATGTTATAACTCCTGTATGTATGTATGTAACAGACTCGTTTGGGCTCGATTTTGACCCACTTTAAACGGTCAGATTTCATTTAAACTTTGTAGACTTATCAAAGACCGATGACCATGCTTTTTTAATCGTCTTAAATAATTCAAGGTGTGAAAGTACCAGTCGATACAAACAAATAAAAGAGGTTAGAAGTCGTAAGTAGGCGGGGCGCGCGCGCTGCTGGTTATGAGTAAACGCTCATATTCGATCCTTTTGTGAAGAGTAAAAATATTTAAATAATAAATCTAAAACACCGTCTTGTGCTATTTTAACTGGCAGGAAGCAAAGTAAGACTCATAATCTTACTAATGGATACATTTCTTTTTACCGGTAAGTACAAATATACTGTTAAATTGAAAAAACATTATGTTGCGTGTGGCGACACTGGCTCTGGTATTAACATCGCTTGATACGACTTCAAACCTCTTTTATCTGTTCTGTGGATACAAACAACTGTTGCTATGGGCGCATCATCGAAATCGCGAAAAAAAATCATACAAAACCTGTTCCATTCAAAAGTGCAACACCTACGCAACCGAAATGTATGAAACAGCTGATTTTAATGATGGTCCTGTAATGATCATAGATTTAAAATGTTCTGTAATAATCATAGATCTATTATTACTGACGTTTATAGATTGGCAGTGAATCGACTAGGGCGAGACCAAAAAATGCACCAATGTGTGATCGTTAACTTTTACAGTAAGTATTTTATTTATTTTTAACCCTTGAGTTTTCTTGCTCAGTGTGTGTGTGCGTGCGAAATAGCACTGCCACAGATATATCAATCTAAAGGAGATCGGTCGAATCGCCGAGTTCATAGGAAGACCGAGTGTCGCGATCAGCGGCCGTACTACATAACATGGTTCTATTCGAGCATGCCGTAATATACGCTACTCATTGCGCGCGTCATAAGGACTGCGAAGCAATGAAAGTTAAGCACAGCCGCAAAGGAGATCGGTCAAATCGCCGAGTTCATAAGAAGTACGAGTGACGCGATCAGCGGCCGTACTACATAAAATGGTCCTAGTTGAGAATGTCGTATATAATGTATGCCCGCTGGGCATACACTTGTCACAAGTTAAACACAGGCTTGGCCTATCTCCTTGTATTATTAAAGCGTGTACGTAAAATGGTCTCGTCTATCTATCTCGCTCTAATATACGTGTTAGTATGTTCTTTCTCTTTCACATTGCCCATCTACAGTTTCCTATATCTATGGTAATAATAGCTTTAGAAAAAATACACCAAGAAGACGAAACAGATACTACTGTGTATTAGAATTAAATTCACATTAATATCTGACATTCAAATAAAAAAAAACTATATTACAATAAAAGGATATTAACCTTTATACAGCATCCGCAAACGTCATTCAATAATGACTTTTATTTAACAAACTATAAGGTAGATTTAAATACCAAAGTGACATGAATGAAGTGTTTTCGTCAGTACACGAAAAAAGCCACTGATTGTAATAATAACCTTATGTATCGGTGATAAGATTTATTTCAGTCACAAAGTCTATTGTGTTTTTTGTTGTTGATAAGATTAATATCAAGTTCACTTAATCATTGTGTAAAAATATATTATTGTCAAATTCGTTTTGTCTTTTGGAAGACTAAAGAGGTGACCGAAATTAAAAAAAAAACTAGCCGGAACCACCAGGATTACATGAACTACCCATGCTCAAACGACGATAGTGCGAAGACCTTTGGGCGTAAGCGCGATAATTCAATCGGATCTTCATTATAGTATTGTACTAAACACATGCGTCGGTGGCGTAGTACGTAGATAAGGGCTTTGTCTCCCATGGGAGGCACCGGTTCGAACCCCGCCGCGTACCAATGTGTTTTCCAATTTTGAATTCATATGTACGTTTAATCGACGCTTTTACGGTGAAGGAAGACATCGCGAGGAAACCTGCACACACCTATGAAGAAATTCTTAGGTTGTGTGTGAAGTCGACCAACCCGAACTTGGCCAGCGTGGTTGACAGGCCTAATCGCCCCTAATGTGGGGTAGGCTCGAGCCCGAGGTGGGGACATTATATGAGCTGATGATGATGATGAATTAAAATCAACGGATCTTTCTTTGAGCCACCAACACGAGCTATGTCACTTTTGACGTGACAACGTCTTATAATTCGATAGAGCCGGCTGCACGCACGAAAAAACATGACGTCATGCGGCGTTACCTCGCTCTGAATCTAATTCTCTAATTTGAATTTGGAATTATGTTCTTTAAAATTTAAACTTTCAATGATACCAAAACCAGCCAGATACAAATAGTATAGCCAAAGAGATTTTATTACAAGTTTATTCATACTATAATGCGAAATCTATTAAACAAATGAAATTAAATTTTTCTTTTGAAAAATGCTACCATTCCATCAGTATTTTCTTAAGACGCTGTCACGTTCAACTATCGTCAGTAAACCGACTTTACAGACAACCAATTTTTTTTTATTTTAGTAAGTCCTATTTTCAAGAGTGCATTTACTACGCTAACATGCACAAATTTTGAAATGTTCTCATACTATTGTTGTGTAAGTAATCTAGCTTCGTAAGTACCTATATTTTTTCAAAACTGACGATCTTATTGTTGACGCGTGATTATTGTACGAAAATTGCATGTTACCGCTGTGCTCCCATAATTTGTTACACTTTTAAAACATTCCTGATGCAAAATAAAAATATAGACATCTCTTGTAGAAATAAAGCAAGTTCGTCCTTGCTACTCGCATCTTTGAAAACTTTTGTTTACTACTTAAATCATGATATAAGCCGAGAGACGTCCACCGTTGGACATGCCTCTTACCCGAACGGTCCTGCGTTGCCCGCATCCAGATCGTACCCATACCTTTACCAGATCGTCGGTCCACCCATGAAGCTATGGTCCAACTAATCTTGCGTCTTCCGCAGCGGCCGCCATTCAAGAACCTTTCAGCTGAGGCCGTTGGGGCGCAGTTCTCCGAAGTTCAAATATTTGGGTTTTATTTATTGACGTGACAACGTCTTATAATTCGATAGAGCCGGCTGCACGCACGAAAAAACATGACGCATGCGGCGTTACCTCGCTCTGAGGAGTTCCATGTAAGGCCGGCAAAACAAATGAAATTAAATTTTTCTTTTGAAAAATACTACCATTCCATCAGTATTTTCTTAAGACGTTGTCACGTTCAACTATCGTCAGTAAACCGACTTTACAGACAACCAATTTTTTTTTTAGTCAAAAGGTTAAGCAAATTACTCACATTCTATCTGACGGCAAGCAGAAATTTATTTTTAGGAATATTATTTGCGAAGTCATATAATGTCCAATCAAGCCTATTTTCATTTGGGTTTATTTTTCGTTCCAACGTTTTTTTATAAGTGGACCGGGGCGGATCTACATCGAGATTTATTGGTTTCTTATTATCGTTTAGGTAAAAGAGTGTTGTGACCACAAAGTTTAAGGATTTTTTTGCGGGCGGATTATTATTTTTGGTCTAAAGCACACTCGTTTTTTTTTCATATCATCTTTCACGCATCCTCTGTCTTCATCTCTCCCTTTCACGTCAATATAAGAGACAGAAGCCAGAGTAGTGAAGGAGGGGTCCACGTCCGGAAGCCTCCTCGTGGCGGACCCTGGTAACGTGGTGGGGAAACTTTCTCGGCGGGTGTGTGGCTTTTGATGTCAAGTGTGTCCGCTTGGCATTCGAAGTCACATGCCATCGTCGAGTTGTTTTTGTTTTCCCACCACGGCTAGTTCCGAACGGCCCTTTTCAGGGCCACGACGGTCCGATGGCTGCTCCCGATGTCCTCGTCAGGAGGACGCGCCAGGTCGAGAAGCCGTCGGTGAGGAGGCGGCCGATAAGGCCGGCGTCCGCCAGAGGTCTGCTGGCCACCAATTGGTGCACAAGCAGTGCGTAGACGGGCGGCGTTGAGACGGTCTCGGTATAGTTGCGCTCACGTGCGCAGATCCCGAGCTGCCCCGCAATAGCGCACTGGAGGTCAGGCCGGGGAGGATGTTTAGTGGGTATGGAGGGAACGCCTTTACCTTGAGTCCCACATATCCTGCGGTTGGCACCACCCTCAGGGATGATGCGTAAATGCATTTGACCTCCCTGTCAAAAAAAGGTAGTAAAGGCGAGTGTTGATGCATAGGTTCCTTACCTACACCTGGATCCCAAGTCACGGGTCTGCTCCTGACTCCACGCCCTTCAACGCTATGGACCAGGCGCTCATGGAATGATAAGAGTTTTCACCTCATTTACTGGGTACGACCTTGAGCTTAAAGTGACGCATCTATAACGAGAGGATCGTAACTAATCGGTTGGATACACTTTTGGGGGTCTTATGATAATTTAGGGTTCCTTACAGTTTTTTTGGTGTTAGGTATTTGGCTGGCAGACAAGCATACAGCCTGCCTGATGGTAAGCAGTCACCTTACCCTATAGACGCTTGCATCACTGACGTGACACTCGCGCGCTGACAACCCTAGTACAGTACCTTCTGGCACAGTATACCACTACTGTACTACTGTTCTTGGTATACTGTGCCAGAACGTTGAAAGAAACCTTATAGTTTGATGTCATACACGCATGTTAAATTTGGTTGCAATAAGTTAAAGCATACTCGAATTATCGTGCTAACGCACAGACACACAGACGTAATTCCAAAAAAACAATTTTTGGACTCAGGGAGGTCCAAAACGTGTAAATCCGTCAAAATCTCGAGGTCGAATTTTTTGACGATTACAAGACTTCCTCTATACTACGTATGCGAGAAAGTAAAAATGCGTGCTTGTGTTACCAAAAGCTTACTTCGACCTGCTTCCAAATCTAAGATTTTGCGAAGTCATTCACTGTGACTGATGTCCTGGTGTGGAATAAACATCCAGTGGAGATTAGAGAGTCCATCGGTAAATTTTTTCAAACATGTTGAAAGAGCACTGCCTCTCAAAATTATCATAACTATATTTTATTATTTGGCACATACTACCAGATGTGTTTTTCTGTGTAACCGAATGTTACCTGAAGCTCTGCTCGACCCCATTTGAGATTTGAGCGTGATTGTATGTTTGAATGAGTTGTATGTATTTATGTATTTTTAATTAGAATTGTTATAATGCTTTTGTGTGATCATTTAAGTACTTGTACACTATCTTCCCTCTTCTGAATTTACTCACTAATGCAAGAAAAGACTATCTTTTAAATACAAATACTTAGGTACTATTTAAGTAATGTTTTGTAATATTCAACCACGGACAGTGCCCTATGTAAGCATTCATAGAGGCAAAAGAAACAACCGCTTACGTCCTAGTCCTAATGGACGGGGCAGATAGTAAGAAATAAAATTATCTGTGTAAAAATGCACGGAACCACCTATCTCCTGTCCTTCTCTCGCAGGCAGACTGTTCCTTAATCTTGCGATCAATGCCGGATCCTTATAAGCCTTTCGATTTTGGACATTCCTGACGTCACTTGTTTACTGACGTAATCTTTAACAATTGGAGCACGTTACGCTAATACTGAAGCCGTATTTTGAATAATCAAAATTGTGGAATAACTTTGGCGTTTAAAAACGCGTAAAAAATAATCTACCTGCCCCAGGTGGGAATCGAACCCAGCATCTCCCGCAATCCGGGCGGCTGCGTTAGCCTTGGTGGCGTAGTGGTTAACACAGCCGCCCGGATTGCCGAAGATGCTGGGTTCGATTCCCGCCTAGGACATGTCGATTTTTTTTTCATGTTTATATAATATAGAAGACAGTACTTATTTCAATAAACATTCCCAAGTTTTGAGAACTAGCCCTAATGAGAAGTAGCCCAAGTGAGAAGTAGCCCTAATCAGAAGTAGCCATAATGAGAAGTATTCCATTAGCGAGTCGGTTGCCATAATGAGAATTAGCCCTAATGCGCCTAAGTCTATTTTTTCTAGTTTTATATCAAAATTGTAGCTTTATATAATATAGAATATAGTATAGATTGTTTAAAAATATGGTAAAGTGGATTATTTGATGAAACGCAAAATCGTACATACATTCTAAAGTCCCATAATGGTAGGCAGAGATCACTTGTGTCCACTTGGCACGATCCTTACATATTTCTTTCGCTTCATCTACTTCCATCACCTGTCCTCATACATGATCGTCGGTCCCGAGTAGGTACCTTAGACCTGGCCCTATTTCAAGAAGTCTTCGATTTGATCGATAAACGTTCGCCTAGATTTTCCTCGTCACACGTCTCCGTTCACTTCAGATTCGTATATATTTTGCTTCAATTTACTTTCAAACATCCTATCTACATGACCGAACCATTTTAAGTGATTAGAAAATTTAGATGTATACTTCTATAAGTCCGGATGATATCGTCTTGTTCGCCAACACCTACAATAAGCTAGAAACAATGCTCGTACTGCTGAGAATAGCAAGCCTTGAGGTTGGGCTCACGATGAATAGGTGTAAAACCAAAGTCATGACCAACGCTGCCAAAAGTAGTACAATGGTGGATGGGCAGGCAATGGAATATACTTGGGTCAGATAGTCTCCTTTGATAATAGATAGGACAAAGAAATCAGACGTCGTGTCCATAATGCCTGGAAGAGCTTCTGGTCCATGAAGGCGTATATGAAGAGAAACCTTCCTGTTTCACGCAAGCGAAAACTTGTCGACACATGCGTCCTGCCTATTCTAACCTACGGAGCGCAAACATGGTCATTCACTGAAATTCAGAAATCCCAACTTAAGGTCTGCCAGAGAGCAATGAAACGTTCCATACTAAGCATAAAAAGGACGGACAAGATCAGAAACACCATCATCCGCTCCAAAACCAATTTGGTGGATGTGGGCGAGAAGACTGCCAAGTTGAAATGGGATTGGGCTGGCCACGTTTGTAGAATGCCTCCAGAAAAGTGGGCCCAAATCGCAACACACTGGGTACCGGACGGCTGTCGCCGACGAGGCCGACCTAAGAAAAGATGGTGCGACGATATAAAGAGGTTCAAAAGCGACTGGGACACTCTGGCACAGAATAGGGATCAGTGGAAGAGTTTGGGGGAGGCCTTTGCCCAGCAGTGGGATGATATAGGCTAATAAAAAACTTCTCTAAGATAGTAAGCACTCTAGCCTGGCGTCGATTACAGCAGAAACGCGTCGAGTCGAGCCGAATCGCATTTATTCTTCCAATCCTGGACTTGACTTTTCCAGACTTGACTCGACGCGCCTAGGACGCTTAGCTTAAGTAGGTAGGTACTACCCGTGCGAAGCCAGGGCAGGTCTCTAGATAAAAAATTACGTGTGGCACTCGGGGACTGCCGCGGTAAAGCTATTGCATGGCATAAAAATTGCATTTTTGTACAAAATTAAATACTTGTGATGAATAATGTATTGATTTTGATAAGGAATAATAACATGTTTACAAAAATACCTTCGCATCTAAAGCATTATTTTAGAACAAAATTTATTAACAAAAATAGGTTATAGCGATTCAACCTTAAGAGATAGATAAATGCGGTCTGTAACTTGTTTTTATAACTTTTAAAGGAGAATAATTCCGTCCTACATAATTTTTGTGTAACTTTAACCGTTTACGCAGCGCACGCAAAGAAATCTCTGAAAAGCAAAATTTATTATTTTCCGTTTATTTTAAACTATGATATTTCTTAAGATATTCATTGAAATCAAAAGAAGTCATGAACAATTTTGTGCAAAATTAAATACTTGTGATAAATAATGTATTTATTTTGATAAGGAATAATATCATGCATACAAAAAAACCATCGCAGATAATACATTATTTTAAAACAAATTTGATTACCAAAAAGAAAGGATATAGTGAGCCAACCATAAAAGATAGACATATGCTGTCGCGAACTTTTTTTTAGATAATTTAATGGAGACCAATTCCGTCATACATGATTTTTACGTAACTTTAACCGTTTACGCAGCGCACGCAGTGAAAGCTTTGAAAAGAAATATTTTTCTCCCGTTTTTGCAACATTATTCATTGATGCTCAGCTCCTATTGGACGTATCGTGATGTTATATAGCCTATAGCCTTCCTAGATAAATGGACTATCCAACGAAAAAATAATTTTTCAATTTGAGTCAGTAGTTGCTGAGATCTTAGGGTTCAACCAAACAAACAAAGAGTGGGGAGCATAAGGTTTTTTCGTTACGGAATTTCTGGATTCGGTCCCCGCGCTCAAGGCCCGCGATAGAAGCTATGCAATAGCTTAAAAATAAAAAAACATGAAATATTTAGAGGGATACTATAAATAGTTTCAAGGTTTTTTAACATTTCATTTTACCTATGTTATAAAATCGATTTTAATTTGTTACCCAAAATTTCGGACCTATATATTTTTGATGGTTTTTCCAAGAAATTAAGATATTAAAATTAATTAATTTTAATTACTGATAATAGGCACCGCGCGAGCCTTGCTATGTTAAAATGGAAATGACATCACACAGTTATTGATTATTTTCGTTAAAAACTATTAGCATGCAAACTAGAATTTCTGTGGCTTTTAATAGTGAAAGAAAACATCAAAATCATTCAAACTGACATGTAACAGGAAATAAGGCCCGTGTTGCTTGAAAATAACACTCAGAAATCAATCATGTCTTGAGAATCGTTTGTCACTTTCTATCAAGAACAAAGTGATAGAGACGTACGACGCTCAAGTCGGTGTTAGTTCTTTAGACTCATTCTACAACATGTAAACTAAATAACCAACACCCTGAATACAGGTGGTTTGGGATCGGCTTCCGAGTTGATTTCAATAATTTTTTTTGAAAAAATAACGATTTAAAAAAAAAAACAAAAAAAAGTACCCAGAAAATATTGTACAGTCAACAGCACGTCGGGCTATACAAAACTGTCAAATTTTTCCAATCGATTTTCAACCTAAGCCTATTGAATATAAAGTGCATAACCGATTAGGAAAATTTGACAGTTTGTGGTAACTCAACGTGATGTCTGTACAACATTTTCTGGGTACATTTTGTTTTTTTTTTTTTTTCAAAAAAAAAATCGTTTTTTTCAAAAAGCAATTGTTGAAATCAACTCGGAAGATCCCAAACCACCTGTATTCAGGGTGTTGGTTATTTAGTTTACATGTTGTATAATAGCCGTAGCTATATTAAGGTCACGTCATATCTATAGGGATTTGTGATGAGTTTGGTTCTTTTTAACACACTTAAATTAGTTTCACATGTATGTTTGTTTGTATGTATGTAATTGACTCGTTTGGACTCGACTTTGACCCACTTTAAACGATCAGATTTCATTTAAACTTTATACACTTATCAAAGACCGATGACATTACAATGATTCGATAATAATATCCCATTATCCTGATTGGAATCGCCAGGACTAATAAATTAAACGTTTGGAATGTTAGTTCAGCTATACGTCACTAGATGGCGTTGTCATTAAGTAAGTCATCGGCGGTTATAATGCGCACTAAAAAGTGTAAAAATAATAGTTTAAAAAAACTAAAAAACGCTTTAAGTTAAATAATATTTAATGGCAAATAAACTATTTGTATACGTTTGTAATAAAAAAACTAAAAAGTTAAAAATAACTTTTTAGTAAGTATAGCAACTAAATGATGAACGAAAAGTATAGGTAAGTAATTATTTATTTATTTATTCTTTATTGTACACATAAAAAACATGAAAGAAAATACATTAATAAAGACATGTACAAAGGTGAGCTTATCTCTAGAAGAGATCTCTTCCAGCCAACCCTAGCTTTTGTATGATAATTAAACTTTAATTACGGGTATAGAGTGTACTACTAGTTGCTTTATAAAATTAAATAAAGACATATAATAAGAATATCACGACAACTATATAACATAATATATACATACTAAATGCTTAAAAATATAACATACATACATATCTAATCGAAGTAATATAATTTGTATCAATATACATACATATATAAATACTATACAACCTACACATACATATCTATAATAAATTGGATAGGTAGTGCTCTTTTAACTTACGTTTAAAGGAAGTAATCGATGAACTCTCTGTAATCTCTGTTGGCAACTTATTCCACAACTGTGTTGCAATCACAGTGAAGGATTTGGCAAAAAATTTCGACTTAGTGGTAGGGCGAACTAAAGTTTTCGTGACACAAGCACGTTTAGGACGGGAGCTAGACGGAAGGAAATTAAAACGGGATCGCAAGTAATCGGGAAGTTGAGGATTGTGAAGGATTTTAAATAGAAGGGAGAGGATGTGCATATTTCGGCGAAGTCGAATAGGGAGTTACTATTTAGAGAAAATCGTGGGTTGCTCAATTTAATTGTACCAATCGAATATTTTCAAGAATTAATGTAATTGAGCACCCCACGCTTTTCTCTAAATAATAATTATACTTTTTAACCACAAGAACACAGAAGTTAACAGATCTGTAATAATTTAAAGAAATATATTTTATCTAAATAAAACTACCATTTTAGCATGTCTGACATAAAGTGACGTTTATTGTTATTCTTCATAATAACTAGCGTACAACCAAAGAGGTGAGGTTGTATATAAGTATAAGTATATAAACTATTCCTACGACATCTCTCTCCTTTTGAAATGATTTTATAAATTAATTACCTTCTTACTAAATGAACACAAAATAAAACAAATAAGTATTACTTCCGAAATAACAAATATAACATTACTAATAATTATAACTGTTAATCTGCATACCTTGCTGGTGGTCGCACCACTCTGCCACTACGAGTAACATAATTCGATGTATTCCCAAGTCTTCCTCTGTCACGTTGCAATTGGGAAGACTGTGTAAGAGAATCATCCCTACTTTGTAAATTGGACTCATATTTGCCGAGACCAAGTCTATTACGATTATGAGAATCTAAAATGTGTGACCTATTTCTGCGATATGTACCACCATTATCAACTTTCACCCAATACGACCTTGGTTCTTCAGCCTTTTTAACTATCTCTGCTTTCCTCCATTCGTTTCCATCTCTCATCCTCACACTTTGTCCAGATTTTAATAATGGAGCTCTTCTTGTTCCTCTGTCGTAATACTCTTTCATTTTGTTTATCCTTTCCTGACGATTATTTCTAAAATCATTCAATTCAATTTGTCGCGGCCTTAGTGTAGTAGAAACCGCTGGTAACCGAGTCCTTAATGATCTTCCCATGAGCAACTCAGCTGGTGAATATTTTTCTCCTGTCACTTTAGAATTTCTAAAATTTAGTAAAGCCAAGGTCCACTCAGTTTTATCTTCAGAAGCTTTTTTCAATAACCGTTTGATTGTTTGCACATTCCTCTCCGCTAAACCGTTAGATCGTGGATACATCGGTGAGCTTGTCACGTGTTCAAATTCCCAAACTTTAGAAAACTTTCTAAATTCAGCAGATGTAAACTGAGTCCCATTGTCAGTTATAAGTTTATTAGGTATACCAAATCGCGAAAAAATACACTTAAGTTTGGTTATTACAGTCTCACTTCTTAAATTACTTAATGACATAACCTCCACAAACTTAGAATAATAATCTACCACTAATAAAAACATATTATTATTTAATTCGAAAATATCTGCAGCTAACATCTCCCAAGGCAACTCTGGTATTGGAAGTGGTAAGAGTGGCTCTCGTGGTGGCGCCGCGCGATTTCTTTGGCACGGCTCGCAGTGCCGCACGCACTCTTCAATTTGAGAATTCATTCCCGGCCACCACATAACATCTCGCGCACGCCTTTTACTTTTTTCTATACCTAAATGTCCTTCGTGTATCCGTTTTAACATATCTTTACGTAAGCTCTGTGGTATAACAATTTGACAATTCTTAAACATAATTCCATTAATAACATGCAAATCATATCTCATCCACCAATATACCCTTGCTCTGGGTTGCACTAAATTCTTATTCTCTGGCCATCCGTCGTAATAATATTCAATGACTTTATTTAAAATTTCATCCTTTTCCGTTTCCATCCTAATAAGCTTTAATTTTTCATCTGATGCATCCAAACTTGTAAATAATGCATTTACATGTACTACAATATCTTCCGTATTAGTTCTATCACAATCGTTAATTTCATTTTCAATGGCCGCACGAGACAATGCATCAGCAATATGCATTTCTTTACCCCGTCTGTATTCAACTTTCAAATTATAAGCTTGCAACTTTAATAACATACGCTGTAATCTAGCCGGCGTTTCATTTAAAGGCTTCTTAAATATTATTTCAAGAGGTTTGTGATCACTTTCAACATTTATTATACCATGACCATAAATATATTGATGAAATCTGAGACATCCAAAAAGAATAGCCAGCATTTCTTTCTCAATTTGCGCCCATCTTTTTTCAGTAGATGTGAGTGTTCTAGAGAATACTGGTGACTTTATATTTAATTTATATTAATTACTTGTAAAACAGAATTGACAGCTATTACAGTTATTAAATAGTAATTAAATTAACTAAGTACAGTTGCCATAATATAAAAAGAATAAATCTGACTAGATATTACAATGTATAATATTTACATACCATAACAATATAGAAATTACAACGTGCCTGTAATATGATACAAGTTAGTTCCAATGAAAGGTGCTTACCTATCTTGTAATCGTACAATTGTAATCTTCCATAAATATTTGTAATGTATTTGCTAGTCTTACAATTATTTTCTACAATTTTAATATGCTTTACAAATGGATTAATCAATGATAGGTCTTATTGGCCTATAGCTAAATGTTATGGCCTTACAACATAGAATAATAACAAACCCTAAACGCCTAAATAAAATTAATGTTAATTACAAAACTTTCTTCTACGCCAAATTACAACAGAATTGTAAATTGATCACACCTGTAATAATTTAAAGAAATATATTTTATCTAAATAAAACTACCATTTTAGCATGTCTGACATAAAGTGACGTTTATTGTAATTCTTCATAATAACTAGCGTACAACCAAAGAGGTGAGGTTGTATATAAGTATAAGTATATAAACTATTCCTACGACAAGATCCAATATAAAAATTGTGAAAATTCAAGGATTTCGTTTTTATCTGTACTTCTGGTAAAATGTGAATCTGGTTTAAAGAGAATCTGTTATTTTGAGAATCTGGTGTTATAAGAATCTAGTATTCTACGAATATATCTCTTAATGTAAACGTTACTATGTGTTTTCGAAATATAAACACTTTTGCATCTTACTACTATGTTGACTAATTTAACTTACGTGTGAAGCAGGACCTAAAATGGCATGTTTATGCAAATAAATGAATTTGTAATAAGTTTTCCATCGACCAAGAAGAAATAATAACCATTAATTAGAAATGACTTCATCAATCCGACGCGCGACTTATGTTTGATAAAGCCTTGTATTATCTCAATTGCTATTGATCTTAAAAGGTCATTTTACTCGCTCATCAATAAAGCGCTTCTCATCGAAAGCTTGACATTAGAAATTGGACAAGTCAAGGGTAAGTCGGCTGCTCAGAATAATGTTAGTGGAATAACAATAGGAGGCAATGATAACTTGGAAGCTAACATTCTTCGGTAGAAATAGTCTTCTTCTTTTATGAGTGCCTAGTCAAGTAACCAGTCTATTTCATCCAACGCTTTACATATACATAGAATGATAATGTATGTAACTGACATAGGTAAGTATTGTGGAATAATTTTTACTGCTATTTTAAGTTTACAAACGCGTAGGTAAATAGTTTTAATACTAGAAAAAATACACCGAAAAAAATCTACCTGCCTCAGGCGGGAATCGAACCTAGTATCTTCCGCAATTCGGGCGGCTGCGTTAGCCACTACGCCAACAAAGCACTGCTTTCGCTGTCGAAATTTGTCAGTGCTTGTGTTTTTATGGTAAACATTGTTGCACCAAATCTTTGAAATTTGCACTTCTAAGATCCGAAAGAAATATTTTTGCAAATATTTGACGCCAAGTTAAGATGAACTTGGCGTCAAATATCTTTAATACAAGAAAAAATACACGGAAAGAAAATCGATAATAACCATTAACAACTTCGTATAACTATAAACAAAGATGTACAGTTCACATAGGATTCTATAAGCCCCTGGCTCCTAAACTGGGGTAATCCTCTATCTTAGAACTTAGGTACCAGTGATTCCTCTTAGACAATGCATCGATAGTACTTAGTTATAATATTCCGTTAACAAGCCAAAAGTAATAGTCCGGATGAAATGAACACAATTAAAGTAGAAAAAAATAATAATGTAACAGATTGTATTAATAATGATTATAAAAAGTGATGGCAAGGCCCTGCGCGATAAGGTCGCCAGGGCTCGTAGGAAGCGTTCGACCAGCAGGCGGTCTTGTCCCCGATCATGAAATATACCATTAATAATCTTACTAATTTAATACCCATTTTGGGTACCGACCACACTTACGAAATACGCGGTTTTTCCTACAATTTCAAGTTGCGGTTTAACATTTAGTATGTAGAAAAAAATGAACTATGTAATACCAATCGTGTCGTCGGTCCTAGAGAAGAGATTAGCATAATAATTATTTTTATTTTAAAGCAAGCGTTTGTCCAAAAAACACCTTTTACTAGGTGGGTAGACCCATATGTAGGGTCGTCTGGGTAGGTACCACCGCCTTTCTTATGTCTGCCGTGAAGCAGTTCGCTGTGTATCGGATTGAAGGGAAAGGTAGCCAGTGTAATTACTGGGCATGGAGGGCATATCATCTTCGTCCCCAGGATGGCAACGCACTTGCAGTGTTAAGTGATTTTCACTTAATATTGCAATTGTCTTTTAGGCAGCGGTGACCACTTAACATCAGGTGGGCCGCAAGCTTGTTTGCCATCTCGTAACATAAAAAAATCTCTTTGTGGTCAGTTAAATTAAAAAGCTCACGAGATACGGATTCAAATACAAATGTTTACTACGGTGAATGTCTCTCTAAAAATATAGGCACAAAAGGTCATGGTCCATCAAAGTATGAAAACCATACCCTTGTATAGATAAATGTTTGTTGTTTCCAATAGTATAATTATGTCGCATTACGGTGGGAATTGTATAATGCAATAAAAAAAATATATTTTTGAAGATTTCCAGGTCATATCGGTTAGGAAACACCGCTAGAGTCAATATTATGACGGTAGCGGTGTTTCCTAGCCGATATGACCTGGAAATCTTCAAAAAAATCGGGAGTGGTCTCCCCTTGACTTTCTCGTATACCGGAAACGACTCAAAAGTTGTTAGAAACCTTATATTTTGATGTCATACATGCATGTTAAATTTTCGGTCACCCATCCGAGTACCGACCGCGCACTTAGTTGCTTAACTTTCGTGATCGACGACTCAAAATTTGATACAAACCTTATATTTTGATGTCATACATGCATGTTAAATTTAGTTGCAATAAGTTAAAGCATACCCGAGTTATCGTGCTAATGCCCAGACACACTTCCACAGACATAATTCCAAAAACGGTATTTTTGGACTGAGGGAGGTCCAAAACGTGTAAATTCGTCAAAATCTCGAGGTCGAATTTTTTGACGATTACAAGACTTCCTCTATACTACGTATACTAGAAAGTAAAAGAGCGTTTTTCTTCCTTAAGAGCCCCTTCACACTGGCGTTTGTCCAGCGTAGGCCGTCGCTGAACTGCATTATGCCATGTGCTGCGCTAGCGTGCGACGCATGACACCTGGCTTTTCTAGTGGCATGTTGTCTTTTGGCGAACGTAGACACTGTGCTATTTTTCTAATGTAACTGCGCCAAAATATCGGATTAACCAAAAATCAAAGGTACGTGGTTTAAATCCCGTTTTCTTTCATTCAAGTGATAGTGACCACGTTAGCTTAAAACAACACGATAGTATCACAGTTAGAAAACTCAAACTCAAATTTCTTTATTCATTTAGGTACAATTTGTACACTTATGCATCACGCATATTATATAGGTTGTACAGTAAATAGTACAATATACTGTGTTAGGTAATAGCTGGGGTCAATTCCAGGAAAACAAATAATATGTACAGTCAACAGCACGTCGGGCTATACAAAACTGTCAATTTTCTCCAAACGATTTTCAACCTAAGACTACTCAATATAAAGTGCATAATCGATTGGGAAAATTTGACAGTTTGTAGTAACCCAACATGCTGTTGTCTGTACCGCCAAATCTCATAGTTTTCGAGTTACATGAATTCTTTCCATAGATATAGGAAATTATAGATCGGCAGTGTGAAGGAGAAAAAGCATACTAACGCGAATATTAAAGCGAGATAGATAGACGAGACCATTATACGTACACGCAGGCGGCCTAGCTCGGCCTGTCAGTCATGTAGAAAAGACAGCAACTGTCAGACTGCAGAACTATTTTTCACGCACATTACTCACACATTGGTGCTTTTTTTTGGACACGCCCTAATAGTTTCATTGCCAATCTATAAACGTCAGTAATTATAAATCTATGGATTTTTTCAAACATTGAAAAATCTCTACCTCACATTAATGTTTTGACTATATCACTAAGAAAAATACCTTTATCTAACTTTATTTTGTACCAAACTGATCGAAATAGTTTTTCTATTTGATATTAATGACAATTTTACCAAAAAAAAAATACAAATTTGTAACAAAATTACTTTTAATATATTTTTTAATGATTCCTGTTTCCTTGTTTAGACTTTAACTGGATATGGTGTAAAAAATGTATGTCAGTTTTGTACCACCAAAACTTGCTTAGATTTTAGAAAGGTACAATAGTTAAAATAGCTAAAATACAAAATAAACCCAATAGCAAAATCTTTAACCTTTTGTTTTTTTTTTTAATTCGTGCGCCCTTCACAAGATGGGTCAACACGTCATTTAGTATGATTTTAATCTGTGGCCAATTATCAATTAAACCACACGACACCAAATCTAATTATACTTCATTAACCTTTTAGCATAATATTAATTTAAATTAACGTAATATAGAACTCAGTTATTTTAATTTTAATAAAAATTAAACAAATTAATTGACTCAAGAAATAGTTTTAAAAACACATCTGACTAATTAGAAAAGTGGACTAGACTAGCTGTTGAGAATTTGAATTTTACGTGTGGCTTTTGAGAAGAAATTATTTTCTTATTTTATCTTACCCTGCCTGCCTAGCATGACCACCGAAACACGATATGATATAGCCATTTATCGCGTTGAACTGTCAAAAAATATTGGATATCCGCTCGGCTACTCGCTTCCGTTGGTTTATACCTTCGAGACGCTCAAGTGACCCCTGAGTGGTGCCAAAGAGTAGCTACTCTCCTGGTAGTAGGCTTTGGCTGTGGCTGGTCATTTTCAATCATGAATCATAAACATATTGATTTGACATGTAATATTAAATTTATGACGCAATAATTAGCTGTTCTCGAGCAAGTACGGCGGCGCTAAATGGGTTTTTCATAGGAATGGGTCCTCAAGGTTATAGTGTAAAATCTGACGTGCTGTTGAGTGTACAGACAATAGCACGTTGGGTTACCAAAAACTGTCAAATTTTCCCAATCGATCATGCACTTTATATTGAATACTCTTAGGTTGAAAATCGTTTGGGGAAATTTGACAGTTTTGTATAGCCCGACGTGCTGACTGTACAAAGACTACAAAGAAAAAATGTGAATGACATTCTGCGAAAATGAGCTTTTGCGAAAGTGACATTCTGCGAAAGTGACTTTTGGAGAAAGTGACATTTTGAGAAAGTCACCAAATTTTTCACGATGACATTTTGCGAAGAAGACGTTCTGCGTCAAAACCGAAATCGTTCTACGAAATTGTAAAAAGTATAGTTTGGTGCAACCCTGTGGTGCAACCGGTCGCAAGAGTACTGGTCCTATTAAAATGTTTGTGACAGATCTCTGTCAAATAAATAAATGTAAACTTGATATATATGCAGATATATCACGTTTATATTTATTTGTTAACACATCTATAAATTGCTTAATTGAGATGTAGATCATATCATGTGAACTTTTATATCACTCAATACGTGTTCACTTGATTTACAACTTAATAAAATTAATTGGATCCATATTTTATTTGCTCCAATTAATTTAAAATAGCTCAAGTTAGTATAATTAACTCATAAATTGATATTTTTAGCAGAATTTCCTCTGTTTTATAAATAAGTGTTTCTACGTTATCCGATACGATACCGTGCGCAAGTGAAATGTATTAGTAGATTGCTTTACAAGGGTGGAATGGAATCAATTAATTGATTCCTTTTACCCGCGCTAAGCACTTTAGTGTTCATTTCGAATTCAAGGAAATTGAGAAGTAGTTTTTTTTCTAAAATATTAACTGATAAAAATAAACATAAAAAATTGGGAGTGGTCTCCCCTTGGCTTTCTCGTATACCGGAAACGACTCAAAAGTTGATAGAAGCCTTATATTTTGATGTCACACATGCATGTTAAATTTTGGTCACCCATCCGGGTACCGACCGCGCACTTGGTTGCTTAACTTTCGTGATCGACGACTCAAAAGTTGATAGAAACCTTATATTTTGATGTAATACACGCATGTTAAATTTGGTTGCAATAAGTTAAAGCATCGTGCTAACGTTTGTGTGTGTTGTGGAATTATGTTTGTGTGTCTGTGACAGACACAGACATAATTCCAAAAACGGGTTTGACGGAAGAAAGGGATCTACATTCTATGCAGTAGATTAATATATTACTGTTCTAGTTTATAAATGTACTGTTCCCCGTGACTCCGACTGTTTCTATCCCATAGTTTATATTCCGAAAAATGCAATAATGTCATTAGAATTAACATAAAAAAGTATAATTTACTTATACCTACTTAAGCAAATTTTACTATTTTACGCGTGCAGTAAAGGAGTTATAGGTGGTTCAAATTCTTAATTATTTCTAGCGCAAACTATTTATAATTTTGTTTTTCTGCCCGAGGTATTTATTTCATAAGACATTGCTATTGTTATTATAATCTTCGAAAGGCGAATCGACCTCATTGACAAATAAATGGTTATGCAAAAAAAATACCATCTTCTTAATATAAATAACGTCCTTGATCTAGTTTCGGTTATAATAACCATTATTTAAAAGGATAATAGCTATCGTACCGTTTGAAATTAAAATAAAGTTGAGGTGATTTTTAAGTATTTGATTTACTAGGTGGTAGACCCATATGTAGGGTCGTCTGGGTAGGTACCACCGCCTTTCTTATTTCTGCCGTGAAGCAGTTCGCTGTGTTTCGGATTGAAGGGAAAGGTAGCCAGTGTAATTACTGGGCATGGAGGGCATATCATCTTAGTCCCCAGGATGGTAAACGCACTTGCGGTGTTAAGTGATTAACACTTAATATTGCAAGTGTCTATGGGTGGCGGTGACCACTTAACATCAGGTGGGCCGCAAGCTTGTCTGCCATCTCGTAACATAAAAAAAAAACTATTTTCTTACTAGCCGATTTAATGAGACAAAAGAGTGTAAACTGTCTTTCTGAAATAATTAGGTATTTTTATATTAACTGGGCGTCAAATATTTGCAAAAATATTTCGTTCGGATCTTAGAAGTGCAAATTTCAAAGATTTGATGAAACAATATTTACACCACAGAACATCTATATCTATGTTCTGTGGTTTACACTGACAAATTTCGACAGCGAAAGCAGTGCCTCGGTAGCGTAGTGGATAACGCAGCCGCCCGGATTGCGGAAGATGCTGGGTTCGATTCCCGCCTGTGGCTGGTCGATTTTTTCAGTGTATTTTTCTAGTAATAAAAAAAGGCACCAAATGACTCCATTCCACCGAGGGTAAGCAGGAGTGGAGTCCAAATGCGAAGATAGCTAGTGCGAGAGCCTTGATGAACACCCGGTTGCTTCAAGTAAATCTCTTTACATGTTATGCTAGCCTGGTACTTGCCGCTAGCCGGCCGCGGCCCCCGTCCTAGCCACTTGCCTTGACCCTGCAAGGTGCTTCTTCACGACTCTTTTGAATGACCCAGGATTGAGGGAACACGTGTGCTGGCAGTGAATTCCATTTCTTGATTGTGCAATAGAAATGAGTTGTCTTTCTTAGTTCGCGTTGGAATGGTAGCCAGTTTGTTGGTGACAACTTAAACCAGCGCGCGTGGTCCTTAAACGGAAGGTTGGTGGGATTATAAAAAGAGTTCTCCATGACGGAGTATTGTTGGTTATTGGTTGGGTTCACTGGTTTAGATACTTTTTACGTTCTCGTATACGTAGTATAGAGGAAGTCTTGTAATCGTCAAAAAATTCGACCTCGAGATTTTGACGGATTTACACGTTTTAACCCTCCCTGAGTCCAAAAATACCGTTTTTAGAATTATGTCTGTGTGTGTCTGTGCGTTAGCACGATAACTCGAGTATGCTTTAACTTATTGCGACCAAATTTAACATGCATGTATGACATCAAAATATAAGGTTTACGGTATAAGAGAAAGTCAAGGGGAGACCACTCTCGATTTTTGGTTATATGCCCCTGGTACTACATGGTAACCTAATGTTACTTTACTATTATTATACAAGCCGAGATATCGAGCCTCTTTGTTAATGTCGGCTCATTAAACATTATTGCTAATAATCTGAACGCTAAATTTGCACGCATAAGTTAGTTAAAATTAACTGTAAGATAACATTTGTTCACCGCAAATACGTAGAGGAAGTTATGAGATAAAAAATATACCTACTCGGATCATCGAAATCATTCGTAATGTGAAAAGTCAAGGTTAATTTTAACAAATATTGAGTTTTGCTAGTCTTAGCGCACGCGCTCACTCGGCGGTTTTTCCGTCAGTTCAATTCTTTATTCTAAACAGCATACATTGTGTGGAATAACTAACAGTTATACGTTAAATTTATCCTTACAATATTATACTGGGTGTAAAAGACATGAACAGTCAAACGAAAACCACGTATTCTATACATCAAAATAAGACATATTTAAAAAAAAAATATTGCTGGGAAATGATTTTTATTTTTTGGTGTTAAAGAAAATTGCAAATTGTACCGCGCAATGTAAAGGGCTCAACTCGCACGCAACTCGCAAAACCGCGATAATTTTGCTTGACGGCGGCGGCCCCGTTCGTTAGTGTCCGTGCGCATCGAGTGAGCTACATTGAACGCTAACGTTTTGAAGTCATTTTTTGGGTTCCCCTTTGGTTGATCAACAGTTATTAAACAAATTTACAGATGACAAGCAACGAAATTCAAAGTGATCATTTCGCAAATCAACGTTCCATTTATTTATGTTTTACAAACTTTACATCTCATCAAGTAATTGTTTCATATATTGTCATTTTGCAAAAGAACATTAGTCAATTTTTCCTAACACCAATACGTTAAACGACAAAGATCTATTGACCAATTTTCCTTTTATAATATGGTTACTTAGTCTAAATATATTAGGCAATTTATGGTATGGCACCGTATCATTTCTTAAATTTTCATACTAAAAATATAAGAATTATAAAAACGCAAAGAAATTGTTCTTAGGTTAGCGAGGAGCGAAGCGACGAGCGGGTTAGGGTGGTACTCTCTTATTATCTCCTAAAATTGTTTGTCCGAAAATTATCCATAACTCGTTTGTTATAAAATTCAGTAACCATGTTCAAAAATTCGAAAATGTTGTTTTACATAGGGAATTATTTTTAATTCTCAAACTATAATGTCATAATATCGAGTACTATATTACTTGCATTGCATGCTGTATGCTTGCTTGCATTGCATGATGTATGCTTGCTTGCATTGCATGATGTATGCTTGCTTGCATTGCATGGTGTATGCATGCTTGCATTGCATGGTGTATGCATGTTTGCATTGCATGCTGTATGAATACTTGCACTGCATGCTGTATGCCTGCCTGCGATATGCTTGCCGGGGGGTGCAGGGGGGCTGGCCCCCCTGCTCGGGGGGGTCGGGGGGCCTGAGGCCCCCCGCTATAAAGAAAAACCATAAGTACAAAAATAAATATTGGTTAGGTTAGGTTAGACTTGTGACCACGCATAGCGGAGCGAGCGAAGCGAGCGGAGCATTATATTGCTTGCTGCATGCTTGCTTTGCTGCATGCCTGCTTGCATGCTGCATGCTTGCTTGCACGCTCCATGCTTGCTTGCACGCTGCATGCTTGCTTGCACGCTGCATGCTTGCTTGCATGCTGAACAACGCATGAATCACGTTCCGTTTTACTTTAGCTTAAATGATTGGACGCGCATTGCGAAAATTATTGTATTTTAATGGTAATTTTTAAATTAATTATATTTATTTTGAAAAATAGTTAATTGAAATTTTAGTAAACAAAAAGTTTGTAATTGAAATTTAGTCAAACAAATCATTTGTGAAATATTATTTTTGGTTTGTGTAAATTGTTGATATGACAGTATGTCTTTTAAAAATTTATTTAATAATGCATTTTTGAAATGCCTGCTTGTCATATGCATGTTTGCGTTTTGATGTCCTTGTTAAAGCATTAGTTTGCGTAATGAAACATTGACAAATGTTGCTTGTGAAATAGTAATTTGCTAATCAATTGTGTGCGAAACATTAGAGAACCCATTTTTTGTTGTGAAATACTAAAAAAAATGAAAATGTTTCTTTAGACAATAATTAAGAAATAACGTATACAATACGTTTTCATAAAAAAATGAAAAAAAAAATTATGACTTTGACCTTCAATAAAATCGTAACTATCAATTTCCCAGGTATAGTCCAAAGGAAGAAAAATGTTATGACGGTGAGCAGAATACATGGTTCTCGTTTGACTGCTCATGTCTTTTACATCCTGTATATTATGATACTAGCTGACCCGGCAAACGTTATTTTGCCTTACAAAAATGATTAAATTACTAAAATGGCTATAAAATATAGGGGTTGGTGATAAAAAAGTAAAAATTTAGGGTTGTATGTATTTTTAATGCCACATAATAAAAAAATAAAACCAAAAAATTTCGTCCAAAAATTAAAAAAAAAATTTAGGGGTGGATTACCCTTAACATTTAGGGGGATAGAAAATAGATGTTGTCCGTTTCTCAGACCTACCCAATATGCACACAAAATTTCATGAGAATCGGGAAAGCCGTTTCGGAGGAGTTTAACCACAAACACCGCGACACGAGAATTTTATATATTAGATTAGATTACAGTGTAAATAATAATAACAATGCAGTTGAATTAATGTCAAGAATAATCACTACATAGTATAAAACAAAGTCGCTATCCGCCGTCTGTCTGTCCCTATGTATGCTTAAATCTTTAAAACTACGCTACGGATTTTAATGCGGTTTTTTTAAGTAGATAGAGTGATTCTTAAGGAAGGTTTATATGTATAATACATGCATATTTACAAAAGCATTGCACCCGTGCGAAGCCGGGGCAGGTCGCTAGTAATAATAGGCTCGCGTTAGGTGGTTGAATCAAGAGTCAGATGCAGAAGGCAGTACTTCTGGACACGGCCCGTATAGTGAGGAGGTTCCTGTCTCTGGATCCTTAACCACCGGTAGCCGGGACCCTGATCTTGGTACCGATGGGGAACTGCATTTTGTATTTTTAAATGTTATATTTTTTAGTGTTTATACATTGTAAAAATTTAATATTTAGAAATATAATTTTGTATGTATTTTAAATGAAATAAAGGAAATAATCCAATCTATTGAAATATCAAGTGCAACCAACTCATCTAATTGTCAATTCAATTGCTGCCAAAGTATATTGTATTTAGAATTTTTGACAACACCATCTATTTATTTATGAAACTATAAAATACACTGGAAAAACAATCGACCTGCCCCAGCCGGGAATCGAACCCAGCATCCTCCGCAATCCGGGCTGCGTCAGTGTATTTTCTAGTTTTAAAAATGTTTACGCGTTTGTAGACGCAAAAATTATACCATAATGTTTATTAATGGTTTACCAGTCGTCGTGCACATCGTATCAAACGGATTAGTTGTTCACCTGCTTGACACCAACCTCAAAAAATAGTAGCTGCGATACTGACTTCGAACCTAGAGCAGAGGCCGCTGCCATATTATTGTGTTTGGTTCTTTATAAACAGTATCTTTACGAAGTTAGTTACAATATAATTATATTATGTAATCGGATAGCGTCGGTGGTGTAGTGGGTAAGAGCGTCGTCTCCCACCCGGGACGTACTGTTTCGATCCCCGCCACGTACCAATGTGTTTTCAAAATTTTGAATTCATATGTACGTTTAATCGACACTTTTACGGTGAAGGAAAACATCGTGAGCTATCTTGCACACACCTATGAAGAAATTCTTAGGTTGTGTGTGAAGTCGACCAACCCGCACTTGGCCAGCGTGGTTGACTAAGGCCTAGTCGCCCCTAATGTGGGGTAGGCTCGAGCCCGAGGTGGGGACATTATATGAGCTGTTGTTGATGACTCACATATAAGTTGAGCAAGAATTAGTAGAATACAAGTTTAAAAAGTAGAAAACTATCAAACTAGAATAATCCTACGAATGATTACACGACGTACAGACGCTTTAAAAGCGGCGCTGTGAACCGCCGAGATCTACACGCGCCGTGTGTCGGTGCCCTAATGTTACATGACCAGTAAGGAACGCAATGGTCAACTATTATGGTATTTTGGACAGCATCTATGGATATTTGAGCTGCAGTTTCGTGACACCTTATAAAGCAACATCTTATTAGTATGACATTATAAGTGCTTTGTTAGTATTTAGTTATTTGTATGGTCTGCCAACATTGTTACTTAACATCATGTGCACTTAAAAATAAAGTATAGCGATAGGGTTACAATGCAACAACAATTGACGCCGCCGTGGTGGAGTGGTCAGTATAGCTGGCTACACATCAAGCGGTTCGGGTTCGAATCCTGGTAGCGGCAAATGTTTGTGTGTGACGAACACGAATGTTTGTTTGCGAGTCATGGTTGTTTATATATTTAATTAAGTTTATTTATAAAAATATCTTAAATTATTAGTTTATTAAAAAAAAAAATGTCCGTTATCTAGTATCCGTAACACAAGTTCTTAATGATACTTACTTCGGGCTAGCTAATTGGTGTGAGGGTGAAAAAAAAAAAGATATAGGCAAACACAACGTGCCCATATAAATAAAAACAATTGATTCCGAACAGTTCATCGGTACTTACTGACTTAATTAATATAAATTAAATAAAAATTAATGTTAACCACAAAACAAAACAATAAATCATTACTTATACATTTTTTAAAAATATATACATATATATTTTTATGACACTATAAAGGAGTACCTATGTATGGTCACGAGGTATAGTAAGTACAGACGACGGCAAATCAGCGAACACAAACTCTCAAATATCTTCAATAGACTTTGGCCTCTTCTTTCATCCTGCCCTGGTCTCAACTTCTTTCATCATCATCATCACAGCCTTTATAATTCGACCCACTGCTGGGACACAAGGCCTCTCCTTATCATCGAAGGAGGTTTAGGCTGTAGTCCACCACGCTTGCCCAATGCGGATTGGTGGACGGAGTATAAGGTGATCAATACCCCTTTGCTGATCCATTATATAATAATAATAATGATAATAAATCATTTATTTGCTGAATATGGTTACATAGGTAGCTGTTAACAATAAGTAGGTTCATTCCAACATATTCTGTCGTTATACGACGTGCAAAATTGTTTTTTATTACTGGTTTTAAATTAAATTAAACAAAAAATAACTTTAAATCAATCAATACAAATACAATATCTCATGTCAGAAAAAAAATAATAATAAGAAAATATTTTTATATTAGCCAAGAAAAAAGCTGTCAAATTAATGTAAGTAGGTATTTTAAATTACACAATATACATATAATGTCATTTTATGAACAATGCCAATTATTTTACATTTACAATTTCTTTAGCTTTAATAATAATTTTGTCATTTGAATATTTGTGAAAAATAATTTAATACATAAAAGATATAAAAATACAGTATTATGATAACATGTCAAAAAAAATTAAGAAATACAATTAATTATTTAAAAGTCATGAAAAAATAAATAAAAAAAAAACCAATTTGTCATTGTCATTTTATGCCAATCATTTTACATTTACAATTTATTCAAGCTATAATCATTTTGTCATTTATATATTCGTCAACAGTATAGTACATTTTAGATAATAAAAAACTATGTAATTTATTTCGAAATTTAGTTAAAGTCAAATCACGAATGTTCTTAGGTAGTTTGTTAAATATTTTTATTGCCATACCATTAGTCGCCTTCTACGACACCCGTTGGAGGATATGGAATAAAAATGAAAAAGCTCTTTATTTAAATGGACTTTGCTAAGTACTTTTAAATCGTCAAAAGCCCTACCACCATTTCGGGACGAAATAATTATTTCACTTAAATAATTATTAGTTTGCTGAGATGGAGAATAAATGGCGAAAGAAACTCCACAGCTTACAATTTCCTAATGATTGCAAAACATCATTACATGTCATCAGATATATTAATATGAATAAATTACAATTTTAAATGCGTAAATTTTGGACAGATTTTATAATCATTTATAATCATTTATCTTGTAATAAGCTTTTTTATACAATTTAGATTTTACATTGTTTTAAAATTTGTTAACAGGCAAATCTCTAATATTCTTCGGAAGCTTATTATAAAAACGTATACATTGGCCCACAAAGGAATTGCTTATTCTATGGAGACGAGTTTTATATACAACCAAATCGTGTTTCTTCCTAGGATTTACATTGTGCGTATTCTCGGAAAAAATCATAATATTTTTCTTTACATATAGTGAGTTCTCCAGTATATATTGGGGTAATGCTATTACTCTGCAGGCATCACATGGCTGCTTAATTTCTTTGGGTTCGGTTAAATATTTTTAACTATCAAAGTTTAAAAAGCTCAAGGTTAATGTGCATTAAAAAGATATTTTGTGTCTTTTTTATTACTTACTAGCAACCCCCGGCTTTGCACGGATAGTACATAGAGTAATTACCTCAGTAATTACTTTAACCTTAATGATATAAACATATAAACCTTCCTCTTGAATCACTCTCTCTATTGGTGAAAACGGCATTGAAATTCGTCGCGTAGTAAATAAGTTCTAAACATACCTACTTAAAGAACGACTTTACATACTGTTGTATAGATTATTTTCTTTAGACACTTTGGCGTTGCGTAGAGATGTGTCATTCATCACTCTGCGTCATCTATTGCTTCCATCACGGAGTGTTCTGAGGAGTTGTTCCGAGTTTGGTATAGGTACCTGCCGTGGACTCCCTTTCGTTGAAATAATGTATTTATTCCTTAAATACTTTGGCATAATGAATTTGGCATATTTTTTGAGATAATAATACTTTGGCTTAATTGATTTTTGGCAGCATATGTATTATGGCATAATCGAAATTAAGACTAATGTAAATTAAGAATATTATTAGCATAATGTTTTAGGCATAGTGTAAAGTCGCATAATAGTATTTTGTCGAGAGTCTAGTGTTTTTTGCACCTAAATAGTTGAGTGATTGCTAGCTTACGGTTATTTTTTTATGACCAAGCGGAGTGCACCGTTTTTGGGAGTCAATGTCTTATATACGTACTTACTGATGGGTAGGTTAGGGTTATTTATTTTGCTTTGCAATCAGTATTTTTTGATATAGGTACAAAAGGAAGAGTCCAGTGTTTTATTCACCTGCATGGCTGAGTGATGGGTAGGTTAAGATGATTATGCTTATATTAATTACGGTTTGATACCATTATGACTTAAAAATTATGGTTGTGAATGTTATGCTTAAACATGATTATGCTGATTGTATTTATGATTAAAACAATTATCCTAAAATCTGTAATGGCTAAAAAATTTACTACACCGAGACCGTCCCAACGCTGCCCGTATACGCACTCCTTGCGCCAATTGATGGCCAGCAGCCACTCCTCCACCGACGGGTGCTCGACCTGGCGCGTCCTCCTGACGAGGACACCGTTAGCAGCCATCGGACCGCACCTGAGGTCATCGGGCGGGGTCGTGGGAAAACAAAAAACAACTCGACGATGGCAAGTGACTTCGAATGCCAAGGGAACACACTTGATATCAAAAGAGCCCGCCGTGAAAGTTTGATCCACGTCCGCCACGAAGAGGCTTCCGGACGTGGATCCCAACCGATACGACCTAGAAATCTCCAAAAAAAAGGGCGTAGGTATTCCTTCCTGAAAGGGCGACAACGCATTTGCAATCCCTCTGGTGTTGCATAGGTCCATTAATCTGAGATCACTATTTAGACTACTCTGAACAATGTTTGTTTAAAGGACCTTAGAGAGAATCATGCTCTGTATTATCTCATCACTTATTAATACATTTCCATATAAAATCAACTGGCAAAGGTCGCATACTGAGACAAATCGATCTCTATAATCACTAACACAAAATCCATTGTCTTAGATTTTAATAATGCATGAACTGATTCAGTGGTGACTCTATGTGGCTTGTGTCATCCGGTATTTGACATTTGACAATGTGTTGACAAGTAGCGGCGGTGTAAAAACAGATAAACCCACTTTTCGTGTTTTTTTAAAGGCCTTGTCAATTAAGAAAGGTTAAGTTACAACCGCAAGAACCGTGTAAATAGTAGAGAAAAACATAATGTCCAGAAGGTTTATCAGTTCACAACAGGCTTTTTAATTCGACCCACTGCTGGGACACAAAGCCTCTCCTTATTATTGAAATAGGTATAGCCAGTAGTCCACCACGCTTGCCCAATGTGGATTGGTGGAAGGAGTAAAAGGTTATCAATACCCCTTTGCTGATCCATTAGTCGCATTCTACGACACCCATTGGACGATATGGGGTGATGCTATTCTACTCTGCCGGCATCACACGGCCATTGGTTTATCAATTAATTAAGTGTTTATTCGGAGATCTTGTGGAAACCATCGAAATTAGTTCTGTCAATCTCACTATTTTCATTGATAGAAAAACTAGGATGGTTTATCCCGAAACTTTCTCAGCGGGTGTGTGGCTTTTGATGTGAAGTGTGTCGCCTTGGCATTCGAAGTCACATGCCATCGTCGAGTTGTTTTTGTTTTCCAACCACGACTAGTTGGGGACGTACCTTTTCAGGGCCACCATCTTGCCCTCTGTCCCCCGGGTGCGGTGGGATGGCTGCTCCCGGTGTCCTCGTTGCGGAGGACGCGCCAGATCGAGCAGTCGTCGGTGAGGAGGCGGTCTATAAGGCCGGCGTCGGCCAGCGGCCCACAGGGGCTGGCGTTAGTCGGTAGCCCCTGTGGGCTGCTGGCCACCAACTGGTGCACAAGGAGTGCCTAGACGGGCAGCGTTGGGACGGTCTCGGTGTAGTTGCGCTCACGTGCGCAGATCCCGAGCCGTCCCGCAATAGCGCACTGGAGGTCAGGCCGGGGAGGATGTTTAGTGGGTATGGAGGGAACGCCTTCACCTCGAGTCCCACATATCCCCTGCGGTTGGCACCACCCCGCGGGGACGATGCGTAAATGCATTTGTCCTCCTCGACAAAAAAAAGGATCCTTTGGCCCACTATTTCCATTGCGGTTTCGCGAGGCGTTTGTCGCGCGGTCGTCGTGCACACAGGAACTATGTATTAGTTCCTTTTTAGATAAAATCACTTTATTAATGTGGGATTAAACTTCTTTGTTTATGGGAATTTTTTATAAAGCTTGATAAAAAAGACCCTATCCCACCTTTATCGCAACATAATGTATTGTGTAAAAGCTCTTAATTTGCGATTTGTCGCCATGGAAATCTAAATATATATAACTCAAAGGTGACTGACTGACTGACATAGTGATCTATCAATGCACAGCCCAAACCACTGGACGGATCGGGCTGAAATTTGGCATGCAGGTAGATGTTATGACGTAGACATCTGCTAAGAAAGGATTTTGATTAATTCTACCCCCAAGGGGATAAAATAGGGGATGAAACTTTGTATGAAACTTTGTCAATTTTAAACCGATCGGGCTGAGAATACTTCTTAACGCGAGCGAAGCCGCGGTCAAAAGCTAGTAATGGGATATAACTTGGAAAAAACACTTGTCCCACAATTTAAATTTTGTATTTGCATGGAAATAGTGAGATACACACACGAATGACATAGCCACATGTGATTATTGTAGGATTCTTTGTGGGTCATTACAAAGCATCCTACAATAATCACAATAATGTCTTGGCCACGAGACTATACGATGTGGGTGATGGGGCCATAACCCACGTGGCTTTCACGTGGCAAGAAAAATTGTTATTAAAGATTCAGACGAATAGTATAGCATTTACTCAGACATTTACATAGATTTCATATACATTGAATAATAATATTATGATACACTATTTCAGGGCTTCCCAAACTTATGTTCATAGTGACGCCCTTAGGAATTTTCCAATTTTTACGAGCCCTCCCCCCGTTATAGTAACAGCCAAGTTAAGTACGTACAAAAACAAAAGCATAGCTTTTTTGGAATTAATTGGGCATTAATCTATTTAAAAATTAAAAAGTAGACTGAAAAAATGTTACCACAAAAACATAAGTAGCACCGACAAATTTCGACGGCGAAAGCAATGTTCCAGCAGCGTAGCGGTTGACGCAGCCGCCCGGATTGCGGAAGATGCTGTGTTCGATTTTTTCGACCGCCCTGGACAGTCGATTTTTTTCAGTGTATTGTCTTATTTTAAAAACAGAGCTTCTCAAAACCGGGCTCAAGTTTTGAAATCGCGACTTTCATTTCTTTCTCTACATTTATTTTCGTTCGACTAGCTCGCATAGCATCGCTAGCTAGATAGCCATTCTATGTGGATCGTCTCACGATGCACGCCCCTGGGATAGAACCGCGTCACCCCAGGGCGTCGCGACGCGCAGTTTGGGAAACCCTGCACTATTTAATTTTCATCATATACTGCATTCATTGATTATTGTTTATTAAATCATTGTTTATTCCTATTGTTAATAAAGTTATTAGTTGCTCACGACATTCTTGTCTGTATGCCTTCCATAGGCAAAGGCCTCCTACTTCTTCCATTTCCGCCTGTCCATAGCTGTCGTTGTCCAGGCTTCAGCAGCCGTCATATTTAGTTCATCAACCCATCTTTAAAAGAATAGTAGCGCTATTTAAAAATAAAACTGCAAGGTTGACCTTAAGTAATAAATCTTAGAAACATTTCGAAAAGTTAATCTATCATAACGAAGTATTGCGCAACGAATATCTAACATCAGATATTAAAGATTATGAGAAAATTATGAGAAACACTAATCCCATAACTCATATCTGGCAAAACAAATGTTTGTATACGAATTCCATCTTCTAAGATGGTTTGTACAGTCTAAATGCCAACCAATGAAACATATTGACTGTTTTTTATGCGCCAATGTTAACTAAACGTTTGTGGTTTTCCTTAAGAAATCCTTAAAAATAGTGTAAAATTAAAAAATTGGGAGTTTCTATCGATATTATTATCACAACAGCCTCTTTCGACCCACTGCTGGGACACAAAGCCTCTCCTTGTTATCAGTAGTTTTTTAGGCAGTAGTCCACCACGCTTGCTCAATGCGGATTGGTGGATGGAGTATAAGGTGATCAATACCCCTTTGCTGATCCATTAGTCCCCTTCTACGACACCCATTGGAGGTTAATAGGGAGGAGTGATAATGACAATAATTCCGCACGTGTACGACGTTTTTTATGCTTTTGCGAAAAATAAAAAATCAATGAAAAACAGTGAATTGTAATGATTGACATTACAGTTTGTCAATTCATGTTTTAATCGTATTTACCATTGATTTATAATTACTGACGATTATAGATTGGCAATGGACGGCTAGGGCGAGACCAAAACAATGCGCCAATGTGCGAGTAATTTGCGTGGCTGCGTGAAAAATAGTACTGCAGTCTGACAGTTGCTGTCTTTTCCACGTGAGTGACGGGCCGACTTAGGACCCCTGCGTGTACGTGAAATGGTCTCGTCTATCTATCTCGCTCTAATATACACGTTTTTTGCTCTTTCTCTTTCCCTTGCCGATCTACAATTTCCTATATCTATGTAAAATAGTGATTTCAAATATAACTCAAAGGTGACTTTTGCACAGAGAACTATTTAATTAAAAACCTCCTTCATGTACTTGGATGTTATATGCAAAAGGAAAATAAGAAGCATTAGTGCGGAAAAGAATAACTTTCCGTACGCTAGCTACACACACATGGAAAAATCTACTTTTTGAGAAAATGTATTATAAATATATGTTATTACTTATTATTATATCTCCATAAGTAAATATATGCGTGCCTTTACTCATACAATACCGCGCTGACTCGTGAAAAGTCATTCAAATTTACTTCTAAATGACCAACAATTTCATATAACACTTATCAAACATCAACAACGATTGACATTTAACGACCTTGCGTGGTACTAATAAGGTATTTTAGTCAAGTGTCGCACTCGGTTAGTCGCCGACAGTACCTCTTAACATTTACCAGTGTACACAGATGCAATTGTTAATTGTACACAACCTGTGACATTTAATTTTAGTGTTCGTTAGAATTATTGTTGTTGACAGATGATATCATTGAGGGCTATTGTCAGAGTCATGCATGAATGAAACAATTTTAGTATGTAATAGGTACATCTTAATGCCATCGTGTGGTAGTGGCATGAAATATACTTATTACTACCCCAACGGTACTCATTAGTGTCCTTAAAGGCGATAATGGCCGGTTTCAATATTCAATTCGACATACATTCAAATAGTCTAAGATCCGAACTTAAAACGACCATCACCGAGCTGATATATGAATGAAACTTTTTCAAGCAGAATAAAACATATTTTATAACAAATTTGAATGGGGTGCCTAAAAATATCCTGGACAGACTATTTTTAATTATTTGAAAAAAAAAATATTTTTAATTAAATGTTGCAACATCAAGGTAATAGAAAAAAATTATATCAATATCAGCGCTGTTTTATTGCGAACACGTTGATATAGGGTTGTCTGCAAAAACAGCCCGGACGGGATTGCGAATTTTAAAGATTTAAAAATGTATGGAATTCGTATTTTTATGAAGAAGTGCGGCGCAAAAGAAAACAGTGAACATTTTTTGAAGAGTATAATAAGTTTTCATTCCAACTTTATACCGCCATGTTGGATTTCCCTACTACAAATTTTTTAAGAACTATACATGTAAATTCAATGTGGCTTAATGCAATTATAATTACTTAAGGGGTCACCCATACAACAGACATGACTTTTTTTGCCGTTTTTTATAGATGCGTGAGTCCGACTCGCACTTGGCCGATTTTTTACTATGTTAAAAACATTCTAATATATCATAAAGTTTGGATGAGAAATAGGGCAGTAAAAAGTTTTCTCCGTTAGTATGCAAAAGGTGCTCGCCGTGGAAGTAAACTATGTCGCCGTCTTAAGTGACAGAGGGCAGGGCACATTGCAAGGGGAGTTGCAGCCGCCTACTGGGAGACGCAGCATTGGTGGACCGACGATCTTCTAAAGGTTGTTGGCAGCCACTGGATGCGGGCAGCGCAGATCGATCGGGTTGGATATCCTTGGGTTTTCACCCTTTTGTTGTTGATTTTCCTCCCATTCTCACGAAGCGATTTGGTACCGCTTACATTATGCGAACAGCTAAGGAGTGGAACTATTTGCCGAGGTCTGTTTTCCCGGATCAGTAAAATCTGGAGATCTTCAAAGCCAGAGTGAACAAGCATCTTCTAGGCGAGCGTGTACCATCTTAGGCCTCATCATTGCTTTCCATCAGGCAGGTAGAAATGATGGACAACTATGAAGTTTGAGTCATGGTGTTTTTAGACAGATAACGGGTACCAAAGGTGTAAAAATACCAAGTTTCAAGATGTTTTCTCAGTTGCCAGACAGTTTTGATAATTATAGAATTCAATATCCTGACGAGACAAACATATAGACTGGCTGTAGGTGTGACGCGAATTAATTATTGAAATAAATTACTCACTTTGTGAACAAGCATCTTCTAGGCGAGCGTGTACCATCTTAGGCCTCATCTTTGCTTTCCACCAGGCGTGATTGTAATCAAACGCCCTGCCAATAGAACAAAAAATGCCCTATGCCCAACATTGGTCGTCTCTCGGCTGATATGATGATGTACAAATAAGATTGGAAGCAGCCGACAAATGAGAAGAACGCTGCATAAAACGTCATCTTTACCATTACACGAGTCAAATACATACAATAATTTTCTTTATTAGTCGCCATGAGCAATGATCCAATGAGCGACCAATTATGACGGACCGACGAACAATAGCCCCAGTATTTGACCTATTACAATAATTACCCTTCTAATTATACGGAAAATAAACAAAGCCAACTGAGGAGATTTTTTTTCAGGAAATACGTACTTAGAAATGATTCGATTGATCTCGTGGGTAATATTAATTAGTGTGTGCAATTAGCGAACTATTGGGAAAGATGTGGTTGGTAAGAAATATGAGTGAATAATTATTTCATTTATCTTGGTGTCAAAGACCTCGCTATGTGATGCCAGCAGAGTATAAGAGCATCACCCCATATCCTCCAATGGGAGTGGGACATGAGCATGTCTGTACTCGTTTGTACGATGTCAAAGCTTAAACTTCACCTGGAACCATCAACCATATTAACTGTCGGAACACAATACTAGGGCGACAGCACTTAATAAGATGATTGTTAGCTAGCCAGGATGATTTAAAACAAGCAACCACACCTATTTCATATTTATACTCCCCTGGTATTTGAACCCGAAACCTAGATCTGATACTGCATAATTTACAAAAGGATGAAATTCTAAAATTTTGTTAAGGTAGGGCACAGCGGACTACCCTAAAATTAACACTGTTTTTGTGGTGTTGTTTCTATTGGTGAATAAGGTTGGCAGAGCTCCACGGGGTAGAGAACAGTGCCGTAACTAGCCTTTTATGCGCCCGGTGCGAGCTTTCAAAACTGCGCCCTTGAAACACGTGGTCTAGTCATTTCTGCGCCCCTCCAGGGTCTGCACCCTGTGCCTTGGCACCGCTGGCACCGCCCTATTTACGGCACTGGTAGGGAAGGAAACTAGGGTTGGCTGCGCGCGAGTGGTAATGAATCTACTAGGGCGAGCCGAAAATATGCCCCAATGTGCGAGTAATTTGCGTGGCTGCGTGAAAAATAGTACTGCAGTCTGACAGTTGCAGTCTTTTCTACGTGACTGACAGGCCGATTTAGGCTGCGTGTACATGAAATACCCTGACTTAATCGGGACCAAACCTCTTGATTGGATGAACTTTTAGTTAAAATTCATAATTAACCAACCAACAAAATTTAAAAAAAAAAATTGGTTGTCTGTAAAGTCGGTTTACTGACGATAGTTGAACGTGACAACGTCTTGTCAAAAAAAAAATTTAAATTCATTTGTTTAATAGATTTTTGCTTGCACTTCAAGCCTTACATGGAACGCCTCAGAGCGAGGTAACGCCGCATGCGTCATATTTTTTCGTGCGTGCAGCCGGCTCTATCGAATTATAAGACGTTGTCACGTCAAAAAATTGGTTGTCTGTAAAGTCGGTTTACTGACGATAGTTGAACGTGACAACGTCTTTTCAAAAGAAAAATTTAATTTCATTTGTTTAATAGATTTTTGCTTGCACTTCAAGTCTTACATGGAACGCCTCAGAGCGAGGTAACGCCGCATGCGTCATGTTTTTTCGTGCGTGCAGCCAGCTCTATCGAATTATAAGACGTTGTCACGTCAAAATCATTTTCCAGTAACTATACCAAACATCTCTTAATTCAACCACATCCAAATAATACATACATACGATCACGCTCTTAGTCCCAATAGGGGTTGACCAAAGCCTTAGGTAGCATCGTTACACATAAAGCCACTCTGGCAGTATGGGCCACGCCAAATAGTGACTGGTTGACAACCTGTCGCCTACATAAAACTACTACTTTTTTTGTTGTTGACGGGGAGGTCAAATGCATTTACGCATCGTCCCTGCGGGGTGGAGCCAACCGCAGGGGATATGTGGGACTCGAGGTAAAGGCGTTCCCTCCATACCCACTAAACATCCTCCCCGACCTGACCTCCAGTGCGCTATTGCGGGACGGCTCGGGAACTGCGCACGTGAGCGCAACTACACCGAGACCGTCCCAACGCTGCCCGTCTAGGCACTCCTTGTGCACCAATTGGTTGCTAGCAGCCCACAGGGGCTACCGACAAACGACAGTCCCTGTGGGCCGCTGGTCGACGTTGGCCTTATAGGCCGCCTCCTCACCGACGGCTGCTGGACGTGGCGCGTCCTCCTGACGAGGACACCGGGAGCAGCCCTCGGACCGCATCCGAGGGACTTCGGGCGCGGTCGTGGCCCTAAAAAGGGCCGTCCGGAACTAGCCGTGGTGGAAAAACAACAACAACTCGACGACGGCATGTGACTTCGAATGCCAAGCGGACACACTTGACATCAAAAGCCACACACCCGCCGAGAAAGTTTCCCCACCACGTTACCAGGGTCCGCCACGAGGAGGCTTCCGGATGTGGACCCCACATAAAATTACTCTAGTATTATGTGTGTTATGGAGTTTCTCCCGAGTTCTTGTTGTAAAAACACGTGTTGAAAAAAACCAAAAAAAAACCGTACAGTCTGTTACTGTAAGCAGATTTTCACTTGACATTGGCGAAATGCGTAATCTTTATGTGCCGCGATCGTCATTTATTCAAATCAAGAAGTATGTTATGTTTTATGTATTTAAATTAGTTTTTTATTTATCTGTAGGTATATTTATCAGTACACATTCACGTCTTACATCACATCTCCTTTGGTAGGTGGGTTGGAGGAGATTTCACGTCCGTCATACAAAGAACACACCCTCGAAGTTTCAGGTCTCTGCGATCAGCGGTTTAGTGCGTTTATCCTTCAGTCAGTGGGTGAATTTCCCGGGACCAAAAATTGCGTGGCATCGATGAAATCGGTATTAAAAAACAAAGCTATAACGTTCTTATTTTTTTTATAGATAAATGAAATAGTTATCTATGTGGAGCACTAAATATTTTAATAATAGGAATAATAGGTACTTCAAAAAAAATTATTAAACCTCGAAATCTTTCATTGCCGTGTTTGTCCACACGTCACCTTGATGTATATTATACCTCATTGCTAAAAATCTATTGATTATTTATATTGAAATTTAGTTTTATTTCATGCGTGAATAGTTAAAGTATTGTTACGGAATACATTTATTCAAATTATTAAACAATACAACGAATGGTTATTCTAAATGCATTTGTCCCAGAACAAACTTTCATCGCCATGTCCTAAACATTTTTAAGAATATTGTTTTATCTAACAACTTGCGGCCCCCTCCTTGTGCGCTAAGCGTTGCATATTAGTGTCGCCTAAGTACTCGACGCGGAAGGACGAACACAAGTGCATGCGTTTTTGTGCTATAAATAAAAGTATTCCATTTTTTATGTTGTCGTCATTTTTTTTTTCATCGCCGTGGATAGGTATAACTTCTATATGAATAAGTTTGTCCTCATGATTGAGTTTTCAATAGAATGCCATTTCTCATCTGTTTATTTGTGAAGTGTTTATTACCTCGAATAACTAATAGTTTTTTTGTTATTTTATATTTTTGCCTTGATTTTCATCGCCATGCTTTCATTGCTGTGGTTTCCGTGGCCAAAATTTGCTATGGCAATGAAAAAAAAGACACGGAAATGAAAAAAATTTCATTGCCATGCCTTGTAACACAATTTAGTTTCATTGCCGTGGCCAGGTGTTTCATTTCCGTGGCCAGGTGTTTCATTTCCGTGACTTATGTTTTTATTGCCATGATAAGATAAGGCAAAAAATACATCTTTACCTGTAATACAGGTAGTGCCGAGTATTGACCGCAACAATATACATATGTATATGAAAATAAACTCAAAATTGAAATTATACGCCTCTGCCCCACATACAATGTTGATAAAAATATATAACCATATCCCAAAAATAAATTAAAAATACTGAAAAATTAATCAGTTTTGAGAATCACCAAAACAGTTTTTAATTACAAAAAGTTATAATGGCATTAAATAATTTTTTGATAATGAAACTGAATACCAAATGCTGGCTTTTCTCCTGCAGCTGCGCTTGCGTGGGTCGGTGTAAGGGATAACCTATATTTCTTAAAGTCTAATCCATGTATATTCCAAATTTTATCAAAATAGGTTCGGTGATTTAAGCGTGAAAGCATAACAGACAGATAGAAGGAGTTACTTTCAAAATGATGACGATAATACTCAAGTAAGTACATATATAAAACTAGCTTTTGCCCGCGTGCTAGACTTCGTCCGCGTGGAATAGTTACTTTGGGTAGCATTTTTATTTTTTTGGGCACTTATTTTGCAAAAGATACCCATACAAACTGCTGTGCATTACTGTAAATAGATTATAATACATTTTTACAAAATACCTTTTTTGTTTTTCCATCCTTTGCTAACTTTCATGCGACCTTCCATCCCCTATTTCATCCCCACATGGGTCAATATTTCAAAAAACGTTAAAACAAATATCTGCATATTTTTTGCGTGCTATTTAAAATTTCATGGTCTTATCTTTGGTAATGAGGAATCTCATAAAAATATTTAATCTCTTATTTCAACCCCTTCATTCCCTTTTTTACAAAAAAGTAGCTTTTATTCAATTTCGAGGTTTAGTCTATTTTTGTACCAAATTTCATCAGAGTCGGTTCGGGAGTATGGCGTAAAAGCGATTAAGTTAATAAGTAGCGTCCAACATCTTGCATCTCAAAATGGATGTTGTGTTCCCGAAAACTAAGAAAATGATCGATTTTATATCCAAAAGGCGTATCCGCCATCTTGGATCTCGAAATAAAAGTTGTATTCGGAATCAAGACCGCCGAAAACCTCAAAAATTATACTTGAAATGAAATGAAATGAAAAAGCTCTTTATTTAAATGGACTTTGCTAAGTACTTTTAAATCGTCAAAAGCCCTACCACCATTTCGACGAAATAATTATTTTTCTTAAATAATTATTAGTATGCTGAGACGGAGAAGAAATGGCGAAAGAAACTCCGCAGCTTACAATTTCGTAATGATTTCAAAACATCATTACATGTCCATAGATATATCAAAATGAATGAATAAATTACAATTTTAAATGCGTAAATTTGGGCAGATTTTACTCCCACGCATTTGGATCATTTAAATAATCATTTAACTTGTAATAAGCTTTTTTATATAATTTAGATTTTACAGTTTTTTTAAATTTATTAATAGGCAAGTCTCTAATATTCTTCGGAAGCTTATTGTAAAAACGTATACATTGGCCCATAAAGGAATTGCTTATTCTGTGGAGACGAGTTTTATATACAACCAAATCGTGTTTCTTCCTAGTATTTACATTGTGCGTATGACATTTTTCGGAAAAATTCATAATATTTTTCTTTACATATAGTAAGTTTTCCAGTATATATTGTGATGACACAGTCAGAATATTTATCTCCTTGAACTTGAACTTATATTGCTTTTAAGTAAAAAGTCACGTCGGCCATCTTGGATATCAAAATAGATGTTGTATTCGGAGTCAGAACCTCCAAAAACCACCAAATAGATACCCATATTGATATTAAATTAAAAAGTCGCGTCCGCCATCTTGGTTCTCAGAATGGATGTTGTATTGGGAATCGGGACCCCGAAAACCATAAAAATAATACCCATTTCTATTTTATATTAAAAAGTCGCAACCGCCATCTTAGATCTCGAAATAGATGTCGTATTCGGAATCGGGACCCCCGAAAACCACGAAAATGATACCCATATTGACATTTTGTCAAAAAGTCGCGTCCGCCATCTTTGATCTCGAAATAGATGTTTTATTCGTAAACCGGACCCACAAAAACCACGAAAATGATACCAATATTGACATTATGTTAAAAAGTCGCGTCCGCCATCTTGGGTCTCAAAATGGATGTTGTATTGGGAATCGGGACCCCCCGAATACCATAAAAATGATACCTATATTGATCTTATATTTAAAAGTCGCAACCGCCATCTTGGATCTCGAAATAGATTTCGTATTCGGAATCGGGTCCCCCGAAAATCATGAAAATGATACCCATATTGACATTTTGTCAAAAAGTCTCGTCCGCCATCTTAGATCTCGAAATAGATGCTTTTTTCGTAATCCGGACCCACAGAAACCACGAAAACGATACCAATATTGACATTGTTTAAAAGTCGCGCCCGCCATCTTGGATCTCAAATGGGTGTTGTATTGGGAATCGGGACCCCCAAAAACCATTAAAATTATACCCATATCGATCTTATATTAACCCATTAACGCCCAAATGAAAACTACCTGTATTTTTTTTGTTTTAATGATATTTGTTGTATTATTAGGGACAAAAGAAAAGGTATTTAAAGAAAAATGGAATAAAAAAGAAATATGTATTGAAATATAGGTATGTACTCGGCCGGGTACACTGGGCGGATTAATAGTGAAATTGTCCGAAGCAAGGTCTTTCTACACATAATGTTTTCACACATTTTTTAGACACATTCACACATTTTTTAGTTCTATTTACTCGTATTTTGCCTGTAGCTCTGAAGCCTAAGGACCGGAGGTCAACGAATAACTGATATTTTGTGAAAAAAATGTCAAAATAAACGATATGTTCACTAGGAATTACGGTCATTTTGTCCAGAAGAGATTTCACAACTCTTGCGCCTAGAGGATTATCAGCTACTTCGCCAGTCTTGCCACAATACACATCGAACGCATAACAGTATCCATCTGAACTTGTGGCTGCCCAATTCCGATATCCGAATCGTACAGGTTTACCCATTATAAATTGTTTTTCGGGGTGACGGCCGATGTATTTTATCATGGATTCATCTATACTGTATAAAGTTCTATAGATATATTCTCATAAAAATTCCGGATTGGCAAGAGTTTTCTGTATTTCTTCACATAAAGCTTATCGGTGGAACCTTCAGCTAATGAGTTATCTACGAAATGAAGATTACGTTTTATCTCCAAGAATCGATTCCGTGACGTGCAATTTGATACTATAGGGACTCCAAGGTCTTCATCCAAACTCCAATAAGCACATTCAGTTGGTAGTACAGGAGTGCAGGCTTTCAATTTTTCTGCGACCTTTCTTTGCCGGATATATTAGCAGGATATACTGGCTTCATCTTCCTCCACATAGGTTTATTTGATTGAATATTTCTGGATCGTTTCGAAGGCCTTATATAATTTGAAAAAGGCTCATCGTCACTATCGGACCAGTCTGAAACATCATGATTGGGACAGAGTGGTATGACTTCTACAGTTCCTGGAACTTCTCTAGGAAGATTAGAAGAAACCAAATCATCATCGTTCCCTTCTTCTTCGTCACTTACAATAGCAGGTTCCGGAGGCCCCAGTAGGACATCATATTCCGAATCATCATTTTCATCTGCAAATATAGATTCGATGGCTTCCTCCAGCTTAGCATAGCTATTTTGGCTTCTGAAGACACGACGGTTCGTCATTGTTGAATAATGAAAATAGCTGATAAAAATATAATTTTGTTATACATATGTGACCATTGTACTCAGCCGAGTACAGTGGAATAAAGTGAATCAAAACGTAAAAATATCGAAATTAAATTCATCAAAAACAAGAGATAATAACAAAATAAAGAGTAACAAACTATTTGTATCAAATTTCTGTTAAAAAAAGTTCTATTTTGTTATAAAAAATCATTGTTGAAACTTACCATATAAACTTTCTTTGCAATCAGTATTTTACAGTGGCAAAAGTGACATTTATTTACGCGCTACACTAAACTTTTTTATTTTATCAGACGGGTTAACCATCTGGTTATGAAATAATGAATTATTTGAATGACAACCTTAGATTATAAAAACAAAATAATACTTTTTGTAGTTGTACTCGCGCGAGTACAGAGGGCGTTAATGGGTTAAAAAGTCGCAACCGCCATCTTGGATCTCGAAATACATTTATTCGTAATCCGGACCCACAATAACCACGAAACCGATACCCATATTGACAATGTTTAGTGTGTGGTGTGTTAGACGTGAATGTGTGACTTTGTTTTTATTTCCTTACGAACTTTCATCCCCACATGGGTAAATATATCAAAAACGCTAGATCAAATATTTATTTATTTCTTATCAAGTAAGTGCCTACATGCAAAGTTTCATGGTTTCGTCTTTAACAATGACGAATTCCATACAAACTTTCATCCCCCATTTCACCCCCTAACAGGTCAAAATTTCAAAAATTTTTGATCAAATATTCATTTTTTTCATAAGAAGTGCCTAAATTCAAAGTTTTATGGTTCTATCTTCGAAAATGACGAACTGCCATACAAACTTTCATCCCCTATTTCAACCCCTTCAAGCCAAAGTAGCCCAAGTTCTTCCCCGAGCTCTAGTCTATATGTTAACAAATTTCATCAAAATCGGTTCAGTGGTTTAGATGTAAAAGCTATAATATTAGTAGGGATTTTATGTTGAATATAGATTTTCATTTCCGTGGATGCGTTCATTCCCGTGGCATAGTTCTTTCATTGCCGTGGAGGCTTGTTTCATTGCCGAGCACGCATGTTTCATCGCCGTGGCACGAAATTTTTAATCTTGTATATCTCGTTTGTTTTTTATGTTATCTGCTAGATATTGAGGAAGAATACATACATTATCAAAAACTTTAAAACCCGCAATTTAGTTTTTAAAAAAACTTTAAGATAAAAAAGTCCACGGAAATGAGATTTTTTTTGGACCTGTTGAAATTCACCCCAGTCATTCATTACAAAGCATTTTATATGTATAGATGAGTAGCACAGATGAAAATCTATCTTTAGTTTTCTCCGGGCACTAACATTCATCCGCACAGCCTAAACCGCTTATCGTGGAGACCAAAACTTGGAGGGTGTGTTCTTGATAGGTTCCATGTATAGATGGATGGCATCCGATAAGTTCCATCTATAGATGGATGTATGGATGTGGATTAGTTACTTTTTTATATTAATACGTTCTCTAATTTTGTTTCTGTCACAAATTTATAATAACTTTAATGTTTTCTGTGTATTATTCAATTAAAAATAATAATAAATAACAGGGGTACATAACCCAAGAAGTAACATTCACAAACAAAAGCCACCAACCAGTACAGAAGTTATACTCAACATCAACTCAGCAGTGTGGGTATTAAATAATATCAAAATAGTATTTAATAAAAAATATTATAACGTTGCAAAAATCAGAATTTCAAAACACATAAAATGCCACTGAGCGCTATCGTCGTTTTGATTAACTTCTTAATTAATATATATATAACTAATAATCATCAGATGTATAATTTGCAAAGGAATTGCTTTTTATATTGAATACTTCACAATAAATTTCTTTATGGACATTAACTATTATTGCATTAGCATTCATTTTCATCGAAATTTGCTACCAGAGATTTTGCTAATCACTTTTACGCATTGCACGATTAACATGAGTACTTACTAAAAATCGGGAGTGGTCTCCCCTTGACTTTCTCGTACACCGGAATCGACTCAAAAGTTGATAGAAACCTTATATTTTGATGTCATACATGCATGTTAAATTTTGGTCACCCATCCGCGTACCGACCGCACACTTGGTTGCTTAACTTTCGTGATCGACGACTCAAAGGTTGATAGAAACCTTATATTTTTATGTTATACGTGCATGTTAAATTTGGTTGCAATAAGTTTAAGAAAAAGGTACTCGAGTTATCATGCTAAGCACAGACACGCACAGGCATTGTTTGTTTGATTTTTCACGCCTAAACTACTGAACCGATTTCGATGAAATTTGGCACGGAGATATTTTGATGCCGGGAAGAACATAGCACAATTTTAACCGACATTAAACTACAAAATAAAATTAATAAAAACTAGACACTTTTGTTTCCGTAACAAATATTGTTCGCCTTTTAGAGGTCACCAGTAAACGCGTTGAAGTCAGGTTTGAACGGTGCTTAACCATAAATATTCGTTTACGAATACGCTTAACATTTTATAGGCGTTTATAAGTTTGATAATGAAATCAATGTTGTAACAGTGAGCTGCTCGCTTGTCGAAATAACCAACGGAACAGTGAATTATGACGACCACTGTACACGTGAATTACATTTTTGACGCCAGTTTGGGAAATGAAGACAAACTGATCTTAGACTGTGTGAAGGTTAAGGTACGAAGGTCAATTATTTGTATATGTAATAGGGGTTAAAGAATGAAATTTCCGATTTTTTCCTCATTATTCATTAGTGTATAATTCCTTTAATACAAGAGCTATGTCCATTATTCTTTTTTTTTATTTTAAACTTCATTACAATGACTTATATTTATGTATAAAATTTTATTCTTATTTTTATTTTTTCACTAGAAATACATCTTCAAAAACAGCTCGTCCTAAGAGGTGCCCATCTCCGTTATAAAAATATGATTTTTTTACAGATATCAATTCTCAAATTTTTTCTCTATGTATCCTATAGCTTAATGTTGTCTAAATATATCCACAAAATTACACAAAATTTAGATTTGTGGTTTCTTAAAAAATCGCAAATATATTTGTATAGAAAAATGAATTTTCGTTAAATTCTCCATACAAAACGGCAATTTCATACTTAAACCCCTAATATATACATTCAGTGTAAAAAGTGGATGTTTTTTATGGATCCAAATTCAATTTTTGTTTTTTGGTTGTCGTGAGATTGGCAAAACTGTTTTCCATTTTGGCGCGGAGTTTGAGTTGTATCTGTTATTTATATTAAATGCAGTGCTGTTTTTAGTTATACCATATCTAGTATGTATTGCGAATGTCATAATGGACAAAATCATCGAACGAAAAGTTTGTCTTAAATGCATCACCAATGTAAATTACTTAACACCGCAAGTGCGTTTGCCATCCTGGGGACTAAGATGATATGCCCTCCATGCCCAGTAATTACACTGGCTACCTTTCCCTTCAATCCGAAACACAGCGAACTGCTTCACGGCAGAAATAAGAAAGGCGGTGGTACCTACCCAGACGACCCTACATATGGGTCTACCACCTAGTAATTTTGGTTTGATGGGGTTAAAAAACATTGTAACCAATGAGCTCAAACCCTAATTATATCATAACCTCAGAATATATGATCTGAGATCATAACTCACCGGTTATTTTAAGACATTAAACATTTACGCATAATAACCAAATCCGATTCATGGCCCACTTTCGGGCCCAAACGGCGCATTGTCAAACTGAATCATGTTTACGTAATCGCATTGAGAAACATTCCTTACTCTCTGTGTCTTGCTGGTATCCTGGTTGATTTATGCTCTCGTTATTTCATCAATCATCATAACAGCCCTTGAGATTCACCTTAGGTATACTCCGTCCACCAATCCGCATTGGGAAAGCGTGGTGGGCTACTGCCTAAACCTCCTTCGATAACAAGGAGAGGTCCCAGCAGTGGGTCGAATTATAAAGGCTGTTATGATGAGAGAAAAAAGTATTTCTTCCTCCTTATTACATTCCTCGGCCATTCAAAAGAGGCATAATGGAGGCCAAGGCGAGGGTGGGCTATTAAAAAAAAATGTTTCCACGATACAAAGTGAAAACTATGACTTAATAGTCCTTAATTATGTATTTGACTTAACAAAAATACTGTTTTTTTTTTCGGAATTAATTAAATTTCATCATATTTTTAAAATTTTCGATGCGCCAATCCGCCGTGGCGCCTCTCTCTCTTTCGTTAATTGTGTTGTATCGATAATCGTTACGTAAAACTAAATCATCCAAATAGGCGTTTCGAACGTGGGTTTCCTCTGTGACTCACAAACATGTCAAGGTGACTGACGCAAAGCTACTGGAATTAACAATCACATACATACTGTTGGTTCCTGTACCCCTGGTATTATTTTGGACATGACTGGTACATTTTGGAGATTGCTGCTTGCTAAAGGTAAGCGTTCACATATCCGCATCGCGCGCATCGCATCAATAGTGACACCTTGTGTGACTTTCTTTATTAGTCTAAGATCCGAACCTATATCGACCTTCACCGAGCTGATAATAGAATGAAACATATTTTATTATTAATTTAGTATATTAGAAAATATATTAAAAATAGGTTGTCTAAAAAAATCCTGGACAGACTATTTTTAATTATTTTTTGAAAAATGATTTTTAATAAAATATTGCAACATCAAGATAATAAGAAAATTTTGTCGCGCGCTTATGATGATATAAATTTTTTTCTATTATCCAATCGAGTGAAAGTAACTGATATCGACATACCTGTTCATACCTGACAACCCAGTAGTTCGCACAGGTAAATAATAGACCACCCAATGCCTGCACATTCTATACGGTTTCTACTATCAGTCAGGACAAAATTTTCTTATTATCTTGATGTTGCAATATTTTATTCATTTTTTTTTTTAAATCATTTTTCAAAAAATAATTAAAAATAGTCTGTCCAGGATTTTTATAGACAACCCATTTTTAATATATTTTCTAATATACTAAATTAATAATAAAATATGTTTCATTCTATTATCAGCTCGGTGAAGATCGATATAGGTTCGGATCTTCTACTATATAAAGAATACTAGATCCGTTTGATGCGATGCGCGCGAATCGGACATGTGGCTGCTTACCTTAAGAATGCCTTACTCTTCGATTGCATTTTTTTGTTTTGAAACTTTTTTAGATCCCATAAAATGTTTAATTAGATTTATGAAATAGCAAACACAATATGGAGTTTGTTTTTCGTTGTTAAGGATGTCGAATGAATGCAACATTTCATATATTATCGTATTTGCGAAGTGTGTGATACTTTCAGATATTTATATTTTGATACGCAGATAAAATATTATCATATCTTCGCAGTGTGTGACTCCCTTAAATCTTGAAATTCGGCGATCGAGTAACGTGGAAGAAAAAAGACGTAAATTATGACAACAAATTATGAAAGCATAACCGCACTTTGAGAGCACCGCTCGACAGATTAGACATCACAAGCATGGTCAGAGCCATGCTTGGTAATGAGAGAGTCTGGAAGGCTGTCGCCTCCTTTTGCGAATCTGTGATGGCGCAGAAGGAGGCACGGAGAGGGAGCGGGAGAACGATCTTCTAGGCCAGGGGTCCCCAACCTTTTACGCCTTCATTTTCAAGCATGGCTAATGAGAGAGTTTGGAAGGCTGTCGCCTCCTTTGCGAATCTGTGATGGCGCAGAAGGAGGCACGGAGAGGGAGCGGGAGAACGATCTTCTAGCCCAGGGGTCCCCAACCTTTTACGTCTCACCCAACATTATGCTAAAATACTAGGCCCCCCTAGGGTCCGAAATAAGGAGACAAAATAAGAAAATTTAGCAAACGATGAAAATATCAGCGTGTTTCGTTTTATTCAAAAGAACGAAAAGACAAGTAGGTAATCAACTAAGAAAAGTAAAACATACAATTATTGAGAGCATGTGGCTGCACTTCATTAACCAACTAGCGAATCCTTGGCTTCATAGTGGTCAGTGCACAGCGATCAATAAACATTAAATATTAGGTTGATTCCTGAGAAAAGTGTTCTGATCGTCAGATCCGTGGCAATTTTTTTTTCTCGTCACAGGTGGTAACTAAAATTACAAATGAATAAACAATCAAAAAAGTAATCTAGCTATCCATGAGGCACACATTCAAAATTTATAGATCGTCTTGAAAAAAATATTGAAATTTTTGGAGCCATGGATCTGATTATAGAATCCACGGATTTGATTGAAGTGTAAATAATACTAAAATGTATAGAATAAAGAAAAAACAAACAATGTAAAAGGTTTATTTATCTTTATTTCAACATTAATTGGAATTATTTTTCAGTCTTTCATCTCTCTCTCTCTCTCTCTCTCTATCCTTAGCTTATACTTTCATAAGTTTTATGATCTGTCTTAACTACAACCCTTCTCATTCTCTCACTTAACTTCTTACGTTGAAGTTCACTTCGCTGCTTAACTTAAATATAGTTATTTAAGTTTTATAATCTGAAACAAGGAATATATGTCATCTGCATGTCAGAGGAGAGTTGGACATCGCCTCTCCCAAAGATCTTCAACCTGATCAGTCCTGCCCACGTCCAGCTGCTTCTCGCGACCTTTACCAGATTGTCAGTCCACCCTGTGGGACGCCAACGCTGCGTCTCCCGGTATGCAGCCGCCACTCAAGGTCTTTGAGTCAGTTTTGAGGTGTATTGCAACCGTTCATCTGCGATTCAGTTCCGTAGGCCATCGTAGGCCACCACTGGCAACACACAGAGAAAGTGTCTCAAGACAAAAGATGGGCCGAGAATATGTCGCGTAGCCGAGTGGGATTCGTCGACTGGCCCCTTTCTGGAAGTTGAACTGTTTGTTCCCGGTAAACCTAATAGTCAACAACTTCATTGTAGAGCTTCCAACCTTTACAGAAGTGCGTAAGTACATGATTTTTGTCTTATCAATGTTCATTTTAAGACTCTCTTGTTGGGACACACTACAGAGTTCAGAGTTTTTCCCGGTCTCACCCCATGACTACGATAATTTCTGCAAAGTGAAGGATTGCATTTGCTTGCCATTTATGTTGATAGGAAGTCATCTCCAGCCCAGAAGCTTAAACACGTCCTCCAAATTAACTTTAAATAGTTTTGGATAGCATCGCCCTAACTTACACCTCGCTGCAGCCGTATTGGCTTCGAGTCCTGGTCATGGAAGTGGACTGACATAGTGGCATTTTCTTACAGTGCCTGCAACACTTGGATGTCATCGTCATTTCAGCCGAGAGACGCCCACTGTTGGACATGGCCTTCCCCAAGGATCTCCATACCGGTCGGTCCTGCGCTTCCCGCATCCGGCGATTTCCCGCGGCATTTATGAAATCGTCAGTCCACCTTGTGGGAGCCTACCAACTCTGCGTTTCCCGGTACGTGGCCACCACTCGAGAACCTTTCCACCCCTAGGGGCCGTCATTCCTCCTCGCAATGTGCCCTGCCCACTGTCACTTAAGGTTCGCAGTTCTTTGGGATATGTCGGTGACCTTGGTTCTCCTTTTTTTTATTGAAGTGGAGGTTAAATGCATTTATGCATCGTCCCTGCGCGGTGGTGCAAACCGCAGGTGATATGTGTGACTCGAGGTTAAGGCGTTCCCTCCATACCCACTAAGCATCCTCCCCGGCCTGACCGTCAGTGCGCTATTATGGGATGGCTCGGGATCAGCGCACGTGAGAGCAACTACACGAGACCGTCCCAACGCTGCCCGTCTAGGCACTCCTAGCACCAATTGGTGGCCAGCAGCCACTACTCCATCGACGGATGCTCGTCCTGGCGCGTCCTTCTGACGGACGAAGGACACCAGGAGCAGCCATTGGACCGCACCCGGGGGACTAGCCATGGTGGGAAAACAAAAAAAAACTCGACGATGGCATATGTGACTTAGAATGTCAAGGGGACACACTTGACATCAAAAGCCACACGCCCGCTGAGAAAGTTTCCCCACCACGTTATCAGGGTCCACCACGAGGAGGCTTCAGGACGTGGACTCCGACCTTGGTTCTCCTGGGGATCTCAACATTACTGATTTGATCACGCAGAGAAACACCAAGCATAACCCTCTCCATTGCCCTTTGGGTGACCTTGAGCCTTCTTATGAGGCCCATTGTAAGCGGCATTCATAGGCCATCACTGGCAACACACACGAATTTAAAGACTTTCGTCTTGAGACACTGCGGTAGATGGGCCGAGAATATGCCACTTAGCTTCCCGAACGCTGCCTAGCCTAGTTAGGTTCGTCCAGTGACCTCATTCCGGAAGTTAGACTTACCTAGTTGGACTGTTTGTCCCAGGTAAACATAATGATCGATAACTTTCAGTGGGTGCGACATGGAAATTAGACCTAATTAGTCTTATCCGTATTCATTTTAAGACCCACTTGTTGGGAGACTCTACAGAGATCGACGAGCATTGTGCTCAGGTCTTCCAAGGTCTCAGCTATAACTACGATATCTTCGGCAAAGCGAAGGTGAATTATGTACGTCATTTATGATGCCAAGTCCTCTCCAGTCCAGAAGCTTAAACGCGTCCTCCAACGCAGCTGTGAACAGTTTCGAGGATATAACATCACCCTGTCTCACGCCTCACTCGAGCTGTATCAGTTTTGAGTTTTGGTCCTGAAGGCGGACTGACAAAGTGGCGTTTTTGTACAGTAACCGCAACACTTGGATGTAATCAATAGTCTATGTGGCACCTCAGGAGTGACTGGAGCACGGCCCAAGTCTCGACAGATTCGAAGGCTTTCTCATAGTCCACAAACGCTAAGCATAGTGGCAGATGATATTCTTTGGTCTTCTGTATAACCTGCCGCAGCGTATGTATGTGATCTATGATACTGAAGCTTTTTCAGAATCCGGCTTGTTCAGGAGGCTGTAAGTCGTTAAACCTGCGTGCCAGACGATTCATTATAACCCTCAAAAATAGCCTATAAACATGACTCAGGAGCGTGACGGGTCTATAGTTCTTCAATTGGGCCCTATCGCCCTTTTTGAAGAAGAGTCACACCACGCCACCGTGCCATGCATTTGTCGTTCACTTGGATGTACCGATAGTCTATTTGGCACCTCTGGAGTGACTAGAGCACGGTCCAAATCTCGACATAATTGAAGGTTTTCTCATAGTCCACAAACGGTCAGCATAATGGCAGATTGTATTCCTCGGTATTCTGTATAAATCATGTGGTCTATACTAATACCTTAAAGGAATCCGATTTGTTCGGGAGGCTGGAAGTTGTCAAACCTACGTGCGAGACGGTCTGTTATATATCTCGAAAACAGCTTTTATAAATATGTTTAGAAAAATATACTTTCAAATAGCTCACTTTATTGTGAAACCGTTATGAGATAGCATGGGTTCAAAATCCTCTTTTTATTAAAACTTGAAATGTGCTAGTGTGATTTTTCAACAAATTTTTCAACAAAACAGCCTGTGTTGCTGCCAGCAGTCCTCCTAAGGTCATCAGACCAAGAAAGGGTTGTAAGGCGTCTAATACTACGCTTGTCTCCACTCCAGCATTCATCAGCTCTAACGGGTGTCGGTTCTCCAGCAGACATGTACAGCCTATTGCCACTTCAACCTACTAATTCTTAGGGCTATGTCCATAACGATGACAAACTGTCTTTTAATGAGATACTGAGCCTATCCTCTACATAGCGCGTTGAGCGACTATAAATTAGTGGAGTAATCCTCTGGTAAGTGACCACGTCTTCAGGCATTGTGGCAGGGAAGAAGTAAAGATATGTCTAAGCTTTCCAAATGTTCCAGCAGAACTGGATCGTCCTACTACTACTTCCACGTGGTTTCTATTTATTCCTAAACAACTTTGAGGACCAAATTTCCGACTAACAGAGGCTCTGGGATAATTAACTTGTGCATTAAACATTACTTTCGTCTTATCCAAATTCCTCGCAACACGTCGAGAGGCATCATTAAGGCTTTTCAGCATTTCCGAGTTCTTGAGAAGCGTTGTTTCTTTTTTTAGGGAACAATATCACCTTATACTCTTGTTCCACGAATGTGGGGTCATATGCATAACAAAAGAACAGCGTCAAACAACTTTTGGAATACCTTGTGGACTGGTGGCGATGACGCAACATCAGATCCATGGGATTTGGATCTTGGATCTGTTTTGGACCATGGATCTGATCATGACAATTTTGTTTTTGATTAACTACTCAAAAACTTGCAATAATATCCGAGATATTTTTACCTCATAGTAAACTCAGATGGAAAGGAAATCATATTCTAGAAACAGTTTTAACCATAGGTTGACATTTCTATTTTTAAATCGAGCCACAGATCTTACCTACCAAGGTGTACCAAAATTAAAATTAAAATAAGAACTGATCTATAAAGTTATGCTTGTACGCGAATGACACAACTCCTCTATCAGAAATTCAGGACACATCTAGAGACCCTCGACAAGCAATCACTGAAGGTTTATTTCATATTTACACTACTGAAATACTCCCATCTTGTCATGGGGTTCAATTTAAGCCCGCCGCGTGACAAATGTTTAAAACGGCTTAACTTCTCTAAATTGATAGGTTTTTATACAAAATTTTATATAAGAATAGAAGCATTTCTCTATTTTTTAATGATATATAAATTATGGTAATATCACGTATAGTTAAAATAATATTAACGATAATACTGCAAGCGAGACGCGTGTGACACGTCGAAAATCGGTAAAATGCCCCCGATTTCAGGTTTCAAATGTGATTTTATTATATTAAAACAACAATTAAGCGGTTTTATTTATGATGCCTCAAGAGAGTAGTAGTTCATCAAGGTTTTGACAATTATTTAAATATTCTAATCTCAATAATATAGATTATATTGGCATGTGACACGAAAAATTAAGCTCCCCAGGAACCACCCATTAGTTTAATTCTGGAGGCACTTGCTGCGCCTCCAGAATACTTCACTAATAATCGGATTGCTCCCATAATAATATAAGCCTTAATAATTCGATCCACTTCTGGGACACGAGGCCTCTCCTTGTTATGGAAAAAAGTTTAAGCAGTAGTCCACCACGCTTGCCCAAAGCGGATTGATGCACGGAGTATAAGGTGATCAATACCCCTTTGCTAGTCGCCTTCCACGACACCCATTGGAGGATATGGGTGATGCTATTCTACTCTGCCGGCATCATATGGCGATTGGACATGGACTTGCTCCCGATGTGTCACAAATTTATTTTAATCGTTGATAAACTAAGCACCGATTAATATTAAAACTTTTCAAATTCTTAAATAATTAAATTAATTTATGTTCCGTCTATAAATTTGGCTGTTTATTGCACAACAGAAAATGATGTATATACGACCAATAAATGACAACACTAAATTTCTCAATTTTTAATTATTTTGTCGATTCGTAATTAATTAGCTGGTAATGCATTCAGCGGCTTGGATACGTCACTGGTGTGTCAACAATTTCATCTTGGGCCTTGGACGAAGGTTAGTTGACTCAAGCTAATCTTGAGTCAAATTGTTATGTAGGTGGGATTTTGTGGCGGCATCGATTAGCGCACAACATAACGAAGATGCAGAACTAAAACTTCTATTCTATTCTTAAATAATGGCATTCGCAAATCTTAAAGATTATGCATTTTGCCAATGTCAAGTGAAAACTCAATTAAAGTTATAAAAAAAAATACGGTAGATTAAGTAAACTCCTAAAACTTCTAACATTATGCATTTCATTGGTTACGGTTACGTTATTGGCTTACGTCAAAATAATTACGATTTTATTTTGCTAAAAACGATGAAAAAATAGTAAAATGAAAATAAAAAATAAAACTTACTAACCGACTTAAAAAAAGAGGAGGTTCTCAATTCGACTGTATTTTTGTTATGTGTCTTACCTCATAACTGTTTACTGGGTGTACCGATTTTAATAAACCTTTTAAGATCTGGAAGCTGGTGCTTGTCATGTGGTTTAATATAACTTTGAGCGACATCTGACGAGTAGTTTTTGAGTTATCCTAATAATGCGTTTTTAATTGACATCAATGATATTGTTCTTATTTAATAACTTGTTTGTCTTAAAGATCTGAAGATAGTTTCCAGACAAATTCTATACTTACACCACTAAAAAGCAAAATATTAATAATTTTAAAATATAGAAACCTCCTTGAAAACTAAAAACGGAGAAATATTTTTTTTATATTTAATAATCTAAATGTTTTTTTGAGGTCGGTGCCAACCACAGATTACATTTGTATATGATGCCAACTTCAATATTAAGAATAGACGTAGTCATTTGTCTTTCTGACCGACCTCAAAAAAACATTTAGATTTTTTAAACATAAAATTTTTATTTCTCCGTTTTTAGTTTTGAAGGAGCTTTTTTTGCATTCATCATTGCCTGCCCCCGTTCCCAATTTCAAATGTGGTTGTCGCAATATGTTTCCCTCTTCCATGCATGTCAGTTATCCGTCATCATAGCATGTGCTCCTTTGCCATGTCATAGCGCACAATAGCGTCCACGTATCTATTGCGCGTGAAAGAGCAAATTGCACACGTAATATCTTACCTACGAGGCTATTTTAGCATGGGTAAGTGTCTGCCTAAGGCTATTTAAATATGAGTAGGTGTCCGCTTGTTATACCATGTACCCAAAATTCTGTTTAAAAAAATCAGGAGTGGTCTCCCCTTGACTTTCTCGTAAACCGGACACGTCTCAAAGGTTGATAGAAACCTTATATTTTGATGTCATACATGCATGTTAAATTTTGGTCACCCATCCGAGTACCGACCACGCACTTGATTGCTTAACTTTCGTGATCGACTGCTCAAAAGTTGATAGAAACCTTATATTTTGATGTCATATACGCATGTTGAATTTGGTTGCAATAAGTTAAAGCATACTCGAGTTATCGTGCTAACGCACAGACACACACACACACACAGACACACAAACACACAGACATACAGACACACAGACACACACAGACATAATTCCAAAAACGGAATTTTTGGACTCAGCGAGATCCAACGTGTAAATCCTTCAAAATCTAGAGGTCGAATTTTTTGGCGATTACAAGACTTCCTCTATACTACGTATACGAGAAAGTAAAATTACCTACTGTACTCTCTTTATTTTGTGATAAGAGGAAGCTAACAGGTTTCTACACTCTCAAATTAAAGGTGTCTTTTCATTGTGCTAATGATGGCACGTGACTTTATTTGTTCGTGTTTATGCTAGCCTGGTAATTTGGAAATCTTGGTTTGTTACTACATTAATTTTTTGTTTATTTCACGAAATAGAAAAAAACATATACGGTTAAAAAAATGTCTCAGATCGCAGGTACTTGATTAATATGCGATCGATGCGATCTGAGGCTTTATTTTTTACCGCCCGAGGTAACTACAAAATTGCATGTCACCCCCTGACCAGGCAGTGGGATTACGCGTGGCGGGCTGAAAAAGCCACTTTCTGGTCAGGTGTGGCAAATGCCTGGGCATATCATGTAACACCGCAATTACGTCGTAGACCAATCGTTAAACTGGGCCGATCGTAATAATACTTGAATCCTGAGTGTAGCGAGAATATCAAAGGTACGAAAAAAATTTTCACCTCACTACAGCGCGGAAAATACTAGTTGCAAAAAACAGCTTATAAATTATTAAACTACTGTTTAAATAGAATCAAATGTCTGTTTTTCTTGTATCAGTGAAGTATTGTAGCACTATAGTCTTCGAAATGCAGCATTGAGCTTTTCACGCGATTTTTCCGGACGAAAACTAAATTCGGCATTATGTACCGCCTGCACTAACTCTTCAGGGGTGAAATCAATATCTTTGTTGCTGCTGGACGCGCTCATATTAAAGTTTAATCAAAAACTAAGACTACATACATATATACAATAAGCAAATGAGGGGTGATAGTCTAAGAGGTCACGGGATTTTTCATAACGATCATGGAAACGGTTAGATTTACATTTATAGTTTGTAGATTAGTCCCCTAATGAGAATTACGTCGGTCTGGCTGCTCTCAGTGGTTGCAACTTCGAGCTATATAGCTTACAAGAGGCTTCATCGTTGCGAAAAAAAAACGATCATAGAAGTGGGTAGTTTTAGTACATATTCAAAGTATGGCATCTCCGCAGATGAAAAAAGTTGGTCTGGCGGCTCTCAGTGGTTGCGTTTCAGAGTTATGATGCGCGAAAGTCAGTGCATTGTTTCGAAAAAAAAAACGATAACAGAAATGGTCAGTTTTAGTACCTATTCGAAGTATGGTGTCTCCACAGGTGAAAACAGTTGGTCTGGCTGTTCTCAGTGGTTGCATTTCAGAGAAAAAAAAATAACAGTAATCAGCAAAATAAACATTTAAATGGAACAAATCCAAATTTTATTAATTAAACTTTCATAATTTTATAATTTTTGGGTAAATTCAGAGATTAATCATTTAGTAGAATATTGCTAAGGCCTGAAGAGTTAAATATTTACTTATCTCCAATATTCTTTTAATATTTTTTTGAGATTTTTCATTAGTCACATAAAAATCTTTACAAAACCACAAAATAAAGTTTCGAATCCAGTTTTTTTATAAATATTTAGCTTGCAATATAATATAATAAAGTGTATAAAGTATCAAAAATGATACCTTGTTTTATTTTCATTTCAGAATTCATACTAATTGACTGATTCAATAAAACTCACATACATGAAATTCCTTTACCTTTTAGCTGTCTAAAAAAATGCAAATTACGGCGGTAAATCGAAAAAAATTTCGGTGTAGTTTTCAAACAGCTGAAATTGTACTTTTTATCCGGTCAGGTAATCCAAATCTTTTGATAAATATACTTGAAAAATTTAAAATTACTAAGGTATGTATATACCGGGTGTAAAAGACATGAACAGTCAAACGAGAACCATGCACTCTATACATTAAAATAAGACACATTTCAAAAAATAATTGCTGGGAAATGATTTTTATTTTTTGGTGTTAAAACATATTGCAAATTGTACTGCGCAACGTAAAGCGCTCAACTCGCACGCAACTCGCAAAACCGTGATATTTTTGCCAGACGGCGCGGCGGTCCCGTTCGTTTGTGTCCGTGCGCATCGAGTGACTTACATTGAACGCTAACGTTTTGAAATCATTTTTTGTTATGAAATACTAAAAAAATGATAATGTTTCTTTAGACAATAATTAAGAAATAATGTTTAGAATATGTTTTCATAAAAATATGAAAAAAATAAATTATGACTTTGACGTTCAATAAAATCGTAACTATCAATTTCCCAGATATAGTCTAAAGGAAGAAAATTATTATGATGGTGAGCAGAGTACATGGTTTTTGTTTGACTGATCATGTCTTTTACACCCGTTATAATTGCTGATAATGCAATAATTTTTATTGTTATTTGTAGTGGTTCTAACATTTTTATCGTGCTCTTGCTGGTATCAAAAATGATACTCCATGCAGTTAGGCTATCTCGGTTATTGAGATTATTTTTTACGACATTATCTATGAATTTGTAAGCTTTTGCTTAAATTTTTCAACATAATAACTACAAAAATATTATATGGGAACGATATAAACGATTTGGTTACGCAGTCAGAAGGCGGCAATTACTCGGAAGATGATGCGGTATCAGATGACGTATATTAACTTTAGTTATGAGAAAATTAGAGTACTATCTTACTCGTCAACAATTGCAAGCTGTACTTGAAGATGATTAGATACAGTACACTTTGCAAAATTATGACAATTCATGACCATGATTTGGATCCCCCTGATACTCGTTTAGTAAATAAAGGTGAGAATGTTTTAGACAGTGGCACAAATTGTGTTATTTTTCAAATCATTATATGCTCAAAACTTAGGTGGAAAAAGCAGCTAATGTTGTTTTCTGAAGACCAGATTCAATTCAAAGGTTCTACCATTTTTCCGGGTGACATTAGAGCTTTAACAACTCCTTATCAGTTATTTTTGTATTTTTCTCCCAGATTTACTATATAGACTAGACTAGAATATGTGACAACTTTGATGTCTATATTGATATTACAATACGTAGAAATATTATAAAAAAAAACTATCTCAGCAGTAAGTTGGAAAGATAATAAGAAAGTAGTTCTGTTATCTACTTATCTGGGTGCCACATCTGTAGGATCTGTTGATAGGTATGAAAAAGCTGAAAAATGGAAGAGGGCCATTCCATGCCCAAAAGTCGTAAGGGATTCAACGCCCACGGGTGGAGTTGACTTTATAAGACTTGGGAAGATACAGGAATCCTATCCAATGAATCCTATGGTCATGATTTTCAAAAGTGTACAGTATCTGATCATCTTCAAGTACAACTTGCAATTGTTGACGAGTAAGATAGTACTCTAATTTTCTCTTAACTAAAGTAAACATACGTCATCTGATACCGCATCATCTTCCGTATAATTGCCGCCTTCTGACTGCGTAACCAAATCGTTTAGCCCCTTGTGTGTCGGGCGGCCTCCTGGAGGTCGCTGTCAAAAACGCCTGTGTGTCGGCCGGCCTCCTGGAGGTCGATCCCCCCCTCCACAGTTTTCCGATGATGAAAATGATGATGATTATTATTATTTGAAAATATAACTGTACGAATTATATTATATTCTGTTAGCTTATTCTATAACGATTTTAGTGACAAAAACTCATATTTACAGTTTTATTACAAAATTTTTATTATTATTTTTGTACATCCGGAAAATTCGCGACGGAAAGTCCGGAAGTAACTGACACATGCGCGAAATGTTACAAAATAGCGGCGACACAATAGGGGCTATATCGTTCCCATATAATATTTTTGTAGTTATTATGTTGAAAATTTTAAGCAAAAGCTTACAAATTTATAGATAATGTCGTAAAAAATAATCTCAATAACCGAGATAGCCTAACTGCATGGAGTATCATTTTTGATACCAGCAAGAGCATGATAAAAATGTTAGAACCAATCAATAAACATTATTGCATTATCAGCAATCATATACACATACCTTCGTAATTTTCAATTTTCTAAGTAAATTTATCAATAGATTTGGATTATATGACCAGATAAAAAGCACAATTTCAGCTGTTTGAAAACTACACCGAAAAATTTTTCGACTTACCGCCGTAATTTTCATTTTTTAGACAGCTAAAAGGTAAAAGAATTTCATGTATGCGAGTTTTATTGAATCAGTCAATTAGTATGAATTCTGAAATGAAAATAAAACAAGGTATCATTTTTGATACGCAATTTATGCACTTTATTATATTATATTGCAAGCTAAATATTCATAAAAAAAACTGGATTCGAAACTTTATTTTGTGGTTTAATATAGATTTTAATGTGACTAAAGAAAAATCTTAAAAAAATATTAAAAGAATATTAAAGATAAGTAAATATTTAACACTTCAGGCCTTAGCAATATTCTACTAAATGATTAATCTCTGATTTTACCCAAAGATGATAAAATTATGAAAATTTAATTAATAAAATTTGGATTTCAAAATATTTTGCTGATTACTCTTATTATTTTTTCTCTGAAATGCAACCACTGAGAACAGCCAGACCAACTTTTTTCACCTGTGGAGACACCATACTTCGAATAAGTACTAAAACTAACCATTTCTATGATCGTTTTTTTTTTCGCAACAATGCACTGACTTTCGCGCATCATAACTCTGAAACGCAACCACTGAGAGCCGCCAGACCAACTTTTTTCATCTGCGGAGATGCCATACTTTGAATATGTACTAAAACTATCCACTTCTATGATCGTTTTTTTTTCGCAACGATGAAGCCTCTTGTAAGCTATATAACTCGAAGTTGCAACCACTGAGAGCAGCCAGACCGACGTAATTCTCATTAGGGGACTAATCTACAAACTATAAATGTAAATCTAACCGTTTCCATGATCGTTATGAAAAATCCTGCCACCTCTCAGTCTATGAGTGAAAAGTATTCCTACTCGGACTATAGCCGCCCTCGCTGAAGTTTTTCTTTTCTAGCTGTGCTCGTAAAGTCAAGAGAAAAAGAAATTCTCTTTATTCTAGTGGGTTCAATTAGTATTATGATGCAGTAAAATAGAATTTTTATAAAAATTTAATACCTCATCATTGTCAAAAAGTGTAAATGACCCCTAAAATATATAATAAACTACCGAATTAAACAGAAATTATTTAAATTACTAGGTACTTAGTTCACAAATGCTATAAGTTTTGCAGAATTTTTGACGGTAAATACCTACTTATTATACTCGTGACATAATTATTATATGTAGTTTATTTGACATATCATTATTGTATTATCAAAATTGATAAAACGGATTACTGTACTAATGTTGAATTGACATTTGTGCGCCCATTACGGCAGGTCACATTTTGTACCTCTGAATTTTATTATTTAATGATCTATAGAATAATTTTTGCGATTACAAACGCGTAAATATTTTTAACACTAGAAAAAATACACTGAAAAAAATCGACCTGCCTCAGGCGGGAATCGAACCCAGCATCTTCTGCAATCCAGGAGGCTGCGTTAACCACTACGCCACCAAGGCTCTGCTTTCGCTGTCGAAATTTGTCAGTGCTTGGTGCTTATGTTTTTATGGAGCAGTAGTCCACCACGCTTGCCCAATGCGGATTGGTGGATGGAGTATAAGGTGATCAATACTTTGCTGATCCATTAGTCGCCTTCTACGACACCCGTTGGAGGATATGGGGTGATGCTATTCTACTCTGCCGGCATCACATGGCGGTCTACCAAGGTCTTCGCCTTCTTAAAAGCCCGATAACGCAGGAAATGTCATCAGCGACAACCTGCAGTAATCAATCAAAAACAAAACTTCGTAATCTTTTTCATTTATTTTTCTACGCGTTTCGGTAGCCACGTTAAGATACCAGTCGTTCCCGAGGAGAGTTGGTGCCAGGCCAGATATGTCAATAGCAACACATTCTGCACTGACTCTAAATAAACTTGTGACCAGGATAGCAGAAATGGGGTATGGGTTACTTTGCTCTAAGTTTAAAACTTTTACTTTTGAATATGATTTCACACTAAGATTACGCATGTTTAAATTACGCACTCTAATTTTTCCCGCTATAAATTAATTTTGTCGCACGCTGTGTGGCATATTGCGCCATCTTGTTGACTCCAAAGCTCATATCAATACCATTCAAATTAAGAAAAATGAAGTCAGCAATTATGTTGAAAATTGGACTTCCAGATTGAAATAGTTTCGAGACATACTCGTATATGTCGTAAACAAAATAATATCAGCGTAAAACTTATCTTAAATGAAATTAAATAAAAGAGCTCTTTATTTAAATGCACTTTGCTAAGTACTTTTAAATCAAAACTCCTACCATCATTTCTGGACGAAATAATTATTTTACTTCAATAATAATTATTATGCTGAGATGGAGAAGAAATGGCGAAAGAAACTCCACAGCTTACAATTTGGTAATGATTTCAAAACATCATTACAGGTCAATAGATAATAACAATATAATTAAAATTACAGTTTTAGGTAAATGCTGGAATTTTGGGAAGTTATTACTCCCACGCATTTGAATCATTTATATAATAACTAGCGACCCGCCCCGGCTTCGCACGGGTGCAATGCTTATGTAAATATGCATGTATTATACATATAAACCTTCCTTAAGAATCACTCTATCTATATATTTAAAAAAAACCGCATTAAAATCCGTTGCGTAGTTTTAAAGATCTAAGCATACATAGGGACAGACAGACGGCGGATAGCGACTTTGTTTTATACTATGTAGTGATTTATCTTGTAAGAGCTTTTCTATATAATTCAATTAATCTAATTAATGAACTAAGTAATTTACTTTTGATACCCACCACTATTTTGTGTTAATGACAGATAGATTCCTTTCAATTTAGGTGCTAAGCATACATTTATATTCATCTGGTAAACAAATACATAAGAATACAATGTGTGGTACACCAAAAATAAATCCAATATTACATTAACTATTTATACAGTATTATACACAAACATAATTGACCTAATAATTGCATGTGTCATACAATTATCCAACTAAGAATAAACAACTACATCGTCTATATTTACATTAAATAAAAATCGGGAGTGGTCTCCCCTGGACTTTCTCGTATACCGGAAACGACTCAAAAGTTGATAGAAACCTTATATTTTGATGTCATACATGCATGTTAAATTTTGGTCACTCATCCGAGTACTGACCACGCACTTGGTTGCTTAACTTTCGTGATCGACGACTCAAAACCTTATTATATTTTGGTGTTTATACATGCATGTTAATTCCCGGTGGAAGAGCTGTACCAGGATAACATGAATGAAGTGGAAATTAGCCTTACGAATAAAAAAAATTCAGTAACCTAAATAATATTGAGATTAACAATACGTATTAATTCTGTGATAGCAACTACAAGGCTACATTTTACCGAATTTAAATTTTACGAGTCTTGTTTTATTCGTAAGCAAAAAAACAAAACTGTGTTCTACGTTTCTATAAATTAAGTCGAAGATCAATTGTCAAAATTCCATTCTAAGCTAGCCCGATTCACTAACAATGTTAAATATTTGGCATTACTTTGTTTTTGTGTGAATAACAATAATTCCCATACTCACAAATTATCTAGTTCAAATTAAGCAACAGCAGAGTTTATGAACTTTATGTGCTTGAGAATAAATGCTAATATTAGAACAAAGACATCAAGGTTACCTTCTTCAAAATTAGGGCCCAAAAGTCGCTTCATGTTGCTAGAATAACATTAAACACCACGTATTAAGGTTGCAAAAACCTTGCAAGAAATCGAAATCTTTGGTACCTACAGGGATATTTCAATCAATAGACAGCAATCAAAAATCTGAAATATATTAAAGTTATATTACTAGCTGACCCCGCATACGTTGTTCTGTCATAGATTTTTTATTCATTCTCATACCTAACAATTGTACACAAAAAATGCCATGAAAATCGGTCGAGCCGTTTCGGAGTTTACAAGATAAAACATTACAAAATACAATACAACAAACTAGTCACAACTGACAGTATGACCCATACAGTACCCCCCAAAATTATCAATTAAAAATAACTACTAGGCTAACATAGTCATGCGAGAGATTGTGTACAGTACCTAAACAAAAAGAGATATGTAATTGCAGCCCTCAGACAACCAAAGAAGCCATGTGATGCCGGAAGAGTAGAATAGCGTCACCCCATATCCTCCAATGGGTGTCGTAGAAGACGACTAATAGATCAGTAGAGGGGTATCGAAGTTATTCATTCCATCCTAATATGTTTGGAAATATGTGGTCAAGAGTGATCGCAGCATTAATTAAAATTGATTTATAATCTTAGTTAAAATTAAAGTAAAAGAATATTAAAGGTGTAATCATGGGAAAAACATATGCGTAACGTAACGTATTATACATGATTGGCAAGACGCATATCAGTTTGAAAATGTCGCGTTTGACGAATAAATAAATGCACGTGATATCTTACTACACCCCTCCCCCCTTGTGAGATTTCGTGATTTGTTCGTTCGTCCCCCCCCCCCCCCCCCCCGGAGCCTCACGTGATTAATGGACGACCCCTAACCCGACTACAGAAAAAATAAAAAAATGAAATGATTACAATCGGGGTAAAATCTACTCCTCCTATTGTTAAACTCGGTTAAAATATAGCCTCTGTTACATAGATCGTAGTAACGAATATATTGACACCTTATTCATTAAAATCGGATGAATTTTGAATTGAATTGAATTCCTCAATAAATTACCGCACATACTTATAAATGAGAATAATGAATGACAACAAATTTATAAAACAATTAAAACAATTTTTACTTAATAAATGCTATTACGAGATAAATGAATTCCTAACTGATAAATTTATTAATTTCCGATAAATACAATAAATCCTGCCATGTTTGCTATAATCGTACATGTTTTGCTATGTAATTAATTAAACCAATTCCATTAGAAATGCGTCCTCTTCTCTTCTACATTGCGTGCCCGACGGGGTCTATAATGATCTTATAAATATTATCTACTTTTACCACCTTATGGTACATTATGGTTTGCAATAAAGATATTGAATTGAATTTTTTTTTTTTATGTTACGAGATGGCAAACAACCTTGCGGCCCACCTGATGTTAAGTGGTCACCGCCGCCTATAGACACTTGCAATATTAAGTGTAAATTACTTAACACCGCAAGTGCGTTTGCCATCCTGGGGACTAAGATGATATGCCCTCCATGCCCCGTAATTACACTGGCTACCTTTCCCTTCAATCCGAAACACAGCGAACTGCTTCACGGCAGAAATAAGAAAGGCGGTGGTACAGTCAGCTTCAGAAGTAGATGAGCACTTTAGTACCATGTCATAGCAACGCCAGCGTTTGTGCAGTAATAGTTGCGACAATTATGTATGAATTATTATTATGACAAGGTACTAAAGTGATCATCTACTTTTGATGGTGACCGTACCTACCCAGACGACCCTACATATGGGTCTACCACCTAGTAAATTGAATTATTGTAGTTGAATAAGAATAGAAAGATTGAGTAAAGCAATGAAACTCACCATAGCAACAGCCAGAAGCCATTACGATATCCAAAACAGGAAATACGTAAGAATTCCACACGAAAATACGTATATTTATCTAAATCTATGGACCAATTTAGGAGCCATGACGCATAATTTATAAGTCAAAGGCCTTTATCGGATGGCGTGTTCTGACTTGGTTTTCCCCTGTAATTTGCCTAAAGGACTCACTGTCGCGAATATACCTGGTCTATTAATATTACTTTGTGCGATAAATCATGAAGAGTTCGATTAATAGCTCGGTTTTTCTCCCTGCCACCGCATGGTGCTTGGGACGAGGCAATGCCATTGAATACGACAACATATTTCTAGCATTTTTTCTATATTATTTACGCGTTTGTGTTGGAAAGCAATATTTACATTAAGCCTCCTTCTTATTATTTATGGTGTTTTTTGATATGACGTGTTACTTGTGAAAAATTATAATATATATCGGTTCTGTCGCAGCACGGTGATGGTTTTATTTTTAGGATTTTTAGGATTCAATACCAATATTCAACATGGTAGCAGAGCGTGAGCGCTAAAATAATAATAATTGTTGGGTTGCGATCCACAATAGGTATTGATAAATAAAGGAAAATATTTTAAGAAGAAAACTGAAAAAAAATGACAGCTACAGGGCCGACGTCGCTTCCGATCAATGAAGGTACGAATTTTGAATTTGTAAAAACACGACTTCTAGATGCTGAGATGAAATTGAAAATAAATGAGGAAACAGTAACGTACGAAACAGAAAATGCATTTGTTACTTGTAATTTATGTGGGAAAAATGGACACAAGTCGTTTCAATGCAAAGCTCAAAGTCAGCAGAGAGGAAACCAACGACGCCGCTCCTATCGAGGACAACGTGGAAGAGGACGTCCATTCAATTATAAGAGGAACATGACACGGGCATCTCCAGCTGAGGTTGAAGATTCAGAATTTTCTTTTGTTTTTTGTACGGATGTAGAAGCATGTAATAACGTAAGTTGTGATAGTAATATTATTGAATTTATTGTACATTCGGGATGTACAGAACATCTCATTAATCCCTGGACGATTATTAATATCCAGACACAATTGATTTTAATTGTGTTCTCGCGCTCCTGAGCGCGAACGGGGCTTAACGAGTTAATGAAAATTATATGAAATATATGTTTGATGTTACAGAAGTAAACAATATAAGAATTTTAGTAGCAAATGGACAATATGTAACTACAAATAAGAGAGGAAAATTAAAAATAGCGTATCAAAATTCAAAAATAACTATTGAGGCACTAATAGTCAATTCTATGAACTTTTGAGCCGTCGATCACGAAAGTTAAGCAACCAAGTGCGCGGTCGGTACTCGGATGGGTGACCAAAATTTTATATGCATAATAATGCATATATGACGTCAAAATATAAGGTTGCTATCAACATTTGAGTCGTGTCCGGTATACGAGAAAGTCAAGGGGAGACCACTCCCGATTTTTTAACCCCCGACGCAAAAAAAGGAGTGTTACAAGTTTGACATGTCTTTGTATCTGTGTCTGTGTGTGTCTTGTGTCTGTCTGTGGCATCTTAGCTCCTAAAAGAATGGACCAATTTTGATGCGGTTTGTTTGTTCGAAGGCTGACGTGATCGAGATAGTTCTTAGCTACAATTCATGAAAATCTGTTCAGGCGTTTGAAGGTCATCAGCTCTCTCTTGAATAATATTCAAGAAAGGCATTTGGTGACGTTAAGGCGCTGGTTGTGACTTCCTGGAGAAATTAGGATGGCTGGAGTGAACCAGCCCTACATCCTCCGACGCAAAACGGGCGCAACAGTCGTCGATTGAAGAAGTCGTGGTTTGCTTGTTTGTGTAGTTATATACATGCATGTAAAATTAAGGAAGCACTTTAGAAAGAGTTACCAAATTTATCATTTTTTGGGGTGGTGGGGAAAAGAGGGCAGAGGCTGCTAACCCCCTCCTACACTTTTTGTAAATACAAATTGCATAGATTAAAAAAAAATAAGAAAATTCAAAATACTATTAAATCATCAAGAAACACAGAACTGTTTTACCTCCCAACTTCTGCAAAATTGAGAAAAAATTTGTTAAAAAATCCTTATTTCATGATAAAAACCTTTTGCCATGTAATGCCGGCAGAGTAGAATAGCATCACCCCATATCCTCTAATGGGTGTCGCAGAAGGCGACTAATGGATCAGCAAAGGGGTATTGATCACCTTAGGTATACTCCGTCCATCAATCCGCATTTGGCAAGCGTGGTGGACTGCTGCATAAACCTCATTCGATGACACGGAGTGGGCTTGTGTCCCAGCAGGGGTCGAATAATTATAGGCTATTATGATTAACCATATTGGAATAGGACCACAGAGGGACTGACATCTTATCAATAATGTTGTTAACGCACTACACGATTTTCAGTTTTTTCCTTCACATTAAGCTTTGAGGCATTATGTTGTCCTAATCACAACAAGGAGCTTATACTAAAGAATGGAGTCATTAGACAAAGTAACAAAGTGAAGGCAAAAATTTTGACAATACTTGACATTTCAAATTACACATTTCTCTTTCTAGAAATTGTCGCCATCTCTTTCTAAACACGACTACATAGAAACAAGATTTCCCCAGTATTTTGCCATCTTTCTAAAACAAAAGTAGAAAAGTAGCTAAAAACTTAACATATTGTATTCAATTATCAGTATTTATTATCAATGAAAGAAATAAATATAATATATTTACTTTTAATGTTTAGGTTTGTATTTTATTTTGAAAATCATCATTGTGATTCTTTCTATAACTTATGGGAAATGAAAGGATTTATGTAATGGCAGCACTCTTTTCATGTGTCAATGTCCCGAAATCTCAACATGACATAAATTGTCGTAATTGAAGTATTCATAAATATCGACTCGCGATTTTGGTACGGCTTTTTACATTTTAATAACTATAAATAGTGCAAAATGGTGCATCGCTGTATAGTTCGTGGTTGCAGAAGTGAGTGGTATCCAGGATGCAGTGTGAAATTTCACTTGTAAGTGTTATAATTGCATATTATTGTTCACCTAAGTAAAATTGGTTTTTCACATGTAATTCCATATGATTATCGTTATTGGGCGAAACTCCATAGGGGAAAGTAATTTCTGATACTCGGCTTTCATACTATCTGAATTTAATTAATTTTCATACATAAATTACTTATTCAAATATGTGTAAACAAATTGACTAGGGTGACTAGGATTTTTATAAAAAAATAACCTTTTTCCGACTTGTCTTTTCAAGTCTTTGAAATAGCTGTTATATAGATATATATAGATTATTTATATAGTTTATAGATTATGTATATATATAATACATATATCGTTCTACCCATTTTTGGTTGGGAACGTTTATTTACAAACAAAACATGTAATTTGTGCAATTTACATTATTTTAATTGAGAAACATATTCAAAATGATTGATTGTATTTTACCAGTGTAATAGTGTATTTTATCTTTCACATTTGCATCTACTAACATGTAACGCAGAGTGCAATATGCACAGTGACCTCAAACTTCACTCGAATTTGGGTTAGTAAATTTGACACAGCATTAATAAAATTGTGACTGTGCTATTCAAGCCTATCAAATTATAGTTTTTAATATGCTAATTACAAGTTAAAAGTGCCTGTAAACATAAAATTTTCTTTTCTTTTTAGATTTCCGAAAGACCCTAGGCGACGGCAAATGTGGTTGTCTAATGTGCCTTTAAAAACAATATTTTATGAAAGTGCAAAAATATGTAGCCTGCACTTTCAAGGCACTGATTACATAGGCAATTGCTTACGTCAAACTGCATGCCCTTTTTTCAAAAACACGGACACTCCTGAAATGGTTAGTAAAATTTTTGCTTGATAATATATTTCTCTAGCCTCAGCCCGCAACTTTATCCTCGTTTGCTTCATAATTGCAACAGAGAGGAATTAAAATTCGTTTAAAGACAGTATTTAAATTCAGGTTTTGAAATACCTGAATGCCAACATTCATCTAAACTCGTTCTGCTGTTTTTGGGCGTTTGGACAAATTTCCCGAAGTACATACAATCTTTCGTATTCATAATAGTATGAAAAATATTTGGTATAAGGAATAATATTTTATATTGTATGTATCTAACTAAAATATGTATATGTAATAAGAATACCGAGAGATTCGGTAAAAATATTAATAGTTGGTATACGTGCAAAATTTACTCTTACATTGTTCAAATGATTTCACTTAATTTTGTTATGTTTCCAGTTTCTGGAGATATCATCAACGCCTTTGTCAGAAACCAATGCCGAGCACTGTTATACCGGAATTAAGCGAGTTAGTATAACACCTTAGATACTTTAACATAACGAGCCGTCGAAAATATTAATTTATGTATTTCCATATTATGATTTCAGACTTACAATCAAGCCATATTACCGTTTCACTATGGGAATGTTTTGCCAGTAACCAATGTGGCTGTTCCTAGCACTAGCACCAGCATTCCCTTATTACCCGACAACCAGGTATATATTTTTGATTAGTTATTTGTAAACGTTAAATTTTGTTCATCGAACTTAATTTAGGTAATTTTCATTGTTAGATAACGTGCCAGCAGCCCTTAGATGCCTAAGCGTCGGTGGCGTAGTGCGTAAGAACGTCGTCTCCCACCCGGGAGGCACTGGTTCGATCGCCGCCACGTACCAATGTGTTTTCAAATTTTGAAATCATATGTACGTTTATTCGACGCTTTTACGGTGAAGGTAAACATCGTGAGGAAACCTGCACTTACCTTTGAAGAAATTCTTAGGTTGTGTGTGAAGTCGACCAACCCGCACTTGGCCAGCGTGGTTGACTAAGGCCTAATCGCCTCTAATATAGGGTAGGCTCGAGCCCCTCGGTGGGGACATTATATGAGCTGTTGTTGTGATTTCAGACTTACAATCAAGCCATATTACCGTTTCACTATGGGAATGTTTTGGCAGTGACCAATGTGGCTGTTCCTAGCACTAGCACCAGCATTCCTTTATCACCCGACAACCAGGTATATATTTTTGATTAGTTATTTGTAAACGTTAAATTTTGTTCATCGAATTTAATATAGGTAATTTTCATTGTTAGATAACGTGCCAGCAGCCCTTAGATGCCATATCACGGATCCGAAAAGTGCCACGGGGCTCAGAAATGATACAAGACAAGTGTAGTATAGCCCAGGTGATTTTAATTTTTTTTGTACTCGAAAACTGTAATTCAGCATTGGCTTATAATATGAACCTAAGAATTAGCCGACAAAACAGTAGACTAAAATCTTGATTTTTTTAAATGTTATTAAGATAGACCCGTGAGTTTCCTCACGATGCACTTCGACCCAGCGCGATCTTTTCTGTCTTAAAATATTTTCTTTATGTTAAATATGTTTTATTCCAGGTGAACGACGAGAATACTCCACCAATTGAAAAACCTCTATTGTGTGAGAGAAGTACACAAGTAAAATTAATAACAAATCGTGAAAAGAAATTATTAAAGAAAAACAAAATTTTGGCTCAAAAACTTTTAAGAACAAATAAATCAATGAATAAAATCAAATCTTTGCTAGGTATCGTAAAAAACTACACGGCCCAATCTGAGATAGAAAACATTATTAAGGGGAATTTTTCAAATATTTGTACACTATTAAATAAAAAAACTGCTCACCCGCAAGGCGTTCGCTATTGTAACGAGGTTAAAGCTTTTGCCCTTACCTTGCATTTTTACTCCCCAAAAGCTTATAATTTTTTAAAAAATCTTCTAGCTTTACCTCATCCTGAAACTTTAAGGAGATCAATTTCATCATTCCATTGCAATGTTGGCTTTTTAACCGAAGTATTTGAATATTTAAAACAAGAATTGCTTAAAGGAAAATTGTATTTAAAAAATGTGGCACTAATTTTTGATGCTATGGCAATAAAAAAAGATTTGACTTACGATCAAAAACTTGACAAAGTGGTCGGATATGTAGATCTTGGCCAAATAGTAGTTAACGACCCCGAGCAGTTGGCATCTGAGGCACTAGTATTTCAATTAGTGTCGTACACGGATTATTTTAAGTGTCCGATTGGTTATTTCTTTATTAAAAACTCCATACCTGGAGAATTATTAGCGGAATTAGTAAAGACCGCTATATTAATGCTTAATGATATTGGCATCACCGTCCGTTCTCTAACCTGTGATGGTGCGCCGTCAAATATTAAAGCATATCGAAACCTTGGCTGTTCTCTGGACCAAAATAATTTTAAACCATATTTTAACCATCCGAACGGTGTTAGTCGCATTTATTGCTTATTAGATCCCGCACACATGCTTAAATTGGCTCGAAACGTCTTGGCGGATTTTGCAATAGGTACAAAAACCGGAAATACTTCATTTAAATACATAATGCACTTACACGAGGTACAAAATGAAGAGGGATTAAAGTTTGCGAATAAATTAAGTGGTCTCCATGTAGATTATAAAAACAAATCAATGAATGTTAGACTTGCTGCTCAAGTACTTAGTAGTTCAGTTGCGGATGCAATAGATTTTTTAAGGGTTAGTGGTAATCCAAAATTTATCGGAAGTCAAGCGACAGTCGAATATATTCGAATAATAGATCGGTTGTTTGATTTAATGAACACTAAATCGCCATTTGGTACCAACTATAAATCCCCACTATCATTAAAAAATAAGTTTTATTGGGAAAGTATATTTGCTCACAGTAAAGAATATCTACAAACCTTGACCATAAATGGGAAAAACATCTTAAGTCATAGACGCAATACATTTGCTTTAGGATTTTTAATTAATATAACAAGCTTCTCGATGCTTGTATCAGATTTATGTGGGAATCAGGAAAGCCCAATGAAATATTTATTGACATTCAAATGTTCACAGGATAATTTAGAAATTTTCTTTTCGTGTATTAGAGCTCGTGGCCGTACTCAAAATAACCCAAGCTCACTTGAGTTTCGTAACATTTTACGAAAAATGTTGTTTCGCAACTCAATACAACCCGCGAAGAACACTAACTGCGTAGATCATACATTTCAGTCGACACATGTTTTTGATTTTAATAAAAAAAATACAAATTTACTAGAGAAAATAGAGAATGAACCTGACGATTCTAGTTTCATAGAACAGACCATGCAAAATTTAGATTTAATCGAACTTAGCCCATATCAGGAAAATATTTTATATTATATTACAGGATATATAATAAAGCAAATGACGAAGAGGTATAGATGCCAAAATTGCAAAGATTTACTGCTAGCAATAGATGGTACCGAAAAGGATCATTTATATACTATAAATGTAAATAAATTTCATTCATTCACAGCATTTGTAAATAGAGGAAAGCTATATTTTCCTTCGGGTGCAGCGTATAATATAGTAAAATATACGGAAAAAATCTTTAAAAGAGCAGTTTCAATGGACCATCTGAATTCATTAAATGTTAAAAATAAGTTAATAACAATGGTTTTACAATATTTTACGCCTATGTTGCGACAAATGTTTAACCATCCTGTCGCTAATTCTTTGACTTGCTCCGAACTGCATGAAACAAAACTCGTCAAAGACATTTCCAATTCATTTTTAGAAATGCGTATGCGATCTCAGTTAAGGAGTCAAACACAAAATACATTGATTCATTTACGAGGCAAAAGACAGAAATTGCATAGAACTGTTATTTTTAGCCATATTTAATATCAAATATTTGATAGCTAGGTTAACAACTATCAAAGGTTTTCAAACGACATGTCCCGCTGCCAAGTCAATTTGGAAAACTTTGGTAGGAGTCAAGCACCGTAATATTAAAACTTAAAAACTAATAAAGTAAATGTTAAAGCTGATTCAGAAGTAGAGATAGAATTTGAAAAGTTTTTCTCAGATGTTCTTACTAACTTCTAAATCACTTTAGTCGCCTTCCACCTCAGCTGAATAGCTGCTTTTACAAATTGTGTCATCATGTCACAGTCACAGTAATCAAACAAGCGATCTATTATTCGAAAAGTAGAGAAGAGAAATGGTACACGCAGGTTTGACGACTTCCAGCCTCCAGAACAAGCCGGATTACGAAAAGGCTTTAGTACCATTGACCAATACATAAGTTGCAGCAGGTTATACAGAAGACCGAAGAGTATTGTCTGCCAGTATGCTTAGCGTTTGTGGACTATGAGAAAGCCTTCGATTCTGTCGAAACCTGAGCCGTGCTCCAGTGACTTCAAAGGTGCCAAATAGACTATCGGTACATCAAAATGGTCGTCTCTTGGCTGATATGATGATGTTATGAATTCGGGTTTAGACGGGGTCGCTTAACTACTATTTAGGTCAGGAAATTACACTATTACGGCTTTAGGAACAAGGCTCTTATCCTCCTGACTTCGTAACTGAGTAACAGGTACAGAAGGTTGATATATATATACGTAGGGCGTTCAATTTAAAGTAAGAATGAGGTACAAACTCTTTGAAACCGAAAAAAGTTAATACGGGCTATTCCAAATACATGGTGTGATACGTTGCGTACCGACCAACTTTACATAGGAAATCCTTATCGTTTTATGCATATTTTTTTAATACTGGTTAACGCATGACAAAGTTATATACCTTGTCATACGTTAACCAGTATTAATCGAGTTACGAGTACAAATGATTCTTTTACATCTTTTACCGGTATTCATATTTTTAATTGTTGGTCTCATGATAGAATAAAGTCACATCGGCATAATTCTTACTTTATAGAAGAGCGATTTTAAGTTTGTCTTGTACAAAATTAGCTGTAACATTTTTCTTAGTTGTTTTACAGAGTCGATTATTTTGCCAATCATTATAAAGTATTATGAAACATCGATTGATATGAAAGTAATATATTTTAGGTCAATATTTTAGAAGTATCTATGTGAATATGTAACTATATTCTGCGGATATCACTGTATCATATAATAATAAAGGATTTTGTTCTTTCAAGTATCAATATTATGCGTATATATAACTTTGTTTTACATAAATTCTTGAGTCACATATGTAATATATGAATGTTTAGATTGTTATTTATGTTTAGATTTAAAATGGAACAGTTCTTGTGATCAAGTTTTTATTAAGGAATAAACTTAGTGTGTTACAGAATTTATAAAACTACCACTACTACTACTTTATTTATTTTTAATAACTACCCAAAATATACGCATGTAAAACTGTAACTTAAATTAAACTGATAATTATTTACTGACTTGTATTGATGTTTTGAAATCATTACAAAATTGTAAGCTGTGGAGTTCTTCGCCGGAGTCTTTCGCCATTTCTGCTCCATCTCAGCATAATAATTATTATTTCGTCCCGAAATGGTGGTAGGGCTTTTGACGATTTAAAAGCACTTAGCAAAGTCCATTTAATAAAGAGCTTTTTCATTTTCATATTTCGCCAATGTTAAGTGTAAATTTACTTATAGTAACGGAAGTACGGAAGATTAAAACTAATTATTATGAATGTTAATTCTTTGTCATGGTAAACTCAAAAATATTTTATTAACTTAACGAAGTCCAAGATTGTCCGTAATTATTTTTTCTGCTATAGGCACCCTACTAGAAAGAGACAGAGCCTCTCTAGCTAATGTCAAGAAATGTCAAGATATGTCAAGGGTTGTCAAAATTTTTGGCCTCACTTTTTTCATTTGACTAATGACTCCATTCTATAGGTAATATAAGCTCCTTGTAATCACAACAATCTAGGTCAACGGGAAATGTCTTGAGCTAGCGTGACATTTTAAATGAAACTGAGTAAATTCATGTCATGTCTAGGAATATTTCACATTATTTAACTTTAAGGTTACAACGCTGAGGAGCATATTAACTTAACAACTAAAATATGTAAAACAAAATAGCTACTTAACTTTTTCAAGTTCAATTTGATGAACCAGCCTTTTGATTTAGTTTGAAATAGATATATACCTACCTACATGCGCAATACTATTATTTATTATATAGAGTTTTAAATCGGAATGTTTGCAATTTTTCTTTCATGAACTTATTTAAGGAATATATTTTCTAATTAAAGAACCATCCTCTCCTGTATGTTAATCTAGTTTGAAACACCTCTTCATCATTGCTGCTATCCTGGTAGCTAGTAGCTGGAGTCATGCACATTGTCTCTGTGTGCGTGTCATTGCCGGCTCTGACGCACACAGAGAGATTGTGCATATTACACCATGATTTCTCACCCGCATATGTGAGACAAAATTACTAAGTAATCTAAGGCCACCGACCACAGTCACCGGTGGCTATTACGCGCTGTGACCTTTGGCACTGCGCTTACGAAGGTGTTCGGTGGCTGTCCCGAGTGGTCGGTGGCCGCTACGAGTGATCGGTAGCCTCTACTAGTAGTCGGTGGCCACCACTAGTAGTCGGAGGCCACTACTAGTAGTCGGTGGCCACTACTAGTAGTCGGTGGTCACTACTAGTAGTCGGTGGCCACTACAATATGTAACACCGTTACCGTGACACTGTTCTAGCTGTACGATAGATTCCGAGACGGAAGGTTTGATCGCGCTCCTAATAATTCGTAAACGATGATGTCGACAACCAATGTTTCCATTTCGATAACCTGTGGAGACATTCAGATTATTTCGATCATTTTGACAATATTTAGATCTGCTTTTATAAGATGAATTAACACGACAAGTCTTGAGTGGCACCCACCGATGGCTAAAGTCTCCGTCTTGCGTGGCCTGTGGCCTGTTCAGGTAAAGAGCTCACATATTTCGCTAAAAACTGGTACTTACGCAATCATTAATTACATACACACATAGGTACTATCACGCTCAAAATAGTTGAGCAGAGCTTTAGGTGACATTTCTGATAAAGATAATTTTATTTGTCAGAAACATTAGTGTGTGCTACATCGCTAGGATTTACAAGCTTAGATAAAATCTAGTACTAACATGTCTTACGGAAGTTGTAAAAAAATATATTTATTACAATCTAAACATTATAAAATCAATTAAAAATACCATAAGATATGACATATAATACAATGGAATAAAAATTGAAATTCATGAAAAAAATATTACAAGACATTTTAAATAATATCTTTAATGTCAAATAATACTTAACTAAAATGTCAAATAATACGATGTAAAATAAAATAAACGAGTTTCTCCCGAGTTCTTGTTGTAAAAACACGTGTTGAGAGACTCCATTGTTATTCAATCTACAGTACAATTTTGTATAATAACTATTTTCACTCGAAATCAAGTCAGCACTCCTTTTTCAGGCTATCTATGAATCACTATTCGACTAACTTACAATTTCAATATCAAAGCTTTCATTGTATTAGATCACTGCCAGCGTAAGTACCTATCATTATACATTACGGCCTACGCGAGATAAGGTCGCATAAGGTCGTACGTACGACCGGATGTGTCTGGCCCTGAGCGTCACTGGAAGACAGCCTCGCTGTCTGCATTTCTTTGTGATGATTAGGACTTTGTTCAAGTAAAGTTTATTCAAATGGGCGACAGGCTGGCAATCTGTCACTATTTAGGGGGTATTGTATGGCCCATACTGCCAGATGTGGCTTTTAGATACCAAGCTCGGAGTACTTGGCTCACCCCCTTGAGCAATGTATGCAGATTATGTATGTAAGCTAACATGAAGGTACCAGGATAGCAGACTTTATGAAGAGGAAGAAAACTTTCGACGCTCAACCACGCTCAACTGTCGTCTTCTATAACGCTTACATTACAAAATACTAATTACAAATAATAACAAAAGATCAATTAATTAGTCCCATCAAAGCAATTGGCGACAATTACAATAAAATTACAATTAAAGCTATATCGAGGTGTTTTTCCTGGTGTTAAACCAAGGATCATCTTGCCCGACTCAATTTACAAGGAAGGGAAGAGCTTAAACTCATTATACATAGAGTTTTATATCAATTAACGTTCAAACTGATTTCACAGACGGCGCCGCGAGAATTCGCCAGAACACTTGTGACCTCTTGTTGGCATAAACATAATTTTAACGCCATCACAATTGATACAAAAGTCATTAAATAGTATACTATGTATAATTTGGTTTCAAAAATTCTGATCACCTCTCATTATAAAAATCGGGAGTGGTCTCCCTTTGACTTTCTTGTATACCGGAAACGACTTAAAAGTTGACAGAAACGTTATAATATTTTGATGTCATACATGCATGTTAAATTTTGGTCAACCATCCGAGTACTGACCGCGCATTTGGGTGCTTAACTTTCGTGATCAACTACTCAAAAGTTGATAGAAACCTTATATTTTGATATATGTATGACCGTGCATGATAAATGCAGTTTCTTTCTGTGCGTTAGCACGATAACTCCAGAGTTATAGTGCTAACGCACAGACACACACAGACGATTACAAAAACTGTATTTTTGGACTCAGAGAGTCAGGAGAAAATCTCGAGGTCGAATTTTTTGACGATTACAAGACTTCCTCTATACTACGTATACGAGAAAATAAAACCTATTTTTCTTAAAACATTTTTTATACTAACTCTACATATACAGCCTCTTAAATTAATGTATCTTTTTCTACGTATATAAGAAGCGAAAAAGTTTAAAAAACTGTAACCCGACTATGGAAAAACATACAAAAATACCTAGCTATCTTCGCATTTGAATTCCACTTCTGCTTACCATCAAGGGTCATTTGTTTGACCTTTTTATTAAAAAAAAAACAATCATACATAGACATATAAAATAATAACCCTTTCCTTTAGTTTCGCATAAGATCCGCCGCTACCAGGATTTCAACAACAGGAAAAATGTAAGTTAAAGATAAACAGGATGTAGAAAGATGCTGCGGTTTTTATAGGTCAACATTGTGATGGTATTACTAAATAACTTATGGTAAAATGTCATGAATAGCATTGTGGCCAGGATAGGAAAACTTTACGTAGGTATGCGTCACTACTTGTTTCATCAACAGCTCATATAATGTCCCCACCTCGGGCTCGAGCCTACCCCACATTAGGGCCGATTAGGCCTTAGTCAACCACGCTGGCCAAGTGCGGGTTGGTCGACTTCACACCCAACCTAACAATTTCTTCATAGGTGTGTGCAGGTTTCCTCACGATGTTTTCCTTCACCGTAAAAGCGTCGATTAAACATACATATGAATTCAAAATTTGAAAACCCATTGGTACGTAGCGTAACGAACACTGTATCTAATTGCAATTACAACCCTGTCCGTATAATAATAATAATTGTTACCCGCACTGCTGCGATTTCATGAAAGCTTTTTTTTTATTTTAAAGTTTATTTGGCACAAAAAAAATAGTCAAAAATAGTAACTAGGCCAAATAGATCAGCTTATGCCTAGGCACAGCGTGCTTCGATGCTAGTATTCTGCGGATACCATAATTATTTCACACTGCAGACACCATAATACAAATAACGAAATAGCGTTAAAAAATGCGCAAACAGTCTCTCTTTCTGCTCAGGAAATTTTAAAGTTAATAAATAAATAGGTACATGATTTTTTGAATACATAGCAAATATATTAATTAACTACTAATAAATAAAACATGACCGCGTGATGCCTGCAGATTAGAATAGCATCACCCATATGCTCCAATGGGTGCCGTAGAAGGCAAAGGGGTATTGATCACCTTATACTCCGTCCACCAATCCGCATTGGGTAAGCGTGGTGGACTACTGCCTATACCTCCTCCGATTAAAAGGAGAGTCCTTGTGTCCCAGCAGCGGGTCCAATTATAAAGGCTGTGATAATTATAATGATAATTATATAAAACCTAAATAAATATAACAATTTTACAACTTCGCGTTATTTTCGTCTTTTTGAGATTCCAGTTAATATTTTCTATACATATTTAGACAAATTAACATCTGTCCATAGGGCCTGGCCAAGTGACCAATCGATATCCATGGCAACCGTAGTGTCCTGGTCGTGTGAATTGTATGTTTAGTAGTCACGTTAAAAATTCACATAAATCGATCCAGCCGATTCGTAGGAGTTCCACAAACACCGTGATACAAGATTTTTATAAATTTAAGATTGTTATTATCTGTATCAGCCCACCTAGCATAACCACCGAAACAGGATATGATATAGCTATTTATTGCTTTGAACTGTCAAAAATCATTAGATATAACCGCAATCTTGAAATTTTATCGAGACTGCGAACATGTTAAGCCTTATAAATGTTCGCAGTGTCGATAAAATTTCAAGTTGGCGGTTATATCCAATGTTTTTTGACAGATCAAAGCGATAAATGGCTATATCATATCGTGTTTCGGTGGTCATGCTAGGCGGGGGGCCGAAGCTACCAAAGTGGTACCGAGGTGACAGAGCTATGATTTAAACATCTTAATATATATAAATCTCGTGTCACAATGTTTGTCCTCAATGGACTCCTAAACCACTTAACCGATTTCAATCAAATTTGTACACCGTGTGCAGTTTGATCCAATTTGAGAGATAGGATAGTTTTTATCTTGATAAGTAGTCATTTTTTTTTGCTGCAGATACAATGTTACAGGTCAGTAGTATGAAATTACCACAGCAACGCGTGGCCGGGCAGCTAGTAATCTATAGATCTCTAACAACCAATACGATTTCTTTATTTGCACACTCGTATCTGCTTAGCTTCTGTTGAACTTCATATAAATTAACCGCTCGCTGAAACTTTATACTCCGATAAACCTTTTTCACTGTTTATTTATTAAAATTATCATTTTGCGAGCTTACAAAGTTACTCATAGATTACTCGGATTGGTTTACGAACTTTCGTAGCCTTGAATGATTCCTGGTTATTATTTACCTTGCTTAAGTTTCGGTTAAAAACATGATTCACGAGTATTGGGCGAGTCCGATCGTTACAGTTTAAATTTATTTATGTATTTAATAATCTGTGAATCATGTATGCACTGGAGACCTCATTGGAAAAAGTACGTATGACACTTTTTCCAATGCCACGGCGATAGATAGTAAGTGGTAATACGATCTCTTAAGCTATTATATTGTCCTGGTATTCTTCAACTCGATTCTGTTTATTTTATAATTCTCCCCTGATGATAAAAGAGATCTTGTTTGAAAAGTTAAAAGATAGAAACGACCGATCGCTGACTTTGATACATGGTGGTTAGCCAAAGGTTCTTTGCAGACGGCAGGGTGGGCCAGTCTTTTTGACCATAAAGCTATAAAGACCGCGTCTGCCCGTCGATGCCCGCGACTGCCCGCGACTGCCCGCGACTACCCGCGACTGCCCGCAGCCACGGATATGCAGCGTCGCGAGTGCCCTTTCCTTCCATTTTCTTTGTGATAGTTCACGGTGAAATTGACCCGGCCCGCCCCACCGTCTGCAAAGTGCCTTATAGACCACGGATGCGGCGACCTTAGTGCTGCCAGTGCTTTTTATTAGAGGATAATAACATTGTAGGAGTTATTTAAATTTTATTAAGCTTTTTTAACGCAGAACCCCAAAACTCTCGTGATCGTGACAAATTGCGGTCTCATTTCCTCACCCCGGAATCAAACGGGTGACCTCCCAGTGACATTTCACTTCTAAACCAAGTAGGTCGTCGTATAATTCCGGCATTAATCTTTCCATGCATTCGTATTGTTTGTGATTTGGACATAAATTTCGTTAATTAAGTTGTATATTCTAATTTGTGAGTGAGTGACTTTTATTGGCACTATAGTTTTCTGACCAAAAAAGGTAATCTTCAGCCTCTACACTTGCGTCGCGACGTTGCGTCATTGAGCGCGTTCTGCTGTCTGAACCATGGCGAGTGCTCTGAGAATCTAATGCTGGCTTAGTCACCGACAAACCGAGGCTACCATTCCAATTTGGCAACTCTTTTTATGTCTTAATACATTCTCTGTTAGCACTCTTGTCTCTTTCTACAATCCTGGTCATTCGACAGAGGCGAAGAAGCACCTTGCAGGTCAGCAAGGCGAGGGGTGGTTACTGCGGCGGTTTATCTGCACTAGCTGTGGAGTCCTCTTCTACACCATCAGGTGGAATGGAGTCATCCATAGTCAAGTCATTTTTATAAAAAGAAAGAAAAAAATTATTCATCTCACTCACCTGATGGAAAGTGATGTGTTAAGGCGGCAGATTTCAATAAAATAAAATATTTACAAAACCCACATTTATAAGTGCTAAGCCTTTTGCCGTCGCTGGCCGAGGATAATAATTAATATACAAATCGATAATCGATGACTATTAGATTAGGATATGATAATATTTTAATTATATTTTGGTGTTGACTAGACTAAGAGCGAGGCCGCATGTTGCGTTGGCGGTGCGGCGCCTGAGCGGTCTCAGTGCGTCATCCTTCATACAAATCTCTAGCACGTCAGACGATGGGTTACCTTGCCTTGTATGATTGCCTACGTGAATGATAACGTGTGGTTAGCCCCAGTATTATTTTCTGTAGGACATATAGGAGCTAAGGTCCAAAAGAATAAATAAAACTAATCTTCTGGCCCGATTTAGTTAAGATGGTAGTAGTTATTAAATTATAACAAGACATGTGACCCACAAACTATTAAATCAACAAATATTACCGTCTAAAATGCTAATTTATTGGCATGTACGAAATTTAAACAGGCGTTTATTATGTAAGCGAGACTGTTTTTGACAATTTTTTATCGTATAGAAAAAAACTGGGAGTGGTCTCCCCTTGACTTTCTCGTATACCGGAAACGACTCAAAAGTTGATAGAAACCTTATGTTTTGATGTGATACATGCACGGTAAATTTTGGTCACCCATCCGAGTACTGACCGCGCACTCGGTTGCTTATCTTTCGTGATCGACGTCTAAAAAGTTGATAGCAACATTATATTTTGATGTTACCCATGTATGTTAAATTTGGTTGAAATAAGTTAAAGCATACTTGGGTTATCTATCGTGCTAACGCACAGACTCACAGACACAGACATAATTCCGAAAAAAAAAAATTGGTTGTCTGTAAAGTCGATTTACTGACGATAGTTGAACGTGACAACGTCTTAAGAAAATACTGATGGGATGGAATGGTAGCATTTTTCAAAAGAAAAATTTAATTTCATTTGTTTAATAGATTTCGCATTATAGTATGTATAAACTTGTAATAAAATCACTTTGGCTATACTATTTGTATCTGGCTGGTTTTGGTATCATTGAAAGTTTAAATTTTAAAGAACATAATTCCAAATTCAAATTAGAGAATTAGATTCAGAGCGAGGTAACGCCGCATGACGTCATGTTTTTTCGTGCGTGCAGCCGGCTCTATCGAATTATAAGACGTTGTCACGTCAAAATATTTTTGGACTCAGGGAGGTCCAAAACGTGTAAATCCGTCAAAATCTCGAGGTCAAATTTTTTGACGATTACAAACTTTATAAATAAAACAACTTTTACGGATTTAACTCGCGTGTAATTAGATTTTACATGATGTTATTATTGCCCGTCGTTTTTGACGATTACAAACTTCCTCTATAGTTAAACTACGTATACGAGAAAGTAAGAATACGGTTGACTTTTAATCGTTTTAATCGATTGTTTTACGTGTTGGTGAACACAAGCCGTAGTAGAATCATTTGCAGATAAACACACCAAGGGGTCACTCGCGCGGTGGCGACTAACCACCCTGAACAGCATACCCAAGGAGGGTCGGTGTTAGATGGGGTCGGTCATAAGACTACGCCAAAAATAGCAAGCAACCTAATGCACCAACCCCAAATAAAAGCACACCAGGGTAGGAAAAGTACAAGCAACACATACTAGGAGTACATGTTTTGAAAGAGGTGTTGTGATACTAGGAGATTGGTCAGACTAATCTAACACCTGTCTAATGCACGAACAATAGTTGACTGGGCAAGCAGAAAAGTCGTGGAGGTGAGTGTAGATTCATCATAATAACGACTACGACTCCTGCCTCGGTATTCATCCTCACTGTGAACCCGGCATCCAAACGGTCGATTCATGAAATGCTAAGAATTTACGTCTATTGCATTTATTCATTAAACACACCCGAAGCCGCGTCGGATCGCTAGTTAAAAAAAAGACAGTAGAGAGAAATAGTTGTTTAACGACCAATAAATTTATAAAATATTGACCGCCATTTTGGAAGTTACATAAAAAGCGTTTATAATCTAGAAAATTTAAATATGAATGTATGAATACCTGTTCTCACGAAGATCCTGGAGCGAAATGCCATTGAATCAATCATGATTATGATTATGACATATAACCTGTCATACTGATCTACGAATCTATTTGGTATTAGTCAAAGTTAAGAATCTAATATAATGACACGAGATCCTCTTTGCACCTTGACAATAAAGTCAGCTAAAAAACAATCCTTGTTAGTGCTGTGCTGTGATCCTGGTAGGTAAGGTATAAAAATTCGCAACCCAAGAGGTATTCATTCATTCAGTAGTGTGATGGAATGACTGATTAGATTTTGGTAAAGTTCCGAGTTCAAAGTTCAGTATTATAACATTGTTAAACACAATCAGATATGGAACAATTTTTATTTTTGCGTTTAAAAACGCGTAAATATTAATACTAGAAAAATGCACTGAAAAAGTCCCGCCTGAGACAAGTCGATTTTTTCAGTGCATTTTTCTAGTACAATCAGATATTTTTAATATTTATGGAATTATTTCTGCGTTAAAAAACGCGTAAATATTCTTCAACTTAAGAAAAAAAAACTGAAAAAAATTGGCTTATCCATTTATTTGAATATTGTTCTAAATCCGAGCTCGCGGCCATTTCTTGATCGTACACCCCGGGTCTTCCCAGCTAGCGGACTATCGCTCTGCGAGCAATGTCTTATGTGTGCATGGGGTCCCATATGGATCCCATAGACACGGTAATGTTATAGACATGTGATCTAACAACAATAAAGCGAAAAAAATATTATTGGTACTTCGATGAATGCACGGTCATGAACAAAAGTTTACCTTTGAAGTAGCTGCTGTCCTAGTAGCTAAGTTGGAACAAAAGTCGCAGCAAAGGTCGCGGGATCGACGTGATCACGACACCCGATATTTTTCTACATTGTTCATTTATTATTCTTTAAAAAATTTCATACTATGCAAAACAACACCTTCAAAGGTGAACAGTCGTCACCCATGTTACTAATCTATCTGCTAAACTCACCCCATATTCTGACCCTGAAGAAGTAGTCCTACAGACACCAGCTGAGCCAACATGATTCTATAGCTATAATTAAACGATCTGCAATATGAATGCCGAGATAGCTCAGTCGCCAGCTATGTGATCCGCCCACGAGCGAATCCGGGTTCAGTGTTACTTTAGGCATAAAATAAACATATTACAGTAGATAAGTAAGTACTGCTATCAAAGTTATACAAATTGCCTTTCGAAACATACGAAAGACAAGAGAAAAATCCTGTCATGACAAATGCTGACGGGACTCGAACCCGCGACCTTTCGCTATCCAAGACTGCAATTCTCATGTCTTCGAAAGAGTCTCGAATTGGAGTTAAATCTCGAATTCAAACTTTATTGACGATAAGCTATTCTAAAAATCTCGAATTTGACTTTTCTCGAAGGAAAGCCATTCGAATTGCTTCGAAACATTCGAAGCAATTCGAATGGCTTTCCTTCGAGTCGACGGTAGCGGTCGAGAGGTAGATTTCGAATTCGAACCACCATAATTATTATGATCTTAAACGTCAATAAGCTGCTTGCAGTACATAACTAGTTACCTACCATTCACATAGTTATTTTGAGATTTTATTGTTATCTTTAGTTTATTTGTAGATTTTTATTAATTTACCAAGCTTTTTTTACTTACAATTACAAAAGTAGTTTCTAAAATAGGAATTATGTAAGCAATTTATGATATTTTTCCTATATACACCCACTAATTACTATAAAATATATAATTGTTCTTTAAAACTTGTAAAATAGATTTAAAAACTTTCAGAACATTTTGTAACAGGCAGGTATCACATGTAGGCATGTTGTTGCAACAGTTTTAAAACCGAATGAAGAAACGGAACGCATCGTAACGTGTTTATGTTCTCAAATGGCAACATTTCACACAAAAATCTCGCAGTAATTCGATTAGTGGTGAGAATAGGATATTCGAAAACCAATCCCGATTTAAGAGATTTTATGGTTGAAAAGGAATTCGAAGAGTAAACTCGAATTCGAGATTATCTAGATGGATACGAGAACGTTTTAAGACCAGACTCAAGAAGCACTACTTATCACAAGTTCTCTAATAATATTTGCAAGGTTATCATCTTATATTTATTTTACTTGTATTTTATTTATCTATTTTATATGTATATATTATTATTATCTATTCATATTAGATATATTGTTTATTGATATATTTTTAATTTATGTATGTGTATATATTATTTGTAAGTAGTATAAATTATTATATTTATGGTGTGTATGTTTTGTTTATGCTATTTAGTTTTAAGATAACAAGCAGATCTATTTTTTTTTATTGCATTTTGTTGGTCACCTACATTACTATTAACAGTATCTCTGACAGTCATGGGTTGACTGGAAGAGATCTCTCTTAGAGATAAGTTCGCCCTTGCAAACTTTGTATTTAACCATAAGTTTTGTTGTTATTTTCAAGTGCAATAAAGAGTATTTGTATTTGTAGAACTGCGTCCCTGGGACTGCTCTTCCTCCACACTACACAAGACTGTCAGATCATGACGAATTTATTCATGTATTTCGTCTCTGAATGTCGATGATAATTACATATTCAAAATCAAAGAAAATATTTTTACAAACACCATTTTTTTTCTTGTATTTAATTTTCCTTTTAACTTGGTATAAGTTTACAATATTTCAGATCACGCCAAATGAAATAATAAACAAAATTCAATAGGCTCTGATTCTTTAGAGATGTTTTAAATTCCGTACACACTAGAACTTGCCTTTTGGACCGCGCTTATTTTGTGATTCAGTAAAGACAATACATTACGAAAGCGTTCAAATGTAAGTATTTCATTTTAAAATCACTATTTTCGTCTTGTTCAATGGGAAAACCGATTTTTTATATGCTATTGTTTTTTTAGACGCATTTACTTAAATATTTGCATTTGAATAAGATTTAGACTAAGTGGGTATTCCTTTCAAACAAACATTCCTAGAAATAAGCGTTATTATTATAAATAGTTCTTTGACATAGATCGTTTATCGACGATTCATTAATTACTCCTTTGTAAGTGATCACTTAAACCTACGTATATCGCTTTTAACGAGCACTTTTTAAGAAAGTTAACTTAGTTAAGAAAGTTTGCATATTCGGTTATGAGACACCTTTTGCACTTTTGTGTAGCCTAACCTTCTTTGATTTCTGGACCCCTAGTAGTGTTAACAATATACACGGAAGCGTACGCCTGCTGAAATTCTGACCCCTGATAACACAAACACGCCTGACGAAATTCTGATGTCTGACCCCAAAGGTCTTTTAATTCTTTTTTTTTTTACTTTACTCACCGAGGGAAACGCTATACACTACTAAAAGCAATAAACTAAGGCAGGGTGAAAATATCGTGTACTTTTTTTTGAACACGGGTGAACTGCGTTTAAAAAAAAAGTACACTATATTTTCTTAATAAGAAAAATGCCTATGCAGCCAGGCGATAAGAATGTTGACATTAAGCGAACGATTCACTTTATTATTCACAACGTTAATACGACAAAAATGCTCAAAGTAATTATTATTCCTAGTAAATAGTGCTACTAGGAAAACTATACCTTATTGAGTAACTTAATGAATGATTTATTCTATGAAAATGACGGTTTATATTTGGTATCAATGATTATACTGACATTAATTTTCAGAAAACATTGCTAATAGTCCTTTGTGAGATGATTATTTGTAGTTTTATGTACATTTATGCTCATAATATGTAAAGCTACATCTGGCAGTATGGGCCATGCAATGCCTCAAAAAAGTCTTAGGTTTCCTTGTGCGTTATTTAGACTTTCTGTTTTATAAGGATTTTTTTTCGAAAATTTCCATTTACTGGCTAAGTTTTTGATTGTGCCAGAGAATATGTCTTTGATCAATTGGCTCTATAATTTATTTTCCAATCTTTCCGAGGTGGGTTTAAATTTTTATTATAACTAGTTTATTATTATTTATCATCTGCTCAGTGATATAATTTTCTAAACATTGGTAATCTTCACTTTCGTTGATGCATGCTGTTTTTAGTGAGGTTTGGTATAATTTCTCGTAACCTGTTGTGTTATAATATATTTTTACTTTCTCGTACGTAGTATACAGGGTGGAATTTTTCAATGTCACCTGGAGGGAAAGTACTCTAAATACAGGAGATAGAAAATTATACTCAAAGGAAACATTCCTTTATTTTTAATAAGAAACAAAATTGCATTCAAACATTTTCGAAAATTCACTTCGGCTAAAATCCGAAAAAATAAGATCCTGTACTATTATGGCATTGATTATAGGGTCAATTATAATGATCAAATCTCTCTAACAAACGTAGTAAATTAAATTAAAGATTTCAATGGGATAAGATGAAGTACTTTTACTCAATGGTCCATCAGATTACTTATGTTGTGTTAGTTAGTTCATTTATTCATTAAAATGACGAACAACTCTTTAATAAAAGATTGCAATAAGATTGCAATTTGCACATGTTCATAATCAAGCTAGACTCTATCAGATGCGACATGCTAGAGGTGTGCTAAGAGCAACTAGTATAATTTAAAAATGGAATGTTAGTCTGATTTTAGCTGGCTCGATTCCCAGGCGTGGCAAGCAAATTTTCTAAAATCTTTGAATGCAGTTTTGTTCCTTATTAAAAACAAAGGAATGTTTCCTTTGAGTACAATTTTCTATCTCCAGTATTTAGAGTACTTTCCCTCCAGGTGGCATTGAAAAATTCCACCCTGTATAGGAAGTCTTGTAATCGTAAAAAAATCACGTTTTGGACGTCCCTGAGTCCAAAAATATTTTTTTGGAATTATGTCTGTGTGTGTGTCTGTGCGTTAGCACGATAATTCGAGCATACTTTAACTTATTGCAACCAAATTTAACATACGTGTATAATATCAAAATGTAAGGTTTCTATCAAATTTTGAGCCGTCAATCACGAAAGTTAAGCAACCAAGTGCGCGGTCGATACTCGGATGGGTGACCAAAATTTAACATGCATGTATGACATCAAAATATAAGGTTTCTACAACCTTTGAGTCGTTTCCGGTATACGAGAAAGTCAAGGGGAGACCACTCCCGTTTTTTTTATTTATCACTAGTTTTAATTTGCCGACCTCAAAGTAGATTTGTATTTTTCATTTAACAGTTCACAAAGTTAAAGCTTAAAATCTCAACAACATCTATTTATTTTTATTTATTTACTTACCAACATTTGTCTACACCAGTACATCAAAATAAATAATGCTAAATACATTATGTACAACAATGCTTATTAAACTAAACAACTAAATCACTACATAGTATAAAACAAAGTCGCTTCCGCCGTTTGTCTGTCCCTATGTATGCTTAAATCTTTGAAACTACGCAACGGATTTTGACGCGGTCTTTTTAATAGATAGAGTGATTCTTAAGGAAGGTTTATATGTATAATACATGCATATTAACATAAACATTGCACCCGTGCGAAGCCGGGGCGGGTCGCTTAATAATCGCGTAATAATAATAATAATAATAATAAATCTTTATCTTTATTTCAGACCAAAATAAATTAAAGTAAAAAATATATATGTATACAAAGTGCAACACTAACACAACACCTTTGAAAACTATCTAGTCCTTCAATGTATTTACCATTTACCCCTGTAATTTATTATAAATTACTAGCTGACCCCGCAAACGTTGTTTTACCTTATAAATTAAAAAAAAAATTAAGGGTGGACAACCCTTATCACTAAGGGGTATGAAAAATAGATAATAGCCGATTCTCAGACCTACTCAATATGCTCAAAAATTTTCATGAAAATCGGTCAAGCCGTTTCGGAGGAGTACGGGAACGAACATTGTGACACGAGAATTTTATATATAAGAAGATGTTCCTAACAATAAATTATATTTAAACGACAATTTTTCCGTAGTCAGGCTACAGTCCTTAACACTTTTAGCTGGTATGGTTTGTGTTTCTGTTGGTGAGTAAGGTCGTCAGAGCTCCACGAGGTAGGGAAGGGGATTAGGGTTGGAAGCGCGCGAGTGTCTAGTGACACAAGCGTCTATAGGCTAATGTGCCTGCTTGCCACAAGGCAGGGGCTTGTCTGATAATCATTTAACATAAAAAATCGGGAGTGGTCTCCCCTTGAATTTCTCGTATACCGGAAACGACTCAAAAAATTATAGAAACTTTATATTTTGATGTCATACATGCATGTTAAACTTTGGTCACCCATCCATTTGGTACCGACCGCGCACTTGCTTAACTTTCGTGATCGACGTCTCAAAAGTTGATAGAAACCTTATATTTTGATGTCATACATGCATGTTAAATTTGGTTGCAATAAGTTATAGCATACACGAGTTATCGTCACACAGACACACACAGACATAATTTAAAAAAATAAAATTTTTGGACTCAGGGAGGTGCAAAACGTGTAAATCAGTAAAATCTCGAGGTCGAATTTTTTTACGATTACAAGACTTCCTCTATACTACGTATACGAGATAGTAAAAAGAAATGAAGTATTTTATTATAATGCTAAGTTATGATGTAAAACTTAGTTTGCATTTCGAAAGGTCAACAACGGTAGCAAAAGACCAATTATCGCCTCATTTGCAAAACACACTTCATTGATTTATTGATAATTTAACATAATATCAATAATTTCCTCGAAACTAGGTTTTAGATACCATTATAATTATTTCATTGTTTCGGGATGGTTTCGGGGCTATTAATGTCACTGCATATTGTCTATTGTGACTGTGGCTAGCCTCCAAGTAAATCCTATTGAGTGTTATAACGGGGCCCTTGGTCCGGGTGTGCAGGACTTAGGGTAGGTTAAAAAATAAGTTTAGTATGAAACTGCTGCTGGTAAAAAAATTAAAAAAAAATCGCAGTACGGCCTTTGGCGTTCTTCACTGTCTCCCTCTATCCGACTCACTTCGCACACACTTATTGAGGGGAGACTTTGTGAGGACTTTAATTCGCTCAGTTCATCTCAGAGAACAGCGCCCCCTGAGACATAAAACAACTACCAACCCGGGACCTCGTGACCTAGACCACCGAGGCAATTATATAATATTACAGACAGATAATAATTGGCGTGGGAGACGAACTTTAAAATTATTAATATGTAACATACATATTAATAATTTTAAAGTATAAGTATTATACTGCTCTAGTCTAGACAGACGGGCTACATTTCAACTGCCAAAGTGCAGTCGACGTAATGCAGTTGGAGCATCTTAACCCATATAAGAACCACAATGAAGTATAGGCGATGGCCTATACTGCTAGATATGACTTTACATGTAATACCTCAAAACAGTGACAGGTCGCCAGCCTGTCGCCCACTTAAAAGTAACCAAAACCATGACAATCAGGACAACAGGAGTGCAAACACTGAAACATCTCAGCAGTTCTGCTAACTGATTTTTGTACATAATGCCATATCTGCCAGTATGGGCCATGTATTGCCTCTAATACTGCCGTGCGTTAACTAAAAAGGCGCAAAGCCACAAAATCTAAATTTGAGTTATGAGCGAAAAACGCGCGAAAACTTTAAAAAATATGCCACTTGAAAACTATAGGTCGTAGAAAAAATAAATAAACATCCAAATATAGCTTGTTACATTTACTAGTAAATAGTGATAGTTTTGATTAAAAATAATTACTTTTAAGTAAAAAAAATAGCTTTTTTGCTTTTTAGCAGTGCATATTTTGGTGAATTGTATATAAAAACTATAGTAAAAAGTCGCTAAGTACCCCTTAGCGACCTTATAGTTTATGATTCCATCGTAAATAAAATTTAATTTTTTTGTGTATAAAAATTATTCGAAATTACTTAACTAAAATGGCGTTAAGGTACTTAACGGCTTTAAAGTTATGTATTGCTAATTTCCATTTATTATTAAACCTTCACTATATAAACACAACAGCCTGTTAGTGTCTTTTTAGGCAAGCATTTGAATTTAGTGTCTTTTTTTGTTTTATTAGGAGCGTTTTAACACACTATTACTACACTTTAAAGCCGTTAAGCTTTGAATCTTTGACAATAAGTGACTATTTAGTTATGTATTTGGGATTAAATATTCCCAAAGAAAAAACGAAATGAATCAATAAACTTATTAAAAAAAATAAAAACACAAGAGGAACTTTTGTAAAACAACTAAAACTTTGTTTGGGAACATAAACAACGACATATAATAAATAACATGAACTTTAAATAAAACTTTTAAAAAGTTATTACACCTACGACATAAAACAAAAAAAAACTGCAAACGCATTATGGACCTTTCTGAAATAACCATAGAATTAATAATACAAGGAGATAGGCCAAGCCGGCGCTTAACTTGTGACAAGTCTATGCCCAGTAGGCATACATTGCCGCCAGTTCACCGTCCGATAAAGTCGAGTGAATACGTACGTATGACAGAAAGAAATATCCGTTTTTCTTTCAAAATGCCATCCTGTTCAACTGTTACATGCAATCATTGCAGTGAATCAGTTATTTATCAAGTAATGGAATAACTTTTCACACGTAAGAACCGTAAAACTTAGATTTATATTTAAAAAACAATATTAATTACATTGCGGCTGTGCTTAACTTCCATTGCTTTGCAGTCCTTAATATGCGCGCAATCAATAGTGTACATTACAGCATGCTCAACTTAAACCATCTTATGGAGTACGGCCGCTGATCGCGTCACTCGAACTTTCTATGAACTCAGCGATTTGATCAATCTCCTTTGCGGCTGTGCTTAACTTTAATTACTTCGCAGTCCTTATGACGCCCGCAATGAATAGTGTATATTACGGCATGCTCAACTAGAACTATGTTATGTAGTACGGCCGCTGATCACGACACTCGGTCTTCCTATGAACTCGGCGATTCGACCGATCTCTTTAGATTGATATATCTGTGGAAATAACTAAAACTTTGTTTGTGAACATGAACAACAACTTTATGAGCACGAACTTTAAATAACATTTTTAAAAAGGTATTACAACGAAGACATAAAAAAACACTTAGTTTAGTAATTAATTAACTAGTTTGGTATCTATAGAACTCGTTTTGGCCCTTTACTTGAACATTTAAATGTCTAAGAAAGAAATAAGTACTAAATTATATTTCGGTTCGGTGTCCCCCAGGGATCCGTTTTATCCCCTGCACTGTTTCTTTTGCTTATCAATGATATGATTCCTCTTCGTAACATCCATTGCTAATTGCAGACGACAGTACAGTGCATGCAGGCTACTTCAGACATGCAAAGGCTGGATGAGCGGAAACCGTGGAGAGTCATGAGAATCTTGTCATTGAACTCAACCTAGAGCTCGACCTTGTTTCTTAATGAGGTACGGCAAATCTGGTTGACATCAATGCTAAGAAAGCTCAGTTGTGCGCGTTTAGGGCTAAAACTTGCCATTCCTTTCCTTTCCCTCTGTCCAGGGCACAACACTAACGCTACAGAGAAGTATCACTTTACTCGGCATGGAGGTTCGCAGCGACTTGAATCCGAAGAACTACATCGAAAGGCTGATAAAAACAGCTTCACGGAAACTTGGAGCCCTGAACAAGGTGCGGCGTTTTTTCACGCCAAATCAACCTGTTTGCTTTACAAGACGCAAGTACGGTCCTGCGTGGAGTATTGCTCGCACCTGTGGGATGGCTCTGCCAAGTACTTACTCGATGCTTTGGATAGGTTGCAGCGTCGCGCGGCCCGCATCATCGGCGACGAAGAGGTGACTGAACATCTTGAGCCCCTCCAATCGCGTCGCAATGTTGCGTCATTGAGCGCATTCTAGCGTCTGTACCACGGCGAGTGCTCAGAGGAGCTTTTTTCCCTAATCCCACCATCCTTCCTTTTAAGGACTACGCGTGCTGGTCTACGTTGAACTACGTACGTCACCGACAAACTGTGGCTACGGTTCCAACGCCAACTAAAAATATGGTAATTTATCGTTTATTTTGTTATTTGTTGGACTATGCCCAATTGCCCATTATTAAGTTCACATAGTTGCTGTTTTTCAGGTACAGATGGCATTTCTTCGTAACAAGTCAAATCCTGGACTTCAAGCGCAGGTGTTGGTGTTGGTTGTGTTTGGGAAGGTGACCATTCGCAAGTGGTTATATGAAGTGGTATATAAGGGGAACGTCTAGTTCAAATGTTTTGTCATGAAAGTGGCGCCAACTTTATGTGGTTTGTGTTTCACAAAATTTCATAAACACCGATGATATTGGCCATGCGTAAAGTTTGACGGCATGATATCGTGCTGTCCGAGTAACAAGCGGTTAATTTCCTATTGTACTATTGATTTCACTAATTTTTTAGTTTTTTGATTACTTGTTTTCGGGATTGAGGGAAAAAATAAAACATGTCGACTGTCGGTTCAGTAAAGCATGGTCAATTGGTCAGTACCAACATATGATGACATGAAGCAAGCAATAAATAAAATTGTCATAATTAAATAATTCAAACAAAATAATTTTAAAAACGGGTTATTAGTTTAAGCCATTCCTCCATAATACAAAGAAACGTGCATAATTTCACCTCAATATAATACGTACAGATATATTATTTAGTGAATACTATTATTTTGAAGTATGCAATACTTCAAAATAAACCTAGGCGTTTTGTCAGCCTACGACGACAGCCTACGCGCTATTATATTAGTCTTCAAACATATACGAGTACATACTCTCTCTGTAGCAACTAGGGTCGCTCCCCAGTGCGCCGGGGCGGAAAGAGAGGCGAGAGCAGATTGCGTCTTTTTAGCTAAGTATTGTAGCTTAACGTCCTTCTAACGGAGGATTCGTACCATAATCTGAGTAGCTAAAGGCGGTATAATATTTGTGAAAAGTATTCCTTGATTTAAACTTTACACGAATCCTACGCTAAAAGGGTGTTAACAGATTTTAACGTCCTTCTAATGTAGTATTTTCAGAAAACGCCTTTTTAGCCTAGGATTTTAATGTAAATTACAAGACTGAATCTTGGCTTAAAAGTAATTAAAGTATCTTTACGACTTTCTTGTGTAATACTATTGAAAAACGTCTTTTTTGCTAAGCACTGCTTTAAAAATATTTCAAATATTAAAGCATTAAGGGCTGCATGTGACCTTTTAGTTAGGCATCGATGGTTAACGTACTTTCAGTTGTGTAAACTGTTATCTTTTTCGCGTTTAACGACTTATTTGCTTAAACTATTTCAAAAACTATAAACGTTACAAAGATGATTCCTAGACAGATCGATAAAGAATTTTTTCCTACATACGATGGCATTAAAATCTCAAAATCGACCCCCTGAGGGTTAACGCCCTTCTAGTTAACGGACGGCAGAATAGTGAAAGGTCACCAGCCTCCAGCCTATCGGCTGCATGAAAAGGGCATCAAACCAAAAAAGTAAGCATACTCAAACCTTACCAACAAACAAATGCCGACTACCAGGATAACAGGAGTGCAACCTACACTCTAAAACATATCAGCAGTCCTGGTAACAGATTTTTGCACATTAAGCCACATCTGGCAGTATAGACCACATAGTACCTCAAAATAGTAGCCATATGTCGTCTATGGGCAACCCAAAAGGTAACTATACCAAACCTTGTGTCCTACCAGGACATCAGAAGTGTAGCTGTTATAAAACAATATAAGTATCGGGCAATCGACTGTCTAATAAAAAGGAAGGGTTTCAGTAACATATCTATCTAGACTTTTTTATACTAGGCATAAGATTTTGACGGATGTCCTGTACAACATATGTAAAAATTCTACCGTTATCAAGGGATACCGTCGGCTGCTATGTTATTGAATCCCATCACAAAAACCAACATCGCCTGTTTATCCCGGGTGTTCACGCATAGCTGCGGTCATTTTTCCGTCAAGATGCGGCGAGGTCAAAATGTCATTATTACACAAACCTTACTATTTAAACCGTGCATGTCACCAACACGCTTTTGTTCAACCCAGAGCGTGTGAGAGCGCGCGCGTAAAAGCGACCGACCAGCTTCTGAAAAAATATTTTTTTTACAAAAAAACAGTGACGTCACGAATCTGTTCTTATAAGCCAGGATTCCGTGGACTTGTTAGTGTGTGGTTTGGTTTTGTGCAGTGTGCTTGCGTGATTGAATATAGTAAGTTTTTTTTATTTATTTCATTCAAAAATCATCGTAGATTAATATGAGCTCTTTAGATTGTAAATAGTTGCAACATTAAGAAAATAATTAAATTAAAAGTAAATCGTAAAAAACTTCAAAATGTAACATATATTTTTTTAATAAAAACTTTTTGTTGTATAATACGGTGCTATTAAAAAGTTTTTTTTTGTTTTTTTTTTATTAATCTGTGGAATATCATTTAGCGGTCGTTAATTTTATTCTAATTTAATCAAGAAAAATAATAAGAGGTTAGTCAAAATAATGTATTCTGCGTTTTTATTCATCAACGATTTTTAAATAAAGTTGCAATAACACTTTGTTTTTGGTAATTAAAAATAGTTTTAAACATTTATAATAAAAAAATGTTTCTAATTTAACCAAGATTAGAAGACGATTGTTAATAATATATTATTATCGGCATCCATTTTTTTATTTAACATTTTTAATAAATGTTGCTCTAACACTTTACTGTTCTTTAGTAACTAGCAATAATCGTAACAATTTAATCCTGTTCAAAATTAAGTCACAGCAGTAAAAAGTAATAAATCTATTATAACTAAAAACTAGTTTCCAAAATTTTTGATAATCGAAAATTAAAACTGCGCTCGTTGATATCTTTCATATGACCAAATTCAATCATACCGTTTTTTATACAATACCAGAGACTTGTCCCTGAATACGACTATTTCATTCAATATTTATATGAACCTAAATTACGTCAAATCTCAGTTTTTCTTTTCTGCGCACAATATGCTTAAAAATTATAATGTACATTTCAATTTATCATTTAAATCTAAAATCATTTTTTTACGATGACATTTATATGATGTTGTATATTTATTATAGATAATTAATATATTAAAGTTACATATATGAAACTAATATGTCATTTCTATGCGTAAAATGGTTTTAGTTTAGATAACGTTAAGTGTTTTTTTTTAATATAAATTAGCATTAACGTTTTGTAATTAAAACTTATGGCCCGGCACCCACGCTATTAGAGTTGTTATTGAAAAGATTAGAAGTCTACCTAGGAACAAACTTTTAAGAATGTTACTATTTCTGTATCCATATAAAGTTATACATGTTTATACCCAGTATTTTGTTCATAATATAAGAAGCAAAGCCCACATGCTAACATAGTTATAAAAAAACTTAGGTGTTATCAAAAATTTAAATTGTATAGTTAATTTTAAATTTTTTTATATATATTCTTAGTTACTATTTATTTGTATAAAGAAATTTAGAATTTTGATATGTTGATAACACCGATGGGTATGTACGAGTAAGTTTAAGCATTTCAAAACATGCTTTATTAATACATGGGTAATATTAATATACAATTCGCTAATAAACTATGACTGAAATTACGGTATTTAAGTAAAATTAATCATAATCGTCTAATTTGAACTATAATTTTAGTTAGAATGTAGATCGAAGATTACAAAGAAGGAAAGATTAGCACCCTTGGTGTAAGTATTTTAGTGCAGAAAACGTAACAATTTTTGTAGCGTTATGAGCTCAATTTGTATGAGAAACGTGCGAGCTCTTAACGCAACTAAAATAGTTACGTTTTCTACACTAAATACTCATACTAAGTTTTATGTTTTACAATTTTGCAAAAAGCTACGTAAATGTCAACTTAATACGTAGGAAAGGGTTGTTCCATTTTTAAATATAGTTGTGTTCATTTTTGACGAAATTTTTAAAACTGTAACTTATTTCAAAACAAAAAATTAAAGTATAGCATTTTAACATGTCTACGTACATGTCTAATACGAGATCAAAAGGAATGTCAGCATGTTAATTTGCGACAAAGCGCAGCAAAGGCGCTAGTACTCGTTATATTTAGAACATTCAGGTAACAGATATGTATAAAATAATCTTCTTCTGTTTCCTGCTACCTTGGTCTTAATATATTTTGGGTCAGTGCAGATTTTGGCAAAGTTCTTGGAGTAGACCACCCCTACTGACACCGCGCGTATGACCCCTTGATGGTCATCTCGGGTCAACAGCACTATCAGTCAAAAAAACCATTGTTACAATGTTATAAAAGGCTTGAAAAAACCTATTTTCAATAATAACCGTCTCTGTAAAAACGTTGCCCGTTGAATGTTTCATATATTTTAATTTGAAATGACATTGCAACCTTTTACCGGACCCCTTGCACAGATTTGCATATATAATAGATTTATAAATGATTAAGAACTTGAATCGATAGCTTAGTTTTGCATCACAGATTTTCGTAACATCTTGAAATACTAAAGGTTATTAGAATACTCAAAATTTATGATATTGAACGCACTGTGCATATTCAAATTATTTTCCGTAGATAATTTTGAAACTTGTGCGAATTATATTTAACTTGACTACTCTAGTTTGTCATCTATACCTACATATGAAACAAAGTGGCTCTTTCTGTCTGTACGCTTATAATTTTTAAACAACTCAACAGATTTCAATGCGGTTTTCATCGATCGTTAGACTGATTCAAGAGGAAGTTTTAGAACTGTAATTTGTTAAGGCTAAAGTGAGTACTCTAAGTTATATGACATCGTCAAATACCTGTGATCTGAGCATTCCTTGTTTTGTGCAATTATTTCATATTTCAAAGCTTTATGGGTATTGGGGGTTCAGAGGCGCATAATATGTTGGTATTACAAACAAGTTTACCAATAGTAAGACTTTTGATTGTGGCAAAACAAGAATTGATATGCCAGCGTTTGTCGGAATTAATCGAGCATTTCCAAAACCTCCGAGTTTACGAAAAAGAAAGGGATGTTACAGTCAGTTGAGATACTTTTTATTATCTGCCAAAATATAATTCTTTCTTAGATTTTGTATTGTAAGACGTATAAGTTAGACTGAATATTAAACAATTTTGATATGCTTAAAAAAATAATTTAAAGATAATTTGGAACGCATGAGATTTCCTGGCATAAAATAGCATCTACTTTACGCGTTTAATACTTTGTAGATTATTTGTGAATGGCGTTAACATAAATTTGTCTAACACGCTTATGTTTAACATAAGTAAGACGTATTTAACTTAAATTAGACATAACTCTTCCTCACGGACACATCGCCGGCTATGAATTGCATAAATGTCAAACAAACAAATAGGTTTAGACGTTTTTCCGTAATAAACACTTTATAATAAACAACCAGACAATTCTTTGCTAAATCGGGAAAATAGGTTAACGTAAAATAATAAATACATATTATTACTAAATAATAGTTCTTTGTTTATTATATTTATATTAAGGGATTATATCTAGTAGTATTAGAAGCTCTGTCAGTAAATTTTCAATACGAAATCCATTCTAAGGATACTTACTACTATCGTTCACAATCCAATAGTATTAAACAGACCTTTAGGTAATTTTTGGTTACACATAAAGCCACATCTGGCAATATGAGCCATTCAATGTCACAAAACAGGTTGCTACCACGTTGCCTACATCACGCTAACAACACTAGGTTGTCATAAGTTTGCTATTAATTAACCCTCTCTGATATTACTATTCTTTATTCCTATCACTACCCTCAGGAAAGCTCATGCCCCGGAAGGAACACTACTAAAGTTTACGAAGGAAACAGAAAAAGTGAGTTCAAACGTCTTGATACTTTCGCTTTCAAAGTACCAGGCGACCATGAACTTGAACTACGCTATTTGTTTTAGTTCACTTGGTCGTTACACTTTGTTTCTAAGCTAAACAACGAGGGAAATTGCAGTCGAAAATCGTCCTTATTAACAATTCCTTAGGTCATACCATAAAGTTGATTAAGGTGAAAGACATTTTTATACAAACCGCTTTTATAGCACTTTATAGCAGGCAGAAGCAGTACTATTAAAAATGACATTTAAAATTGCGTCTACAAGATCGTAAATCGAATCGCTATTAAACTAAAGACACTAAAAACTGGTTTTTATTAAAACTAATAGATTTTGGGAACATAAGGTTAGTATTCTAATAAGTTTGACTACGGATAAACTTTATCGTAAAGCAATAAAGCATAAATTGAAGAGAATCTTTAAGCAGCGTCTATGACGTCATCCCGGACTTGAGATTTGCCGAGTTATGTAAATTATGAACAAAATCAACATTTACATTTAGCTAGCAGGTTTTTTTTGCAACCAGTAAAGTATTAGTCAAACGTTTGTAATAAATACCTGCGAATTAGGGTAGTTGAAATAAATGGATAGTCATCTGAAAATACCAGGCGGCTCATTTTCGTTCTTAAATTATTGATATGGACCTACCAGGCGAGCATAAAATCTTTAAATGATTGCAATTATAAATGTTTGTTTGCACAAAGTTCTTTAGTATTTCTGCATTTCTAGTAGGCATGGTGCTGGAGTTTAACGTTTTTTAGTTAATTACAATCAGGAAAGTTAATTTATGCGTCGGCTTAACCAAGTTTGCCCTGAGTTTGCCAATAACTTTACACCTACATTTGAAATCTACCGAACTTTATAAACCCGTATGAGTCACCACAACTTCCAATTATCATAATTATAATTAACATAAGTTAATCAACAAGGAGCATTACACACAGGATAATCAAACTTAACTCCAATAAGGCTAGGATGATAACACCGTGAACTCAAACTCAAATTTCTTTATTCATGCAGGTACAGTTTGTACACTTATGAAAGTCAAGTTTCATGCTATGATGCAGTTTTTGTTTGCATCAAAATCAGACTCGCGACTCCTTTGAGCATTTTTCGATATTCCTTTTACTAGGATTTGGTCCTGAAGGCCCACTTGAAAAATTCAACCTGTATATCAAAACAGTGACAGGGCATCAAACCTTCTTTGTTAAATTAAACCAAACAAGCATTTAATTTAATCAAAATAAAATAACTATTAAGACACACATTAAAAATAATAAACTCGTTTAATAGAGATGAATCATCTGTACGTAATTAAATTATTTTATTTTGACATAATTCATTACATTAAAATTTATTCAAGAACAACATAGTCGGTGTTTTAGTAGCAAGCATAATCGTTGTTATTCTTATAAAATAGCTATTTCAAATTTCGATTAATAGCTGTTTAAGTGGTTTTAATTTAATATATTAGTATAATAGCGTAAATTATTAAAAGCAAATTAGGAAAACTTGGTTGATTTTCATCATCTTCAAATTGATAAACGTTCTTTTAGGTTCTCACAAATTATAGTTCCCTGGTCCATGTTGTTTGCATTATTGTTTTATTTTTTGCATTAGTTTATTTTTATTTTGCTATCTATCGCGATATTACTATAAAAACCAAAAGCGTTCTTCATATATGAAAACTGAAGCGTTTTGGATTTGGTTAACACGCGATAAAAGCATATAAATTAGGAAAACAGCATAATTTTAATGTGATAAATGTATCTATTTTTTTATGCCATCTGTTCTGGGGCTTTTGTTGATTTTTTTTCAGATGAGAGGCTGGCAACCTGGTACTATTTTAAGCAAGTGCATGGGCTATACTGCTAGACGTGGCTTTATGTGTAACCCAATTTTATTTAAAGCTCTGCTCATCCGTTTTGGGATTATTAGCGTGTTTGTATGTCTGTATGTAACTAAAAATAATAAATCTAAAGTTTTTAAATGAAATCAATAAAAGATTGTAAAAAAACACGCTCACAATTCCAAAGGGGGTCGAGCAGAACTTAAGGTAACAATCAGTTACATACAAAGCCACATCTGGCAGTATGGGTCAGACAGTACCCCCCAAAATAGTGACAGTTGGCAGCCTACCGCCTACACTAAACCCAAAAATTAACAATCTTTCAGTAAGAAAACCAAAGACAGCCTACGACCAGGATGGTGATGTTACACTCAAAATCATCTCAACAATTCAAAAAAGCAAATCAGATGACATTTTAAAAAGAATCTTATTATCTCATCCTACAAATAATTGTTTTAAGTATTCCTTATTTATATTAACAACGCAGTGCTTAGAACACGCACATACAATTTACATAATTATATAATTACTATAAATATAAGTTTGCTGTGTAAACATTAAACGTTTGTCTTGACAGTAAAAAATTGACGGTAACATTTTTTTTAACACTATTTTGCTAATTTTTTTATTGTATTCAACATATTATCTGTAGGCTACTATAAAAAACCGCCTTCAAAACTATAAACGGAGAAATGAAAATGCTTTTTTTGAGGTCAGTCCCAAATACAAGTGACAACGTTTATTACAAATATTGAGGTTGGCACCGACCTCAAAAAACATTTAGATTTTTAAAAACAGAATTTTTAGTTCTCCGTTTTAGGTTTTGAAGGCGGTTTTTATTATTTAACAATAATTTATTTTAGCTTTTTAGTGATTTAAGTATGTAAATTTTCAGGAAACTATCTCATCTTTTAGACACACAAGTGATAAGATTACGATATCATCGATGTCAATTAAATAGGCATTATTGGGGATAACTCAAAAACTACTCGTCAGTTGTCAATTAAATTTAAATGGGACCAAATGACAAGCACCTGCTTCGAAAGGTCGAAAGAATCTTCAAAATCGGTCCACCCAGTAAAGAGTTATGAGGTAACAAAAAAAAAACAGAGTCGAATTGATAACCTCCTTCTTTTTGTAGTCATTTCAGTTTTCCAATCCCGTATTTAAATAACTATATCTTTATTGCACTTAATATAAAAATAAATAAACAGTGATACAGTTTAGAAGGATGATCTGATCTCTTTAAAGAGATCTCTATAAATAATTCCTCAAACAACAATTTTATGACTTCGACAATGACTTAGTTTAGTAATTACTTAGCAATGAGTAATTCTTTAGAAATACAGCTGTAAATTAGTGTCAGAGATTAAAATCGCCTACTAGCTATCAATATTTTTAACGGTTTTCAAACGATGTTCTTATTTTAAATAAGTGGCGTTCGCTACACATAAAGACGCATTTCGCCAATGTCCAGTGAAATAGTAGATTGTACAACAAGGGCATAAAATGAGTCATTGTAGCCCGAGACGATTTTAGAGTAAGACGAGGGGTACAATGGCTTGTTAATGCCAATGTTTTACACCCTGCTTTTCACTTCGATTGCGAGAAAATTAAACAATTACCAACTTCAAAATACAAACGACTATTTAATTAAAATTGAAAGTAAGTAAACCGCCAGTAAACTTTTTATTTTTACGTGGCGATATTTAAGTTAGGTACCTATTTCATTCTGCCAAGTAATAAAAATAATTCCATGCGTTTTATAATAACCGGTTACTATTTTTATCTAGTATCATGACTTTTGCGATAGAAAACACAAGACAAATAAATTAAAGCAAATAAATAAATTTAAAAAAGGTTATAGTCTCTGTTTTATTAAACGTTTGTGTTTTCTACCTATTTTTTAATATTACGAACAGTAAAAAATTTACTTTAAATTTTAATTAAATATTCAAGTAATTGTTTAATTTTCTCGCAATCGAAGAGAAAAGTAGTGTAAAACACTGGGATTATAGGCGAGGGTAAATGGATAGTAAGTCGAGGGGTACAGTGGTACAATTGGAATAAAATCGTCTCGGGATACAATGACTCATTTTATGCCCTTGTTGTACAATCTACTATTGTCTAAAAGAAAATTTTACTTTATGCTCTAGAACATAAAAAAGTCATTTTATGCAGCCTATAAACGACATAAAGACGAACTTTGCGAGCACGAGAAGCACCCAAACGATGTTAACTTAGTTGATTTTTCTTCATCCAACAACTTCTATAAATGATCGTATCCAACTATGAACTCAACTTCAAATTATTGATGAACGTTATTTTAGGTTCTCACAAGTTATGGTTCCCTTGTACATATTGTTTGCATTAACCCTATTAAATTTATTTTCCCAGTCTAATTCGTAATTAATTTTGCCAATGTCAAGTGAAATGGACCAGAGTCATGTATTATTAACTTATGTTATAACCGTAACCTGTTATGTGTTTTAACTAATAAAAAAATAACTAAATCTAAACACGTATTACTTACAACAAGAACTTTGAAGAAACTCCATTATGCCAGTCTATTAGATCGTAAAAACCAAAACTTATACGATGTTTTAACACCCGACAGCTGTCAAATGAATGAAAACTGAAGCGTTTTGGATTTGGTTAACACGTGATTAAATAGCGCATTAGGGCTTTTGACGTGACAACGTCTTATAATTCGATAGAGCCGGCTGCACGCACGAAAAAACATGACGTCATGCGGCGTTACCTCGCTCTGAATCTAATTCTCTAACTTGAATTTGGAATTATGTTCTTTAAAATTTAAACTTTCAATGATACCAAAACCAGCCAGATACAAATAGTATAGCCAAAGAGATTTTATTACAAGTTTATTCATACTATAATGCGAAATCTATTAAACAAATGAAATTAAATTTTTCTTTTGAAAAATGCTACCATTCCATCAGTATTTTCTTAAGACGTTGTCATGTTCAACTATCGTCAGTAAACCGACTTTACAGACAACCAATTTTTTTTGGCATTTAGTTGAAAGTTTGAGAGCCTACAAAAGAGTCATATTTTTACCCAACACTAATTATGTTCCCAGAACCTCGAAACATCTATACCTAAAAGAATGAAACATTCTAGCTACTTTTAATTAAACGTGCAATCGGTATTTTTTTGTGCCCGAAAATTTTATTAAACATAAATGTAAAATAATACTTTATGTATGAAATTAATACCAGACAAACTAGGAAATTTCTTTTTATTGGACGACTATTATTTCTAATAGATCCGGTTCGTTTTAT